>OY982573.1:6488578-7936121 GCA_963859945.1 Euplagia quadripunctaria
CTTTTCTTTGTGTAGAAAACGCTAGTGACTGGGATGTAGTAAATACTATATCCCAGTCACTAGCGTTATGTTAAGTGCCTAATTTACCCTATTTAATTGAGTAAAAATAAATTTATTATTATTTTATTTTCAGCTGCCTACAAGAAACAGGTTGGGATTTCCAGAGGGCGTTGTTCGTGTTCAACCAACTAAATTCAGAAGGAAAAATCCCTCCAGACGCCTTTGTGAAGTGATCAATTAATATATAATTTAACAAATAGGCAGCGCCACTTGTACATATTAGAATAATGAAGAGAAACTAATATTTTTAGTAGAATTTGTGACCTTTGGTCGATTATGATTGTGAATATATGGATAAGTGGATTTTTTCGTTTAATGCTGTGTTACTAAGAATAGTATCTAGCAAACAGAAGAATTGCATAATTATTTAAAACTAATGTAATTATAAATCAGAATTCGCAAGAAGTGTCAATGATTTTTTTAAATGCTGTAATACAATCTGATATGGACTATACGAAGCTACGAAAATATTTTTGATTTAGACCACGCAAGGATTAGAGTGTCAAAGGCGCATTAACTACATGAATGATACTATTGATAAGGATTGATAGAATTGAAAGAAGAATATTCAAGACACAACGTATGAGAAATGTGCCTGAATACCTCATCCTTACAATGACACTCCATACTCAGTGGACAAATAATTACTATCGCACAATTCGCACCCCAAAAGGCCCATATTGATGAATTGAAGATTATAATATAATATCTTGCTAAATCTGCATCAAAATATTATATTAAGTATTATGCCTGGCGTTTTAGTCCAGCATTTTCTCTTTACGTTTTCAATCAACTTTACACATGAATGCCTCATCGAACTTGCTGCAGAAGAACTCATCTGTCCTGATTAATTTATTTTAGACTGAAAAAAAAAGCAAAATATCTTAAAAAAAAGTTAAAAAGAATATGTTCCTTAAGAAATATAATTATTTCAATAAAATGTATTAACAACATTATTGTTAGGGTGATAACAAATATCTACTTAACATTTTAAATAACCATTACAAATCTTTTAAAGATTCTGATTACAGTTTTTATTTAAAATATTTGTAATTTTTAGAAAAGGGATAGTGCTGGGAATTTTGCTAACGATACCAAAAGATATTTGTTTCATCTTATATATAATATTTGCATTTAGAATCTTGATAAATGGATGTTTGTGTATTTTCAATCATAATGTAATTTATCTCATTGTAGACATAATAGAAAAAAAAAATCAGCATGCCTGCAAATTGTAATTAGAATTTTAGGAGATTTCATCTTTTTTGTTTTCACTGCTATTGCAACTTAAAACAAAAATAAAAAAAAGAAATTGACACTCAATATTTCGAAATAATTTTGGTATTGTAAATAGTCTGTTTATTATTATGTTTTCGTTTTTGGGAAATACTAGGCCGCAGTGGTGGGATGAGCTGAAAGTTTCGCAGAAGTCGGCTGGTTATAAAAGTGCCCGTATACAATGTTTGGTTTGTATGAAACCACATTGTCGTGTTGCATGAAACGCCTGTCAAGTGACGGTGTAAGACAAACTGTGGCGGAACCCCGCGGACGCAGGTCTGCAGTGGGCTAGCCACAGCGGATGTGATGTGAGCGTCACTAATAAGTACGTATGGCACTCTTCTACTTGGCTGCGTGTTTGTGAACGGCTGAAACCTCCAACTGTGGCCTTGGGCAGGGATTAGGATATACATTAAGAAATATGGTTAAGACTGTTACTATTAAAGTAAATAAATCCTTCTTTTTATTGAAATGGCGTTTTATTATTTCGACATCGCATTGAAACATTGCCAACCTCACGCTAGGCGTTTGTTTATATTTTTTTTTTCTTAAAAAGACAACTCCTGCATTAGGAATTACTCCTGTGTCTCGCAGGGGACTTTACAAACATAGAAACAACGGACACAAAGAACACCCAGACTCAGGTGGGAATCGAACCCACGACCTATAAGCATAGCGGTCAGGGTCACTAACCACTAGACCAACTGGTCAGTCATACAATTGGTCACTTTCTTTGAAAATTGCTTTAAACTTCCGTGGAATAGGAGTAAAGCCCTTCTAAATATTTGGATCTAAACACCATTGTCCAACACATGAGACTTTACAAAAATTCATCCCATTATCAGATAATCTGCCAGAGATTAGTAAATTCAGAAGATAACAACGTTCTTATGGCTTGATGGTCCTCGTAATATTTTTTGCGAAAATGTAAACATCCTTTAGAACGTTTAATGAGAAGGATTTGAGAGTACCTACGTCAGTCAGTATCTATCTAGCAGTGTTGCAGATGTTTATTTTAGATTAAAAGATAATACAACGTCGGCGTACACAGATTCGCTACCTTGGTGTTAGTGAAAAAGTACATACAGTAAGTTATAATAAGGTAAGGTAATAATAAGGTTTCGTACCTTACCTATTGGTATAGGGCTCTGTTTCCGCATTTAGACTCATAGGCGGTCCATTATGCGTTCGGATAAGCTGACTAGTTGAGCCAGCCTAGCTCCTTCCAGAAGCACAGAAGCCTCCTGGGGCGTTAACAGGCTTCTAGGAGGGATCTCGCACTCGCGAGGATACTTGCCCGTTGTGTGGCCATTCCCTCGCACTCCAGGATAACGTGGGCGGCCGTTTCCTCCGCGTTGAGACATCCTTTGCATAGAGGACTGTCTGTCGCACTGATGGTGAATCGGTGCTGGTTTAGGGCTAGGTGGCCCGTGATGGTTCCTAGAACTATTCTGATGTCAAGTCGGTTAAGACAGCAGTCTGCAAGTTAAACGTGGTGAGATCTCCGTGACTGCGTCAGCACCAGTTTAGACTGCCTACAGCCGGCTGTGTCGGCAAAGCGGTTGATTAAAGGCTTCCCTTTCTGCGATCTGTAACGTCAGGTCCAACTATACTACTTCTAGTATAGTTGGACCTGCCACTGACGTTACAGATCGCTTTCTTGCCAGCTCATCGGCGGCGTCGTTCCCGAGTGAATTACTATGCCCTTTGATCCATTGAAGAATTACAGTGGCATACCTAAATGAGACTGTAGTTCATGGTGTTGCCCTCCAGGGCTTTCAGAATGGCCATACTGTCAGACAGTTTATGGAAGTTGTACTCCTTTATACCTTTTGACATGACCACGGTAGCGGCGTAGGTTATCAACACACTCATATTGAAATATGGAACTGTGTTGGCCTAACGCTAGTCATACCTTACCTAATGTGGAGTTGATATTTTTACCATACAAACTTTAAGTGGTAACTCCCTGGTGGTAGTTCATCAAAACAGCAAAATTCTATAGTTTTAATTATAAAAACTAACTTTTAAACTTTCGCGTTTCATGATATAACTATGTAGGTATTTACACGGGTATTAACGCGATCAGCGAGTCAGCCTTTGACCACGGCCCGTGGAACTTGGTCGAAACGTTAATAACAATGTAAAACAATGTAATAAAATAACAATATAACTTATTAACTTATACAACCAAAAAAACTGACAACCCTAGCAGCGTGAGTTAGATCTACCTAGTAATGATGGTACATGAAAACGATTTACTTACGGTTTTTTAACTTTTCTCCACGTTTCAATACTTTTTTCAGCACATTCTTCTTCTTAGCTTTCTTTGGTAGTACTTTCTTGATTAAACTGTCACTATTTTCCATTTATTTTAATTTAATAGGTAACAACAAACAGATGTATCGGCAAAGTTTGAATGTTACTTGTAGCCTTATTGAAAAAACCGCTGGATGTTATTGGTATATGCGAAGTTGACTGAATTTGATTTGACTTCTGAACGGAGATGGCTAAGATTTGCTCTTAGGCTAAAATTGAAAAAAACTCGCAAACAACGGAGGTGTTTTCTTCGGGTTGTAGTGGGGATAGCGTTATTTGATTTAAACTGATATGACCACAGATACGCTATCTTTTTTAAAAACTGTAGGTAGGTAAGGTAGGGCTGCCATCCGTCCGGGATTCCTCGGATTTGTCCTAGTTTAGAGATTTTCCGGAGAGCGTTCGGGTGGGATTTTCAAAAAGTGTCCGGGTAAAATGTGGACACTCTGTTCCAAGGGACAATTATAATTAAATCGTTAACAAGCTAAAAATTTAAACGGAATCGGCGTTTATTTTAAGGTGTCCCGGAAAGAATATCGGTTTCACCCATGTGTCCGGATTTTTTTAAGTTTTTGCCCGGCGTCAGCAAGTTAAGTGATGGCAGGCCTAGTCTAAGGAGAATGGACATGGCCACATTTGAACTTTAGCGTCACATATATCTAGTAATAAGGGTTGGTGTTTTTCACATTTTCAGTGAGGTTTTAAAAAATTTCCACAAGATTTTAAATAACAAATTTTGTACAGAAGGAGTTAATGCGCATTTTTTTTTTGCGGAATTTGACACCAAATTTCATAATTGTATATATTCATAATTAAAAATAAAAACTCGAAAATAAATCTAAAGATCACTATCAATTGGTAGTTCCCAGACATTGGCAACCTTGCAATGATGAATAGTAGCCTAGGTAATGCTTCTCTTTTAAGCCAGGTGATGAATGTTCAGCCTTCTGAACATTCATCACCTGGCACTGGCAGTCAATTATTATTATTTAAATTGAAAAAAAATATATATATAGCTACAGTTATTGTTTTTAATTATTACAGTCCACCCGTGATCATGATCGGTGCAATTCAATTGAAACATCGAGGAGCCTAAAAAGGTATATTATTAATTAATATTATCGCGATTAAGTCCCGAGCTACACATCAAATAAATACAGTTAACATAAGATGGTAGACTTCTCCATTCTATGACTTAATATAAAGTTAGAAATGAGGCGTAATGTATTATGCTAATTTAATCAAATGTGTTATGTAAGTAATGTTCATGACGTCTTTATTAAACAGGTTCTTCTAAAATCGGCATCATTTAAATATATAAGACGTTAAATATCAAATATTTATCTATTTGAATTATCTTATTTGCATAAAACAATATGTTAAGTGTATATTTTGGTTTTTGATGTATTTAGTTTAAAAATGCATTAGCGATTAGCGACTAAACCTTTTTTTAAAACACGTCATTGATACATCATTAACAGTAGGTAGTATATAATTAGTACCTACCTGCCTACACACTTAATTACTCAGTAAGTAAGTATTCATCACTTATTTTTGGGATACCCTTGGTACATCGTACTAATACTAATATTATAAAGTTTGTGAGGATGTATGGATGTTTGTTGTTCTTCCACGCAAAAACTTGCAATGAAACTTGGTATGTAGATAGCCGGAGACCTGGATATACACATAGGCTACTTTTTATCTCGATATTCCCACGGCATCGGGACTTACGCGGGTGAAACCGCGTGGCGCAGTTAGTTTTAAAAAAGTGGAAAAAAGAGAGGTAGAGTTTATAGTAGGTACATAGGTTTTGGAAAATCGTCGAAGTCAAGGGACATCCCAGGACTTCCACACTTCTCAGAGCATAATTAGAATCGAGTTAATTTTTGGCGAGATGTATCAAGAAGCAAATCAAGATTAGCTATTGAACGTAAAATCAAATCCTAACATTTAGAACTGATTGAAAATTTATAATTTTAATGATACATTTAGTTTAAACAATAAAAGGTATAATTGTTTAGACTATAATTTTTAATCATTCTTGGAGGAAGACCGACGTGTGACAACTGACATATCGATCACCCAAACCCTTAAGTTAAGTGCAACAACTGTTCATCGGATCCTTCACGCCTATTTGAAAGTACGGAAACTTTATTCACTCTGGGTGCCGCACTTGATGACTGATGTGTTAAGTGAGCAGCATGTCATTAACAATTATTATTATTACCTCGTCTCCATCCATCAGTGATACAAATAAATCAAATAATGAAGTAGCAATTATACTTTTTTCGCTTCTTTAATAAGCTTTAACAGCTTTATCAAAACTCTCCCAACCTTCTTTATAAAATTTTTTGTAATAATGCCATCGGACTAGGGTATTTCGTTTTCTACAGGCGTCGGTTTTATTGTGCTTAAAACCGTTTTCAGGTTGCTTCAAACAACTTTTTGCAAGAATTTGTAGTAAGTACATTTTCTTCGATTTTTTTAATTGCTCGTTGCAAATATTGCAAGTGTGCAATATAGGTAGTTCTTCGACAAACTCACGACAACTCACTCAAGTCTTACTCAAATTAAAATGAAAAGAATCCGTATTTTTGGGTTGTAAAGATTTTAACTATTTTTATTACGTTTAATCTTTAACAATCGTGTCTAAAGTCTCGACCCGCAAGTCTCGCCGCCTCAGACCACTAAATTTAAAGAAAACCTCTGGTGTGTCCAAGTCCCGGGACCCGAACTCTAGTTAATAGGAACCTATAGCTACCTATTTCACTGCAATGTGAGTGGAGTTCAGATAATATACAGTGATGAGTTCCATTCCTCGACTTTGAATTTTGATGATAAGAAATCTGTAGTAAAAACAATGCGTGCCTCTTATGTACAGAGTTCTGAGAAAAGGAAAATCTTCCGTCGGCCGTGAGCGTGTCGTCTGCACTCTATTGTTTGTCTTAGATTAACGACACTATTAATCGTGTCACTCGTTTACGTTAAATTAAATACCCTAATTTCTAGAGATAAGGCTACATTTTCTCAAGTGTAATGACACCTCCGTATCGTAAAACTGATATGAAGGGAACTGCTTTCAAATAGATTTTTCCATCTTGTTCATATTGAACGTGATTTTACAAACATGCCTTTATATGTATAGCAATTACAAGATTTCTCTCGGGTTGGGTTCCCATGTGAATCTGTGTTCATTCTGAATAGAATGTGTTAAATTTTATTAGAAACAGCATGGCAATCGTCAATGACAATATCATTTTCAAATATTTACGAAACAGTATGGAGCGGGGAACTCCCTCCTGAAATTCCGGCGTTATGGCGTATGACTAAACATGTATCTAGTTTGTTTTTACATCAGATATTAAAAAATAAACAAAGCAACACATACTTACGTACCTACGTAAAATACTCCGTATTTACGCACGTTCGCCGCAGCCTTAAAGCAAATGTTTCCTGTAAATATTTGTAACACGCATTGACGTATTGGAACAAAGTTCCTTATCGCACGTTATACTTCAGACGCTCGGCGGCGGTGGCGGCGAGACGGAAAAAAGTGGTAGCGTATTTTTTTTAAATTGCGCCATCTGTGGATTTTGCGCGATACTAATGTTATTTGACGTTTGTTGTATACGATTGCACAAATTGTAATTTCGAGTTTTTACAATATTTATTATATTTTGATACAGTTTATTCAATCTATTAAATAAATTTATAAATAGCGAAAGCAACTTCATTCCGTTCCGTTTAACAAAGACACCTGACGCGTTTTTTATAAGATAAAATATTCCTTTTTCTACATAGTTTTTAAAATAATAACAATAAGCTTAATAACATCTGTTTATAAAGTAGTAATTTAGTACCAAAAGCTGTGGTGGTCGCATTCTCGATAGTAGATAGATACACGTCTAAAAGAACTGTGTCACGCACCCTACTAGCCGAAGAAGAAACATTAGAAAACTGTTACATAAACAATGATTGTTAACTATTGTATGAATAGTTTCTGAACCGATGTTAGAGTTTTGATTTCCCATTCATAAAGACTTCCTCACCATAAATGTGGGGAATTCCAGAGTTCATTGATGAGACTGTTTGTTTGTTAAACATTGGAAGACAATGTGTTATCAATTAGGTATACTTTAGTATGGTTCACAATCTAAACTATTTAAACATGATATGTTGACAGCAAGGCATGAGAGTTCATCATTATTATAATTACACGCTTTATATTAGCTTCACTTGTATGTATGTTTGTAACCGACTCCTTAGGGTGCGATTTTGACCCACTTTAAACGACCAGATTTCATTCAAATTTTGCACACATGTCAAAGACCAATGACAATACAATAATTCGATTAAATTTTTTCTATTTTTTAGTTGGATTTTCTATAAAAGCGTGTATTTCTAGTTTTTTTAAACTATTATATTATATAAACTAATGGTTCACTTCAACTTCGTCCGGGTTGAACAATTGCCTGTGACACTTCAAACCGTTCATCCAATTGACCATTGACTGACCACCATGAATGACCATTTAAATGGTAAAATATTTTTTTCCAGTGGTAGGTGCAGTGATTCAAGAGATTACCGTACACATAACAAATTGTTTCTACCTACAACTAAGTTTGAAAACAAGCGCACAACCCGCCTGATGGTAAGCGCTTACCGGTGTCTATCAACACGCGCCCCACTAGTGGTTTACTTGCTGAACTATTTGTGGGTTACTGACTATACTCTTAGTGTTATATTTTGTGCATCTCGACAAATTCCAAGTAATAAACTGAGATCCGATAGTAAAATTATTATTTACTCGCTGCAGACAAGGTCATAAATTACGGAAACGGTATAATAATATTCCGCTCTCTCTCTCACGTATGGGTAGATTATTTCTCTTTTGTGTTAGCGGCGGCATACTATTTCTGCCTTAGATTATATATAGGTCCAGATACCGTGACTAGTACAAAAGTCACCGTTTACTTTGAAGCCACTTTTTGGTGCTGTGTGAGTTAACCCCGCCCAACGCGAATGTCTACGTACAATGTTTATGCTTGTGTGCATTGACGGTTTTACTACCAGTGCATAGAGGTAACCCAAAAATTCAGGGACTTTTTTATTAAACATATTTTTTTTTTGATGTAAGTAATATTAAATAAATACATTTTGAATGTATTTAAATCAGTTACAAATATTCGTTTATTTCATTTTTTCGTTTTTTTCATTTAATTCGTTTAGTTAAAAAGACAAATGTAAAATAAAACTACTTAGTAGGAACTATTTATTTATCACAATATTTTTTTGGTTTGTTTTCAAGACATTTTTTTTAGTTTCCTCCTTAAGAATCGATTTTCATATAAGGCCGTATGAAAAAAATATGAGAATAAGAGTAATTTTTTTTATGGTAAATGTAACATAAAAGCTCTTTTGAGTAATAAATTAAATGCAACTTTATTCACAGGAACAGAGTAACAAAAGGTATTTTGATAAAATAAAGTAAATGTTTTGCCTTGTTTTGTAGGACTTGGATATATATTTATATATATTTTTATAAAGTATCAAGAAATTAGCAAAATTTTACAAGTCCTAAGTGCTCTATAGCTGTGTTCGTTAGGAGTAGTAATAATAAGTTATAATACGAGTACAATCCCACAGCTAAAGTATCGTTTGACGGACACATTGAACTCTGGGTGCTAGAGTTTAGAAATTAAGAATATTTGAAGGATTCCAGTTTCGCGAACATTAACGTTAAGCATATTTCGTCTTTCTATAAATAACAAGTTTGGCAAAGAAAAATATATATACTGCTAGAATGCGTTATGGGTAAATGAAATTCACGTCCTGGCAACATCTCTAGTAATGGCGTCGTAATTTTATTAATTTGAAATTTTGTTCTATTGTTTATAAATACATTAGGAAATAGAATACTTACATACGAAATGTGATGTTCGGACACTTAAGATTTTTTTTTGTATAATTTTTACAGAATTTGACAGCACAAGCAGGCATTTTTAAATATTATAAGTAGCGACTCGAGACGTACTTCAGCGGCGAACGTTCGCTCGCGTGTGACGAGTGAGACGCTTATATTTATATTAGACGCTTGTATTTTTTGGCTTCAGTTTTGAGGCACGGATTAGGCATCTGGACCTATATATAATCTAAGATTTCTGCAAATAGTCGATTAATGCTATAGATATAGATGACGTTAAATTTAGTTGTAATAGTGAAGTAAAGAATAGAAATAAAAAAATACATGTTTGTTAAATAAATTATAACAATCATACATTTAAAATTAAAGAATTCTACGACAGATTTCACCATCAACGTCCTCTTTAACTTCTCTTTTTTCGATAACGAGCTTGCGCCGCGCCCGCGTCGATTTCACACAACACTGGTCTGGCCGGAGCATCAGTGTTTATGACCGAGTCTGCAGCAATTATATATATGTATTATGAACCGGTGACGTTACCAGTTCCACACGTGCTTCTTTAACATTGTGTGGCCAACGCAGTGGGTTAGCCTGTTGCTCAACTTAAAGATCAGTTAAGATCAGAAAGTTTTTTTATTTTTTTTGTAAAATGTTAACGCTTTAATAAAAATACGTTGGATAAAAAATAAATAAATTAGGGTGATTTTCGAGTTTTGCAAGCGGTTATGGTTATAACAGGGTAATGTCAGGCCTATGCCACTCGATGTACTTACGTGCGCTAAACACCTCCCGGCCGCTCGACCGCTGGCGGACCTTACACGTAACACGCAGTCTCGCGCAGTGGGTTGCCGACAGCTGCATCGAGCGCTCACGTTTTTATTTTTAAATGTTAAAGTGCAAAACGTAATTCGAAATCGTTTTTATATACTTTAAATACAATCAAATTCACGGTGAAAATTGACATAGTTTCTGATAGTATATGTGCTGTATATGGATGTAGATCCAGTAATGTGTGATGATATAATATAGTAGTATAATGATGTAGTTTTTTCTTGTCTATTTTCTTTGCTGTTTTGATGTTTCTCGTTAGAGGTTTGGTTAAGCGAGGTCGCGTGGCTTTGGTGATAAGTTTTCCGTAGAAGCGCGCATTTGTTGTTAAGTGATTCGAATTGATGAATTAGAGATTTGGTTATTTGAGATCGCATGGCTACGGCGTTAAATTTTTCGTGGTAGCGTGCATTCGTTGTTAAGTGTTTCGTATTAGTAAACTTACGGGGACGTGGTATTCAGTGTTACATTTTTCTAAGTCAGGTAACACACCCGATTTTTTGTGTAATAAAACATAGGCTTTTATAAAAATATAGATATTGAACATTGACATAAAAAGAGGTAACCCTAAACTCACTTACGGCAACGCAACTGTGCGCTATTGCGAGGCAATAATAATCGTGTTTTAAGAACATTTAAGATCATTTTCGCATGCAGCGGTCGGCGCTCGGAAAGAGTAGGTACCTAAAACGGTAGGTATGGACGTTTTTGTAGGGAGTGATTTATCTGTTACGTAGTAACTACAATCTGTGGTAATGTATTAAAATATGCACAATCCACATGTTTAAAAAGTAAACATCACATCATTGCTAAAAACGTGTATACTTTATAAATATGTATGATGTTACCTGTATCAGACTGATTAAAATTTCATCGGTTCCTGACAGTCGTTTTTATCTTTGCTTTGTTACAAATGTACATATAATTAAGAATGCAGACAGATTGTAAAATGACGTAAAGTATATAAAATGTTCAAACATTAATATAATCATTAAACAATTAAACAGCATGCCATCATTTGATATGCCAATGTGGATGATAAGATAATATTCTGTGGGCTAACTACTCAGCAAGATTTTTAACACAATTATGTATTTTAAACTTCATATTAAGTGTTGATTATAAGTGAATCGCTAAGAGTCTTACATACGGATTATTTATTTCACCCTTTAGATGTTATAGTCACAAAAGCGTAGAAGTACGCTTCACTGGTCTCAATTTATGAGACCAGTGAAGCGTACTTCTACAGCTTCTACTTAAAATTCTTTGGAGGTAAATCGTGTTTCACTACATACTACACTACACTAAGGATACAATTAGAAGCACGCAGGGTTTAGGGGTTACTGGTGTGGTGCTTATTCCTGCCTAATAGCAAGCGGTGATTGGTAGGTCAATACTGGTAGCTTAACAATAAACATTCCCAATGCATGTAGTCTGTAGTGTCACTCCCGCACTGGCTACTGGTTTTTGTTTATAGCCTGACGCCTGGAGTACCTGGCGAGTGTATCTTTCTGAGAGAGACGCGTTGTGCGTGTGTTCACTGGATGTAATGGAGAATGCAGTTTGTTCGGATACTAATGTACTAAAAGAAAAGTGCTTATTTTTGCAACGACTTGCTGAGTGCCGTGGGAATGATGTGATGGCACAGTTTAATTAAACAAGGGTTTACGACTAACAATAGAGTAACTAGATAGATATCGCTTTCAGATTTTGAGGAAACCGATTGGGGAAATAGCTCAAATCTTCAGAAAACCCCCTTTAATATACTAATAGGTGCTCTAACATGGCATAGAAAAGAGTTGTTCATATGATTAAAAAAATAATAAAACTACAATTGAAATAATTGCTTACATAAATTTGTGAATGCTTAAGAATGTACATATTTACTAGTTTATCACTCAAAGTAATTTATTCCTAAAGTTATTTGTATGCAGACAAAAAAGAAACCGCTGAACGTATTTTTTTGAAACTTTCACCTTTTTGCAGACAATTGAATAAGTTATGTTTACCATTTTTTACGTCCTTTGTGAATTTTAATAAGACCCAAAATTTCGTATTAATCCGCAATGGAAATCTTTTTGTTTGAGCCATTGTTCTGTGTAAATTTTCATAACTGAAATGATTTCTGGTGTTTAGAGCACACCAAGGTAACTCATCCAAACACCAAGTGGCGTTTAATATGAAAAATGTGAATAGCGCAAAGTTTTAAGAGATTTGGGAATCATCGTCTCCCTACCCTTGTCCCAATTTTGTTTGGGGTCGGTGCAATATGTTTTACTCATTTTGCACAAGGTTTTGGCTGATTCTTTTTATGGCCGGCAGCTTGCCCGACGCCAACCCTCCTTGGGAATATTATCGTTTTAGACGGAAAAAGGGAAAAAGGTATATTGGGATATCGAAAATAGGTAGGGGAAGGAAGCTAGGGTAGGGGATACCGCAGCTGTCCGGTGAGGAACGAGACTGAGACTGCAGTAGCTCGAAGAGGCCTGGGCCGCGTACCCCCATGTACTATTTGTCCTGTGGTTGGAGAGACCACTAGAACAAGTACACCAACTGGCCAAGAGGTTCGTGAATGAGTACTTAAATAGTAACTATATATGCATCTTACTAATATTATAAACGTGAAAGTATGTGAGGATGTATGATTTTTGCGTGAAAGTCCAATACATATGTATGTTTGTTTCTCTTAAAACTACTGAACCGATTGTGATGAAACTTTGTAGATAGCTGGACACCTAGATTAACACATAGGCTACTTTTACCGATATTCCCACGGC
The DNA here is from genome assembly GCA_963859945.1 of Euplagia quadripunctaria. Taxonomy (NCBI): domain Eukaryota; kingdom Metazoa; phylum Arthropoda; class Insecta; order Lepidoptera; family Erebidae; genus Euplagia; species Euplagia quadripunctaria. Next base: position 6,501,767 of record OY982573.1, read on the forward strand.
ATCGGGACTTACACGGGTGAAACCACGAGGCGCTAGTATATTTATAATACCTCTTTAGTGTCCGCCGCAGAGAAATGATAAACCTCACCAACCCACTGAATCTCTGAATCTATAACTCAAATGAAAGATGAAGACTAAGATTTGATTCGTGATAAAAACAAACAATTAGAGGGAAAGTTGGTGCAATTTGTTAGTTAATTGCAGTAGTACGGTACAAAGAAGTATGTTTTTGCAGTGGCGCAGTTTAATATTTATAACTTCTTTACTACACCTCTTCGTGCAAACACAATTATAGATTTCGTAAACCTAACGAAAACAGTAAAAAGCCCGTACGTTTTTATCTTAATGTGAATGGTTCATCTTTAACTTAAGTGGATATCTAAGCAACAATAATTGCTCTCATATTGAGATCTCTCAGCACAAGTAAAGAAAAAAGTCCTTTGTAATTTTTTTGTTATATCACATAAGAAAATGTTTTTTTTGCGATTACAAAGTCATATTTTGTGCTTAGAACATAGACTGTGACGTATATCCATATTTAAGGGGTTATTTTTGAACTGCAATGTGGCGTTTGTCACTCAAAGAAATCGGGCATAAATCTTCGAGAATCGATTGACGAGATTGATGAACTATGGAACCCTCGGTGTGCGAGTCAGACTCGCACTTGTACTTGGATTTTTTTAAATGTAATGTCAGATCTAGGTTTTAGGGAAAACATTTAAAAAATCCCGGAAAATGGGGAAATTCGGGGAAAACCGCCAGTGCTTTTTCGATAAAATAAAAAATTTATCGAAATTTTGACAGGACGTCTGTCGGTTCAGCTAGTTGTTTGTAGTAGTTGTCAGTATTTTTTTAAGTCATACTATAAGTACTTAACGAACTTAATATCTTTACAGTTAAACTAACTTTAATTTAAAAAGATAAAAACAATCTAACGGATCAGAAATAACTTCGTGTTAAAGAGACGAACGAAATTTTTCAATAAAAAATTATGAAAAAAAGTTACTTAATATTGTTTTGAACATAAGAGCGCAAAAATACAAAAGGTACAAATAGGTCATGAGCATCGACTGACGAACCAATCACGTGCAGCGTCAGCGTGGTCAACGTCATATCGACCAATAAAGTGTGCTCACGACTCGTGCCGGTAACTGTACCTAAGTGTATTTTCCATCTTATTTCTTATGGTAGGTACTTATAACTGACTGAGGAAATACCCTCCAGGCTTCTACAGTTAAAGAGGTGATAGTGTTCAGATAATAGTGAATAGGGGTTAAGTATTTGATAAATGGACGTGTTCTAACTATTGTTATTTGCCCGCGCGGGGTTTACAGCACAAATGCTGGAATTACGAAGGTCTCATCAACATGCGGTAAACCGCGGGAATACAGGAACGCGTAATGCGGGATTGCAAACCCTAGTGACACTCCACCCTGTTAAAAACCGCGGTTAAATAGCTCCACTATCTTCGTGCTGCTTCTACTGAAGAATATTGTATTAAGTATAGATAAGGTAATTAATTACCAGAAATGACCTTCACAGAAAGTTGTTATCAAGTGATTTGAGTGTGTGTTGAACGATTTTTGTAGATACGACGCTGATAGGATCCTACACTTTTGCTATCTTATCTCTTTAACAAATTAACATATCGCTCCAAAATTAGATTAACTATCTCAGCGTAAACCAGATTTTTTCTGTTCAATATATTAATGGTTATCGTTCCTTCGACTCTCACAGGTATACGTTAAATTTAACGAAATTAGCTTTGTAAAGAACAGTAATATTTTTTCTGTTTCTAAACAAGGCCTTCTTACAACGTTTTTTGGGCGAATGAACCTAGGATCCTTCTCACCCTGGACACAAAACACAACTTTCCTTAGGGTATATTAATCACTACATATTATAAAACAAAGTCACCCGCCGCGTCTGTCTATCTGTTCGCGATAAACTAAAAAACCTACTGAACGGATTTTCATGCGGTTTTCACTACTAGACAGAGTGATTCATGAGAAAGGTTTAGGTGTATAATTTGTTAAGATTTTGTGTAAATTGATTGAAATGTGTTGATGATTATTAAAGATATCTCTGCTACCCCTACGAAGCCGGGACGGGTTGCTAGTAATTTGTAAGAAAATGTGTTGCTTGGGGTTAATTTCACTTTGTAGTGGCACTTTGTATTTATGTTTAAGTTAGATTTTTTTAAATGATATTATAAAACAAACGACAGCATCTTATCACCACAGTGTTGAGAAGCGTAATTATCATGATCGTACTATTAATACGGTGCTTTAGTTAAATAAAATATTTTCCGCCGTACTACCGGCCCAAGTCGTACTCCACGCTAAGTAGTACAGCATTTACAAAAACCAATTAACTTTTACTACTAACGGTGATTAATTTATAAATAAAAACAAGTTGGTTCTCATGAATGGGAGACTGAGTGCCGTTACTTCCTGTGCGTTACTTGATGTCATGAAACCGTTCCGTGGTCGCCGCTAGTTCTACATGACCACGTTAGAAAGAACGTATTTGATAACACTTCCTTGATACTATCACTAAAGCAACCTTTATAAACTAAACATATGTCATACATATTGCTATTTTTCTTAATCGTTCAAAAATAGGCTACATGTGTATATTAGGAGGGTGTGCAAGGCTATAGCTTTCCGAGTCGGTCTGTGGGAAAATTAGCCATTACGCTAGTTTCACTTGTTATTTCTTGAGGGTGGCTGGGACGGCGCCTAGCGGCTGTCCACGATACAGCGTCCTGCGAAGGGGTGGCTCAGTTAGTTAAGAGTATTCAAAGCCCTCTGACGGGGAAACCCTGGGTTTTGCTGATTCTCCCTTTGTACTCATTTCTCTTCTTCAACTTGGTTGCATAATAAAACACGTAGGCTTGAACTACTACGCATCTGTGCTGCCAAATTGTAAAGTCAAAATAAGACTATTTTATAGAAAACAATAGAAACAGTTTTATCTAAACTCACAATAAACAACTTCAACATACGTCAGCGCACAATATGTTGCGCAAGTGCAAGAATTCGGAACTAATTGAAAATGAGTGTCAAAGATTGACTAACTAAAAAACCATTACAAAACAGTGGCAAAATAATGATCTTATTATCTTATCGTGGCCTTATATGTAGATATTATTGTATAAGTGATTTTTTTTCCCGTAGGTACTTATATCTTTTTGTTAGTGTCCAATATATCTGGGTATTTAATAGAATTCGTCAGCATTAATGGTATTGAATAATAAAAGTCTTCAATCCCATATAAAAAAAAAAAATTGAGAACCACCTTTTAAAAAATAAATCATCATTGTCTGAGCTACTACTGATTAACGTCGCGCGTCCTTACTAAAAACTTCCACAAAGAACGGCCGCTGGGTCTTTAATCGAATTCGTCAACATTAATGGCATTTAATAATAAAAGTCTTTAATCCCACATAAAAAATTAAAATTGAGAACCACCTTTTAAAAAATAAATTTAATGATGATTTATTTTTTAAAAGGTGGTTCTCAATTTTAATTTTTTTTTTTCTGATCTACTACTGATTAAACATCGCGCGTCGTTGCTACAAACTTCCACAAAGAGCGGCCGTTCGTCATACGGCTCCCTGCACTTTGATCATTTATGACCATTACCACAGTATACATATATACAGTGCCATTACGTCACGTCCATTGAACAGGGGACGTCCCATGATGTGCTTTCCAGTCCGTCGCCACTCGAGCACCCGAGGTAAGTTCTTTAAATTTTTCCTCGAAGTGGCAAGAGTTATGTCGGTTACTTTGGTTCTCTTTATAAGATAGGATTCGAACCTGCAACCTCCTCATCGTACTTCACGTAAACTGAGGGAGCTTACTCAGCTTAGCTGGAGTGTTAAACAACAATAGGCACTATGTTGACAAACGTTGATAATTGATAACGGGTTTTTAAATCAGATGGATTGAAAAAGACTTTTAAATGATATTAATCAAAATAATACATTGTACTATATCAAATCGTAACAGATAATAAGAATTTTGTCATGTGCCGATTATCGTCGAATATATGACAGATTATGCAATACTTTGATTCGTTACAGGTGAAATCTATGACGTCATCGGATTATTTTGTTTTATTTTATCTGTGATTAGTTAAATAACGTGTAACCTCTTTCTGCGATTACTAAACCGCCTGTCAATCGTAAGAGCCGCTCATTGCTAATATGGGTATACCTAAATACCATTACAAATTGTTATTACACATGTAAACCCGGCTTTTCATGAAAGAGGGCAGCGCTGTGACGGTGATGACAGCATTCGTCATAAGCATTGACGTCAATGATTATGCGGATAACCAATTCGATGCATAGCTAACAAGTAAAGTTGTTAAATTGCAGAATATTCTGATAAAAGTTAAGTAATCTTTTGTTAGAATACGGTTTACGTTTAATTTGGAGGACGTTAACCTCCTTCAATAAGCAGACGTTCTTAACTAACAAATATTTTTTAATACTTCTTAATGTTGTGGTCTCACTCTGTCACTTCTTACGTCTTCCATCGTCCTTTTTATCCTTTGGGAGTAAGCAGTGGGTAAGTTGCGGGATACGGGCCTTCACAGGTCTCAACAGTCTTTGTAGCGACCGGTGAGGCCTGTTAATTATCGGGTCCTGTAGCCGAAGCATTATAGTTCTTTCCTGAAATCCATGAGTCCTAACATACAAAATCTTCAGCACTATATTCATAAAATATGCCATAGATATTTTTATTACTTAGAAATAATTTTTAGGTTAACCATGACATATTTGAATTTGAAAATATTTTGTAATTATTTAGCAGGGTGTAAACTTGACTATTTTTACTAATAGCATAGCCATGCTATTAGCAAAAATAGTCAAGTTTACTTAAGAAGTAACTTAGAAGTAACCTAGAAGAAGTAACTTACCGTAAGATTTAAGAAGTAACTTATAATTTCGTATATAGCCCATATACGAAATTCTAAGTTACTTCTGTATTATGAATTTATGATCGAAGACATTTGGAAAATATTCTATTACTTTCTCGAAGCACACTTTCTTTCTTTCACACGCTTTTTCTTACTGTTCTTATATGAGGTTTTGAACACAAATGTAGGTCCGAAAATAAAAGGTGCCAGAAAACTCTAGCTGTTTTGGAAATTAAGTACGTAATAAGAATTGAAGACTAGACGATATATGATTGTGCAAATGTACATTTTTTTTTGTATGAAAATAGGAAAATATGGGATGTTCTGCTTCTACTTTTGCTTGTTTAACATAAAAGGTAATCTATTGTGTAGTGTTACGTAGTACCTAGTAGGTACTTCATTGTATTACAGAGAGATGGAGAAGCGAAGTTTTGATACACGTATTTTAAATACATTATTTTATAATATAAAGTCTATTCTATATTTCAGATGAACTAAAACTAAGGTTTTAGTTTGACGAGGTGTTTTCTTCAAAGTGGGAACAATTTTATGGGTGACGAGCGATTAATCGACGGGGCTGTTGCCTCGGTCATATAAAAGGTATGAAATTAATAATTAAAAATGTTTTTGATTTCTAAAAGTTTTTCAGATATCTAATAACAAAACATGTTTTTGAGTTGAATAAATTAAAAATTCAACCGCCCCAATTATTGGACCTGTGAATGCGGTGATCCGGTCATTTGGAAATCCAGGCAAAGACAGTCAGAGAAGGAAAACCACAAGCTGATCACCTGATCTGACAAAAGGCCCAGAAGACAAACTACTTCATGAGTAAGTGTAGTAAGTTTGATTCCGACCTATACATTAAATAATGAGATGATGTATTCTATCAATAAAAAAAAAAGACACTAATTACTTTAGTCTGATTTGTTATTTAAAGAAGAGGAGATTTGTGAGCATTGTTAAAATAACTGTAGAATGTACGGTCTAATAAGCGAAAGAATAATGCAAAGGCCCAAATTCTTAACAAAACTAGAGCTAATTCTTCCAGCTATATTATTACAAATAAAGGTCATATCCGTGACTGACAGACTGCATATACCAAATCCGGGTGGACCATAAAGGAATTTTGTTTTTAAATAAATTATAGGCAGGAAAAGTTTGCAAAGGTTTTGAAACTTGGTATAAAACCATCTAGAGATTTTACTATTTGTTTTTACTTTATTTAAAAGCGACGGTAGCGTAATGGGTAACGTCGGACTTGCGATCAAGTGTTTTTTTATGGGGTAGAGGGGATAGATTGAAAAACTTTTTACTGTACACCAAATAAGAAATTTGCATAAGTATATAAAAATGTTCTTAAAGACTTAAAAAACATAAATAATTTACTTATTTTTTTAATCTACTAAAGACGCAAGTAATTTGATGACATTCAGCCAATGTGACGTATTTTCCCGCTGACTTCGTAAAAGTAGCCACAATTACGACTAAGCGTTAAATACTGAAATGATGAATCAAAGAAGTGATGATGACCTACAAACGATTACAACTAATCTCACAGTTTATTTTTTCAATATTTACACGTTCAATCAACGTCAGTGAACTTGTGTGCGGCCGTCTTTACTCTCTTTTACCTTCCTGCACTATCTAGATTCACTTATCTGAGCTGTTCACTCGCGAATGTGTGTTGTGGTGTAGTGCAGTCGTTGAACGCAACCGGTGGCCGACGGTCGCGATCTTGCCTCTAGGGCAATTTGTTTCTAAGTGCTGGTATTGAAGTGTTTGTGTAGTGTTAACGGTACGAGAACGAAGTCGCCGACTTGCAGGTAACCGTTTGACCCTTTATCGGATATTGCTCTTTGGCAACATTTAACAATTCGATTGTTGCTCGGATTTATGTCATGCAGTATTGGGTTTTGAGGCAGGCCATTGTTTTCTTGTTGTGAGATTTTGCAGACGCTAGATTTTGATTTGTTAGATTGTATTGTGGGTACGTTTGAATATTTCAAACACGAGTAAGTGAAGAAACAGTTTCTTAACGTCTAGAATAACTTTCTGAACAAAACAATGACCCATATTTTTCTGTGTGTTATAAAACTACTATTTCGTTCTATCATATTGACTAAATATTCTGTACCTGCAGTTTAATATTCTTTTTATACCTTAACCTACCTTCTTGTATTTTGACTTACAGATACAATATTTGGCTTTAGAAAATAATAGTAACTTTCGTAATTAATTTAAAAAATTGTAAAAAAGGATCATCTTCTCAGGGTAGTAGACAGTCACCTACCTTCGAAGAAGATTAGAAGCTACGTCCACCCTCCAAAAGACCGCGGTTGACCCCTGAGTATTATTTTAGTCTCCAGTTACCGTTGCCATTAGGCGGCCATGTGGTCGTTTACGCATTAAGTGGCAAGAAAACGAAATTCGTGTCAGTATTTCATTATGGACATACATTTTTAGAGAACCTATGGTTTGAGCACCTAAGGTATTGCACTGAGAGCGTTAGTCAGTAAGTAGCACCTAAGAGCGGCTTTAGTTTTCATGTGAAACTAAAAATCAACACTCCACACAAAAATAAAAACTTAAATTACTGGTATTTAAAGAAAAATGTTGTCATTTATAACTCTAATTGACCTACTTTAGCAAACATTGAGTATTAATATTTGGTAATACTGTTAACATTTAGCAACTGACTGTTCAATTTAATTGTTAATTTCATTTGGCAATAAGCACTGATAACAATGTAGGTGAAGAGTTAATTCTTTTCGTTAAACGCTTGAACAACCAGTCGGAACAACCTCTTTTATTAGTTACACCTGTAACTAACTAACTAACCGGCTAACTAAGGGGCCATCCGTTAATCACGTAATGTTTTATTTAGCAACTTTTTAACCCCCGCCCCCCCCTTTCCCGTGATGATACGTGGTGAGGTTTTAGACTAACCCCACCCCTCCTAGCCAAAATCACGTGTATTTTTTTATTTCCGTATATATTAAAAAATAATTACTCATTACTTTCTTGCATTCCATAATTACATTGGTAAGGTGTTAAATATAATGGTAGAATCAATTATGGACCCTGTTGGGTACAGCAAAGTTTAAGTTAGGAGAGAGGAGGAAAAGAGCTTTTTATAAGAATACTAAGAGTTAACTATATTTTATGCTTCAATAAATAACTAAATCATGTATTTTTTGTTTTATTTGTATTTAAATTTATGTAATGTATTGCTTTAGATGGCACATTTAATTTATTTCTTATAAAATAAAAATATAAAATTATAGTAAAATGTGTAATGTCTTGTGAACTTTAAAATAAAAATAAGAAGTCAGTGTCTTATGTATCGTATATGTACTTATACTGTCTTAACAGAATGTTATCTTTAAATACACATATATAATAGCGCGTCTTACGAAAAAATAAATACACGTGATATCTCACTACACCCCCTTGTGATATCTCGTGATTTTTTCCGAACCCCCTCCCCCCTTTTAAGTCTCACGTGATTAATGGACAATCCCTAACCAACTAACTATGTAAATATATCTTGGAAGTCGAACTTAACCAACTTCTAATAGTCGTACCGATTTAAAACTTTGCAATTATATGTAATACCTATGAAAAAACAAAAGTTTGGTTCCATCGAGCTGATCTGATTATGGAATCGGGAGATGGATAGTGGAAGTCTTCAATGGTTGCTAGTAACGTGTTTGGGCTCATTTTGTTAGTTTTAACGAATCGAATACATTACGATTGGTTGTCTGTAAAGCGTGTTTTTAGTTTTTTTAAACTATAATAATTATTAAAAGTTAATTCAAAGTTATATTCTACTAGCAGCGCCCCGCGGTTTCACCCGCGTAAGTCCCGATCCCGTGGGAATATTGGGATAAAAAGTAGCCTATATGTTAATCCAGGTTTCCAGATATCTACATACCAAGTTTCATTGCAATCGGTTCAGTAGTTTTGGCGTGAAGGAGTAACAAACATCCATCCATCCAACTATCGATCCAAACGTTCACATTTATAATATTAGTGGGATGTAACATCACGCTACGGCACTTACGAGCAGTGACCATAAACGCGGAAGAAACTGCGTTGAATGGCTAGTACAATACAAACATAAAAAATTACGGTAACGGAAATATTTAGCGATGGGAATAATAAAACAAGTAAGGGAAGTGAGGAAAATGTACATGTTTTTACTGACAATTTTCTACGAGGAACTGGCGATATTGATGAATATGAATTATATCATTCATTCGTAACGGAGAAGTACCGTTTAGAATTACACTACTACGTCGTAGTGTAGTATATATGTTGTATAACTGTATTTTAATTTTATTGTATAATATTATATTTCCTCACTTCATGGTAAACTAACCGTCACGAAATTTGAAAACAAATGTCACTTTATTTTCTTATTATTTCTGAAGTTATTACATTTTATGTTAACATACTGTAACACTTAATTTAACTAAGCAAAAGGGGTGACCATATAAAACTACAGAGGTTGTAAGTATCAAGGCAAGACTGAAAAAAACTAGACTTGTTTTAAATGATATTCCTGGGTCCACAAAATATAATAAAAAACTGTGTAGCAATGTGTATACGTATTTATAATAAACTAGAGATCGCGTGGTGGTCGAATTTCGACCATGGTTTATTTCATTGGCCAATATTACTTGATCTGTCATTGTATAGACTTTTGTACCATGACAGGTCAAAATATATACTGGACACTCATAGCTGTGTGTACCCGTTTTTGCATTTTTTTTAACTTTGTAGCAAATATTGTTCAAAAATGTTAGCATTCGTCACTTCTTCTCTGTATAAACTGTAAGTGTGCGAAATTTCATACTCCTCCGTCAGCCCAATTTTCGTAAAAAGGGATCCAAAGTTTTCGCTTCAAGTATTAATATATAGATTACCTAGCAATATGAAGACATTAAACTGGAAGCAACTTAAAGAGAAATTGTATGAATAGCTCATTGAACATAATTTCTATTCCGTAGAACAGTTCATTGATAAAAAGTTTTAAATAGTTAAACTACATTATTATAAACAATACCTACTTCTAAAATTTGCATGCTATGTATATAATAGCAAAACATGTTGCTCACTTCTCACTGTAAGACCTTTTATACCATGTTTTATGGCAAATAAATAATATTATTATTCCTCTTTATTCAACTTAATACTTATAAATTACATTTTTAAATATATATTTACAAAACAATATATATATTTAAAAATATTAAAAAAATAGTAGATCACCGATATCGGGGACAGGGACCAAGATACCGGTGGTTATGGCTGGATACTTAACGTTAACTTGCATTTAATAGTAATTAATGTAAGTTAACGTTAAGTATCACAGAATTAACACCACATCTTCACACATGAACCGCATAATAGCTATTCTCAATTAGCGCTGGTAAAACACATGGGCACATTTACTTCTTTTCCGTGCGAATTGTAATCTATCTAGTTCAAGGAGGCACGTGGATTAGCAGTTATATATACTTTACATACCATTGAAGGTTTAGAGTTATACCATACCGTTATCGTAATATAAGTGCGTGCAAACAATATCATAAAGTTATGCCTGTGATTTAAATAGTAGTGTTTGAACATTGTTTGAAATTCAAATTTTGGAACATTATTCAGGTTCGTCTCTCAAAGTGTCAAAACCTCTATAATCACTTCATTTTTTTAGGGTTCCGTACTCAAAGGGTAAAAACGGAACCTTATTACTAAGACTCCGCTGTCCGTCCGTCTGTCTATCCGTCTGTCACCAGGCTGTATCTCAGGATCTGTAATAGGTAGACAGTTGAAATTTTCACAGAATGTGAATATCTGTTGCCGTTATAACCACAAATAATAAAAACAAATTAAAAATTAAAGGGGGCTCCCCTACTAGAGACGTATATTTTTTGACTTATAGTATTAAATTTTGTACGATGGTGCGGAACCATTCATACGTGAGTCCGACTCGCACTTGGTCGGTTTTGTTCTATTACGTCAGCTGTGACCGTATACCTATTATACCTACCAATACGTCATACCCACGTAAACAAAAGACAATGTGTTTTACATTAAATTTTCGGTGTTAGCGTATTTAACAGTGAATTCTTTATTTAATTTATATTATATATTAATTTTAGTTTAAATAATGATAAAGTCACTGTTTTATGCTTGAAAAGAAGTGTAAAGGTCTTTGTACATTGTGTTTTAACAAGTCATGTAGATGTAGACTTGTAGTACCGAGATTCTGTTCTCACCTTTCGATGCGTTATGTATTGTTTACAAAATATTAACAGTTTTATAAAAAATATTAGCATTTGCTCGCGACTTCGTTCGCGATTAAATTTTGGTGATAACCGGGGACCGTACATTTTTCCGGGATAAAAAGTAGCCTATTATTCCAGACTATAATCTATCTCTGGACCAAATTTCATCCAGATCCATCAATCCATCCATCCTCACAAACTTTCACCTTTATAATATTAGTATGATGTTCAGTAGTTTGACAGTTTCTCGTATTTTGATTGCGACGTATATTAGAAATTACTTTGTGGTCCTGAGTTTCTCAAAAATCCCTAAAACCATTGTTTATTTTTACACATTTGAGTATCAGGAGGAAAACAAACCTGATTGCAGGATCCAAAATAATTGTAGTAAGGGCAGCAAGATGACGGTGATCAGAGGGAACAGGAGTGTTTCAGTGTGTCAGCCGCTAGTTTTGTGCAATTTGAATATTCCAAAGTCCATAAGCGACCACTTATTATTTTCCACATCTTTTTATCATCAAGGTGTAGATAGATCTTCGCTGAGAATGAAGCCGCTGATACTTATCGATAAATAGCTAGCAATCAACACCCAAAACGTAAATGCACAAAAATAACCGAATCTATTTTTAGCGTCGCCAAATCACGTGGTTTTTGGTTAAACGTTACGGGTGAGCAAAAACGTACAGCGCTCCAGATGCCAATCTCAACGACAAACACTCCAAAACGAGCATTAACTCCACAAAGAGCATTAACCCGCAAATGTTCGATGTAATACCGCCAGGGTGCAGACATGCGTGACAGCGTGCCTTACTAAAGAAATTGCTCGTGACTTTTAAAGTCCAGAATTGGTAGGTCGGGTATTGGTTAAGGGCTCTGTTTCCGCATTTAGACTCAAAATCGATCTTTTATGAGTTACGGTAGGTCGGGAAACCTTCCGACTATATTTCTATATAATTTATTCTTCTTTAAATATGTCAATCATCATCTTTTTTTCAGACAAAATAATAACTATCATTTCAGGTATCAGGTATGTGATTGATATTTAAAGAAGAATAAATGATATAGAAATATAGTGAACATTTGTATGGCCATTCACAAATTTTACATATTATATAATATAACCTGACCAGGAAAATAAAAAACCTCATCACGTTGCGGAATACAAATGGAAGTAATTTCTTTTAATGGCAAGAGTCACTTTAAAGCGTCATTAACATGTCATCGTTGTTTATTGTTGATTGCTTTCAAAGTATGAGCGTGGTCTATTTTGAAGTGTGAGGTTTTTATGTGTTAATATGCCAAGAAACTGTTCATAGCCATGAGAGGAAAGTGGTTAGCAATGTATTTCAGTATTTGTCGGAAAGAAAGTCGGAGGGATTGGACTGTATTTCAAAAACACATAATATCTAAACATTACTGATTTAGTTGTCAACATTAGGGAACGTACCCATACTACGTGACCCGTTCGGAGGGGGGAAGGGGGTCTTCAAAATACCGTGCTTGGTCACAGGGGCGGGGGGTTAGCTTAGATTTTCGTCACGTAGTCAATATCCTCGAGGGAAATCTCTTGCTTTTTCGAGCTATATTTAAAAATAGCGCGCAGCGTTTAGCGCTTTTTAAACTCACAGGTGGCAACAAGCAAACGTTTAGCACTTTTTAACTTTCTGTTGCCAAAAAATTATTTAAAACCATATATAAATTACTACGTGAAAACTAGAGGTGGAGGGGGGTCTTGGCATATACTACGGGTGGTCACCTTGGGGATATAAAAAATTGTAAAAAATGCTGACGTAGTATCGGTACGTTCCCTTACCGGTAGGTACATCATATAATGTGTACAATAAAAATTGGCTATTGACCTCAATAGCAAACTAACTAAGTAACTTAAACACAATTGGAATGATTAATGAAATTAATTAATCGGGGTATAATAAAAAATTTGCTTCAAATAATGTTGATCTGGATAATATTCCCTTCTTAAAACTTGTGCAAGGTCGTTTAAAGACAAATATTAGACATATTACTAAAAAAAACATTAAAGGTAAATAATGATTTTTAATTATTTAATATTATTCTTATTTTCTACAATATAACAGAAACAAGCTGCTGCGAACACATAACAAAATGGCCTATGGTCTATGGTTGAAACGGAAATAGTAAAGAATGTTATTAAAGTTGGTGGCGGTAAAAGTGATTCATGAATTAATGACAGTGACAATGAGAATGAGTCTGATAGTCTTTGGAATTTAACCATTGGTGCATTGTAGAAATAAATCAAATCAAATCAAAATCATTTATTTGCTCAAATGTGGTTGTTTTACATATTAGGTATTTAACAAGTCCAGCACATTTTCCAAATTATGCTACTAACTATTATAATCTAACTTAGTAACTAACATTGAATTTCTATAAATTATTACCGAAATGTCTATGTCAACATCAGAAAGCTCTGTGTATATATATAATTGTCTCATAACAATTATTTATATTATTACTTCCATTATTATATTTATTAACATATAATTGATATTAACATTTTTTTATATTATCATTATTAAAACATTTTGTTTTTACATCTGACTTTCTGTAAATATAAAATCTAGATGGATATTTTCTCAAAAAATCGTCTGTCTGATAAAAACACACATAAGTCATTTTTTCAATTTTAAACAAAATTTATTGAGAGGGAGTTCTACTAATGAGTTCGACAGAGAATTAAAAATCAAAGGGGCCATATACGTACAGTTCTTTAGATATATCTCTAGATGTGCAACAGGCATTTTTAAACGAACTTGTGTAGCTGTTTATTTATTTAAATTATTATTTTGCTCAAAAAGTGACATTTTACTTCTTACGAATTTAGCCATTTCATAGATGTATATGCATGGAACTGTTAGCAGTTTTCTTGAATTGAATACGGGCTTACAAGAATCAGTCCATTGCATGTTATATTTCACCCGTATACATTTTTTCTGGGCTATAAATACTTTCCCTATGTCTGTAGAGTTTCCCCAGATTAAATACTATAAAGAATCACGGAACATACGTATGCATGATACACCATCAAAGTTGTTTTTAAAGAAGTGCTTTGTTGCAAATTTTTCAACGCAAATATAAAGCATATCAAATCAATATGTTCCTTCCACGATAGGTGCTCTATACGTATACCTAAAAAAATTACATTACATACTTGATTATTTATGTCATTATTATAAGCAATATTTAAGTTGACAAATTTTCTTTTATAAGTCTTGAAATTGACCACTTGTGTTTTCCACAAATTGACCACTTGTGAATCAAGCCAATTAATTAATATTTTTGAATAATGAAGAAGATAAAAATCTCAAATGAAGTAAAAAATTTAAATTCTGATTTTGATGATTCATAAACATCACATTAGCTTTGATGCTTTTATCTTCTTGATGTATAATATTGTACTTGAGATACTTCAGATATTATGATTGAGTGATTGACAGATGAGTGCAACTGATTGCACGCTGAACCGGGATAAAATAAGGTTTAAGATCTTTATTCTCACTAAGAATATTACAGAATTCACTTACGTGAGAAAAACACTTCACAAGTAAATTTAAAAAGTAAAAAAGAACATAGGTACAGAAAACAACACACTTTTCTATAACTATTACTACATTATTACAACTATTACAATACAATACACAATAAGTAAGGCACAATATATGCAAATGAGGGTAAGAATATAAAATGTTTACACCGGGCCGGCAGACAACTACGGGCCGTTAGACACAAGCGCAGTCGACAAGTCCACAGATATGTTATTACTAGATATGGCATAGATGGACAATCAGATTTAGTACCTATATCATTTATTGTGATCTTTTTATTTCTCCCTTATGACATAAACAGGTAAAAATGAGATATTTTAAAATATAATTATTTTAGTTTATAAATGTTATTATATTAAGTTTAAAATGTGGTTTTTGAGTAATTTTTTAAAAGTAATAATTGATTGTGAGTCCTTAATGTTATTTGGTAATTTGTTATACAGCTGCGCACCATCATAAACTAAACTTTTCTTACCATAGTTTGTGCGAGATGGACGTAAAAGATTATTAGCACTACGTAGTAAACGTTTTTGTATTGTGTATCTTTTACTAAAGCTTATATTAGAGTGGATATCCTTGTTCAATATTTTTCTTATTGTGAGACATGTATTGTAAGTGTATGTCTGCTTAATATTCAATAATTTAGTATCTCTGTACAATTTTTTGGTTGATGTCCTATAGTTATAATTAAATAGCACTTTTATTAACTTATTTTGTGCAGTCTGTATCAAGTTAAGATAAGTTTTGCCAGCCGAACCCCAAACTTTGATTAAATAGTCGATATGTGGCTTAATAAGCGAATTATATATCATATATTTTACCTTTTGAGGTAGACATCGTACAATACGCCGAACTGCGCCCGTGAGTGATATTAGTTTGGACCTAACCTTGTCAATATGCGGTTTCCAGCTAAGGCGACTATCCAATATTAATCCAAGATATTTTTCATTCGTTTTTCTTTTAATTGGGACATTATTTATGGAAGGTTCTTTAAAGTTCATAATTTTTTTGTTTTTTGCACAAAATATGACAAAGTTTGTTTTTTACTAAAACAAACTATGTCATAGTTTGTTTTTTACTAAAATACTATTTATTATTCTGGCTCATTATATACCTGTACATATGTAAGTATGTTTGTATGTTTATAAAAAGTAAAACTTCGTTAAATAAGTTTAAAATCAGCACAATTCAAGTGCACGAATAAATTTTCATTGTGATCTTGCAAAAAGCTAAAACTTAATAAAAAAGAAACAATTTTTTATTAGTACGTTACATATTACTAAAAAGTCCAGTAATATTTAACAACAATCAAAAAAGGTTGCCACCCGTACTATATTGTAATCAATTCAATCAATTGTACTTATATTATAGAACAGTACGAATAATAAATACTTTATTTTTATCGCTGCTTCAATTGCTGTGCTTATTTTAGATTAACTGTAAATTGAACTCGCCCCAGCTCAGCATATGTACAAGTTTAGTAATTTTTATTTGTTGTAAAGTTGTTGTTTGTATTTCCAATGATACACTATCGAAAATTTTTAACTCCCGACACAAAAATATTATTATAGTTATAATTTTAACGTATGTATCTGTGTATGTATCATAATTCCTTAGTTTTTGTACTATATTGATACAAATATAAAGGCAAACCTTTATATTTGTATCAATATAGTACAAAAACAACAAATACAATAGTCAACAGTAGCAATATGTGTATCGCTATACCTATATTTGCTTATGTATTTATTTGTCTATTGCTGCGTTGTATGTATATTCTTCTACTTTATGTAATTTATCTTTATTTAACTCTTATAATATACCTACTGAGCGTACACCATACTGCCCTTAAATCGATTTCCTATATTCGCTCCATCCCATGGTTGCCTGTAAGAGATTGCCTCAGTGCGATAAGGCCGCCAATTGTATAAGCCACCCAACATTACTGTGCTCATACTCCTTCAAATTATTTTGGTGTACAATAAAGAGATATATTACTATTATTATTATGTGCGTGTCTATCTGTGGCATCATAGCTCCTGAATGTTTGCCAATTCACATGGCATGACTATACTTCGTGTTGCAATAAAACGAAATTGAGGCACCCCTACGCCGTGCCATGTATTTATTTTGGTCCGGCTATAAATTGATTATATAAAGTGGAAATGGACATGACAGATCACATAGAGGAACAGACAAATGGAGTAAGATAATCATTCACTGGTTTCCTGACGCGTTCACAGATTTGCAGTTCACATTGCCTTGATTTCATTGGCCCAGCGTTTGGATGGCTTGCTTCATTTACTTATTTTGCTATTAGGTAACCAATTCGTGGCAGGCTGTTTGTAGACAAGACAGCTAGAAATAGGATTTTGTGCAGACAGTTGGGAGAGGCCTTCACCAAAGGGCAAACAGATAGGTACATAGTGTAAATTTTTTAGGTTCAAACCAAATAGTAAAACCTTGTAAATATTGAAAATCTGAATAAGGGCTATTATTATTATTAAATTGATTTTAGGACAATACTTTTTTCCCCGATTTTTATATTGGATTGACTTTGAGTGATGAGAGTTCAGTCCTCGTTTTCTGAGGAAAGTAGGGACTTTCTCGAAGGCTGTTGCTTGGACATGCGTCTTATACGGAGGGTTTTCTAAATCCACGCTAGCACTATAAAATTACAGTTACAGAGAGCCATCGAAGTTACTGTGCTAGCGTAGATGGAGCGTCAGAAATGACCCCTGGTAGCCACAAGTACATATATGTGCAAGATGGGAAGGTCTAAAAAACAGCGTGGTTTTGACTTGGTACAAGAAACGGCTGAAATCTTTATTAAAAGGTCATAGCACTGGTCAATAATAATAAAAAGACATAAAATCAAGCTACATAATTAAAATAGCCAAAAAGCAAATTCCTTGCGCGTTGTGTAAAAAGGTTCACAATTCAGTTTTCTATTAATTATTAATTTCATAAATAAAATAACCTGACATTAAAAGTATGTGTAAAATATAGATTTAAAAATTGTCGCATTTGTTTTAACCGACGAAAAAACGAAGGAGTAGGATTATTGGCGCCGACTCAAAATGATTTAGGTATTTACATTAGTGCAGGACAGATGAAACAGATGTGCACAGCAAATTAGACAATAGTTAGGTACTACTTAAGTTATGCTAACATGTATATTTTTGTAATTTTTCGCTTTTTAGTTCATTTTCTTCTTTCGTCGGTTTAATTTTAGTTAAAAGGTTTTTATTACAATTTCATCATTATTTTTGGCAGTGAAAATGTTTGGTGACATTGGATATGTGAATTTAAACTTGACATTTAGACACGTTACGAACATGTTTTTTTTTCATTATGATGTACTCGTAATTAAACGGTTACTCATAACAATTACAACCTAGACCTTTACGATACGAACATGATGTGAATTTTAACATCTAAAACTGCTAACAAATGTCTGGTTATGTACCATAAAGTTGACAGTAAGAAAGAAAATGCAAGATTTTTTGTATGGTGGTTAGATGTTATCTAACAATCTATAATTATTTAAAAAAAAAGTATAGAAGACTTCAACGCGCCTAAATCATACTAAGTTGTGATAAGCTATACTTACTCTTCATCCCCTAATTTCCCACCCTTAGAAAAACTACTCAAATCGTTATAGCACACCTATATACCTGTTATATTTAAAGAGTTCCCTCGATTTCTGTATTTTCATCAATTCCTGAACTGATTGCAATGGGACCAACACGAAAGTATACACTTTCAAACAAAAAAGAATTTTTAAATCGGTTAGCCGACTACGAGTAATCGGGTAGCATACATAAAAAAAAAGTTTCAAACGAACTGAAACCTTCTCCTTTTTTTGAAGTCGGTTAAAAATATCGTTCACATTGGGAAATATAATTAAGATAAAATAATATTTTTCACAATCATGAAATACAGCCTCTAGTGACGTGACAGTAAAGGCGAATTAGAGCGCGTGACGTCAATGTGTGCATAGCCAACCAAATATCATTAATCGTCGCTGCGTCGTCTTAAAATTATTATTATTGGTTCAGTAATTTTGCAGTGAAATCCTAGCTGCAAGCTGCAATGGAAGTAGATTTTCTAATGGTAAATAGCAGTAATATAGCTACCCAAGGTCGAAAATGGTGTAATGGGTACATTTTTCGCATCTAACATCAATTTCTGTTTAGAAAAAATCCGGAATATATATATATATTTGTATAGATTTTTTTTTATACAGGGTGTTTCTGACAATGGAACACTTACATAAATCACTGAATGGGCATGACTCTAGCATGCAGATTGAAAAAGAGTTAAAAAAACTATCCATTTCAAAGCTAGTGGTTTAATTTTTTTGTGTTTAAATAAACAATGGAATACAAACAGTATCGAACCATCGATTCGTATACCGGGAGACATACTATAATTACATTATAAATAATGATACATGTCTAGATCGATATTTAAGAAAAATTTTATACAATATATTGTTGTATTAACAAGGCTACAAATAAATACACTGCCAAATAAAATTAGTTCATTTAGCTTATTTAATGCTACATTTGATTTGTTTTACGTAGTGGGCCTAATGGTTCAATATGCAGCACTGAAAATTTAGGCACTCGCCATAGTCATACTCGCTCTTGTCCGATTTTCTTTTTCATGATATTTCTCAACCAAAACTACTTTATTTGTATATTTTTACACTTTAGTTATACTACAATAATGATATCTTTATTTAAAAATGACATTATACAAGGTATGATAACATGATATAAGTGTTCATTGTGGTGTGAATGATCACATATTACATTGCAAGATGAGTGGATCCAAGATGCATACATGATCACTCTCAATAAGTTCGACTCGTCGAATAGCGTGCTAATAATGCATCCATCTATTTATCAATCCTTGACAGCTTTCGTGATTAACAATAATCTATCAACAGTTTCATCATTAAAATGAAATAATAGATTATAAATATTCAAAAACTCACGTTACTACGTTCGTAAAATTTTCTAAAAAGGGGTACAAAGAATTCTCTTTACGTATTAATGTAATGTTAACTGCATTTTATAGGCAATGTAATAACTTCTTTTAATATTGTGTTTCAATAGAATTGTGTGATAGAGTGCTTTAAAGCAGGGCTTGCCATTTAAGAGAAAATAGTAGTTGTTTCAAAAAACTTAAAACAATAAAGTACCTACCTACTTTTGAAATTTCTACACAGTCAATTATTATAAGCGCGAATGTGTTTCATTTAAAAATGATTAAACTTGTACATATGCTGAGCTGGGGCGAGTTCAATTTACAGTTAATCTAAAAATAGTCCGACAATTGAAACGGCGCTGAAAATTTAGTATTTATTATTCGTACTGTTCTATAATATATAGTAGGTACAATTGATTACAATATAGTACGGGTGGCAACCTTTTTTGATTTTTTTTAAAATATTACTGGACTTTTTTAGTAATATGTAACGTACTAATAAAAAAATGTTTCTTTTTTATTAGGTTTTTCCTTTTCGCAAGATCACAATAATTTATTCGTGCACTTGAATTGTGCGTTTTTGTTAGTGCGATGTCTAGACAAGTGTATTAATCAAATTGATGAGCTCCAGTATTTTTTTAATACAATATTTATATATAAATTTTATGTATTTTTTTTAAACATACATGGAAATCATGTAATCAATTGATGATGTCAATTGAAAGCCGGTTATCATAACACATAGATAGTGATTTTAGACAAAAACGTAACCTGTTTCTACTTACCTATATTATTTCTAAAAGAATAACTGGCTAAATATTGTAGATAACGCCTTCTACCTTGATGATGTCCGTGTTAAGTTATTCTTTGCTTAGAAAATATTCTACAAGTGGTAGGTACATAAAATAAATAGCAAGCATGATGCGTAAGTGCGAGTAAGCTTATACTTTATTGCCAACTTATTTAAGGGTCTTTACACAGCGAAGCAAGTATTATTTCTGGGCAAGCACAGTGAGGGTTTTTGAGATCCCAGTCGTAGTATCTCGATGCCTCGATGACCATCGCAAATTAAGTTTCCGTTGGCACGTCGATAAATATTCTATAAACGTTGTAATACTTCGACAATTAGAACCAAGATCAGATTATTCCATCAAAGAGAATTTAAATTTTTTAATTCACTCTTCGGCTCCTCAATCAATTTGGGTAATTTTTGAGAGCAAATCCTATTTTATTTCATACTTGAATAAAAATCTTTTTAACAAAAAATTAAACCGACGAAAATAACTAAAAAGCAAAAAATAAATAAACCTCTTAAGTCTTAAGCTTATTTACATAAACTATCAAATTTTATATAAACTTATTTTGAGTCGGCGCCAAACAACAAACTGATTAATTATCTAAATTTTATATGTACCTACGTAGAAATGGACATGGCTATACGTAGGTAATTAATCATTTTATTATTTGGCGCCGACTCAAAATAAGTTTACATAAAATTTTATAGCTTTAAAAATTAAAAAGATTCACGTTAATTTAAGTGTTTCTCTAAGTGAAGTAATTAAAATGTTATTTTACAGATGTGAAAACGGCAGAGTAGCATATTAATTTTGAAATGTAATATAATACGACTCCTGCCGGCTTTCATTCAACATCTACAAGGTTACTATTATACTATACATTCAAGTTCTATCCTTTTCTCTTTTCTGCAAAGGCAATGGTGATATAGACTCCTAGCCTAGATTGACGTAGAATTTTAGAACTTTTTTTTTTTTGCCAAATGTCTAACGTTAGCCGTCCATCGGTTCAAATTGTAGACGGATTGTGGATGTGTCGCATCTCTACCCTAGAAAAAACAACGGTCAAGCCTGTGACCGCGACCAGTGCAACCTGGTCGAAACGTCTCGGGTATTTTTTTTATACCCGTTACACTACTGGTGGTGCAAGTTGGTAGTGTAACGGGTACAGAACGGAAGGCCGTTAATTCAAAGGTATGCAGTAGGTCAGGCCAATCAAAGGTATGTAGTAGGTCAGGCAATTCAAAGGTATATAGTAGGTCAGGCAATTCAAAGGTATGTAGTAGGTACCTATTGATCGCGTTAACTCCCGTATACAAAATTGTTTATTATGTAACGCGAAAGTTAAAAAGGTAGTATCTTTAGTTAGGAGTCTTCTAGTGTAGTAAAATGTTCTACTGGTGAGAATAGTTGTTGAGAAAGTTTAAAAGTTAGTAATGTTGAGATTTTTTACCGTTTACTATAAACTCAGTCCGTGTGTTTGTTTACCTAATTAATAGTTAAAAAAATTATTTATTTTATTTTTTTATTTATTTTCTCTTTATTGTACACCTTTAAATAGTAAATATTGCAAAACAAGTTACAAATGTTAAGGTATAACAATTTACATACGTGTACAGAATAACTGCGTCACAGTAATAAGCTTTTTGCTCATTAGCTTAATTAGCTAATCGATATGAAATGTATTTTATATTAAGTCAATTAACATAAAATCCATTAAAGGTTTTTAGACACTGATGTCGATCGATCGATATTCAACACTCAAAGTACAAGGTATTGTATGTAGCACGCTGACCTCATTGGTGCGGTAGTCGGTTGGAGCGTAGAGCTGGTTTATGAGTGAGCTAAGTCAAACGTATCGTTGACATATTTATTTTGAACTAGCAGCGCCCCGCGGTTTTACCCGCGTAAGTCCCTATCCCGTGGGAATATCAGGATAAAAAGTAGCCTATGCGTTAATCCAGGTCTCTAGTTATCTACATACCAAGTTTCATCGCAATCGGTTCAGTGATTTTCGCGTGAAAGAGTAACAAACATCCATCCATCCATCTATCCATCCATCCATCCAAACTTTGACATTTATAATATTAGTGGGATTGTTTAAGAAAATTATAGGCAAAGATAAAAAAGAGGAGATGAGACTTCAAGTTGGTCGACAGTCCGATGTTTGTTAAGAAGTTTAAAAGTGTATTGTAATAGTTATAATAATAAGTGTGCGCTCTCAATACAAGTTTGTTCACACCCACCGAGAATTTTATTTGGATCCTCCCATAATTACATCACTTTTCCGAAATAAAGAAATAAACCCTCTCTTGAAGCCAAGTGGGCATCCTTTTTTTTTTTTCTTTTAAAGACAACTCCCGCATTAGGAATTACTCCTGTGTTGCGGGGGACTTTACAAACATACAAACAACGTACACAAAGAACACCCAGACTTGGGTGGGAATTGAACCCACGACCTATGGCATAGCAGTCAGGGCCACTAACCACTAGGCCAACAGGCCAGTCAAATATGTCAAATATGTTGTAGCACACAGCATTACATTGTACTAGGGAGGCGAAGTGATTGGTGACAACGGTTTTATAAGTGGAAACTTCTTTAGGCACGTTGGGCACTTTTGGTATGGGGAAAAAGCACTAAACTCGCTACCGTCACGCTCAGAGATATATATATAACGATGTGTGTGTGTTTTCACATCTGACGTGCAGTTCTACGACTTAGTTTTTTTTATTATCGTCAAGTTAATATAAATAGTTACACTGATACCATAAACTTGGAGAATTTGTTCGTTTGAAAGTTCTAATCTCGGGTTGTACCAGTGCGAGTTAAAAATACATTTTTGTTTTAGAGCTCGTTTTGCAAAGGAAAGTTACCTACTGGTTAAATAACATCACATTTGTTCACGTGAGTAAATCCGCAAGGTGGAAGTTAGGAATAAAGTTAAAATTAAACATAATGCTATAATTAACAAAACCACCCTTTGAATTGGGTGAAAATTTATTTTTGTGCAACTAAGTTCGTTTCTAGTCTTGCCAGGTTGCCAAATACACCTCTCATTGAGTACATCTATCCATTACCATAAGAGGACGCACTTTTCAAGGAGCTCTCTCTAAGCAAGGTCTTCTCAAGGGCCTATTTCCTATTCCTATTTCTGAGATACCAATTTATGTATGTATTTACATGAAGCATGAACTGAATAAGTGAGACGATTCGGAGACCAACCAAGATCCTTGCACCTGGTTTCTGAAACACTGAACAAAAGAGCTGCCAAGTTCACAGCGGTGTCAAACCAGTTCGAGTTTCTGAAACGTTCATCAAAGGAAAATTATTACTAATCTGTGATCAGTTTCATTGAACATTCGAATGGCATTTGACGTAAGTATTTACAGTAAAATTTGACAACTCTGTTAACTAATCCGATTTTCAAATCAAAGTGCCTTATCATGCTTTCAGCAACTCAATATGTACTTGACAAGAGATTAGTTAATTTTTGCATTGATCAGCCTTAAAGAAAACCGAGATATAGTCTTTACTTTGTACCTATATTTGAATCCAGCTTCGATTACGAAAAAAACTGTAAAACACAATAAATATATTGTATAGTTGTCTCACAAAATTTATCATCATGGATTCGCGCCTGAACTAATGCGGTGACCGTTATCAACTAAAAGCGAGGAAAAGGTTTACATTGTTATCAGAGCCAAACAAATGTAATTGATAAAACAAAATACTGTGCTTTGTAGCTATACAAGTTGATACGTTTGTTTTACAAACGTTCGTTAACCGCCATGCCCAGACATTTGTGTGGGAGTTTGATATGTTTATTAAACTAACGACTTTATATTTATCTGGTTATAACTGGAACTTTCCAGGCTCTGGTTGTTTATAAACATTAAAATGTATATAATGTAATTGAGTTTATCGCACTGGCCACTTTGAATTAAAATGAAACCTTCATGGCGTGAGATTCAGTGACACTTTTTTTGGAAGAAAACGATAACATTCTCTAAGAGCAAACATTCTAAATTAAGAGTTGAGTCAGCCATAAACTAAAATATATGGAGTCAGCCTGTGACCACGGCCAGTGCAACCTGGTCGAAATGTCAGGCAATTCAGAGGTATGTAATATATTTTCGTGATCGCGTTAATTCCCTTAAATACATAATTATATCATGGAACGCGAAAGTTTAAAAGTTACTAAATCGGTAAAATTTTAAAACTTGAAAAACGGATGCCTTATGATTTGACTCATCTGCAGAGAGCGCGCGCGTTGAAACTTGACCTACTTTGTTAAACCGGTGTGCAGAAATGAAGGGATTGTGGAACGAGAAGTGTCATGTCCATGTCAAACCCTACAACATTTCTGTAAAGCAGTGCTTACCAATAGCAAGGTGATAGTAACGGTTTAGTGATCACTTCATGGTGTAATTCCCTTCAGCTTCCTCAGATCTGGTCAAATGATAATAGCAGACGTCTAGTGTGCGGAACTCCGAACAATGATGGTAAAACTCGCAGAATGATAACACAAGACCTTTGTTTCGTCGTCCTCCATACCGAACCTCGCCTCAATCAAGTAACATTTTTCCACGATTTTGGTAATTTCGACGATCAATGAGGCTCGATTTTCAAGGGGCTTTCACTGGCAGCTAGCTGTTGTCATAAGGAGTAACTTAAGCTACTTTTATTTTGGAAAAAGAATTAAGGTTCCGCGCAAAATATATAAATATGTACAGGTGAGAGAAGCCGGACGAGAACAGCTAGTAAGAATAGAATAGATTTTATTTGCGTTTAAACACCGTTGACAAAGTAATTTATTTGTTTACTCTAAGTGGCGACTTCTTTAGTGCAGTTTACTGTGACAGCCTTTGTACTTGTTTATGGTCGATTGGTGACGCTTGCAAAATATATTTTCGGCACACAAAACTTGGTAGAGAGTTATGGAATGCTTTGTTGAAAATTAATCCTTTTGACCAGATTTATAACCATAAACATGATAAAGTGTGGTTATTAATTGTATTAAGGCAGTAAGAGGCAGATATTTTGAGCTACTTAGTTTATAAATGTTCATAAGGTTCACCTATCAGTAAGTGGTTACTCGCTACTTCGCTTCATTGCATGGAGCTGTTTTGATCCTACTACTGTCCACCAGAAACATATAACACTTAAGCTTAAGTCAAACAGCGCGATTTAACTATTATCTTATATTCCTAGTTCCGCCAATTCGAGTACAGCTTTGCTGTACTTCCTCCTAGTTCAAGTCATTCACGAACTCTCGGATCGAATTTTAATGTATTATTTTATTTCTATGTGTATCATTCGTGTATTTTGCTTTTATATATCCTAACTATACTAACTAACTAATTAATTGGTATTTCGATTAAACAATATCTGTAGCCGAACGCATTTCAACACTTTCAGCTATCCTCATTAAGGTTATTTATGTGTCATATAATAGTGGAAACTTCCATTGCTTTGCTTACAATTTTGCGGCTTGCAACTTTTTTTTTACTGCATTGGCTCCGTGCGTGGAATGCATTTAGAAATTCTTTCAATGATAACATTATTTAGTTTGGTTTTAATGATAGCAATGTAAAAGAAACTAATCAGTAATAATTTACGCTAGAAATTTGTCGAAGAATAAATCCCTTGATAGATGGTACATTTTGGTTTTTCGACTTTAGAGTTATTGAAACGTTAAAATATACTATTAGGGGTTTTCTACAGTACCATATGACTAGAGCCACAGGGTGCATTAATATTCCTATCTAGGGTCTTTTAGCCCATCGTCCTTTCGACAAAACACCTTGTCATAATTGTTTTTAAACTTTCCCGACTTTATCGCGATAATAATTACAAGGTACGAGGGTGCGTTTTTAAGTCCGCGGAATGGAGGGAATGGGAGTTAGTGGTGGGGATATTTTTAGCCGTAATGTGTTCCCTGACTCAATATTAGTATAAATATCAAGTTTTATCTTAATTGGGTCATTAGTCTTTGAACTATCGCTGATCAAGCAACTCAATCGGGAAGAAAACTGAAAACATGGAGAAAATCGAACACCGCGCCGTTATAAAGTTCCTGACTAAACAAGGAAAGTCTGTTCAAAACATTATGGAAGAGATGTCATTGGTTTACGGGGAATCTTGCCCTGGGAAAACAATGATTTATAAGTGGCATGGACTTTTTAAACAAGGCAGAGAGTCGATTGAAGACGACCCCCGACCAGATCGGCCTATTGACGTGACTACTCCGGAACTTGTTGAAAAAGTAGAAAAAAATGCACAGGAAGATGCCCGGCTAAAAAAGAAACAAATCGCAGAAATGTCTGGAGTATCCGATACGACCATTTTTAAAATCCTGCATGATAATCTTTGCATGACAAAGGTCAGTGCAAGATGGGTGCCAAGAATGCTCACGCCGCCGCAAAAACAACAGTGCGTCGAATGTTCACGTGCGTTTTTGGATCTCTGTAGTGAGGATAAAGATGGTGTATTGGCCCGGATTGTAACTGGGGATGAAACTTGGGTTCACCATTATGAACCTGAGTCTAAGCAAGACTCCATGCATTGGCATAAAAAAGGAACACCACCGCCCAAGAAGTTTAAGGTGACACAATCAGCTGGAAAACTCATGGCGACGATCTTTTGGGATTCAGAAGGAATATTATTGATCTATTGCAAAGATAAAGGTGTTTCTATAACGGGCGAATATTATGCTTCAATATTAGAACAGTTCAAAGAAGCAATCAAAGAGAAAAGAAGAGGAAAATTGACGAAAGGTGTGTTGCTCCTGCATGACAATGCGCCGGTTCACAAGAGTCGCGTTGCGTTGGCTGCCCTGCACAGAGTAGGCTTCGATATTATAAATCATCCACCCTATAGTCCAGACCTACGGACCAGCGATTATTACTTGTTCCCCAAAATGAAAAAAGAACTTCCTGGGAAGAAATTTAAAAGCGATGAAGAAGTGAAAGAAGCAATTTCAGCGTATTTTTTGGAGAAAGATTCAATATTTTTTTATGAAGGTATAAACAAACTAATTGATAGATCTGAGAAGTGTATTAGGGTTGCAGGTGAATATATTGAAAAAGAAAAATAAAATTTCATTTTTATTTACTATCCTTGTTCTCCATTCCGTGAACTTAAAAACGGCCCCTTGTACATACATTCCATCCACCCGTGACCAGGATCGGTGCCATTCGATCGAAACTTCAGGTAACCAAATATAATATATTTTCTAATAACAATGCACCTACAATACTGTAGTTGTTATTAGAAAACAGCGGTTAAATCGCACTAAGTAAATAGTTCCCAGGGTAGGTAGTTAGGTAATATAGGGATGAGGATGCATTGCAACCAATTCTATTATTCAATTATATGTATGAAATATATAAGTATGTTTATCAGCAGTCTGGTTACCATAGTACAGGCTCTGCCTAGTTTGGGATCAGACGGCCGTGTGTGAGATGTGTGCAGTTATTATTATTATTATTCTTTACACAAATCTCATCGCCATAATGTAAGTTTATATCAAAATATACAAATAAAAATACACAACATTACATCAACAGAGTGACGACGTTTGAGCTTTTTTTATCAACTCCAAAAAACTAAGCCAGAAGTTCCTTAAGTTCGATAAAACATTAAGAAAAAAATTGTTATTGTCCGGTTGCCTAACAAAAAACTTCAATCATTGAACACGGTAACTTTCGAATAATTAAATTATAGCTCGAAGATAACATAAGGAAGTCAGTCGATCGGTCATATGAGACGTTGTTCGCGTGACGAAATATAATTTGTGTTCCGTCTGCACTTAATTTACTTTTTAATTGTAAATTGAACACTACCGTGACTACTTTTTAAACCTCGACGTAAATACGTCGTGTTATAAATTTAACGTGTGTTTCTGTGTGTCTGACTGACATCATAACGTCTAAACAGATGGACCGATTTTGATTGAGTTTTTTTTAATTAGTTTCAAAGGAGACTTTTTTTACCTTTGGACACCTTACACAACTCACACACGGCCGTCTGATCCCAAACTAGACAGAGCCTGTACTATGGTAACCAGACTGCTGATAAACATACTTATATATTCCGAAATATATTATAGATATATTACACCCAGACACAGAATGAATGATCATGCTCATTACACAATTATTCGTGCTGGGTGGGAATCGAACCCACGACCTCTGGCTCAGCAGTCAGGGTCACTAACCACTAGACCAACAGGCCAGTCAAGACTTGATGAAGAGTTTCTTAGCTATAATTCAAGAAAATAATCAGCTCTTTTCTAATAGTTGAAGGGATTTTTGGGTGGGGGTATTTTAAATGTAGGTACTAGAGATCGCGTGGTGGTCGAATTTCGACCATGGTTATTTCATTGGCCTGTATAACTTGAGCTATCATTGTATAGACTTGCTTACCATGACAGGTAATCACATATACTGGACGCGTGTAATTTCATCAAGCCGTTTTCACGTAAGTTTTAAAGCTTTCTGCACTTCTTCTATATTTAAACTGTAAATATTCCAAAATTCACGTTACTATTAATAGTCACGTATTATTATAATGATACTTGTTGTTGTATATTCAAGAGAATGGCAGATCATGAATTTTCATTCAAATTATCTTCTTTCATCATGACTTCCCTGATGAGGTTTGTTTTTATTATTTTTCTATTAGCATTGCTAGATGTAACGCTTTTTGTTTATTATTAATATTTAATTGCTTCCAATTTCAAAAATCTCAGTATATATTATAATAGGGGGTAAATGAGCAGACGGGTCACCTTATGGTAAATGACTACCGCCGCCCATGGGCACTTGCAACTCAAGAGTCACAAGTGCCTTGCCACCCTTTAAGGTGGGAGTACGGGAAGACGGGAGAAGGGAGGTTAGATGGGAGGAGATGGGGGAGAGGGGAAGGACGGGAATAGGGGAGAGGGGGGAGAGAGAAGGGTTAGGGCCTCCGGGAACCACACTCACGCGGCGAAAAGCAATGAAATCATTGCTTCATTGCCGGTTTTCTGTGAGGCCGTGGTATCACTTCGGTCGAGCTGGCCCATACGTGCCGAAGCATGGCTCTCACACGAACAAAATTTGATTTCAAAATAACGTACGAATAAAATTTATAGCTTAACAATGGGTTATTGGTATTCCGTTAATAAGTTGCTGTTAAGCTAATGTGACATTTTTAACACAAGGGTTAATTTCTTTAATAAATATTATCAAAATTACAATAATCAGTTTAAATGGGCACCACTTAATTGACGATTTCACTTGTGTGTAAAATACCGTGCGCACGCGCTGTTCTGGAACATTCGCGGAAAAGTTGCTATGTAAAAGTTGACAAGATCATAAATCTCTTTATCTGAGGCATGCGAGATGTTATCTCTGTTGAAACAAGTTAAATAGCACTGATGATGTTAATTACGTGCCATTATAATTTTTTGTACATGAAAATATATCATAGATGTTGTAATTTAAGTCTGTTATTGGCGGAAGAGATACGACAGTCTTTAAATTACACTTAAAATTTCCGTGAGTGGTATTCATGTTAAGTGTGACACCTGACACTGTCACGGCAGGACGCTTCACTCCTTGAAAAGGGGCCCCCGTCGGGTCCGAATCTAGTCGGGCATTCCCGAAATACACACGTGAGTAAAAGCGTATATCTTTAACAAACAGTCTGTAAAATTACTTATTTGTTTAAAGATTTTTACTTGTAGTTTTAGTTCGTATTAGAGATTTACCGACTTAGTCGAGTCGACTTTGGTAAACATCAACCGTAGGGCGCGGTCCGCCGGACATGATCACCTAGCCTGGTCGGTGAACCTCGCAGAACACTGCGTGTATACCTCAATAGCTTCAGCATTTACACCGCTTTTATTATTTATTGAACCTTAACCTGACTGAACTACTACCATTTACTAACTTACAACGGTTACAACTGCACTGGTATACATGCCACGTTCGTATATATCTTAAAGCGGCGGTAGCGTAATGGCTAAGGCGTCGGACTTGCGATCAAGTGGTTGCGGGTTCGAACCCCACCCAGTGCACTACTGACGTGAACTCACTCCTTTTTTTTTTTTTTTTTTTGTGCGTGTGGAATCCCCCTCGGGCCGTCACCCCACCGGGGTTTTCGGTGGGGCGGTGTGTCGGAATCGAACCGACTAAAACCACACGGTGTGCCGTACTGCGCCTTAAGTAGGAGGGATCCGGGAACTGCTTTATTAAGACATCCGGAACCCTCCTAGCGCCTGCCCGCAAAAGCGCGGGCACCACCTTCGGGTAAAATCCTCTCAATTAGGCGACGTCCAGGCACACGTGGACGCCGCTTCCTCGCGGGGGGCCACTACAGCGGGTGGAGGTTAAAACCCGTCCCGTCCACCCGCGGCCACACTCAGGGCGGCATGAGGCGCTGGTAAGCGCGCCTCCGCCGCCCGGTTCGCCGGCGGCGAATTAGGTCCGAGTGGAGGTCGTCCTCCCGGACCCTTTCCGCCGCCTCCTTCTGCGAGATGACTTCCTCACAGAAGGTCGCGACCGTGGTAAAATTCCTGTCGCTACCGGCCATGGAGCGTATGACGGCCGGTAGCGAGAGATCCCCTCCGATGACTGCAGTGAGGGCCCGACGCTGCGTCGCCCAGGCGGAGCAAACCGCCAGCGTATGCTGAGCCGAGTCCTCACTGCAGTCGCAGTTGTGACAGGCGGGACTCAATTCCCTTCTAGCGACCGAGTGCAGGTACATCCCGAAGCAGTCGTGCCCGGAAAGGACCTGCGTCAGTCGGAAGGAAAGGGTCCCGTGTTGCCGCCCTGCCCACTCGACGATGACCGGCTGGAGCGCCTCCACGGCGGCAAAGCCAGCACGTGGAGCCTCCAGCCGGGACGACCAACGAGCCATGGTGGCTCGGCGAGCGGCCTCACGCCATTCGCGTACCTCTTCGGGCGGAGGCCGACTGCCGCTTCCCGCCCGGAACTCAGCCGTTCGCCGATATACTTCGGCGAGCACTTCCGCCTCCAAATCCCACGGGGGAGTCCCGGCCAACGCGCACGCCGCCTCCGTCGACACGGTGCGGTATCCGCGTATGGCTCTGACCGCCATAACCCTCTGAGGGCGCCAGAGGCGCGCCCTATTTTGGGCGGTCAGAGCTCCCGCCCACACCGGTGCACCGTACAGTGCCATTGACCGGACAACCCCCGTGTACAGCCGTCTCGTAGCGACGCTGGGCCCGCCCAAATTGGGCAAGAGTCGCCCAAGGGCGGACGCAGCGCCGACCAGCTTCGGAGCAAGCTGTCGGAAGTGCTCGTCGAAGAGCCACCTACCGTCGAGGATCAGGCCCAGATACCTTATGTGGGCCTGAACCGGTACGAGGACCGAGTTGACCACGATAGAGGCGCCAGGGGGTGGACCACGACGGGGCCCATGGAATAAAAGGGCCTCCGTCTTATCCAGGGCCACCCGCAAGCCCAGCGCCTCGATGCGCCCGACCACCAGAGAGACTCCCCTGGTGGCCAAGCGCGCCGCCTCCTGAAACGTGAACTCACTCCTAACATAAGCATTAGCTTAGCTGGAGGGGTTAACAAGTATACTAGTAATGTGTGACCCACGTTACTAGTATTCCTTAAAAAAAAAAAATTGCCTATTGCAGCTGTGACATCTAACGCGCCGTATTTAACATGAATCCTTACAGTCAAGTTGGGATGGTTGGTTGGGAACTAGTATTGACTTTTACCTCTTTCTGTTTCGGGGAAAATAGAAAAAGTGGAGAACCCTTCCGCGTTAGCAATATTCTACATTATGAACCCGAGTTGTTCAGACTAACCAATCTACTTTTCAAATCATCTCTCATTTCTTTGAGTATACGTATATTGTTAGCACTTCCGTGAAAGCTTTGACTAAAGACAAGAAAATTGTAAACATTGTACGAGTTATTACACCGTACTATAAATACAAAATGTAAGCAATGTCAAACAGAAGAAAAATTAACCTACTTTACTTTATTTTGGAGGCTGTGAAATACTTATTTATTTCTATAAATTTTATCTAGGTTTTCCCACGGCTCATGAATATTAATTATACAATTAAATAGTAACATTAGCACAATACATTATTATAATCTAAGTGTTAAAACATTTTAGTTAAACTCTTTGATATAATAGGATTATTTATACAGTGTACACTTGATATATTATGTGTGTGTACTTTTACGTGTTAATATCAAAGGATAGTCTCAAATGTGTAATGTTAAATCACTGACCTGGGTGGGAACCGAACCCTCGACTTCATCACTAATCACTAGATCAACGGGCCCAACAAATTTATAGTAAATATTATCAAAATCCTAACCATATTTTTTTTCTGCTAATACATGTTTATGTATATAGCCCTGAAAGGACTGCTCGGTGTTTACCGAGCAGTCCTTTCAGGGTCTCCTTATAAATATTCAGTCTAGCTTTTCAACATTGTGAGTAACTCAAATCCATTTGGCTCTCGTCTGGAGTGGGGTCACGTTACTCGTCTAACTAATTTCAAATTCAAAAAACAATTGCCGGTAATTTGAGACCTCAAAATATTTTACGAAAGAGAAAGTTGTTGAACATAATCCCAAAACTGTAACTACGCAAGTACAGTTACGGCTATAGAATGTACGTAATATTGAGAGCGATACAATCAACGATCAGACGAATAAAACTGCTCATCCGTTTAGTCGCGGGGTCGTAGTTACCTCCAATTGAGATCTCGCGTCTTAAGTGACAAATTGTTTGAGGCGCTTCTGGATTTTGTTTAAATTGATAAATGAACTTTGTTTGTTATTGGAAATGATTTTTACCGATCCGATTTATATTATTAAAGATATTTTATAAACGATTGGAATATACATATTTCTAGCACAGTACGTGTGAAGAATGGTAGATCATGATGTAGTGGAGGTACTTTTATCAGTCGTGTTTTAGAATGCCCATTTGGTATGGGGTACAGAAAATGCCTAAAATGAACAAAAATGAAATAATTATATGCCCAATTATAACGCTAATATTTGGTACATTGGCGGTACGTACAATAGTAGACAGAAGCCAATTTAAAACGTTTTATTCTGATATATGTATAGGTAATATCAACAAAGGCATTTTAATGTCTTATTCATCATTTTAAACAACAATATTTGATTGTTATTATAATCATAAATAACAATATACATATAATTGGGAACTGTGCAGGAGGAAGGATTTTGGGTTAGTACCGGGCCAGAGCTAAGTACCATGTTGTCGAAATAGTATAGACACTAAGGATTTCTCGACACATTTTCAGTTCTGTGGGGAGCAAGTTCAAAGCAACAGCTGTATCGTATATGAACAGGGTTCAACTCCGTATTTAAAAGCCGAGTCACCGTTAACATTAAAAGCAATACGTAGTTAATAAAAATTCAAACTAAAAAACAATGAATCAGTGTGACATTGTCAGTAAAGCAAAGGATTGAAGCATGTGATTCTTACAACCTCCGACACTATTGTGAAAATAATTAAATTTTAATTATAATTGGAATACATATACATATTATTTTAATTAGATTTACGATATATCTTACATATAAAATTCTCGTGTCACAATGTTAGTTCCCTTACTCATCCGAAACGGCTTTACTGATTTTTACCAAATTTTATATGCATATTCAGTAGGTCTGAGAATCGGCTACTATCTATTTTTCATATCCCTTAGTGATAAGGGTTGTTCGCCCTTCACATTTTTTTAAATTTTATATAATTTTTAATTTTTTATTTCTTTTTTGATACAGCATTAGAAAATACATACAACCCTGAATTTTCAACCCTCTACGATCAACCCCTATTTTTCCATTGCGATTTTTATATTATGCAGTTCACAGATCCGCAATAGGGTTGCAAGATGGCAATCGAATATAATAATTATTGAAGTACAATAAATTTTCATGTATAGTTTATAATTACAATTTACCTATTTCACTACTATAGATATATTTTTAATTTAAATTAATCTTCAACCCTCGCCGGTCGAGAACTTATCAACTACCAATCGATCAGTTATCCCCGCCAGGTGTCTACCGTTTTATATACCTATATATTTCTTCTGTGCGTGTGTATGTTCCTGAACTCCTCCTAAACGGCTGGACAGATTTTAATGAAATTTTTTGTGTGTCTTCAGGTGGATTCGAGAATGGTTTAGATTTACAATTGGACCCGGTAGATCGCGCTGCGATAGGATTACAGGAATAAGGACCGATTTTAATAAAAAAAATTGTGTGTCTTCAGGTGGATTCGAGAATGGTTTAGATTTACAATTGGACCCGGTAGATAGCGCTGCGATAGGGTTCGGGTTCGCTAGTCTTTATATATATATTTCTTCTGTGCGTGTGTATATTACTAAACTCCTCCTAAACGAAAGATTTTAATGAAATTTTTTGTGTGTCTTCAGGTGGATTCGATAATGGTTTAGATTTAAGGTTACAGGAAAAATATTTTTTACGTTCCGGCAGGACAACGTTTACCATAGCCAAACTACTTAGTAATCTGTGCCATAGCGGTTTTGACATACATAACTGTCAGTCGTTTGACAGTTGGCGCGATTGACAGAATGCGCGCTGCCAATATCGTTTAAAACAGATGCATCGGTCGGTACAATGTTTTTGGAATATTTTTTTTATTAATTATACCAATCAGAATTTAATATTCATAGTTAAGACAAGACAATGGTGTCAATTCTCTTGTATTTCTCTCTTAACTATAATTGACTAAATTTTCTTCATACAAGATGTAAACCTTGTATTATTCGAAACAAGGTCTTATTTCAAATATAAACAAGTAGGTAACATACGTCGCTATCGAAATAAGCAATTTATTTGTCGACTAAAGTCTGACACGCTTAAATAAACTTTAATACCACGTAGCGAGAGCTGCTATCCGTTGAATGCCATCTCTTTTGCTCTGTGTTTTTAGTAAGCGTCTTCGTAGGTGTCGATTAAAATAACGTCATCTTAGTTCGTTTTGAACAAGTTTTTATACGGCAATTATACGGCATTTGAATAAATGAGGACTCTCGCTGCGTGGAAATAAAGTTGAGTATACGTTGACAGGTTTTAGTGAAATTTATTGGCGTTGAGAAATTGATGCCAGTAACAAATAGACCTTGTTGCGAAGAAGACATGGTTCATTTCATATGAAGAAATTAAGTTAGGTTTTAGTTTAGTGAGTCTGACAATAGAATCGACACCAATGTCTGTCCGGTCAGATAGTATTATGTTAAATTAATGATAAATGTGCACTAATCATAGGACTCACTAATTCTAAAAAACTGTGAATGCTATCTTGTCATGTCAAATTTATGGATATCAAGTTTAATATTATAATAATCGCAATATTTTTACCCTAGTCAAACAAACTTGATATATTTCATTATACATGTTTAATTCTAAATAAATTTTAGTTGGTCAGAGCGGAAGAACGGAAATTTAGGCCTATTAGTAGTTTCTATCAATTTCAGGCATTTAATAGACTTCCCTCTTTGCCATCGACTTTTCTCCTATAACTTGTGAAGTATTAGAAACCTTTACTCACTCACATCTTAAAAAAAAGTTGTCAAACACGAACCTGTGTAGTCTGATAGTAAGCGGTCATCGATGCCGATGCCTATAGACAGACACTTGCAAGTTTGAAATATACGGACATACAGTGCACCGCGGGGTCCCCGATTCCGGTGACTTAAATTCAAGCAGTACTGTGCAATAACTTCTATTATGATGTCCGTCTGTCTGGAATAGCAAAATGTTTTCAACTTAACTGATGTTCACTTCTACTATACTATGCTAGTATGTTTACAACTTCACACTTAATAGGGACTTAAACAATAAAAAGTGGCTGGGGAGTACGAGTATTAAACCTGTCTGGATATTAACTTGATGGATTCAAGGAAGGATCACTTCTCAGTCCATCTATCTCCCTTTTGTGGTCCTCCAATGGTCCTCCAATGCCAGATCATCAGGAGCTCTTGGGTGTAGCTGGCGCAACACCATTCTATGTTGAAGTCTTTAGGACTGACCCATGGTGATGTTATTATCGTATTTTTATTTTGATTTCAAAGTTTCGTTGTACGTAACTTTGAACTTTATCAATTGTAATGGTCTTTGGCATCTAAATCAGGAATTGGTTAAGTAGGTACATTACTGACCAAAGTTTGAATAATTCGTATGTAAATACAGCTAGTTATGTTGTAAAAGTCATCGCCATTTCGTAGAATGCTTTATACGAACGAACCTAATATAAAATATTAAATTTTTTTTTCAACATTAGATTTTCCAGCCTATAAATGCGAGGCCTTCATACTTAAATGAGAAATATATGACATTTTATTCGTTTAAAAATTCCAGTATTTGTATACATTTTCTTAGCCCAAAACGGTGGGTTTTGAAATAAAAGCTAGAACATCCGAACGATATAGGTCGGATGGAAATATATATAATATTTGATGTTTGGTGCAGGGGCTCGAGGCTAAGTGGTAACCGAGTAGGTTAGCACATTACAAGATTAAGTAATACTTGCCAGGTCAGTCTTAGGATAGGTGACCATTCTTTACACATTGAGACCCCTCCGTGTCTCGGAGAGCACGTGAAGCCGTCTTTCCCGGATGCCATACGAACATCTGTGGCATTCGTTACGGGTAGTTGGAGCCCTAAAAAGTCCGACAACCTGGTCTAACTACAGAACTTCGATATCGCCTAGTACTTGGGTTGTTGAGGTCTGATGGCAGTCGCTTCACGTAAACTACCGTATCGTGGTTAGACGAAAAGCCGACCCCAACTTAGTTTGGAAAAGGCGTGGAGGATGACGATGCTTTGAATTTTGGTGTACCTTGTACCTACTTTTTGTCGGTTATCTTGCCTTGAGCTAGAAGGGCCAAGATACATTTTTATATTGAGGCGTATAATTTGATTAAAAATCCAAACTGGGTCTTTTTGAGCAACGATTTCTTAGGAAGTATCCAGTGTAAGAAGCATGTGTAAATTAATTTAAATACGTTGACGTGAAATCTCATCTTCTAAAAAATCTAGACAGATGCACGAGTATTCGTATACTTTACAAACATACAAACAACGGACACAAAGAACACCCAGACTCGGGTGGGAATCGAACCCACGACCTATGGCATAGCAGTCAGGGTCACTAACCACTAGACCAACAGGCCAGTCTTTAAATATATAAGCTTTTAAAATAAATAAGCTTACTCACTAATTCCTTAATAATATCTATAAACTGAACATGTCTCCTTCATTTCCCCTCACCATTCATTTAAATATGACAGACGAGGACTAAATATACCAGGTACATCTGAAGGTAATGAAGTTTAATTAAAAAATAATGTTCATTTTGATAAATTGAAAACTTTGAGAATATATTTAAGACTAGCAGTTCCCGCGCGTCGTCGCTCGCGTGTACCTACATATTTTGCATGGAAAACTAAACCTTTTTCCAAAATAAAAGTAGCCTAAGTTACTCCTTATAACACCAGCTATCTGTCAGTGAAAGTCCCGTGGAAATCGGTCCACCCGTTCCGGAGATTAGCCTTAACACAGACAGACAGACAAAAAAGAAAAACAGATTTTTAGCTATAGGCATCGAGCTTAAAAAGAACTATTATTTTGAGGTTACAAACTGACACTTCAATTTTAATCATTTGTATTGATGATGATAAAAAGAAATGTATTAAAAACTAAACGATAGAACCACTTCGTCTTAATAGGTACTAGCAGTGCCCCGTGGTTTCACCCGCGTAATTCCCGATCCCGTCTGAATATCGGGATAAAAAGTAGCCTATGCGTTAATGCAGGTCTCCAGCTATATAAATACCAAGTTTCATCGCAATCGGTTCAGGGGTTTTTGCGTGAAAGAGTAACAAACATCCATCCGTCCATCCATCCAAACTTTCACATATATAACACCAGCAGCGCCCCGCGGTTTCACCCGCGTAAGTCCCGATCCCGTGGGAATATCAGGATAAAAAGTAGCCTATGCGTTAAACTAGGTCTCCATTGCTTTTCGCCGACTGAGTGAGGTTACCAAAGGCTCTTCCCTCCTCCCCCTCTTCCACCCTTCCCCTACCCCTTAAAGGCCGGCCACGCAGTTGTAACTCTTGAGTTGCAGTTGTCCACCAGCCGCCAGTTGGCGGTAGTCATTTACGAAAAATCCAATTTGAAATTCTTGTGGTGTACACATACCTATATCGTTAGGAACTTTTAATGAAATATATGGTTTTCTTATGGTCATATGAATACACAGTTTTCATATCAGAAAAGATAGTAAGCTAGTCTCATACAATACTAGTACTCTGGTCACTTGACTAGCCACTCAAGGGCACGCTTACTTGTCTAGCGCTATTTTTAATGTTATCGACTTTGATTATATAAACGTTATCGGGAATAGATAAAAAACACAAAATATTCAATCTGGGCAAAACAAGTTAAACTGGTATAACTCGTATTAATAACGTAAGACTGCGATGTAATGTATTCGTCACATTTTACAGGTGATAGAACCGGTCAGATTGTGAACCCTGCGAGTTCTTTCACAACTTCACCATTTCACATTGATAGATTATAAACTATAGAGAAATAATGCGTTACATTGTAAATGGTTATTTGCAGTTCAGTTTAAAATATCCGTGAGTATGATTATAAACAAATGATTTTCACAATCATCCCACTAATCACACTAATATTATAATCCCACTAATATTATAAATGTGAAAGTTTGGATGGATGGATAGATGGATGGATGTTTGTTACTCTTTCACGCAAAAAACAGTGAACCGATTGCGATGAAACTTGGTATGTAGATAGCTGGAGACCTGGATTAATGCATAGGCTACTTTTTATCCCGATATTCCTACGGGATCGGGACTTACGCTTGTGAAACCGCGGGGCGCTGCTAGTTGAAAATATAATTTTGATTGTTTGAAAGCTATTTTCGTCTTTTCATAGTTCCTACTTATGAGTTGTTTTCACATTTCGATTATTATCTGTACTGTCTGTGGTCTGAAACTTAATTGTTTGTCCTAAATATTGCACAAAAAATGTTTTACTTGCTAGTTCCAGTCAATAAGACACAATTCTAATGATCGATTCAAACATAAGTATTTGTATCTAAAGCAATTTCTCTTATTTTAGAGAAAGTTTATATATATGTATGTAGAACTCATTTTAACTACGTGGTCTGCAAAATCTAGTAGACTGGCCTATTTTCTGTTAGATTTATAGTCACATCTACACCACAGGATTCTTTTAAGTAAAAAATAAATAAACATAATGTTCTTTTAAAAATAAGAACTGCGAGGTAGATCACTCGTTCACCGATAAAACAAAAGAATAATATTGAAACAAAACACATTCTGACAGAACACAGATCAAGGCCCTTTGATATCTGCAGATGATCACCCGGCTTGTAGGATTTACAGCTTTTGTGTATCGGAATGTACTAATTCATTTGCATATATGTGAGTTTAGACCACGCACAAATAAAGCATAATGACTTAGTCTTGCTTTTATTATTAACCGACGGAAAAAAAAGGGAGGTTCTCAATTCGACCGTATATATATATATATATATATTTTTTTTTTTTTATGTATGTTCAGCCCTCTCTGTTATTTATGAACCGATTTTGATTATTCTTTTTTTGTTAGATAGGGTATACTTCAAGGGTGGTCCCATGTCAAGGAAGTCAGAATCTAATGATGGGATCCTGATAAAATTGAGAGAAATCCTCGAAAATTGTAGGAACAAATAGTGTTTCTGTTTACTTTTCATTACTTTATCAAGTGTAAGCGTTCAGAAATCATCACATCATGTAGCTGAGCTGATGATGAAAAAAAATCATCCAATAAAAATCTTTTTAACAAAAAATTAAACCGACGAAAATAACTAAAAAGCAAAAATAAATTATTAATTTTTTGCTTTTTAGTTATTTTCGTCGGTTTAATTTTTTGTTAAAAAGATTTTTTCCTATGGTCCGATCCACACCATTTTTAACCGACTTCAAAAAAGGAGGAGGTACTCAATTCGACTGTATGTTTTTTTTTATGTTTGTTACCTTAGAACTTTCAACTGGGTGAACTTGCTTGCCATGTGGTCCCATTTCAAGTTGGTCCAGTTCTGACAATGGCAACCATGAGAAACCCATATAAGTCTTTTATGGAATAGTTTTTGTTTTGAAGTCGGTTTTTTTTTGAAAGAATTATCGAACACCGAACATCGATGACAGCCGATTTAGTTACGTACATTAAGTTGCGTAAGTAGTTTACTAGGTGTCGCTTTACTTAAGTTCATTATTTGAAAGTAGCATCAGGTGGAATATGTCTTTGGGGTTTTGATTTTTTTCTTTGGTCTTTATTTATAAGAAATGTATTCAACATAAGTAATGAGTTTTTATTGGATATATTGGACTCGTCAAAGCGAATCATATGAGCCCAAACTCTAGGAGTTTATTAGTAGTCACTAAAGAATTCTACTATACAACACCTGGCTCCTGCTCCTTGGAGTTTGTCATGCCAAGAAATTTCGTTTTGGACGTAACTAATAATAATAAATAAAGTAATAAATAATGCAAGATAAACCATCCCAACTCACAAACATTCTATTGTGTGACCTGTGCATACCTACCTCTTACAAATACTTTCGTAGTAAGAGTTAATTGACATCGTTTTAGGAGGAAATCTAAACTCGTAAATAACGAATATAAAATCAACCATACCGTTACATACAATAATTCGAATGACGATGATTGAATAATTTGCGCAATTATGGCGAATACAGATTAGGGGTCCTTTGACATATTCCACACTCCACGTGCTCATAAAAGTACATATGTACAACACACATGAACAATAGAATGCATAATTTTTGAGCAGAAAGTAAATTAATTGTAATAGTAAGAACGAACGATAACAATTAATGGAATGACGGAAAATCCTTGTTGATGTAGGAGGAAATTGACTTTGAACTGTCTGAATCATTATTAGGAAGACCAATTCAAAATAAGGTAGCGTAAATATCGTTTACAAACTACATTCTTTAAAGCTTGAAGCGGACACACGAATCCCCATCTTCGCGGAATGTGAGGCAAATGCCGCGTCTAATGTTTAGTAATGGTGGTGGACGGTATCAAATGGCTTAGTCTGGTTTTAACCGACTGAAATTAATATTTCATGGGGTAAACCCAGTAGGAGAGGGCTGCAATAGGCTGGCCTAAGACTACATTTAATACATTTTGCTTACTATTCTCTATTCTTCGGGATTACCTTATTAGGTTCTTCAAAATGGGCATCGGTAGATTAATTCATCCACTGACAAGGTCCACAGGTGAATCTATCGATAATTTTTCTTCCCCTTTGATCTATAGAGCAACCCGGGTGTGGGTGGGATAACCAGTGCGGCGAGGGAAGTCTTACTTCACCCACCACGGGTAGGGGGTTCAAACAAAAACACTAGTTAACCCAGTTAGCTTCTTTTATTCGATGTAGTCAATCTTCTCGCGACCGCCTCACGTCTCAATACAAATAGGGAACACTGGCCTTAGTTAAAATAGTGTCCGCAGTAGGCAGTCCTCTTGCACCAGGGCGTAGCAAAGTTGGACCCGCGGTTGGTAGAACCGCGGTCCTGGTAGCTGGTAGCAGCTTCGGCTTCTAAACGGTGGTGAGACGCCGGTAGCTCTTCCGTACGCGGAACTTGAGCTTGGAAACTTGAACTTGAACTGGGCTGGTAACTTGAACACTGGTCTTGCAATTGGAAGTATTGGATGGAACCTGGAACCCCCAAAAAGGAAGGCATGAGAGAACTGCTTTAGACGGCACAGAGGTTACACAAAGGTCAGTGTCCCAATGGAAGGAATTAGGACAGCATAAAAATAAGTGGGTGGAACACCTTACAATAAAAAATAGTGGCTATAAAATAACAGTTTAGTATTTTAATATTTTACGAATTTAATAGCTTAAGGAATTTACCAGTTTAAGAGTTTAGGAGTTATTACGATACTATGAGAACTCACCCCAGCGGGTTCCAAATGTTACGAATTGTAGACTGTGACGTTCGTAGAACAGATAAATACTATAACTCGTCACGAATAATAAGATGAGAAAGAGACCTACGCGCGGCGCGTTTTATAGAATGCGCGAGCGACGAACTACTAACACATCGCCCCAAACAGAGGTAGACTGAAATTTCTGATCTATTTATTATTATGATACTTAAGGTATATCAATATTTTTTGCCGTTCTTCCGTACGAACTGCAATACAACGCTACACCAGGGTAGGTGATTATGCGGCGGGATCATGGCGATGGCATGGGATCAAGTTGTATATTAATCAGTGACAGTTTTTTCACTGTGCACTGTAGGAGCAGTAGTTACTACGTAGAACGGCTTGTCTTCGTTAGATGGCTGTACATGTCACTGTATATGAATGTTGCTATAGATCTAGATTTGTGATGTGATCAGGCGGACCGTGTTCTGGGCAATCCGGGTCGATCCGGGGGGGGGTAGGTAATTGGAGTCATGACCCCCCTGGGCTGGCTACAGGTTGACCTCTGATATTTTTTCTAATCTCATTGATAAGTAACTAACTTATTTCATATAAAGGCAAACAAAAATATGCACGCATAATAATGACTATGTGCTGTTATCATAATTATAAATTTTATCGTAAGTTTTATGAAACACGCTAAGTTGTTTAAAACAAACATTCAAACGGAGTTCCGTAAGTATTACTATTTATTCTATTCTATTTTTCTTCATGGGAAATGATGTCGAGATGTTGACAATTCTGTCAATGTCAGTCGTGCGCTGAAGTGTACGTAATGAGAAGACGAACATTAATTCTGTGAAAA
This sequence comes from Euplagia quadripunctaria, assembly GCA_963859945.1. Classification (NCBI taxonomy): domain Eukaryota; kingdom Metazoa; phylum Arthropoda; class Insecta; order Lepidoptera; family Erebidae; genus Euplagia; species Euplagia quadripunctaria. The sequence continues at coordinate 6,545,275 of OY982573.1, forward strand.
TTGGACTCGTTGCGAATCTTGTTTTGGAGTTAGTACACTGAAACAAACGTTTACAAATACAGCACACTTTCTAACAGATAAAATAAATAACAATAAATAAAAATCAATACTAATAATAAACATAATATGAATATCACACCAGTAGGTATTAATTTACAAGAATTCAAATCAAAGTCTAATAGTATTGCGACGGATGAAAGACAAGGATTAAAAGCAGTGGTCGGGAAAAATAGGTTATGAGGGAGGCAAAGTTTATAGGAAGGGGGATGTTCAGTTTTATTAATTGACTATACAGGTTGGGGAGCGAATTATTAAGGGGGCAATTAAAAAATATATGTTCCAGGGTACCCTCGTCTAGGCCACATCCACATAAAGAGGAGTCCCGTACACGATGTTTTTTTTAAAACACTGGAGAACAACAATGGCCCAAGCGAAGTCGGCAAACAACAGATATTACAGTTTTTGTAGTTTTTTTGTGTTGATAGAACCAAGGTTTTGAAGTAATATTTGGTTGCATAATAGTACTTGCCTTTCTTCTTGTTGGAGTCAGTCCACTGGGACTGCCATGAAGACAACATGCATACATGCATGTCACAAACTAATATCATAATTAAGTGCGAATATCAATTAATTCAAATAAAACAATATAAATTTACTCCAGTCCTGTTATTATGCTGATCCATTTACATTGAATTGGACAGTCTGTCCGAGGCAATAATTTTTAGGATGCTGTTGCTACTACCTCTCATATACCATATTCTTAGTTATTAAACTTTTGTCACATTGCTATTTAAACCAGCAAATGACAAATTTAAATTATGTTTTTTTTATTTGTACGTTTATGCAAATATTATTCATTTCAACTAAAGTAAGTGGAAAATTGTTGGCCAACCGGGGCCTTGACGCGATACGCATTTAGTCGTTGATAAAATTAGGACTAACCGAATATTTTATTTAAATTCTTAATGCATTTAGTCACATATTGTGATTTGCTCTAGTGACATATTACTTTATTACTGTTACTACTAAATAACAAAACCTTGCATAAGAAACGTTTCATCTGCCACGAACCGATAGTGACGTATTGACAAAAACAAAAAGAAGTATAAAGTCACAGGTAAAGTGCTTTGTTAGCGTCAAAAGTGCAAATAATAAATTTTATAGTTTAACTAAAATCTTAGTCAGCAGCGCTTTATGTATGTAATATGTTTAAAAACGTATGCGTACTTGAGGTAGGTCAGTCAATATGATACTTGCAAAGTGCAGTGCACCGTCTTTTAATATGCCATGTGTGCATTCGATCTTTATTCGAATTTCTTTATTCAGTTTCTTTTTTCAAAATTTCAGCTTTGCTAAAATTACGTAGCTCTGTTTTGATCTTGGACAGAAACACTTAGTTTTATTCTCTAAGACGTGTCTTATCGTGTCTTAGCACAGTCTTACCATACTGTTCTGTAGATTTAAATTGGTTGACGTATAAGTAGGAACGAGTCCAACATGGTACATAATAGAGAATAGCTAAGGAATATCCCGACCCGATGTTTATATTAAAAAAAACATTAAATCTATTCTGAGTCTGTAAGATCAACCATTTGCTTATTTTTTACACGCTTTATATTAGCTTCACTTGTATGTTTGTTTGTATGTTTGTAACCGACTCCATTTTTTTTTGACCCACTTTAAACGGCCAGATTTCATTCAAATTTTGCACACCTGTCAAAGACCGGTGACAATGCAATAATTCGATATTTTTTTTTATTTTTTTAGTTGAATTTTCTATAAAAGCGTATTTTTTAGTTTTTTAAACTATAATTATTTTAAATTAATGTTATTGATGCACAGATTTGTCATCAAGTACTCGTATTAGAAATCACCTAACTTTCATGCTTCTCAAGTTATACTCAAGCGCGATCTCCTCTAGTACATTAACATTACTTGTATTTTCATAGTTTTCCATCCACGGTTCTAATTGAGGTAGGCGGTGCGTTAGTGTGTTGCTACTATACTAAAGGCAACTTAGTATTTCTTTAATTATCGAGGCTCACACACAACATACGGCGTCTTGTTACCGAACGGGACGCCGCTGCATCGTTCGGACCCATTGACGGAGAATTCTGGTTTTGCTAGACTCGGTTCGAACATTAGTGATGTCCCTGGAATTCCAACCGTTGAGGTGATGAGCCGTACAAGTTTTAACACGTCACTGAAACAAAGGCTGGAATTGATTTAATTTTTTTTTTTTAACTTTAATACAAGCCCGCCGATTTCGGGTTTCCTGACCTGCCCTTACTTACACTAACAATATTAAAGTAATAATTATTTGGTATTCTACCTATACATAGCATGGACGTGTTGGTCCTTGCTGTTCCAAGAATAGAATAGGTACTTACGATGGGTTGAGGGGAAATACATGTTAAAATAACATACTGTACAAATTGTCTTTCTAGAATTCGCTAAAGTGCAGTTTATTAGAAGTTATTATGTAATCAGAATATCAATTATGGTAATTAATTAAGTCGTCGTTTTATAGACCCGATCATAAAATACTAGTTTTGCTCTACCAAGGTCAAATTAAAACAAACGTATACGTCACATTTAGATTTAATAGTATTTAGTTAATGTTTTATATTTGTTTAGATTATTTAAATATAGTACATTATTATACTGACTGGCCTGTTGCTCTAGTGGTTAGTGACCCTGACTGCTAAGCCAGAGGTCGTGGGTTCGATTCGCACCCAGGACAAATAATTGTGTGATGAAACGATAATTTGTTCTGTGTCTGGGTGTAATTTATCTATAATATGTATGTTTTTAGAAATATTTAACTATGTTTATCAGTAGTCTGGTTACACTAGTACAGGCTCTGCCTAGTTTGGGATCAGACGGCCGTGTGTGAGATGTGTAGAGTTATTATTATATTATTATTATACTTAATATTATTGTTAAAGATCGGGTAAGTTATTTGTTTGTTAACGGTGATACGCACTATGCTACTACTATAGATATCGCTGGTTGGACTTCTGTAGGATGAAGACACTTCACGTGACAGACAGTTCCAATTTATGCGGAAATTTGCTGTTCACTACATCTACCTAAAATTATGTTTGTAGAAATGGTTTCACTGTCTACCTTTTGGTGCGGATCGAATCCGAGGCTACCGCCGCACTCAGTTATGGCGCAATTAAAAAAAAAAACTCAATTACAATATATTGCAGTAAAGATATTGGATATTTGATATTCCGATAACTGTCGTTTTCTATAAACAAATGCAACTCATTAATAATGAATCCTGTGTCGCGGGGGACTTTACAGACCTTCAAACAACGGACAGAAAGAACACCCGGACTCGGGACAACTATTAGTATATTACACAAATTTTAGCCCGTGTGGAAATCAAACCCCCTACACTCAGCGCGGTGTATTTACGAGGCGACGACTTTAACCATTCCTGATTGCGCTATCCGTGCAGCGCGCCATCCGTAGTGTCTGTCTGTATACGCGAATGACCTCACACCTTAATTTTTTAATAACTAGCAACGCCTCGGGGTTTCACCCGCGTAAGTCCCGATGTCGAGGGAATATCGGGTTAAAAAGTGGTAGCTATCTATATAGCAAGTTTCATCGCAATCGGTTCAGTGGTTTCTGCGTGAAAGAGTAACAAACATCCATCCATCCATCCATCCATCCATCCGTCCATCCAAACTTTCACATTTATAATATTAGTGGGATAATGTATTTATTTTATATTCATTATTAAAATAAATAAGCAATTTTCCAAAAATATTAAATTAATATCGGTGTAAGTAATTTGAAAATCTTGTTTTTAACCCCCTACGCAAAAAAACGACGGGGTATTATAAGTTTGACGTGTCTGTGTGTGTGTGTGTCCGTTCTTTGGCATCGTAGCTCCCGAACAGATGAAACGATTTTGATTTTGTTTTTTTTTGTTGGAAAGGTGAATTAGTCGGGGGTGTTCTTAGATATAATTCAAGAAAATCTGTTCAGACGTTCGAAGATCATCAGCTCTTTTGTAATCGTTGAGTCGGGGGTATTTTAAATTAAAAGTTTTCTAGTTATTGTCCAACTTTTTGCTGTACCCTAATAGGGTTCAAAATGACACCAAATTTTAAGTTCTACCACCTAATTTAAATTGTGGAATCCCACTAATATTATAAATGTGAAAGTTTGGATGGATGGATGGATGGATGTTTGTTACTCTTCCACGCAAATACCACAGAACCGATTGCGATGAAACTTGGTATGTAGATAGCTGGAGACCTGGATTAACGCATAGGCTACTTTTTATCCCGATATTCCCACGGGATCGGGACTTACGCGGGTGAAACCGCGGGGCGCTGCTAGTTGCAAATAAGGAACACTGACATGGTTATCCTGATGCCTCTATTTGAATCATCATTCACATTCATCCGTTATTTGAATACAGTGGCTGCTTCCCAACATGCAAGTGGGCTAATATGTAACATCATTGAAAAAAAAAATATATACATCAAACGTTACTGTATCAGATATTATAACACTAACGAGATGACGTCAATGCTTTTTATTAACAATTAGAAGCTGTCCTTTTGTTTTACTGTGTTTTTAATCGAAATTTACCTTATTTTGCTTACAAATGACGTCATATGTTATCAAAAGCGTTGTAATAATGTAGATAAGTACATTCAATTAAGGCTTATCAGGCATTGGAACTATCGCGATATAATAGGACATGACTGTACCAGTTACTTGTAGTGGTCTTTAATGAATATACAGATAACCGTTGTAAATACGGAACAGCATGTTTATAGCAATTTAAACTCTACTTGTGTGAATAATAAAACATGTTTTTGTTTGAATACTTAAGAGTGTATGCTGTTTGATAGAGAGGCTTCGTGGAATATTTCGTTCGTAATATTCCGTCGAGTTAGTTCCGTATGTTATAGTTACTGTATTTACTATGTAAGTACTACGATTTGAATGGTTTCTTATTAGAATTCAAGTGCCATATCTTTAGTACACAATCAAAGAAAAATACAAAACTCTTTTTATGCTTTGAATTTTTCTATAAATATATCTACCTAAGCAATTTTACTGTTTAGACTTATTGTGAGGGGGTTTACATCGGCAATACTTATTGGGTGCGGTTCAATGGTTCTTGTAACCTTTTTATTAACCCCCGACGCAAGAAGAGGGGTGTTATAAGTTTGACGTCGATGTCTGTGTGTGTGTATCTGTCTGTGGACCGATTTCGATGCGGTTTTTTTCATTTGAAAGCCAGTTTCCTTACGGTGGTTCTTAGCAATGTTTGGTTAATATCGGTCCAGCGGTGTAAGAGTATCAGCTCTTTTCCAAAATGATGTAAGGCATTTTGTAATCGTTGAAGGGATTTTCGAGTCGGGGGTGTTTGAAATTTATGCCAATTTATCCAAGCCCAAACTATGTATCACGCTAAGGTCGCTATGCTTTTTTTTTAAAAGACACTAACAGTTTTCATTAATCACTACATATTATAAAACAAAGTCTGTCTGTTCGGGATAAACTCAAAAACTACTGAACGGATTTTATGCGGTTTTCACTAATAGATAGAGCGATTCATGAGGAAGGTTTAGGTATATAATATGTTAAGGTTTTGTGTAAATTGGTTGAAATATGATGATGATTATTGAAGATGTATCTGCTACCCGTGCGAAGCCGGGGCGGGTTGCTAGTAAATAATAATAATAACTTGACACATATCACACACGGCCGTGTGGTCCTAAACGAGGGATGACAGCCTGTACTATGGTAACAAGACTAACCAGACTGCTGATAAACCTACTTATATATTAATAAATACATACATATTATAGATAAATTACACCCAGACACAGAACAAATGATCATGCCATTCACACAATTATTTGTTCTGGATGCGTATTGAACCTACAACTTCTGGCTCAGCAGTCAGGGTCACTAACCACTGGACTAACTGGCCAGTCAATTAATAGTTTTCCAGATAACAAGTAAATTATGTAATTTTGTGCTTTAAATTAATCTGACAATATGAAACTACAGAATGTGGATTACAGGCTTTTTTTTCCTTGGTATAGTCTTAAGTTGTAAACGAATACACAGTTTGTAGGTACTCTGAGAAACAAGTGCTTAATATACTTATGTACGTGTCAAGACAATTGCTTGGTTGCTCGACAGGCCGTAAGTTAAAATGTAACGGTTATTAGCATTGGCGGTAAACCTTCTCTCATGACAATAGATATGACCTCGCAGACACTCTGTGGTTTTAGTCTATACAACTCTAGCAAAACCACTAGAGTCTAGACGTTCTTTAGGCATAGTTAAGAGTAGGGTTGCCAGATATAAAAAATTATAATTTTCGGGACAATACTGCTAGGGTTGTCATAGTAATAAACACGTATATGATAATAAGAAGGTACTTAATTAGGCCTCAATGATGTTTTAACAAGTTGTATTTTTCAGAAAAAAGTTATATGCAAGTTATTTTCAACAACTACTCTTATTTGTGTCGTGTGGAGTAAGGGGTGCGAATGCCGGTTGGAGACGAATCGCGGCGTAGGTATTTGGCGCTTAAAATAGGCAACTCTAATTGTTCTCATAACTTTTTAGAAAAAAATAGTTATCGAAATCCGGGATAATAAAATCTAATTAAAGCACATGGGACAACAAGCAAAATTCTTGAACATTCTCGGGATTTCCGGCCTTCTGGCAACCCTAGTTAGGAGGTGAGGTTAATGTGTGGCACGGAAAAATCCACCTCTATACTTCCCGCATGGAGATCACATTCACAGTACAGTACAGTATTATACAGAGTTTAGATGGTAATTGTTAGAACTAGAAATAGGTGTTATTGTGCTAGGACATAACAAGGTTATAAGGTTATAATTTGGAACGAAATTCCTTATCGCACGTCACACTTTAGACGCTCGCGCGGATGGGGACTAGGCGGAAAAAAATGTTAGCGCAACAAAAAATGCTGACTGCGAGTTGATGTTTTTATTAACGCCATCTGTGGACGCTCCATATTTATATTTTAGTTCAAGTAACTTTCACAGATGGCGCAATTTTAATTTCGAGTTTTTATAATATTTACTATTTTTGGATACAATTTATTCAATCTATTAAATATATCTATATATAGCGAAAGGAATTTCGTTCCAACCGAGTGTCTCAAAGATTCCTCATGCGTTTTTTTTACAAGTATCTTGGTACTTACCTAATCATTTTATCTATAAAAGGAAATACGAAACAATTTCGAGGTCAGAGGAAGTAAAAAATGTAGTGATGGTCGCATTTCATAACAATTACCTTCGTACACTATATACTTACATATATGTGTATATTATGGGTACGAGTCGTGATAAATTCTATTCATTAAAATATCTTCACTGTAGATACTATATATATATGAAGATATTTTAATGAATACAATTTATTCTAACTAGCATCCGAATTTATTTGTTAAAAATAAATAAATTAGGAAGGATGAGTGTTTGTTACTCAATCACGCCAGAACGGATAAACGGATTTGGATGAAATTTAGAACAGAGATAGATCATAGTCTGGAGTAGCGCGGTAATACGGCACAATGTGCGCAGTTTGGTCTTACTTGATAGATAAGACATTTTTTAATACCTAGCCACAGCAACGCGTGACAGGGAGCTAGTGTATATGTAAGTATCACCGTGTCGCGAATAACTTACAAACAATCAGTTCACCATAAAAATGCGAGATTAAGACATTGTATTGTCACACCTCTGTGACATACGTTGATACTGGCGTGTGAGAAGTCTGCACTGAATCATATTCGAACTATTTTCGAAATGTATAATAGTTAGAATCAAGAAGACTCGCGCGCAGACAGCAGAGAGAACAGTCCGTCTTTCAAGAAGGCGCTGATGAAGAAAATATAAAAGTGATAATATTTGTAAAGTGTGATATTGATCAGTCTTCAATACAATACGTTTTTTCCTTGCAGCTGTTTCAATTGAATAAAGGCATCCCTTTCCCGATTCAATACGCCTTATCCCAAATATCACAGTATAGTTTTGTAGGGACTTTCTTAAAAATTATACTTGTAATTAAGTTTGAATAAATCTTTGGCTTGAACATTAATTTCACATATTTCATTCCACATTACAAGTTTTCCAATAGAGTTCTCCTTTCTATCAAAGGCAGCGGCAAATTTACACATTTGCCGCCAGTAGGCTATTAAAATTTTGCCGCACCTACCGGTCGGTCTAATTCAATACGCCAGAACAAGACAAAAAATAATGTCGGCCCTAAATTTGCCGCCCCTAAAATCTGCCGCCCTAGGCTTCAGCCTACTCAGCCTACTGGTAAATCCTCCACTGATCAAAGGCAAGGCATGATTTCAAAACCGAAGACTAAAGATTGAGTAACTTCTTTTACAATGTATCGTTTTGCATTAGCAGTCATCATTTTGAAGGCCATTGACATTGTTCTGGAGGATAAATCAAAACATTTCGGGTTTTTCTCTCAATTACAGAGTGTATACTGCCATCCTCATCACCTAATCTAATCCTAAATAGGATTGCTAGGGCTTCAAGCCCGACTAGCGCACCAGGTTTCTGCTCGAATTGAAGATACCCATAAGTTTTGATCGCTGTGAGATAGCGTTATTCTGGTTTTCTGCAGGTAAGTTGTGTTACTAGAGTTCCATAGAGGAGTGTGTTAGGCACCTGTAAGGAATCTCTTACCATCAGCTAGGTCTTGTGTTACTTTGCCAAATTAATTTAAAAAAAAGTATAATAATTTTTTTTTGGCGTTTGGAATGATAAAACTTCTTGTATTTTCATTGTTCACTCTCACTCACTTCAAATGTTCAAACTCTATCATCTTACGGCTTGAAATAAGACTGATTTATGATACATTTTTGTTAGTTGCACTTATACTTACAAGTTCAGACAGGTATTATTTTATTTAAGGTATTAGTTTCTAGTTATTATAGAGATAATTGTGTGTTGGAAGTAGTGGAGAGGTAGAATACAGTCAGTTCTCTCCGTTCTGCCGCCATCTCATCTTAAAAGCACCAATTGCCTTTTTGCAAGTGTCGGCAGAGTTATGGAGAAGTATGAAACGGGTAAGACGCGTTAAAAAATGGTAAAAATGATGATATCGCTTCATTTGTACATTCCTTTCTCTGCTAAAGTAATATTTTCAAAGAAAGTAAGAAAATAAAGAATTCCATTAAACATTTTAATTATAAAAAATAAAACAATGAATGCTGTAATACTTTCCAGAACATTCTCAAGTGGTTGGGAAAAGTTCATTTAATATGCACCGTAACTTTTGCGATAAGCCAGACCATTCTCATATACGCGTTACGGTTTCTAATCTGCTTAATGTCTTTGTTGAATTGTTATAAAGGAATCTCACCCCACAGTCATGAGGATTAAGAGTGAGAATGTGATGCAGATATATATGATAAAGTGATAATTGGTCGCGCAAGACGTACGTGAGAATTAATATGCAATTGCGTGGAGGAACTATAGGTTTTGAACATTGCTGAGTAGGAATAGTTTGTATGTAATGGTCTTTATTATTTGGAGCACTAAGGTTTGCGTAACTACAGAGAGATCTATGGTTATAGTTTTTTATTATTAAATCTAAGAACTTGCTACCTCAATGTATGCAAAGGCACACATAATATAATAGTTACTTCGTAAAGGTTCTTACTTGGCAAAGGTTCAGAGTAGGGTTGCCACCTATACTAAATAGGTGTGTAATGTTTTCAGGGTTCATGTATGTGTGTGAGTTTCTATATTCCACCATAACTTCTAAATGCCTGAACAGATTTGGATGTTTGGGGTATCGTTAGAATCTTTACATCATCCCGCGTGACATTAGCTATAAATTCTTTGAAAAAAAAAATTCATATGGCGGCTGTATGGCGCGTTATTCGTTTTTTGGCAGGGCAGTTGTGTTTTTTATTGTTTTAAATTAGTAACTTGTTTAATTCTTTAGGTAATCAATTGTACTATTGTGTTCAGTCGCTTGTTGCCAGCTGTGGACACTTCATGAATGCATCTGTTAGTATATGGCACGATAATACGTACTCGTAAATCGACACTAGATAAAAATAGTAAAAGAGGAGAAAATGTTGATTAAGAACTTCATTACTGTATATAACTAGCAACCCGCCCCGGCTTCGCACGGGTACAAACTATATACCTAAACCTTCTTCTTATGAATTACTCTGTCTATTAGTGAAAACCGCATGAAAATTCGTTCCGTAGTTTTTCAGTTTATCGCAAACAGACAGACAGACGCGGCGGGGGACTTTGTTTTATAATATGTAGTGATTATATACGCGGCAATAACAGGTTACGTTACAGCTATTAAATACCTTGAATTGCCTCATGTTTCGATCAGGTGACCACGGCCAGTGCAACCTGGTCGAAACATCCCATAAATTCCCGTATACTTTTATAATTTTTATTATTTATTTAATTAGGATTTAAATATTAACATTACTAGAATTCTTATCATCCTCTCCAGATAAGTTGAATGCTTGTGTTAGGAGTGCGTTCATGTCGGTAGTTCATTGTGGGGTTCGAACCCGCTGTTCGGCGTCCAATGCGATATAAAATCCTGTAAAACCTTTCCTATTCAATCTGTGATATGTAATGAATTTATTTTATACTGAATTAACTCAGAAAAGTTTGTGTACAGCAGAGTTCGGCTCGAACTGTTGCCGCCCGACTGTACCAGTATAGTTTTAAATAACATAGCTCTTGTAGTGCTTGTTGCTTTACGCCCGTAAATAGGATCGCCTCGAGGAAATGTTAATAATATGACGTCATTTAGTATGACGTCATATTATGTAAAGAAAAAAATAATGTGCATGTTTTTAACACAATGCTATTTCAGAAATACTTTATTACAGCACCGATCACTGCCTACTATGATACACTGTATACAATGCGTTTCAAATAAGAATAGGAAAGTCAATGACCTTATTTTTCAACTGTCACTTAGAAATTACGGTTTGCATACAAAAGTAATTTGCGTAACATTAACATTTTTTGTTAACTTTACTTTTTTTGGTGTAGTATTAGCGAATCATAATTTAAAAAAAACTAGAGATCGTCTATTGGTCTATAGTCGACCATGATTTATTAGGTTTTGAACGTTTTGTTGTATTAAATTGACCAGTATAACTTGAACAGTCATTGCACAGACTTTTCTAATATGACAGGTCAACAACAAAGCAATTGAGTTGCAGGTACCCATGGGCGGCGGTAGTCACTTACCATCCGGTGACCCATATGCTCGTTTGCCCCTATACCATAAAAAAAAAATTGTAAATAAATTGATTATTTCAAAACTATCTGTTCTGCTCATCCTATCTAATTCGAATTGACAGCTATGACATCACAATGTGGCGCAAAGTCAGTCCTATTTTTATTTGAATCGCATAGTACAAATATTAGTCAATAACATGATGTAAATATCTAAAGTATACCTAAGTATATTCAATACAATGAATTTATTACCTAGGTCCTCAACCCTCAATCTGTTATGCAACATCGGGAATGTATATTACAATACAAAACAACTATTGCATCGCCTTGCCTATGGATTACATTTGAATACTAGAACCGTATTCAAATATCAAATGTTGTCCTTCGCTTGTTTTCGTTCTTGTTGTGAATCAACATAAATACTTATTTTAACCTTATTATGAATCGATACCTACAATCTAAGATCCTGACCTTCACCCATAATCTGTTTAACAAATGAAAACACGCGCCGTGTTTACCACTTCACCAGGAATGTAGCATTTATATTTGCAATTCAAGGTTCACCCCCTTCGGAAGTCGCAAATAATACTACTGCACGACATGACATGACAGATGTCAACATAAACTTAGACACAACAAAAAGTAAAAAAAAAAATAGGCAGTCATGGGACTGCCGACAGAATTGAAAACTTAACGAAACGACGAACTTAAAACGTCACATTAGCAGGTTGGTGTCATTAATTAATAAGGAGCTCACAGAACTCAATGTTTAGATTAGCGCCCTCTAGTGGCTCTATATACCTATGTATTGTATTATTAGCGTGACGGTCACAAGAGTTCAGTGCTTTTCCTCATAGCAAAGTGCACAAACGCGCCTAAAGAAGTTTTCACTTCAAAACTGTCAGTCGTAGGACTGCACGTCAGAAGTGAAAACATAACTGACACACATGTCATCTGAACGTGAGGGTCACGCGAGTTCAATGCTTTTTCCCAGTTCCAAAAGTGTCCAACGCGCCTAAAGAAGTTTTCACTTGAAAAATTAAATTAAAGTATTATGACTGTTATGTAAAAAATACGTTTATTCAGTAACGCATAAAAAGACAATATTCTTTTGTTTTTTTTCTGGAAAATATCTTTTAATATTTTTTTTAAGCAACCAATCTTTGTGGTCAACTGTAACTAACGCTGAAAACGTGGCATCTTTTTTTGTTTGTACTAACGATGCACGATGCAGTGTTGTATGTGGTCACCTGCTTTGGCCAGTTGCCAAAGCAGGTGACACAGAGTATGTATATATCTCTGCGTCGAAAGTTATATGTATTTTTTAAAGAAACAATACACCTATATAATAGTTTTGCTATTACTAATACCTGACAATATTTAAATGAATACAATTGCTATCAGACCTGTTTTTATTTAGTCATTGTTTAGTTTTAGGGTTCCGTAATGCTAACACCGTTATAGTTTCGCCATGTCCAATTGTCTGTCCGTTCGTCCGTCCGTGGCTTAGCTTAGAGACTGTTGGTGGTACACCTGTCCGATGGGAAAAAAACCCCTGTACCGTACCGGCAGTACCTGCCCTAAAACAATTTTTTTTTAGGAATATTTTAGCACTTTCTCGGCGTGATTAATATATGGGTATAACTATCCAAAATTACAGCTTTCTAGTACCAACAGGAGGGTAGGGTATCGTTCAAAAACATTGAGGGCGTGTAAATACTATTTTTCGATTGACTGAAATTTTAAAGTGCAAATTTTTGCGACCTTGAATTATTTTTTTATAAAAGAAAACTCCTGCATTAATAATGACTTTACAAACATACAAACAACGGGCACAAAGAACACCCAGACTCGGGTGGGATTCGAATCCACGACATATGGCGTAGCAGTCAGGGTCACTAACCACTAGGCCAACAGGCCAGTCGCGGAAATTTGAAAAAATCTGATTTTAGTATATAATATAAGTTTATATAAGGAAGGAAAAGTATCACGGTTAAGTAAGCTCTGTTAGTTTACGAGTAATAGTCGCCCAACTTAGAAAATGTACCTACTTGTAAAAAAAAAAATACAATTACAAATACAGGACGCCTTTTTTACAATTGACGATGACAAACATGCACAAGGTCCGTCTAATCCCACTAATATTATAAATGTGAAAGTTTGGATAGATGGATATTTGTTACTCTTTCACGCAAAAAAACACTGAACAGATTACGATGAAAATTGGTGTGTAGATAGCTGGAGACCTGAATTACCGCATAGGCTACTTTTTATCCTGATATTCCCACGGGATCGGGACTGACACGGGTGAAACCGCGCGGCGCTGCTAGTAGTATATAAGTAGGTTACCGTTGCATTGCTATCTCTAGCTCTTCTTCCCTGAATCTCATGTAACCCTAGTCGCCAAGAAAACAAACAGTGATACACTGAAATAGATAAATGAATAAATGGAAAGTGACCTTGAAGACGAAGATCTCTGTGCTTACATAAAGGTTTTATTTATGATGCTAATTCCAGATGCCAGTGTGAACGCGATGAATAATAATAAACCTGATCAATCATCAGAGTCCAACATCCTCATAACAATTTAATGAGTCATTAACGGACTTAAAACTCTTTATAATACCTAAGCGAAGTATTCCCGGAATAAGTGTTAACATTACTGGAGACTGATGTTAGTCACAATAACATATTGGTTTTGGTTTTCCAATTGACATTGTAACAAGAATTTAGTAGAATTTTAGAGGAATTTAGTCCGTAAATGTAAAATGGTATATTTTGCGGATTTTCTTACTAATATTTATTTAATATATGTATAAAATTGTGTGCACATATTAGTGTAATTATAGTTGCCGGTAAAAGATAAAATATCGCCTTCCCTAGTACTGTATGACCTGTCAAATACGATATTTTAAAAATATTAAGAAAATTTAATTTAAGAGTTTTGTCCGTAAAGGCACGTCAACTCCATTGTACTTGCCGGTAAAAGATAAAATATCATCTTTACTGGTACTGTATGACCCATAAACTTAATATACTAACGTAATAAGTTTAAGGTATGACCCACGTCTACACTTACCACATTTTATTGTTTTTTTATTTATTATTTAAAAAGATGAAATAATTTTTTTTGAGGAGTTTTGTATGCAAAAGCACGTTAACTCCATTTTACCTTATACGCTTAAAATAGTTTGTTTTATTTCTTGTACAGGTAAGGGAGGTAGCATATAAAATAAATTGAATTGAATATTTTAAGAAAAGAAGAAAGAAATAAATAAACAATAAAATTGTTTTAAGGATTAGCAAAGAACGGAACGTTTGAAAAGGCATTGTGATTGTAAAACGTAGACTTTGGATAGATAAGACCTTACTGTTCTTTGGGGATAGCGATCTATCGATAACTTTAGTTGTCGTCGAACGTCGAAACGTTGAACTGTCAACTATCGACAGAACTAGCTGCTAAGACAAGTATTCTAGCTGAGTTTAACTTGGTTAGGATAAATTAACCTTCTCTCTACACCAGAGGAAGCAATTGTTTAAGGAAAATAATAAAAAAAGCTGTTTTGTTTTCTTGTTGACTCAACATACAAACAATAACTTATCTTCATACAAGGATGTAAGAACTCTGTATGTATTATAAGCTTGTATTTATCTGGATTCTTTATCTGACGTGATGTGAAACCAGGCGGTCGATGATTGACTGCGTTTGCTGTTATGTACAATTGTATATCATTACCTGGATTCGATTTCCGGATCATCAAAAATCCTAATATACCTACATGGGTGTAGTTCCGGAGTTATAAAATTATGCCCGAAATATGGTAGACTGTAGGGGTCATAACTTCTGCCTGCCTTTTCGATAAACAAATCCTTCATGCTTATCTATTGATTTATTATTTCAGCAGAAGCAATACTTGTGCAGGTAAATACTACGTTTTTCTATTGTTCGACTATGAGTATGTTATTTCTCAGAAACTGTTTTAAGTTTTCTCATTATTCTATGTCAGTGAATAGCAACAAAGTCCTTTGCGGTTTTAATGTAATGTTAGTAGTAGGTGTACACTAGATTTCAACCTCAAGAGTGTCGTATTTCAGGAAAACTAGAGACTTTCTACTTATCTAGTACTGACAATATTTAGTTCTTTTACAGGTTTATATACTTACTTACTTACTAGCTGTGCCCGCGACTTCGTTTGCGTTTATGTCGGAAAACAGCAATATGTCGCTTATAAGTTATAATAGACGATGCACCTCTTCCTGAAATACAATAATAATAATACAGTACAAAAAATCCTCCAGGCTGGATTTTTTGTACTGTATTGGCGGTAAATCAACATGGAGCGTACAAAAAAATATTGGGCGTATATCAGACTTAGGTACATATTTCTTGAATTTTTTTTGTGATGATACAGACAGACAGACAGACAAAAATGAAAAAATATATAGTTTTGGCTTCAGTATCGATAATAGAGTGCCCCCTAAAAAAATTCAAAATATCATCAACTGATTTCGTCTGCGTTTGTAAATTTTCCCCGTTTTAGCAAAATTTTACATTGATGCTCCACTCCTATTGGTCGTAGCGTGATGTTATATAGCCTATAGCCTTCCGCGGTAAATGGGCTATCCAACATTAAAAGTTATTATTATTAATTATTAAACAATGCTATGTTGCAGTCATGTTTGAATCAAAACCGTGCGGTGTTGGCAAGTATTGAAGTGCCTATTTAAAAAAAAGTGTTTTTAGAAATATTCTTTATCATAGACTGAGTACATACTTTTCGTAAACACACAGACTTAGTTTAGTATGTTCGATTTATATTACTCCATTTTATTACTAGCATTCATCTTTCTTCAGTTATTAAAGCGGGCTAAATGAGCTCACTTATATGAGTGTGGAGTGTGTAGACATTTTTTCTCATGTTTCAAGCGCCGATCGGACAATATAACTCTGTGTAAATCTTTAGGGAAAGCTATTAATAATAATAACTTTACACACCTCACACACGGCCGT
This sequence comes from Euplagia quadripunctaria, assembly GCA_963859945.1. Classification (NCBI taxonomy): domain Eukaryota; kingdom Metazoa; phylum Arthropoda; class Insecta; order Lepidoptera; family Erebidae; genus Euplagia; species Euplagia quadripunctaria. The sequence continues at coordinate 6,561,565 of OY982573.1, forward strand.
CTGATCCCAAACTAGGTAGAGCCTGTACTATGGTAACCAGACTTTTGATAAACATACTTATATATTATATAGCGGCGGCGGTAGCGTAATGGCTAAGGGGTCGGACTTGCGATCAAGTGGTTGCGGGTTCGAACCCCACCCAGTGCACTACCGTCGTGAACCCACTCCTAACACAAGCGTTAAGCTTAGCTGGAGGGGTTAATGAGATTACTAGTAATGTGTGACCCACGTTACTAGTGATCTTTACTAAAAAAAAATAAAAAAAAAAAAATACATACATATTATAGATAAATTTACACCCAGACACAGAACAAACGATCATGCTCATCACACAATTATTTGTCCTGGGTGGGAATCGAACCCACGACCTCTGGCTTAGCACTCAGGGTCACTAACCTTTAGACCAACAGGCCAGTCGATATTGTAAAGTAAGTTAGACAGGTTGTGTAATTGTTTATCAAATCGACAGTACCTATAAGAAAAATAATTACAATGGCTAATGGCTGGCTAATTATTAATTGGCTGAATAGGAAAAGATTTTACCTCCTAATCCGCATCGTTCACGTTGAATTCTTTACACAAAGTGTGTACTCCCAATCCGTCACACATGTTTAGCACGTTATCAGTATAAATTGAGCCTTATCTGTGTAACTAGGCCGACAGGTCCTCTTACACCTGCAAGTTTTCGCACCATCGCTCATGCGTGTACGCACATTACATTTCGCCATGTAATTAGTACTTGGTACTTTATTTCGAAAACAACCATTCAAGTACTGATTGATTGGTATCTGGTTGTGATAAGGTTAATTAATAGGTATGGACTTAGAAGAGGTAAACAAGATAGTCTGGGTATTTTTCGTGGTTTCATGGGGATTTTAAAAATCGGGACTGATGTCATGCATTAGGTTTTATCGACACCGGGAATTGCTTACCGGAAGGCGGAGGCGGTGGCACTGGAAGCGTTTTTTTTTGCTCTGGTTTTGTCAACTTATTTACTACTACCTGCGCCCCGCGGATTCAACCGCGTAATTCCCGATGCCGTGGGAATATCGGGATAAAAAGTAGCCTATGTATTAATCCAGGTCTCCAGCTATCTACATACCAAGTTTCATCGCAACCGGTTCAGTAGTTTTTGCGTGAAAGAGCAACAAACATCCATCCATCCTCACAAACTTACACGTTTATAATATTAGTAGGATAAAAAATGTATGTATGTCAATAAGGCACAGTTGCATTACTACAAATAGGTTTGAAAAATAATATAATCTAATCTTACGCTATGTTTTCAGTTAAGGTTATTGCTTCGTTCCTGTGAATATTAGCGTGACGTTATACAGCTATGAATCATCATGACATTCAGATATTGCCTGAAGATGACCTCCATCGGTCAAGTCATCAGAAGTTACACGATCGCTAACCAACCATTACGTACTTGTATTATACGGGTTGAATTTTAATTCCTATCATTTCCATTCATCACCGGCCACGTGGGTCATTGCCACTTTTAACGAATCACATAGTTCGTTACAAAAAACCCGTGACAAAAGGAAGTTTCATGACAAGTTTGATGGGTAATTTTTAAGTGAAAATATTCTTATTGTATTAACCATAAGAATATAATTCTTTAAAAAAAACCGACTTCAACAAAAAAAACTATTCCATAAAAGACTTATATATGGTTTTCTCATGAATGCCACTGTCAAAACTGGACCAAATTGAAATGGGACCACACGGGAAGCACCAGCTTTCAAATAAAAAAAAAATCATCAAAATCGGTTTACCCACTCTAAAGTTCTGAGGTAACAAACATAAAAAAAAACATACAGTCGAATTGAGAACCTAATCCTTTTTTGAAGTCGGTTAAAAAGCGAGAGGAAGTGACGTAACGGTCGCTCTATCTATCAGCTACCAAACCAAACAGTATAAACCATACTATCTACGTAGGTTTTTTATATAAGCTAGCAAACTTCCTGATGCCTATAAATATTCACACCTTCAACCCACAATTTTAAGGCAGCTTGAGATAAATGGTTTATTTTAATAATTATTAGTACGTAGCTATCAAAATCATTTTTTTTCAGGAAAAACACCTCTTTAGATAAACTAAAAAAGTGTTTTTTTATCTAAATACAAAATTTTATCCAAATCATTAGATCCGTTTCCGAGATACACGAAATATACATATATATAGTATACAATATATTATTGAATTGTTGAAGGGACGAAAAGGCTCCTTCCAAAACAAGCGTTTTTTATTGTAATACTATATTCCAAAGGTCTCAATTGGTAATTAGACATAAAATATATATAGCCTTAATGTACAAAAAACATTTTTAAATTATTTATTTGAAAAAATAAACACTGAGTGTTAGTGTACCAGTTCAATGAACAGTTGATCAGTCGCATGCAATGGTGGTCAATTCGTGTTATTGTCTAAATTAAGCTATTTTCATGCGTGTCGTAGTGCCCTTACGCCGACGCAAGGCTGCGTTTGACGTCATACGGGTAACGGACGCGCAGCTGGTGCTGCGTGGATGCGGTAGTTCTGTTATTATTTATATTAAAGTAAAAAAATAAGAGCGAAGGTAGGTATGTTTATTATATAAACTGTGCTTTGAGAATTTCGTTTATTTTAAATAAAAATAAGATTCTTTGGTTTTTTTTATCGTTTTTTGTTAGTTCTTTTTTTTAACAAAACACATTTACCGTATTTTTTTTGGTAAATATAATAAATAATATAACCTACGCTATTGTTCGCGGTGTTATATCTTTGGCACCGACTCAAAATCATTTAGGTATATTTACATTAGTTTAGTTAACAAGTTTATTTTTTTTCGCTTTTCCTTCCCTTTCTTCCTTCATCGACTTTTTTTTTAAATAAAAAAAAAAAACATCAATTTAATTAATTGTTAAAAACTTATTTTTGTCACATCTCCTCGGCCTCAACAGAAAAGACCCTTTTTTATTGTTTATTATTTCAAACGAATACGATACTGAGTCCTTAAGGGTCTCTGACTCTTTTATTTTATTTATTTTCATTTATAATTGGTACACATTATTACAGATCTTTATAACTTAACTTAACTTCTAGCGCCCCAATCGTGTTTAAGCGACCTATACCAACCATCAGAAATAGAGAATAATCCGCAACTGCTCTTAATAATTCAAATCTGTAAGATCCTTCCACATTTAGGCGGTTCCGAAGTGCGCAGACGGCAGAAGTCCGAAGTGCCTTCACCGTTCACATATTAACACGCAGTGTTTTTTATTGCTAAAAATATATTTTTATATGTATCCCTACGTACCTACCCATACATATGAACAAACAAATGAACTTCATATGATGGCAACTGGCAAAGGTAACTCTTTTGAATTATAATTGGCCAAAGCTATTTAGGTAAACTATTCTACAAATGGTAATGTGATGATATATGAAGATATTATCTAAAACAGTTTTATCTGTCGGAAGGCATCTTAGATATGATGACTGCTCCATAATAATTGAACAATTTAGATTTTTTGATAGCCTTTTTGCCATCAGTGTTTATACAACTCCAGCTTGTGTACACTAAGGTGACAGCAAAATATACAACTACATTTTATTGTTTAGGATAGGCTACACTTCTTAAAGAAGAAGCAATGCGTTGTAATAAAAAATAATTTTTGCTCACTACGACTATGAATAAATTGAGATAAAATCCATACTATGTCTCAAGTTAGATCAAACTGCACACTGTGTACAAATTTAATTAAATTCGGTTTATTAGTTTTGTCGTAGACGAAATGTTTATATCTCTGGAGCTACTATTTGGATAAAAAACAATATTTGCATTCAATAGCCCCATCCTTCGGCTTCAATCGGCTTAAAGCTACGCTTAAAAAACCCGATTTTTAATGATTTTTCATCAGAAAAACGTTATGTATTTCCACGAGAATTAACGCAATCACGAAAAGGTATTACACACCACTGAATTGCCCGACGTTTCGACCTAGTTGCACTGGTCGTGGTCACAGGCTGACTCAACTTGTGTGTGACTGACTCAACTCTAAAATGGAAGGAAATTCACGGATATGTTCTTATTCCATAAATACATACCCTGAACTATGTGGCTATCAGTAAGGAATTACATTCAGCACTTTTTCCAATTTTACTGGTCTATTCTGCCTTCTGATTTGTGTGAGTGTGTTAATATCTTTTTGTTTTACTCAAACCTATTATAGTTCCTGTCCACGTGCACTCCGGTCCCATAGATTATCGCAAATTGTACACAGATGATATGCGCGTACGCAAGTTTATACGCGACCTACATTACAATAACATCTGCGACTGTTTTATATGTTTAATATGCAAGATGAATGGAAAAATTGTACAATGGAATTTAGGCTTATATATTTGTTTTGTACAGTAAATCGGTCTTAATTATAGAAGTTAGGGCGCGCCGCCGGTACTCCAGGTTTCCGAGTGACGTAGTCGTTCATCTAGTTGTTGACGTAGTCTAGTGAATTGAATTTTAAAAGCTGGAGTTCTTCATACCGTTCATAAGGTAATAAAATATCCGCGGCTGAATGACTACGCCAACCAGCACCTAAAGGATAAATTCTCTAAGCTTTTACGGTACAATATACATTTTCTCTGTTTAAAATGACAATAATAGCATGCCTGTTAACGGACTATAATTTACTTTTTTATATTTTGTTTCTATCGAGATCAGTGTTGTTGCGTAGTGCAGCTACACTATCCATAGCATCGATACTGAAAAATGGTTGATAATATTGAATTAATCGAGTACCTACTATCGATAGTATCGGTACTATCGGATCAATAATACCGATACTGTCTATGACCTTTTGATGACTTTCGGCTATTGAGGTGAGGTAAAAGATCCATTGCGCAAGAAATATTGAGTAACTACTTGAAACTTGAAATTTTATATCATTTACATTACATGTATTATATTATCGAGAGGTTTAACTATAGATGCTATCTGTACAATCTATAGTATTGTAATTTATAATAATAAAATAATAATAATAAGACAGTTATTACAGATTTTATCCATTTTTTGGGTTCCGTACCTCAAAAGGAAAAAAGGAACCTTTATAGGGTAATTTTGTTGTCCGTCTGTCTGTTAAGTCACTTTTTCCCAGGAACCTGAGTAGGCATAAACTTGAAATGAACAACAAATATTTATGTTAGCGGTACCTTGAAGCTTTAAGAAAATCAAGGTTCTTAATCAATACAGTGATTAAGCCTTAGATTTTAACAAATTTGAAGGTAAATTAAAACCTGCAGGGTCTTCCTATTGACTTAGAATCATGAATTTTGGTAAAAAAAGGTGTCACAGTACAAGTAAAGGAAAAATCTGAAAGTCGTTAATTTGTTATTATATCACATAAAAAACATAGTTTTCATGATTACAAACTTATATTTCGCGGTTGGAGAGTTGACTTTGTGGTAAATCCATGTATGGGTGAATATTTTTGGAACTGCAAAGTTAAGTTTGTTTTTCGGAAAAAACGGGCAAACATCTTCGAGAATTGAATCCTGAGATGAAAGTACAAATTCGTTTTCTAACGGAGCCCTCGGTGCGCGAGTCAGACTCGCACCGGTTTTTCGTAAATAAATAAACAACATTTTATAAAGAAATCTAATAGACAATCTTTTTGTTCAATCGAATTATGCTATCGATGATATTGATACTATCGATCTCTAGCCATAGTATTACATGTTGTCTATCGATACTATCGATGGTATATTTGAAGTCGATACTTTCGATAGGACCATCGATGGTACGACTGATTTTCAATGCCACGATAGTATCACGATGCCATCGATGATAGACAATCGCTATCGCAATAACACTAACGGAAAACGATTTCCGTATTAAATAAAATCGTGTGACGACTGCATTTTTGCCTTTAGTTTTTTGCTTACATCCGGTACGATTTTCTGGTGGAAGTAGCGGGCACAAACTAGTAGTAAGTAAATCTCTAACGCGGCCATCGGAAAAAAGTAGGGTTTAAATTGATACTCTTATTGTTTTCAGTTCTCACTTACTGATAATTATCTTAATCACACGTGAGAACCTGTGAGAACCATCCAATGGAATAACTTGTCAAAGTGCAATAGTCTTTTTGCAAAAAGCAATGTAACGTCAACGATTAATCTTTGTTTGTCATTGTTTCGTTATTTGAATAACGTTATTGAAATAACTTGCTTTCCCTACCTTTGACGGCAAAAACCTATTTGATAACATGATAACTGATCTTACAAGACAATAGCAAACATTAGGGTAAGTAAGAAAAGGTCAAGTAGATATAGTCACTCACATCTATCCAATTGGATAGATGTGATGACTCACATCTATCCAATTGGTAATTACTTGTTCTAACATTTTTTAATATTATAATAATTGTTGATAAATTAAAGACAAAGGCACCATTTTCACATTTTTTTACAATAGGTACGCCGAACATTTGATGTAGGTCACGGTAAATTCTCCAAATTTTTCAATTACACTTAGATACACTTTACTTAAATGTAATCAAAAAAAAATAATAAACCTATCTTGGAGTCTAGAATGGGAAATACCCACAGGCTTTAATTCACTTGTGTCTTGTGTGTGTCAAAATATGTTTTTTTTTTCGTACCAGCAAAGCAATATACTACATTATACTACAGTACACATCACGTGTTTGAATCGGCGAGTCCCATAATTGTGTTCTTAGAAATTAATCTCACTGAGGAAGAACCTCATCCCAAGAATTGCCTTATTAGTCTTGTTTTAAATTTGTTTCCTGTTTTGATTCATATAACCAAAAGTAACAGTATTGGTACAGTTTACAAAAGCATTTAAAATTTTAAGTGATATCTACAAAATAACATTATAATATACTAGCAGCGCCCCACGGTTCCACACGCGTAAGTCCCGATCCCGTGGGAATATTGGGATAAAAAGTAGCCTATGCGTTAATCCAGGTCTCCAGCTATCTACATACCAAGTTTCATCGCAATCGGTTCAGTGGTATTTGCGTGAAAGAGTAACAAACATCCATCCATCCATCCAAACTTTCACATTTATAATATTAGTGGGATTAACAGAATTTACGTGTTGCAAAAAAAGATGTAATGCTAAGTTAATAAATAGATGAGTCAAAGTTTTATTCCCATTTCTGCACAAATCGAGACATTGTGCTATGGCTATGTTTGTGGCGGCATCTACATACCGCAAAAATATACCTTAGCGTCATCTAGCGTTGATATACCGAACTACGTAGGAATAACTACTGAAGCTCCATCACATTATTAAAGTTCTCGCTCTGATTAGCATGTTATGTAACCTAGACTAGTCGAAAGATTAGCCTCCTTTGTGTTGGAGGGATATTGCACTCCTTCCTAATCAATGGTGAACCCAACGAGATTTATGCATTATATTTATCGTTTATTATTCTATTTCATATTTTCAGTCTTAAATGATATTTATATATTTTTATTTCAAATATCACGAATTTTAATAGATACATTTTATAGCGGTTTACTTCAGTTAATGTTGATGGGTTGGACTATTCTAAAATATTAGGTACTTAATTGCCACAAATGACGTTTTGGTGCTGGATGACGTTGACAGGGTCGCGCAATTTACGGCTGCCAGTTAATGAAAGTTCCTTACTTTTAGGGAAATTATGTTGTACATTAAGCCACATAACTTTGACTTGACACTGAAATAGCCCAAAATGAAAATGTTTCTTGTTCTTTACAACTCTAATGGGATATTTCACGATATTAGCCATGGTTCTGATCTTAAAAAATCCTTGTTGTATTATACACTTTTCTATCTATAACCACAGATAAAATATTATATTCCTTAGTATAACACACTGTGTTACTGTACTGTACTACACTAACTCTAAAGTCTAGTGAAAGATAAAACTAAAAAACGGTAATGGACTACGTGCAACTTTTGTTTACACACATTACACTCAAGAAATCCGTTATCAGAGTGGAATAATGGGTTTTTCAGTCTTGGCTGGATTTCCCCATATGGAGTACTTCCTTACATCTTACTGAGGAAAAAATATATAAAGGTATATACATATGTATTTAGAATTCGTATTATACTTTCATAATATACGTGGTAAATTATGACATCATCTTTCTTTAGGGTTTAAGGAAAAAATTCTAAATGAGATTGGTCTAAACATGACAAATTTTATTTAGTTAAATTGAATATTATACGTTTGGGACACGTATAATATCCTAACGAATTTATGTAACAAAAAAATATATCAAATCTAATAGGCAACCAAACCAAAAAGGGTAACCCGGCGCCAAAACCTAAAGGTAAGTAGGTCTGAGACGGCGCGGTGGTGCGACATATTCCGATTCGAAAACCTACTACGGAAATATAGAATATAATACAATTTGTACTATGAAAAAACTTGAAGTATCGAAGAGATCAAAAGTTCAGTGGAGCAGAAAAACTATGCCTACCAAAACTAATTATAAATGTTTGTGTAGGCATCATCAAAAAGGCAAATTCATGACATCAAAATTGTTTTTTACAGTAAGTGTTAAGTACCTATCTGACTGAAGGGGAGGAGGCCTGAAGAGCCATTTTACTGTTTGACAAGAGTAAAGTTAAGCAACTTCAATGCCTTAAATATTTATGTTAAAATGGAAGTTCTATTTTTTCAGTTCACACATACGTTTTATAGCCGAACATTATGTACTAAGTAATGTTGCGAGTCTGTGTTATTTATATTTAGTTTACCTTTGATTAGTATTCTAAACTCGTGTGTTAATCCTTACCACTTGTGTCACTTAGTGAATTTAGAAACAAATGCATATCTAGAGATCGCCTGACGGTCGAATGTCGACCGTAAAATGTCTATGTTTTATTTACCGACACGATACGACGAACAGTATAACTTTAGCTGTCTTTGTAATACTGGACCCCTTTAGCTTTATGTAGTGTTTCTTACACAATTTAAAACTTTGTAGCACATACTGTTAAAAAAACAGTCAGTCGTAGGACTGCACTGTAGATATATATATATATATATATATATATATATCTATATAATTAGGTTAAAAATAAAAAGTAGGTAATAACATATCTAAATGTATACATAGGGTACACTGGAAGTTCTGCGCCCCTGGCCGCTCATAAATGTTTGAATTTCGAATGTTATATTTTTTAAATATAAGAAACTCGGCTCCGTCTTTCGAATTTTCGATCAGGTGACGTGTCCTGACGCAAGTTTAACATTTTTTACCCATCCCAAAAAGTGCACAACGCCGCTAAAGAAGTTTTCACTTCAAAAATTTTAGCTTTCTGCACTTCTTCTGTATTCTACTAATATTATAAACGTGAAAGTTTGTGAGGATGTATGGGTGTGTGGATGTTTTTACTCTTTCCCGCAAAAACGAATGAACCTATTGCTATAAAACTTGGTATGTACATAGCTGGAGACCTGGATTAACGCAAAAGGTACTTCTTATCCCGATATTCCCTGGGTATCGGTACTTACGCGGGTGGAATCGCGGGGCGCAGCTATTATAAACTATAACTATTCCAAACTTCACATTTGGGCGCGTTTACTTAAAAATTCGTACAAAGAATTCTTTGCAAGTCAGTGCTGACTCTAGGCACAGATTACTAAGTGCTATAGGTCGCAATCATTTTAGAAAGAAATACAAAACAAAATACAACTGTCCTAATTACTACCGAATAATTTTGTCGTTCATTTTAGATAAAAATGTAGAAATCTATAATTTTGATTGTACAGCATAAATTAAAAGCCTAAAAAGATATCAAGCATTGTAATCAATGCTTGATATATTTTTAGGCTTTTAATTTAATCAACGTGGGTTGTTAGTCTGAAGCCAATCTAATTAAAACAAATATCGCAAAATACACGTTTAATGGTCATTAATATTAGAAAAAAAATTGTTTCATTTTTTTAATCAGTGTATTCAAATATTGTTATCAACATCCTACTGTAAATGTGTATCCTAAACGTTATTTGTTTTGTTTCAGATAAGACTGAAATGTTTAATTATTGAAACGTTTTCGAGTACCAGTTAATATAGCACAAGGTTAGTAGTGTTTTTTTAATTAACAAATTGACGCGAATTCGCCATGCGCTGTTAACGTATGTATTTACGCTACATTAACGCAATTAATTTTATCCTTCTCTTAGTTTGTACTCTAGAGGGCTTACGCTATAACTATACATATACGTACTCAGTATTAATAAAAACTAAACAGTCTAAAAAAATATATAACCTATTTTTAACGTATCGTTATTACCTAGTACCTACACTTATGCCGCGTTCCTATAATCAAGAAATGATTTGTTTTACTTACGGATGGTAAAATTTTCGTTGAAAATTCAACGAAATTTTACCGTCCGTAAGCAAAATGAACCGTTTCTTGAATATAGGAACGCGGTATTTTATATTAAAACCTTTTATAACATCATTACTATTTTGAATTCTTAGCCCCCTTGGCACAAAAAAAATATTAAACTTTTGTGTTTTAAAATTGCAGTAAAAATGCCTCGCCTGGAGCAACCGGCGCCAGAAGACTTCCGCCGTGTGCTGCGGGAAAAAGCGCTGAGCCACAGCCTGTTTTACTTGAAGCTAAGCGCGGGAGTCACATCGGAGCAGGCGCGTGTACCAGCGCAAACGCAGGCGCACGCGCTCCGTAGGATGAGTGCCAGTGCGGGCGCGCGCGCGCCGCCGATCGGCCGCGTTACCCGACAGGCACAACCACGCGTTTCAGAGCTGTTACGCCGCTTTGAACCCAGTCCGATGCAGTACCTCCGACCTCCACGCACGTCCTCGCCACTCGAAGACATCTCGTCTTCGGATGACGATGACAGAGCTGCTGTCAGGCGTCGCAGCCGAGATCTTAGCGACGATTCTGCAGTTGAATTAGAGACTCGTTTACGAAGGCATTCACATCCTCGCGACATCACGCCCCCACCGGACACGATGTCACCCAGACGAGAGAGGACTTTAGTCGAGGCTCATGTGGTGGAACTGGGGCGAAGGAGTAGTGAGGGCGCTGAAATCAGAGGGAGATGCGTGAGGACACCTAGTGTAGTTGTCAGCGACTACTCTGATGGAGTGGCAGTGGGGGCTACAGAAGAAGAGGTTAATTGGCTGAGGTCGAGGTCCCTATCAGCAGACTCAGCATGCTCATCATGTTCTACATTGTCCAGCCGGGATGATGAAGAGTTCGTCGAGTCACCAACGATGCCCAAAAAGGTGAGTTCTTTATGTTACCGTTGATTTTTTTTATTAATTTTTATAATAATTTGGGCAATTGTACAATATTTGTTAAGATGTGTATACTATACTATATAATATACTAACACAATAACCTATAACGTTAAAGGCTGGAGTTGCTGCTTGACTAAAAAGACAATAATGACAGGACATAGGAAATTGACATTTCGATAAGTCTGATCTTTTAAAAGATTTGAAGGGCTAAATAGTCGAGAGTTTATTTAAACCGTGTTCTATTTACTGAGGTAAACTTAAACTCATTTAAATAATATGAAATGTAGTTCGATTACATGTTTAAAATAATAAGAACCTACTCCTTGTTATATACATGTGCACAAGAATTAGGTTTTAGTTTACGTTTGTGACATGCCTTTTCAGTTTTCCTTATTTAAATGAGATTTGTGACGTCAATACATTATTTATGTCTGACGTTAAATAATTTATTTTTAAACTGGACATAAGTAATAATAGTGTCATGTGTCACATCATACAAAATCATCAAATGGTCACTTATTTTTAGTAGTTTTACGTTTCACAGTCAGTTAATTTTCAAATAGCTTAAGAGTATCTCTGTGGGAGCAATTGTTAAACTATTCGAAAATCAACTGCTGAAAAGGGTATTCCTAAATATCGAATATCAATATCGTTTTAAAACTATTTTTGAACGCAAACTATGTACCTGGAAATTATGAGACAGGCCCTTCATTTTTTTGAACTACAGAAATAAAGAGATTTAGAGGTTGAGCTGGTTTTTGATCTGCAAGAAAGCAATATATATTTATATGTGTCTACAAAAAAACTTGTTTCTATAACTGCGCATTATGTTGAATAATTTTATTTCTTTGAATTCATTTCCTTTGAAGATAAACAACATTCCAAACATATTTTATCTTCTCAACATTGAACAAATTAGGTTCACGTAACTTATGCTTTTAACATCTCACTTCATCGCACTTCGGTATTATATTATTCGATCTTCAAGTTTTTTAACAATAAAAATATATTGTATTGTACTGGCCATGACATAGCGTCTAACGGAGAATAAGGTGATTTTTTTAAGCAAGGTCATTATGTAAAATTGTTTTATGAAATTACCATGTAAATACCTTTATGTGTACCAGTAAAATTTGGTGATATTTTATTACAGAAATATATGATAACAGTATTAGTTTGTAATTTATTTACAATCTATCTATATTAAAATGCGACTGCTTTTGTTTTGAGCATATTCTTATTAATATGAGCCAACACGTTAAGAGTTTAAGTTCAGTACTTTTACATGACTATGAGCTAGAAAAAAAAAACAAAAAAAAAAAAGTGCCTACGAGCTAGGTGTGGTAAACATTTTTCAATTTATTTAACTAATCGCATTACCCATAAAGTGACTAGATATACAGAGATATACCTGTACAGTACTGTATTTTTAACCGACGAAAAACAAGGAGGTTCTCAATTCGACCGTATATATATCTTTTTTTTTATGTTTGTGCAGCCCTCTCTCCATTATTTATGAACCGATTTTGATTATTATTTTTTTGTTAGATAGGGTATACCTCAAGGGTGGTCTCATGTCAAGGAAGTCAGGATCTGATAATGGGATCCTGATAAAATTGAGAGAAACCCTCGAAAATTGTAGGAACAAGTAGTGTTTCTGTTTACTTTTCATTACTTTATCAGGTATTTGCGTTTAGAAAACATCACATCATGTAGCTGAGCTGATGATGAAAAAAATCATAAAATAAAAATCTTTTTAACAAAAAATTAAACCGACGAAAAGAACTGAAAAGCAAGCAAGCAAAAAATAAATAAACCTCTTAAGTCTTAAGTATTGAGCTTATTTACATAAACTATCAAATTTAAATAAACTTATTTTGAGTCGGCGCCAAATAATTCATTCATTCATATGAGGATATAATGACATGTTCGTAATATAGATTACCGAAGTCGGTGTCATTGTTTGACTCTTCGTATCCTATAATCCGTGGGTTTCTTGATACGTTAGTGATTTGTGTGTGAAGCGGATGTAGGCATCCGTCATTTACGTGTCCAATGTTATTGTATAGGGTAACTGGAGCGAGAACATATTAGTTACAATACGGTACTCCGTAATTGACAATTGTTACTGTTGACCGACCTTTCCCGCTGCTAGTTTTAGAACGCCAAAAAGTTTCGACAATTTCCTCCTTACATCTAGGCGTAGGTTAAATGTTATTTTGTATCTATCTATAGATCATTTCTGTAAGTTTTTGGGATGTTTAGTAAAAAACTTTTTTTTTAAACCGACGTCAAAAGCAAGTACATGTCTTTCTTCATAACTAAGCTCACAAACTAATGCAATTAACGGTAAAAAAAATGAGTTTCAGTGATAAAAAGTATGTAGTGTTTGATGCCAGTTGACGCTGAATGAACGAGTTACATTGAGGAGCCAACTTGAGTTAACATTACTACTTATCATGAATACACTTTTCAATTTAATTTTTTAGAAGTTAATTTTTTTGTTAAAAAGCGTTATATTTTTGAAGTGAAAACTTCTTTAGCGGCGTTGTGCACTTTTTGGGATGGGTAAAAAATATTAATCTCGCGTCAGGACACATGACCCTGATCGAAAATGTGTCCGCGTCAGGACACCCTGATCGAAAATGTGTCCGAGTTTCTTATATTTAAAAAAATATTTTTACACCATCTGTGGATTCTGCGCGATACTACTGTAGTTTGATATATATTTATGTATTATATGGTATAGATCCACTAGAGGGCGTTAATCTAAGTTTCGGGGAGTAATCTAAGGGAGTTTTGTCAGCTCCCAGTCCCATGACTGCCTTTTTTTCTGATTACGTCTTAAACTACATATACATTTATATACACGTCTGTCGAGATTCAAGAGTTCAATAATGCCATATTTTCTACCTTTACGGACGAGGTGTATTTCAAATGTAACACGCAGTTGGTATAGCAAAGTATGCGTTAGAGGTGCCTATATGTATAACAGCAGCACAATTTTCACGGTACCACTGAGTTAGATCTCATTGCAATTGTCTACTTCCACATGTACTTAACGTATTCTGATATTTCCTCTTTACTCTCGAAATAAAGCTCCTATTTATGGGATGTCTCTCATTACTCTCAACTACAGAGACAAACGTAGAAGATTCACTAGATATTGTGCTTTACAGTACAATAATTGACTTCGTTTTTAACCCCCGACCCAAAAACAACGGGATGTTAGAAGTTTGACGTGTCTGTGTGTGTGTCGGTTTTTTGTTTGAAAGGTGAATTAGGCGGGAGTGTTCTTAGCTAAGTTTGATGAAAATCGGTCCAAGATGGCCGCTGCCACAAAATGGCGGATTACATTTTTTTTTTTCACAGCTCCCTCAATTTGGGATCAAATGAAAGAGCTTGACTAGTGGAATACTACAAACTGATGAATTTCAAATCCAAGATGGGCGTTCATACTATTTTTATAATTTTGAGTCGGGGGGTATTTTTAATTTAAGTATAGTTAACATATCTAGCCAAATCTGTTAGCGATATCTCTAATAGCTGATATTATATAATGTTCAATACAACACAAAGTTCAACAGTACTATGACTATTTACAGTCGTCAACTGAGCGTTCAATATGTTGCAAGATTTTATGTCAAGAGTTTCGTATCAGACTTTGGAATACTCAGGTTTGCTTGACTTAAAGCTGTCGTAACACGAACACGCATATCAACTATACGTATAAGTAATTAATAACATAACATGTATCGTATTTATGCTTATGATAGAGCATCTCACGGACATTACTGACGTCAAAGAACGGGTGTTCAAATATCACTTTGCTTTGACCCCAGGTTGGGATGTTTAATTTGAAAAATAAGCCATCTGAAGGTTTTATATGATTGCATTCTTACTCTCAGCTTTTTGTTATCTTTTGAAACTACATTTTGTAATTTTTTGTATGTATTATTTAATACCTTTAAACGAGCAATTCTTGTGTATATATGTAAATACATAATCTGAATCTAGGAAACGGCTCCAACGATTTTGATGAAATTTTGTATACAGATACAGTTTTGCATTTTAAGTTCAACTGCATAGGTGTATTGCCTGTAAAAATGCAATTTTCCAAAAAAAATAAATACGATTTCACAAAAAGCTACCAAGCAAAGCTCGGTCTCCAGGTAGGTACTAATATTATAATGCTAGATAGAAATGTTTTATCCTGTCCCCATTAAAACGAGACAGAGTATGCCAGAGTAGTGTGAATAAGTAAAGCAAAGGTGGAGTTATTTGGTTGTTTAAGTATGTATTAACTAATTAACTATTAATCTTATAGTCGTCCGCGTTTGTAAATTTTCCTCGTTTTTGCAACATTTTTCATTGACGCTCCGCTCCTATTGGTTGAAGCGTGATGTTATATAGCCGTTAGCCTTCCTCGATAAATGGGCTATCCAACACTAAATATATAATTTTTCTATTCTATTCAGTAGTTCCTGAGATTAGCGTGTCCAACAAAACAAACTCTTCAGTGTTTTTAATATTAGTATTGATTTGGTTCTTTTTAGTTAGTATCTACATCCATCTTTAAAAACTTACAAGATCCAAATGAATTCCATCTTTAACGTACTACCAAATGGCGAAATCACCAAATCACAATTCATAAGGTGAACAGCTCAAACCCTGGAGCGTCTGAGGAATACTTAACATGAGTCGATTTAATTAAAGGAAGACAGGAGTCCGTGTGTACATTTATTGTATTGTATGTATCTTAAACGTTTCGTACTATATCTGTTACGGTCTCTTAATTAATTGGGATTATTGGTGTTGGGATCTCAAGTGACGTCATGAACAGAAGTAAATCCGGTGTCTAAAAAGCTCGGTGTGCGCCTATCTAAGCAGTATACTTCCCTGCAAAGGAAATACTTTTTTAAGTCCCAACTTTGATCTTACATCAATTAATAATGTAACCTCTGTGCAAGACCTGAAGTGGTATGATTTGCCTGCTCTAGTTCAGAGGCGTACATTACACATTGCATCACCATTTCGGAACTGCGTTTGCTCGAGCAACGGAAAACATTATTCTTTAACCCACGCTGATGGGGGCCGGAGATCGATTTATGGTCTGGTGCGAATAGCATTGTCATATGACCAATCATAAGATTCTAAGATTCTAAAAAGGAAAGTGGCGTTTACAATACCAATATTGTAAACGCCACTTTCGTCTTTTGATGGTTTGTGATTCGTTAAAAACCGTATTAAAAAAGATTCTTCTAAAAATAAAAATAATATTTGAATATTAATTTGTATTTTAAAATACAGTTGATATTCGAGCGAGTCTTATACACCTTCGTTAGTACATATATTTACATGTTTGTTATTTAAATTTGCATATTATGTACTTAATAAAATACACGTTCTTGAAGCCATTAATATAAAGTCGGACAATGACGTCGAGTCACAAAGCGCATTCTCAAAGGTAATAAAATTCACATTAGTCTTTCTTTACTAAAGGCCCGATGTAATCTTATGATATTGCCACTATTGTGAGAGTGTTTATAAACGAGATTAAACAATAGGATCATTTTAAATCGCCTATTATTGACTACGAAAAGCATCATGCCATTAATCAACTTGTAAATAAATACCGTTGATTGTTGATACGTGGGTATGCAGGGAACAATAGCTTGTTATGGTTATGTGTCGTTTTCCGTCCGTAGTAAACTGATAGTTTTAATTTTTTTATACCACTCGTCCCCACCCATCATTGACGTCAATCGACCGGTTGCGCTGGGTATGTGTGTGTGAAGTGCTTGGGTGTGAGCGCAGGGTTGTCGTTTCTACCAAGTTTTATGATGTGTGAATAATTTAATAAAAGGCGTTAAACTAATGGATGTCTAAGAGTTAAATTAATGGTCTTTTATAGTAGTACTTAATACAGTGCTTATAATAAAGCAATTTGCTTTTAGCTTGCGTTTAACGTTAAATAAATTCATGGAAATCTTAATTCTTTTATAAGATATTTCTCATCGTAAAATAAACAAAAACAATTTGTTATTATCATATCAGAAAAGTCTGTACGATACGCCAATATTTTTTATACTCTAGCAGCACGAGAGAACATCGCTATGGAAAATAGTAGTTCATAATTTGTTTCAATATGTTTACCTGCCGGCATTATCATTCTTCATAATCATTATTTACTTAAGTTCAAATTAAAATAAGTGTATTATTAAAATTAAACAGCTTCATAAGAAGTGGGAGCCCTAAAAGGATTGAGCAAGTGTCAAATCGTTTATATCCATACATACAAGCGTGTGTCTATATAAGTATGTACCTAGTTAAATATTTGCACGTGTGTGCACATTTCATGCTCCATGCAATAGTTAGTCATTCCTTTCCACTTTTAGCGTTAGGGTCCCATGAATATGGCCATGATTTCATATAGATAATATAGGTTATTTAAATCACGTTTATCACGTTATTTTGAGATAATTTAGACTATCAAGACTTATTAAAGACCGCCTGTTATTGACCGTTTATGAAATTTTTAATGTATTATTTTATTGACCTATTTCTAATGTAAATCATTAATCGTTCATCGGTCTCTGTATAGACTTTCCGTACATTGACAGGTCAACATATATAAAAAAATTATAAAAAAAAAACCATATATACTACACCTGTGTAGCTTGGTGTAGCCGTTTCCACATAATTATTAAATGTATAACACATTGTTTAAAATTTACGTTTCTTTTCCATATAATTTTTATCCTCCGTGAGCGAAACTTGCTTAAAGTGGTACAAAGCACTCCACATACTGTACATTAACATATAAAATAACGTATTTCCTTCACAATCTTCACTTGTATATTATTTATAATTACGGTGTTGTCCTCTTTTAATGTTCACGTAAGTCTGTTTTATGTTCTGCTAAAGCAATAAATTCTGAGTATAAATTTATATTAAATCCGACTATTAGCACTGGCCTTTACCTTCCCTATTGCATCTGCGGTGGGTGCAGTAACTTTAGTGTACAGAACATTGCATTCCATTTGTGTTATTTATTAAAGGAAAATGTCATACGTCTAACAGCGTGTTACAGAAAGGAATCCTAAAATATGACCACAGCTTTCTAGCGAAGTTGAGCACTAACAAGTTGTAGAAAATTTGTGATCTTCAATTTAGTTGTGCTTTAATAATAATTTAATTGAGTGTGTCCATAAATGATATGCTTTAAATTTATTGATATATACATTGGTTCATCTATAGTTATCTACTACAGGAGATTTCTATTCGACTATACTTTCTGTCACAGAAATCCAAGTTAAATTGATGTAACATTAATATGTAATTATGACATTCCTTTGTGACAACTCTGTATACCGTTCATTTAATTTTTCTTGTATTGAAGAACAAACCTGATGATTGCGCACATTTAAGTTCCGCGATGCTGTCAAAAAGCAATCCTTCCACGTAATGCTTCCTCATTCCATCGTACTTCGTCTTTATATGTTTACTTGAGAAAAAAATATGTGGTAAAGATCAGGGTTGTTTACTTTCCCAGTAATCATTCCTCTCTTCTTTTACCATGTTGTGATAAAATAAACTTTTGAATTTTATATCAATTTTTCATATCACATTATTACCTCACCATGTATCCGTTAACGTCTCTCCTAGAAGATATCGTACTGGTTCAGGTTGATTGTGTCAATTAATTCAGTTTTGCAATTAGTCATTAAGTCGTATAGCACCATTACATACTTTAGACTATCACCAAAATGTCAAGTGCATACATAACTAACCTCGTACTAAAAAAAAGGTTGTTAGAAGCCGTATATATACTCGTAATTTATAAATTGTATGTATTCGTAAAAAAAAATGTATGTGAATTATGTGTATTATGAATTAAAAACTGTTCATATAAGATATGTAAATCGAAATTTAATATCGATAATACATATTTTGACTTACTCGAAGAATAAAGTCCTGTCTACAAGACTGCTAAGTGTCAGGACAGTTAGTTAAAGTTATAAACACGTATAGTATAGAAAGTAAGGAACTTGGGATTTTGAATTTTTAGTATGTTGTTGTTTGAATTAGTCTCCTTCTATACCATTATACAAAATTTTATAAGTTTTTTATTTTGCGAATTAGTTGTGCCTATTTTAACAACACGTTATAAGACGGAATTATTGTAGTCTTTATTGAATATATGACGTTAATTTACGGAAAAGTCTAAATTATACTGCGGTTTATATTAATATCGAACGATTTTGAACGATCGTAACTATGTCTTTATGGTCCTATCTATGTGAATTACATGTAGGTACTAATTTACATAATCTAAGTACCTTCAGGTTTAATCCGACGTGACTTCTGGTGCCATACACAAACTTGTACTCAACCACACTCTCCACCCAACAGAGGCCTAAATAACGATCGGATACTAAGCGCGCGCTTCCCCCGCATATTCTATGGGTCCTATGTGCATTTCGTTCATTTATACTTCGCAATAAAGATCAAATCAGACGTTGTTCCATTTTTTATTTCGGTAACCAAGTGAGATACGAAAATTTAAAAAATAGACGTAGGTAGATTTTGGATATCACTTTAAAAAATAGGACATATTTCATTTTTGCTTTATGATCACAACGGACTCCATTCTTCGGATAAGTTGATTTATAAGGTACGCTTGCATTTTGGTTCCTGTTCGCGATAAGGCGATAAAGTTAAAAAACAATAAAAAATGTGTTCTCTTATAACAGGTCGCTCAGGACTCTTTCTGACCCTTGCTTACTTTATATTCGAAATAAATTAAAAAGTAAAATTCCTTGTTCCAGATGATAAACGCTGATTGAGGGCCCGCTTGACTCCTGAGCGATCTGCGAGCGCCGGACACCGACAAGAGGAGCTGGATTTCTAACTTGAATCTTTTCGACACTTAAAGCTTCCAATGTGTAGACTCTTTTTTATTAACTATTGGTACTATTTAATTTAGCGAATCAGCTGAGAATGAAGAAAAAAATCTGCTACATGTTTTTATGAGAACTTTTTACTTTGAGTACCTATTCTAAACTATGTAATGATAAAAGGACCTGGATGCATTCCTTGTTGGATACCTTTTAGGAATTACAATTTGTTTTTATTTTAAAACTAAAAGTTTGAGTTCCGTGGCTAAAAAGATGCCAATTTTATTAACTTTCCTGTGGCTACTATCCGCGGAAGACTTAAAGACTATGAGGATGATCCTTCAAAATTGAATCGATTTTAGACAATATTATTTTTAAATTATAAATCTGAGGCTCAAATAACGTAATTTGTGTACATTTACTACATTACGAGTATTTTAATATTTCATTTCACTAATTCCTTACTTTCTTGGACTGTTTAGTATTTTCATAAATTTTAACTACAAAGGTATCTACTACCTTTGTACTTTGTACACTTTGAATGAATACAAGGGATAATTTTAGTATGGGATATTTTGATATTTGCTGTTTTTTAAATCTATACATTTGCGGCGATATTTGCAAGTAAAGTGAAAATCTCGAAAATAAATAAGATTATAATGTACGGAATGAAGTCGTGATATTATGTATAACTCTTAAGTGTATAAATACATGTTTGATTATAATAATAATACATTCAATTAGATTTGTAATCCAAATAAATTTATTATACACATTTATAATCAGAGACGTAATACGATGTATTTTACGAGTATCAAAACGAAAATACATTGTAGTTTTTTCGACACGTGTTGTAATTTCGCGGTACATCATAAAAAAAATCAAGACATTTGAACCTTGATCATTATTTTCGATTTGTATTGACGTTTAATTAAAGATATTTATTGATTAAATTATAATTTGACGAAATGTTTTTGCAGAATCGTTCTATGTATATCACGTACGTAAGGTAAGATACGTGATCGTATGTACTCATATATTAATATTTATTGCAAATAAATACCAAATAATTTTAAATTTCTGATGAATATCATATGATATGCTGAAAAATCTACATATACATATCTTTTTATATGTAAATAAATGTGCAAGAGATAACTCCCAGGACAATACTGAAATATTGATAATCTGAGTATATTAAACAGAGATTTTGGTGTATTATACAAAGTTAATTTATAAAATGAATTTAATTTATACTAAAAATTTATTTGAAGGGTTCCAACATTTTTCAAATTAATAATTTTATCCTAAGTCTATACCATAACTCGAAGCTTGATATTTAATAATAAATTCCTCAATGATATGTTTTAGGCTGAATACGGGGATGAAATATGAAGTAGGTAAATAGAAAGAAAAATGAATATTAATAGCTAGGAAATAAACTATGTAATCATAATACATATAGAAACACATCTTATGACCGTTTTGACCTTATAACAGTTATACAGAGTGTATCTGAAAATTTAACCCTTACCTAAATCACTGAAAAGTTACAAAAAGATTTTTTGAAAAAAAAACTATCCGCTTACAAGTTATGACCGTTTGAATATCCAGGTATTTTTACCTCTGTTTCTCATATTTTTTACTTACTTTTATAATTATTCACTCAGTTATTGATCCACAAAAACTAAATTAAAAGTTTTCGTAGTTAGTTTTTTAGGATTTATACAATCTTTTAACTTTACATATTCAACCTTCTTTTATGAAAATACCTGAAAATTCAAAAGGCATAACTTGTAGACAGATAGATTTTTTTCAAAAAATCTTTTTGTAACTGTATGCTAGAGTAGCCCTTTCAGTGATTTAAATAAGTGTTCCATTTTCAGATACACCCTGTATATCTATACTAATATTATAAAGCTGAAGAGTTTTTTGTTTGTTTGTTTGTTTAAACTCGCTAATCTCATGAACTACCAGTCGGATTAGAAAAAATATTTTTGTTTATGATAGCCAGATTCATGAGAAGTAGTATATATAGCCTTAGGCTTCACCTCCCAACTAGCCTTAAATATTGATTTTTCTTAAGTAAGTCAGAAGGAAACGCTCCCAAACTGCTTAATCCGCGTGCGCTGGCGCGATGGCGAAGGTTAGTGATAGGTCAACAGATACAATGTTCTAGGTGAATATTTGTCTATAACTCTATGCTGAAGTATTATAAATTATACGCAGGTAAAACCGCGAGGGCCGAGCTAGTAACAGTATAAATTTTTATAATGTTATATATACAAGTGAAGGCTTCTAACATTTTTACTCTTATACAAATAAGGTTAATTTGTGTCGTTGAATAATAATAATAGTTATAATTTTTTTTTGAAATGTATAGCAATAATAAATGAATATAATAATATATGTATAATGCATAAGCTACTTTTGTTGTTATAATATAAATGTTATTTACCGTAAAAGTATTAAATGTTAGAATAGATGTATGTTTTGTTTTGGGATTTATTTTAACTTTAATTCATTTATTGCAATCAAGAATAACAAAGAATAACAACATATCATTGTTCATATATTTTGGGGAAAAAAATCTATTTATTTTCCTAATTTAATTTTTACTTAGTGATATTATTTATACCAAAATATCTTGCCCAATGAGATTATTTTACTAGGAATAGTGTTAGTAATAAATTATATATTCTTTATTATGAAATGAATACATTCCAAAATTATTTATAGTTTCTGCTAATATTGTAAAAAATGTATCCGTATTTAAATAACTCACTTGTTGCATTTCACTTGTTGGGCATTCAATATTGAGAATGTAATTCATGTCATTCAATATTGCGTTTTTATTTTGAGTAGCTAGTTCCAATGGAATACGCAAAATATTAGCAAAAATCGACCTCGCCTCTCGCCCGCTTCTGACGAGTAGACGAGAAGCAGCGAGAGCAACTCGCTGGTTTGCGAGAATATCGAATTGAACTAAGTATGCCAAATGATCATAAATCTTTGATATTTTATAAAGAGAGATGCAACACTGAAACACTGATTTCGTGCTAACGTTCGTTAGAAAGCGATAAGTTCATTATATATTTAGAACAAAATACTCCAGCGGAAATCACAAAACATTGCCATTCTCTAAAATCAATAATTTTAGTTAGGTCGCTACTCTCGCAAACCAGCGAACTATTGGTACTGTTCCATACATCGCAAGAAATCGCTCTTTCGTCACTCTCATCTCGCTACCGCTGTGGCTAAGCACGCAGCCTAAATAGAGAAAACGAGACGATGTCAGAAATGACGTTTTATTTTTTGTTAAATAAGCCTTTACAGTATTGAATGTCGAATGACGATGGTATGAATATTTATATATATATTTTAATGCTGCTCATGTTTTTATTCTAGTGTGTGTGAGCAGCTGATTAAGGTTTAGATAGGTAAATAAATTATTTGATATAAACTTAATTCTATTTGTGGAAGCTTAATAAAATTTATTGACCGTTTTGAGTGTATTTATTTGATTTCGCCTAGGTACATACCCTGATTACATAAAAAAACGTTTATTTTGAATATGATAAAGTTATAGTATGACGTTTGTACTTATTAGTATTTATAGCATCGAAAATCCACTCCCGTAAACAACTTTGAAATTCGATATACTTTAAATAGGACCTACGGGTGCTTAATCAGTAATGGTTCAGGTTTTGCTCCTGTGTGTATTTCTGGGATGGCTGACTACCGAGTGAGTTATACGGGTCTGACCATCGATCATGTGTACCTATAGGGTAGGCCTGCCATCACTTAAATTACCGACACCGAACAAAAACTTCAAAAACCCCGGGGTTTTTGAAGTTTTTGTTTATGTATTGTATATGTATTGTTTATGTATGTAATATGCAAATATTGCGATTTCACACACAGTGTCCGGACACTGTGTGTGAAATCGCAATATTTTCTCGGACACCCTAAAAACGAATTATAAAAACGCATTTTCCATTTATATTATTTTATTAATTTAAACAGCTTGTTAACGATTCATCTAACAATTATAGTTTTCCCCTGACACGAACCCGGTGTCCGGTTTTACCCGGACACCTTTTGAAAACCTCGTCCGGACGCTCTCTGGACGCCCTCTGTACTAGGTCAAATCCGGGGAAACCCGGACGGATGGCGGCCCTACTATAGGGTATATCTGACAATGAAACACTTAGTTAAATCACTGAAAGAGTATTACTCTGACATGCAGTTACAAAAAGATTTAAAAAAATACTATCCGTTTGAAAGTTATGAACGTTTGAATTTCAATCACTTGTGTTAGCGGTACCTTGAAGCAGTAAAAACATCAAGCTTCAAAGTCAACGATAACGATAATCAAAAGATACAGCCGTTAAGCCTTACATTTTAACAAATTTGAATATTTCGCAGGTAAATCAAAACTCATGGGGTACCTACTGCCCATTGACCTACAATCATGAAATTTGGTAAGAAGCAAGGTCTGACAGCAAGTAAAGGAAATATTCGAAAATAATTAATTTGTTATATTGTATATTTCATAAAAAAATGGTTTTTGTGATTTCAAATACATCGATGTATAGGAGAGTATTTTTAGAACCGCAATTTTAAGTTTATCCTTTGGAAGAGACTGGCAGAAACCTCGAAAATTGATCTGGTTTTTTATTTTGGAATCATTTATTTCGTTATTGGGAAAATCCATAAAAACTAAAATGGATAATTTTTCAAGTTGTTTTGATGAATTTTCTCATTTCTTTACCTTGGTAAGGTACATTAATTTGATCTAAGGGTCTGACTGCTTTTCTCAGTGTCAGTTTCAGTAAAATATTCTTTTAGGTTTGTAAATATTTTAATAATAACCTTTATATTACAACTTGATGATTCGATTTAGGAATGTCCTAATACTAGATAATTTGATACTACGAGTAGATAAGTACATGATTCTGATACCTGCCCTAGATTTAGAAACAAGCAACCATCCAGAACATGTGTACTGCGGTGTGTAATGTACACCGCAGTACACACACAATGGCACACAATAGATTTTAGTATTAAGTAATAAAGTAATAAAGCAAAATTTTCAATAAAAATATTTTAATTTGTTCAATCTTACAGAACACTTTTATTTGTGCTCTTTGGTATAATTAATAAAACACCTTGTTCAGTTTTTGTTACATCAATCCCTAAGTGGTAACGGCGCTTGATTAAGTTTTTAAGGACAGTAATTTTATGGTTAATTTGAAATTTGTTACCCTTTGACATGAACAACAACACAATTCTAATAGCTTTATTAAGCAAACATGTCCACGGAAAGCTACATATTTCATATACGACTGTCATACACACCCAATGTGTATGACAGTCGTAAGGTGTTGCACAGCTGGAGTTGGACAATATGCATTTGGATAAGCACAAGATTGATTGATATATCGATGTCTGTTGTCACAATAAAAGTGTTGTCACTCACGACG
Source organism: Euplagia quadripunctaria (assembly GCA_963859945.1). NCBI lineage: Eukaryota > Metazoa > Arthropoda > Insecta > Lepidoptera > Erebidae > Euplagia > Euplagia quadripunctaria. The sequence continues at coordinate 6,587,241 of OY982573.1, forward strand.
ATATGTGAAAAAAAAACATTACCTCCAACCCGAGACAACGGATAGGTTCAATATCAACAGGTTTACAGAGTGCTGCCGGTAGAAGTTGGATTATATGAAAGCTTCCCTACTGTTACCTACATATGCTGACGTACCCGATAATCAAATATCGGCTCTCAATCTCTATCACTACTTTAGTAAATGCGTATTCGGCAACCAATTAATGGCTGCCGTGCTCTGTTCTGGCTCTCTGCTGTGCATGATATTAAGTAGGTACATGCATTATAAAGATCAGGCTTTATTATGTATTTTGTAAAGAGACCGAAATAAAACGTAAACACGTACGCCAGTCTTTTTTACAGTGTGATAAATAAACGATAGACAGACGCCACCACAACGTCACACCGTCTCTACCACCACGGTAAACATACTTATCTAAACGTCAACAACCTATCATAACAGTATATTATGTATATAATACTAATAGCTTCCATTATACAATTAATTACTTTTATAATTTAATGTAAGAAACGAGGGTAATTAAAAACATTAGTTGCGACTTAGGGCTGCCATCCGTCCGAGTTTTCCCAGATTTGTCCTAGTTAGACAGACGCGGCGGGGGACTTTGTTTTATAATATTATTCCAAAATTCACGGTACTACGTTTGCGAAATCTTCTTAAAAAGGTGTATAAAGAATTCCCTTCACGGATTAATATAATGATATTATTAGAGGGCGTCCGGGGAGCGTCCGGGCGGGGTTTTCAAAAAGTGTCCGGGTATAACCCAGACACTCGATCTCAAGAATCTCGATTTCACCCATGTGGCCGGGACTTTTGAAGTTTTTGACCGGCGTCGGCAATTTAAGTGATGGCAGGCCTAGTTGCGACTGCTCTTTGGTATAAGTGTTTTCCCAACTTAACAAATACAGTACAAAAAATATTCCAAAGTAGCTTATTGGCACTAGTAAGTGTTTATCTTGTTTGCTAATACATATATTTGTACAAAGAAACAATCCTTTAAGATGATGATGATGGTGATAACCAATGTTTGTATAGTTAAATGCCACTCTCTTAGTACTTATTATCTGTGAAAAATAACATGTAAAATAACTAAATAAGTTCTTTATGTATACAGTGAATAAACCCCTTTGATTTACATATCAATAAATGTACAACAAAATTCGAATTAGGTCATCGCGTAGCATTTAAAAATAAACATTCGACTTTAAGTCTTCCTTGAAGCTGATAAAGTCCTAAACTGCGTGCAGATAACACAAACAAATTTCCTTTGTTCGAAAGCCCTTTCCACACAATGACATAACGCATGAGCGAATGACGCGCGTACTGACCTCGACTTCGCCACGTGGGAATAACAGCTGTCTCTTTCTAGCAGCAGCTTATCCAATATGGTAATTTAATTTTATTGAAATATTTTGAAGCTGTGTAAAATATACCTGGCTCGCTTTAGCATTAATTACTTTTTTCTACTAATTATGGCTGTTATTTATATTTACTTTTTGACTCGAGTTACGAGATATCATTACTGAACCTTGTATTGTTATAGTTAACTTCGTTATGAGTATCTCTGTGAACAGGAGACTTACGTTTTTTGGCGCTTAGAGGTCGTTTCACAAGAATCTGTTCGCACAAATCGTACGGGTGGAATTTATTTGTGTGCGAATCGAAAAAAAGTCGTTTCGCTCTTTTCAAAAAAACAGGAAGAGAAGGGAAAATTATACATACGCGCACAATAGTGCTAACAATAAATTAACAAATCTTTGTTAACAACATTGTTAGACAAGACAACAATGCGTAAAATAAACATTACTTAAAAAAATTAAGATCAACAACAATTCATACGAACAACAAAATACAGGTTACAGACTGTGTCCAGCACCACACATGGCTGTTCTGGCGTCTCTTATTACTTCACCAATTTAATTAACAATGATTTCTTATTTTTAATGTGAAACACAAGACCAAATAATATAAATGACTATCAGTACATAGTTTATACGAATCAAATCAGTACAGAATTAGCGGTGTACATCAAAGCGATATTATAAATGATATTTATGATTTTTGGGATTTTTTCTGGAAATAATTTCTGTGTCGCAGAATACCCAGACTCGGGAAAACTATTTGTGGATCACACAAATTTTGGTCCCGTGTCGAGTCTAACCCAAAACGGTACTGACTACTTTAGCTATTGCGCCGTCCTCCGGGAAGGCGGGAAGTCAAATTGATACACACATATAACAAAAAAGAATAGTGTATCTTTCAGTTAAGTTTTAACCGGGGTCTAGGTCTAGGGTTAGGTTTAGGCAGGTGATAAACGACAACAATATTTATTGCATACAATCATTGGTAAACTAAAAAATTAAAAGGTCGGGGTCACCACTGTCGGTTATACCTCTGGTGTTATGAAAGGGAAACACTGATGAGAATGACTGTTGTCGCCACATCAAAAACTCTTATTCATTTTATTAAAAATAGGGACTAACTATAATAGATGATAACACAGTTCACTATTTAATAAAAATAAGTTAATAGACATTATTTTGACTGGTTATACCGGTAACGCAATGCTATTGGTCGATTGATAAATATTACTGAATAGTGGGGTTATAAAAGGGTAAGAATAAGTGGAGAACGATCAATTGAGTGCGGATAGAGGTACGAACAACTTGGCAGTTACTGTTAATTAGTGATTTTTATAGTTTATATCAGTGGTTGTGAGACTGTTTCTTACATGAAACATGACTAATGATTATTTATCGAGCCTTTGAGATGTTGTCGTTACAGATGTGGGAACGCGACTGCCTTAACTGGAATCAGTGTTCAAATTATTCAAATTATTTGCTTTAAATGGGGTAGTACATAATGTCGTATTACAAGTTTGTTAAATGGCGAACAGGCCCATTTAGCCGGAAAAATATCATACTACTGTCTGTCATTCAAAAATTCTTTAACCGAATCGTGTTTCGTATACAGAAAATCTTTGTAGGCAAATCGTGCCCCGTTTTTTTTTTTTTTTTTTTTTGGGCGTGTGGAAACCCCCTCGGGCCGTCACCCCACCGGGGTTTTCGGCGGGGCGGTGTGTCGGAATCGAACCGACTAAAACCACACGGTGTGCCGTACTGCGCCTTAAGTAGGAGGGATCCGGGAACAGCTTTATTAAGACATCCGGACCCCCCCTAGCGCCTGCCCGCAAAAGCGCGGGCACCACCTCCGGGTAAAATCGTCTCAATTAGGCGACGTCCAGGCACACGCGGACGCCGCCTCCTCGCGGGGGGCCACTACAGCGGGTGGAGGGGAAAACCCGTCCCGTCCACCCGCGGCCACACTCAGGGCGGCATGAGGCGCTGGTAAGCGCGCCTCCGCCGCCCGGTTCGCCGGCGGCGAATTTGGTCCGAGTGGAGATCGTCCTCCCGGACTCTTTCCGCCGCCTCCTTCTGCGAGATGACGTCCTCGCAGAAGGTCGCGACCGCGGTAAAATTCCTGTCGCTACCGGCCATGGAGCGTATGACGGCCGGTAGCGAGAGATCCCCTCCGATGACTGCAGTGAGGGCCCGACGCTGCGTCGCCCAGGCGGAGCAAACTGCCAGCGTGTGCTGAGCCGAGTCCTCACTGCAGTCGCAGTGGTGACAGGCGGGACTCAATTCCCTCCTAGCGACCGAGTGCAGGTACTTCCCGAAGCAGCCGTGCCCGGAAAGGACCTGCGTCAGTCGGAAGGAAAGGGTCCCGTGCTGCCGCCCTGCCCACTCGACGATGACCGGCTGGAGCGCCTCCACGGCGGCAAAGCCAGCACGTGGAGCCTCCAGCCGGGACGACCAACGAGCCATGGTGGCTCGGCGAGCGGCCTCACGCCATTCGCGTACCTCTTCGGGCGGGGGCCGACTGCCGCTTCCCGCCCGGAACTCAGCCGTTCGCCGATATACTTCGGCGAGCACTTCCGCCTCCAAATCCCACGGGGGTGTCCCGGCCAATGCGCACGCCGCCTCCGTCGACACGGTGCGGTATCCGCGTATGGCTCTAACCGCCATAACCCTCTGAGGGCGCCAGAGGCGCGCCCTATTCTGGGCGGTCAGAGCTCCCGCCCACACCGGTGCACCGTACAGTGCCATTGACCGGACAACCCCCGTGTACAGCCGTCTTGTAGCGACGCTGGGTCCACCCAAATTGGGTAAGAGTCGCCCAAGGGCGGACGCAGCGCCGACCAGCTTCGGAGCAAGCTGTCGGAAGTGCTCGTCGAAGAGCCACCTACCGTCGAGGATCAGGCCCAGATACCTTATGTGGGCCTGAACCGGTACGAGGACCGAGTTGACCTCTATAGAGGCACCAGGGGGTGGACCACGACGGGGCCCATGAAATAAAAGGGCCTCCGTCTTATCAAGGGCCACCCGCAAACCCAGCGCCTCGATGCGCCTGACCACCAGAGAGACTCCCCTGGTAGCCAGGCGCGCCGCCTCCTGAAAGTTCACCCCCCGGGCTGTGACCAATGTGTCATCGGCGTAACAGATTACGCCCAGCCCGGGGGGGAAGTCGCCTCGAAGGGCCCAGTCGTACCCCATGTTCCACAGGAGTGGTCCAAGGACAGACCCCTGTGGAACACCGCACGACATGGGCCGACGACTCAATACTCTATCTCGGTCCTCGTACATGACTGTACGCTCCTCCAAATAGTCTGCCACTAGCCGCCTCAGGTACCCTGGCACTCCGTGATAGTGGAGTGCTTCCCTGATGCAGCTGAATGGCAGACTATTGAACGCGTTAGCGATGTCTAACGACACCGCCAACAGCACGCCGCCACAGCTCACTACCTCTTCGGTCACGGCCCTCAGGCGCAACACAGCACCGACCGTCGAACGCCCCGCTCGAAAACCGAATTGGGCGTCCGACAAATCGGGGCCGACCTCGCCAAGGTGCCGGACGATGCGGGCAGAGAGGACCCTCTCAAACAATTTACCCGCCTCGTCCAGCAACACGATGGGCCTGTAGGCCGCGACCGAGTCGGTAGGCCGTCCCGGCTTCCTTAAAAGGACCAGCTTCCCGAGGCAAATCGTGCCCCTACAGTAAACAAATACGGAAAAAAAAGGTTAGGCACAGTCTATCTTACCTTAGACTTCATGCTATGCACACAATTTCATAATATTTAGTACTTTTTTAAATGTAAACATAGTTTGATCTGAGATCTGCTACTGTGCTTGAGGTGCACTTAATTTGACATGTAAATAGATTGCAATATAATTATGACTAATAAGGATACTGATACGAATGAGATGATGTAAGTCAAGTATGTATCTGTCAATTGACGCACATCTATTCAATTAGGTATTCTTTTGTGTGCAGGTGTTTATATAGGCTGTGACGTATTTTATCTTGTTTATAAATATATTCATACTTGTATTACCAGATTAGTATTTTATAATAGTTAGATTATTAATAAGGGCTTCTATTACTCTTGCTTAGGTCTGCCATCTCCTAAATTGCCAACGCGGGACAAAAACTGAAAAAAATCCGGACACATGGAACAATGGACACATGGACAAAAATGGAATTAAGTCGAAATTTTAAAAGTTCATTGAATCCGCAAGACTGCACTGCTCGTCTTCAAAATGCTTTTGGGAGGGAAGCACCTCATTTGAGCAGTAAGGCGTTGGTACGCTGAATTTGATCGTGGCCGTGTTTCTCTCCATGATGAAATTCGTGAAGGTCGGCCCTCAACTGCGATCACTGAGGAAAATTTGGCCACTAGTGACCCATCCCGCACATAGTCCAGACCTGGCATCATGCGATTTCTTTATTTTCCCAAAAAATTAAGATTTGATGAGAGGTATTTACGAGGCCGGAAGAGGCCGTGATAGATTTCATCCAGCACGTGAAAAACATGCCCTTAGACCAATGGTCCTCATGTTTTCAAAAAATGGTTTGGCCGAATGAAAAAGTGTTTAAAATGTAATGAAGAATACTTCGAAATACAGTACATATATTACTTTACATGTAAATTATTTTATTAATGAGTTACGCAAAACTTTCAGTGTATCCCACGTACTCTCCCATATATGTACAACCTCGATGAACGACAAAGTCAACTTTCCAACCGCAAAATATACGTTTGTAATCACAAAAACTATTTTTTTATTCTTTTCTTGATTTTTTTCCTTTACTTGTGGTGTCAGACCTTGCTTCTTACCAAATTTCATGATTTTAGGTCAACAGGAAGTACCCTATAGCTTTTTATTTACCTGAAATCTTTGAATTTGTTAAAATCTAAAGCTTAATGGCAGTATCTTTTGATTGCGTTGACTTAGAAGCTTTTTTACAGCTTCAAGGGATCGCCGACGTAAGTATTTCACGTAATTTCTGATACTGCTCCGCTCCATTAAGTCTTAGCGTGATGTTAAAATACTTGGTTGCAACTCAATTTATAAGTAAAACCAACTGACAGAATATCGGTCAAGAGTTATCCAATTCATATGTTGGAAATGTGGTTAACACGTATACACTCTAGGATGCAGTTACAAAATGCTTTAAGAAAAAAATAACTATCCGTTTACAAGTCATTACCGTTTGAATTTCCAGGTATTTTACCTCCGTTTTTTCTCAGTAACTAAGTAATTAGTTCCAAAATAAAAAAAATTGTTTGATTTAAAATCTTTAACTTTACACATTCCATCTACTTTCAAAAATTCTTGTTGTAACTTCGTACTAGAGTCATGCCCTTTCAGTGGTTTCAGTAAGTGTTCCTTTTGAAAATACAACCTGTATACATATATATAAATTGGGAAATGGGCACTACCATAAAGAAAAGTTGAAGAAAGGTCTGCAAAGCGCAGCGTGGGAAATCATCCCTTAATGCAATAGGATCATGTACGCCGCCCTCTACAGAGTGGTTGGAAGTTTTAGAAAAGACTTACGTTCACTGGCGGACATCTAATATCTGAGAAAATAGCCTTTTGTACATGTTAGGGGTCCAATCTTTTTTTGAAGTTCATTTACTACCAAATCTCGTTCTTTAAAGGGGTGGTTTCGAACTTGGGAGGTCTAAATCCGAACAGTGTTACGTCACGGTATACTATGACTGACAGAGATCTTGGAAAAGTGAACTTTCCAACTGGGAAATAAATCGTGTTTTAATATGATACGAACCTAAAGCGCCTTACCGATTTTTTAGGCAATATAACATTATATTTTGCTATAATGTTTACAACAGGCGGTTGTCACTGACAATTTTGTTCTAATAGTGATATTAAAATCAAAGTATTCAATGTGTGATACGTTCTATTTAATAATAGGTAATTTATATTTAAGACAAGTGGCGGTACCGTAATGGGTAAGGCATCAGACTTGCTATCAAGTGGTTGCGGGTTTGAACCCCACCTAGTGCACTACGGACGTGAACCCACTCTTAACACAAGCATTTAGCTTAGCTGGAGGGGTTAGAAGAATACTAGTAATGTGTGACCCACATTGTATTGTCAAAAATGAACTACTCTATATAAAGTTACGTCAGTACAGCACATACGAGGCTATTTATTTCAATACATTATCCTTTCATTGATTAAAAAGTAGGTAGGTACACTTGTGCATCGCATGTTAATGTATCTAAATAAATCCACATTTCACTTTTCTTTTTAATTTTTTGAAATTTTGGGTTCTGTACAGTTGAAAAGGAATTGACTGAGACGAATGCTCTAAACTACTGCAGTCTTTGATGGTTAAAAACATGTACGGGTCTACAGCGACTGCTAACGCGGGCTCTATACTTACTATACTTGTTTCACGTCTTACTTACTTTGTACTACACAAAGGAATGTTTTTATTAAGTTAGTTTGAGTACATTTGGGATTAGGTCTAGACAACACAGAAGTACTAGGTATTTATTTTATTATTTTGACCATGGACAAGAAGTCCTCTTTTTAACCCCCGACGCAAAAATAGGGGTGTTATAAGTTTGACGTCGATGTCTGTATGTGTGTGTGTGTGTCTGTCTGTGGCATCGTAGCTCTCAAACGGATGGACCGATTTCGATGCGGTTTTTTTATTTGAAAGCCAGTTTCCTTGCGGTGGTTCTTAACTATGTTTGGTTAATATCGGTCCAGCAGTGTAAGAGTATCAGCTCTTTTCCAAAATGATGTAAGGCATTTTGTAATCATTGAAGGGATTTTCGAGTCGGGGGTGTTTTAAATTTTAAATTTATGATTACAGATTGAAGAGAATAGCACGGGTTTCAACTGTAGACTTTTGAAATTTAGTTCGATAAACAACAATCTAAAAGCGAAAGGTATTGTAATAGATTGTTTATTGTAAGTTGTAGGTTTGATCGCGGAAACAATTTATAAACGTTAAGTCACGTAGCAAAAGTTCAGTCAGCAGTTCAAGCCACTCCAAAAAACCAGCTTTGGAAGGCGAACATAGCATTTCCATTATCATTCAAATAATGGAGCAATAAATCCAACAAAAACAAACTTGTCTCAACTACATTTGTCCTTGTATTATGACAGTTGGATTATATTATCGCTCGTTAGAACTCTATCAAACTATTAGTCCATGTCAAGTTTCTTCCAACTAGTTCATAGATATCAATATAAATGCAAACATTTATAAGCAATTTTCTCAATATATAAAAGGCATGATGAATATTTTATGAGCTTCTTATTGATTGCCAGCATGGAGTACCGATTAACCATTTAAAAAATTAAACATACCCTTTGCAACTTATGTATGTATGTAATTGCTGTATCCGATAAAAATAGTATTCTTGATAAGTGTTAAACTTCTTACTTTAGTTTAAAAAGGCGCTAAAGCAAATTTGTATTAAATAATTTTATCAAAACTACGGAAAGACGAATAGGTAGGAGGAAGGCATGAAAGACTGTTTTGCTCTGATGGTCACACGCTCCTTTATTACCTTTACAAGATATCCTTGGTATTGGGAGTATTATAAGCAGTGGTAACAGTCTACCGTTAGGACGACCGTGTGCTTGTTTATCACGATGGACGTACGAAAAAAATCTTATTCAATTCGTTCGGCCTCTCTCCTTCTCGTAATACTTAGCCCCATGGCATGACATACAAAAACATTATTAATTCTTCTTTTGCTGACTCAGCTCACGATAATTTAAATCAATTTCATGTTTTTTATATATTTTATAAAATCAAGAAGAAAAGCTTTTTATAAAACAAGAAACATTTGGAAGAATATGTAAAGTGTGTCAGGCATAATACGAGTACCTATCACCTTTTAAGCTTTCGTGCTCTATGATGTCTGTAGGCCCTGTAGCACACCTTCGCCGCGAAACCATAGCAGCGAGACCACAGTTGCAGTAGTATGCGAAACTAATTTTCTTTCGCCGACATGTTGCTTCGATTGCTGCAATTCAAACTAGGAGAATCGGAACGCCACGGCGGCGGCTAGTCATGATAGTGTGTAGTAATGATTCAGAGCGGAATTCATTTAGCGGTTTCATATCACAATAATATATGTGTATAACCACAAAAAAAATCCAGAGGTCCGAGTAGAACAGACAGCTGATTTATTTTAAGTCTAAGTTAGTTTTGAAGTTTTACGTGAACTGTCGTTGTATAGACTTTGTACCATGACAGGCAACGTACATTATTATACTGGACCCCTATAGTTTTATGTATCCCTTTTTTAACCCCCCACGCAAAAAGAGGGGTGTTATAAGTTTAACGTGTCTGTTTGACTGTGTATCTGTGTGTTTGTGTATCTGTGTGTGTCTGTATATCTGTGTGTCTGTGTGTCTGTGTATCTGTGTGTCTGTGTATCTTTGTGTCTGTGTATCTGTGTGTCTGTCTGTGCTCCCAAACGAATGGACCGATTTAAGTGCGTTTTTTTGTTTGAACGGTAACATGATTGAGAGTGTTCTTAGATATAATTCGAGAAAATCTGTTCAGCCGTTCGAAGATTAGCAGCACTTTTCTAATCGTTGAAACGATTTTCGAGTCGGAGGTGTTTTAAATTTTTAATTTATGATTATTACACATTTTGTTTAAAAATTGTAGCTTTCTGCACTTCTAACTACATTTAAACTTTAAGGAATCCAAATTTCACATTCAGTTTGCCCAAAAAAAATGCGTAGAAAGAATTCTCCTCGCGTATTATTATTTAGATAAAACATATTACATGGAATCGTAATTATTTATTTACAAGAATTAGTTTTCAGAACATTCTAGGGATTAATTTACAGCAAGCTTTCAATTTAAATCTAAATATGATTAAAAAAGGTACAAGTACTTCAAAATTTATTTAAGGCTTCTTCTAAATGTTGATAGTCAATATAATTGACTGCATCAGTAGATATATGATTACATCGACCATTGATATAAGTGACGTATTGCTTGAAATTACTAGGCATTGAGTCGATTTAAAACAGTTACGGGAGATATAATATATGAGGTGCCAACGCGTGATTTATTTACTGGTTGCGAGGATTTTTATTTTCCTTATAAACAAACAAAGCTAAGCCAAGCACACACAGTCTGTCAGTCAGCACTGACAAAGAAACCACTTTGATAAATTTTGTTTTTGCGAATTATACCTACATATAATGCATTCTGGAAGCTCTCAACAGCCTTTTCGCAGTACGAGTGCTAATAGCATTAATTCTTATAATTAAGTATCTTATGCGTCCAGAGTCTTAATGCAATATAAAATAACACGATTGTTCCGAGTGAAATAAATTGGACACCATTAAAATGTCATTAAAGTAATGTCTCACAACAAGCATGGAGTTTCTTTATTTAGAATTTGAAGGGTGTATTGAGAATCAGTAAGCTCAGATTTTCGTGGGTTCTGAAGGCGACGCCGATGCGACGGTCTGAAGTCCTAAAGTAGTAAATAGTTATAGATTTGAATCTTTAATCACATTTGAGATGGATTTAGTTCTAGTTTAATTTTGATTTAATTACTATTTCCTACAACGGTTTGTTGAATGTGCCGGTTGTCACGGTAACAGGTATCTACCGATGTATTTCAGTGACCACCATGCCAGTTTTCATAAGAATCATCAGTTGGATTTTCATAAGAATTATCTTCCGCCAAAATCCTGAAAAGCAACTTAGTATTATAATTAAGGGTTGGCCTGTTAGGAAGTCTATGTGAATTGCTACAAGGGCATTACGCAGATCTCTAATGAAACCCTTTCCCTTTCTCCATTGGTTTTTCTGCTAATCACAGGGAAACAAAAAACATTTTAATCCAGTATAATATTGCTTTAAGGTAAAATATTTTGAGAGTCATGTTACTTCCGTCGAAGCCTTGAGCCCTAATGTAATTTTTTTTAGTTTTGTGTGAGTGTACGGCCATACATTTGGATAACGAGCTGTGTTGCATAAATTGGCTACTAATGGTGTTGGGGAGAATGTATTAATTATCATTAAATGTTATCTTGGACGACCGCTTTATGTTCAAGTAGTAACTATAGTCTTGCTCCTGTGGCTGAGGTGATAATTATGGAGGGATTATAATACTAGTACTTATTTTAATAGCAGTATAGTTAATTAAAATAAAAAGTAACAAAAAAAATTAATTGATTTAAAAAAACTCTTAAAGTTATGAAACAATATTTTTTTAAATATATACTAAAATGAACAACCAAACGAATTAGGGACCTACATTTTTTTTGAGGTCGTTGCCATGTGAGAGTTGTAAGTACCATATAAAACGAAGCCAAGAAGAGATTTCTCTAAACAGTGTTTTTCCACCTGTTGATCGCGACGGGTGGTTGCGACTTCGCGAGGCCTTACTCAAGGGGTCGTAGGTAAAAAAACCATTGAAGAGAACGTCAGTCACGTATGCTGTCAGCAGCTAAATCTATAAGATTTTCTTTTATCTTCGTGGTTAGATCAGACAGTTTTATTGACCAATCCAAAACGATTATTTTTATTGTTCGTTTGGCATTATTCATTTTAATTTCGCAACGAGTCCGCCTTTTCGCCTTAGGGGGTCGCTACAATTATTTAACTTGTAAAGGTGTGGCGTGTTTTAAAAGGCTGAACAAGACTGTTCTAAACCAATAACAAAAACGTGTGTCCTACGTGTGTCTATATCTAGACCAAAATTTTGTGAGTTTTAGTAAATACATGCATATTATATTATATATAATTAAGTTGTTTTGCACTTCCTTTTGTATCTGATTTTTTATTCCTATTTCGATTAAGTTTTATATTCTGAGGTTTTGCTGGTACCACGGTTTTATAAATTTAGTTGTCTGGGGTCGAGACAAGATTGTTGAAATTTTATTTTCAAAAGATATAATTACATTTTATTGATTAACTTCCCACACTCTGTCATTGAAAGCGCCATCTGTCAGCTTAACAAAAAAAAATACTTGATACACTGTGTTGGTACACTGGTGGACAGGGTGGACGATCTTCATGAATGTCTGCCACCCAAAAGGGGTGAAGGGGTCTGTCAGACTCTTACTGACTAAATATCACCCCGGTTTTGCGCTGCTTGCCTGCCTATGGCCGAGCGAGAATCGATGCTTTTGCCGCAATCGCCGCCATATTTTTACCGCAGCTAACTATATCTGGGATTATAAGAATTAAACATACCTATTGTTTATACTACAATTATTTGATTTAATTTTCATATGATGAATTGTTGATTTTTATTAAAATTGTTTTTGATGGCTTGAATTGTTGATGCATATCGCCAAAAATGACTTAAAATCTAATTATTTACTAAGAAGTTTCAAAGCCCAGTCAGATGTCCTGGGACTTTGGTCGTGGGTTGTCTCATACCCCGGGACTCTAAGACGATCGAAATTTCCCAAACCCAAGTTCGTATGCTACCTAGTTTTGATTTCATTTTTGTTATTTAAGTTGTATACACTAAATTATGAATTAAAAAAAAAACATAATTTTAAGTATTTTTTTTATTCCTTTATAGTTCGTATTTTTTGGTTTAAGTACTAGTGTGGAATATTTTAATTATGTAATAAGTAGTACAGTTTATATTTTTTAATATTTAATAAAAAAAATAGATTTTACTTAATTGTCACATGTAGTTTATTAATAAAATTTTAAATGACCAAAAGAAAACCAATACATACTATAAATAATTTAATGGTTTAAATAACTTTGGATGGACAATTTAATTACAAACAGGAATTTAATCGCGATACCACTCTGAGTCTCAGAGTCAGAGTCTCTGAGTGAGGACCCTGAGTCCATCCATGTCCACACTGCAATACGGTCGAAACTTCGGGTAACCAAAAAAGGTACTGTACCTTATAAATATTCAGGCTTCGATAACAGTTTACAACGTGCCTATGCGCATTGAAGTACGTTTGTTGGGCCATCTTGTTGAATCTAGTTTCTTAACATACACACATGAATTCTAGCTTTATAACATATTTGCTATAGAATCTTAACCTTGGATATATAATCATATAGCATAATAATATTCTTAGAACATATAATACAGCGCTGTCTAAACTCAAAGCGTAAGCGTAGCTTGTACTAAAATCGAAACCGCGACCCCAAACATGGCGGCCGAATGCGATAGTAGTATGTATATAATATACAGTAGTAGTAAACAAATAGCTATGTATCATATGTTATTTTTTACGATATAGGATATAGATACGATACCCAACGGGATTTTTATCAGTCATAGAATTATATGGCTTTTAATCCGAAAACAAGTTTGCGCTGTTAAATACCTCTTAAGAGCTTTGTTGAAAATCTTATTAGTGGTCAAAACTGTTGACAAGAAGTTCCTTTGATCAAACTTTATGTGGTAAATCAGTATCAATTTGAATAGGTATTTTTAGCGTTCCGTACCTCAAAAGGAAAACGGAATCCCAAAAGGATCACTTCATTGTCTGTCTATCTGTCTTTTTTTCTCAAAATTGCCTAGAGGTATTAAGTGGGAATTAATACCAAATACTCATGTCTGCGGTCCCTAAAAGCTGTATAAAACCAAGCTTTTAAGTAAACGCAATCAAAAGATACGGCTGTTTAATACCTATATTTTAATCAATTTTACCATTTCGCCGGTAAATCAAAACCTATAGTATAGTATACCTATAGGGTAGGTACTTCCCATTCACCTAGAATCATGTAATTTGGCGAGAAGCAAGGTCTTACAGCATGAGTAAAGTAAAAAATCTGAAAGTTGTTACTTTGTTGTTATATGTATAACATAATAAAATATTTTTTAGATTAAAAACTTATATTTTGCGTTTGGAAAATTGATTTATCGATGTATTGGAGAGAATTTTTAGAACGGCTAAGATAAATTTGTCTTTCAATCCGACTTGAAAGGTTGTTGACCAATGTTGTTATACGTTTTACAGGTTAATTAAACTTAACAGAAGAGTTCCCAAACCCTATAATATTGCCCATGTAATAGCTGAAAATACAGATATTTTGATTTTTTGACGTTTCGGCGAATAATTCTGTGGGAGGTCTCGAAAAAAACGGGCAAAAACCTTTGAGAATGCATTACCGAGATGGAGGAACTACCAATATACAAGTTTAAACGGAACCCTCGGTGCTCGAGTGCGACTCGCACTTGTCCGGTTTTTTATAAGAAATCCGGTCGTATCAAGAATGGAGTGTGTATGCGAGTCTCTTGGAGTTGCAAGAGTCCATGGGCTACGGTAACCACTTACCATAAAGCGGGCCACTTGCGTGATATAAAAATAAATTTAAAAAAAAACAATGCAGGCCGCCAGGTCCAGTTCAGGTATATTTCTGTATCCCGTGCTGCTACTGATAATTTCCTTAAAGAAAAACAGAATAACAATTAACAGAATCCGACTGCTAATGTAAACACAAATTTATGAAACGGGACAAAATAGACGACCTATGTTTCGGGCTGTAGAGAGCATTTGACTGCAACGTTCACGAGTTTGAGAACGGATTTCGTTCTACTTTCCTCAATGTGCTTGTCAGAAGTGGTAAATGTCGTCAGCCAGCATGTCAATTCGTCCCCTAATTGAGGGTATTGACCATCGACCAAAACTGAATTTACTGTTACATTAAAACGACATGACATAAATAAAGCACTCTGTCATGTCACGAACGTCCCTATTCGCTAAAAAGCGTCAATGTCCCATAGCTTAAGTTATCTCAAATCGTGAATTAATACCAGATATGTATATTAATTCAGGCTGTGGGGCGAGTCGTGCAAGTCACAACACTACCTACATTACACGGCCAGTAGTTGTACAACCCGTGAACCGCTTACACGCATTCGATTTACGCGATAATCGAATTCGGAATTTAATTTTCGATATTAGTGATGTGTAAATAAGTCGACTTGAAGTGCAATGATTCGATATTGAAAGCTGACGGTGATCAGCCATCGTTAATTTATCGGGTCGTATGTCAGTGCGGACTGTGAGTGCCGGTTTTGTGTTACATTTTAATGCAGATTGACGTAATGCAAGTTTGTTATATGTGAAGTAACTATAAGCACCGGCGGCAGACGTTGCGGTATTTATTGTCATAACTTCATTCTATTGCTGCTAAAATCGACTGCTGTCAGAATGTTAATATTAGAAGGCATTTTATTTCCATAATTGTATCGAGCGTGGCGAAAAATAAATTACTCTTTATTCCAAATTTCTAAGTAAAAATCAATATTAGATTAATTAATGGATTTATTAGAATGAAAACTTTCGTTAGTTTTATTCATGTTTATTAAAGATTTACGGTTTTACTCACGTGTGTATTTCGAGGATGCTCGACTAGTTTCGGACCTGACGGGGGCCCTTGATCAAGGGGTGATGTTTCAGTTACTACTATTATTAATATTTAGACTATATTATATGCTGTATGTTTCAGAAGTATGTTATGATTCTTTGTACAAAAAAGTTTATTCTATTCTACCTTCCGCGTCGCTCGGTGTCTTGCGCTACTTTATTGACATAATTTACAAAAAAAAACATATTTTCCTTAATAAATTACTCTTTATTCTAAGTTTCTAAATCAAAAACAAGATAAGATTAATTTAAATAGCGACTATCCGAATCGGTGTCAGGTCTCACTTTTTTACATTTTTAGGGGGATGATGAGCAGTTTACCTTTTTATTAATCGTTCTCCTCCTCGTCCACAGGAGAACGATTAATAAAAAGGTGTGTAAAAACACTCTAGTGTGTGCAAATTAAGAAAATAACTCATAATATCGTTTACAATTTGATAAGCATTATATAAGTTGCAATTTAATGTAGGGACATCGTAAAACTAAGCAGTCATCAGGGTTATCATTTACTTCTTGTCCGCCTAATAAACTTTTGTTGAAGAATACCTTGAGTAGGGTATTCTTTAAAACCTTTATACTTTTATTACGATACTTTTGTATTTTAAAGGAATTGCCTAAAACAAGCTTAAAGCAAAAGCCAAAAAGTTGCGTTTGAACCACCATATATATTAGCGTTTTTATATATTTATTCTGGATATCGCCCAGGGTCTATATATTAAAATAGATAAAGGTGTATCACATTATATTTTTCATCAGACATGATAAGTGTAAGCCTATTCCAGCCTTCTATTGAGAAGAAAAAACGTTAATTTAAGCGCCAACTTATACGGGACCAACGAAACAGTCAGTCCAACAAACAAACATTATTTTTAATAACAAGCCATAGCCTGTCCAATTTTGAAAATGATTTGATATGATTGAAGTAATCTGTAGACCGATCTTCACGCACTCTGTGACGTTAATTGCCAGAACGGTTTATCGATACCGCATCTCGTTTATCGATGCATCGGTATTGAAACTCGTTTGATTGTCGAGTGTGAATTAGATGAATGACTTTTTAATTCGCAGATAAGAAACGAATTCTATTTTCAAAATTTTATATTTCGATAAAGATGCTGTCAAAAATTTTTTTGCGACTTTCATACTTTGATTAGATTAGATAGATACGAGTAAAAAGTGTTCTTCTTTTGTTACAACTTAAACGCACTAATCTGATTAACTCATTTCTAAAATTATTTTTACTATAGATACTAGGCTTGTTCTTGCTCGGTCACTGAAAAGAGCGCTCCAATCTAGTACAGGCACTCACATGTACTAGTTCGGACTTCTAGTTCTATTAGTTCAGTAGTACATTGCAGCATTGAATGAATATTTGGATTTTCTTTATACATTGCATGCTGGGCTAGGACTGTCAATCTTATACTCGTAAAATCACCACACTAATATATTTACATTTATATAACAAAAAGTATAATTAATAAGTCAATGCATAAGTAAACAAACACCGAATAAAAAAAGCTGCTGTTGTTTTTATTCGGGATTTGTTTGCAAATCTAGCAATGTACTAAATTCAAAATGGAAACTAATGAGTACGAATTATCTCAAATTTATTTGGATTTATTTCATTTCATATTATAATTATATACACTATTTATGAAACAATTGTTTACCTATCTTTAAAAATTGTTACCACTACATAACAGAATATAATAATAGTGCACGTGGTGCTTTCCTGTTAGTAATTGTGATCAAACTCTAAACTCAAAAACTACTGAACGGATTTTCATACGGTTAATAATAGATAGAGCGATTCATGAGGAAGGTTTAGGTATATAATTTGTTAAGGTTTTGTGTAAATGGGTTGAAATATGATGATGATTGTTGAAGATGTCTCTGCTACCCGTGCGAAGCCGGGGCGGGTTGCTAGTGTAACTATATATCACGCTACGGCCATAGGAGTAGAGCAGTGGCTATAAATGCGGTATATAGGTATAAAATGATAGTATATGGGTGTAATTTATCTATAATATGTATGTATTGCAGTAACTCAGATGGTAGGCAGTATCAGGAAAGATGGATCTAATTTCTAAGGAAGAGGAAAAAAAGATTACGCGGTCGTAACTTTGGTTTTACTTTTAACCTTTAAAGTATTACATTCACATTGACAAACGATTATTATTATAACGATATTAACAAAATAACACAATGGATATATCTTGCGGTTCTGTGTTTCAACACGGGCGTCTCTGAACTATTTCAAATACGAATTATTAGAAATCTGAGGACGGAGTCGCCAGTCAGACTTAACGCGCCAAAGAGGTTTATCAACAGTCCACAGAGGTTGCAAGTCGGCGCGTGTAGTCCGTTACAACAGTATTTAGAAATATATAAGTATATTATCAGCAGTCTGGTTACCATAGTACAAGCTCTGCCTAGTTTGAGATCAGACGGCCGTGTGTAAGATGTGTCAAGTTAATATTATTTTATTAAACCTTTTTTTTAAGTATATATATTTATTCATAACATAAACATTAAGTGATATAAACCTTATGTTAATGGCTATTTATACCTACCAAGTTCTATATCAATCTAATAACAAAAAAGGTTTTTAAGTGTTTTATCAGTTAAAGAGCAATTAAAGACAGCGGATTTCCATTTATTGTATATATTTGTATTATATATTACTTATATATATTACACAAAAAATATTCTATTAATATGATTATATATTTTATTGGAACGGAAAAGTTAGTTATATATAGAGACGAACAATCTCTATTTAGTGACTTTCCCAAGCAATATCATGATGAAGAAGTAGTACCGACCACAACCACACAACAGTGGGAGAGCCGTGCTTCGGCACGTATGGGCCGGCTCAACCGGAGTGATACACGGCCTCACAGAAAACCGGCAGTGAAGCAATGCTTGCATTACTTTTCGCCGCGTGCGTGAGGTTCCTGAATGCCCTACCCTTCCCTCTCCCCTTTCTTCCTCCCTCTCCTCTCTTCCCGCTCTTCCCCTCAAGGGAAGAGGGGGATCTCCTACTCCCACCTTAAAGGCCGGCAACGCACTTGTGACTCTTGAGTTGCAGGTGCCCATGGGCGGCGGTAGTAATTTACCATCAGGTGACCCGTCTGCTTGTTTGCCCCGTTTTTACAGTATGAAATTATTCTCATCGAAAACTCGTATACTACTCAAGATATCTTTGATTATCAGGTAACAACTTAATCCAAAAACAGAGAATTGCACTAACTAACAATTAAATCATTTTCTCGTCTGTTTTACACGTTGGGATTTACGTCACGCAGAAAAATATACAATGAATAAATGTGGCGGCATCGGTATCAATGTAAACATAGATTATGAATGTGTTGAGCAGATGTACAACTGTGATGTAAGGGGTGATGAGATATAAATGTATTGCAGAAGTCTTTACACTTCAGTATGTTGTATATTGCTGCAGAAGCGCTAAGGATGCTCGCAATCCTCACTGGAGGTAATTCCCTGAAGCGGTCTTTAAACAACAATAGTGGACTTCTGACCCTTTAGAAATCTAATCTCAAGCGCATATGCAGTATTGTAGGTTCATGCACAGAGTTCATATACGTATTACATGTTATTATGTCTTGTGAGAGAATTTTAGTCTTCCTGTGAGTCCTGGCACTTTTATTTTTATACATAACACAAATATGTACATATTTTTAATAATATTTTGACCTATTAACGTACCTACGCATAGGTAATATGTTAGTCCTTTTTATTTATTTTCACGAATTTTATGCGTTTCTTATTCATTGTGTTAATTTCATTGACATTGTTTTGTGTTATTTTATTTGTTTGATGTGATTTTGCTTACTTGACGTTATTGATTTAACTATTTTATTTATCTTTCTTGCTTGTATTTATTTACAATTTATTGCATTGATTATATATTTTTTTAATATTATTATGTTATTACATTCGACTACGATTAATAAGGCTGCATGACGTCATCTGTTGTAATTGTAGAAGATTAAAAGAAAAATGTATAAATACGTAGTGTCTATTGTCCGTTAGAGATCCTAATGAACAAATATTCTTGGATGATGTATGGAACTTTTCTAGACTAAAACTACTAATAGATAAATTAAAAATTAAAAAAACCCCGACACAAAATAATAAAAATAATATGAACGGCCATTTTGGATTGGAAATTTATCATAGTGTATAGTATTCTATATTCTACTAGTCAAGCCTTTTTATTTGATACCCATATTGAGGAAGTTGTGAAAAAATATGTAATCCGCCATTTTATGGCGGCGGCCATCTTGGACCGATTTTCATCAAACATAGCTAAGAACACTCCCTTTCAAACAAAAAAAAAAAACAAAATCAAAATCGTATCATCCATTCGGGAGCTACGATGCCACAGACAGACACGTCAAACTTATAACACCCCGTTGTTTTTACGTCGTGGGTTAAAAATGAATGCCAATGATACAGAAAGATCTAACCAGGAACAATGCACAGCTATTTTAGTGGAGTTTAGGCCCTATCTGAGTCAACAGTTGTCTTTACTAGATGACAAACTGTGATCACCAATTGTATGTTAACCTTCAGTATCAGCCACGTATCCTTCAACAAGTTAATCGCACGTGTTAAACTACCATGTAATCCGCCATTTTATGGCGGCGGCCATCTTGGACCGATTTTCATCAAACATAGCTAAGAACACTCCCTTTCAAACAAAAAAAAAAAAACAAAATCAAAATCGTATCATCCATTCGGGAGCTACGATGCCACAGACAGACACGTCAAACTTATAACACCCCGTTGTTTTTACGTCGTGGGTTAAAAATGAATGCCAATGATACAGAAAGATCTAACCAGGAACAATGCACAGCTATTTTAGTGGAGTTTAGGCCCTATCTGAGTCAACAGTTGTCTTTACTAGATGACAAACTGTGATCACCAATTGTATGTTAACCTTCAGTATCAGCCACGTATCCTTCAACAAGTTAATCGCACGTGTTAAACTACCCGGAACAGCAACTAACTTCGTTTAAACCGACAGAGTTTTGTTAAAAGCGTAAGCTTACTTCTTAAATATACTTTGTTTTACGACAATATTAGGTACACGATAGGTAATTCAAATTAAGAAACCTTTAAAAACACAGCTTCGTTAAAGGTAATAAACTTTTAACGAAGCTGTGTTTTTAAAGGTTAGACTCATAAATAGAGTGATTGATGTTTTCAGTATTGTCACATAAGAACAGTCACCGTGGACATAATGAGCATTTTATTTTGAACTAGCAACCCACCACGGCTTCGCACGGGTAGCAGAGACATGTTCAACAATCATTATCATATTTCAACCAATTTACATAAAACCTTAACAAATTATATACCTAAGCCTTAGTCATGAATCGCTCTATCTATTGGTGAAAACCGCTGTGAAAATCCGTTGAGTAGTTTTTGAGTTTATCGCGAACAGACAGACAGACAAACGCGGTGGGGACTTTTTTAAAATATGTAGTGATTATTTTAAATACTACTTGGACCTTATTTAATAATAATATTTCATAGAAAATAATACTATTAGTATCAAGTTTACATCACTGATTTCGTCTAAAATTTTGATACTTATGTTAAAATTATGTTTTGAATTCTAGGTCTAATTTGCATATTTAACGAAGTTTACTTGATAATTATTAAACGCAAATAGAAGGTTACTAATCTGCGTACTAATCCGTATAATTACTTATCTTGACCTAATAACAAAATGCGAAAATGTTAACGTGATAATATTAATACCGAGTTACACGGCACGGGTCGCTCATATAAATCATATGTAGAATTAATGAGTTGGCCGTCGAACTGGACACTTACATGATTTTATTTAGTGCAGCATTCGTACACAACATTGGCGAGATCGTGAGCTTTCAAAATGTATATTTATGGGTCTTAGTTTATATGTTGTAAATAGAAATCGAATCATAGTTTAAATCTAAATTTAATATATCTTTGTTTTCAACCAAAACAAAATCAGAAAACTGGCCAAGTGCGAGTTGGACTCACGCACGAAGGGTTCCGTAGCATTATCTAACGTTTGTTGTATAGGAGTCTCCTTAAATATTTATTTCATTTTAATTTAATTATTTATTTTTAAAGTGAAAATATAACTAAATATTCTGTGAATATTTCAAGCGTCTACCTGTTGTCGTTATTAATATCGAGAAAAAAATTGCAAAAAATATCACGTTTCTTGTATGGGAGCCCCACTTAAATATTTATTTTTTCTGTTTTTAGTATTTGTTGTTATAGCGGCAATAGAAATACATCATCTGTGAAAATTTCAACTGTCTAGCTATCACGGTTCATGATATACAGCCTGGTGACAGATGGACAGACAGACGGACGGACAGCGGAGTCTTAGTAATAGGGTCCCGTTTTTCCCTTTGGGTACGGAACCCTAAAAAGTAAAAAATACGAAGAGAATTTGGTCAGAACCGTATATGATCTTCTTCATTGATTGTGGTTTGGAAAATTCTCTTTAAGAGAAACTGAACAATGCTCCATTCTGTTGAATTTGCTCTCTTTATTACTGTAGTTTTCGCAACTTAAATCACTTTAACTCTGAGAATCGTTGCCAAAAATGGACAAGCAATTTTTTGGGGCATAGCTTTTTTGTCGTATACCTGCGTAACTGGTTACGGTTCATGAATAAATTCTTGCCATATAATGAAATAAGTACCAACTGAATATTCTATACACATACTCTTATGTTATGATTGACAAGAAATTATGTCTGTTCCCTTCATGTTTAAATAATCGTCGTATCCTCTCGTCAGGAATACGACGCGTGTTTCACCGAACACGGAACCATTCGCAGGCCCATGCGGCCAGTAATTTATTGCACTGTACCTAATCTTTTTATCTTTTTAACCTACTTTACGAAGGAGGAGTTTCTCAATTCGAATGAATCTTGTTTTGTGTGTGTATGTACATAATATTTTCACCATTTGTGAACCGATTTCAACAATTATGTTCTTATTGAATTGGCTGTACTCGATATTGGTTCCATTTAAATTTGAAGAAAATATGCCACCTCTAAGGATGGAATATTAAGGGATGAAGAACATCGATTATTACAATTTATTATGATTTAGGTGCATTGAACTCGGTGATACTTTTAAAAAAGTTAATTATGCAGTTTTTGCAGTACATCGATAGTGTTCTCGTATCAGGTCGTGTTTTTTTTTTTTATTTTAGCGACAGGGGCAAACGAGCAGAATGGTCACCTGATGGTAAGTGACTACCGCCGCCCATGGGCACCTGCAACCCAAGAGTAACAAGTGCGTTGCCGGCCTTGGGAGTAGGGGAAGGAGAGGGAGGAGGGAGAAGGGTTAGGGTCTCCGGTAACCTCACTCATACGGCCCATTCGTGCCGAAGCATGGCTCTCCCATTGTAAAATCAGTTTCATTACTGTGTACGATACTTGCATGCGTCCGGTACGTAAGGCTACAGTTCTTCTGCATCCAGCCTGACCTGACCTGATACTGACCTGTCATCCTACCATCTGAGCAAATTTTAAAGTGAAAAAAATCACCCCATGTTTTTTTAGATCAAATTGCACGATAAAAGTGAACGACTTCCAGCGTGCAAAAAGAGTTTCAAAAATGTAATCTTATCGAACAAAAAATTAAACCTCCTTTCGGCAATATTTGAGACACCAGATACCAATCTCGAACAGGATAACCCAAATTAAGACAGCTTTGATGAATACCGACAGCTAAAGCAGGGTACGACGTAAAATCGTGTATACGGAGACTCACGCTGATATACAGAACTAAATTGAGATTTAAAAGTTGTGACTACATTCCCAAGGAGGGTTGGCGTCAGGAAGGCAGGTAAAAGAAACTAGCCAATTTTTTTTGCAAATTGGGAAAAGAGCAGGAAAATTCTGATTTAATATATATACGGTTATATATTTGTATATATTATACTGTTTTACTCACGTGTGTATTTCGGCGATGACTAGTTTCGGACCCAACGGGGGCCCTTTATCAAGAGGGTTACCGTGAAAGTTTGTGAGGATGTATGGATGTATGTATGTATGGATGTTTATTACTCTTTCACGCCAAAATTACTAAACCGATTGCTATGAAACTTGGTATGTAGATAGCTGGAGACCTAGATTAACGCATAGGCTACTTTTTATCCCGATACTCCCACGCTAGTAAGTTATAAAAAAAGACACAAACAGCCGTAGCCGTAGTTTTGGCGTGAACGAGTAACAAACATCCATACATCCATCCATCCATCCATCCATCCATCCATCCATCCATCCGTCCATCCAAACTTTCACATTTATAATATGTGGGATTTAATCAAGTGTAGCAAGTTGCTAGACAAACTAAGAAACTTATGATCTTACTTACCATGAATTATCGGATTTATTAAACTAAAGTTAATATATATAATCTAAAGAACCTAAATATGGTAATTTACATTACATTACGTGTTTTATATACCGTATCTACTCATTACGTACGTACCTTACACTAAAAATGGAAAAATTTACTTTTAAAAAAAAGTTAAACCGACTTCAAAAACCACTATGAAAGGGCAATGAAAAGTGCAATATAATCGATTTCAAAATTAATTGAAAAGACTACAAACATGTGACACTTTTAAAATAATAGGTAACATTATAAAGGCACCAGGTGTGTTTGAAGTCGGTGCCAAGTTAACTTGATATGTATATAGGCTAGGTCCACCGGGGCGGCACATGTATATTGTATATGCATACCTAGTATATGCCTAATTTAATCGGTTATTGTTGTTGCAATCAACTGAAGCAATCTTATGTTACACTAGCGTTTACATAATAAATATATTTTCATACAAGTAAATAGTTGATAACTGTCATTCTATATCAATTTATTTCTGTGGGTCGAAAGCTTCACAGATACAGTCGGTACGTATTACACGGTTAAGCAGGTTTTATAATAGATCGTTGCTGACTGTAAGTGGACATAGCTCACAGTTAGTAATTTAAAATAGACGGTACCAAATTTATGTATCTGTTGCATGAAATAATGCCCAGTAATGATGTTTATTGCCTTTAATCAATCAGTCAAGTCATTGCATGATCTGTAATTGGTAAACTGTCTGCCTTTCCCAAAGTTCCCAAGTATATGATCTATGCGATTACTAGGTGGACCCTGAAAATGACAGGACTGGAGCTTCAACACGGTGATCAACAAAGGAACGGTTGATGCCAATGTTCCGCTGAATTGAAATGTAGCTTTTTTTTAAGAAAACAAATCAGAATATATTTTTGGCTTGTGATAAAATATTTTGAATACCACATGCTGTGACGATAACAGATTTTGTGTCTATCTAAATATATATTTTAAATATTCAGATAAAAAAAGAAATTTCTGATTGGATTAATAATATCTAATTCATTGATTAAAAGAATCAATGGAATTGAATTGGCTTTATTTACAATAGATTTACCATTAATCTGTTGTTTATTAATTCACCTAGTTGCGTGTTTCACCACTCAATGTCCGCGGGAACATGGCTTCCATAGAGAGAACTAAACTTTCATGAAACTAACAGCATTCTATCCATAATCTTCATTATGTGCCACTAAGCTTACAAATTGTAAGAACTCTATGCTGGAATAAAGTTTGTTTTTCAGCAAAACATCTCCGTATTCATGAATACTATGGACAGATTGAAAATCCCTCAACATGCAAAGAAAACCGGTCAGAGATATTCTCATATAGTATATATATAGTCATTTTCCTTTAGGTTTCATACCAGGCATTTTCATATGGGTTTCATATCAGGCATTTTCATATAGGTTTCATACCAGGCATTTTCATATAGGTTTCATACCAGGCATTTTCATATAGGTTTCATATCAGGCATTTTCATATAGGTTTCATATCAGGCATTTTCATGTAGGTTTCCCATACACGTAAGTAAAATGTGGGATAATTTGACATAATACAAAAGAAGAAAGATAATTTATTTTAAGATCCTGCGTACTTATTAAACTCTTGCCTAATTGTATAATCTCTATCACACCATACTTTTTACAAAAGCTTTACTACGAAAACAGATAAAAAAATTTTTATTGCTTTTTGTCATATAATAAATGAATGACATCTGTTTTTATTTGTAATGCTGTTTACGGGTTATGGGTGGAATAAATTTGTAAACAATTGTTTTTGTTGCGAAATATCTGTGAGACAATAAAGCTGGGCGGGCGTATTAATACAATGATCGTTGTCAAATTTTATCGATTCGTATACGCTTTGAATAATTCATGTTTTTATTTTTTATAGTGCTTTTTGGCAATTTTTAGAATTTAACTGATTGTAAACTTACTGAATTTAATATCAATGTTTAATTTAACATGCAACGTAGTCACTTTTTTTCTATATAATTTTTTTTAAATTCATAAACAAAAATATCGATCTTACTAGCCACTATTTAATATTTCACAGGCATGTCCACAATATATGTATATTCTATCATGTATAACTGACTAGTGTATTTATTTATATATATATATATATATATATATATATATATATATATATATATATATATAAACCGCTGTATCTGCTTCAAGAGCTCCGATGTATTCAAAATATTGCTCACCTAACAAAGAATCGATACCAATCTATGTCGTTGATATCAATACAATAATTATTGGTAAGAAATCTATAGATTAATATGTGAAGAGAATTAATGTGTAACTAGGGACTTAATCGCGATAATATTTAAAATGTACAATGCCTCTTGGTTACCCGACATTTCGATGGAATTGCACCGATCGTGGTCATGGTGGATTCGTGAAGATAAATATTTGTACGCATTTATAAGAAAACTACGCAAACTCAGGAACGTGAAATTTCGAATACTTAATGTTTATGTATAGAAGAAGTGCAGAAAGCTATACTTTTTAAACAATATGGGTTACAAATTTAAAAATTATGTGAAAACGTCTGCATTATTTTACACGCGTCCAGTATATATGTATATATTGACCTGTCATGGTACGTAAGTCTATACAATGACACTATAAATTATACTGGCCTATGAAATAAATCAAAAAATTAATTATGGCCGAAATTCGACCACCAGCACCGACTTCAAGCACACCAGTAGGTACCTAGTGCCTTTATAATGTTACCTATTCTGTTAAAAGTGTAACGTGTATTATAGTCTTTTAAATTAAGTTTGAAATAGATTATTTTTCACTTTTCAGTCACCTTTCTTAGTGCTCTTTGAAGTCGGTTTAACTTTTTTTTAAATGTTTATTTATTCAATTTTTAGTGTAAGGTACGTACGTACTGAGTAGATACGGTATCTAGAAGATTACTGTAATGTAAATTACCGAACTGCAGTTTGATAGAATATATTAACTTTAGTTTAAATAGTATAATAATAACATTGATCACGTTAAACGTTACTGTTGCTTAATTTCAAGAAAAATAAACAAACACACTACATTTGTCCTTAATTTATGAGGGTTTCCCTCGTTTTCCCTCAGATACCATCATCAGGTCCGGACTTGGTGAGAATGGGACCACATGGGGAACAAACCCTTTCCAACAAAAAAATATTTTTTGAAATCGGTCCATAGATGACGGAAATATCGGTGAACATAGGTAGGTAAACATAGAACCTCCACCTTTTTTTAAAGTCACCTAAAAAGAATACTGAATTTTTTTTGATAAAAATATAGGAGGTACTGTCGTATTATTTTATCTTACTGTTATATATTTACTTGAATATTTTTAACAACTTTCAAGTTTTTTTTTAAATATATTCCGTCCCCTGCTTAAATAACACTTACTAGCTACAAGCCGTAAGCGAATAGTTGTATCTGTCACTGAAATCCGTCTATCTGTCAGTTTGTATGACATGCGAGGTGAAACAAGCGTTGTACCTAACCTTTGAGTTGTTGCAACTTTGACTCAACAACTATAACAAGAGCTTTTGAACTTTGATAGACTGGACATGTTATGTGGAGTATTAATAATTTAATTTGTAGCTTCTTACCAACCGAAATGATTAGCCAAGTATAAATTAAGTAACATTCTTAGGAATATTTTTGTTCTCTTCGCTCTTAGAGTTAGTTTTACTTAATAATATTATTTTATACTAACTTTTAAACTTTCGCGTTCCATGATATAATTATGTATTTAAACGGGACGAGATCATGCAATTGTTATTACTTACCTCTGAATTGCCTGACGTGTCGAACAGGTTGCACTGGCCGTGGTCATAGGCTGACTGGTCTAAACGTCAGGTAATTCAGAGAGTATATAATACATATTCTGTGATCGCGTTAATTCCCGTGTAAATACATAATTATCATATTGTTCTAATTTGAATTCAATATCTTTATTCCATAAACTTGATCATAAATTATTCGAAATCGTCAATTTAAAAAAATTAAAATAATTTAAAATTATAGATCAACACACACAAAGTCACCACAACAATAGGTTATTTTGTCATATATAAAATAAAAAAAATTATAACAGATAATATCTATAACTGTAGGTACCTGCCGGAGTCGATCTATAACCATTCGTTTCCAAATACCTAAGAAATATTAAATCTCTGGATATTCGGTGCGGTGGTCCAGTAATCGATAGATGATACATCAGGGATCTTGGGTTTGATGCAAATTCAAATTCAAATTCAATATCTTTATTTCATAAAATTGACCATCAATTATTCGAAATCGTCGATTTAATTAATAATTATTATAATTAAAAATTATAGATCAACATACAGAGAGTCACCGCAACAATAGTTTGCTTCGTCAAATGTAAAATTATTAAAGAAAAAAATGGATAACATAATATCACATCTGCCTGTTTCGATCTATAACCGCCCGTTTCCAAATGGTTGAGCCTTGTGAGAAGAAATCGGGCAAACAAACTCACGGCCACTCTCTTAAAAAAAAACCAGACAGTTTTAACAATATTTAGTACATATCACATCATTTTGTCGTGTGCTATTATGTTTTAAAATTAAAAGTAAATAAACTAAAAAAAAAGGAATATGACAATAGGGAAACTAAAAATTAAGGAAAAAATTAAAAATAAGAAAAGAAAAGCATAAGAGATGGAAAATAAGAAACATATTAGCTCACATTACATTTCTATTAAGTACATGAAATAGCCTGTGAATCCAATACAGTTCCATCCCAAGCGTTTTTATCCTGCATATAATCTACTACTGAGTAATAGCCCTTAAGGCATAGCTGTCGTTTTATTGTGGACTTAAACTTGTTTAGACTCAACATTTGAATATGATCTGGGATTTTATTATAATATCGCACACATTGACCTTGAAACGACTTGTTAATTTTTTGGAGCCTAGAGGCAGGTACAACAAGTTTATGTTTATTACGCGTGTTAAAAGAGTGTATATCACTTTTTTTACTGAAGTGATCTTTATTTTTATGAAGGTAAATTAGGTTTTCATAAATATATTGGCACACTACCGTCATTATGTTAATTTCTTTAAATTTCTGCCTCAGTGAAACACTAACACAAACTAAGTTATAAATTGCTCGAATAGCCCTCTTCTGCAGCACGAAGATAGATTGAATATCGGCGGCATTCCCCCACAGTAGAATACCATACGACATTATACTATGAAAATAACTAAAATAAACTAATCTGGCTGTTTCAACATCAGTCAGTTCACGAATTTTTCTAACTGCGTACGCTGCCGAGCTGAGTCTATTCGATAATTTATCAATATGAGGGCCCCATTGAAGCTTAGAATCAAGAGTAATGCCTAAGAATTTTGTGGTATCCACTAGTTCCAACTCGTCTTCATTAAGTAGTATAGTTGTTTTCACCTGTTTAACGTTTGGAGTAGTGAACCGGATACATTTAGTTTTTTCTCCATTAAGAAGTAAGTTGTTAACGTTAAACCAGCGAACCACTTTCGAAATAGCATCGTTCACGTCGTCAAAATTTGTACACATACGTTTTGGCCTAAATATGAGTGAAGTATCATCCGCAAACAACACTATCTCGTGGTTATTCTTAACAATATAAGGTAAGTCATTAATATAGATTAAGAACAAAAATGGCCTAAGTATGGATCCCTGCGGAACTCCCATTTTTACCACAGACCCTGGAGATAGCTTGCCATTAATATCGACTTTCTGAATCCTATTACTTAGATAAGAAGTAAGAAGATCCAGCGCCGTGTCTTTGATACCGTAGTGATATAATTTCCTGATCAGAGTTTCATGAACAACACAATCAAAAGCTTTAGATAAATCGCAAGAAATGCCTAGAGAATCGTGGGCATCCTCCCAGGCATCAAATATATGTTTTACAAGCTCTACACCGGCATCAGTTGTGGAGCGACCCCTTGTAAAACCGAATTGCTTATTATGTAACAAATTATGGCAATTAAAGAAACTTCGCATTTGAACATACACGATTTTTTCAAAAAATTTACTGAATACTGGCAGTACAGAAATTGGTCTAAAGTTAGTAGGGTCTGAAGTACTGCCAGATTTGAACAATGGAATGATTTTACTGGATTTCATCAGATCAGGAAATACACCACTATCTACGCACTAATTAAATATAAATGATAAATGACTAGCAACTACAGTAATGACAGTTTTTGTAATGATTACAGAATTTCCCCAGAGGTCGGCTGTTTTTTTAAGATTTAGCGTGTTAAAAGCTTTGATAATTTCAAAAGGACTGACATGTTGAAACCTAAATAGACTGTCATTCCTATCAACATTCTCAATAACTGTAGGTATGAGGATATATAGTTAGGTTAACATGGGCTGTTTATAGTATTGTACCTACGTAATAATGAGTAATTTGAGTATATGTAACAGCATGATATTATTATTTATTTATTTTATTGATTTATTCTTTATTGTACACTAAAACTAGATTAATAAAAACAAGGAAATGGTATGTACAAAGGCGAGCTTAACCCAAACCTGAGTTTTCTTCCAGCAAACCTTAGAGTAAATAGAAGTTAGTAGAAAAACGTAGAGGCAAAGTAATTAGAGATAGTAATTAATAGATATAACTTAGTTAAATAAATATCATGTTTACCGACACGTATACTCATTATGAAATATAAATACCTATACTTACACATATTTATAAAGTAATATATATTCAATATATAAATACATACAAATATATATACATACATATACTAATACATATTATAAGTCTGATTTATTGTTGAGAGAGAAAATAATCCCTGGTTTTCCGCTTGAGCACGCTTAGAGAAGGGCTATCGCGTATTGAATGCGGTAAGGCATTCCATAACCGGACAGCAGAAACACTAAAAGAGTTGTCATAGCGAGTAAACGTATGGGAAGGAGTTCGAAGGAGAAGAGAAGAAGAGGAGCGACAGGGAGGTTATTATGTTGAAGGGAACTAACGCGATCACGTATTTAATAGGTATTACACCCTTGGCCTTGGTCACAGGCTGACTAAAAGGTATGTAATACGTATTAAATACGTGATTGCGTTAATTTCCATCAACTTAATTATAATACCATGAACGCGAAAGTTTAAAAGTCTGCAGCATATCGCGAACGTCCAAAAAAAATCCTAAGCATTGTGTGCCCACAGTATATACAGCTTTGCCTAGTTTACCTCAGAATATTTAAGAAATTGAATAATTGATTACATTCTGAATACTAGATTACAGTCACCTTTCACCGATAGTACACGTAGACCAAAAATCTCTTAGAGTCAAAATGTTATTCTAACTAATCCTGACTAAATATAGAATGTATTATCACTAGCTGACCCGACAGACGTTGTCCTGTCTTAACTATGAATATTGAATTCGAATCGGTATAATTTACAGCGCGCCTTCTGTTAATCGCGCCAACTGTCAAACTACTGACAGTTATGTCAAAAGCGCTAAGGTTACATTAGAAAAGTTAATATGGTCGTTAAGTTTTCTTAAATTTTCTAATTTACCGCGTAACTTTCTTGATTTTTTCTTTCATAAGAACCTTTTCCTGACAATAACGAACACAAAGAAAAAAAAGAATTAGCGAAATCGGTCCAGCCATTCACTCGTGATTCCGTGACCAAGGGAAATAGGGATACATTTTTATATATATAGATTAATGCGAAAATCAGTTTGTTTGTTTATTTATTAAGCTTTCACGCCTTAACTACTCAACCTATCATCATGTTTTATACACATGTTGTCAGGGGTTCAGAAAATAATATAGGGTACCATTCATCTAGAAAAAAAGTACTGTTCCTGAAACCTCAATTGATTGACAAAATACAAAATTCACGCTAGCGAAGCCGCGGGTAAAGCTAGCCAACTAAATTTAATAAACATAAGTAAAAAGATCTGGAGCAAAGACATCTTGGAAGGCTGTTAACATTGGGTTATCGCTCCGCATACTGTTTCCTTGGGGTCAGACAGTGACGTCAATCATTTCAATACACGTGAGTTTCTTCAGCCGATGAAAATACAATTTGTTTACATATTTTCTTTGTGAATTTTTCTTAAGGATAAAGATAAAAGTCTATCTATCTAAAGTCTCATTACCAATACAAACGTATCGTTTCTTTAGTTATAGCTAGCTTACACCTGAGACTCTGATCGTGTGTTATTTATATCCTAATAGCAACCCGCTGTGGCTTCGCATAGGTAGCAGAGACATCTTCAACAATCATCATCATACTTTAACCAATTTACACAAAACCTTAACAAATTATATACCTCAACCTTCCTCATGAATCGCTCTATCTACTGGTGAAAACCGCATGAAAATCCGTTCAGTTCAGTTTTTTAGTTTATCCCGAACAGACAGAGAGACAGACGCGGCCGGGGACTTTGAATAGAATGTGCGTGTTCGCAAAATTTAATCCAAATCTATTCAGCGATAAGCGCATCATAAATTCACTATCAAAACTTTTGTACTCCACTTAGTAAGAGCAGTTTCAATTTTTCGAACTTTCTGGACAATTTTTTTTTACTCCAAAACCTTATTTAGGTTAAGTACTGAATTTACTGTACTAATGAACAGCATTTAATTTGTTACATATGATATTATCATTTTTAACATCAGCTTAACTTGTCAATGCGGCAAAAACATGGTGCAAATTAACCAAAATGTCGGACGAAAACGTATTTAATTTAAAATACTCAGGCGACTAAGATCCGTTATCAACAACCAAAATATTATGTACACTGTATTTCTTTTACACACTATATTATATCTATCAAATGCATGATGTACAAATATTCATATGGCTGTTGATACTGTCTAATTAAGTCGTTTACGATTTATTGAAATGAACAGAGTTATTAAGATTTTGCCATGGAAATAAGTATCTTAATGCATTTCAATACAGTTTAGTGCTTAACGCATTCAAATGCTGAAAGTCTATAATTTCCACTATAGTAATTGGTACCTAACTGTCAATGGGATACTGGTGCAGAATCCAGTTTAAATCTTTATTTGTAAATCTATATATTAATACGTGAAGCGAAAACTTTGGATCCCCTTTTACGAAAATTTGGCGGACGGAGGAGTATGAAATTTCGCAAACTTATAGTTTATACAGAGAAGAAGTGACGAATGCTAAAATTTTTGAACAATATTTGCTACAAAGTTAAAAAAAAAATGCAAAAACGGGTACATACAGCTATGATGGCCAGTATATATTTTGACCTGTCATGGTACAAAAGTCTATACAATGACAGGTCAAGTAATATTGGCCAATGAAATAAACCATGGTCGAAATTCGACCACCACGGGATCTCTAGTATATTTTTATTAAGTCAAGAAAGAAATGCATATTTATTCTGAATCTCGTTTATCACCACATATTATAAAACAAAGTTCCCCGCCGCGTCTGTCTGTTCGCGATAAACTGAAAAACTTCTGAACGGATTTTCATGCGGTTTTCACTAATAGACAGAGTGATTCATGAGGAAGATTTAGGTGTATAATTTGTTAAAAAAATTGTAAACTGATTAAAATATGTTGATGATTGTTGAAGATGTCTCTGCTACCCGTGCGAAGCCGGGGTGGGTTGCTATTGTACAATAAACTAAACTATGTGGATAGAAGAATCTATAAATGTTTAAAACAATGAGTCTAAACAATTAGTTGTTCTGCTCTCTGTTAGAATACCTAAAATGATATGACAGGCCTGTTAGTTTAGTATTCATGAGACGTCGAGGTTTGATTCCCAACCAGGACAAATATTTTGTGATGAGCACGATTATTTGTTCTGTGCCTGAATCTTTTTTTTGTTTCTGAATGTTTTGTAAATTTTTATACAATACTGGTATGTGATAAGATAGTACAATAAATTAGTTTTAAAACTGTTTTTATGAGCAAAGGAGTGAGTTAGTGAGTCTTTGATGTGATACTTTAACTTGGTGTATCATAAAAATACTTAAAGGTACTGTCATTTGTCATATAAATCTGATTGATTTATGGCTACTACTTCGACGTATTAGGTGTCCAATGTGTACCTAATACAAGATAGCGGCTCAATGTTTGACGATTATTTTATTTAAAAAAAATAGCTAGTTTTGTAAGTGATTCTTTTATTAAGCAATCCGAACGCAGTGATTCCTCATCTTTTTAGTTACAGTAACATGTCACAGGGTTCTTGGTGTTGCCAGTAAATGTCTCAAAATGTACCGCTTTTTTATGCCATTGTTACGGTTTAATAGAAGCATGTACTTAAAATGGAGAATGAGATAAGAGAAGAATAAACACAAAAATATTGACCAAAAGAAAAATATTGTTAACGAGTGCTAACTCTAAACAGCTACGAATACAAGGATATTCAATGATAACATTCGCAAGAGTGTGTGAGGTGTGAATTAAAAAAAAAAACTATTATCAACCAATTTCACATAAAGAATTAAATTCCGAGTTATTTTAATAAAACTATGTTTTCATAAGTAGCAAATAATACAGAAAAAGTAAGACCAAAAAAAAAATTATCCATAATTTCTACGAAATGAAGTAAAAATATTTGATAATATAATTTTTTTTTTGTACAAAATTATTACATCATAATTATTTTAATTAAAATGAATAAATAAAATCAAAGCACACATAAACATTATGTCAGATGGGAATAGGATAAAAACTACATTTTTTTTTAAGGTATACGGGGCAAACGAGCAGACGGGTCACCTGATGGTAAATGACTACCGCCGCCCATGAGCACCTGTAACTCGAGAGTCACAAGAAGTGCGTTGCCGGCCTTTACGGTGGGAGTAGGAGAAGAGAGGGAGGGGGAAGGACGGGAATAGGGGAGAGGGAAGGGTTAGGGCCTTTTTTTTTTGTACGTGTGGAAACTTCCTCGGGCCGTCACCCCACCGGGGTTTTCGGTGGGGCGACGTGTCGGGATCGAACCGACTAAAACCACACGGTGTGCCGTACTGCGCCTTAAATAGGAGGGATCCGGGAACAGCTTTAGTAAGACATCCGGACCCCCCTAGCGCCTGCCCGCTAAGTGCGGGCACCACCTCCGGGTAACAACCTCTCAATTAGGCAACGTCCAAGCACACGCGGACGCCACCTCCTCGCGGGGGGCCACTACAGCGGGTGAAGGGGAAAACCCGTCCCATCCACCCGCGGCCACACTCAGGGCGGCATGAGGCGTTGGTAAAGGGTTAGGGCCTCCGGTAACCTCACTCACGCGGCGAAATGCAATGCAAGCATTGCTTCACAGCCGGTTTTCTGTGAGGCCTTGGTATCGGGCGGAGTCGAGCCGGCCCATACGTGCCGAAGCGTGGGTCTCCCACGTAATGACAATACATAATGTTATATGGTTGAAACTGAACTGAAGATCTAAATCACCTTTCCTCCCACTCCTGTCTAAATTTTGTTACATTCATTCATTCGACTGACTGGATTCCACAACTGCAGAACTCAAATATTACTAGGTGTAAATATTAAAATCGATTGTTTATTCAATTCATTTAATTCTAGAAATCAATTCTAACAAGTTCTATATTTTGTAGCCTGATTACGTAGATTTATGATGATTATTTCACACCAAGAAATACAGAATCTATCAGATTAGGTTTGAATGAAATCCACTCACGTAGTTTCAAATATACGAACCCGTTCGAAATCCAACTCTAACCAAATAAGGAAAAAGTTAAAAATAAGTAGCATCAACGTCGTGAT
This sequence comes from Euplagia quadripunctaria, assembly GCA_963859945.1. Classification (NCBI taxonomy): domain Eukaryota; kingdom Metazoa; phylum Arthropoda; class Insecta; order Lepidoptera; family Erebidae; genus Euplagia; species Euplagia quadripunctaria. Next base: position 6,623,187 of record OY982573.1, read on the forward strand.
TTATTCCCAATTCCAAAGATTTACGAAAGGCACCGCAGGAGATCAGATAGTTGCAACAACTTGTAACATTTTACTTACGAGTACGTATGTGATCTTTTATTTGTACCAGGAACGTTGCGTTCACTTGATATGATCTTGAAGGAGACGCAGATGTCTTCATTAAAATTCTTATGTATTGAAAGTAGTTGTGACATTTACGTATGTAAGTACTTTGAAATGAACTGGCATATGGAAAAGTCATGTTATGTTACAATTAAGTTTCTTGTAACATAATGTACACGTAACATAGCGGTCAAAGAGTATACAAACACTAATAGCGGTTGTGTTTATCAAAATTTATTGTTTTGTAATTCAATTTATCATTATTTAGCTATATACCATTAATAAATAATTATTGTTCAGATATGGTCTTTTATAGTTTAACATTGTTTAATAGAATTAAAATGGCCATCAGGTTATGATTATGATTGCCTACCTTATTAGCCCCCGGTCTACCTCAACGTGTTCTGACCCTCCTCACCAGCTGGGACTCACACATTTTTAGTTGTGGAGGAGGAACTTTAGGCAAATGTATGTGTAGCTGCTGGTTAAAAAGATGGGATTTGTGTTCTCCACACTCAGTAGAGTTTCTCGTGCAGCTGCAATGTCTGTACGTCTCTCTCTGGACGTTGCCCAATTCGAAAACGAAACCCATATACTTACGACAATACATACAAATGCTGGGTTATTCCCCGTTCAGAGTTTATCCGTGTAGCACTTTGGCTTACTCTTTATAGACGTTGTATGGCACAACGTGATAGAATAGTCGCTTCAACGGAGTTTTATAATCGGAAGTTCGCTATCTTTGGGACCGCCGACATAAGGCCATCACTGATAGCGCACTTCCATACACTGGAGGAAGCTACTTCCTAAGATAAGGATAGGAAATGACAGGATAGGACATGACAGGATAAGACTAATATTAGTGAGTAGGATTGGTAGATTGTAATGCAAGTAATATCTCTGTGACCGAGTATTACCTATAATTGTGCTACAGTCTGACTCAGAGTCAGCCTTGTGTGTGGTTTATGAAATAGTTAAATAAATTATTAAAAGAAAATCTATGATTATAATTCTATTTTAGTATTTATAATAACTAGGTAAAGTGACAATATCTTTAGACGCACGATCTCAAACAAATAAATAATATAATCACTGTGTAAAGTTTGTATAAAAAGAAAGTTAAAGAAGACTAGAATATCCTTAAAATGCTGATTTGATTATAAACCTATGTTGTAATAATGATATAATACTAAGCTATGAAAAGAATATTGCTTTATCCAAACAAAACAATAATATTATAGATAGATAGGCATATTTAATGTTTTTTTCGGAAAATTTATCAGAATATGAAACAAGTGTTGGGACGTTTTAAATTCAATTTTTGTTAGATCACCATTCATCAAATTAATAAAAGATCAATGATTTTTCTACATAGATATGTCTAGTTTAAAAAAAAAGTGGCAGTCATGGGACTGCCGACAGAAGTGTAAACTTAAACGATACGACGAACTTAAAACGTCACATTAACAGGTTGGTGACATAAATTAATAAAGAGACACAACTCAATGTTTAGATTAACGCCCTCTAGTGGATCTATATATGTATTATTAGCGTCCCTCTCTCTCTCTCTCTCTCTGACTGACTGACTGGCTGACTGACTACCTGACTGACTGAACTCTTAACTCACTCACTCATTCACCCCACTCTCCCCAGTTTCCCCACTCCCCCCACTCCCCACTCTCCCCACTCGCCCCACTCTCCCCACTCTTCCACTCTCCCTCCCTTGATTCTCTACTCCCACTCGCCACCCTCGCCCCACTCTCCCCACTCCTCCCATTTTCCCCAATCGCCCCACTCGGCCTACTCTCCCCACTCGCCCCAATCTCCCCACTCTTCCTCCACCCCTTCCGACTTCCCTCCATCCCTCTCCATGACTCTCTGACGCTGTACTTGTAAATATAAGAAACTCACCTCCGTCTTAAGAATTTTCTATCTCGTCATAAAAATATATATATTTTTTTTAAATATATTACACTCGGATACATTTTCCATACATTTTCGATCAGGGTCCACGTGACCCTGAAATCTGACGCGATTTTAACATTTTTTACCCATTTTAAAAAGTGCCCAGCTCCGCTAAAGAAGTTTTCACTTCAAAAAGAATTACTTTTCATCACATACTAATCAATTGGATTAATTGATTATAAATATTTTAGACAGATCAACAACATTTATGAATAGGTTCCAAAAAATAATGTCTTAATCTTATAAAAAAGCAGTACAACTCTTCGACTCCACTGTTACAAATGCTTAGAACTTGAAGAATTCTTGTTGTCAGCATCTATACAAAAAGCAAATAGCTAAGAATTACTAACAATTAATATATTTTCCACTAGCCGTATGAGATTCCTACACATTTGGCCTTAAGATGCCTTTAAGTCTCCCACCGCGACTGGTAGGAAAAAATACAGAGAATGTAATTAATACGAAGTACCATTAATGAATCGTAGTACTGAGAACTTATGAATAACTTTGTATCAATCCTGAATATTCAAGATTTAAACGTTCTTTATTACATAATTGCCAATAAATACTTTCTTTCTTGTAAATTTTTATTTATTTATTGCGAATTAGAAGGTAAAGAGATATATTCTGAACGCAAATTGGTGAATGAAGGAAGAGAGAGAAAAATTGAATCCAACAATATACACAAAAACAAAGATGGATTCGTAATTTGTAACAAATATTATTTTTATACTATTGTAAGCCCAGTTCAGAAGTGATTAGGAACTAAATACGCTGTCTTAAGCTATTACTAGAGGCATCTCAGAAGTGATTAATTAACCGACCAAGTTATAACTGTGGATGTTATTCATTTATGAACTCTTTGTATAATGAGAGTTCCAGCGCAACGAGAGTTACGTAGTTGGTATAAACAGCTCTCGTTATGTGCTCAAAAACACGATCCTAAAATATTTTGCTCATGTGGAAGACGGCAGGACCGAAGTTAACAATTTTTCTGCTCAAATTAGGGCCATCCGTCTTGGGAAATGTCTCCATTCTACAGATAACGCGTTTAGTCAGTGCTACAATTATATAAATAAAAGTTAGGCATCGTGTGAATACACAATATTGTACATTCACACTGCGTGTAGTAACTTCTTTTAATGAATCTTATTTTAAAGACATACGGTAGTACTCCCATATGTATATTTCGCTCGTTGATTAAGAGCCCCTATTGAGTTCGAAAAAGTAAAAGTACACCTTATTTTTTAGAATCACGGCGAAGTATACCTTTGTCTACTCTATTGTGGTGTAAATACGAACATATTGCGTAATATATATTCTTAAACCGTATCCCAACCCGACTAAAGTATAAAAGGTCGAAACTTAAAATTCCATAACATTAAATTACAAAATAAACCTCACAGTAGAACATATAAGGTAACAATATAAAGTAAAATTATCCATCTAAGGTGTAGTAATATATCCGTCTAATATGCGACACGACAAATTGTTACTATTGACTGACTTTAATGAATATTAATTTGTATGGGCGGGACATGGTACTCCCCGCTAAGACAACTTGTTCGTAAGGCGGAGTTTGGTCTGTTGATATTTGGAGTGTGTAGGCTCATTAAGTACGTTACTTTTCTTTTACCATGGCTTACTATTAGCCCCATAATCTATGGGGATGACTCATTGTTTGTTCAAAATAGTATACTTATTATATGAGAATGTTACGGAATAGTTGTCTTATGAAGAACATTATACTCAGCTCTACCCTGTTATTCTTCCTCACTTGTTGACACGTTTTTTCCTGAAAAATAATGCGAGAAGTTTATTTATTTATTTATGTACACTTCCTGCAAATACATTGCATGAGGCGGGCTTAATGCCGAAGGCATTTTCTACCAGTCAACCTTTGGGTGATACAGAGATGTGTGTGGCAGGGGTATAATAGATATAAAAAGAATTGTAAGTTCAAAAGAAGAACAAAATAATACAATATAATTTAAAGAATATATTACATGAATAAACCTACATAGTTATGTATACTATATATACAAACTACATATATACATATAAATACATACAATACACTTACAAATTATTATTCAGATTATTGTCCGTGGGAGAGCCATGCTTCGACACGTATGGGCCGGCTCGACTCCGCTCGATACCACAGCCTCACAGAAAACCGGCCGTGAAACAATGCTTGCATTGCTTTTCGCCGCGTGAGTGAGGTTCCCGGAGGCCCTTACCCTGCCCCCTCCCTCTTCCCGTCCTTCCCCTCTCCTCCCCTCTAATCGCCCTCTCCTGTCTTCCCGCTCCTCCCCTATTCCCACCTTAAAGGGCGCAACGCACTTGTGACTCTTGAGTTACAGGTGCCCATGGGCGGCGGTAGTCATTTGCCATCAGGTGACCCGTCTGCTCGTTTACCCCCTATACCATAAAAAAAAAATGCAGATGACTCAGCCAAAAAGTTTCTTGTAAAGCTGTCGTACTTTGAAACTTTGTCGGTATCCTGATTCCTAGCGGTTTTACCACTCCACCAGTGTATTAGTTACATTGTAATTTGGCTATTTTGTTACTAGCGATTTGTTTGCGGATTTCAAGCGACTGCACGCTACACGAGTTTTTGTTTGCTGAAAAATCTCTAATGTGTTAGGAACTTATTGTAACTTTCAACATTAGTTACAAGTTTTCAATTTATAAATAGGGAAGCTAGTCTTAATAATTCTATTGAGTAATTGTATATATTTGTGTTGTTTAACTTTACTACATGCGATAAGCGAGAAAAGTGAATGATTGTAAATTATTGCTTTCTCGTACGTAATAAATTGTCAGTTTCACTTTTTCACTGGCTTTTATATAAATATCAAAATTAAATTTCAACCGATTTTTGATACTCCATATCGCGATGCGTATCAAATAGAGTAGAAATGAAATCCAAAGGTTAGTTCTCCCTTAAACACTTACATTCTTTCTCCTATTAAATTTGGCTTTTTGCAGTATGGAGATTTGTGGTTTCCGTAATCTTAATTCATCTATGTATCTTAGAAGAGCTATGGTTCTGATTCGTTGCCTTAAGGTTATTATTTAAATGATATACTTATGATTTGAACCTCGCAGTATCGAGCAAGTGGCTTGAAAAATATGTAATTTTTTTGTAAAATAGCATCATTGATATATGAAACCATTACCTTGGCGTTTAAGTTACAAAAATACAGTTCTAATTATTCTAAAAAGTTACAGCAAAGTCAAAAATAACACAACCCGATAATAATTTCAAAAATGACTTTATCTAAAATCGGTTTTAGCCTAAAACTTCTAGGTACAACGACGTCGTCATTTTTATTTTATATTCTATGCGATAAAATAATTATGTTTGAAGTATCGATCCACAGAAAAGGCCCTTAGGCGATCTCGATACACATTTTGAATAACATTGCACAAGCTAATGACCATTCCGTGTTTCCGTAGGCACACAATGGCTCGTAAACTCGTTAAATCTCCATTTTTTAACCGACGAAAAGGAACAGGTACTCAAGTCGATCCGTATATTTTTTTTTATATGACCAAGCATAACTTTTTACAGGGTAGACCGATTTCGATATAATTGTTTTTTATTGGAGCATAGGGCATACTCTGCAATTGAACCCATTTAAATAAAAAAAAAATCCTAAGGATGGAAAAATAGGAATTTTCACCTGTGAACCGATTTTGTTGAAACTTAGCATACAGTATGTAGTTCTAATGATACTACAACATGACGGAGACCTGTAGTTGATTGTTTTAGCTACAAAAAACTATAAAATAAAAACTTTTTAACAAAAAATCAAACAAAAATGAAATTCGAAAACACTTCGTCAAATAGACGTGCATCGCGTCGAGGTAGAATCCCCGCTGCCATCATTTTACATAATAATTAATTTGCTTGTTTGTATGTTTGGCGCCGACTCAAAGTGATTTAGATATTTATATTACTGTAGAAGTTTAGTTAGGCTAACGAGTTTATTTTTCACTTTTCAATGTCTTCTTTTAAAAGTTTTTATTAACATACATGTGCATGCAGGTAATAAACCTAAATGATAATATCAACAGTCCGTATTAAGCGAAGATTTATTTTCTTGGTTATTATTATTATTATTTTTTTTTAAAAAGACAACTCGCGCAGTAGGAATTACTCCTGTGTCGCGGGGGACTTAACAAACATACAAACAACGGACACAAAGAACACCCAGACTCAGGTGGGAATCGAACCCACGACCTATGGCATAGCAGTCAGGGCCACTAACCACTAGGCCAATAGGCCAGTCGCTTTATTACATACTTAGTACATTACTGACATTGTATATTTCACGTTTGGAAATATCAAATCGGACTTTCTACGTACCTAGTTAATTCGGTGACTTTACAGAACCACAGAACACATGATAGTCACAGAACGCAGAAAATCACTGGGCATGTTATGAAAAATTCTTTACTTTGTAGGCAATGGCATGTAAATTCAAATGTCGACAGGTATTTTGTATCTCATGTAAGGATAATGACCATGAACCTTGTATTGGATACACGAGATATATTTTTAACCGGCAAAGGAAAAGATTTCCAAGTTAGCTCAATTTCTTTCGTGTTATGCTTATTTACGCGTCCGTCCTACGCTTATTTATTTATTTATTTGGTTTGCTGACAGTTGTTACATTTATTATTTTCATGCACTTAAATTATCATAAACATACTTATTCTAAATGTACGACCATTTATGAGCCAACACCTTAGCGGTATCTTTGTCGAATATCAACCAAATTTATTTATTAATTTATTTGATTACTTTTTTATTAATTGAGTATATTAAATTCCAGCGCAAAGTTCTTTGCGACCCTGGTTTACTCCTTTGCCAAATTTCATTGTAATCAGATGTCTGTATAATCAGTTTTAGTGTTGAAAAGATACAAGACATATATAAAATGCTACATAGTTCCAAAGCCAAAGGAACTTCGCTATGCGATATTAAAATAATTATAATTTAACCAGTGAACAGAGTGTTATTATTATGTATGATCAACACCCACTTTGCACTGTATACGGCGTGTTCCGTTTAGAGCGAACAGTTTTCGTCAAGAATTTATAGTATCGACACAGACGTTGATCGGACGTCGAATATTTTTTCCCATGTGAGCTCTTATGGCCATACGAGTTGCGAGTGATTTGTTATGTTGTCTTGTCTTTGTGATCGTTTTACTCTTTAGGGCTAGTGTGTACGGTCTGCGTGCGAAATCTCCATAGGGTTTGTAACAAAGAAATGTATACTTCCAGTCGTCGTGCTAATATTAGGGCAACTCAGATCCAGGGACAAAAAGCTCGAGTACTTTTAAAATGTGAATAAAATATTAACCTTTTCCCATTACAGTAGAGCTAAAAATCGTATGAAAGTAGTATAATTTAGTCGCGACTACACGAGCATGTTCAACTGTGACAGTGTGTAGCTTTCATTGTCGCGTTGTTCTTCTGCTAATAGCGCAATAATTGTCAAATCGCAATCCGACATTAATTTAAAAAATATAACAAATGTTCGACTATATTTTCTGAATCGCGCACTGGCTTAATGCGCAAGCTACCAGCACCCGCCTGAATATTTGCGACTGTTCGAGCATCCACGCGACTTTTCGAGCATGCGCGAGCATTTATCGGCCAAATCTGAGCTGAACCTTGATGTTATTTTTAACGGCTTCAAGGAAGTAAGGTGAGAAAAGGTTCTATGTTCATCCCGCATGGTCTATGTGTGTATCGTGTGTACGCCCGTATAAGATGCGGGACGAATATTCGGAAGTGGAGATTTGGATACATTCAACTTTATTTCCTTAGAAATTGAGGATAGATTAAGTATTACCCATATTAAAGCTTTCGGGAAATCGAAGACAAAACATACGTTAAATGTGAAAAGTAAATTGCAGTCAGTGTTATTTTTACTTTATTAGTCTTTAAGTGACTAACTGTCACTACATAAATAGTATTTACATACCAAAATATGTGCTTTTTTATTATTATTAAGGCATATTTACAGAGTAAACACAAACTCATAACAACTGTGTTGAATACTTTAAGCTGGATGTACGCCGTATACGCTGGATGTAACTACAAACTAAATACTGGGTGTAAAGTATTTTTGACTTGGTTCACCCAGTGTCTCCACAAAATTACTTATACTTTTTCCATAGCACAGCTTCTCGTATTCCTTCACAATAATTAGAACTAATTATTATAAAAGACTTAAGTAAAAGACTATTTACCGGGTCGGAAACAGCGACATCACCTCAGTAATAAAATAATTAAGTTGGCAACCCTGTCTTATTGGTAAGTTCGAATGATACGTGCCAACTTGATTTGGTAACGTTAGCTATGCACTGTACTGAAATACTACCAGTTTTTTTACTTAATGTGCAGATTTATTTGTATGGATTGCTTGTTGACCTTTATAAGGTATTTACAAGCGCTCTCAGAATTAAATCGATCTGATTTATTCGTTTTCTTTCTCTTTTTGTGGAATTAAAGGTGATATAATTTACACATCACCTGCGTCTTTCTCTTCACCTTTTGTTTTTAATTGTATATTGTTCTGCTCGAAAAGTTGACTTTTAATTATAACAAGTCTCACGGAATCTCATTTTTGTCTGTCAGTCGAGTTTCGTCACTAAGATTTAAGATTTAATCCTAATCATGAAGTCGGATTAGTCTATCGTACTATTTGGTTACCGGAATATCTTAACTCTTATAAATTTGATCTATAAACAAAACAAGAAGAGAGAAAGAAGTAGAAGAAAGAGTATTGACTTTCTTGCATTTCTTAAGGTTTATCCAAATTTGGAAAGAGATTTATGCACTGCTCCGCTCCTAAGAGTTTTAGCGTGATATTACATAGCCTATAATATTCCTCAATAGATACTCTATCCAATACAAAAAGAATTATTCAAATCCGTCTGATAGTTCTAGAGATTAGCGCGTTTAAACAAACAATCAAACCAAAAAATATCTTTAACTTTATTATATTAGTATAGATTTTGGTTCGCCAGTCAAGGTAATCGCAGTGAAAAATAGCAAACGAGGCTTTCGATTCGTTTCTTGCGATGTAAAGGTTAAGTATATAAAATTTACCTTACACCAAGTAAGAGAGATCTGAGATTTCTAGCGATGTGCCGATAACGATTAGGTTAAAACTATAGAAACATGTGGTAAGCTTTTAGATCTTCAGTCAAAGAGAGCGACGCAATTATATTTAGACCCGCGATTAATTTAAAGCTGTTCAAACAAACTGTCAATGAAGTTGAAGCATATATATATTTAAGATATAATCAGGCACCTTGATGGATAGTTAGTACGAACCAGCGATTGGAGGAGATTAAGACAAATAGCAAGTAGTTGTAATCAGCCATCTTGAAGCTCTGACCAATTATATTAATGTTCTCGTTAGAAATATTTGTTCGTATGTCAATTTGCAGATCCATGTCAGTCTGTGGCTACAGTCGTGTAAATTAGCTAAATGCTTAAAGCGTTGGGGTTCCTTTAGCATTATTGTGAATGAGTATTTCTACCGAAGAGGGCGAGCGTTAGTTAATAAGGATTACTTACTGTTATTGGTTTGTCTACAATTACCATATCCATAGTTAAAATAAAAGCGATAGCAATAAAATCGGATTGCATCCAACTCTTACTATTTACTAATGAAATGCAAATGGTACCACACGCATATCTGCAATGTGTAATTTTTGAAGTTATAATTCTTTTGGCGCGTTATGGAAAAATGATGAGAGTAAATTTTTACGATGCGCGCGCACACCACCATGAAAAACCGACACCCTGAAGTTTGCTAGTCAACATTTTAGTTTTTCAAAAAAGTTACCAACTTCACTATAGTGATAAAAATGTTTTTTACATATTACTTTGAGTACGTTTGTAGAATTTGAGGTTAGTTGACGATATGTATTATTTATGATAATTTACTGTGATTATAAGTGATAAAAATGGTTTTTACATATTACTTTGAGTACGTTTGTAGAATTTGAGGTTAGTTGACGGTATGTATTATTTATTATGATATTTAAATAAACTTTATTTAACTAGATAAAAGTATAACTTCTTACGTGCGTACATAAGTACACACACACTTTTTTTTTTAGGAAAAAAGTGCAAGTTCAACATGTGTTTTACCTACACGAACAACTCTCGTTCCCAGGATGTTTAACAGTTGAGTGCTTTATACTTATAGGTAACACTGACGAGTTCCCATCCTGTTGTAGTTGTTTATTCCATGATAGCACCATGTTATTATTAGCAGTTCCTGACAGTAAAGGATTTGGTTTAGTTACAAATAGCATGATGATTTATTGAATGGATTGAGAATTTAAATGTTAAGCTATTGTGATTATAAGTTACCCACGTTTTTCGGATTAACACTTCAGTGAGCATATTGTACCTATCTCCACTTTGTGTATTTTTTTAAGCAATATGTCGTTCGTGGACAATAAAGATTATTCTATTCTAAGTATTAAGAGACCTGCGATTGGAGTTTCTTAAGAATAAATATTACAAATTAAATTACTACAAATAAGGAGAAACCAATTAATGTTTACCACGTAATTACAATTTAGATAACATTATAAACAGATCCAGATCTTGTTATAGCAGAAACGTGAACAAAATATATAAGTTGCAGCAAAAATATGAAATATAAAAAAAACAATAAATTACAACAGAAAAGAACAAGAGTGTGTGTGTGAGTGTGTGTGTGTGTGTGTGTGTGTGCGTGTGCGTGTGCGTGTGCGTGTGCGTGTGCGTGTGCGTGTGCATGTGCGTGTGCATGTGCGTGTGCGTGTGCGTACATTGATTGATTCTACTATAGTACAAAACTGTTCCAGCAATGGACAGATTATTATAGGATATGCGATAGGCTTAAATAGGTTAAAAATGAATGTCTGCAATACATGTGTTATAAGTGTGGTCGCTCTTTTGTACCATTCAAAACGTATGATCTGTTATACCGTCATTATTATGGAAATCTGAATGAAAATATCCAGAAAATGTTTTAAACATACATATTTTCTGAAAGTATTGATATTGTAATCTTACGTTTAACAAATCAAAACAGGTAGGTACTCGCAAATATCGTGAAGTAATAATCACTATCTCTCCAAACACGCATTAAAATCATAAATTAACGTCTCCAAAACTACCAATTAAACTATTATCGATAATTACTTATACAGAACCCACGCATTCGTACCAGTATTTAATATCAGTTGTTAAGAGTCCAATGATAAATGTGTACTACCCAAAATTAATTAGTATAATGGATTTGAGTGCCGATAAGGTAACGTATACTTTAGTTTAAGAATATAACCGCCTCGGGGTATACACCGTTATTAATGGACAAAAAACTCGAGTATTTATCCGGCAGTAATTGATAATGGAATTGTAAATAGTTTGCAGGAATTTTTTGATGATGTTGTTTGATTGTTTGTTTATACAGTTAAGAGTGTAAGAGGTCCGGATGTGTGACGGATTGATTGACCTGCTTAAGTGCACCTTGTTTCTTTTTTTTATATCGAAATAGTCTCGGCAGTAGTGAAATACTTATCTATACTAATATTATTTGTTTGTTTTGTTAAACGCGCTTATCTCAGGAACTACTGGTTCGAATTGAAAAATTATTTTAGAGTAGGATAACCCATTTATCGAGGAAGGCTATATAACATCACGCTACGATCAATAGGAGCGCAACAGTGACCATAAATGCAGATGAAACTGCGATGACGGCTGGTATTTTATAAACCTTTGTACTTTTATAGATGTTTCGGCCGAATAATGGGTATGACACGGCTATTGAGAGTCATGCCGTTTCACACTAATAATATTATACCCGTTGTAAATTGTTTTGAGATGAATCCCTGGTATTGCAGGGCGATAAATTGATCGCCTGGAACTTGAGGTCCACGTGTAACTTTTTTCTCTCTCTTTTTTGTTGTTTAAAGACAACTCCCGCATTAGGAATTACTCCTGTGTCGCGGGGAACTTTACAAACATACAAACAACGAACACAAAGAACACCCAGACCCTGGGTGGACTTGAATCCACGACCTATGGCATAGCATTCAGGGTCACTAATCACTAGACCAACAGGCAAGTCAAAAAAAAAAACTATACGAAAATAACGTTGTTAGCGCATCAACGCTCGCCTTCACTGCACTTCTGCAGGTCTAACTGTTAGTACGATCTAGTTCAATAGTTTTGATGTTCAGTGAAGAGCTCTTCAGCAGTTTGTGACTAGTCAAGATTTAGTAGGCTGCAGGTGGACTAAAAAGGTTGCCATTTCTACTGCGTATAAATTGACCATATGAGAATTGTTGCTTAGATTAGTTTGGTTCTAGAGTATTTTGTCTTCGTTATGTCATCTTTAAAAGTGTGGGTTTTACTAGGGTACAGCAAACTCTGATAGGTTGGACCCGGCTTACGTAGCGGTGAAGAACAAAAATATTATCTACGCTGGTTGGACTGTCACCACTCAAGCGCTCACCTAGTAGGGAAGACGCACGTGTTTAGTGTAAGGGAATCAGGGTCAGTAGCAATTACTGTAAAAATCGTTATCACGCATGATTAGGCTGATAAGATTGTGCGTGCGATTTAATGGTACATTTATTTTATACTGGCGTGCTGTCCGATGACCGAGATTGTACTTTATTAATTTGTTGCGTGAATTGCTTTATACTTGTTGATTAGCTCACAAAAGGGATGGCCTATGGGACGAAAGGTTCTGGAGTGGAGACCACGGATCGGAAAGTGCAGTGTAGGACGTCCACCTACAAGATGAACAGATGACCTTGTAAAGATCGCGGGTCGACGGTGGATGCAGGCCGCTTCCAAACGGTCTTCTTGGAATTGAATTGCCTTGGCAAGCAAAGGCTTGCCGCTTGCTGCTTTGCTTGCCAAGGTTTCAAGACACTTTGAGCTCATTCTGCGTAAATAGTAACACCAACAATCAACAAACTTCGGGTACTTTGAGATAACTTTGCACTTCGATACATGAGACGACCACCATCTTAGTCTACCCGTGACCATGGCTGCTGAAAAGCAACTGAAACGTCGGGACCAGTATAGATAGTAAAATAACACCAAATAAATCGCGATAGAATCCGTGAAAAATAGTTTTATTTCAATGTGTAACATTCGCGTAAACTTTCGATAATATCAGGTCTTCTTGGAAGTCATACGTCCAGCAGTGGACGTCCTTGCTGAAATAATGATGATGAGTTAAAGTGAGCATGACGACAATTGTACTACAGTATAACCCAATTTGTCAATAGGACAAGCAGTAAACAGTAAACTATAAAAAAGTTCAATATTTTATCAAACGCTTCATCCCACTAATATTATAAATGTGAAAGTTTGGAAACATGGATGTTTGTTACTCTTTCACGCAAAAACCACGGAACCGATTGCGATTAACTTGGTATGTAGATAGCTGGAGACGTGTATTAACGCATAGGCTACTTTTTATCCCGATATTCTCACGGGATCGGGACTTACGCGGGTGAAACCGCGGGGCGCTGCTAGTTCTATTATATTTCAAACTATTATAGCTAGTACTTACTTTTCTGCAGTTTTATCGATATTTATTGATAAGGCACTGCTCCTCTCCCATGGATTAGTGTAATAGAGCAAGAGCCCGCGACGGCCAGACCTTTGTTATTTTATAAAAGCTGAAAGTTTTTCTGTGCATGCCCCCTATACGGGTAAGAACGACCAGCGACTAAGAGTTTGGGTTGTGGTTACTTGGGCAGGAAACGGGTAGTAAAGGTGTATAAAATAGTACCTTAAATTCTTTAAAGTATAAAGCTCAATTTTTTTATATTTTCTTCGGGATAACTTTAGAAATCTCGTCATCCATTGCCGGACACTTATGACAGTTGCTACCCCCTGCCAGACACCCCTAAACTTTAATAAATTATAATTATACTTTCGTTATAGTATAAAAGCCAAATTTTATGTATGTTACCTGGGGACCTATAAAAAAACGTTACCTCAAATAGCCTGATAGTTTTAATGGTTTTTACATATTGCCAGACACATTGAAAGTCCGCTGTAGGTGCGAGCGCGAGTGCTTAGTCGATCACGATCTTTTAAGATATCTAATAAAAAAATAATTTTATTATCTTCAAAACTATGTTATGTAAAGTAAAAAATGTTATTTTAATATTATAAAATACACACACACAACATAACTTGGTAGTTGGTCCCCTTCAAACCATTTGAACTGGTATTTGTCATCTTTCAATACCCAGCCGTTATTGTCTGGTTTATATGTGGTTGGATTTTTCAGATGAGCATTATTCCAAATGGTACATATATAATTTGCTCGCAGAAATTGCTGCAATAGCTCGCTTTTGCAAGGTAACTTCTTTCGGTCAAAAGCTTCGTTTACATCGGAGACTGTATACGAGTCGATGAATATTTGAAGTCTAGCGGCATCAACATCAATTACATTAGGCTTTCGACTGGCCTGGTGGCCTAGTGGTTAGTGACCCTGACTGCTATGCCTCAGGCCGTTGGTTCGATTCCCACCCGAGTCTGGGTATTCTTTGTATCCGTTCTTTGTATGTTTGTAAAGTCCCCCGCGACACAGGAGCATATTAATGCCTAATGCGGGAGTTGTTTCTTATTGCAAAAAAAGAAACAAAAAACAAATATAAAACAAAAAGAAAATATTAGGGTGTTAGGGACATATTGTAAACATTGCATATAAATCTCTGGATAATATTAAAAATGTTTTGTTGGTTATCTAAATTTTCAATTAATTCACTGTTGCCGAAGTTCTTGAAAGCTTCCTGGTACTCTGGATATTTTTTTAATGTCTTATATTATGGTATTAATTTTCCTATTCTGAAGAACGCAGGATTAAAATCACAACCTGTGATGGCATGAAATCCAGGTAAGCTCTGACAAATTAACCGTCCCAACTCTGCATGTGTTTTGGTTAGGTCCACATATCTTAAATTATTGCTAGTACCCGTAAGCATCCGAACAACCGAATCACTTTTAAGGTGATGCATGTTACCAAGCATAATAACCGCAACATCGTTATCCGCACTTCTTATTACTATTTCTGCTCGATAGTTGATATTACATGCATGGTATACTATCTTCGTATCTGCTTCCTCGTGTGCTGTGGCCATGTCCTTGAAATAATTATACTCTTTGATAATTACCTATAGCCGGACGGTACGTAAACACGCGACAGGGCTTGCCCATAATTTCATCTACCTTCTTGAGTTTCTTTCTAGTTTTGTGATTATAAATTTTATAATTTATTTTTTATTTAAAAAATGAAATTCGTTGTGAATGAAATGATAAGTGTTCAATAAAAATACATGTCTAGTTTTTTTATTAGTAGATTTAATAAAAAAACACTAAATATTACTAGGTACCTACCACTTTTTACTTTCATAATCATTGCATAATGACATTTCGTCTAATTCAATATCATTTGTAAGTAGCTACATACATAAGTAAATAGATAGCTTAGTCTAGGAAACTACCTACGTATGTCACTTTTGTCGCCCTATCTACTTAATTATTTATTAATCCAGGTATTTTACTCGATGGAAAAAGCGAAATGCCTACCTATTAGAAAAAAAAAGCAATTACGTATTAGTAGGTATATAAACATTATTTTATAGTCCTACCTTTCTGAGTTTCCAGGTAATTTAAAAAATGTTATATCTGGATGCGTTTTTTGAAGAATTCAAGCAACCAAAAACAGCACAATATAGTCTATAATTGCTCTTTGAAATATTAAGTAAATATTTGTATTTATTTCAATGAAATACACAAATCTACAGATAACTGTACCGTGGTTGTTACCTCGCGCTCGCACCATCAGCGGACTTTCGATGTGTCTGGCAAGATGTAAAAACCATTAAAACTGTCTGGCTATTGAGGTAACATTTTTTTATAGGTCACTAAGTAACATGCATAAAATTTGGCTTTTATGCTATAACGAAAGTATAATTCTAATTTATTAAAGTTTAGGGGTATCTGGCAGGGGGTAGCAACTGTCATAAGTGTCCGGCAATGGATGACGAGATTTCTAAAGTTATCCCGAAGAAAATATAAAAAATTGAGCTTTATACTTTAACGAATTTAAGGTACTATTTTATACACCTTTACTACCCGTTACCTGCCCAAGTAACCACAACCCAAACTCTTAGTCGCTAGTCGTTCTTACCCGTATAGGGGGCATGCACAGAAAAACTTTCAGCTTTTATAAAATAACGAAGGTCTGGCCGGCGCGGGCTCTTGGGCTATAATGATATGAAGCTTAAAAGTTTTAAATTAAATAGCTTATATCGGAATTGTAAAATCTGAAGTTAACGAAAACAAACTTGTCAGTTCGAAATTGTTATAGGTAACGTGTTGGGCCTCATGCCTACATATATTAATATTGAGATGCTGAATGTCTGAAAAACAAGAGCAATATCTTAATAAACTTACGGAATTTTAAGGTTAATAAATAAAATGTGATAAGTTTAAAATAAAGTCCTAAATATACTTATTAAGTTGTTAAAGGTAGTTGGACACCTTTTATCCGAAATTTAAAAGCTTTTACGATAAAACATGACATTCAAAATGTAAATTTTGTGTGTGGGCATTGAATTTTACGATTTAAATTAAATTTAAGTGCAAGATATTTCACTTTCTCTCAATAAAATGCGGTTTGTTTTTTAACTGACTTCAAAAAGGAGAAGGTTATATGTTCGGCTGTATTTTTTTATGTATATTTTTATGATTTGAAAAAATATTTGTTTTATTTGAAAGGGTCTACCAAGGTGGTCCTTTATCACCAAGTCCACCACCACCAATAAACCAATAAACTCTACTTCGAACTTGTAATTTGATTTATTTCCTGTTAAGGTGTTGCTATCATACCATTATTCATATAGCATGCACATAATACCAAGAGGAAGAGAAGTAGACAGATTAGTACGTGGTCAGACGAGTTAAAAAAAACCTCTGGCCCACTGCAAGAAAAAGAGACAGCTGAAAAGTGCTAGAGTAGGCCTTCGTGTATAAAGGACAAGCTACAAAAAAGGACCACTTTGCAAGCATAGTTTTAAAATTAATTTTCGGTTTTAAATTTTGTACTCTTTGATTTTAATTTAAAGTATCTCTATATTCTTTGACCCTTTAACTAAAACTTATAAATCAAAATCAAACTTATCGCGAACGAAGCCTGGGGCAAAAGATAGTAATCATATAAGATCGATTAACAAGGTTGATTTAGAAAGCATCATTAATATAATTAGTTCAATTCAAGCGTCATAATATTTAATGTCGTTGTAATACCACATTTACACCGTGTAAATAAAAACTGGTTCAGTACTACACACATAATTAGTCATGATTGATGTACGCTCCCCTGCAATGGTGTGAGTGACAGTCTATATAAAAAGTTTATCATTAAAATATGGTGCAATATTCTCAGAAAATCACAAGGAATATTTTTCTCTTGACTTAACTTTCAATCGAAGTATTTATTACAACAACATATTGTGTAAGTTTAATGTTGAAATTAACGGTGTTATTTATACCGTGTTCATCCATGGTAATCTTAATGTAAAAATACAAATATGTCTATATTGAGTCTCCTACAGGATTACTGCCAACTGTATCACCCCTGCGAAGGGCGGAGGTGAAATGTGGTAATTAGATACATAGAGCTTCAAAATCAGAAATATCTAATGTGATGAAAAAAGAGTGCAACATATGATGCCATGTATTGATTTGCGACAAAGTCGTACGACCTTTCCAACCGCAAAATATAAGTTTATAATCACAAAAACTATTTTTTTATGTGATACTACTCGTAGCAACCCGTCCCGGCTTCGCACGGCTAGCAAATACATCTTCAACAATCATCAAGATATTTCAACCAATTTACACAAAATCTTAACAAATTATACACCTAAACCTTCCTCATGAATCTCTCTGTCTATTACTGAAAACCGCATGAAAATCCGTTCAGTAGTTTTTTAGTTTATCGCGAATAGACAGACAGACGCGGCGGGGGACTTTGTTTTATAATATTGTGGGGACTACGCGCGCCCGCTTGCAACCTTCATGGATTGACGAATAAATACTATTTGGTCGCGCGAAAGTCTGCTGGCGACTTCATGCTCTTAATTCGTATTTTAATTAATCTAGTGAATGGAACAATGAAGAAACAAGAGGACTCGAGTTGGAGAAGCCTGCGTGCGTGGTAGCCTACGCTGTCACGCGGAGCTTCAAGATATATAGAATATTTAAAAGTGTTGTTACAAGTTATCTGATTATTTGTCTTTATTGTATTTTAAAGGTTTCAGTAAAAAAACCTAAGTTGCTTCACATAATCTTCTCATTTCCTCTCCTTAGAAACAGATCTGTCTTTCTGGGTACCTGCTCTATCAAAGAGCTTTTACAATATGTAGTGATAACAACAAATTAACGACTGTCTGATTATTTCCTCTACTTGTGCTGTCAGACCTTGCTTCTTACCAAATTTCATGATTCTACCTACCTGCGAAATGTTAAAAATTGTTAAAATCTAAGGCTTAATGGTCGTATATTTTGATTGCGTTGACTTAGAAGCTTGATTTTTTTTACAGCTTCAAGGGATGGCTGTCATAAGTATTTGACGTTAATTTCAACTTGATGCTTGAACGGGTTCCTGAGCAAAAGGCCTGATAGACACACAGACAGACAGAGGGACAACAAAGTAATCTTATAAGGGTTCCTTTTCGCCTTATGAGGAACAGAGCCCTATTAACGATTAACTTAAATCCTGATCAGTGATAAAAATGCCGATTTTTAAACGATAATATCTCGATGACTGTTTAAGCTGTATTTATGAAATTAGGGGTTCTAGTTAATCTAAGGGGTTTTAACAAATAAACAAAAAATTAAGTATTTATGTAAAATAAATTATGAGTTATTAAGCGGTCAAAAGTAGCTCCAAATGGTTCGTGTAATATAACACACGGCTGCTGCGTCGCCAGTTCCTTTTCCTTGAACTTGGCTTGATCTAGACCCTAACTATAATATTATAAAAGCGAAAGTTTGTCTATGTGTTACGCTTTCACTCCTTTTAACTACTCAACCAATCATCATACACGTTAGGGGTACAGAAAAAGAACATAGGGTACCTTTATCCAGAAAATCCCCAGGGCCGGTCTTCACCGGCAGTGGAGCAATGCTTGCATTGTATTTCGCCAAATGAGTGAGGTTACCGAAGGCCCTTCCCTCTCCCCTTTTCTCCCCTTCCTCTACTCCCATATTAAATGCCGGCGACTCACTTGTGACTCTTCAGTTGTAGGTGTCCATGGGCGGCGGTAGTCACTTATCATCAGGTGACCCGTCTGCTCGTTGGCCCCCTATGCCAAAAAAAAATCATAAATTATCTTTACTTATAAGGAATGTATACTGTATATATTCTTGACATAATACTTTTAAGTGTTACCTTGACATTTCTACAGAAAGATGAAAATTATAATCTTCACCAATCCATATGAGTCTTACTCGTATGGTTTTAATTTTTGTAGTCCATTTCCAAGGCGATTCTCACAATCACTATGTTGGAGATGCCCGAGGTGGGCACGTCAATTCGAACAATTTATTACACACCGGTCATTTCGATTCAATGAAATTCTGATTGAAGGAGTGGTGATGTGTATTTGGGGTCGAGAACGTATCATTAAATTATTTTTACTCCATTGACAATTAAGGCCATGTTCAGATGACGGGCGTTGAACGCGCGTTTTGATCCGACGAGCGCTCGCAGAGGCCGCCAACACACCTACAGCGTTTACGTGCGGTTTGAGATCATTGATTTGCCAAACTCATGCCATGTGAAAAATGGTATACGTACTTTTATTAAAATAGCTGAATACTTTTATTAAAATCACGTGTTTTCGCGCACAGAGCAAACTAATGATCTCAAAGCGCGTTGACAGCTGTAGGCGTTGGTGCAGCGTCGAGCGCGCGTCGGCATCAAAACGCACGGTAGCATGTGAACGACTTGAACAAAATTCGTCATCGGAACATGGCCTTATCGCTATCAGATTTGAATTTCCAGGTAAACTAGATATATATATATATATATATATATATAAACTTTAAAAGTAATATAAGCTATCGACAAAAGTTAAACTCTTGTGTCACGGTTGTATCCTAATGTTGTGCAATGCATAAATAAATAAATTTTAAGTCAAGTTATGAGTTAATTTGTGAAACGATTATTATGCTTCAAGCGTTATATTGATTTGAACGCCATTATTAGCTCGTTTAAAATCAATTAGAGAAATTGTTCATTTCATGAGGATAAATTCGATCTTATTTTTCTTTACTGCATCATTTTTTTTATTGTAACCCAATTGTGTCTTAAAAGATCTTTGTACGCAATGGTGGATTCAGTCTTTAAGTGAGGAGGCTTACAAAATGTAAATGCAGACTTTATATATTTACCTTAAGATTAGGTACTTTATACTGTTGACTGTTCTTAGGACCAACTGTAAAGTGAAAGAAGAATAGATAGAGAAGAATGAAACAGGAGAACATCACAAACTTTTATAGTTCAAACTTCACAGACGAAGATTTTTCTCCAAAGGGCTCGGGAAGATTAACCACTAAATACTAGATGAAAGCGTAGATCATAATAGAAGAGAATAAATCTTCTGCGAAAATAAGTTTTAACTTAATCTTGACCATTACATGGTTTGAACACCATATAATTACTTTGAATACGCGTTGTTACAAGCCATTATAAAAGGCTCGAGATCAATACATTATGTCCAATTATTCGGCACCTTTCATTTATTTATGTTTATGACTTTAAAATTATAGGTCTCAGGACGAAAACAGCGATCCCGCCGTTATTATAAGTATGTTGTACGAGTAAGACTTCGTCAACCTGACTCTGTTCCCTGAATATGGACACAGTACCTAAGTTCTATAGGACAAAATTCACGTTTTAAAGTGAAAGTTATAACAATTTGCCCACACATACATACAAACACGCCTGTATTCTCAAAGAGGTAGGCAGGGCGTATTAAACACCCACGTCTTACTACATGACACATCTTGTCACATGGCACATCTTGTCACATGGCACATCTTGCCATATGGCACATCTTGTCACATGGCATATCTTGTCACATGGCACATCTTGCCACATGGCATATCTTGTCACATGGCATATCTTGCCAACTATAATTTGGCCCCGCTCTCGTAATAATTACTTGCCTATTGCCGTCAACCGGGCTCTGTGGGAATTAAAGATGGGAAAATATGAATGAAAAGGAAATTGTTATACCGGTGAATTGCGGGGTGTAAGAAATAGCTCAGTCAGCTCAGTCAGGGTCGCATAGCTGTAACTCCAACTGGCAGTTGCCGGGAGTTCGAACTCTGGAATGTCTGCGTATTGCGTATGTACTAACGCAGATTAATATCTGTTATTTTATGAATTTTTAATTATGTTGTTTACGGTAATTGCAATTGCAAAATGTGGGTTCATCAAATATGACCACCTGTGGCAAGGAGAGGAGGCGGAGAAGGGGGAGGTGTCGAAAGATCGTGAAATTCGTGTGACGTAATTTATGAATGGCTCCTAAGGCGACTACATTACTTGCAAAATGAAGATGAAAAGCGAACGAGGTTATGAGCAACAAAATCCTTTTCACAAAAATGACTTCAAAATACATAAAAATAAAACCGGCCAAGTGCGAGTCGGCCAGTCCGACACGAAGGGTTCCGCACCATTACCTATACAACATTAGACACTATATTATTTTATTATATCCTACCTGGTGACAGACAGACAAATGGACAGTAGAGTCTTAGTAATAGGGTCCCGTTTTTACCCTTTGGGTACGGAGCCCTAATAAAATGCTTATATATACAAGTAATTTAAACGCAAGAGTTTAAATATCATAAAGAGTTGAGTTTGAACATTCTGTGGGGTAAGTAAAATCAATCACACAATCCAACAACATAAGAAAACAAACGCTCTTAATCCGGAAATATTTATCATGCACAGATTAAAATATATAAAAAACGTATATCGGAAGTGCAAGTGTGATGAATATAAATAGTTTAATTAAGGATACGTGTGACAGTGTTTTATTACATTTTTATCAATAATGTATATACTAGGCTAATATAGATGCCTAAAGCACCGTACTGCATATTACCTTACCTCGTAATCACGGCAGTTGTTAAAGTCGGGAAAAGTGCAGTACCTCTACAACTAGCTACTAAATTGCAAGCATCACTAACACCACGTACTACACATTAGGTTTTTTTTTATAGGATAGGGGGCTAACGAGTAGACGGCTTACCTTGTGGTAAGTGACTAACGCCGCCCATGGGCACCTTCAACTCAAGAGTCACAGTCACAGGCCTTTAAGGTGGGAGTATTTGAAGGCAGGAAGAGCAGAAGTGAATGGTGCGGGGCGGGTAGAAGGGGAAGAGTGGGAAAGGGAGGTTAGAGCCCCTGGAAACCTCTCTTACTCGACGAAACACAATTGCTTCACGCCGGTTTTCTGTGAAGCCGTAGAATCACTCCGGTCAAGCCGGCCTATACGTGCCGAAGCAATGCTCTCTCACAAAGTCATTAACCGACGAAAGAAAGGGAGGAAGGAGGTTTTCATTACAACAGCAATATGCAGACATGCTAAACTAGTATAATTATGATTCACCTATCAATGATCTCTCTTACTTTATTTTTACTCAATTTGTTGTTGTGTTGCCCCGTTGTTTCAAATCCTTCTTTGTTCAGGCACCATTTTGAAGTTATTTTACAAATTGACATCAAGGTTACTCGTGTTTTTTGGCAATAGTTTATATATATATTTGTGAAATGTACACATCTTAAATTGACTGGTTCGCAAGTGTGTCGCTAACGAAAGTCGGTGTATATCTAATTAAACTTTAATTAAGTGTTTTATTGCTTGTCTCTCCAAATTTTATATACATTTGGAAAAGCAATCAAAGGTGTCAAATTATATGCTCTTATGACAGTTTAATAAGTGAAATAAATTACAGTCATATAATATACAGTCATATAATATACAAGGTGTAACAGAAAGGTGAGGTCATATTTTAGAGTCGGTCGTAAAGCAGATTCTGTAAATAATGTTAAGCACTTACAATCTTATTTTGAAACTGCCAATTTAAACTTGAATTTTGACCGATAAAGTTAATATTTCGTAAGAGAGAGAGGGCTGACATGAGTTAATTAACTATGGGTATTTAATACCAGGGATATTCATGGTGTGGCCAGATGTTTCTAAAAATGTCTGGAAAAAAAAATTATATGCTCTTATGACAGTTTAATAAGTGAAATAAATTACAGTCATATAATATACAGTCATATAATATACAAGGTGTAACAGAAAGGTGAGGTCATATTTTAGAGTCGGTCGTAAAGCAGATTCTGTAAATAATGTTAAGCACTTACAATCTTATTTTGAAACTGCCAATTTAAACTTGAATTTTGACCGATAAAGTTAATATTTCGTAAGAGAGAGAGGGCTGACATGAGTTAATTAACTATGGGTATTTAATACCAGGGATATTCATGGTGTGGCCAGATGTTTCTAAAAATGTCTGGAAAAAAAAATTAAAAACAAAATCATTGAAATTGACATTAGAAATATGCGGATATACTAGGCAAGCTAGCAATTTCAAAAGAAAAAAAAAATCAAAACAATTTTTTTTTTCAATCAAATATTTGTCGGCTAGAAATAACGCTTCTGAAAATTGACCACACTTTTCTGGACACTCTGTATAATTAAATAGATAATTTAAATTTTGGTCGTTGCATAAATGCTACAGGCGCAATCATGAATGCTAGCTATGATTTAAGATAAAAGTTTGTTTTTAACCCCCGACGCAGAAAGAGGGGTGTTAAATGTTTGACGTGTCTGTGTTTCTGTGTGTCTGTCTGTGGCATCATAATCATAGCGCCCAAACGGATGAACCGATTTGAGTGCGTTTTTTTTGTTTGAAAGGTGCACCTTTCAAACGATCGAGAGTGTTCTTAGATATAATTCAAGAAAATCTAGTCAGCCGTTCGAAATTCATCAGCTTTTTTCCAATCGATGAAGGGATTTTCGAGTCTGGGGGTATATTAAATTTTAAATTTATGATTATAAATTATCATCTAAGGAATCTCATCTCATCTCTAAACTCGGCTACTAAATAAATTCTTCTTATTCCGAAAATGTAAATATACTTGGTAGGTGGTCTCGTTGAACCACAGTAGAAATAATAATGTAAGTTTGTAATGTGTTACGTGACATGAAATATTTCGTGTAAATAGGTAGTATAATACGCAAATTCGTATTCATAAAACGTGTGTTTAATATCACGTCCGTGTATAACATATAATTCTTGGTAAGAAAAAAAAAACTAAAGATTAAGTCGTAATATATTGCGTAATGCGTACCTAGTACACAATGTGTTATGGTGAAACTACTAGTTTGTTTCTGGTTTAAAAATTAAAATAATTGTATTAAAGAAAGAATGGGCCAATGGGTTTTAACCAGTTTATAGCAATCCTAAAACTTGGTAAATACGAATAATTTATGGTGTTACATCTATTGCTAGTTTTTATTTCGTGTGGAAACCTCCCGCGAATACCTCGCCGAGAGTGTACGACGAAGTGATTATGTCGCCCAATGACTTCTTGCACAGACCTGTAGTCGGAAGATGGGAAAAATAAACGAGTAGAGTGAATAGGTTTCTCTTGGATAGGCGTGGACCATCTTCATCTTTATTATCACTTTCCATCAGGTGAATTGGAAGACAAACACCTATTTCATTACCCAATAAAAAAAAAGTGTGCTTCTCGGGACGCCCGACAGAAGTGATAACTTAAACCTACCGCTGCCGTATGCGTGAGAGAAAGGGAAGCCAGACAGACTGGCGCCGTAACGCGTTAAGTAACGAAGCGGTTTACCCTCCCATAAGAAGTTATCGCTTCAAAAATTAATAATAAAAGGTACTCTGGCAACCTTTCCTGGAGGCTCCGTCCTCCGAGCTCCTATCCTCCCGATAGACATGAAGGCGCCGCCTTTCTTGAACCGGTATTCGAACTCTTACCGCCACAATCAGGCCATTTGGGCTATCTATATAGACAGTTTATTCCTCTTGGTCTCCTTTTCAGTCCGCTGCCAGTAATCCCTACAGCTTAGCTGGACAGAGGTCTGAGCCTGACCGCTCCCGCTGGTTTTTATTCAGGTTTTTCTCCCTCGCGAGCCCGAATAATCACTACTTTCCGTTGGTTATCCGGGTGAAAGTCTGTGAAAGATTAGACCGAATCCAAAGACAAGAAACCCATCGGACCCTTGAAGTTTCTCGACTGTGACCTCAGCTAATCAGAGAAAGTTATTTAGATAAAATCGTTAGATTTCACAATTGGTTAGATTTCTCTGGCAATATGAGGTAGGTGTAGCTAAAACATAATAATAATAATATTTTTTATTGCTTCTCTCACACAGAAAATGTTACTTCATTAATTACTAGTTATAAACCAAATGTAAATTTCAAGAGATTGTAATCTGTGTGAGAGACTGGCATCCGTACTAGGTAGAACCTGTATGACAAATGATCAGCCTCTCCTAGCTCTAGATAAGTAAGTACACCTCGGTTAGACCCAATTCTACGGTAGGTGTACTTGTTACAATGTAATTATAAAATGTGAGATGAATGAATGAATGTATATTGTCTGAGGTGTAATACAACTGAGGATGTCGGTGTATGTAAGTAGATATGTGTATTTAAGTAATTTGCCCCAAAACATTGCAAAAGCAAAATATAAGCAGAGCAAGGAATCTTTGACTGAGGCGATTAAGATTTGTGTCAGTAAAACCTAAACAGGCCCTTCTATTTTCTAAAGCTTATATCTACATATGTGTATGTTAGTTTGGGTGAAATCTTGTAAGGTAAATTAAAACCACTTGCTCTTATCCTAAGGAGTTGAAATTTGATATGTTGGTTCAGTACCATTTTTATGGTAAGCATGACTTAATTCTGCCCCAGGATTGGCTTTAAACGAGCTATTCAACAGTCAATAGTAAAGAGTCATATTATCACTACATATTATAAAACAAAGTCCCTCGCTGCGTCTGTCTGTTCGCGATAAACTCAAAAACTACTGAACGGTTTTCATGGGGTTTTCACCAATAAATAGAGCGATTCATGAGGAAGGTTTAGGTATATATTTTGTTAAGTTTTGTGTAAATTGGTTGAAATATGATGATGATTGTCGAAGATGTCTCTGCCACCCGTGCGAAGCCAGGGCGGGTTGCTAGTAACATTTAAAAAAACCTAAACGAACTTACTCCCGTGACGGTCGGTTGTCGGTCGTGAAGTCGGTGGCTACTAGCTTATTTTTTCAGTAATTCATTTTCGGACAAGCGTTTTCCTACACTTGAGCTTTTTCGCATCCAAATCATTATTTAAAAAAGAAATAAGAGAAGGGAGAGCAGCAACAATAATCAAGACTCTATAAATGTGTTTAAAAGCAAAAAGAACATATTTATTTGTATATTTAAACTGGCTTATAACCAGTCATATTTAGACAAAATTCAGCAGTTAAAACAAATGAAAATAAAAGAACTAACAGTGGCGACCATTACATATGTACAGTATGTATTTTATGTTTTTGTTTATGTCTGTTTTTCAGTTTCTTAAAGCTATAGTTCATATTTCCACATAAGATAATTTCGAAAACTTTAGTATACCATGTACCATTTATTTTATTGTCCAGCTTAGTTTGATCAACATACTAGCAAAAGCAATAACTAATATATTTGTATGACGGGCTGTATTTTACTCAATGTACTGAGGCATTTCTGGCTAAACGAAACGGTGCCGACACGAGATCCAATTATTGACCGATGCGGATATGTTTACCATTATTTTGGTAGGTAAATATAAGTGGCACTACACTTTAAGAGCATTTCTAATGAAATATGGACCGTTTTGACAATAAAGGATCTTCACCTCAGTGTGAAGTATTTGCTTCCGTAAAAAAAAATGGTTTTCTTGACCTACTCTACTATCAGGAACATGGCAGTGAACACCCTTGATGTTTCAATAAGTATGTAAATTATTTGGTAAAAACACCAAATACATAACACCGATATTGGTTTGGCGATTTCCTCATTATTCCCTTCTTCTTGAGAGTGACACTCTCATCGTATAGTGTTTGCTCAAAATTTCACGAAGCTCTTTGGCAATTAGGCTACAGCGTTAGACATCGCTGGCAATGGAATTACCAGTTCAAGACGAGTTCTATTCATTTGGCTACTGAAGTTGAGTGACTTCAGTACAAGAAAAAAGATGTAAAATTCAAGGCAACGTCACTTAAGGAAAACAAACAAAGAAAGTGTGAATAAAAACATTGATGTTGTGTTCCTTCGCTGCGTGTTGTCCGATGTAAAATGCTTTTTATACACTGCAATTCATCGTTATAACCCGTTTGATATATTGCCGTATTGCTTCCAATGAATACATGAATATGTTTGTAGACATTTCATATTTATAACATTCAACGTGTAAAATCTAAATATAATGGCTTAGATAGTGGTTGCGGTAAGTGGTTCATAGAAGTGATTGTGTATTATATAGCGACTTGCGTCCCATTGAGTAAGATTTTGTCATTTGCAAAGCGGGCGTGGCTCACGTATTCAGCTATTTTTTTTTCTTTATATCCTTCTAGTCAACAGTAGGCACACTAATCGCTGGATTTTTTCAAATGCGCATGATTTGACAAAGACCTTCTCTAGACAACTTAAAGTTGAATTTCAATTAGCAGGAATTGGATTAACTGGTGGATGAAAACATTAAAATTTGTATTTAAAATTAGCTTAGCTGGTGTTAGCGGGAAAGACAACTCGTTACCCGATCATCGGGTCTTAGAGGGTGATGAGTTCGGGTTTCGTTCGTTTTGGAGAAGGGAGGGCGATTTGCTCTTCCTCTCTGGTAAAGTGGGCCTGACTTGTTACTTTGCATTGTGGTGAAAACTTTCTACTTAAGGTAGTCTAGGTAGTATATTTAATTTTAGTGTTTCCATTCTTTCTTTAAAGTAATTTTAAGTTTTACTGTGTTTCTGGTTAGTGCTCTATGTTCAGAGATTTTCTGTAGTGTATTTCTGAATCAGTGGCCAAAGACTCCTGTAACGAAACGTACAATCTTTCTAGGTCTTGTAATTGCCTCTCTTTTTTAGCCAGATGCCACAATATGTGTGGATTAGGTACTTACACACGAAAAAAGGTACTTATACCTATATTTATTTTTATCTGTTTAAAGATTTAGATAATGACATATTCTTGGCATGATCGATATTTATGTATGCATCCTATATAATTTAGTATAAACGTAACGTAGGTATTGACAAAAAAGTAAAAAAAAAATAAGTTTTTGATATTTATAACGAACAAAACCTTAGGACTGTACCCCGTTCATCCCGTTACATAAGTTGAAACATTAGCGGTTCCATTCTTGGATCGCCTAGATTGTTATTGGATGTTTCATTAGAGAAATTCTATAGATCCCTGAAATCAATTTTTGATTTTCCATCGAGTCAATCGATCGTCATTCGATGATAAATGGTTCGATTTCAATCTCGTGGCACAATTTCATCTCTATTGGGCACTGTGAAGTCAAATGTTTTGGGTTATTTTTTGCTCTCTAAATGCCATAAATTCAATGGAAGCTGCATGATTAACGAAATAATATGGATGTTTCTGAGTAAGCTTTAATTAGTCACGAGCGCGCCAACCGCGCAGCGCATTTCCGCCAATTAAACTTTTTGTTGTTTTAAACTCACTGTTTATATAACCTCAATTGACGATAAAGGACTGATTAATGAATTTTGATAAAGTAAATGTTGTTTTTCTGAATATTCAGGTTTGTATTGTTTGTATGGTTAAGGGTCACCTCACCTTAGTCATTATGCAAAATTACTGTTAAGAGGCGAGATTTCTTTCATTAAAAATATAACTCCAACACTATAGAATACTCACTGCGTTGCGGGGGACTTTACAAACATGAAACTAACGGACACAATAAACACTCAGAACATAAGAAGATCGTCCTTAGAGAGTAAGTAGGTGACTATTTATACCACTGCGCCATCCGTGCAGTCAACTATTTTATATTAGCTGTACCCGCGACTTCGTCCGCGTGGAATAGTGTATTTATTTCGAATCAACAGCCCAAAAAATAAGTTTTAAGCTCCAGCTCTAACTTTTCATTCCCACCTTTCAACCCCTTACACCCGTTTTTTTCCCAATAAAAAGTAGCCTATGTCCTTTCTGAGGTTGTAGGCTATCTGTGTACCAAATTTCATCCAAATCGGTTCTGTAGTTTTGGCGTGAAAGGGCGACAGACAGACAGACAGTAACTTTCGCATTTATAATATTAGTAAGGATTATTTTGTTGAAATTCTATTTCTTGAATAATAATTCTTTATAACCACCCTTAGGAGGGACAACTGTCTTTTAGCAAGAGAGAGTTACGATTTGGGCCCGAAGGTGTCTTTGTTGGGTTAGGCAGAATACCTAATTTATTTCAGAGATGATGAACCCTTAGTGATACCCCCCGCCGGGGGGGCGATACCAGAACATTATCTAAGTATAGTTGTGTAATATGTCCCACTACCAGATTGGTAGACGATTATGGTGATTGCTCTACTCCTAAGGATTGTGGCGTGGTCTTAGACATACTCGTAGGTATAACCTTTCTCACAAAATGGGGTATTTAATATGTAATCGGATCGGATTCTATGATAAGCCTATTCTAGCAAACTATTTTTCATATAAATGTACAATAATTGTACATATCTTTATAATATTAGCATATACATGTAAAACATATGATCAGTACCTAATTAGTTATGTCAAGAAATTAATTATTAATAGGTATATCGTTTCTTAAGCTGATGCCATTTCTGTATTTGATTCACGATTTAATTAACTATAAGGCCCTAATTATTAGTTTGCAGTGATTGAAACCTTGAAACATTTTTTTTTGATAATAATTAATGAAGAAAATTACGAGGTTACACTATATTATATTTCATTAAGTATCGTCGCAATGTTTACTAAAAGCCGGCGTCAATATGTAATAAAAAATCATCCACAAGACATAATAAAAAATAGTTAAAAATGATTAATACACTTAAAAATTACTACTGTTAGTACTGGGCGGTTCGTTAGTAACTTTGTACACCCTTGAAACTTCCTAGGGGTAGGTTTTAAAAGAGGTAACATTATTGAAATGACGTTCTTTAAAAGTACGTGCTAATAAATAAAGTACGTGCTAGACACATGTTTGTGTTGCAAACATGCAGAGTTTTATTAACAACTGTCTATCAGGTTGGAGCGCACGAGGCGCTACCTTAGTCGTATAATAAAACACTTCTCGGGTAACTGTTACCTTTTCCGAGTAGTGATTCTCACGTTTCTAGCCTTATTATTGCCATGGCTATGCGGCCAGATGGTAGATTTCTCAGACAGGACAGGGTTGCCTCAAAAGAGATAATAATTAAAAAAAAACATATTTTTTAAGTTTGAAAACCTGTGATGGATCAATTGTGGTATCCTTTAGATTCTTTCAACTCCGTGAAGGTTTCAGTATAATTCTATCCGATGGTAACTGCCTATCTCGGGAATTACCTCCACTTTATATAGAAGAACAGGTTCAACCTATGACTCGGGTGTAAGTGATTCTCACAATAGTAACCGTCATCTCCCATACTTTTCGGCCGCAAATCTTTCGGAAATTGCAACCAATCTGCAAAACACCATGCGGTAACATTCCTTAAGCCCTTCGATAAAGCTTCTAAAGTCTTTTAATACAGAACTAACAGTCCTATCTCTGTGGCAAGTTTAGATACCAGATAGTTACGTACAGAGCCATTAGTTACGTCACAGATTACTGCTTACAAATTGCTCGCTATATCGCGTGAAATATAGACCAATAATCTCATAAGATCTCAGGCAATCGCTCTTATAGATAAGGACATAAGTAACAAGATATGGAGCAAAGTGATCGAGTTTCTTAAATCTGTTTCTCAGTACTTAATTATGTGTGAGGTTTCGTGTGATCATACTGATCATACAATTTGCCATACTACTGTCAAGGGGTACACTACATAAATACGAAAAACTTTATTCCGAAAGTCACAAACACGAATTTCAAAATACCGATATTCATAATTCCGAATGGTTCAAAATTCCGAATATAAGAACTCCGACTTATCATTACTCCTATTTTTATAAATACTACATTTTAATATTCCTAACGTTTATAATTACTATTTTAAAAATACCGAATTTCAATAGATCGAATAATAAAAAGTCCGACTTAATGATAATTCGAAACAAGGCATGCAGCATTCAAGCAGGCATGCATGCAGCAAGCATTGTTTCTGTCACGGCTCCGGCGCTGCGGGGTTTGGGCGGCCCCACGCGAGCTTATCGTCGCAGATGGTTTCAAGGCTCACCACCGCACCTTCGGCTTACTGGCCGGCTTCGCCGGCCAGCCTCACCTGCTCCTCAGCTCGCGGGCCGCCCCACCCCTCCGCGCCTACGCGGGCTTAAATTACACTCTAGGGTAGGGCAGACAAGACTGCGTGAAGTCGGTTTTGCAGCGATTCGTTTCTGTTACTAAATTTTTTGGCACAACATGTTGACGGTTTAGTTTATTCGAAGTATTGAAAATCGGAATGTAGTTTTTCGGACCGAGAACCTTCCGAGAATTTGATTCTTCGAACGTATGAAAATCGGAAAACTAACAAATCGCAATATCGACTTTCGGTAAAATAAAATTCGTGATTTTTAATAATAGACATTATGATTCTTAGGTGTTATGAAATTCGGACATTTGAAAATCGGAACATCGAAATTCGGAATTAAATATTTCGGAGTATTTGGGTGTTCCCACTGTCAAGACTTGGTTCGTTTATCGTTATTATATACATCAATGTAAAAAAAGGTTTTTGTTAAAAATAAAAAACCGAACCGCTAAAGTAGGTCTTAGTCTAAACACTCAACTAGAACTACTAACTACGCTAGAACTACATCAGAAGGAGATCCACCTTACATCCAGAAGAAGATCCACGCCACACTTGAAAATCAGAGAGGCCCCGTATTGTGCTTTTCAAAACTTCCTCACATTTTTTCCTTCCCGTTTTAAATTATGTTTGTTCCCGTAGAACTCAGTAGGTAGGTAACGACACCTGTTGTTTAACAGGCGGCCAAGTCTGCCAGGGTTCGCAGGGATTTCCTTGTAAGGGTACACCTGAGGCCCTGGTAATAAGGACTGTGACGGAACACCGTGTAGTTTTAGTCGGTTCGAGTCCGACATACCACCCTACTGCTTAGTTCGGGGTGGGGTGATGACCCGTGGGGGTTTCCACACGTTAAAAAAAAAATGTAACGACACCTACTACTATGACAGGCATGATCAACGGTCAAATAAAAGCCTCAAGAAAAGTGTGCATTAAAAGTGTTGTAACTTTATACTGGGATATTTTTCCCTTGACACTAATATCAATTAAAAAAAGTCAATTTATTAAACATTCCACGATTTCGCGCGACGCTGTCATTTACAGAAATGTACATACCGCAAGCTTCTAAATATGTTTACAACTTCCTTTCTGGTATAATTACTCATACAAATACGTGTTATAACTTAACATAACATGATGAACAGATCAGCGTGCGACTTGAACATGGTCGGTGGCCACCCGCAGTGCTTTGAAAGGCGTAAAGTGCAATCTTGTGAGATCTAACTTTTACACACGTTATTTTGGTCTGTCTGCAACTTTACGAACGTTCGAACGAACGAAATTGTAAAGCCGAAGTTATTTCCTTGTATGTATGTGTTTGATTAATGATATTTTATTTTAAATGACATTGTAGTAAGTACCTACACATATTTTGGACTATATTGTTCTCGTATCTTGTTAGCGCGATGGGCTAAGCAGAATATTATAATTGTTGCGAAAGTAATCATTCAAATCAAAATCAAAATTATTAATTTCAATTAAAGCAGTTGTAGGTATTTTTGAATTGTCAGGAGTAGGAGTCAGTCAGAGTAAGTCAGTCGTGAAGCTAGTTGCCTGTTCCAATACGTAGATCCTATGGAGAAGAACAGGCAAGAAACTCTAAGGACACTATTTTTCAATTTGTTTTTTTTTTTATTACGAGTTCCTTGTTACATTGCTTATAAGAGCAAATTAAATGTGAGGACAATGTAACATATTGTTCTAAAACATAAACAATCGCGCAAAATTACTACTATTTGCAAGTAATAGCAGACCAGAGATGACCAGCCGCGACCAATGGCTCCCTTAAACATGGTTGAGCTGGACGAGTAGGTCAACCATATCAAAAGGAGCTGTCATCAGGGAGAGATCGATGATAAGAATACCGAATACGGTTTATCTTGTGCCGCTTAAATTTTCAAGGACTAAAACAATTTTTTTTTGAAGTGAAAACTTCTTTAGCGGCGCGGCGTTGTGCACTTTTTGGGATGGGTAAAAAATGTTAAACTCGCGTCAGGACGACTCGCATCAGGACACGTGACCTGATCCAAAAATCGTAAGACGGAGCCGAGTTTCTTAAATTTAAAAAAATATAACATTCGAAATTCAAACATCTATGAGCGGCCAGGAGCGCAAAACTTCCAGTGTACCCTATGTATACATTTTGATATGTTATTACCTACTTTTTATTTTTAACCTAATTATATATATACAGATGTCTGTGTGTGTATGCATATGCAAATACATTGTGAGATTATGTTTTCACTTCTGACGTGCAGTCCTACGACTGACTGTTTTTTTTTTACGAACCGACTTGTGCTCGTGAATTTTGAAGTAGATATCTATTTTTTTGCATATAAGAAGAGGCTGATATTACGGCCACATAAAACATATCTCGTTTAATTATTGTATAACAACTGTCTAATTATTATATAAACTCGCAAAAATCTAAATTACTCGTAATTTTATTGACCTAGCTAGACAATTGTTTGGAAGGAAAAGTTGCCGAGTTCCCTATAGGACACATTTTGGTCTTGTAACGCTGGTGAAATAGAACGATGTAACCAAATGTGAGAGTGAGAGTGTGTGATGTATGAGGATAGTTAGGTGGACATAGCTACGTTTTATAGTGTGAAAAGTCTTATTCTCAGTAGGAAAACCAGATATAAGAATCATAAATTTAAAATTTAAAACACGCCCGACTCAAAAACATTTCAACGATTAGAAAAGAGCTGATGATCTTCGAACGGCTAAACAGATCTTCTTGAATTATATCCAAGAACACTCTCGATCAAGTCACCTTCTAAACAAAAAAAAAACATACTTAAATTAGTCTATTTGTTTGGGAGCTACGATGCCTACGACGCCACAGACAGACACACAGACGCACAGACACGTCAAACTTGTAATACCCCTCTTTTTGCGTCGGGGGTTAAAAATTGAAGCTGAAGCTCTCAATACGGCAACGAATCGATGTATTTTTAGCGCATATAAATGAAGTATGAATAAACCAGGATGGGGACCCTGGATGGGGAATTGCCTAGTTTTATTCTAAAGAAATTAAGAAGGTCATTAAGTCAACAATTTTGTTATTATTAACTGCTTCTAGGCGTATTAAGATATGGGACCTAGGTATGGTATACTGAAACATTCCTGAAAATATATAGAATACAGAATATAGAATAACTAAAACCTAACTTAATTTCTTCATATGAAATCAACCTTGTCTTCTTCGTAACAAGGTCTATTTGTTATTGGCATCTATTTCTCAGCGCCACTAAATTTCACTAAAACCTGTCAACATATACTCAACTTTATTTCCATGCAGCGAGAGTCCCCATTTGTTCAAATGCCGTATAATTGAGGTATAAAAACTTGTTCAAAACGAACTAAGATGACGTTATTTTAATCGACACCTACGGATACGCTTACTAAAAACACAGAGCAAAAGAGATGGCATTCAACGGATAGCGGCTCTCGCTATGTGGTATTAAAGTTTATTTAAGCGTGTCAGACTTTAGTCGACAAATAAATTGCTTATTTCGATAGCGACGTATGTTACCTACTTGTTTATATTTGAAATAAGACCTTGTTTCAAAGGGTACAAGGTTTACATCTTGTATGACGAAAATTTAGTCAATTATAGTTAAAAGAGAAATTCAACGGAATTGACACCAATAATGAAAATTGGTCCTTAATAAGAGAAAATCACGAATATACAAACATACATTACGGATCGAATACAGAACCTCCTTTTTTAAAGTCGGTTATTAATGTAATGGAAATGAAGATTTGGTTTTTATCTTGGTTGACACGGTGATCCCAGGAACTACCTGTTGGATTTGGAAGTTATATACCATCCTCAAGATTTTTGAGGAAGATATATAACATATAAATATGTCTATTATAGGCTATTAAACATCACGCTATAACCCTGAAGAGCGGAGTAGTGACTGACTATAAACGCCTTTGAATCTGCGAGAAACTACTAGTTTCTTATAACAGGGAATTATTTGATAGCTGTTTAGAAACCTGGTGTTTGTGTGCTAATGCTGCAAGGTTTCAGTGCCTGCCTTTAAAGCAAATAGTATATTATTAATAATGCATCTCGAAGCCCACAGAGCATGCACCGTAACGAGTATTAGACGGAAACGTGGATAGTCGATTATATAATGGCCTACTACCACTGAGTGTCGTTGAAATAAAATATATTAAAGCGTTGGATTGTTTGGGCATCAAATTAACTTACTTTATTTTTGGGCGTTTAAGGAGTAAAGTGATGAATAAGTCTACGATCCATCTGAGTAAAAGTGCCACCTAATTGACTCGCAACATCAATCTGTCTACCAGAAACAATCCGCGTGTGGACGATCGTTTATTTCTCTTGATAAAGCTCCTTAAATTCTATTTCACAGAAGAAAAAGAATTATATTTTATTAAGTTTTAGGTACAAATGTACAATATTTCAAAATTAAAAATATGTTTTGTCCGCATATAAAGTGTAAGTGTTTGTTTGTGTACAGATTATTAAGTTTTTAAAACAGTTAATCAATTTCTAAAACTCTTAAAAATAAATTGATAACATTTTCATTGATTTATTTGTTGCCTATCTATTTCTTGGAACAATGTATGGTCTTGAACTTATTTTCTTTAAATTAATATCCTTTTTAAGGAACAGTTGTGTTATTATTAAAATTAATGTATTTAAAACTTTTATATGACGAGGGTTTGTGACACATGAACCGCTAAAATATTATTTTTCATTCTTTTTTTTTGCACCCTTTTTTGCGGTGCAATTTTTCATCACTTTCCTTTCTTTTTAACTGAAATATGGACGTATCATTTTTTAGAATACTTTTTTAAGGAAAATTACCAATCCGACTAAAAACCAGGAAGAGCCCTTTATATCAAATAACAGAACACGGTTTACATCAATTAAAATGACTATGCATTTCTGATACATTTCTCAGATCACACTGCACATAGCTCAGGTGAAACGGTTAACAATAATACCAATTACTTTAACAAAGTACCCAACTGATTTTAAACAGTAATATAAACTTAAGATGATGGTTTTATCCAGTAGCTTAAACATCTTTGTACTCTCTCAAACGCAGGTGTGGCCAGATAAGGTGTGCGAAGGCTGCATTTTGTATGCGTTGAGAATAACTAATAACCTCCTGTTACGTACATACTAGTTGAGATGTAAACAAATGGTTATTTGTATAGGTACCTGCGTGGTGATGATGAAAGGAGGAAGGGTTTTTGATGCTGTTTGAGTTAAACGAATTAAAATAGTGGCTGCCCGGAGGTCTAAATTAGCTTAATTCATAAGTGACCACAATAAAACTGACTCAAAAAATCTTTTTTATTTTTTTTTTATTGAGAATCCTAAAGCACTGAACCAAAAAAAAAAGAAAAAGGTTTATCTTTATATACATCTTACCTTTTTGAATAACTCATGAAATAAGGTAGTTATTCAGTAATTTTTCACAGAGCGTTCCGCTTTTCTTTAAACTATATGTTTATTTTCTTAAAATTGAAAAAAAAGTTCGATTTTAGCCTTTACTAAAAATATGCTGTTTTGTCTCCCTTTTTTGCTTTTAAAATAATGAACAAAATCACGTGTAACGGACTACAGAGAAACATTTTGACTTGAAAACGGGTTTTAATTAAATTCTTAAATCTTTAACAACTCAGAAATAATCAAGTTTAGGATATAGTATGCCGGGACTAATAATTAGCTCAAAATGTGTTGTACTTTAATCCCTTGAAAGGAATGTACAGTATTTCCTGCCACTATGTATATATACTGGTACTATTATGTATTCTGTATATACCAGAATTGCCCGTTTGAATAAAATTAGGCTATCGCCAGGATTGCGAGAAGCGTGTGATTTTTAGCAGCGATATTCGAAGTGAGTGGCATTCGTGGCTGCTATAACCAGAAGTTTAAAAAACTTATCACTCAGTAAACCAATATGTTTTTTAAATATTAATTATTCACAAATATCGGCGACAGCAATTGAAAACAAAAATCAAAAACAAACATGAGCAAGCCAATATAGCATTCCATATCATTTAATTTAATGTCAATTGAATTTATGGCAATAACGGATTAAAAAACAAGTTCTAAGTGATGCGGGCGACGAAGATGACGTCATCCCATTGTAGGAGTGTTACTCCGCCACTTACGCGGACCTCATCCACGGATCTCGCGTGTCCTATATCGCCGGATCTGTCGCGGCGCGCGCTCTCCCCAGACCTATCAACAATAAACTTTACGCGCCATCGGCCATTGTCTCCGGACGTCTTGGAACGTTGCCGACCTCTGTCCCCGGATTTTGCTCGACGATCGCGTTCACCAGCTAGACCAAGGTCGCTAATGGAATCGTTGCTAGTGGCGAAGATGGAGGCTCTGAGTACGGGGAAGTTGGTTCGGACCGATTCTATGGACAGCTGTAGCAGCTTTGGGTCAATGTCCTCTCTACCAAGTGATGTGTGCCGTTGTGATGACTGTCTACTTGGAATTGTGGATTTTTATATGCCAAATCCTTCGGAAGTGAATAAAACATTAAGAAAGGTGAGTGGAAATTGTTTTTCTTTGTTAGTTTTACAACATTTTTTGAATTGATTTGTAAACATTTAAGCACGGACATTGCTATAAATTACATATTGTTTATAATTTATATAAGTGTATTTACAGGTAACACAAATTTAATGTCACCAAAAACAATTTATATTTTTACAGTTTATGCGCACATAACCTCTGATTTGTTTGTAAACATTCCATGATGCCAGTTAAAAGCGAAACGCACTCAGAACATGTAACGCCATCTATGTTTTATGCAAAAAGTTACTTAATCCCTTAACATCTTGTGCGCAAAGTTACTTAGTGATGTATTTAGTTTTAACTTATACCAATAGATGGCGCTACAAAACGCAAGTTCTGAATTAAGCTGTTCCTGCCTGCTATGCTAAAGATGATTTTGATGTTTTTTTAGACATTTATTCCGAAATGTTCCCATTTAAATTTCGAAAAGATCTGAAGATGAGTTTATTTTTTATCATGATTTAGACGCATTGAAGTCGGTTATAATTACACTTTTTTAAGTTAATTATACGCCTTACAAACCCTAACCCGTGCTATGGGTATTTGTTTTTACAGTTTGGGCTGTTGTTCCGATATTTTATTCTTCATATATTGTTTATTTACAGTAACATCAGTTTTTTGATGGGGGCAAATGTTTGCCTAGAGTCGTTGACGTCGAGCGTAAACTGTACTTAAAACTTACGTTAATCGTCCTATTAAACTCTGTCATTCTAAAATATGGTGTAGACTAAGAAGAATGAAATTTTAAATTAAAAGTTGTTGCATCTCCATAATTTAGGTAAGCTCTAACAATAGATTTTCGGAATTTCATCATATACAGAAGAACTTCATCGAACAAGTTCTTTTTTATGGACTAGGGGGCAAACAAGCAGACGGGTCACCTGATGGTAAATGACCAGCGCCGCCCATGGGCAGGTGCAACTCAAGAGTCACAAGTGCTTTGCCGGCCTTTAAGGTGGGAGTAGGGGATCCCTCTCTTTCCCTGAGGGGAAGACCAGGAATAGGGGAGAGGGGGGGGGCGAGAAGGGGGAGAGGGGGGGGGGCGAGAAGGGGGAGAGGTTAGGGCATTCAGGAACCTCACTCACGCGGCGAAAAGCAATGAAACCATTGCTTCACTACCGGTTTACTGTGAGGCCGTGGTATCACTCCGGTCGAGCCGGTCCATACGAGCCGAAGCATGGCTTTCCCACGAACAGTTCGATGCCAGGCCAAGTATATTGGGATACACTGCCCTGTGCACAGTTACCCTACTTACTTATTAAACATTATTTTGTTCGTTAATTTTCATTATAATAACACAACTTATATTCTGAATATTTTAGTCGCCTACTTGGGATGTAGTTCCACCCTACAAGGAACATTTGAGACGGTTGGCAACACACAAAATTTGACAATACTGGTGTTGCGGCCTTTTATAGGCAGCGAAATCCATTCGTTAACTTCGTTGCATAGGAAATAGCCTATAACACCGAGGGTACTACTCCTAGGCTTTTCAAAAACGGAATAGGGATTACTTCTGACTAATAAAAAAAAAAAAACTTGCCGTGATCATAACCATGAGTCATCCCTAATATTTTTAGTATATTTTTATGCGGCGTTGGATTTTGAAGTTTGAGGCACCACTTGCTTTGTTGCACTGCATCATCATTAGTTCTGATTAAATTATATAATTTTCCTAAAAAGATTAGTCACCAACTCTGCGGTCTGTCGCCTCATTTTAGTAGAAATTGACTGAAACTTCATTATAATTGGTCTTCGTATCATCCACATGTCAATAATATGAGCTCAGAGAGCTTCTCGACTGTCTCTTCTGCACTCCTTCATAATTTTGATCTTTGATATTATCTTGAGTGATTGTTACTATCTACTTTTTGAACACTTTTGACACTAACTTCTCTCGTCGAGAAGTGTAGGTCCAAGATATTCAGATTAGCTGAATTTCTTTATGAAATATTTTTCCGTAGCAGAACCGTTAAAATATCTAAGAATATGATTTTTGTAAGTTCATATGTAGATACAAAATGATTATAACATTAAAAACTGTGATGCGGGTGTAGTAAATACAACGAATCGTGTTCCTTTGCATCACTTATAGTTACATAATAATTCCATAAAATAAAAATTTATGGCTGTCCAGTTAGTACGTAGCAATTAGTAAGTGGATCGTGTGGGTCATGGGATAATGTAGAAGAAAATGCAGGATACACAAAAATAAATTACAGAATACACACAAATCTGTATTTTTTTTTAATTTCAATCGTTGTGTACCTAATTAATTTTTCATAGATACCTCACATTACTATTTGCAGTAAATATTTTGAACGGGAAAATTACGAGACGTCATAAAAAATTAGGTTGAAGTTTTCTTGGATGTAGAGCATCGTAAAGTGACGCGCGGTAACCTGCAACAAACGTGACTTTACATAAATAAAGTAAATCTGTACTTACAGCAGTGTGACTTAGAGTAAATAAAATTATTCATATTCATACTGGTCTTATTAAGAGTCGGTAACCGTACAGCATCGGCATGCATTTCATTACAATTCACAAATCGTTCATCAACATAAGTTAGTACCTGCGTCAGTGGATACGTCAAATCGTATCTACACTACCATATATGTACTCGAGTACTAGTCAAAACACCTGCCTACATGCCTACTTAATTATTTAACTTCATAATATGCGTCATTTAGTTCAATAGTCCACAATTTTTCCACTATAAACGGACGGGTACCTCTTAACTGCTACGTAGATTTATTTACGTACTATGTAGTAAATAGTAATGTTTTATATATATACTCTAAACATGAGTACTGTGACTCTTGTTTTGCCGACTTCAACTTCGGGGCTTTGGTGATCCAACCAAAGTGGGCCATCAAGACGCTTGTGATCCTTAAAGATCAAATTTAAATTAATATTTTAGTATTTTTGAGCATTTAATGAAAATTTGATATTTTTATTTATAAATGAAATGGTAATAGTACTATCACATTTGCAAGAAAGAAAGAAAGACATTTATTAAACACTTACAAGTAAGTGTGTTTAATAGATAATTATATTAGTTTTGTACAAACGGAACCTTACGTAGTTAAGTAACGCAAGGAAGTCATGCGTCGCGAACAACCATCCGTTCATACTACCTAATTTAATGGTAATTATTATTGCAATACATAAAATACAAAATATAATTTATATTTCAGTCTGATATTATTTAGGCCCAAAAAGCAACTTGAACAAGGGCGTATCGAGTTCAACTGGTTTTGAGATACTTTTAGAACCATATCAGCCGCGTCGGTGTGGAGTGTGTGTTTAAAGGGCCACAGTCAGCTAACGTTACAAACATAGTATCTATAACGATGATTTTCAACTGCAGCCAGAAAAGCCCGATAGCCATCCGAACTTTCATTGTTAAAATCGATATAAGTATAATAAAATAAAAAGAACCCCAAGATAGGTTAGGTCAAAATTAGCTTTTGACGGCATCTAGCATAAAATTAATGTAATTTATAATGGTAGTATGACCATGCAATCAAATTTAGAATCACATACATACACATGTACGGATATACACCATACAACATCAACGATGACGTACATGATTGCCATTACTGAATAGTCATATTGTGACAGTTGGTATCGGATGGCTTATATGATGGCGCATTTTTATTGCAAGTTTGTAACCCACCCACTGCTTTGCGTCACGCTCAAATCGTCAGATTATCAAA
Source organism: Euplagia quadripunctaria (assembly GCA_963859945.1). Taxonomy (NCBI): domain Eukaryota; kingdom Metazoa; phylum Arthropoda; class Insecta; order Lepidoptera; family Erebidae; genus Euplagia; species Euplagia quadripunctaria. The sequence continues at coordinate 6,665,215 of OY982573.1, forward strand.
ATGTACTCTTGTCAGCATGTAATTAACCTACCTTATCTTAATCTGATGCGCTCGAGAATGTCACATGATGGATTTTTTTTTGCAAGTTTGGAACCCACCCACTGCCTTGCGTCACGCTCAAATCGTCAGATTATCAAAATGTACACTTGTCAGCATGTAATTAACCCCCCCCCTTACAATAATCTGCCGCGCAGGAGTAAATCCAAAAAATCCCTTAATGGGCTCCCCTACTATTATACAGTGCCATGGTCTTGAAAGTAGAGGCCGACAGAAGAAACTGAAAACGAAGTACGAAGCTTCTGTTTCGGCTGTAGATTCTGTTACATTCAGACATGGCCCTAAAGGGATATTGGCTCAGTGATGAACTGATGACCCACTGCTTCAAAGTAACTCAAAGTATTTTGTATACTATAAAGTGCCTATGAGTTTCTTTTCCTTTCGGATCGGATCTTTGTTCCGCTGACGGAACTCTGTGAGGTTTCAGTCGGTTCGCATCCGACGTACCACCTTATTGTTTGGCCCCGGTGGGGTGACGACCCGTAGGGATTTCCACAAAAAAGTGCCTAAGTGTGTGAGTGTAACCAAGAAATAGTATTTAAACTACAGCAATACAAGAATAATTGACCAATTCCAGGTACTTTTAAAATTATGAATCAATGAAAATAAATAATTATTTAGTTATTACACGTTTTATAAGGTAATAATTTTAATGTTTCCTGTTAATTCCGGTTTAATGCTTAACCAATACGAGTATTTGATTAATTTACAATTGAGTCATTATGAGGTTTAACGCAGCTGTGTCATATAAGTGAATGAGATGTCATACAAATATCTTCTATTCTAAGTAGATGATTCACTTACCGGAGCTACTTTTTTGTACAAGTTACGTTGGCTTGGTAAGAACTCGCCGACTCAAAATAAGTTTATATAAAATTTGATAGTTTACGTAAATAAGCTCAAGACTTAAGAGGTTTATTTATTTATTGCTTTTAGTTATTTCGTCGGTTTAATTTTTTGTTAAAAAGATTTTTAACATCTCTGCGTTGTTTAGTTAACAATTACAATAAACATTATGCAGATTTAAATATATTTTCATTGTCGTGTAGAAAATTTTGACATGTGTTAACAGCAAGCATGCTTGTCACTTTTTAGGATATCAGTTATTCCACATGGAATTAATATGAAAACAGCCTGATACACCGAAGGGTGTGCCTATTTTATTGTGGGTGAGCCACAATAGTTGTAAAGCTTTCATTAGTTATTTGCCCTTTTAAGGTTAGCCTTTATTCGAGGCTTTGGGATGTTTGAGGTATTTATATGCAAAATAAACTTAAGTTTAAAATGTAATAAAAGTGGTAAACAAGCACAGGTATTGCGTAAATTAAACCTAAAATAAAACGACTTCCTCTTGTTAAAACTAGCATCTTTGAAGTACGAATAAAATAAGAATCACACTAATACAAAGATTCATTTGAAGGTAGATAATGAATTATTTCTTTATCACAAGAGATTTACTTAAATTATGGATCTAAGACACGATCCAGTCCTGTGACGTCAGCGGACACGGTTCGAATACTCAGCCGGCGCGTGCGTCATCATTACGTCATGACTCTCATTTAGGCTTTCTTTCTACAAACGAGAATGTATGCGTGAAGGAAGGGCAGACTGAGTGCATATCTTGTGCTTAAGTGAATATGAGCCATCCGTCAAGCATATTTAGTGCCAAAGCACTCGGAGCCGTAAACATCATGATGATTCTTCTAACAATTTTAGGATGACTAAGAGAGTCCAATTGAGTCAATTACTTGTCTTAGACAAAAGTAAATGTTAAGTTGCTGTGTTATTATATTATTATTTACAAAAAGTCACATCACTCTACCTTAAGAGTAGAAATTTTTAGGGTCCCATATCTCAAAAGAGAAAAGGGTACCCTTGTAGGATTATTTCGCTATCTGTCAAGGCCTTTTACTCGGGATTACGTGGAATGTCTGAAAATCAAGTTTTTTAATTCAAATTTAAAATTCAAAATCTTTATTTCATAAAATTGACCATCAATTATTCGAAATCGTCGATTTAATAAATGATTGAAAATTATAGATCAACACACACAGAGTCACCGCAACAATAGTTTGCTTCGTCAAATGTAAAATTATTAAAGAAAAAAAAATGGATAACATAATATCACATCTGCCTGTTTCGATCTATAACCGCACGTTTCCTCCGGTTTTCTTCCGTTTAAGTCATTGCAATTATAAACAAGCCCAAATTTAACCAGTAAGTTAACTAGTAGCCTTTGAAGAGTTCCTCTATCCACCTTCTGGCTCCATCATCACATCAGCTCCAAGATGCCAAATTAAAGTATTGTCATCCAAACTACAGATACATACAAAGTTTTATTTCTATACGTCAATTAAAAATAGATTAAAATCGACTTCCAAGATTTCTTAACATAGTTAAAAGTGAATGATAACAGTGTGTTAATTTGATCTACTCAAATTATCTACAACTAGCAACCCGCCCCGACTTCGCACGGGTAGCAGAGACATCTCCAACAATCATCAACATATTTCAATCAATTTACACAAAATCTTAACAAATTATACACCTAAACCTTCCTCATGAATCACTCTATCTATTAGTGAAAAACGCATGAGAATCCATTCAGTAGTTTTTCAGTTTATCGCGAACAGACAGACAGACGCGGGGGAACTATGTTTTATAATATGTAGTGATTAAAGTATCGAAAAGAAATGTGTAACGTCCATCTCTGGAATCGATTATTGTCGATTTTTCTTGTTTTTTTCAAAAAGACAAACTTAACTTTGCAGATCTAAAAAGTATATCCATTTACGACAAACTCAACTTTACAACTGCATATAAGTTTGTAATCACCAAAAAAAAAAAATTATATGTGATAAAACAACAAATACAACTCTCCGATGTTTTTCTTTACTTGTGGTATGAGACCTTGCTTCTTGCCAAGTTTTATGATTCTAGGTCAATGGGAAGTAGGGAAGTTCGAATTTGTTAAAATCTAAGGCTTAAATGGCCGTATCTTTTGATTGTGTTAACTTAGAAGCTTGATACAACATAAATATTTCAACTTGATGTCTTTACAAGTTCCTGAAAAAGGGTCTTGACAGACAGACCGACAGACAGACGGACAGTAAAGTGATTCCATAAGCGTTTCTTTTTTTCTTTTGATGAACGGAATCCTAAAAACAGTTGAGATCTTAGGATTCATCATGTCCAGCAACCTAAATTTTCCTAAAACTATAATCTGTGTATCTTCAAGTATGCTGCATCACAGACCTATTCTTTTAACACATTCCTTGTCCAAGAATAAAATAGTTAAGTATGGATAGAATGAAATAACACCTATCTTTAACAAAGAACAATAAAATGGGATTCATTTATCGTGTTTGGATAAGTAGTCTGTCACGAAGTGGGAATGTGACGTGAGCGGACACGGCTGGCATACTTGGTCGTCTCGTGCGTCACAAATACGACACGACTCTCTTTAAGGCTTTCAGTCGTACCGTTTTTGGTACGTGCCGAGAAATATGAACTTAAGCTTACGTGCTCGTGAACAGGACAGCATAATGCAATATGTGGGGCGGATGTCATTTATTACAGGTGATGGGTGATCGGACATTCTGTTCGGTAATTGCGGGAAGTCTTTGAAGGAACAGATCAAAGGGAGTATTTTTTTTTGGTTTTTGAACTTGTTAAGAAAAACCTGTACGTAAAAAATGACTGCACGCATGGTGTTGAGGTATAAATTGTCACAAGTTGTCACTTTGATACATATGTATACCACTGCGTTGAGAAATTTGGTTTCAATAACCACATGGGATAATTATTTGAGCTTGGGTTCAAAGTACCAACATATATCTCTACTAATATTATAAAGAAGTAAAGTTTGTGAGTTTGGATGTTCAGGGCAATCGCCGGTACTTCTCATCCGATTTTGAAAATTCTTTTAGTGTTGGGTAGCCCGTTTATTGAGGAAGGCTATATAGTCTTTACAATACGCTACGACCAATAGGAGCGGAGAATCAATGAAATATGTTGCAAAAACGGGGCAAATTTACAAACGCAGACGAAGTTGCGCGTACCTACTAACTGATATTAGGTTATAATTTGTATGTTTTCCAAGATAGCGCTCTTCGTTCGATTCAAGAATTGTTTTTTTTAATAAAATAAAAGAAAAAACTGAAATAATATTTAATGTAAGTTTTGTCACAAATCTTGAGCTAAAAAAATTCTTATTATTTTTATTTTTCTGGTTCTTTAATGGTGCTTTAGAGGTCCAATGGAAAGTGGTGGGTTTGGTATCAGGCTGACATGGTAGGATTTTTATAGGTGTAATTTATAAAAAACGGTGAAATTGGTTCGAAAATAATCGATAAGACGATGTTTAGTAATGGGGACTTACCAGCGAAATCTGGATTTTTAACATATATTTTTCTTCAAAATCCAGTTTTTCAAGCTAAGCCAGCAATCACTGGCCTAAAATATAACTTCACCATTCCGTACCAAATATTGCATAATGTATACTCAGAGTATTGCTTACATTCCTACGGCAATAGTCTTGCCCCTTATTACGTAGGTGGGGCTAAATTGTAGTCGGCAAAATGTGGGTGTTTAATACGCGTCTGCCTACCCCGGGGATACAGGCGTGATTATATGTAATGTATGCCCGTTATTATGTCAGCTTTTTTGAATTTTTTGAATCCGAGTAGCAGCTCCACATATTTTGAAACTTAATTTTTTTTATTATATAGGGGGCAAACGAATAGACGGTTTACCTGATGATAAATGACTACCGCCGCCTATGGCCATCTGCAACTTGATAGTCACAAGTGCGTTGCCGGCCTTTTAGGCGGGAGTAGGGGAAGGGGGGAAGACGGGGAGAGGAGGGAAGAGGGGAAGAGGGAAGGGTTAGGGCCTCCGGTAACCTCACTCGTTTGGCGAAAAGCAATGAACTGCTTCACTGCCGGTTTTCTGTGAGGCCGTGGTATCACTCCGGTCGAGCCGGCTCATACGTGCCGAAGCATGGCTCTTCCACGATAAAACGTCAATTTCAATCATTTTCTTTATTTTTAATGGCCACATGTTCTGAAAAATCTAGACATTCATTCATTCCATCAATATCCTCGGTATTGAATTTGTTTCATTTATGTCAGCCCTCTCCCTTACTAACTATTAGCTTTATCAGTCAATTTTCAAATTCAATTTGTCAGTTTCCAAATAACATTTTAGTATTAAAAATCACGAATTTTCCTAAAATTGTTCGCACTTAACGTTATTTACGGGATCTGAAATAAGACCCTAAAATGTGGAACACCTTTTTGTAACACTCTGTAGATTAGATCATCCAACCTTCAAGTTTAGAAGCTTTTGCATGATTTTCGAGACACATACTTTCAAAGCTATCCATCTTCATCATCTTAGCAGTTAGACGTGTACTGCTTTAATGAATGAGTGAGCATCATTTTATTGGGTTTTGTGTTGGTTTTAGTAGAGCAAGTTTTTTATCAATTGTCTAGATCTTTAAGGCTTTAAGGAACATCTTTATAAGGTTCAAGGGGTTGCCATCCCTCCTGTATCTATGTGGTAGGTTTATGTGTAAGAAAGCTATGCAATTATGTGCAAAAGACAGACGTCAAAGTCACTCTTAACTACTTTGACTTTCACGGTCCAACAAAAACATTTTAAAAGGTAAACCAAGTGAAAAACAAATTCATAATTAACTAAAAATATCGAATCAATTGATGTTATACTTCGCTCAGTGTGGGTCCTCGGTACTTTGAGTGATTTGTTACAGACTACACGTAGTAATACAATGAAGCAATACTAATTATAAACAACATACATCTCTACTCTGCGGCTCGGCGTCGCCGCGTCGGCAGCGAGGTAGAGTATTCGATTTCCACGTTAGACCGCTCACTGCAAATAGTTGTATTCATTAATGCATTTGGCTGGGTGTTTCTATGTAGGTAATATTTATTTACAAAAAAATTTAGTTTAAGAAACTGTAACTCGATTACGAAAAAAGTTATTTTATGCTTCTATTATCTATTGATATATAATAGGTATTAATATAATATTAGTAATATTAATATTATATTATATTTGTAATGTGCTCTCAATTTAATTTTTTTCGAAATTTAGTTATAATTTTTATAGCCTATGTCACCCGAACCTTTGTTACGAATCTATCTATACCTCATTTATCGAAACCGGTGCAGTAGTTTAGGCGGAACACACGTAAATAAAAACATACATATATACATAGACTGCTAAAGTCATCACCCTTCCTTTTGGCTTTACCGTAATCGGGTAAATGAAAACAGTTTTTTTCCACTAACATTATATTTTGGATAGGTACTTACTCGTACCAAAAGACTGATTGAGACGTAATCTGATTAATAATAACTTGATACATCTCACACACGGCCGTCTGACCCCAAACTAGGCAAAGTCTACTACTACTAAGTACTATGGTAACCAGACTGCTGATAAACATACTTGTATATTTCTAAATACACACATATTGAGATAAATTACACCCAGACACAGAGCAAATGAACATGTTCATCACACAATTATTTGTCGTGGGTGGGAATCGAACCCACGACCTCTGGCTCAGCAGTCAGGATTCAGACTGCGTCATGAAAATATATTTTGGAACAATGTTTGTGCACAGTATATTTTGTTTACATAGTTGCATGTGCGCATTTATCAGCATTTTATTCATAATGAAATCGTTAACAATATTTACATTACTGTTTTGCCATTAGTCAGCATACGTCTTTAGCGGGAATAAATATTTATACTTGTCTTCAGCGATCGGATTAATAAACCAACTTTGTTTTGCGTATCAAATGTACGTCTCTAAGAAATTACTTATATGTCAATTAGTGGTTTTCACATCTTGAGAAATGCTAAGAGAGCTGTCAGCGTTGGCTTCCTTAAGAAACTTTCCTTCCCTAATTTCGGTCGATGTTAGTCATATTAGGGGAGGAAAAAATGTAATCCTTAATTATCATTTTAGAGTTCAAGCTAGACTTAAGTCATTGTCGAACGACTACGAAGCCATACAGCGTGGTAATTCCACAGCCGTTCAGAGAATCTCAAGATTAGTCCGAAATAGAAACTCTTCGCTCACTGAGACTTCCCTTTTCACTACTTAGAGATTAAGTTACCACAAACTAGTTTCCCGAGCATGATTAGACAAATTCTGAACAGAATGGATTCAAGAAGAAAAATTGTAACAGGCTCAAATCTGTACATTGAAGATATTTTGAAATTTTTTTTTGAGGGCACTCTGTCATCGATACTGAATACAAAACTGTATTTTTTAAATTTTTGTCTGTCTGTTTGTCTGTGTACCTTGGTGTCACATGACGCCGAAACTACTGAATGGATTCAATTGAAACTGGGCATAATTTTTTTTTAGTGAGTTCATACTACGTGGCAGGACACTGGATACTTTTTATCCCGTAATTCATCTCGGTTTCCCTGAGAGAGGGGATGAAAGTCAAAGTGTGTACTTAGTTTTAATAAATAATACGTAGTCCGATGTTATTCATTTTTTTTTGTTAGAAAGGATTTATTTAAAATATTATCTGTAAATGTGGAGTTTGTCTGTTTGGTTGCATCACGTAAAAAGTACTAAATATTCGTGGTTTTTTTTAAATTCCGGTGTTAAGATTTACCGCAAAATAATAATAATAACCTTTGCGCATTTATTTCCTTAAGTTGAGGTATGTATGTTTACTCTATGCGATTATTAAATATATTTGTATACCGTTACAAAATAATAAATTCGGTCCGTTATGGCAGATTGTCAATCGCATAGGAGAACGCAAAGCGCGGTTATCTGCTGTCCGCGAGCGTCACGCACTGGCATGTGAGTCCAAAACTTACGGAAAGGAAGTCACACATAAGTATACTAAATAAATACATAAAGTATTCGGATAGTGACTTTGCGCTCTCAAGAAAGTATTGAGAAACGCAAAGCGAGATTAACTGACTGAGAGTATCACGCACCGTCATTGATGGCCGATTGTCGGTTATACCAACGAGCGCAGCCACTAAGCGCCGGTAATAAATTCAGAAACATGTTTCAGGCGGTTGTAAGGAATATACATACATTTATATATAATATAGGTTATAAAACAAGAAGATCTCAGAGGACACATATCTCTAACCAAATTATATCTAAGCTGAAATATTGAAAGATAGCCAGTGAAGTTCTTTTACAGCGCCCAGTTGGTAGACAAAGCCCGCTTGCCACCTGCTGGGTGGACCATTAGAGGCATAATGTCGCAATGCTGACGGTCTTCTCATTCGTGTGGTTTTAGTCGGTTTAAGTCTGATACACGGCCTCAACAATAGGCCAGTGAGGTGAATTTCTCCATGAAATAAAAGGGGTGCTTGTTCCACTGCCAATTTTAATTATGTTAATTCGCGTGTAAGCAATCAAAACAATATTTTTGTACACTTCAGGTTGTTTCACCAAAGTAAAGTTAAAAATATCCTGCCTGCCTGCAGGGAAACCCTTTCAGGAACAGGTGCTACGCCTATTATAAGCGACATATTGTTGTTTTTCGACATAAACGCGAACGAAGTCGCTATTATAACTTGAAATAAACTGTAAATAAATCCCGGCACTGCAAATACAAATAAACATTATTAAACCAATTCTACTTCTGTTTTACTTCGAATATAGTGGCAGTCGCCAGATTTAAAACTCAAATTAAAATTATTAAGAGCAATTTACAAATCGTTTTAAATCGCATCCGGGAAATCGGAAAGGTGAAGTCAGTAAAATTGCCGCTCATCGCACAGTGATGAAATACCAATAAAATTACTTTACGAATGGTACCTAGCTCAATGACTCAAATTAAAAGTAATAACGGTTAGCGCAATTACTCCGGTAAGCGTTCATTCCTACTGGTCCGGTGTCGGATCCGTTTTTTAATCGGACAACTCTATTCACGTTTGTCGCCTCGTCGGATGTCGGACAAGATCGAAATTGGAGTTTATTATTTATTATTTTTTATTTTTATTTCTTTATTTGGGAAAACCAACAATTGTACAATGAGTATTACATATAGTTAGGTTAACAAGTTACATAGGTTATTGTACAATCCACGACGTTTCCACAGATTACTCTATGAATATAATACAAAGATACAGTGAGGTTTATGTTCAAGTCTCCTATATTAAATTATAATAATGACAAAATTCAAACATCATCAATGCTGTTCTAAGCTATAAATAATCGCCTTTTTAAATTTTTCTTTTGTTAAAACAAAAATATCTATATTCAGAAAATGTTGGTTATATAACTGGACTATTCTACGTAGAGGCGCCCGCTCACCCGCATTTGTACGACATGTTGTCGTGGCAAAGAGCGGGTAAGCGCGCGACTCTCTTCTTATAATAGTTCTAGGCACTACATAGAATATATTATTAATTAGTAATATTAATACTCTTTACAAGAGGCTCGTATGTGACACACTGCTACAAAAGACAATCGTGATTGAAAGATTTTCTATTTTTTTACACGTCGAAAATACGATTTAAAATGCTAAAAAAATAAAAAGTCTAAGATTTTCTAATTTCGATATTCTTTGTTACAATTTGTTAAGGTTTATCCTTGGGGTTAACAAAACGAGGAAGTGTTTTCTCAATTATTAATTTTAGAAGGATTTAATTAAATTGGTTATCAAGAGTTTCAGTAAAGGTAAAGGTAAAACTAGCATCAGAGGACAAGATACCTACATCATTTGACAGGGTTATTTGGCCAACAAATGTAAACCGCATCACACAAGCCCTTGGGCATGCAGTGCTGGCAAATCACATGACAATCCTTTATTTTTTTCATCATGCGACATTTTTGCTGTGCAAAACATCCGACAAGTACGAACGAAGCGTGATTGACGTCACTGTTATTACGCCAGTTACGTTTGATCCTTTTGCGTAATTCTTGAGACTAAATATGAGTTTATGTGTTTAAGAAGGTGTCGGTGATAATTGTTTGAAGCATAAAAGGTACTCCGTCTAAGAAATACAACGCAAACACTTTTCACACAACTTTCAAATATCGACAATTTTCGAAAAATAATCGTGTTAAGGGTATAATAGCTTATTTCAATAAAATACGTATAAACTCCGTACTGATTGATATAGGTGATTTAAAAAATTACTTCCAGATCTCGGGACGTCAATGAATGAAAAAAAAAAAAATCTATTCATTCACTTCACAAGTTCTGGCGATGGCCTTGTTTTGGGTCGCTTTGTTCTGCATGTCCCTTTGATTGCCAGAAGGCACAACGAAGACACGCCGAGCAGGTTGATAGGTTCGTCGTATCTGTACTTCAGAGTGATGGACATAGTCTGGCACAGATCTCTGTATGGGCCAAACTGTGTCTGAGTAGCTAGTAGAGAGAGAGAGTAAAGGTAACTGTGAGCGACAATGGACGAAAATAAAAATTCTTGAAAGCTGTGGGGAAGAAAACCTCCTTAAGAATCAACAAGGGTGCCTGGTGGTTTTTGATGGCTGTCTCTTGAGAGGGGACGAAATTTTACTCTCTTCCAAGTTGCTAAGGCAAATCTTGTCGGGGATTTCGAAATTCCAATTATTTGCTTCAATGGCTCCAAATAACAAGTGGACTGTAAATAAAGGTTCGACTTTCCTTTAACTTCCGTCGAATTGAGGGGCAGGAGGGGAGTGGGGGGACGGGGGGAGGGGTACTACCCCCCTTAAAAGAAAAAGTTGCGGAGGCCCCCCCTTTTCGAGTTTTTTTAATTTTGAATTCTGAGGAAATTTTCCTCATTTTATGAATTAAAATTAATTTCGTTTGTCATAAAATTCGGTTCTGGCACTCGCCGGCCGCTGCCGCGGCCCGCTCGCTGCACATTTTAATTTTAATAGCTCGTAATGAAAATAATGCTGTAATTTATTATATAAACTGTTAAATATATGTGTGCATGAAAACTATTGAAATGAGTACAAAATATAATCATTTACGTAAATTTATATAAAATAAATGTTACCGAACGTCTGACAACTTAACCGTAGGTAAAACGAAACGTTAAATGGCTAGAATTCCATATAATCTGTGGTAGGGATTGACATAAATATTGCAAAAATAATTGAATTTCAATATTTTTTTTCTGAAAAACTACGCTTCTCCGCATGTTGATATTTTGCGTGTGTGCTTATAATAATATAATCTTTCTGTAAAAATATCAACCCCCAACTCGACGGAAGCTAAAGGAAAACTGAGCCTAAATAAATCCATGAACTGCACAACCCCGCAAAAAGGATTTCAACTTACCTGGGACCGTCACCGCCACCGCTGTCGCTGTGTTATATTTTCGTTCAGAAGGTAATCTAGGTAATCTTGATAGTTCTTGCACGTAAGGATGTTCCACGGGACCCGTATTAAAGCATCGTCCGTGTTAACACACCACAAAAAAAAAAAAAATTTATCCGAAGTCGGCTGTTGTAACTAAGCCACCATGCCATAGCTAGCCATAGCCGGCTACGTTGCGTGAGAGTTCTGACCGCTGAGCCGAGGGTGCTGATGTAGCACCTTATAGTCTATAATACTAACTTTGATATTAAGAATCGGTTTCTTTCGGTATTCAACACCTTACATTTTTGTTTCTTTGGTTGAAGTTGTTCTTGGCTTTAAATTTTACAGTTACATCAGTCACGACCCGCTACGCTGTATATAGTTCTAAAGTGGTATGATTAACTAAATAAAATAACAAAATGAGCTGTCATTTTTGACAGCTACAAGAGTCAAAAGTCTGAAATATTATTGTTTTTCTGTTTATAAGTGAAATAACACGTTGCTTTTGTTTATCAACCTTGGATTTCGAAACCATTCATATTCGGTTACTTAATAAGAATAGTTTTAGTATGATGTCATTCGGCATTGTTGTAAAACCATGCCATTTGCAATATCTTGTCGGTTCACCTGTCACGTGACCTCTAACTAATAATAGGAATTTGTAATAACTTATTATCTTAATGCAAATTAAGTAATAAAAATTCAAAAGAATAAATAAATAGTCGACATTGTAAAGTCAAAGAAAATCATCTTTTTCAAATAATAAGTCTTTTTTAATATATTTACCAAAACAATCTCTTTATACATACATATATTTTTGATAACGGTATCAGTCCGGAACAGTGTAATTCATAATCCTAAACCGTAGTAGGCTATAAAGTTTTGCAAAATTGGTAGGTATTTAATAATCTGACAGCAACGGGAATGAGTTTATGGAACTTAATGTTTAATATTTAAAAAACATTCTATGAAGTTCAGTAATTATACAGAACACACACATATATGATAAACGACGTGTCATCATCATCATCTGCCTACCCTTGTCCCAATTTTATTTGGGATCGGTGCAAGATGTTTTATTCTTCCATTCTACTCTATCGTTCGTCATTTCACTGCTTTCTCCATTTCTAGCCATATCTTCTTTCACACAGTCCATCCATCTTTTCTTTGGTCGTCCTCTTCTCTTGTACCCAACATCCATACATAAAACTCTTTTCCCCACATTTTATTCATCCCTCCGCATCACATGTCCATACCACGATAACCTATTGCTCCTCAGCTTGTCATCCACTGGTGCTACTTTCAGGCTCTCTCTAATATATTCATTTCTCACCTTGTCCATCCTAGTCACACCACAGATCCATCTCAACATTCGCATTTCGGCTACGTGCTGGCGTCTCCCATCCGTTCTCTTTGTGGGTCAACTTTCAGATTCGTACAGGACGGCATGTCTGATGATAGTTTTATACACCTGTACCTTTAACTTAATAGGAAACTTGGGATCACAAATGGTTCTTGTTACCTGCCGCCACTTCATCCACCCTGTATTGATTCAGTGCGGTCTATTTCGCCATCGCTTTGAAGAAGGGAACTGAGGTACTTGAAGTCGGAGCAGACTGGGATCGCTGTTCCATCCAACGAAATGGTTTCACATTTAGATTACTAATGTATGAGCAAAAAACTTTTCCCAAAATATCACATCGCAAACTATTTTTCACAAATTTTCATTTGGCAAAAAACATTTGTCAATAAATTAATTAGCAAATTCTTTTTTGGCAAGTAATTGATTAACAAATAATTACTTCATCATGTCACAGCATTAAAAAAACTGAGTATAAAATCTAGAAGCAGTTCGTTTTTTGGCGTTACGCCGGCCGCTGCCGCGGCACGCTCGCTTCGCTCGCTCGGCTCGCACTGTTTGTAGTAGTTAAACTAACCTAACCTACTTTTCTATAAAACCTTTGCTTAATAAACATTTGATTTAATAAAACTTGATAAAATAAAATGATGCCAAATGATAATTGAACCAAGTAAATAAAATACGGAAGAGAAGAAGTAAATAAAATTGGAAAGTAAAATTTGTATTTTGCCCAAAAGGCAATACACCACATGTTGCTACGTTAGTTACGAGTATAGTTGGCTTCACTTGTAACTAACAAGTTAAAACATGTTACTGTATATTTCATTTTATTATTTTTTTGTTATCGTTTGCTTCATATGACACTATTTGCAAAGATTATAGCAAATAGTGTTGTAGCATCTGTCTTTGTTTGTAAAATAACTCTTTTTTTAAATTAGTGTATTTATTTGCAAGTCACGTAAACCACCAAGTTGAAAGCAAACCAATGTCGCTCGTTTGTGAGAATAGCGACATAACTAAAAATTATTGATTTTAGAGAATGGCAATATTTTGTGATTTCCGCTAGAGTATTTTGTTCTAAATATATAATAAACTTGTCGCTTTCTAACGAACGATAGCATGGCGTTGCATCTTTGTTCACCATAAAATATCAAAGATTTATGATCGTTTGGCGTACTTAGTTCAATTCGTCTGAATTTTGAATTATGTCGCAAACTTCGGTCTTCGTCTTCTTGCAAACCAGCGATGTGTCTTTATTTTGGTCTCTATCCGACTACGCATAAAAGTGAGGTGGCATGAATTTCACCGGACGCAAGTCCTCTCCACGGAACGTTACTTTTACTCAAGGGTTGTACGGGAAGCGATTGAAATTAAAAAAACATAAATCTTTCAATCGGGAAGATGGTTTCAAATTATCTACAGCGTGGAATCCAGTGATAAAAAACATGCCAGCTCGCTTTTATGCGCAGTCCAAACACCAAAATAAGGACACATCGGTTTGCTTACAAAATAGGGACACTGTTACTGTTACACTAATATTTTTGTTTCGCGTACAAACATGGCAAAACAAAAATATTAAACATTTTGAAAATGGGCGTGTGGGTGAAGACCCTTCTACCTCACGGTCTCGATGACGGAGGGCGTGAACCACTGGGTCCGTCAGTCTGTGACCACGGCCAGTGAAACTTGGTCGAAACGTCACGCGTCAGGCAATTCAGAGGTATGTAATACCTATTTCATGATCGCGTTAATTCCTGTTTAAATATATCAATTCTACCAATAACTCTTATTGATCTTCCAAATAAAACACAATTACCTTTAAAAAAGGGCTCACTTCACTTCACTTTAGGGCCCCTAGTAACCTCACTCACTCGGCGAAAAGCATTGCTTCACTGCCGGTTTACTGTGAGGCCGTGGTATCACTGCGGTTGAGCCGGCCCATACGTGCCGAAGCATGGCTCTCCCACAAAACTTCCCGAGAAGAAACATTTGCTTCTAACTTATTAAATGATAATTATTTTGAAGAAAATATTCATTCGGGTTTAAAGGAATCATTAGAAAGCAGTTTTAATAAGTATGCAAAACTGAATTTACCCTGAACGTTTGTAACTTGGAAAATAGAAAAAGTTGTCTATGTTTACACATTACAACTAACTCTTTAAACGACAGCAATAAAATATTTAATAAAATGACGTCAATCTGCAATACAATACGAAATTACGTAAATACAATATATATATTGTGAAAAACATATTTTGTAAATATAAACATGGCATCGGTATGTTTAGTCAACACGAGTTTGAAAATAGTATTATTATGAATCATCATTATCGCATGATTATTACCATCTCATCACCATGGACCGTCTACCGCTGAACATTAGCCTTTTCTGGAATTTGATGATGATCTAAAAATAATTTGTTAGTTCCTCTGATAATAAATTAATTAAGTATAACCTTCAAGATAACAGTTCTTTCTTATAAATATTGTCCAAATATTGTCTAACCTAGTCCTACCTCTAAGCGAATATTATGTCAGATTACATCGTAGTTGATGAAATTCTATTTATTTATGAATGAATAATGATTACATTAGTGTTTTCCTACGATTTACCCTAAACTTGTTGAAAGAAACGTCAATTAAAAAAATAACGTAATTTAAAAGACGACCACCTGAATAATGTTTAACTTAATTTGCGCATATAAGCAATCTAACTACAGACTTGTAAAAAACATGTTAAAAAAGAGTGTCTTTGGAGTTTCTTACCTGTTCTTCTCCACAGGATCTACGTATTGGAACAGGCAACTAGCTTCACGAGTCACTACCGACTTAGTCCTGACTGATTACTACTCCTGACAATTCAAAAATACCTATAATTGTTTATTTGAAATAAATGATTTTGGTTTGATTTGATTTGTTTCACCCCCGTAAGTCCGTCTCATATCTACCAAATATACAAATAAAAATCATTAAAATCGGTCGAGCCGTTTTGGAGGAGTTTGATTTTTTTGTATATTTGGTAAATATGAGAATAGGTCGTAAAGTATTTTTCACCCTCCTGACCCCACCCTCCATTTTTTAATCGTTAAAAAAAGTCATTGCAACACATACTGGGTGCAGCTAGTATATAATAAAAATAATAATGTGAAATTTTACACACAATGATGTTAATTTCATTTAAGGAAAATCGACAATAATTTATACTTAATCATTGAAATCATAAAATCTAAAATTATCTGCCCGGTCTTGTATTATCGCGTAAAACTACCAAAATTGCCAAACCGCCATATTGAATTACATATAATCAAAATAAACTATCAAATTAGGCAAAAACTATACAAAACATTATCGTTTTTTTTCTATTAGTTAGAGACACAACACTCAAAATAAACATCGTAAGTTAACTGCTCAATAAATTTAACATTGACATGTTAATAGTGTTTGTTTTATAAGGATTGTGAATGGAATCCATGATGATCACGATTTGAGGATCAATTCCAGTAATTAAAAATCCTCAAATTGCAGGTCTCACGGTATACGAGGTATCTCACAATCAAGAAAACAAGTATATAAATCTAAAAAGGCCCGCGTGAAACCAAAATAAAATTATACTTTGCGGACTATTAATAAAAAAAAAATACGTGTGCGTCTCGGTACGCCCGACAGAAGTGATAACTTAAACTACTACGGCCAGCGCTGTGGGTTAGAGTGAGAGAGGAGGAGCCTGCCTACCGCTGCCGTATGCCTGAGAGAAAGGGAAGCCAGACAGACTGGCGCCGTAACGCGTTACGTAACGAAGCGGTTTACCCTCTCACAAGAAGTTACCAAATGAAGGGATAATAGTTTCGTTTTCTCTTTGTGGTGTGGTATATAAACTCTTAGAATCACCTCTTTTAATCAATAGATTATACCAAAAGGCTGGTCGAAACGTCGATTTTCATGCGGTTTTCACCAATAGACAGAGTGATTCATGAGGAAGGTTTAGGTGTATAATTTGTTAACGTTTTGTGTAAATTGTTTGAAATATGATGATGATTGTTGAAGATGTCTCTACTAGATTAGACTTCTTGATTAGATTTTTTTTCCAGCATATGTTTATCTTTGATTATATATATTTTGTTGCCGTTATTCTTTCCGTTACAGTATACCTTCTTCTTTTTCTTTCTTTTATTTTACTGCGTTGCTCTTCTTTAAACTCAACCAAAATTGTGGCAATAGAAAATCTATTGTGACAATTTAGGTTTTCTTTCAAGCTGCTTCAGATAGGTGAATTAGGCCTTAGGGATTTCTATGTTTGGAGTTTTTCAAGTATAAATCAACCAGCATTGGGAATCACTTCAGCTTATTATGATAGAGCGTGTTGCCAATTGATGTCCCTGTCCTAGTGTCCTCTCCAAGCGTACATACAGGTACGCGATCCCGACCTCTTCGATGGCTCGATATCGAATGAGGAAACGGGACAGAGACTGCAGGCCACCTTTGCTCATTCGATGTTGCGGTATCCCTTATCCTCACTCCCTCGCTATATTCGTTTTTCTTACCCTCATTTACCTTCTTCATTTGTCCCGTCTGAAAACGATTATATTCCCAAGGATGTCTCCCAGCTATGAAAGAAACAAGCCAATACCCTTTTCAATATTACTTATTGCGCCGACCCCAAATAGAATTGGGAAAACTGTAGAAAGATGACGATCATAATGATAATAGAGCGTGTTGATCTTGCTTCTAAATCATTAAAAAAACTAACTAATTCCATTGTCTAAGAGCAAAAAACTGAGATAGACGGCTGTTTATAATCCGCTTTTTTTCATATTCCATAATAATACATCATTAATGTTTAATAGACTTACAGAAAACAACTTGTTAAATAAAGTGTTACTGCGCAGTGTGCCAGTTCGTGCTGACAGTTTAAAACATTATATTTTGTTAACTAGTAGTCTCAAAAAAAATAATTAAAAAAACAATCCTCCGTCCGTGGCATCACTGACCTTTTGAAAAGTTTTGAAAGTTTATAGTTTTAATAATTTTTTTTAGAGAGTTAGGATTTTCTTCTTTTTCATTTGACGTCCCCACTCACCCAATAAAAGGAAAGAAGAGACCTTCACTTTTTTGGAACACATCTGTCATATCGATGTCGTTCGTAATTTTTTAGTTTCTAAATACTCCCATTTAATCGAAACTAATCGAAAGTCGAACTGACAAAAACTATATGGTGTTGACGACAGTTCATAAAGAAGGACGAACTTGTCCTATGTTCAGTTTTTTCTAACGTTATCTGTAGTATCGTTAGTGTGAGTTGAGTATAGTCGGCTTCTCATACATTTTCTGACAGCACATTGCTATTAGTGAAATGAGTGACTGTCTGTTCCCAAACTAGGCAGAGCCTGTACTATAGTAATCAGACTGCTAATAAATATACTAATATATTTCTAAATTTATACATATTATAGATAAAATAATAATATAAAAGACTCGCTAATACCATGAGTTTTATCGTAAATTTGTCAGAACACACAATAACAAGGCTTTTTTTAGGTAAGAAGCTAATTTTGTCGCCTAAAGAAATCATTTCAATCTTTTTTTCTTGGTAATTGCACAGTTATTTAATGTATTTTACAACGTGATTGCTTGAAGCTCTTATTTATTTTTCCAAGGCCTACCTGTGCACGTTTTCAGTACATACTAAAACTACGTGCGTCATTACACTCCTCCGTTTCCATTTAACATATAACCACTAAAGAGGTTTCATAAAAACCATGAACAAAGTCTTTTTGCGTTGTTTTTGTTACATATTGACATATGCTCTAAATTGACTTAATATGTATATATACTACTATATATACTTAATAAACTTTATTAAGATTTTATTCTTCGTTTTTTACTTACTCGATTCTACCGTAGACTAGTTCTGCATTGTAGGCATCAAGCGCAATAAGCTGCAGAACGATCTCCAGCCACCGTAACCACATGCTAATAGGTGGCAGTGTGCTGCCTCTGCTAGTATATCTTATACTAGCAGAAGCAGGCTTGTAACGGTTTCGTTACGTGTTCTCCTCATGTAGAAATTAGGAACGCTGGATAATAAGGTTCTTTTCCTGGAGCTTCCTTCTTAGGGTATACCCGGGTTCCTTGCAAAAGACCCACTTGTGACGGAACACCGTGTGGCTTTAGTCGGTTCGATTTCGAGATACTACTTCACTGTTAGTTCCGGTGAGGTGATGACCCCGTTGGAGTTCCCACACAAAAAAAAGGATAACAAGGATTCTCGCGATTTATGGTTTCTTCTCCCGGTGACTAACGTTGACCGGATTCTTAGAACGTCAATAGAACTACTTGTAATGGAAAATTATGTCCTTATAGTTAGTTTCATTCTGACGTACTACTTCGCCGTTAGCTCCAGTAAGGTGTCGGGTGATTTGACACGCAAAAAAAAATTTTCCTCTTCCTTGATGATATAATTTCTTGACAAAGGAAGGAAAAGTTGAATTAGGAAGGAAGGAAGAATAGGAAAAAAGTTGTCCATTATTATCAATTTGTCTTATAATTAGTTTGAGGAAATTTACAACTAGTATAGTCTCAAGAAGGAAATGACAATTGTAATCCTACTAATATTATAAATGTGAAAGTTTAGATGGATGGATGGATGGATAAATGGAAGGATGGATGTTTGTTACTCTATCACGCAAAAACCACTGAACCGATTGCGATGAAACTTGGTATGTATGTCAAGAAATTCGATATTCGAGTTCACAGGAGAAGGATTCAACAAAGATGTTTCAAAGAATATATAAAGGAATAGCTTCAAACTGTTAACTCTTGTCAAAATACATAGTGTATAATTATATAAAAAAATACTATACGAAGTTTATGCCAATTCACATAAATAATTATAGTACATTTGAAAGTATAAGACACCTGCTTATAAAAACCATGGGTCAACGGTAATATTTCTAGTGTCAATCCAAAGACACGACTGATCGTAAAAAAAGGAAATTTCTAAATCTAATCTAATCATGAACTTCACCCGCTTTCTGCTAATATTGACCTGATCGAGCTTTTTGGATGCCAGCTTGGCTTTGCCTTATAAATGACTTCGAAACTGAACGTCGTCGCTGGAAATATCGACACCAAGTAAGTGGTAAGTAAATGGTTTTTTTGGGTATTATTATTTATGGGGCATTATTTATGCTTCATGTCAAGCGATTGCCGATAGGTTTCTAGTTTTGAATTTGGTTGTAATACCTCAATAAACAATCCTAAAAATAGCCTTATTAGCATATCATTGATATGCCCTGTCAGTGGTTTGTTTGAAAATTAACGGTAAAAGATCATAAAATATTTTCAGTTTTTATTGGAACCAAATTATACCTAGTAGTAAACAGTTACCGGTACCGATAAACGCTGGTGAGTAACGCAGCCGACCTTACATGCATCACAAACCCATCACTGCACTAGCAGTGCCTATTCATTGTGTGAGTGAATGGAAGTTCTTCCCCAATTGGCTAAAATAATATCAGAAATTGCCCAACCTACAATAACTATAGCTACTTCTAGATATAAAAGCAAAACCGGTTTAAAAATATGTAAAAAACTAATGTGTCGAGTAAATTTTTTCCTTATCCGTGCAACGGTTTTTACATTTAACGGACATTTAACAAAAGTCACAATGGATTTCATTTATTATATTCTCACACTCAGAAAAACCAAATTGTGGTTTAAATTTTAGTACCTATAAATTACATTAACGAATCGGTATAATAATATCGTTATAGGTACTTACCGGAATACAACCGACTGGAAATCGCAGTGTTTTGTAGCGGTATTTTAGCGGACCCTTGTGGGAGAGCCATGCTTCGGCACGTATGGGCCTGCTCGACCGGAGTGATACCTACGGCCTCACAGAAAACCGGCAGTGAAGCAATGCTTGCATTGCTTTCTGCCGAGTGAGTGAGGTTCCCGGAGGCCCTAACACTTCCGTCCCCCATCTTCCCCTCTTCCACCTTTCCCCTACTCCTACCTTAAAGGCCGGCAACGCACTTGTGACTCTTGAGTTGCAGGTGCCCATGGGCGGCGGTAGTCACTTACCATCAGGTGACCCGTCTGATCGTTTACCCCCTATACCATAAAAAAAAAACTCAAGAAATAGGTACTTTTATGTACCTTTGACTTTCATTTGCTGTTAAACAAAAGAAATTAGTGACTTTGAACAAGTCTCATTTTGTAGGTAATTTAATGGAGAACAAAAATGTTTTGAGCACATATGACCAAAAATGTACTGGAAATGAGATATCACACGAAATGTAAAAAATGTCTTTTTTTTCATTAAATTGTTATAAAAAAATAATGACGGCCCACTTTTCCAGACTGCGGGTATAGAAATTCTTAATCAGCGCATTTTTTTACTATTTATCCAAAAAAAAAATGCGTGGTAATCGAAATGTCCACTTTTGATCATAAAACAGCTATATTTATTTAAACTGACTAACTGTTGACTGGACTATATTATGTAAACACTAGGTATGACACTGATTTTATACATCCATTTAATGTAAATAAATTACATAAATACCTTAAACTGCTTGTTAATACTTAAAAAAACGGTTCTTTATTGCACTGAAAACTACAAAGCCTGCATTTTAACGTTGGTCTTCTCTCCGCTCAATCTCACACTCTGCAAACCACTCAAGTGTCACAAGTTAGGAGTAGTAGAACTTTTTTTAGTATAGTCTGAAATTATTAATTATTAATAAGGACATAATTTTATTAAACTAGCAATGAAACTATTGTAAGTTAAAGGTTATCACTACATATTATAAAACAAAGTCCCTCGCCGCGTCTGTCTATCTGTCTGTTCGCGATAAACTAAAAAACTACTGAACGGATTTTCATGCGCTTTTCACCAATAGACAGAGTGATTCATGAGGAAGGTTTAGGTGTATAATTTGTTAAGGTTTTGTGAAAAACGTCTGAAATACGCTGATGATTGTTGAAGATGTCGGAAAAAATCGATATAATATAGAGAGAGAGAGAGAGCCGGGGCGGGTTGCTTGTAAATAATAATAATTGCTCGTTCTTTATTGAGGTGCTTGCACTGAAGAAGAAAAAAGATGTATTGGTATCACTCAAGGAGAGACGAGAAAGCTGTGTAGTGAGCAGAAGTGTGAAAACCATGATGATGGTATTCGCTACAGTTTCTGAGGCTGCAGCAAAATCCTGAGATAGGTGCCTTTTCTGGCGTTGCACAGGGCATTATATTTGCTTGTGGTTTTTTTCCTTTTTATTGTAATAATTATGTGTTGTCCTGTGAATGTCAGAATAAATGGTTCTCTACTTATCTATATCCATCTATAGTGAGGCTTTCTCCACCCCGCTTACGTTTCCACCACCGTGAGACCACTTGTAGATTTGAATGAATATCGATGTTGATTTTTATATCAGGATTTCTTCGCTCCGTGTCAATAAATACATACCATTGGGAGCGTCTGAACGCCATTTTATGATAATCCCAGTCAGTCACATATCAATTTGTGGAGTCACTATCACTGACACTTGAGCCAATCCTCGGGTGCTAAACAGACAATGACACTGCTTACATATTCGTTTATTAACAAACTGCTATGAATTACAAAAAGCAATTGTATTGTAAAGTGGTATGATAACGTATTACATTTACGCATTATTTGACGTAATAGGATTTTGCTTTTAAATTTGCATTGTCTTATAATGTTATTCCAATATCTGATAGTGCTACCTTTTACCTTTAAATAATAATAATGGTGTCACATTCTCGTGTCCAATAGCCATCTCAACTTTAATAAAGCGAAATACACACATAGAGCGGGTGCGGGCGCGGTTCGTGTTCTTCGCGTGAGACGCGCTTTTAGTTGTCGTCACACACAACGCGGGCCCGGTCCGCTGAATCTGCAGGGCGACATTATGCAGTTTGATTGAAAATGTAGGAGGATTCTGATGGACGAATAGTTTTCATTTCTACTTAATTTGCAAAGAGTGGAAACGAAAAAGAATCTGGGGTTCATGAAATGAATAAAACAACTATGTTTGCGAACACACTCACAATTTTTTTCATTGGTATACAGATCCCAATAAAAAAAATTGTGAGTGAGTGAACGAGATAGATTTTTTTTTTGTAAATGAAACATTATCGAACGAAAATTTACATCTTATTTATTAGTTTTCATAAAAAATTGGTTGCCTGTAAAGTCGGTATACGGGCGAAAGTTTTACGTGACAACGACTTTGAGTGGTAAAATAATTTTAATGTGAATATTCATTCGTATAGTAGGAAGAAGGATGAAAAACCATGCCCGAGTGGAAGGGACGCGTGCCTCTCACTCGCTCTCATTGTGAGCGCATAACGTGAGCGGAGCGTAACGCAGTTTCTTGAAGTGTCACCCGGCAAACCAATTTATAAGACGTTGTCACGTCAAAAATAAAATAGAAGTTTCACCTAATTACATCTTTTATTTAATATACGTGTTCAACTTTCTTTGGTATTTTGGAACTCCGTTTGATACCACGGCAACAAGACCGCGAAGAGGTAGGTAGTTAAATGTATGTTTGCCTTGTAAATGGCGGCGAGAAAAGAGCAAGGAGGCAATCAGGCAAGTACTGATTCAAGTCAATGCGGGTATTACGGGAATTCAGGACAACGGTATTCACCCACTCAGTCACTCTTCAGCGACAACGTCTACGGCATTGACACCCGCTTAGAGATCATTTGCCGCGGTTAGGCATACCTTCGTTCACACGAGGGCGCGTTTTCAACGCGACAACATGAATTTAATAAAAGGATTCGGGCATTTCAATATAAGTACATAAAAGTCCGTATCGTATTTTTCACATAGTATGAACTCGGTGACACTTCATTGCATATATTTCATGCAGTTTTATTTGTATAAAATACATATGTAAAATACACGAAATGACCCGAATTGATAGAGAAATAAAAATCTGTTTTAATTTAATGTTTTTAAGGCCATTTTCAACGAATTCAAAACTCGAACTGAACTGCAACAACGCGCTTACAACGCCCACGTCGCAGCAAAACGCGCGTTAGCATGTGAACGACTTGAACAAAATGCCTGTTCTTGATGATGCGCGTCAACGTGCGTTAGCAAAACGTGCGTTCAACGCCCGTCTTCTGAACGTGGCTTTACTCTGTTACTCACATAATTATTATAATATTTATTTTTTCTTTATGCAAATACATTTTCTTTTAGTCAACTTTTGGGTGAAGCTGAGACGAGTTTGGTAGGTGTATATATAAAAGTCATAAAATAATGGGATATTTTTTACGTGTATATTTAGAGATTTCTGGCATGGTTAGAGCAGAGATATTGGAAGTAAGATGTTAGAAAAGTAGGTGAGTAGAGAAGGGAGTACAACATCCGTTGACAACCATATAACAATAATAATTGGGAGCGAAAAGTAGATATAGAATATAAATCGCATACAACTAAAGTCGGTCTAGTTTGTTGAGCAGATCTGCATTAAAGTCGAGATAGCACGTGGTGTGTGCTATCTCGACGACATTGTAAACAACTGGGAAAACTAGTCTGCACAAGCATCGCCTTTGCCTTGATTGTAGGCGAATTTAAAAACAAAATTAGGCGATAAAGGCATCACAGCAAGAGTACGACGAGATAAGGACTTAAGATCATTACAGACTAAATACGCTTAACTAGTAGTTACATTTGTACAATTGAGCCTTACGGTATTAATCGTGTTTTGATTATCATTCAAACAATGGCTTTATATGTAGCCTGGGAAACATTAGCTTCTTCTTTTGATTACTATATTGCATGTTTATATGAAATTAAGTGGCTAATTTAGGTTATCTGATTGACTAAAAATAACTTTTAAGTTTCATGAAAACATTTTTTTTTGCAAGAGCTATTTTTGTGGGGTTTAGTGTAGTAAATAATCGTTCTGCGATATCGTCTAGAGGAGGTGGATGACACCTGGAATTTGGAACGGCAAGACTTCCTTCGGTGTACCCACGATGTTTTGAACCTTTATGCCTGGTGTGTATACTGTCGGAATCGATCTTATCAGTTACTCCTTTGACATAGGGCATGCATTTATAAAATGAACTGCAGCTGCTTTAGTTCCTACATATGCCAAACAAAGCAAACTATTGCTGAAAGGGTCAAAGAACGTATCACTAATGTAAAGAACCGTCAGATTAGTAAATCAGCGATTACAGAACATGCGTTCGAAGCAGGCACCAATCACTGGATTGAATTTCACCGTACGGTAGTTGTCTCCACCGAGTGTCACTTTTACTTAAGAGTTAAACGTGAAGCAATAGAAATTAAAAAACATAAAACTTTCAATCGGGAAATAATTTTCATTAAATGGCTCTAAATTATCTACAGCGTGGAATCCAGTGATAAAAACATGCCATCCCATTTTTATGCGCGGTTACGCATCTCTTTTCTGATGTTTATCCAACCGGATAAGAGACAAGGGGATTAAGAAAAAGAACACATCGGTTTTTGTTACTAAATAGGGACACTGTTACTGTGGTATGTTACGGTACATGGTGAAACGAAAAACTCAAAAATATCGAAAACCTACCTCATGGACTTGACGACTGAGGGCGTGCACCTAGTGGTTCACGCCCTTTGTCGTCAAGTTGACTGGCTCAGTAGCCTGTGACCACGGCCAGTGCAACCTGGTCAAAACATCAGGAAATTCAGAAGTAAGGATACCTATTGATCGCGTTAATTCATGGAAAGCGAAAGTTTAAAAGTTAGTAAATAAACTTTTGATTGAAGTCAGTGCGAATTCTTCGCTATAGTGCCCCTGAATTTTAGCGGTCAGCCAATGCTAAACTTAGCGAGCCTTAACGAAGTTCGACTGAATTTATTTAATTAATCATACCAGAAATTTTGCAGAAAATACAATTTTGATTGTAATTATGAGCAAAAAAACTTACAACAAGCGATCACTATAGCCATATTGTAGCTGACATAATTTTTTTCAGCTCTCTCCGGTAATATGATCGAACGAATTTTACTGATTTTCGTTTTAACATCCTCTAATGAAGCGTTAGATTGGTGGTCTTCTTCAAATTGGTAACAATTTTGCAAAATTTTCATTCCTAAAATGAAATTAATAACATTAAAAGAACATGTAATGTCTACTAAAGTAGTGTGAAAAACAAACACTATTACGGTCACGTAAAAGTAATTTAAACATTGTTAGCGAGTTCTTAATAAAAACTTAAATCCAAACTAATATCATAAACATGAAAGTGACGTAACGTTGTGGGACGTGGGTGAGAAGGTCGCACAAACATATTTTGTATTATAATAGATAGGTACATTGTTTGCTAATGATTTTATTAAAATATTAATGTGACAAAGTAATGCTCTACATAATTTTTTAATTTATTAATAAAACCTTAGCAAATAATTGTGTTTGGGTAGAAAAAGATCAAACAGAAAAATTTTATAGTTTTATTTGTGTAAAATAAAAATAAAATTAGTACATATGTATATTATTTAATTACTATCAAAAAAATGTCAAACATCAAAATATCGAAATAATCATGAAGATCTGTCTAATGAAAGGGAATCGTTTAAATCACAATTGACTAAGCTATCGCGTACCATACACGTGAAAAATATATTTAAAAAGAAATGTAACGTCTAAAAAACAACTATGCTACTAGGAATAATTAATGAATATTAAACAAAATAAACAATTTATTACCTCCAACGGCTTGGAAATTTAGATCATACGATATACATCACATACGCATTGCAGACTGCGATAAGGCCGCCTATTGTACTACTGTTTCTGATGTATTTCTTTTTAATTGTATCCTATTTATGGTGTGCAATAAAGAGTAGCTATCTATCTATCTATCTATACGCATTTGTCGCTTACGCAATAAGTTACATGTCGTTGTTGGTTTCAAACGCATTATAAACTATACCATCTAGTATCGTAGTATCTGATATTTGTTTCAAATATACATAGGTCATTTCACGCGCGTAATAGATAGATAGTTTACACATTTATATGTATTAACTGTTGATTATTGCCAAATTATGGGTACAATTAAAAATATTTTAAATACCAATTTTAGTTTTAATATTCTGCCGTCCTCAAGCTAAACGCTGCAACTAGGCAGTTGTCATTTAGCCCCCTTTTTGATTCAGGACGGCTTGTCATTTAGCCGCCTTTTAAATTGAGGACGGCTGGTCATTTAGCCGCATTTTAGCTCGAGGACGGCAGAATATTAAAACTAATTTTGGTATTTAAGTTTTTATTTTCAGGTTTTGAATCCAGCGTCCAACATATTTGTATGTATGAATATAACTATTTGAATGGGTATAAGTGTTTCTTATGGCTGAAATGATGATGATGATGACGAAGTGTTTCTATGTAAGTTTATATTTAAATAATATGAAGTCTAGATAAACTATAGTATTATCTATGGTTTATCTTCAAAGTTCATCATGAAGCAAAGAAAGAATTAAGCACCACTCTTTTAAAATTTGTTTAAAACTTTCAAAAACGAATAAGCTGATATGTTTTTTTATTGTTACAGGTAAGGCTCTAAATTAACTAAACACCAACAGCAAACTTCAACGTAAAGGTTTGTAGTTACTTTAAAACTATAGATAAAACACTAAAAGAAGAATATTTTTTAAGTAAAATCGATATTTATTACATTTGACAGTATACAGACACTCGGTTTTTCAAATGATGATCAAAATACTGTGCAACTAGTCAGCTGTCAAGTTAACAGTGGTGTCAAATTAGTTCAAGTTTCTGAAATATTGATCAAAGAAAAATTTACTTTTCTATTATCCATTTCATTGAAAATTCGAATTTCATTTGACATAAGATTTTGCAGTAATATTAGACAGCTCTTTTAACTGAGCCGATTTTTAGATCAAAGTATCAAATAATGCTTTGAGCAACTCAATATATACTTGACAAGAGATTTGAAATACGATTAGTTATTTTTTCCGAATCCCGAGAGTCTGACAATAATAGCTTTATTCAGGAAAAGTTTAATGAAACGTTTACGAAAAGCGGCGCCTTTTCGTAACCGACCTTATCTTTTATCATTTCATTTAAAAAAAAACGCATTTTCAAGTACAAATTTCGATCTGAAACGAAATCGACTGAATATTTTCACCATATTTGTAGATATAAGTAATGATGTTGACACCTGTATAAACTTTAACAAGCGCATAGTGATGTCGCAGGCTTGTAAATATTTATGAACGTCAGAACGACATTTTTTTATAAATTGTTTATTGATATATCATTATTGAAAAGTAATAAATAATGGTGCGCTTTAAGGGCAGTCATGTCTTCGTAAGACAAGGTGTAATAAAATAAAATGCAATGGAACAGGATTCAATTTTTAGGCGATCGTAAATTGTGCAAGATGTTTAATACTTCCTTCAGTAAGAAGTGTCAATTATACACCTAAAATACTGCCGATGTCAGTATTTGTGGAGTACGTCAGTGAACCTTCTGGAGTCTTTGAGATTTTTTTTAAGTGTATGTTAGGACGTAGGTACTTCCTCAAAAATAAATTATAGAAAAAAAAAACATTTCTTTAATGCGTGCGAACTAAACGTGCGAAATAAAAGTAGGTACATGTTATCAACTTGAGACCTTGTTGATCTAAATTAGCAGTAATTTATAAATACAACAAATTTTACAATTTTATCTCACAATTAATTACATTCAGAATGTTTGGATTAAGTTATAAAAATGTAGAGACAACGTTATTGCTAGACATTAATCGACTGTAATATTAGTAAGTAGTAGTAGAGTTGAAGGGAGGCGGTTGAAGAACAATGCGTGCGCATAAATGACTACCTATTATAATATATTATGACGAGCAATCGTCGCGGGAGCTGGTGGTAAAAATACAGTTTTACTCACCATACTTCTTCAGAGTTCTGCTATGATGGCTGCCTTATTTATTTCACCATAATTTAATGAATATCACACATAAAGTTACAAAGTATAAACTATTTATAAATTTAGTATTTGAACGGTTTTCTAATTTTCGTGATCCGGCTATTATATCGGCACACCCGAATTATGTGACGTCGCTGCATATGGAGCCACTGTGTCACCTGTTTTCGCTTTCTTTCTTGATTTTATAAAACGACGAGTGCTTGCCACGATGGCGGCTTTCCTTGTTTTTATTACCTCGTGGATCAACCCTTGAGAGAAATCCACCATTCGGATTTAAGGGGCTGAAACATTTAAATTATTAATTATGATTACTAAGTGCTCTAGAGCAGTATTAGCCACATTCATGTTCTAATATATTAATAAAAATACTTCGCTTACACTTGTTTTATTAAAATCTTTATTCGGTACTGCCTTCATTCGAAATGCTGTCGTAAAACCATATATGTACTTATATCTCATTTTTGTTTAAAGAGCAGTAAATCATTGTAAATCATTTTGAATTATTAATGACCTATTGTGTATAG
The DNA here is from genome assembly GCA_963859945.1 of Euplagia quadripunctaria. Taxonomy (NCBI): domain Eukaryota; kingdom Metazoa; phylum Arthropoda; class Insecta; order Lepidoptera; family Erebidae; genus Euplagia; species Euplagia quadripunctaria. Next base: position 6,694,458 of record OY982573.1, read on the forward strand.
TACCGGTGCCCTTTAATAAAAAAAGTCGTTAAAAATTTGGTCAAGTGTAAGCCGGTTTGAGATTTTTGTTTTTGTTGCAAACTTAAAATGTGTCGGAGTAAATTTTAAAGATGAGGTTTTTTTTTTTTTAAGATGTGGTTTTGTCTAGTTTGAGCTTTGTAATATTAAAAGATGAACTCTAAAAAAAAGTATCCCCGACTTCAATGCACCCTTCTATTCTTCATCCCTTAATTTTCCACCCTTAATTTAAAATTTTCTTCAAACTTAAATGGAACCAACCGATTCAATAAAGAAAGAACTTTGAGATCGGTTCACAAATGGCGAAGATATCGCGAATTGAGAACCTCTTCCTTTTCGAAGTCGGTTAAAAATATTGTGTCTAACGATCTCATGCCTACCGCTAAATCATTAGCGTAGAATAGATACAGCCAACCTTTCCTCAATGGAAAGGTCGGTGGTCAACAAAACCACTAAAGAATGTCAACATGACAGACATTAAAATAATGAAGGATAAAGAATAGAATATAATTATTGAGGAGAGAAACTCATACTCATGCTGAGTTTAAATAAAGTGGGTAGCAGACGAAGTGATCGAAGCGTGGACTTGTTCTATCTATCTATATATACTAGCTCACCCGACAGACGTTGTCTTGTCTTAACTATCAATATTAAATTCGAATTGGTATAATTAATAAAAAAAAGTTCCGACCGATGCATCTGTTTTAAACGATATATGCAGCGCACATTTTGTCAATCGCGCCAACTGTCAAACGACTGACAGCTATGTATGTCAAAAGTGCTATGGTAAACGTTGTCCTGCCGGAACGTAAAAAATATTTTTCGCACCGCCATCTACCAGGTCCAATTGTAAATCTAAACCATTCTGGAATCCACCTGAAGAGACACAAAAAATTTCATTAAAATCTTTCCATCCGTTTATGAGGAGTTCAGTAACATACCCACGCACAGAAGAAATATTTATAAAAAGATTATATAAAAATTAAGCTTCTGCATGTTTGTGGTTGCAAATCTCGGAAAGTATTTAATAAATTGACTTGAAATCTTTACACAACATTGCATTTAAAAAAAGTGTTTTTGTATATTCTTTATTCCGAAACGGAAAATTCTATGCATTTTACATTGATTTATAAATTTGTCAAAGTTACGTTGATATAACATAGCAACGTGTAACATGTTGTGTGTAATTATACTGAACCATAGCAAAGTGTGGCAAGGTTTAATAGCTAGTACATTATAAAATCGATCAGAGACATGTATTGAATATATTTATGTTGCAAAACTCTCGAGCCTATTCACCACAGGAGCTGGCTATTAGCTCTTCTGTCGGGTGGAGGAGATTCCACAACCGAGCTGATTCAACTGACTACAATAGTTTAATTCTTTTTGCTTTATACCACAGAGGTAAGACAATCCTATCATACATCCCAGAGAGCTCTGGCTATGCTACTTACTTTCCCAATTGGTTAGTGATATGCGTTTAGGTTAACTCAAGTACCTCATGAATACTCATGTTCTCAAATTAAATGATCCGGATGTAAACGAACCAATAAATGAATATTTTACACAAAAATAAGTAATTAGTATTAATTTAAAGAGCTTAAAATCATTCATTCAAATAATTATACAAGTATTTAAATCAATCTTTATATTACTTCATATAAAGTCAATTACATAATGAATGTGCTCTACCGTTAATGAGCGTGCATGGGCACGCTCATTGGGAGGGGAGAGGTGATGAGAGGAGGAGAGAGATGGGAGATGAGAGACCACAGTTCCACTTTAGTTCAACTAGACCGTGGTGTCAATTCTGTTGTATTACTCTCTTGACTATAATTGACTAAATTTTCTTCATACAAAATGTAAACCTTGTATACTTTGGAACAAAGTCTTATTTCAAATTTAAACAAGTAGGTAACATATGTCGCTATCGAAATAAGCAATTTATTTGTTGACTAAAGTCTGACACGCTTAAATAAACTTTAATTCCACGTAGCGAGAGCCGCTATCCGTTGAATGCCATCTCTTTTGCTCCGTGTTTTTAGTAAGCGTCTTCGTAGGTGTCGATTAAAATATCGTCATCTTAGTTCGTTTTGAACAAGTTTTTATACGGCAATTATACGGCATTTGAATAAATGGGGACTCTCGCTGCGTGGAAATAAAGTTGAGTATATGTTGACAGGTTTTAGTGAAATTTAGTGGCGCTCAGAAATAGGTGCCAGTAACAAATAGACCTTGTTACGAAGAAGACAAGGTTGATTTCATATGAAGAAATTAAGTCAGGTTTTAGTTTAGTCGAGTGTACAATAAAATCAGGACCAGTGAACACTCTTGCACTGCTCTATTACTTTATCTTTCCTATTCATCTTTCCTCTTCCCTATTTCTTTCGCCTCCGTAGGCTTTGGCTATGCGGCTGCCTGCCTATGGCTATGCGGCTCGGGGCTGCTTAAATACCCCTGTCAAACCTGTTATTTTCGTTCTTCATTTCGATCCTCTTTCTTTAGAGAACTTCTCCTCCTCTCATCTAACCTCTTAGAATGTTCTCAACTTTATTTCAAATACTTTAACACAAATTCTTTGATCCAGAAACTCTCGTTAACAATGACGTTTCAGTATGGTAGTAATGGAATATTAGTTGCGTTGTCTTGCTCTTGCGGTGTTATCTCAGAAATCGACATTACCTTACGTTTTCTATTAAATTGGCATACAAAACATTCACGAGTTATATATTTAGCTAACAGAACACTGGCGACATTTATTTGTTGGTTTAAATCTTTATCAACTTCTACATTATTCAAAATTAGTTAGGACATGAAGTCTAATAACACAGCGATGTGTACTTACACATTTTCAAGACGTTGTTAATTTTTAGAATTTAAAAATACGTTATACTAAATACAGCACTTGCAGTTGAAACTACTTAATTCTGCGGTATGCCGTCGCCACATCAAAAACTCTTATTTATTTTGTTAAAAATAACTGCAAACTATAATAGATGAAAACACAGTTCATTATTTAATAAAAATAAGTTAATAGACATTATTTTGACTGGTTATACCAGTAACGCAATGCTATTAGTCGATTGATAAATATTAATGAATAGTGGGGTTATAAAAGGGTAGGAATGTATTATAAGTGAAGAACTATCACTTGAGTGCGGAGAGAGGTACGAACAACTTGGCAGTTACTGTTAGTTAGTGATTTTCATAGTTTATATCACCTGTCTTAAATCGCTTCGACTACATAAAGTGAACTTAAATTTGTATTATTCCCTCAATCCAGGTTAACAGATGCTGATATAAAGGACTCCTGACCGATATGTTAGACTAGTTTTTGTTTTAACAAATAAAAACATATTTAAGTAAGATAAGTAGGCGGCTAACACCGTCTTTTCAATAGTTCATTTTGTAACGAATGCTATTTTTATTAGTTGTGTACAGAACTTTATGTCTGAGACTTTTATTGTTTATTTCACAATGAATGAAAAATAAATTCAAAGCGTCGCTCTGTAAGACAATGTAGTCAATTAGAGCCCAACAACAATATATTTTACATAATATATATATCTCTATTACTACACAGTATTGCCATGTAGACATACGGTGCACTAGTAGTAATATCCGTAAGAAACTTCTGGAATAACGTATATGTACATATAATTATACCAAGAATTTGTCATCAGCTTCATTGATTCAAATGTACAAATCTAAGTTCATTGGTAAGAAATCATTACGTCATTAATTTATCGAAATGACGAATTAATTAAGGATACGTTTTTTATAATGTCATTTGGAATAAACTTCACGTGTTATGAATGGAACAAAAAACGCTTAAAATTGGAAATTTCGATATATTAATTGACTTTAGCGCTTTTTTCATGTTTGTAGGTAACTGTGTAAATACTTATTAAATACGTAGTATGTACTAGTTATTTGTTTGCAGTATATAGACACATTATACCTGAAGACGAAAATTTACGAAGGTGCTAAATTCAATAGCTTGTCCAATTCACGATGTTCAATAGTTTGTCCTATGGACCTACTTATGTTCATAAAAATTCAGTAAGAAAATACTCCAGGAATCGATATTTGGAATGTAAGACTTTAATTTTTGTAGAAACATTGCTTCTAGTCAAAGTAATTAGTCTAATTAGTAAAATGTGGGACCGCTACGAAGCTATACGTTATATACAAAATTATGGGAAATACAAAGATATCTTAAAATCAACCCTAAAAGATGTGTGGTTAGCCTTAAGTTATTTAGGTATATATAGCGTGACTTTGTAACGTATGTCTCCGTAAATCTATTTTAAATGTGTTACTTTTGAAAGCGGCCATTGTTGTTTTAGGGTCAAAAATCTGTTTTGTTTAAATGTTTTGAATTTGCTTACAACCTACGTATATCACTACCTTCCTGGCTCTTGTTGCACTCAGCCGTGTACTCATATCCAACCACGCGTCAATTTCCTGAAAGCTAAAGTAGCTGATGATAATATACTTCTGCGTTTTACTACCACCATGGAATATCACCCTAGAATCGTGTGTAGTGATTGGATTGCATGTGCGATTTATACATAGCAGTACCAATTTTGTGTCCAATACTTTATATGTATCTCATCATATGCGTACTCCCAGAGAGATCTGAAATCGTTAGGTAAGAGTATATACTCTGACAATAAAAACTTTCGTGGGTGGTATTCATGTTTATTAGAAACCATACGGTTTTACTCACGTTTGTATTTCGGGGATGCCCGATTAGTTCGGGACCCGACGGGGGCCCTTTTTCAAGGAGTGAAGCGTCCTGCCGCGACGGTGTCAGTCGTCACGCCTGACTGACTAATAAACATATATACTCTTATTCGATTAAAACAATTAAAACTGAATTACAACTATACGTCGACTTTCTAGTTGACTAAACATTGAACTCAAATACACCTAGTATCTCAATACTCGTGGAATCATTGAACGACATCGTATTTACATAATTATTATTGCATTGCATAAAAGTTTCGTTCTTTATGTTAAGTTAAAATTAGACTACGTGTCGTTAAAACATATTATGATAATAAACTTCGGAAACAATCTGCAATTGATTTTTTATTGTTATTACAAATAGTGAGCAGCCAATTCATTAGCGTACGTGTGTTGCTTATGTATGTGCTGATCAGCAGAGCACTGTAGATGTAACTATGTTAATATTTACATGTACGAAATGGGTGCGACGGTAAAAACACGTTAAGGACCAGACCGCTTAAGTAGTAAAATCACGAAATAAGATATGTCAACTCCAAGTAAAATAAGCGTTCCCTGCCACTTCGAGCAAAACCCTGCCACTTTGAGCAAAACTCTGTCACTTTGGGTAAAGTTCCCCACTGCACCGTGGTCGCTAGTCGAAATATTTTTTCCACAGCGGTTATCGGTTTTTCGGAATATATGACCTACCAGTTTTAACATTCCTTTTCTATTCCAAATTAAAAAAAAAGAGATTCTCTAGCACAAATCAAATAATCTTTCTAATATAGGATTTTGTCAATAACTGAGTGAATAGTTTCAAAATAAAAAAAATACGTACGATTTAAAATCTTTAACATTGCACGTTCCACCTGCTTTTATGAGACACAGAGGTAAAAATACCTGGAAATTCAAACGGTCATAACTTGTAAACGGACAGTTTTTTTTTCATTTTTTTTTATTGTAACTGCATGCTAGAGTCATGCCCTTTCAGTGATTTCAGTAATTGTTCCTTTTTCAAATACACCCTGTATAAAAATCTCGTATCACGGTGTTTGCGGTCGAACTCCTCCGAATTTTTTTTTGTATATTTGATAGGCATGTGAATAGGTCGTAAAGTATTTTTTTTTCTCCTGACGTCACCCGCGTTTTTTTAAACAGAAAAAAGGTATTGCAACGCATGCGGGTGCTGCTGGTAATTTATAACAACCATACACGACAATATTACGATTAGTAAAATAACTACATTTTCTTTAAACTTTTTTTTAAACTATTTAAAAAAGATAATTGAAGAATAGAAAGGATTAAATCCCACTCCCATACCCAGTGTATCCTGGTGTGCCTGATTTATTTTACGGATAATTGATAAAATCACTTTAATATACGGTTTTACTCACGAGTGTATTTTGGGGATGCATGTCTAGTTGCGAACCTGATAGGAGCCTCTTATTAAGGGAAGTGAAGTTTTCTGCCTTACCCACGGTTAGATTGCGGGCGCTAAACTGTGGCCCATGTAACTACATATTTTGTCATTATTTTCATAGGTACTACTTGTCACTCATAATTATATACCTTTAGGTATACTTAATATGTATGTATGTATATTTATATATGTTTATGCTTAAGTACTGGTATAAATTTATAGGAACTAAAGTAGTTGAAAATACAGAATATCTTTTCATTTTCTATTTATTAGCAATTAAAAATTTTGTTACAATTTTAATACCACCAACTATCAATGTCTCTCTGAATCATTTTGATCCTACTGTCCAGATAAAACGCCCACACTTAGAACTAAGTTTAATTTAAGTTGTTAAGTTGTTACTAAGTTTAGTTTAGGTTGTAATTTATAGATGGCGTTGATCGGTTTTTCTGACTCGCGCTACAGTTTGGTTACATGACAATGTATAAATACTTTTAAGAAATTATATTGTGTGTGAATCGTATTCTGAGAATATACGCTTTATAATTATTGAGTGGTATTATTCCATCGCCTACGGACCTCGGTTTCGTTCACCTACCTAAAGTTGCCTGGAAGAGATTGCATCTAGCAATAAGGCCGCCCTTTGTCCATTATCTGTTTGACACATGTATGTATGATACTTCTACTGTAACTACGGTGTACGAATAAAGTGTTATCTATCTATCTACTACACATACTAAATTTGTTCTGTTCTGTGTCTGGATGTAATTGATCTATTTATTGTAGTGTTTATGTACGCATTACTTAACTATCTTAACTGACTTAATATAATGTAAACTGAACTATATCACATTTAACAATTATTATAGCTTTTATAATCTCTTCATCAAAGCGTCGCTTCTTGAAAGACGGTCCGCACTCTCAGCCGTCTGCGACGCGACTCTTCCCTATTCTGACAATTATACAGTTCAAAATATTTCGAGTCTGATTCAGTGCAGACTTCTCACACGCCAGTATTAATGTATGTCACAGAGGTGTGACAATATACTATGTATGTATTTAGTAATATATAAGGATGTTTATCAGCTGTCTGGTTATCATAGTATAGGCTCTGCCTAGTTTGTGATCAGACGGTCGTGTATGAGGTGTCCTAAGATGTTATTACTTTACTTAAGCAGATTTCAAAGTTTGATAACTTGAGTAGCCTGCGTTGCTGTGCCTGCGATATAGATGGGTAATCACCCGGGTTAAAACTCACGACTGGGTAAAAAACCGGGTGATTACCCATTTCTAGCCAGCGATACCCATATGGTCGAATTATCTACATATACATGTAATACACTGAGTGAATAGAAATGCTTGCTTGTAAAGTCATCTAGGATTATTTTCTCTTGCAAATACGTAAATGGTGTCTTCGCCAATTTTCAGCATCGCCACTGTACGGTGAGAGACCTTACACCTTGTGCTGATAATAACTGTGAGTACCGCGAGCCGAGGTTTCATTGATTGAAACAACGTTTACTCCTTTAAAGTTTAATTGGTACTAAATGTAAATGATACAATTATTATGAAGCAAACGCGGCACCGCGCAGTTGGTGCTAGCGTATGCAGAAAACATTAACTATGATATTGTACGGGTTTGCTCGTACAGCCACCATTTTCTTAAAAGCAGTTTCTAACATCTATCAAGACAATAACATATTAACTGATACCTGAATGATAACTGAATAGCATATCGATGTCTTGAAACACAAATTTTATTTTCGAGTTGAACGAGACATCGATATATTATACATGCCTATAAAACACATAATTATATTACTGCTTTTCCCTTAATTCTCATATCGATATTCGGGTATTGGATACTACAGAATTTCCAAATTCGCAGTGTAGAAAATGGCACTTGAAAATTAAAAACAAATAAGTACTACCATTAATTATACTTAGACCGATACGTATAAGTACATAGACATAAATCAAATATTGTTGATAATTTAGTGTTATTGGCGTCATTTAATAGAACATTACAAATTGCAACACAACTTGTAGCAATTTTATATTAGTATCACGCACAAGGCTTTGGTGATTTCTAAATGAACGGCGGGTGTTGGGTTATCACCCGCATATCTTGATTCTTGTACAGTTGTTCAAAGTTGGTTCTGTATTTGGTAGAGCGTGGTTCAGTCGCGTTTGCGCGCTGCGTTGAACCCATCGCGCCAGTACAGTGAGTATGCGCAGTGCCCACTACGCTCGCACGCACGCCGCTCGCGTACTTCATAATAACAATCAGTGTGTCCTTACATTATAATGTCAACCAAATACTGGAAGACAGTGTGTGAAGTGATATAAGAATGCCGGAGTGCACGGAACAATTGACGTTCACCATTCCCATCATACGATACACCATGGATTCTGACGACAGACCTACCGAGGTGGAAAGGCAACAGCTTACTAAAAAAATGTCTCTGTTGCCACCCGTGAAGATTGAAGCTCCAGATAATGCAAGAAGTGGAAGACGATCATCAGAACCTAATAGGTATTATATACCGCCACAGTGTAACAATAGATTATCCCCGAGGAGTGCTCGTAAACGTGATTCCAGGAAGAATTCGAAGTCTAATCATAAAGATGATTCGCCAACGAAGGAGAATTTTGGACCTAAACCGTGTAATTGTGAGGACTGTAGGGCATCTAGTCCGTTGCCTCCTGGCTATGGACCACAGACATTGTCTCCTGGCTACGACCAGATGAAGATGTCATTGTTAGAAGTACCGTGGAGCGAGGATTACACAGAAGCATCTAGTGACGATCTCAGTTCTGAATGGGACTCTGATGTACCTGAGCCGACTCCTCCTAAGGTAATTACTTAGTATAATTTTATCATGGATATATTTTCTTTGCTGACGCACGTGGTTCAGTGTAATGAACTTAATTATAAGTACGTGTAACTTACTAAAATTAATATTTTTACATCAATGAATACCTATTGATGGAAACTTGAACAGCGTAACGACTCGGTGTGTTTAATTACAGTTTTATAATGGCATTAAGCATAAATACATTAATTATCATTTTATTATCATTTGAAGAGTTTGTATTTTTAAGAAGGTATGTCTTAACAGCACGGTTATTGAGGAATTAAGAACACAATGGAAGCACTAATCATGCAAATTTAAGTCGTGAGAAACAAGGTATCATAGCTGGCAACACACACAATACTCAAGGAATTTATGCTTATATAATAAAGCTAAAGAGTGTTTTGTTTGTTTGATTGTTTGTTTGTTTGCTTATTTAAGCGCCCTAATCTCTGGAATTACCAGTCGGATTTGAAAAATTATTTTTGTATAAGATAGCCAGATTCATGAGGAATAGTATACGCTATGTAACATCACAATAGTGTGATGTTCCCCTTAGGAGTGGAGCAGACCATAAACGAGAGTGAAACTGCGGGCACAGCTGGTATACTAATAAATGTGTAAAGACATATAGCAATGCATAGATTAATTTATTCCAAAATATAAATTATACTTAATTTAATTAATTTGTAAATTATTAAAACCAGAAATTTGCTTTTTTTTCAAATAAACTAGCGAATGATTTACACTTGATGGTAAGTGGTTATTACTGTAAGTATTTGCAACATTAACGATGTCACATTTGCATGCCTCAATATGTATAAAACCGATAATAAAATGAGATAAATATCGTGAATTACTTAGCTTATATGTCAAGTTTCCAATTAATGTTAATAACCGATTGTCTTGACAATAGATTTAAAATGCCAATGAAGGCAATACTACTATTAATTTGATAACAGACATTCGCGAAACAATTCAATAGGTAATTAACATTGGATATTGAATTGCAAATTACGTACGAAATCGTACTAGGTACAACGTTATACTTACGTATATTTCAAAACATTGAGAGGCTGGTATATTTTTATACATATATATGTATATACATGATTTGACAACCACGTAAAATGCCTTTATGTCATACACATGTGAAGTGACCGAAGGAAAATAAAACGAAGAAGTTTGTATAGAAAATTGTGTTAAATATTTATTGTTCCGTTTTCAATTTATTGAAGTTATGTTGTAACTAAACATTTTTAATCTCCATCGTATCGCAAAAAATATAGGTACTTCATAATTACAACTGAGAAAACGGCGAACATCTAAAGCTAACCGGTTTTATCCCAACTTTGATACGAAAATCGCGGTATTTCTAAATTAAGAATCTGCTAGATTACCGTCGAGATTTATGCGGTAGGCGTCTATAGTTTTTATAGTAGATATAATAAGATATGTGGGATCTTAAACCGCAAGATTTAAGACATGTTTTTAGTTCTTTTTTAATGGAACACTATTATGTGCTGAGAAAGATTGAATGTGTTCTTTTAACGCAACTTCGAAAATTTTTACTCATTTATGAAAGAATTGTTCTAAGAATTTAGTAGTCATATTCTTAGCTCTTAGATTTTAGTAGAAAATCAAAACAGTATCTATAGATTATAAAACTTATCCGTCTGCTCGTTTGCCCCCAACAATATAAAAAAAATTAGAAAATGTCCCAACAGAAATTAAACTCGTATTTTTTTAAATTTGGTTTGTTGTACAAAAGACTTAAGCTTACTTTTAAAATTATATTCCTAGACATTAGAATCACAGCTAATAGTATTTCTCATTATATTTTAATGATCATAACATCTTAATTAAATGTAGTAACTATTAAATAATGATTGACATAGCAACTTGTTTCTTTAAAATGACGCAACTTAACCTCTTTGATATAATGTATTCTCTGTAATGTAAATAACTCTTATAGTCCACCGTAGCGGAGATATATTTATACTAATATTATAAAGCTGAAGAGAGATATTGTTTGTTTCATCTAGCGAACCTGGTAAAGTTATCGTTGTTGTCCAAAGCACTATGACCCGTTTTTTCAAAACAACAATTCAAGTAAGAAAAAAATATATTTCTCCGTTATACCTACGTATATTTTGGTGCCGTCTGAGTGTGGGTTGATTACATACTTGCTCTCGCGTAATCTTGTTTACCTCCTAAAATCTATACTGATATTTTAAAGCTGAAGAGTTTATTTGGTTGAACGCGCTAATCTCAGGAACTATTGGTTCGATTTGAAAAAATCTTTTAGTGTTGTATAGCCCGTTTATCGAGGAAGGCTATAGGCTATATAACATCACACTGCAACCAATAGCAGCGGAGCATCAATGAAAAATGTTGCAAAAACGGGGAAAATTTACAAACGCTGATGATATTCGATGTTACGAACAATGAAATTAGTTGTGTTGTTTTTTTTTGGAACTACGCGGTGTTTATAAACATAATGTTTTCAACCCAACAAGTCCGAATACGACGTAGTGTTTAATCCGCCGAGTCACTTATTTGAAATATAGATCTATCTATATTTACTGCATAGAGTAAGTATCGCACATCATTGTCCCTGTGCTCAAATTAACAAAACATAACACATCTATCACCCAAATAGTTTTGTGTATTTGAACATCGTTGATACCTGAACCCTTGACTCCATTTTATTAAACTACTAGCAACCAACTTCGGCTTCGCACGGGTAGCAGAAACATCTTCAACAATCATCATCATATTTTAACCAATTTACACAAAACCTTAACAAATTATATACCTAAACCTTCCTCATGAATCGCTCTATCTATTGGTGAAAACCGTATGAAAATCTGTTTAGTAGTTTTGACAGACAGACAAGCGGCGGGGGACTTTGTTTTATAATATGTAGTGGTTTCGCAAACGCCTCACTGATTCGAAAAATAGTCTTCAGTCTTCACACCCCCATAATGTTATTGAAATACCTATCTAACGACACTTTGATTAATTTATGTACCTAGTAGGTATTACCTACCCATGCAATGCTTTCTAGTCTCTAAGCTAAGCCGCTATAAATCCACTTCAGAAATGTTTAATTACAAAGATAGAACAACAGCTCAATACAGGAGTATTTAAATAACAAAAACTAAAAGAAAATGATTTAGTTAATTTTTTTTGACGACGGGCTTCTTTGTTTATTTTATGTGAGTGGATAATGAATTGATGGTTCCATTTATAACATTGAACCTTCTGATAATGTGATTTCTATTAATTACATCAGTCACTAACACTATCATTTGAACGTAACTCTCTACCGCGTATTGTAATAGAACTCTCAATTTAAAAAGACCTAAGAAAAATATTAAACATCCAGCAGATAAAACCCAAAGCTGTTAGAAAAATAAGTTCGTGGACAGGCAAACGATATTCGTTTGTCATTAGCAACAGGAAAGAATTCGCTACTTTTTCTCAACCAATATAGATTAAAATTTTAAGTAGCGTAGAAAGCAGACTGTATAGGTTATTGGAGCCTGAATCGCCGTTATCACACTCTCCACAAGTGACATTTATTGCCGATCAATCATGTCATGGGTAGGTACGTACTTTCTCTGCAAGTTTGTACCAAGTAACAACTTTTAACCGTTGTGGTACTCATTACCTACTTACCTGCACGCATCTTGCATTGTTCTATGACTTCTGTAACAGTAAAATGAAGATGAATGATGAATATACATTGAAATAAAACTATTTTTAACGGATACTATCGCGATTTATTTGGTGTTATTTTACTATTTACACTTTCGACAATATCATGAAGTAACATAATTGAACACTAACTATTTTTATGAAAACTACTACCATCTTAGTATGATTGATGGTGAACTCCAATGAATTATTCATTCATGTTAAAGACAGTCCCATTGTAAAATTATTTTGACTGTATCATAGAGATACTTCTGTATATGTTTAAAAGTCAATCTTATGAGGTAGATTTCGAAGAAAGTCTACCTATTGTTTTGTACCCGTTGTCGAGTTTTCCAAAAATTTCTTTACAGGAGGAGGTCTAGTTATGATCCCTAGACCCCAAAACAACCGCCAGTTAAAAAGTTTATATATATAATTATGTATATATGTATGTACCTCAATTTTACCTTCTTTGCTTGCTTTCAAACTTGGACGAAAAATCAACAGGGCAAAAATGAAGGTTAAGTTCGTGAATGGGGGATATTCCCATAAAGGGGGAAACTGGGGGGCAGATTTAAAAAAAAATTAAAAGAACACGAAATTTAGCTCTGCGGGCCTGCTGCGGGCCCGGATTTTTATAAAATATATACTTAGATTATTATTTATTTTTATTATTGCATGGTCTGTACTCGAAAGATTTAAAATTATAATGAGAGTCTTCCGTTGGCTTAGCTGGCCTTAAGTGAAATGCTACTTCCTAACCACTTATTTAGTTTATGAATAAGGTCTGCACTCGTTTCAAAATATACCTATATACCTATTCAGATTGAATCCTACCTTATTAATATTATAATTATAGGCCTTTCCAAAGATTCGCCGATATAAAAATATTACCTTCTACGTAGTTTTTGAACATATTTTTATTTATTTATTTAATGCATGGAAGACTGACAGCTATATAACAATGAAACAAAAAATGGAGAATTTAGTTTTCAGAGAGCCAATAACAAGTCCTCCTAGTATTTAAATAACAAACCATATGTAAAAAACTCAAGGATACACATCATGCGTAACGCCCAGAAACTAAAATATATCATTAATTAATCAAAAACAACACGTCACATACATAAAACAAATTGACTTCGCAATGAATTATAACATCAATTTGCAGGTTTCAAAAATGTTAGACTCAAACACCTTCTTGCCGCGGGCATACTGGTCCAAAAAGGGGCAATATCGCACTGTCTACATAGCCTGTTAATATTTCTACTTGCTCTCACAATATAACTATTTTGCCTATAGTTATATAGTAGCACTTGGTATTTGCAGCGATGGGTTAAAGCGGATTGACTTATAGGGTACATTAAAGGAAAACTCAGGTAAGAGCTCGGGGCTATTAATATTATTATTTAATATTCGAAGGACGAAGATAAAATCATGTGTGTGTGAGATAGTCATTAAATAAAGCTAGGTTGGTTATTGTTGACCGGTTCTTCAGAATACCATCCTGGAACGGGCTAAGAGATTTAGAAACGGCTGCGTAAAGTTGTTTATAAATGATCTTCTCAACAAACAACAATTTTACGTATAAATCAAAATATGTCAAACTGATTTTTGTTTTGGTTAGCACAGGGGATCTCAAGAAAGAGGTCTTTAGTAGTCTCTAGTATTTCTAGAAACTTCCAATTGTCCATTTTCAATATTGCACGTGTACTCGCTTATATGTACATATATTTATGAATGTTATATAAAATTCTATTGGTGCACACAAAGTTCATTTGTACGTAACTTCGTAATGCTGTTTAATAATCATGATGTATGGTCACGTCACCACATTTAATATGCCACCGTCATAACAACATAGTATACCTACATCGTTAGTTTAAAACCACATTTACCACTTAACGATAAGAACATTTTTACGAAGGTATTGTGTTTTGTATTTTACTTTAATGGAAAATGTATTTAATAAAGTTTGCATGTCTTTGGAATTGTAATCGATACAAAGTTTAAAAAGAGTAACCTAGGACTTTCTTACTGGTTTCTTCACGTGAGCTAAAGCCTTTTTAGATTAAAAATAATTTTTTTTACAACTTTTTTGACTGTCATACTGTTCACTGTTCAGTTCGAAGTTTAAAATATCTTTGTACTGTATTCATAAAGTTTAAAAGTACGATTTACGTGAGTTAGAAAGTACGCTATGACGATTTTTAAATTGAGAATGCTCATAATCGCGATATACGGCACTTCGAAACTTGCAAAAAATCGAGACGAATATCGATGTGTGTTTACATATACGGTACAAGTGTATAGCAAAATTAGCGTATTTGGGCTCCTTGTATTTGTCCTTGTCTTGATATGAACAAAGATCTTGGTGGCGTCCAGGGTCTGGCCATGACGGTATCAGAAGATTGACATAGAAACTTCGTTGCTGCTTTTTAGTTCAAAAGTTATTTTGCAAAACTTAGTTTTAAGAAAAGAATATTTTAATTTAGAAATATAAAAGATGTCAAATGTAATATATTGGCATCACAATTATCTTCCCCTTCATGTATCAAGTGATTTATAAATCACTGGTAGAATCACAATGGTTAATTCAGTTGTCAATAATTCTTCGTCATTCACAACCTTAACGATTAAAATATATAACCGAGTACATACCGAAAATTGATTGATTTTAAAGTGTATCTTGGGATTCATTGAAGTTTTAAAGGTTAAATGTTACTAATAATGACTCGGAGGTAAAAGATCTATCTTAAAACCATGCCATAATATATTCTGTCATAAGCATTACATAATACCGACTGAGTGGAAGTGACATAACACAAATCGTTTGACGTCATTAATATGGACATAGATAATCGACTAAACGAGATCGACTTCAATAATCTTACCAACTTAAAAGATAATAGTAATACAAACGCATAGATATATTTTCATAAGCAGACGTTATTCTGTTTGTTTTTGAATATATTGTTTGTAACCGTTCTCATTACTGGGAAAAAAGCACTTACAATCTGCCCAAATTTTCTCATTTTAATTAAAACCTTTCAGTTTTCTTTGTCTAAAATGCTAGTTCATAATATAATCGATATATTAAAACCACTACGAAAGAACAGTATTCCATGTTAATTTATATAGATTGGTGTAATTAAGAACAATGCCGTCTAAATGTAATACTGAATAATGAGAATAATGAGATGATAAATATAGTGTATGTACTTACTTACATCTACCGAAGCTGGTAAAGTTATCGTTGTTGTCCAAAGCACTATGACCCGTTTTTTCAAAACAACAATTCAAGTAAAGAAAAAAATATCTTTCTCCGTTATACGTACGTATATATTGGTGCCGTCTGAGTGTGGGTTGATTACATACTCACTCGCTTTGTTTACCTCTTAAAATCTATACTAATATTATAAAGCAGAAGAGCTGTTAGCAACGTTCCACATCAACAAAATCTGCGCACTGTAAGATTGCCAAGACTAATTATCGTTCCCTAACGGCTTTAGTGCTAAGTATAGTTTCGTAAACGTGTATGCGTTCATCATACAGAAATGAAGTTGATATTCATTTTAGCTGCAGAAATATTTCCACTGTTACTCCGTGAATGATACTTGTCGTGTCGACACATAATGTCATGTAATTATTGCAGCCTATGTGATTCATCTAAAATGAGGTTCGATGTTTTACCTTCCTATACTTCTTACTGTCGTATCTGACTTTACCGTTCTCTACTGTTATTTACTATGTTTAATCCGAGAATTTAAGTCAATGAAGACTATAATCAGCCCACAAATTTGTTCAATGTTCGTTACAGTATAGATAAAATTACAGAGAAAAGCCCGGCACTACTCGTAAAACTTAATGGTTGAGATTTTGGCTTTCGATGGGACGGCATCCGGTGTAATAGGCCTTTTTCTTACCTAAGCAGAAAGGCAACGTTTTATTAAAATGACAAAATTGAAAAAAAATTATAACGAAATCATTATATATAAGAAGAAGATCATTAATCTATTATACCAAACACTTATAAAGCTAAGGTCGACCAGTATGATTTCCACAATCGTATTTATCTAGTGTTGGCTAAATATCTATATATTAACACGTGAAGCGAAATCTTTGGATCCCTTTTTACGAAAATTGGGCGGACGGAGGAGTATGAAATTTCGCACACTTATAGTTTATACAGAGAAGAAGTGACGAATGCTAAAATTTTTGAATAATATTTGCTACAAAGTTAAAAAAAATGCAAAAACGGGTACATACAGCTATGAGTGTCCAGTATATGTTTTGACCTGTCATGGTACAAAAGTCTATACAATGAGAGGTCAAGTAATAATGGCCAACGAAATAAACCATGGTCGAAATTCGACCACCACGCGATCTCTAGTATATATAATTAGGTTAAAAATAAAAAGTAGGTAATAACATATCTAAATGTATACATAGGGTACACTGGAAGTTCTGCGCTCCTAGCCGCTCATAAATGTTTGAATTTAGAATGTTATATTTTTTTAAATATAAGAAACTCGGCTCCGTCTTACGAATTTTTGATCAGGTCACGTGTCCTGACGCGAGTTTAATATTTTTTACAGAGCCCAAAAAGAGCACAAAGCCGCCAAAAAAGTTTTCACTTCAAAAAAAAAACCGCAAGTAATTATAATGCCCTATGCAATGTCAGAGAAGTCACCTATCTCTGCATATTGCTGCAGCTTGAGAGACTGCCGCACTGGTATTATGATAAGTAGTTGTTAGCATAAACTCCTCCTTTCTATAGATGTTTTGAAATCAGTTAAGATAAGAGTTTCAAACTTTATAACTATATGATAATACACAGACAAGCTGTACAACTAAAACTAAGATGTTAATGATATTTATTCCGACTGTTTTTTGTTCAATAAGGCATGACCAGACATGATTGATTACCTTAGAATTTATTTATTGATTGCGGTGCATAGTAATTCCCATAGTTTGCCTTTTTCATTTTGGTAATCAATAAATCAAATAAATAGACTGTCGTAATATACATACATACTTACATATTATTATACATAACTTGATTATCTAATAATTACTACAATGATTCAATAGTTAAAAAATGAAGGAACCAAAGTCGTTGACTTTAATTTTCTTTAGTCTGTAAATATATTTGTATGTCCGGGTTGATAAATCAATCTTACACTATACATTATGTTCTTAAAAAAACAGTAAAGTACATAGACAAAAGATCACTATTTTTTTGTTCTGTAACAAACAAAGGTGTTAAAAAAAGCTGTACTTACTGTTTTATAACAATTTTTATTGTTTATTGTTATCCGTAGAAACCAATCTATACCTACTAATATTATAAACCTGAAGAATTTGTTTGTTTGGTTGAACCGCTAATCTTAGGAACTACTGGTTCGAATTGAAAAAATCTTTTAGTGTTGTATAGCTCATTAATCGAGGAAGGCTATAGAATATATAACATCACGCTACGACCAATAGGAGCGGAGCAGTGACTATAAATGCAGGTAAAACATGTATTGTGGTATGTAGTATGTTTATTTATGTATGCATATATGTATATTTGCCTATGTGTGTAAGTATATGCATTGTTATATATAGTACACCCACAGCTACCAATTACTCCTGACACTAAATCCATCCAAAGGTTGTCTGGTAGAGATCGCTCTTAGCGGTAAGACCGCCCATTGTACCTAGCATAATAATGCATTTGCTTAATTAAATTAAAGATCTATTGTAAGTTTATATGGTGTACAATAAAGTATATTCTATTCTATTCTATTCTAAAACTGGACGGCTAGTAAAGTATATATATGAAGGATTGCCACAGTAGTCGTATCAGACAGTTGTAAGTGACCCTGTAAAATTATTTAAAAATACTTTCAAATGTATTCCCAGACTTAGTACAAATATTCTCGTATAAGGTTTTTCTTTGCAATTTGTACTTTAAAAAGAAAACGATGGGCAATTTTATGTGGTAATGATTCGTAAATAATGACCCAAAAATAGCTTAATTTAAATATTTTTTTTATTGTGAGATGGCATAGGCGTTTGTCTTCCAACTCACCTGATGGAAAGTGACGATGAAGACGAAGATGGTACACGCCTATCCAAGAGAAACCTATTCACTCTACACTTGAACGCTCCAGGATTATAATTGACTGGAAAAATAGACGCAGGCTGCTCATTCCACACCTTGGCGACTCGAACCAAAAAGAAGCTGTCAAAGCGTTTAGTTCGACTTTTTGGTGTTTCGACAACGAATGGATGGAACCTCTGTCTGCGCCTAGTAGTCCGATAAAGGAATGGTCAGGTTTCAATTAATACGAAGAGAGTTTTCGCACACTCACCAGATTAACAATAATATTTCTTCCGTGTGGTTGTGTTAAATTTATTCATAATGAAAGCAATTTACACAAAATCTTAGAAATGTAGACACCTAAACCTTCTTCATGAATCGCTCCGTCTATTGGTGAAAACCGTATGAATTCGATACTTTTTTTAATTATCTCGTTCTGGCAGAGATACGCGGCAGGGGGCTTTGTTATGTCATAGAATACATAATAGTACCAGGTAATGTGTAGAAATCTCCGCATTAGAAGAACAGTAATTATTTCGTCTACCGACTGCATCCAGTTCTAGATAATAATACATAATATCTCATGAACCTGTTTATTAGGTTTAGCGGTTTATAAAATACAGACATTCATAATTTATTTTAAAATAATCTAACACATTATCTTTCTTTACATAATAATATTATTACCTATCCTTCAAACAGTGACTGCAGGACGTTCGATGTCAAATTTTCAAACGTAAAAAAAATTACTACCCTTAACTATACTTGTAATTTAATTTATTAACCGACTTAATAATTATAAGGACTTAAAAATAAATTATATCATAATACATCGTTTCATCAAGAAAATCATCATCGCAACAATAGTGCGCGCAGAATACATTTTACTTACAACACAGATATGAATTTTGTCCATGCTTTTCTTTCATTCTTAACTAATACGGTTTAATATAAACATTTAGCACGTTCGTGTATTAAGTTTCAATAACGTGTATCCCTCTTAAATCCAATTTTAAAAATAATTGCTAAACATATACGAATGACAAATTGGTAAAATGATGCTGATAAATTATGTTAATAATCGTAAAGATTCAGACACGGGTACATAAATAATCTTCCATTAGGAACTTGTGCTCTGATGATGTCAGACTACCTTGGCTCTTCTCTTCATTGTGATTCAAGGACAAAATAATCAGTCAACTAAGAAATATAATAATTTAAATTTATTAATGAACAGTTCATTAATAACAATTTGGACACGTCCTTACTTGGTAAAAGGTCTGTGTCAGATAATTCTTAGATCTCAATTATATGTATGAAACAGAGTGTCATTCATCATAATTGCTGTGGTGTCTGTATGGTGTTCAAGCATTTATAACTTATGTAGGTATAGCTTATACCTAAACATTATGATTTGCATTATTTAACGACATCAATAGTAATAACTGAGACACCTCACACACGGTCGTCTGATCTCGTCCGAAACTAGGCAGAGCTTGTTTTTTTTTTTTATGGATTCTGGGGGCAAACGAGCAGACGGGTCACCTGATGGTAAGAGACTACCGCCGCCCATTGGCACCTCGAGTCACAAGTGCATTGCTGACCTTTAAGGTAGGAGTAGGGGAAGGGGAGGAAGGGGCGAAGAGGGAGAGTACGGGTGGGGGGAGAAAAGGGGGAGAAGGAAGGGTTAGGGCCTCCGGTAACCTCACTCACTCGGCGAAAAGCAATGCAGGCCAAAGCCAAAAGTGAAGCAATCTTCACTGCCGGTTTTCTGTGAGACCGTGGTATCACTCCGGTCGAGCCGGCCCATACGTGCCGAAGCATGGCTCTCCCATATCAGACTGTTCTATGATAACCAGACTGCTGATATACATACTTATATATTACTAAATAGTCTAAATACATACATATTATAGATATAGTATATAGAATATACACCCAGACAGAGATCAAATGATCGTGCTTATCACATAAATATTTGACCTTCGAGGGAATTACCCACGACATCTGGTTCAGCAGTCAGGATCACTAACCACAAGATCAACAGGCCCAACATAAAGAATAAAGTATACGAATGTATTACATGAATAATTGAAATTAATCAAATTGATGAGCTGTAAGTTCAAACGGTTTAAAAAAAATTATTGTCTGTAAAGTCGGTTTACGGACGATAATTTTACGTGATAACGTCATAAGAAAACAGTGGAAGAGAGATAGATGCGTCACAAGCCGAACGCTAAGACCGATCGTGCCTCTCTATCGCTTGTTCCGCGCTCTCGCTTGCACGCTCGGCTAAGGCGGAACGTGACAATGAGTCATACTTTTTCGTGCGTGCAGCCGGCTTCATCGATTTAAAGGACGTTATCACGTCAAAAAAATTTTTTATACTTGAATTTATACTTAAATAATATCAGCATATTCTTGCCCTTTTCCCAATGTAAACTGGGGTCGTCGTTATGTGTAACATTACAAAGGGTTTTGGCTGATTTATTTCATGGCCGGCCGCCTGCCTGACTCCAACCCTCCTTGGGAATGAAGTCGTTTTAAGACAGGAAAGAAGAAAGAAGAGAAGTTGGAAGAAGGAAAAATGGGTAGGGAGAAAAACCTAGGGTAAGGGATGTCGCAAGTCTCGGATATGGAACGGCAGAGGCTGGGGTCGCGTGCCCATAAATGTCCTGTATTTCCTGTGACTGGAGAGGCCACTAGGACAGGAACACCAGCTGGCTCACTTACTTAATTAGTAGTATTTCCATAAAACGCTATACTTACAGAGTAAGCTTATTTAATTTTCAAGAACACTATGCAAGAAGTACTGTTTAGATAACATATTATGTAAGGTCTCCATACTTTTGCAGACAGATGGATTCTAATTTATACTGAAAATCCACAATATTAGTACACAAGATACTAGTTGTTCCCCGCGCGGATTAACTCGCGTGTACATTTTTATATGTTTTGCGCAGAACCCTAATTCTTTTCCCAAAATAAAAGTAGCCTAAGTTACTCCTTATAACACCAGCTATCTCTGTGAAAGTCTTGTGGAAATCGGTATACCCGTTCTGGAGATTAGCCGCGACAGACAAATAGACAAAAAAAATTAAAATTGATTTTTTGGTATACTTATATACCGTGTAAACATTCTGATGCATTAGTGAAATGCTCTGTCTACGACACATTCATCGAACTTTTAGATTTCATTCGCCATTCGTTTCATTCACTTTATTACATATGTACAAGGCATTCTCTCGCTAACAACTCATCGTCAAAACACGTTTTCAAATTTTTAAATTTCCGTTTTTTGAAGTATATTTTAAACCTTTGTTTAATTTATCATAAACATGCTGTTATTATGACATTACAAACACACACTTCAGTTTTATTTATTTGTATAGATTTTGTACGTCTAAAAACAACGGCTTAAAATAAATACCAGAGGCAGAGCATGCACAGTTTCTTTGTATGATCTAGATAATGTTGTTTAGTCTTAGAATCGTGATACTACATTACTGTTTAAACGCCATAGGATAGGTATTATCACAATGGTTTTTTTATAAAGTAAACTAACCCTAACGTATAAGTACTCGTACATACGTTTGAACGGGCTAAAGCCTCAAAATCGTGTATTTAGTTATCTTTTTTTTTGTCAGGTTGCCTGGTTTGAGTCTTTGAGAGAGATAATATCACACAGATAATAGTGGTGAAGTGATCCTTTCACACTTGGTATTTCTTGGTATTTTATTTGGATTGACGGTCAATATCAGCTACTCTGAAGTATTTTAAACTAGCAGTTCCCGTGTGGCTTCGTTCGCGTGTACATATTAATATATTTTGTGCGGAACCCAATAATTTTTCCAAAATAAAAGTAGCCTAAGTTACTCCTTATAACACCAGCTATCTGCTAGTAAAAGTCCCGTGGAAATCGGTCCACCGGTTCCGAAGATTAGCCGGAACAAACAAAAAATTTGCACGGTATCGTGCAAATAACTGTATAAGCCTAAAGAAACTATTATTTTGACATTACAAACAGGTACTTCAATTTTATTTATTTGTATGGATGCATTGATTATTCTAAAGTGTTTTATGTAAAGGTTTATGTAGATTATGTAATTATGATATTTATAGTGCCTATACATTTAGATAATTGAGATATTGTAGACTCATTAAACATGTTTAAAATATTTAATCCAGATTTCGACGATCAGCAGCGACAGCAGCATTTAAAACTAGTTTTATATGTAAACTATTTTAATGCTAGTGCATGTATGATTAAAAATTGTTTATTTATTTAAATATAGGTATATTAAAAAAGCAGACGTATTTAATAAGATTAAAAGTATGGCAGACATGGCTGTTATTTATCTACCTATATATACTTATCGTTTATCTTTAGAAACATAGTCATAATAAATACATGCAGGTAGACAAATGTGTTGCTGTTTATTTTTTAATAAATGATAATTTTATAAAGAGGTTTAGGTAAAGTTCGTGTTGTGTGGGTTGTGGAGGTCTGATGGCAGTCGCTTTACGTAAAATATCAAAGTTCAACTGTATCTTAGTTAGACTGAAAGCCGACCACAACTTAGTTGGGAAAAGGCGCGGAGGATGATGATGATTAATTCATATCTAGCAAGTAATAATGTTCAAATAATTTCACAGTACTAAAGAGTAAACTAGCCGACACATGGAACTTGAATGAATCACTGAGCATTCCAAAATTGTACTCTATCTAATGTGACGTTGAGAATAAAAGGTCTTCCTATATAAATACCCATATGTGGTAAAACGAGAGTGTAAAAAACTCATATATGGAGCTTTGTTTGAGAGATATTTACCGATTAAACTAGTTTTCTGCTTAAACAGGAAGGTTGACATGAATTGGGCATTTATTTTGATAACATAATGTTGTAAAATATTGTAGACAAGAGCACTATATTAGAGAATGACTCAGGCTTGTAGTTAGTAAACGTGCTACAAACTTTACTGGTTTATTATAATGTGAACCATAATATTTATAGTACCTACCCACAACAGACTCGTCTAGTGGTCTTAGAAGGAAAACCATACACAATTTACGAAGTAACTATAATCTTATCTGTAACACAATGACTACAAGTACCGGTGATGATTTTTTTATTGACAAGTAAGTAGCCCTAAACTTCGAGTATTTACTACAGATCGCGTGGTGGTAGAATTTCGACTATGGTTTTTTCATTGGTCAGTATAACTTGAGCTGTCATTGTATAGACCCGTTAATCACATATACTGGACGCGTGTAATTTCATTAAACCGTTTTCACGTGATTTTTAAAGTTGTAAGACATATTGTTTAAAAATTGTAGCTTTCTGCACTTCTTCTATATATAAACTATAAATATTCAAAAATCCACGTTACTACGTTCGCAAAATTTTCCTAAAAAGGGGTACAAAGAATTCTCTTTACGTAATAATTTGAGAGGAATAAAATATTTTAAGAACACTGCAACAGAACTTAAGCAATATTGTTATATTTATGAAAATAGTTGGAAATACTTGGACAGTTACTTTTGTCATCTAGTTTGTTTGTATACATATTCCATCCCACCTGAGTCTTATTACTGCTGTGCTTTTATGGATTGCAGTGTCATAATATACATATTAAAGTCTGTAAAGCTTCCTCAGTAAATAAATCGAATTAATGGAGAGCGTTTTCAACGCAACACAAAAGCTGTTTAGTAATAAACATGTATTAGAGGCGTACGTGAATGTTTATAATCATTGTTTCTGTATATTTTTATTTATTGATGTCTACATACGAGTATATTACATATACTTGACTGACCCTCGGGTTGACTAGTAGAAAATGCCTTAAGAAGGCCGGATCTCTGTAAATTCTTGCATAAAGCATCAACTTATTAAATAAAATGTAAAATATGCAGTAAAGAAATGAGTAGATATGCGAGGGTTTTGGTTTGAAAAAGCCACAGGTTATGAATAAATCGAAGACGAATTTTAATTTATATCTATTGGCTTGGCTATTAAAGAAAATTAATCATACTTAGTTTCACTAGCCGTCCCCGCAGTTTCACCTGCGTTTATGGTCACTGCTCCGCTGCTATTGGGCGTAGCGTGATGTTTTGTAGCCTATAGCCTTCCTCGATAAACGGGCTATCCAACACTAAATTTTCAATTCGAACCAGTAGTTCCTGAGATTAGCGCGTTGAAGCAAACAAACAAACTCTTCGGCTTTATAATATTATATTAGTATAGATGTTATAATGTCCTTGAAGGTAAAATATATTTCTTTATGCTTATGTTTTAATTTTGAGATTAACTTCGAAGACCTGACCTTCAAGATTGTTGTTATGTAAATTAGTAGATATAGATTCTTGTTTGAGTTTCGTTTTTTTTTTATTTATAGGATTTTGAGATTGTTTTTAATACTTTACATTTGATCGATCATCGAGGTTACAGGTTTTTTTTTTAAAGACTGCTGCCGCAGTAGGAATTACTCCTGTGTCGCGGGGGACTTTACAAACATGCAAACAACGGACACAAAGAACACCCAGACTCGGGTGGTAATCGAACCCACGACTTATGGCATAGCAGTCAGGGTCACTAACCACTAGGCCAACAGGCCAGTCACTTTACTCTACACATTTACTCACCATATTAATAGTTTTATTTATAAAGTAACGGAAAAGTCTGATACTTTCTCGGTAATTATGTATGCGTGAGTTAACAAACCTAAGTAATATACGTTTGTATATTATACTAGCCGTCACATAATTAAATTATTTTCGCTTGAACTACACAAAATATGCAAAAATATGTTATTTATTACTTTAGGGTAGGTTTTGTGGCAACTCAAAATTAAACATACATTACATAATGAGCTAGTTCGTCAGTGCATTTTTTAATTATCTGTTTATATAGCAGAACTATATAAAATACAGTCTTTCATAAATTTTCTACCCCAATGTTGTTTTTTTTTATTTTAAATAGAAATAAGATTCAACCCTGATATTTTTACCATTTTTATTAGTCGCTAATTGGGCAGTTTACCTTGTTATATGTAGTACAAATTAGGAGTGATTAGCGTTTTCCCTTTTTGAGTGTAACTTTGAGGTCTTTATAAATTTTACTGACATAAATTACACAAATCAATGTCTTGTTCATCCGTATTCGGTCATGTATTAAGAAAATACTTGACCGAATACGGATGAACGAGATCTCCGAGATCAGGATCAGGCCAGGATCTGCCAGATTAAATACATATTGACTTTTAAACTTTTGGGTTCCATGATATAATTATGTGTTTTGTATGTGTATTATCCATGATACATACCTCGCGTTCATTCCCGTGGAAATACATAATTAAATACATATTATTTAAATATTATATATTATTCATAAAAATAGAATATATAATGTATGAGTAAGACTCTACCATATTCTGTTTATTTACAATACAATACACTTTATTGTACACCATGCGGAACAGTTTAAAACATTTACTAAGACAAACATAAAATGGTACAAACGGCGGTCTTATCGCTAGTTGCGATTTCTTACAGACAATCTTTAGATGGACAGATGCAATGTATTTCTGTATAGGGTAGTAAATAGGTGTACTAGTTAAGTAACAACTTATATGAATATAAGAGAAAGGGAATTAATTATATTTATACTTACCTATATATATATATATACACATATGTATATATATACATACCGATATTAAAATAAATATACACAAATACCCAGTATTATAAAATTATAAGCAACTAAAATATTACTGTGACAGATTGCAATCAGTGACCATTTTTTTTAATGTGTAGTGACTGAGTCTAATATGTGTCTAATAGGTTCAGGCAATGCATTCCACAGGCGAGCTGCATGTACTATAAAAGATTGTGAAGGAAATTTGTGGAATGCACAGTAGTTGATTTTCCGCTGATCTCAGGAACCTCGTATGTGTGTCATTTAGGAACTCGAAACGTTTTTTAAGGTAGGTCCGAGTAGAGGGGTAGATTAAAATATTGTAAAGTAGGGCAAGAATATGATTTCGGCGAAGCCGTATAGGAAGCCACTTGAGCTTAATACGAAATTTAGAAATATGGTCATATTTGCGTAAACCAAATATAAACCTCACCGGCGTCAACAGCAAGGGTTGAAGATATGTTAGTGAGCGGAGTATAGCTAGTAGTATGTTAAAATCGACAGTGTTAAATGCATTGCTGAAGTCCAGCAAGGAAAGTACCGTAAGATAGCCATTTTCCATACCTGATCTAATGTCATCCGTAATATTGATAAGGGTTGTAATAGTACTATGTCCAGGACGAACTTACTTACGTGTCTTACCTTACCTGAAAAAAATTAAGATACTGACAAAACTGAAATGAGTCCCGATCTAATGTGCCGTTTCTTGTAAGAGCCCTATAAATTGTTGTATTCATAGACGCAATTTTAGGGCAGAAAGACTCTGATCTGAAATCATTTATTAATATTACTTACACGCGAGACAAGTTATGCAACGGCTGTCTGCGCTTAGCTGATAACCTTTGTGCTTCGTCTGACAATATTTGTGTCAAGTTATCTCTAAACCCAGTAGGAGTTGGACTTTATTCCTTCGCTATAAAGTTACTTAGTAAATTAAAAAAGTGGGAATTTTCCTATTAACATGATAACCGAAGCATTCTTGACCTTTTCTGGCTAGCGCAATATTGAGGGCTATTAATATCTTTCATAATGATAATGTTTGTTTACTACCAGTAACTAGTAATTTGCTGATTAGTTACTAGTAATAAATAGGTTTGAATTTTCTACTAATTACTAATCGTTACTTTTAGTTACTTACACGTTACATCAAGTACTTTAAGGTTAAGTCAGATTTAATTTTTCGTAAATATGCCTAAGCGTTGTCAACCGATTAATCAACGATTTCAAACCAAATAAGGAGACGGTAAATACAAGGTAGTGATTGCTTTATTTTTTTTTCGTTTACAAGTTCCAGGAACACTGGTAGTCCCAATGGCCCATTACAGGGAATTGTATAAATGGCCTATAAATGATATTGATATTTCTAACATTTATATATGGAATTATTTTCCCGTTACAATTCTATAGAACTGAGGTAAACAACGGTGTTAATGAGACTTGGAATGTTATTGAATTTTAATTGTTGACTTCAGCATGAGTCATCACATCATATGCGAACAATGGGGAATTATTTACAAAAATTAGTACGTTTTCGTCGACTAACGACGCTTAATAACGTGGCATATTTACTTAGTTAAAGTGCAAAGATGTTTCAGATGAAACATTACTGAGTTTATTGATAAACACTGCAAACACTGAACCGGCAAACTTGAAAATTTGGAATTTGGAGCATATTATATCCTCTCTGTATTCTAGAGGTGTGTTAAGGTAAGATTTTTCGGATTTCAGCTTAATATTAAAGCTCTTTGACACAAATAAGACGACATGTATTTCAGTGTTTATTTTAATTATTGCAATTCCTAGTCGCAAATACTGAGCATAACAAGAATCGCCTGTATAAATTTTCTGTTCAAATTTAATTGAAAAACGGGTTTCAATTGACTTAAATAATGTTTTTGTAGTAAGTAGGTATATGAACAACTTCTTATATGCACCAATCAAACAGTTATCAAAAGGTTTCATTTGGCTTGATCGACTACTCGACCTATATTATGTATTGTATATAGAGGAGGATAGAGACTAGCTGCGCCCCGCGGTTTCACCCGCGTAAGTCTCGATCCCGTGGGAATATCGGGATAAAGTATAGTGTAGGATAGAGTTCAGTCATTTTTGCGTGAAAGAGTAACAAACATCCATACATCCATACATCCTCACAAACTTTCACGTTTATAATATTAGTAGGATTGAAGGGAGATATCCAAATGAAATGTTTTCGTATATATTATTGTTATAACAACCTAACTAATTGTACTAAATGATGAACATCTGACGTACAGGTGATAACCTTTTGCTGTCAGTCAGTCGTTCAATGTTTATGTTGTATTGGAAACTGCTCACCTTGGATGATAAAATTATAACACGGTTGAATACGCGATAAGCATAAGTTGATACATATAAAGTGACATGTTGGTACTTACCTGGCTTACCCTTTCCGCTGGTTGCTACCAGTGGAAAGGGTAAGAAGTGAATCATTTGAGCTTATTGCGTTTGCGCTCATCGTGTTTTCTTATATAATAATTACTGTAAACAAACCAACACACGTCAAGAAATAAGTGACATCCCTATGTCCTAAGTGCGCATAGCTGTCAGAACAAAATAAACTCTCAGGCGTAGAGATTCGAAACATAGCTTATGCGAGTTAACTATACGAAAAACTGTTTTCAATATGGGTTGTTGATTTAATTATTTTTAACTAATTTACACTTAATGCCGTAGTAGCAAGAGTCGCTATTAGTTTGTCTTTATACAGTGCATAAAGTGCATAGTAATGCGTAATCTCTAACTACTTAACACGATCTAAAGAGACCCAGTTTTCTAAATACACATTTAAATTCTATGTAAAGTAGGCATGTTAGTTCTGGCATTAACAAGAACCTATTTGTACATGGTAAGGTAAACTAGCCAGTTAGTAGCTTAGCGTTAAATAATATAGGTAATGTAATGAAACTTTTAAATCAAGTACTTACCATTAATATTGAGGCCCGCTAAAATTTGAAATGGTATTTATTTTTTTCACATTTCGTAAAATGTAACTTTTTTGTACCACGGCCTAACGCCCCTCAGAACAAATGTTTTTTTTTCATGCCATTAAATTGGCAAACAGAACACAAAGTAAAATTTCTGTAAAACTGAACTTTGCGGTTAAAAATCCAAATGTTAATGCTAACAATGTATCCTGTTTATTTATTTATTTGAACAGTTAATTTAAATATTTAAAAATGACTTTTGTATAAGTTGCCTAAAAATTTAGACAGACTTTGAAATGCTGATACGAGGACGTTTCTTTTAAACAAGAACATAGTGAGTCTACGGAAAGAGAGTATTTTTAATTCTTCGAGACTTAATTTTCTACACAAAATAGATGAGTAAATCTAAAGTGATATCGGTTCTTTTGGGACTTAGGTATGTTGGCTAGAAAAAATTGAGTAGGTTTTTATGACTGGAGCAATGAACTGAATGATACGAAAACAGTAGTAGTAGAAATGGTAAACATAATATTGTATATAGGCATGTTACGTGCCCTGCCTACACTTAGCTGAATAGCAACATTATAGCTAATGACGTACAATAGAAGTTCTTTATTGAAACATCCTAAGTGTCAATCATCGCGTCGTTTCATGTCGCCGCATCCGATTTAAGAACTGAAAGTATTTATAATGGAAATACTGAAATGAAGGAACACTTCGGTACTCACATCGTCCGAACTTAGACGTAAGACTAGTTAAGTTAGTAATGGAATTTCTTTTTAGTTAATTAAATTCTCATTTTAATAATTTCGGTTTCTCTTCAAGTCCTTCGGCTGCCACCTTCCATAATTGGCATTAAGTCCGCCTCTGTACTGTATGTGCATAAAGTGTAAATAAATAAGCAATTCGAAGTCCAGTTTTCGTGCATTGTATACATAATTACTACTATCTTGCCAAGTATTGGGTCATCCCCCTAATACAAAACCGCATATTTTCACCAAACATGGTACAGTTATGCGCATATACACTTTTTATCTTAACGGCGCTGAAAACCCTCCAAGCGGTCATTATCTACAATTGCTATCATCAAGACTATTACTATGCTAAGCAAAATAGGGATCACCTATTAATCACGTGAGACTCGACAAAATCACGAAATATCACAAAAAGGGAGGGAGCAATGAGATACTCGTATCACGTGTATTTATTTTTTCGCTTAACGTGCGATTTCTAAACCGAAAAGCGGCGTGTGATCTTGACTGCGATTTTCATGTCTGCCGCTCGGTAGTTGCCAGTAAGTCTGTTATTTTCGCATGATTACATTTTTTGGGTAGGGGGCCGGGGGAGGGGTTGTATTAATCTTGCCTCACCACGCATTACCAGGGTGGGGGGAGGGGTTAAAAAAAGTTGCTTAAATGCATCACGTGATTAATGGATGACCCCATGACATTCTTCAGCTCTGCAGCGGTCGAAGAGATGACGAAATTTTATCGATTTTACTACTTGTACTTTGTAGGTATTCGTTTATTATGCATAATATATCATGTATTGGATATGTCCATTTGCATTTATTGTCTGGGTGCTTCTGTTTCACAAATTAAAATTCACATTCGCTTTTATAACATTAGTTAGGATTGGGAACGTTCCTTCAAATAAATTGATATTGTAAATATTTCATACCATACCTACCTAGTTTTTCTTTAACACAAACGCTTTAGTTCGTTGATTTATAAAACGATTGCTACGTGATAATAAAACAGTGACATATTTATGAAGGAACATTTGTTATATTATTGACTGGCAGTTTCCGAGCGGCTTCGCTTGCGTGTACAAATTTATATACTACTAACTAAATTACAGCGTAAGTTGTTTAGACAGTATTAATATAATAAATGTAAAAGCAAATAAAAGATCAACAAACAACAAATTTATCGTTGATTGTACTTGTTATAATAGGTGGCTTGTGAGCTGTGGAGTAAAATAGGATACCTCAGAGCAGAAGCTAGATGGAAGCCAAAAGCTACAGTAAACGCTAATAGGAGTAATGGGTACATAAATAATGCCGATACGAAATCGAAATGAAAGTATACCGAAATATGCAGACGCTGACGACACACCAATGACGTATGCAAACGGCCTCATTCGAATGCGCTTTCACAACTTTCAATTTAAATCGACGCGACTATAAATATATTTCTTTTATGTTCATTAACAACCACGCAACTGTACCTTAAAGTTCAATTTTTTAATATCATCGCTGTCAAAAGTATAGTTATAACTTAAAAAAATATCACCTAGAGCATACATCCTAGATTGAATGACACAAAAAGTCGAACAAGGTCATTCATAACAAATTTGCATTGACTGTTAAAGGCACTCAAACCTGAGACTAAATGGTCGTATAAGTTATTTTTATGCTAGTAAGGTATAAACGGTGTTAAATGCAGTTACTTGCTACTGCCATTGTTTACATAAGGAAAAAATATAAAATATTATGTGACATTTGTGTTTAATACAAAACATAGCCACAGTTATCAACCATAGTTAATTATTTTTAAAGTGTACAATTAATAATATTTTGATATTAAAACAATAACATTTTATTTGTTTGTTATGTTTATTGAGTTCTCAAACATTACTCCGCCTAATGCTTTACCTACATTTCTAAAACACGAATTTTAATTTCAAAAGCAAGTCGAAACTTAGAGGATTTGTACATCAGTATAAACATATGTTCTAATACTAGATAGAGATGAAATTAATGATGACATTGATTTAAAATCACAAAGACCTAACTATCAATTCACCATAAAGGTCAATTTCAGTCGCGTCCATGTTGATGACGTCATGGAAGCTGGAAGCGGCTCATTAAATACAAGACCAATGACGAATAATGACACTATTGTTATGTTGACCGCAATGTGACCATCATTACATTTATTTATTTACTTTTGTACGGCGCATGATTGTTTACTTAATATACGAGTTTTTTTTTAATATTATTTACCCTTATACAAATGTTACAGTTTTTGATTTGCACATAAAAATATATAGTCAAACTAGACCTGCGGATTTAGTGACGTAAAATGTCAATAAAAACTTTCGTGAGTGGTATTCATATTAACTAAGATTACTCACGTGTATATTTCGGGGATGCCCGACTAGTTTCGGACCCGATGGGGGCCCTTTATCAAGAAGTGAGCCGTTCTACAGCGTCGGTTGCAGGTGCCAGGCATCTCCGAAATATACACGTGAGTTAAATTGTATATCCTAATTAGTAACATGTCAATACATCAATTTAAGCTCACTGGCTTCTGATCTGAAAACAGTTTTTTCTTACGTAACGCACAGTTAAAGTTAGCTCATTAGTTCAATACTTTTTCTAATGTAATGTATAAAAAGAGATCTTGCTGTTCATTTGCTCTTTCAAAACTATATTTAATTTAATTTTTATGTATACAGAACCTGCCTCATTATTATTTTTTCATAACAAGAAGTACGGATTGTACAAATAATTATTATGTTCAGGAAATACATCTACAATACACGATACAAACTACGCCATTTTCTAAAAGCTGCTTGAATGTCGCATGAAACAAAATATTAATGAAGATTCTATTCAAAATTTTGCAGTAATAATTTTTAAAACAAAATTATTATTCCATTCACACTACAAGGTAATTTTACTTTTATACTTTTTGACAAAAATGTTAATAATTAATATCATTGTTTAAAACATGACACCCTTTATTAAAATTTTGTGATTTTGCTTTGGCAACATCATACTCAGTATTTATTTAGGTTGGAATCCCACGTGCATAGCTAAAATAACTAACGAAACGTCTATTGAGCTAGATTTCGGACGTTGATCTGATAAATGGCTAGAAGGCAAATTTATAAATATATGTAGTTTATATTTGAATAAATCATTCTGTCCATGTGGTCATATAGTAGGTGATTATGTTAATTTTGATAAAGCATCTAAATCCAATTCAATGTGAGTGTGAGTGAAAAAAACTTAACGCACAATAAATATTTTTGAAATCATTTCTTGTTTTTTTTACGAAAATAATAAAATCTGTTAAACCTTATACTTACCAATTCTGAATATAGGTACGCAGATACTTGCGTTCGTGACTGTACCTTTATTAGTGAATACTCCAAATATTTTAGATCAACATAAGCAGATACCTGTTATCTATTTTTTTTTAAATAACTTTATATTTAACAATAGCATATAAGTAAATTAATAATAATTAAATAAAAATATTGAATTTTAATTAGATTCTACATAAACTAATTTATTTATGAAGGTTTATTATTTTATTTGGATCGATTTGCGATAGAAGTAAAATAAAATTTTAAATCATTTTTACTATTTAGATGCTGCAGAAAGATGATTTCTATACAGTAAAATTTAATTTAGAGATCCAGCTGGATCAAGTATTTACTGATGAGATCAAAAGAGATGTTCGGTAGTTCTTAAGTAAAAACAAAAGCAGTTTTACAGATTGTCTTCTTAGAATTTTTGCACAGTCACGTCAGATCGAGAGACATCTATTCTAAAATTGGTGAATTGATTGATTAATTTTCAGAAGAGAAAATAAATTCAGAAACCTGAGGTCCCTATTTTCTTATAAAATAAATATTTTACTAAAACGATATCTTTCAAAATATCGTGTTCAGAAATATAGCAGCTGGACTGAAATAACACTACATATTGCGATCGTAAATTGGTGATAATGACTTGACTAAAGAATTTGATTAGGAGTTATGAGTATAACGACTTTTGCGCACGTCATTGCTACAAATGGACTATGAATTTATTTAAATATATAGCAATTATGTACTATACCGTACATAATTGTTAGTAACTATTTTTATATAAATTCATAAATTTGGCCACGCTCTCGGCCGAAACACCGAATATTCTGTATTCGGCCGAATATTAAAATAGTAGCCGAATATTCCTTCCAACTCTAAATATAATAACATTATAATAAAAAAATATAGCTATGTATGTATTAACACTTAACTTATTTGATTTAATAACTGATAGCATTAGCATTTACGTCACTATTGTTATTGCTCGATTTGAATGAACTGCTTCCGTATGCATTGTGTCTAAACGGACTTACATTAAGTCTACAAAAGCGTCACTAACACGTTTCTTGTCTGATTTAGGTCAGTAATAGAGAAAGAAAATGCTTGCACACAACACGTGATATTTTTGCAATATGTTCCAAAAACATTATGGAATATTGCTAAGGAATTTTTTGCGGAATTATAAGCGAAAATACTCGTTATTAAAAGTTATATCTATGAATTGTAAAATGTCCACTTTTAATTCTTCTCACGAAGTTCGGGAAAAAGTGGAGGGCAAACATTTTTTTTTAAGTTAGCAATGATAATAGGAATGTTCACTAACAAATTTCTTAATGATGGATAGAAAAATACGAAGAAAGAATAAGAATAGAAAAAAAAGAACTTATTATTAAAAGCAGTGGTGTATAAAAAGTAAGTAAACCCATTTTTAAATAGTTTTATATTTATTTACGAAACTCGGAAAGACCGACCAATAGCACGAATTTTTACAATAGCTTCAGATAAAGTTGGAAAAAAACCATACAAATTTTTGTTCCACAAAACTCGCAGACGCTTTACTTCCAATAACCTTATGGTATTCAAGTGCACTGATTACTACGAAAATTGTATCCAAAGCTATACATATCGAATACCGATTCTCGACGCTTATAAACTATTACTTATATTGATATTATTAATTATTATCACAATACTATTATAAAGGCATTCGCAAAAAAAGCTATATATATATATATATACATTTACTTAATATAATCTTGATGTCAACAGCTTTGATGGCATATTAAGATTCGATTCGTGTAGTTTTTTATAAACATTATTGCTCGGCATTAAGTTTTCAGTACCGGCATAGCATTTATTTCATTTTTAATGCTATCGTAAGCTTAATTATGTG
This sequence comes from Euplagia quadripunctaria, assembly GCA_963859945.1. Taxonomy (NCBI): domain Eukaryota; kingdom Metazoa; phylum Arthropoda; class Insecta; order Lepidoptera; family Erebidae; genus Euplagia; species Euplagia quadripunctaria. The sequence goes on from OY982573.1 coordinate 6,729,936, forward strand.
AAATGTCATGCAATAAACCGTGGTGTTGTTTTGACGTTTTATTCGAAAAAACAAGTGCGAGGTGTCATAAAAATATTAAATTTATTAAAATTATAGCGTGTTAAAATGTTATAGTAATTACAGTTTTTGAACTGGCCTCTTCATGAGTTGTTTTCACAGGTTTTTTTTTAATTTATTGTGACAATTTTTTAAACCTTATTCTAGTACAAAGGTCCACAAAACTGAACTGTATTGCTTACAATCCCGTATTCTATCTGTGTCGTTTTTGGTAGTATATGTATAATCTAAGGTATTAAATTTTTATTAGCTTTACCTTTTTTTTTTTTTTGTACGTGTGGAAAACCCCTCGGGCCGTCACCCCACCGGGGTTTTCGGTGGGGCGGTGTGTCGGAATCGAACCGACTAAAACCACACGGTGTGCCGTACTGCCCCTTAAGTAGGAGGTATCCGGGAACAGCTTTATTAAGACATCCGGACCATTAAGACATAGCCTAGCCTTTATTAGTGGCCATAACCACGCTCGCTTTAAATTAGAGTTTGCCAATTCACGTATTTGTCGAGAACAGTACCTTTTTATGAAAGATGTCCTATGTATTTTTCGTTGACGTTGAGTAGTTAAGGTGTGAAAGCGTAACAAACAAACTCACCTTCGCATTTATAATACTAGCTACTGCACGCGACTTCGTACGTGTGGAAATTTATCCCACGGAAACCGTAATTTTTTTCGGGATAATGAGTAGCGTATTACTATTCCAGACTATAATCTATCTCTGTGAAAATTTTCATCCAGATCCGTTCAGCCGTTTTTACGTTAAAGAGTAACAAACATCCATCCATCCATCAATCCATCCTCACAAACTTTCACCGTTATAATATTAGTAAGAACTAAGATTAATTAGGATTTACCTCACTCACCAGGAATCATGGTCATAATTTATATTCAGTTGATTCTATCCGTGACCACAATTGGTCCTATAAAAAGTCCAGAAGACACTTGAGCCTACAATAAATTCCTTTACTAATTTCATGACACTTCACCTCAGCTCACTCTGAAATAAATATAGCCTCTTGTTGTAATTAAACATATCACAAGTAACATCGCAATTAGTTACCTAGTCACGTCCAGTTGTGTTTGCAGATATAGACACGCGTCGCGGTGGTCCGAGATATTAGCAATACTATTTTTGCGCGTGACTGTACGTGACACGTCTTACGTAGTTATGTTTGACGATATTGTATTTGTGTTCTATATGTGATAGTCTGTTGTAGATGTGTTCTAAATTTGAAATTAATATTTCTTCTTTTTAATTCTTAATGCTACTGCATCTTGTTAATCTCTTAGGATAAAGCACGTGACGAAATGACAGGGATTTAGATGTTTTCAGTTTATTTTAAGACATTAATAAAATTTATAAAGAGTTTTGTGTTGCTAAACATAACCAAAAAAAAACAATGAAGTGTCAACCTCATTATTTTTCGTGTTAGATAAAATCGTTTATGGTAAAATACTAAATATGTATAATAAATTATTTTGAGAGATAAATAAAACTATATTCCTGCTTTTCTGTTAGAGAGACGGGTTGCTAGAGCTCTATTGGATAGAGTAGGTACATAGTTAATTATTAATAGGAATATTTCTGTACCTCCAGTGAAAAGTGATACAACTCGAGTTGTATCGATTTTGATATTTTTCCAAAGTTTTAAGTTCGTCGTTTCGTTTAAGTTTTCACTTCTGTCGGCAGTCCCATGATTGCTTTTTTTTTTTAGTACTGGGCCATCGCCCCTTTCCCGCTTGACGTTGAGTATCGAGACACCCGGTATATATGATAAATATTAACAGGCACCTGTAAGCAGTTAGTATCAAGTGGTACCAAAAACATATAGATACACCATAGCCGGATCGCCTGTTTAGCACCAGGCGGCCTCTACCGGGGTTCTTAGGGATTTCCTTTTGAGGGTATACCCGCGGCGCTGGCAACAAGACTACGGGACGGAACACCGTGTGGTTTTACTCGGTTCGAGTCCGACATACTACCGGTGAGGTGATGACGACACGTCAAAAAAAAAAGGTGGGACCAAAAAATTTGTCTGCTCTGCACATGAAATCCATAGAGAACGACTTCTTGATATTTGAAATATAAATCGTAACGCACATCATATCTTTTTTTTATCACACGGCCCTTCGGATGGTGCATGTACTAACTAGTATCAACATTGGTTTTACTAATCATCTGCATAATAGAAATAGTTACCCAGTCAGTTGGCTACATAAACCTGCTGCTTCCTACGTCCTCCATTTTCATTATGTTTGGATCGTGTTCTTCATCTCTAAAGGTCGTGTCCTTGCCAGTGTTCAGTCGCTTTGTACGTTACATCCTTCCATCTTGTTCTGTTCTCAGCTTCTCTCAGGGGATTTGTTAATTTTAGCCGTAAGTCGTTTTGTGTGTCTTATTGTTACGTAATCGAAACATTTTAATGTCAAAGGCTACCCAACATCTTACACATTTTTTATGCTATATGGGGCAATCGAGCAGGCAGGTCACCTGATGGTAAATGACTACTGCCGCCCATGGGCACCTGCAACTCAAGAGTCACAAGTGCGGACAACTGCTAGTTAAAAATAAATAGAAAGTAAAAACAGTTCTGAATGACGTACGATGAATGGCGTACAGTCGATAGATAATTGTCTAAGATAACAGAATTGACGTCATGAACACTCAAACATAATGGTGAAAATAATTACATTGCCATTATGCACACGATAACTGACGGCCAGTGTCACCCTTTTCAAAAGACCCCAATTTAGACATTTGTGACGTCATTTTAAAATTTGTTCTGCGCCGTAATGGATGTTATAATCATTGCTAAAAATAATACTTAGGGGGGAGCACTCGAGTCACTGTCGCGATGGTAATAGGCAAAGCGAACTTCTTCAGCAAAGAGTTTGTCATCGTCAGGTATGGCACTGGAACGCAGTAAAATTGCGACACGTGTTTTGATTGGTTAAATCAATGTTTTCAAATTTCGAATGTTTTGAGTTTTTATTTAAAAATAGAAGTTCACCGTCTACAGGCTGACCTAATTGATTGTTATGTGTAGATACGGTGCCATAAGATAATTGCTTACGTCATGACTTCGAATAATTTAGTTCGATTAGGAGACTAATGATTATGCGTAGTATGCTTTGTGGCTACTATAATTCATTATGTGATTATTCTATGTAGTCTAATGTCTTAAGTCGTTATTTAAAATTAGAAGTCTTTTACGTAAATATGTTACTTATCCATCAAGCGAGACAAGTTCTATTATTACGTCATTAGATTCTATTTTTAACCGACGAAAAAAAAGGAGGTTCTCAATTCGACCGTATATATATATATATATATATTTTTTACGTTTGTTCAGCCCTCTGTCTGTTATTTATGAACCGATTTTGATTATTCTTTTTTGTTAGATAGGGTGGTCAAGGGTGGTCCCATGTCAAGGAAGTCAGGATCTGATGATGGGATCCTGATAAAATTGAGAGAAACCCTCTAAAATTGGAGGAACGAATAGTGTTTCTGTTTACTTTTCATTACTTTTTCAGGATTTGCGTTCAGAAATCCTCATATCATGTAGCTGAGCTGATGATGAAAAAAAATCATCAAATAAAAATATTTTTAACAAAAAATTAAACCGACGAAATAACTAAAAAGCAATAAATAAATAAACCTCTTAAGTCTTAATTTTAGTCGTAATTTTTTGTTAAAAATATTTTTATTAAATGTATCATTATGGATATTCATTAAAGTGTGCAATTTATATAGCAGTGATATATAATCAATTTAGGTTAATAAATCTAAAAAAACACGATTTAAGAACCGAAATAAAAAATGAAAAGGAGTTCCACTATCAACCTCCGAGCTTCATCATCAGACCATCATTACCAAGCCCAATCTGTTGGACTCGTCAAAACTAATCATATGAGCCTAGGGCTGCCATCACTTAAACTGCCAACGCCGGACAAAAACTTTAAAAAAACCCGGACACATGGGTGAAATCGAGATTCTTTCCCGGACACCTTTAAAAAACGCCGATTCCATTTAAATTTTTAGCTTGTTAACGATTCATCTAACAACTATAAGGGTCCCTTGGCACAGAGAGTCCGGGTTTTGCCCGGACACTTTTTGAAAACCCCGCCTGGACGCTCCCCGGACGCCCTCTAAACTAGGACAAATCCGGGGAAACCCGGTCGGATGGCAGCCCTATATGAGCCCAAACTCGAGGGGTTTACTAGTAGCCACTGAAGAGTTCCACTATCCACCTCCTTTCTAGCTCAATCATCAGTTTCAAGAATGCTTAGAGTATTGTCATCCAAACCATCACATACAAAGTTTCATGTCGATACGACAATTAGAAGTATGAATTAATGAATGAATGAACATTTATTTAGAACAGCACAAAGAGACACATCAATAAAATAAGTAAAAAAGTAAAAGTAACAAGTAACAAAGAACAAAAATTAACTTATAAATACTACATACAACTAAAACTAATTATATTATCACACGATAATATAATTAGTTTTAGTTCTGAGACAGGCCGTGGGACGCATAGCTACACAGCTATGCGTCCCACGGCCTGTCTAAAAAGGCGTCCAGATCAGTTTCATGTCTAGCGAAGTGCTGGAAGCTGGTTTTCATCTGGAACCTGTATCCCACGTACGTCGGGATTACTAGATACCCATTTACAATATTTGTCAGGTGTGGATGTGTTAATGTGTATGAGTGTTTAGTGATAACTAGAAATATGTTATGTATATATTAATACGTGAAGCGAAAACTTTGGATCCCTTTTTACGAAAATTGGGCGGACGGAGGAGTATGAAATTTCGCACACTTATAGTTTATACAGAGAAGAAGTGACGAATGCTAAAATTTTTGAACAATATTTGCTACAAAGTTAAAAAATAATTAAAAACGGGTGCATAAAGCTATGAGTGTCCAGTATATATTTTGACCTGTCATGGTACAAAAGTCTATACAATGACAGGTCAAGTAATATTGGCCAATGAAATAAACCATGGTCGAAATTGGACCACCACGCCATCTCTAGTATAGTTAAATATCTCTTTAATATAAGTATATACATATAAACTTAAACATTATAAATACAATCAGATACATAAATATGTATATGTATATCTTATATTCACTTATCATATGTTAAAAAAATTAAGTAGGTTAAAATTGACTTCCAAGATGTATTCACATAGTTAGTTGCTATTGAAACGTGTTAAAAATAGCTAATACGTAAGTACTAGCGCAGATCACATGTACATAGTGACATTTCACATTTGAATAGCGAATAGATTGTTTGATTATCTCATACAGTGTTAGATAAATCCATGAATTCTTAGATTAACTTGAGTATCCTGTATCATCCAGTTAGGGGGCGTCCATTAATTACGTGAGGGGTTTAGGGGGGGCGAGGTTGAACCAAATCTCTCCCAATCTCACGTGGGGGAGAGGGAAGCCTCGGCAGATATCACGTAAATTTTTTTCCCATGCAAACTGTAAAATTGCGAGAAAACTGGATTAAATTAAATAAGAAATGTTTATATATGTGTAGGCACTTTTTACCTATCATTCAGCGTTCTTCATCACTCTTTAAGTCTTCTGCGAGATCAGTAAAATGTATGTTATTCTCGTTCGAAGATTGATATCCAACATACTTTTGCAAGCACCAAGTTGTTAGTACCAACGTACTTTTTAGTTTACGTTTTATACTATTCACCCCGGGCACAGCCTTCTGCTGTTGACATAAAGATCAGGAGGCATGTCTAGGTACATTAATAACAGGTAAAAGACACCGTATCGCATATTATTGTGATTTCGATAGTGCAATATAATGTTGTTATACCAACAGGAAATATTCGCACCAAGGGTCAATAACTTATCTTCTATACATATATTAATACCTACGGGAAGAGATTTCTTTGTACGCAACTAAATCTCACCCAATCTTACGTAGGGAAGAGGGGGGCCTTGGCAGATATCACGTAATTTTTTTCCACAACCAACAGTGTAAAATTGCGAGAAAACTGCGTTAAATTAAATAAGAAAGGTTTCTCCACTAAAATAGTATATAATGTAAAATGTAAATAGTATAATAATGTAAAGTAGTAAGGAGACTCTCCCTACTACTTTACATGGTGGAGTACAACCGCAGTTGCTCTTACTATAATTACGTGAGATTAGGGGTGGGGGAGATTGAAAAATCTCCAAAATCATCTCACGTAATTAATGGATGCCTCCTTACCAAGAAATTGTAATAAAAATTACCCTGAATATCTTTAATGAACTAGATATGTACCTAAGGGGCCATCCATAAATTACGTTACACGACCCCCCCCCCCTCCATGTCACAGGTGGTCACATATGTGGAACCACCCCTCACTGGTGTGACGTCACATATTTTGCAATTTTACACCCAGAATTGAAAAGAGCAGTTCTAAATATTTTTTTTTAAGTAAAATGTAGTGTATGTAGTCTTTCGTTTACAGGTAATGTTTTCTGTTTAATACTTTACATTTTGACATCTGACGTCACGAATCTTATGACCCCCTCTACCCCTTGTCACACAATGTCATACTTCGTTCACCCCTCTGTAAACGCCGCTTATCCTATAATTATATCATACTTTTTAATTCACACATTTATAGGATAAAGTTATACTACATAAGTATTAAACGTTCATTTCACATTTCCGAACGCATAACACGCCCCTTCCTATCATACACCTCTCGCTTCCTTCCGCTTCCTCTCTCGCAAAAAAGATCGCGACGCCCGCGCACAGAGCTCCCGCTAAAAGCTCCTAAATACTAATTAAACCGCTATATATCTATATAAAACAACACGCGAGTGTTCCCTGTCAGCAATAAAAACGTCTTGGTGGTGATACAACTCAAGAACCGGCGAAGAAGGGGATTTGAGAAGATATTCAAGCGCACGTGTGGCCATTCCGACATACCAGATTCTTCCCCCCCTTTTTGAGCGAAGGGTAAGTCACCTCCACCCTCCTTAACAAGTAACGTAATTTATGGATGGCCCCTAATCCATAAATTTATCAAAGATATTTTACGTGAGACCCCGGCCAAATTATAGTTGGCAAAATGTGGGTTTTCACACACTCTTGCCTACCCCTTAGGAATATAGGCGTTAGTATATAAATGAAGGTATGTATATTTTGGTAATTCCCGACTAGTTTATGACTCTTTATCATGATAAAGAGTCATAAACTAGTCCCATGTTCCCATGGGAAGAAATGACGATCTTCCGCGTAGTTGTCAGGCGTCACAAATTGAATTCCTAGAATCATATATGTTTTATAAATATTTCAGCAAAAAAAAATCATGTTTTTAAGGAAGTGCACCTCTGGATAGCGAATTTTGACACTTTAAAACATAATACCGGAACTGTCGTGCACTGCACAGTTCCAAATACAAAACTGTTTGAAATTGTGCGAAAAGATGTTTGTAAGAAAGGCACAATGGCGAGTGACATCTCCATTGTTACAAAAGTCCAAAGTTACGATGACCGCTTTCCATCAGGCCATACTTATCTACCACCTTAATGCTATAAGCAGTACTTCCTTTACTACTCACACGTAATTTATCTATAACATGTATCATCATCGTCATTTCATTAGGACGTCCACTGTTGGACATAGGCCACCCTTAACATGTATGTATTTAAAAATACATGAGTATATTTATCACCGGTCTGGTTACCATAGTACAGGCTCTGCCTAGTTTGGGATCAGACGGCCGTGTGTGAGATGTGTGAAGTTAAAATTATTATTTTTAAATAAATCGCTCACAGTTTAAAAGACAACAAAAAGTGAAAGTTATAAATTATCTCGGAATTTATCCAAAAAGTAATGTTACGTACTGTTAGGTATTCTGTGGTAACGGTTCATTGATAGCACTATCTATTGCGCAAGCGTTACTCTCTTACTGCTATTGGATAAGGGGCGGGAGTGATTCGGTGTGGTACCACCTACTTCTATATTTTATTGGAAGCTTCGACTACTTTATGTAAAACGTAAAAACGTCGTACACGTCACTGGTATAATGCCGTAAACTTTGCAAAGTTATATCGACTGCTTACACGTCACTACATAATAATATATCTCCGCGTCTGACTGTTCGCGATAAACTGAAAAACTACTGAACGGATGCGGTATTCACCAATAGACAGAGTGATTCATGAGAAAGGTTTAGGTGTATAATTTGTTAACGTTTTGTGTAAATTGGTTGAAATATGATGATGATTGTTGAAGATGTCTCTACTACCCGTGCGAAGCCGGGGCGGTCTGCTAGTTATTACATGAAATCGAAAAGTAATAACAACCGTTAAACGTAATTAATGAAGAAAAACAAGCAAACACTATTTAGACTAATGTTTAATTTAATATGTGTACAATCTGTATTTTTCATTTCTAGCCACAGACACAGTACATACAATATTGTATCTTCATACAAACGGTCGGATGGCGAGACATACCTACACGACCGTTTTTTAAGCAGTAAGCGTGCGATTTGTGTATTTCATTGAAATAAATACAAATACTTAAGTATTTAATATGGCAAATGGAAATTATAGAATATATTGTGCTGTTCTTGGTTGCTTGAATTCTTTAAAAACGCACTCAGAGATAACATTTTTTAAATTACCTGGAAACTCCGAAAGGTAAGACTATAAAATAATTTTTATGTACCTATTAATACATAATTTGTTTCTCTTTTAATAGGTAGGTATTTCGCTTTTTTACCAAGTAAAATACCTGGATTAATAAATAAATAAGTAGATAGGGTGACAAAAGTGATATACGGTTGACTTACCCAAGCCCGCGTTAAAAAAAACTAGTAAGTAGTTTCCTAGGCTAAGCTATTTATTTACTTATGTATTTAGCTACTTACATATATTATTGAATTAGACGAAATATCATTATGAAATGATTATGAAAGTAAAAAATGGTAGGTAATACCTACTACTCATTTCATTCACAACGAATTTTCATATTTTATAATAAAAAATAAATTATAATATTTACAATCACAAAACTAGAAAGAAACTCAAGTAGGTAGATGAAATTATGGGTAGCCCATCGCGTGTTTACGTACCGTCCGGCTGTAGGTAATTATTTCAAGGAAAGGGCCGAGTCACAATACTGTATATACGTATACTGTGCCACAGATTACAATTTCCTCTTTTGTATGTAAATACAAAAGCTTAGCAGTAATGCTAGATTATACAACAAGTACAGAGCCAATGAAAAAACGACTGGCCTGTTGGCCTAGTGGTTAGTGACCCTGACTGCTACGCCATAGGTCGTGCGTTCGATTCCCACCAGAGTCTGGGTATTCTTTGTGTCCGTTGTTTGTATGTTTGTAAAGTCCCCTGCGACACAGGAGTCATTCCTAATGCGGGAGTTGTCTTTCAAAAAAAGAAAAAAAAGCACCGACTACTGAAACCTCGTCCTTTAATTCAGAGTAACACAACATAATAGGAAAATCCCTATTTTTATATTTTTATAGATATTTGACAACCAGGTACGGACGGTCTACGTCTGCCCCTGTCTCAAAGAGTAGTGTTATAAGTTTAAGGTGTGTGTCTGTGTGTCTGTCTCTGGCATCATATCTCATAAACGATGGACAGATATTGATTTCGTTTTTCTGGAATCTTGTTCAGCCATATGAAGAACATCAGCTCTTTTCTAATCCATGAAGGCATGTGTGACCGGTCTGATCGATTAGAAATTTAGCATCCTGTGTTTTCAATGATATTGCAATAACATGGTAACATTGTCATGATGCTGCACCGTCATTATTTACGGAATTAGCAGTATGAGAGCTCAAACACGGGCAAAAAAATGTGGGTTTTAATTTTTTTACCTGTTTTTTTTTATTTATACTTAACGTAAGAGTGGTCATCTTGGCGACTAAAGGTCTCATCAGTGTACCTAATCAGCTTTTCAATAAATACGGATACGACAATATTGACTTTTGAACGTTGGACTTACTCGTATTTAAAATCAGTATTTACATATTAGCGTCTTATCGAATGCCTTTTGACATGTACTACAACATCACGCTCTGCTTGCAAAGTAACCACAGACATAACTACGTCACCTTTGTAATAGCCAAAAACTTAAGCGCCCATCACACGGTAGGTTTTACTGTCAGTTTTGCCACTATCAAAACGGTGATTGAATTGAATAACCTATCGTCTAATGCAGTGATTGACGGTTGCATGATGAGATTTTAATGTCGATGTTATTTCATCAATCATGACTTTTGGTAATGATTGACGTTTGCATGAGCGTCTAATGGACGCCTAAGAATAAAAACTCTCGTGAGTTGTATTTACCTACATATTTTTTATCTATTCTAATAATTTAATAAACATTAAGACGTTGTTTTTTTTTCGGTTGATGATGCAGATGACCGGTCTGATTTGAAAATATGTTTTTAAATTTGATATTCTATTTCTCGAGGAGAATTATCGGCTATTTCACATTACGCTATAAGCCTTTTTTATTTATTAGTGATTGGAATAGGCGTTTGTCTTCCACCTGATGGAAAGTGACAATGGAGACGAAGATGGTACGCCTATTCAAGAGAAACCTATTCACTCTACTCTTGATCGCTCCAGGACTATATCGTTATCGTCGTAGAAAAACGACGGATTATCAAATCCGTCGTTTTTAAAGTTACAAAGTTACTAAAAATCATTTTAGTAACTTTACAGCAGAGCACTTTAACGTTTTCAAATAATGTTTTACGTAATATTTTGAAAACGGCTGTTTCTGTTAATAAAATCTGAAAATGTTATTGTGTGTATGAGCTGAATATTTTGTCGTAATAATAATTTATTGGTAAGGGTCACTTACAGGTCAAAATACATACGAATACAAATGCATTACATAACAAATGAAAATAAAAGTATAAAACGTATTACCAATTTCACAATTACTCATAATATTAATAATTATTTCAAATAAGTTGAAAAGAAAATTACATTAAATTGTATTAATGAGGAACTATGTTCCAAAAATATAGAAAACTACAGGAAGACATAGACAAGTAGATCAATTGAAAATGAATGAAATTGAAATGAACAAATTGATGGATGGATGGATGGATGGATGGATGTTTGTTTGTTACTCTTTCACGCAAAAACCACTGAACCGATTGAGATGAAACTTGGTATGTAGATAGCTGGAGACCTGGATTAACGCATAGGCTACTTTTTATCCCGATATTCCCACGGGATCATGACTTACGTGGGTGAAACCGCGGGGCGCTGCTAGTTAAGTTAGTTTTGGTATGCATGCCGCAATGAAAGGGTGACACTTATTTCTGCGTCTTGTGGTCCGGTGAAATAATGGTGAGGGTTCAATTAATTCGAAGAGAGCTTTCGCACACTCACTGAAATGAATCCCATAAAAACCGATTAGTAAGCGACTTTACGACCTAACGACCTTGGGAGCAATGACCTTAAAAGCGGTTGTAATTGCGGGTGACCGCTAGTAATATTTCGATGACGTCAAACTAGTTTCCTGCCCTACAAGTCCTCTGTTTGCCCTAGTCTTTATCAAGGGCCTCTAGGACTAGTCGGTCATCCCCGAAATACATACTTGAGTACAACCATGTATAATTCATTAACTTTTAGTTGAAAGATTCAATAGTTTTCGAAATGAAATACACAGAAGAACTATAACTAGTCTTTTCATTACGTAATTGAATTCTATTTTCGAATTAAAATAAAAAAAATAATTTACCTAATAAATTAATTCGATATTTAAATCTTATGAGTATTATCGAAGACTTATTATCATTGATTTTCTATTTTATTTTTAAATCAGACATCCTTTTTTTATTGTATAACGAGCAGAGGGGTCACCTGATGGTAAATGACTACCGCCGCCCATGGGCCAGGTGCCCATAACTCAAGAGTCACAAGTGCGTTGCCAGCCTTTAAGGTGGGAATAGAGGAAGGGGGGAATAGAGGGCGAGGAGGGGAGAGGGAAGGGTTAGGGCCTCTGGTAACCTCACTCACTCGGCGAAAAGCAATGCAAACATTGCTTCACTGCCGGTTTTCTGTGAGGCCATGGTATCACTCCTGTCGAGCCGACCCATACGTGCCGAAGCGTGGCTCTCCCACGAAAAAACTAAATAATAGTTACTGGTGTTACTTGGAGCGTAAAAATTGTTGTTTTAGAATTGAAACTTTAATGTTAATAATATACATAGTTACCAATTACTTCATAGTAGAATTAAAACACTTTTATGTCCCATTTTTTGTAGTACAACTTTAACAAAACAACTGCAAGTAGTTTAATGCCGCGTTCCAATAAACAAGAAATCTTACCGTCCGTAAGCAAAACGAATCGTTTCTTGTTTATTGGAACGCGACATAAATCTGCAGTCGTATACTTCAAACTTATTTACGGCAAGATCATTAAAGAAGATTGAATGTTTATTGCTTGTCTGGTATGAGGTTATCATAGTTTTATCTGGTAGTAGTCAGATAACTATAATAGTTAAAATATCTGTTATTTATTTATTACGCACTAGCTTTTAAACACGGCTTCGCTTTGCGTTAATGTGATTTATCAATCAATTTACTCGCTATCACTTAAGAACTGTTCTTTTTTCTGGCTGAAAAGTACACTATCTTCTTTTCTGTTCTCCTGATAACGTACATGCAAAATTTCAGGATGATCGGTTTAGTAGTTAAGGCGTTACAAACAGACAAACAAAATCATTTTCGCATCTATAATAATAGTAAGGATTTTTTATGATTTGTAGAAGTAGTTAGTTCAAAAGGGACATTAAATGTTATTCAATAATCCAGACACGTTATAACTGGCTGTTGCCCGCGACTTCGTTCGCGTAAAAATGTTGGTGAAATCTATCCCACGGAAACCTTAAATTTTTTCGGGATAAAAAGTAGCCTATGTGCTATTCCAGATTATAATCAATCTCTGTGCCAAATGTCATCCAGATCCGTTCAGCCGTTTTTGCGTGAAATACTAACAAACATACATACATCCATCCATCCTCACAAACTTCGCATTTATTATTAGTATAGTAAGATTAATTTTACCAATAACATCAAATCAGCCGCCCTTTATGTATTAATTACTGTGACTAAATTACTTATTTGAATAGACTCTTAATTTATTTACCTATAATGGTCACAGCTAGAGATGGGTAATCACCCGAGTTTTTACCCAATCGTGGATAAAATCCACGATTGGGTAAAAACTCGGATGATTACCCATCTCTAGTCACAGCTACATACTTTATACCTAAGCAAGTTTTATGTAAGTTTCGTTTATTATCGGTGCCTTTAATATCTTCTTATTCTTATATTCTTTATTGTACACAAAAATAACAATCTTATAAGTACAGGAAGGAAAATAGCATGTACAAAGGCGAGCTTAACCCATAGTTGAGTTTTCTTCCAGCTTTAATATCTTCTCGTCAATTTGATTCTCAGATATGAGAATAATGTTTTATTTGAGGCTTTTTTTATTTTTTGTATTTTTGAGTTGGTATTGGGTTTTATTGATTACATTATAGGTACCTACTAAATTTAATAAATTTTATATACATTTAATAATATTCCATTTATCGTTCATAATATCCTGCAGTCTCCCACATCCGGGATGTGGAGTAGACATCTAAATACAACCGCATGGGTAATATATCTCTGCAGTGTTTAGGCTGATAAATTTGGTTATGACAAAGAAATTACACAATAATAAAAATATAAATGAAAGAATACTGACTCTGTTATAAATTGTATTACATATATTTTAATAGTTACAAGTAATAGTAGTTATTAGTTGTATTTTAACTACAAGTTTATGACCCATTGTAACATTCCAAAGCACTTTCATAGCGCTACGGATTTTTTACTCGGCAAAATTAAGCAAAGAACTTAAAAACCTTAAAAATACCGGCTAAGTGCGAGTTGAACTCGAGTCGATTTAGTTCCCTACGATGAATTGCAAATGTAAGTTTTCACGCACAATCTTGAGAAATGGACAATGTCATAGACGATAGATTTCTTATTGGTTTTTCTGTGATCTATAAGTAAATATCTATTTTCTGTATTTTTTCAAAATGTTGGCTCTGTAGGCTCGGAAAAAGGGAGGAACGATAAATAACTTTACATCTCCTCACATACCCATGTCAGAGTCACAGGAATTGTGTGTCAAACAACTTAATCGGTCGAGTAGATTCGGAGATATTGGCTGTGACTGTGAGAGACGGACAGACAGACGCACGAGTGGTTCTATAAGATTTCCGTACAAACCCTAAAATGAATACATCCATTAAACAATTAAATGTCGTATAATAACGTATAATAAATTTGTGTCGTATGGGAAATTTTCTTTGCAAATAAAACTTGATTTATTATACTTCTAAGAATCGACCTTACTCATCTACGTTCTATGCCTATAACTCAAAACTCTCTTTTTTTCTATTTTTAATTACTGTAGAACCATTAAAAACGTTCTGTTTGTATTGTTTACTATAAATAACCTAATTACAAGACTCATGTCCATACCTGACAAAGTGAATGCTAAATACATTATACATTTTCATTACTTCGAATAAGCATTAATATAAATTTTCCAGTTGGCCGAGCTACTGATTAAAACATTTATTTCCAGTTAAACGTTGAGCATTTGACAACTTTAGCAAAATATGTTGTGCTGGTTTTTGTGTAGCACTTGAGATACATTACTTAAACAATTTTATTTATATTGTCGAAGAATGGTGTTAATAGGGTTACCATACATTCAATTGAGATTTTAGGAGGGTAGCAATAAGTCCTTTTTTTATGGGATAGGAGGCAAACGAGCAGGTGGGTTACCTGATGGTAAGTGACAGTGACACCTGCAACTCAAGAGTCACAAGTACGTTGCCAGACTTCAAAGTGAGAGTAGGGGAAGGGGCGGGGGGCTTAGGGCCTCCGATAACCTTACTCACTCGATGAAACACAACAAAAGCATTGCTTTACGCAGGTTTTCTGTGAGGTCACAGGTCACTCCGGTTGAGCCGGCCCATACGTGCCGAAGCCTGGCTCTCCTACGAGATAAAATACTTAAGTATTATGTATATAAATATTTCTCTTATCCCACATAAGTACGATTAAAATAAAATTGTTTGTCGAATTAAAAAAAGGAGCACAAAGACAGTCCGTCTCATTTTTTTAAAATAATTTTGAGAGCACACTGATTATTTTGAGCGCGGTTCGAAACTAATTGTCAAAAAATATTGATTGCCTAATGGCAGTTGGCTTTGTGCAATAACTAAACCACTAATCAAGTAAGAACTCGATGATAGGTTTAGAGATCATAGAGGTCTAGCGGATGGTCAACAATGATTTATGATACTTTATTACTGGTAGTTGGCATTTTACAAAATAACTTTCACATCAACCAGGTCAAGGCTTGATGACAAACTATATTAACGTGAATATTAATTTGCTTCTTGTTAGCCTATAAAGCTTAAAAACGTATGTACCGAATATTGCAGTACTTATCTGATAATATAAATGCACTGCTAAAATTATATAAACCTTTTAAAAACAACCGCCTTCGATATTATTTTCTAGTTTAGGCTACAAAAAAAAGTTACTAGTCGTGTAACATTTTTTGTGGCTTAAACGGTGTGAGAGCCTTTTTCATTATACGTTTATTTTCATTGTAATTATATTTGTAACAATGGGATGACGAAGCCGAGAGCCAGAACTTTTAATTCTAACTTTAAAAAAAAGTCAGAACATTTTAGTTGTAAAAGGTGGCTTGTTCTATATTGCTTACTTTTTAGAGACATTATTATACATGTTTTGTAGTTTTAAATTAATTCACGCTATAAAGAAATCTCTCGGACAGTCATGCATGTTACCTTACCGGGGCTATCTATGAAGCTATTATGTCGGGACGAAAGCAAATAAAATCACACGTGAAACATTTGCACATCGTGTGAATTGACGAAATGACATCAACAGTTCACTTAGCGTTTGCAGGCAAGATTGCATAAACGTTCTCTATCCGATTGACGACGAAACCCGCGGGCTGCTTTACTTAAGGCTGAGGACTTATAACTTGTCCTATATGTCCTATCCAACTACGGCCATTTTAAGGCAGCATTTGGCAATCATTAGAGCGTCTGCTCCCAATTCTGAATACACTTAGAAGTCTTCGTCCTTGATGGATCCGGTTCCCTGTAGAAGACCGCTGACCTATCTACTCCTTTTGCGAGATGACGTCCTCACAGAAGTTGGCGACAGTGGTAAAATAACTGTCCCCAGAGCGAATGATGGCCGACAGCAAGAGATTGACTGAAGAGTGGTCAAGGCACTGCACTATCTCAAGCCAAGCAAGAGCGACAAACCTCAAGCCGAAGCAGTGTACTCACAAGTCACACACAGTGTCGTGGTGGTAACTGGACTCAATAATTTCCTAGCAACAAAACTAATTTGAAACTTGTATATGCGAATGTGTTTACGTCACAGTTGATGAGTTGACAATAGTGAATAAGGCGTGGTAACCCTATTTTTGTACGACTTTAGATATTGCTCAACCTCTTTATTGATACAGAGTCAATGAATGGTCTTGTGTCAAACATTGTTCACGTATCTATAGATCAAATACAGAGCTGGTCATGTATAAATTTTTGAGAATATCAGCAACTTTAAACTTTATTAATATTAACGAAACTTATTATGTAGATATAGGTGAAATTAATAAAATGTGTATTATGCTGTGAAAGTATTTTACTGTGCTAAAATGTGGTGGATTCATATCCAAAAGTTTATCTCCATTATCTCATATTAAAATTTACTTCGTTTATGGTTTGCTATTTTTTAACTATCATTGTATGATTACAATGATAGTTAAAAAATAGCAAACCATTTAAATGAGGATTATCTATGATATAATAATAATAATTTATCATTGACTATTACTGGGTAATACACAATATGCATGCGAATGTCATTCTACCGTAATCCAGCATTATATTTTTCCATAGTAGCACTTTAGTGATTGATGCATGGAAACTAATAGCTATATGTCTAATCTAATATATATAAAAGCTATCTATAATAGCTATTCTGTAGACTAGCTAGGAGAACAAGACTCAGCCAAAACATTATTGTAGATTTAGAATTGTAACACAAACTAATCTTAAGTGTAAAAATAGTGTAAACCTACAATCTCATTAATATAATTAAAATTATTGTTATTATAATTATTCACGGATAGAAATTCAATACTACGTGTTCTAGTTCTGGCTAACCGCGTTCTCTTATATCAGGATTGAGTTTTAATGGATTCACGTCTAGCAGAGATCTTACTCTCTCTCTCTGTCACAAATACTAAATTTAAAATTAGAATTTTAAAATTATTAAAATATTTTTGTTTGCCATTTATGTACCTATCTATATTTATAACGAGTAAATAATCGATATAACATAGTAAAGCATTATATCGATTATTTACTCGTAGATGTACATTTGTACAAGAGTACCTACTCTCCAACGTGTATGTAAAAAGTCGACTGTCGCGAAATTAAAGCGTCTTTAATTGCTAAAGCAATCAAGAAAACAGTATATGCATTTAAATAGCTATTGCTAAACGGCTTTGTAATTTCTTAAGTTTGCCGACAAAACATAAATCCTGTTTAGCCAACCACGCTCTTCTCAATACCTTTTCTGTTCAACAAAAACGTTTTAATACGTATTTATAAGCAATATTCTTTTATATCTATTATTCGGATCTTGATCGGTGTTTTAAAAGTATTATTAATTTAGTCAGTAAAGGTATTTTACGGTCTTAATATAAGGACTCGACTGCATAGGACGACATTTTTTTTTGTCTTACCATAATTAGGATATCCACATAATATGTATAATTGAAGTAAGCTTAGTTTAAAAAATGTAAATAAGTATGTTTCTGAAAAGATAACTAGATAAAATTTAATATTTTTCACAAGAAGAATAATATTAATATGATGTAGATGACCTTTCTTATAAATTATAGAACTCATCCATTTTGTATTTATCAAATTCAGCATTTATTCATAAGGTATTCTCTCTTTTTCATTAATAACAACACAGAACAACACAGAAGGTTTAAGAGCACATATCTGCGTTTTTTTTTTAATTTATAAACACTATAAAAAACATTACAAAATTTTCAAGGTTAATCACAAAGGTAAATAAACGAAGTAAATTTATTAGTCTTAAACTTTGCAAATGTGGAATTTTAAAAAAAGGCTTATTTTCTTTAGCTATTGTAAATATTCTGTCATGTTCCATATCATATCCGTGGTTCAGCTATTAGGAAAACTACAGGTGAAAAGAGTAGCTTCAGGTTGATAGTGTAGAGAGTAGGGTTCAAACCCCATAACCACACCATGAGAAGTCCGACGCTTTAGCCATTACTCTACCATCGAAACAAACATAGACTTGAATTAGAATTACAGGTATTGACTATACCTATTATATAATTATTACTTTATTGAACTTAATTTTTGAACTTGCGATTTGTCTACCTATACAGATAAACCCTTTTGAGTGATTATCATCTAATAAATATACAGTACACGGCGACTACATTCCTATGCAGTAGATATTATGCGTCACATTATCGCGATTTGCTTCGGTTAAGACTCTAGTTGGGAAAGAAATAGTTGTTTATGACTTGAACAGCTACTCAAGAATTATAAACACGAACTTGTTTTAATCTACCTAACTAAATACTAATGCCATTGTTCAGTACATGTGAAATCATACACAAAACACCATGGTTTTAATTAGCACCATAGTTTGTTGAAAAAGACAAGGGTGATATTGAAATGTTTTGCCCTTGTCTAATACAGTGCGTTTTGAGTTATTTAAGTTATTCGTTTCTTAAAAATACATTTTGGTTGATGATTACTCTGTAGGTCATTATTCTAGGTCAGGTATGTCAAATATGCGGCCCACTGAGCATTTTCCTGCGGCCCGAATCAATTTTGAAAATAGCTAGATAATGCAACCAGCGAGCGTGTCAGAAACCGTTTTTGAAAACGCGCCCTTCATGTTCGTACCATAAACTTAATATACTGTTCATACACGTGTCACGACCGTTGACGACGACGTATCACGACGAAATTAGCCACAAATAGACTACTTAATTCAAGACAAAAGAAATCAATGTTTGGACTATTTTGTACTGTCCTTTTTATTGGAAACTTAATAAATATATTTGTCCTATAATAGTACTTTTTTCGTTAAGATTTTCAGTAGTTTTGCTTTTCAGTACCACCACCAGGAACTCTTACAAGGGCTCAAAACTAGCGATGAATCAAATGATTTCTAAACACATTTTCAAAGACTAAATTCAAATGAGGTGTTTACCTATACTTATTATATAGAGCCCACATACCTAAGATGTTAATATGTCATTGCCGCTCATCGGTAATTTTTAATCGGCCGATAGTTTGATCGTTCTGGCAATCAGTATGAAACTGTCCGCCAGTGCGGGCTTCTGACGATTAAAAATCGACTGATTAAACTATCGAAAATGGCTGCCAGATTTCTATTTGATCAAACTATCGAACAACTATCGGCCATTTCATGACGTGGGTCAAGCATATTCATATTCGTTTGTAATCTTAAAGAAGACTCTTTAAGATTCGGTTTTGCAGTCCACCTATTCTACGGTCTTCATGCATTTGGCCCACCCACCTAGTCTACGGTTTATGGTTATGTATTTAGCCTACCAGTGATTTTGAGTTTGACATTACTACTCAAGGGGTTTAGTTTCACCTTCACCTTGCCAACTGAAAATGTGTTGGTAGTTCCATTCACACATGAGATAATTTATATATGATGAAATAATGATTATATGATCTAACTATCAACCCACCCCGGCTTCGCACGGGTACAAATTATACACCTAAAACTTCCTCATGAAAACTCTGTCTATTAGTGAAAACCGCAGGAAAATCCGTTTTGTAGTTTTTCAGTGTATCGCGAACAGACAGACAGACCGACAGACAGATAGCCGCGGCGGGAGACTTTGTTTTATAATATGTAGTGAAGATAGTTGTTCGAAGCTTAGGTTAACTTTGTGTGAGTTTTTGTATGATTTATATTATAGTAAGTTTACACCTATATACAGAAATACCTAAATTACCATAATTGAAATACAATAACTCCAAAACGTGGGGTTTTTACGACTTAATGAAATTAAAAAATATCGTAAAAAGCGTCAGCTGTTTGTTTTAGGTTCGATTCAATGACAGTCAATTGATTTCATTAATTTCTTATTTTAATGTGGGTTCCTGCGCAGGTAACAAGGACCAACATCATGCCAATTTAGTTATAACACTCTTGAACTGACAAACCTTAAATGAAAAAAAGAAAAAAAACTTATACTCGTTGACTAGCAGCTAAGCAAAATATCACGAACGATGAAACGGTTTTATACGGCTGGGTTGTCTGAGAACGCTAAACAAAATTTTTTTTTGTGTTTTAGGCACTTACCTTACCCATCATTCAGCGTTCTTTAGCATTCTTTAAGTCTTCTGCGAGGTGAGTAAAATGTACGTTATTCGCATTCGAAGATTGATATTCTTGCAACACCAAGTTGTTAGTACCAACGTATTTTTAGTTTACGTTTTATACTATTCACCCCGGACATTATGCCAGCAGAAATTGTTCACATAAAGATCAGGAGGCATGTCTAGGTACATTAAAAACAGGTAAAAGACACCGTAACGCATATTATTGTGATTTCATTAGTACAAGATAATGTTGTTATATCTATAAACAGGAAATTTTCGCATCAAGGGTCAATAACCTATCTTCTATACATATATTAATACGTGAAGAGATTTCTTTGTACGCATTTTTAAGCAAATTTCGCAATGTGAAATCAGTACAAATAAATAAAGTTGAAGTTCCAATGCCAAAATAATAGGTTTTTTTAAGCTCATACAGTTATTTGCATGATATCTATGTATAAAAATCAGTTTCTAAAATTTTTGTCTGTCTGTCAGTCTGTCTGTTCGTCTGTCTGTCTGTTTGTTCCGGCTAATCTCCGGAACGGGTGAACCGATTTCCACGGGACTTTCACTGGCAGATAGCTAATGTTATAAGGTGTAACTTAGGCTACTTTTATTTTGCAAAAAGAATTAGGGTGCCGCGAAAAATGTATAAATAGGTACACGCGAGCGAAACATGTTATACACATGTAAAATGTTATAAATTTAAAAACTTGGGGAAACGGTTACAGGAAGCTACCGGCGTCCAGTATAATATAGTTTTTATGTACCATGACAGGTCAACATATTATGTTAACCTGTCATGGTAGATAAAATCTATACAATGACACTTCAAGTTATAACTAGTCAACGATGTAAAACAAAACAGTCAAAAATTAATGAAATGTGGTTGAAATGCGACCACCGGGCGAAATGTAGTTCTTATAATTTGTTGTTGTAGGATATAAAGCGAATTCAGGTTTTAAATATACATACTTACCTACATATGAAAGTTTGTTGGTTGAGGGGCTCGTGGCTAAATAGTAACTGAGTAGGTTAGCACATTACAAAGTTAAGTAATACAAGCCAGGTCAGTCTAGGATGGGTGACCATTCTTAACACATTAAGACCCCTCCGTACCTTGGAGAGCACGTTAAACCGTCGGTCCCCTTAAACCTGGTCTAACTACAGAACTTCGATATCGCCTAGTACTTGGGTTGTGGAGGTCTGATGGCAGTCGCTTCACGTAAAATATCAAAGTTCGGCCGTATCGTAGGTAGACTGAAAGTCGACCCCGACTTAGTTGGGGGGAAAAGTCGCGGAGGATGATGATATGAAAGTTTGTTGGTTAAATTGAGCTCTGTGATTGATTAGTAACTAAAAAAAAAAAATTCATGACTTTTTGTTTCACTAGTTACTGATCCATCACTCTTAAACTGTAGTAGACACCGTCCATCCATCACTTAAAGCCTAGGTATGTAGGTGTTATTGACCTTGGGCAAAAAAGTCCCCCTTAGTTTTAAACACAAGCACAAACATTAGATCTAAAATATATATGCATTATAACAACAATAAAATACAAAAAAAGGAAGAAGAATATCAAGGTATACATCTCTGGTTCTCACAGTGACAGTATTCTCTCTAGTCCTCCATTTATGAAAGGAAATTGGTCGGACTTCGCCGGTACACATTCCTGGGAATAATTTCAACCGTGAGTTTATCTATTATATATTATTATATACATAAAAGTTATTATTCTACTAAGTACATTAAACTAACTTATTCGCATTGGGAACATAACTGTCAATCCTTTTATACTTTCACTGAGCATCGAAATTTGGATTGAATTTTGTTGGACTGCACGGATGGCACAGTGGTTTAACTGGTCACCTCGCCACTACACCGTGCGTAGTGTTGAGTTCAAATACCACACGGTTACAAAAATTTTGCGTGATCCACAAATGGTTGTCCCGAGTCTGGGTGTTGTGTCCGTTGCTTGAATGTTTGTGAAACCCCCGCTACACAGGAATATTCCTAATGCGGGAGTTGTCGTTTTAAAAGAGAAATAGAATAAAAAATCTATCTGTCTGTCACATATGACAGAATAGATTTTTTATTCTATTTCTCTAATTCTATGGAATTCACTGACAGCTCTACGTTTTACTTCACCAACTGCAACCTAAATTCAACGAAATAATTGGCCATGTGTCAATTGCATTGTTATTGATCAAGCCAAATATCATTCATAGCAATCATCACATTTAACTAAGTCAATCGCAGCGTACAATTCACGCCCAACGATAGTAACTCTCATACATAATATGTGTTTCAATGAACCGTTGTTATGTGTCATCGATTCACGCGTACTTGATTACCTTGCGCTAGTTGTTGGGTCAACAACCTTTACTCTTACTTGATCCATTTGCTAATACTTTTATCATATCGTTACACTACATTTATAATTAATCTTAACTGTTTTATTCGACAATATAAAGCAGTTCTGGAAACTCGTAAAAGTAGACCGGCGGAAGGCAACCTCAGTTTCGATGAATACCATAAGATAAGAACGAGGTGAAATTGTTAATGAAGAACGATTGGTCGTAGAGCGTTGGAGAAAGAATTTGTTCGAAATAGGTATGGATTAGCGAGAGTGTGGCGAAGGAATCTTAGACTGGCCTTGTGATGATGAAATTGGAGTAGATGAAATTATGAAAGCGATTAAACAATTGAGTAGGTAAATCTGCTGAAATGACAAAGTGTCGAGTTTACCCCTTCTTGGATATTCATATAGGCTGAGTATAATATATTATTTGTTATGTGTATTATTAATGGCAGCTTAATCAAACACATAACAAAATTAATCTCTATAAATAAAAATGAATCCCTATTTCCCTTGGTCACGCCATAACTTTTTTATGTTTTCTAATACTTTGTAGAAGGTCATTACGGAGTGAAAAATTAAGGAAATTGCGCAGAAAATCGGTTCCCGTGGCATAAATTTCATTTTCCACACGAACGAGATTTAAATTATCTTGAAACTTAATTAATATTATAATAATTTTTTTTATTGTATAATTTTATTATGACGCTGCTGAAGTAAAGATAGATAGATAGATGTACTCTTTATTGTACACAGAGCAGTAGATTACAATATATTCTTAAATCTAAATACTTACTAGCTAATACTAGGTACAATTGGTGACCTTATCGCAGTTCGCGATCTCTT
The DNA here is from genome assembly GCA_963859945.1 of Euplagia quadripunctaria. NCBI lineage: Eukaryota > Metazoa > Arthropoda > Insecta > Lepidoptera > Erebidae > Euplagia > Euplagia quadripunctaria. The sequence continues at coordinate 6,753,764 of OY982573.1, forward strand.
CCAGGCAACCATCGGATGGATAGATAAACAGGCATAAAAGGAGAGGCTGCAGTGTACATGGAGCCTATGTAATAATTATTAAATAATATAAAAGTACTTATTAGAGATACTAACTAAATAGGTACACAAATATATACATACACATACTCATAAACAGACATAAACAATGCGAAACAAATACGGAGGTACATAATAAATACATAATAGTACCAAGTATGTCAACACAAGACGGAGAAATAAGACAAATTTTTTCTTAAATATCTCGAGTTTTATTTTAGGGAAGTGTTGTCCACCGCACAAGACGTAGTATTATGATCATTAGTAAATACCGAAGTATTTATGATCATTTTTTTTAAGAATATCTTCTTTTTTTTAAAAACCCATGTATATGATTACCTGTCATACGTGGGTTGGATGAAGGTCCTTCACCGCAGTAGTTGTAGGCCCCCTGTCAACAACACCCCTTGACAATTGTCATCAACAGGGGATGGATCTCTTTGCATTATCTAGACTCTTTCGTTATTTAACATCACGCTCCAATGTGACCATAAAACCGCAAGGGACGGCTAGTTTAAATTATTATAGATTTTGAATTTTATTGATATTTTCACTACAGTTGTCATTTAATTTCTTTCACAATCTATCCTCTTGCGTGACTCACATATAAAATCATTTTGATTTCAACAATTAAAAGTCACTGGAGGTAATTACTTCTATTGTTATTTGTCTCACGAAACGTCGTCTTATTTTTTAAATTGAGAAAAATTTATTCATTATTATTATTTATGTGTTCCTTGTTTGTTGGGGATGTTTCTTCATATATTTTTAATAAGTTTGTTGATTTTAGTGACATATGCGTTTTGATAAACCTATCGCATTACATTTTATACAAAAATAATCCGTGAAACTTTTGCGATCGGACTTACCTTACCCCAACAAGCGTGTCGTTCGTCATTTCGTCCCAAAACATACTCGGCCCATTGGGGCGAGTTTACGAATTTCAAAATTAATATTATTTTCATTCGTCATCTCGTCCCCTTTTTGGTTTTCTTAAGTTTTAATATGAACTAAAGATAAAGGATTCTTGTCTTTTATTTTAATACCTTGAAAAGTTTTCTTGTTGCTCTCTCTCTCTCTCTAAATCAACAAAAAAAATTAAAGATTTTAAAGAATGGGACGAGACGACGAATGAAAAAATATAAATTTTGAAAGTCGTCAACTCGTTCCAATGCAATGGGCCGAGTTTGTTTTAGGACAAGATGACGAACGACCAAAACAAGCAAAGTTAAGCTAAGTTACACGATTTCCGATAAATTGTATTGGGTACAAAATCTATATAACATGGTTGTCTTGTGTATCCTGCTAGTATACACCTGTAGACTACCCACGATAGTTACTACTAGCGTAAGTAACATATTGTAATTTTGTAACACACATGCCGGCAGGCCTCACACTTAACACTGAAATAGTCGTGTACTTTTGAGAAATGATTTTTCTGCCTATGTTTGAGTTTTGTGAGCGTCTGACGCGAGAGAAGTTGAATAAAAAATAGTATTATATATAAAAATAGTACGTATCTGTGCATATTTATCTATATTCTCACGCACAAAGCCTGACAATAAACACATTTACAAAACAATTGGTTTCCTTCTACATAAGTTTATACACTTATTTCAAAACAATAGCAATACGAGCGTCTCCCCTCTTGTACTGAGTTAATGAGCATTGACGTCATCACTGCCCCAGTTATGCATGCTATTATACATAGCTATGTAAACATAGTATTGTTGGCCCAAATCCTCTAACGTCTACCTAAACAAAGTAATAATATATGAGCGAAGATATATTTTGGTGACAATGCTTTTAGTTTAGTTAGAACATACGACAGTGTATGTGTCACCTTCGGTCTAGCCGAGTCATTTAGCTACCTGAGATATAATCAAACTTGATTAAGTCTGTGAGGGAAAATACCTACGTTCTGCAGGTTATATTTTTATGTAGCCACAGAGCTGTATCACTATTATATAGTAATTCCTAGCATCATTATTCGTGTGTAAAAATCCCTACTGGCACTTAAACATAAAGACTTGTTTATGTCGAACTTCATCCAATTTTTTACGACCTCACTGGATCACTTAAAGTCGATTAACGATATCTAGTGCCACCTATGGAAGAAAAGTCTAAATATAGCATTGTAATATCAACCAATGGACTACAGTACGTTAAGTATGATCACCTTACATGAACGAAGTATCCACCTTTTTGGTAGGAGGGAGGGCTGGAAGTAAACTTAACCTCTTAACTTACTTAGTATATGCAATATTCTTTTGTAATTAAAACCAAAAAAGTATTAACAGGTTTCTTATCGAATTCTTTACGTTTATTGAAAATTAGTTGAACTGATACTTATTTTCTGTAATTATACGAATGCATAACATTATAATTAAGCGAAACTATTATAAAATTAATTTGTGTGTTGACGGTCATTGCCTTGGCATACATTTCGTCCATTAACTATTTTAATATAGTAAATGGCTTTTAGGGCCTATTAGCGGTTGGTGCGAAAATGTTTCGATATTGAAGGATTTGGAAAAGGCGGATAAATTAGAGAACTTTTAAACGATACTATTACGGTAATGTAAGACCCTCGGTTGACTGAGAGGTGACTTCGAGATAGGGGTAATTCCTTATTGGGATATCAATTGATAAAGGCTGCAAATATAATATTAATTATATTAATAATCTTAACTAGATACTTGTACATCAGAACATTATGATTAAACTTCTTGAATCAAAGGTACGGCAACTTGACAGACGTTCACCCTGTCTGCTCGACGCACCGTCTTCTCCTGTTTTTCCTTCTAACAATTATATAATTCAAATATATATTAGTACGATTCAAATATTATGTTACCAGCCAGCTTCTACCAAGTTCAAAAGAGGTTTGAACATTATAGTACATATCTACACAAGCATACTCTGAGATGAATTTGAATAAAACTAAAAACGTCCTCTCATCCTCTTTCACCCTTCCCCTACTCCCACTTTAAAGGCCGGCAACGCACTTGTGAGTCTTGAGTTGCAGGTATCCTATGTCCATTTCGGTCACCTTGGCAATATGTATGCAAAATTTCAAGATGATTGGCAATGTGTATGCAAAATTTCAAGATGATCGGTTGAGTAGTTAAGACGTGGAAGCTTAATAAATAAACAAACTCACATTCGTATTTATAATTTTAGTGAGTTGTTAAAACACATATTTATTTATAGCCTTTAGTAGCCTTTCAAAATCAAGTAATTTGAAAGAATGCTATATAATTTTGTTGCAAAAAAAAAAAACAGAAAATAAAATATTGTAAAGGAAGCAGCTTTTGAAGGTTATTTTTAACACGCTCTTATTAGCTGCACTTGTAATTTACTAATTATGTAAATAAGTCTTGAAAGTCAATTTCGAACTCTTTTTTTTACTTTTTAATTTGGTTCGCTATTATAGCGTGTTTGCTTTTTTTCTAAACCATAAATAAATATATTACTTACAAACGTTATTTTTGCTTTGGCAAAGTTAAACCATGCCGCACTACCGTTCTTTTGTATATTGACATTGTCCTATTCAGGTCGATGCGCACGAGTGCCTTTCAATAGACAGTTTTTTGCGATGCAATTTCCGGACCGATATTTTTTTTTTGTTTTTTGTTTTGCTCCTCGGAATTGCAGGTGAAATAAAAGTGGGGTTGTGACCTGTTGTAACTTCATTATTTTGATATCTTTGTGCAATAATAATATTGTTCTTTTTTTCAGGTAAATACAAACTCCTGAGTTTATGGATGATCTTTACTGACACGTAAGTTATTTAGGTTACCTAGTTCTTTTGTTTTTGTTTTGTACGTATGCAAATACTGCGATTAGAAATGGGTAGATGTAATTAATTGATTTTATGTATTAAAACGATAGTCATGTACTATGATATAAAAATACATACACACACCCACGCCTGTATCCCAAAAGAGGAAGGCAGAGGTATATTGAACGCTTACATTTTGTCCTTTTTGCACTCACGTAATAGGGGGTCATATTGCCGTCAACGGGGCACTTTGGTAACTATGGATGGGAATTGGAAGTAGCTTAAAAAAGAAGAGTAGGTAAGAAGGGGAGGAAAGGGACATTGCTTGCTTATACGAATGGATTGAGAAGTGTAAACAATAGCTAGAGTATAGCTCGCAAAATAGCATACCTGCCTGTAATTGGAATTGGCTGTTGTCGGGAAGTCCGAGTTCTCTACTTTAATAGGGTGTATTGAAGTAACTAGAACGTTTTACGTAAGGGTCGGTTACGTCGTCCATTAATCACGTGATGTTTTTTTTAGCAACTTTTTGACCCCTCCTCCGTGGTGATACGTGGTGAGGTTTTAGACTAACCCCAATTAGCCAAAATCACGTGTATTTTTTTGTTCAAATATATTTAATTTTCAAAAAAAAAATTCAAAATATTATCTTTAAATAAAGATATAATCGCGCGTTCTTCGTAAATATACACACAATAAATAAACACACGTGATATCTCACAACACCCCCCCCCCCCCTATTTCAAACCTCACGTGATTAATGGACAATCCCTAAGTATGATGTTACTGGCAAATGTCAATGTTTTTGTAAACCAAATCTATGTATTATACACTAGTCTAAGGAATTTTCTTGATACCTAACAAAGTCAATTTGACATAGACATAGGTTTATTGACATTAATAATGTTAGCCTTTCAAACTTACAATTGCCATATGGCAACTTTGATTTGAATTCAAATCGATCTTTTCATCAGCGAATCGCCTCTTTTTAAGAATAACATAATTAAAAATACTGACCTAAGAAATTTATGTCAATTTAAAATGATAGAACTTTTTATACGTAGGAATCTAATCATGTTTATCACGATGTTTTGATTTTCCATTTCGTAACATAACAACGTTCACAGTTTAGACCTGTTCACGTTAACATGTAACACTCCCTTCTCCAAATAGAGGTTTATTATCAAAAGTTAACCGAAATACACGTTAAACTACATGAAAACACATCGGACTATCAAACATTTAAAAACAAAATTACATGTTATTTAACATATTAGGTAAGTGACTCACTAGAGCGTAACCTACATATGTCATTTAACATGATCGTAAAACTAAACCAGTGTGCATTTGTGTACATATTACCATATACTGTGGTAAAATGCGGTATTGCCTTTTGAAAATTAATGCTTGGCATCACATTGATTTTATCTTGGTATGTCGATAAAACGAGTCCGGTGATGAGAGTGGGTCTCAGTTTAGTCAAAATACTATTGAAGTCTATTTAAGTCAACGTCGTTAATTAATAATAAGTACCTGGAAAACCGAGCTTTGCTCGGTAGCTTTTTGTAAAATCGTATTTTTGTTTTCGTAAAATTGCATTTTTACAGGAAATACAACTACGCAGTTGAACTTAAAATGCAAAACTGTATCTGTATACAAAATTTCATCAAAATCGTTGGAGCCGTTTCCTAGATTCAGATTATATATATACATATACAAGAATTGCTTGTTTAAAGGTATTAGATAGATAAATACTCTTTATTGTACACCAAAAAAGAAGATAAACAAATATACAGAAACAGATTACACATAGAATGCACAATGGGCGGCTTTATCGCAAGAAGCAATATATTCCAAGCAACCATTGGATTGACAGGAGTGTAACAACTTACGTAGTTTTGGTGTTAAAAGGAAGAGCTTTATAGGGGTTTATGCAATCAGTGAATGGATTGCATAAATATTCTGTATCTGATTGTTAATTCATTCTAATACGGACAGGTACAATATTTTATACCATTAATTAAATATTTTGCAGCAGCATTTCGAACGTATTAGCCGTTGAAAATTATCCGGGAAAAATCAATCAATAGCATCAATTTTCCAATATACTTAATTATGACTTTGTGAGTTTCTTGTTATATGTTTGGAAGAATTGATTGTTATGTAATAATAATAGTATAATTTAGAATTCAATAACATCTGATATTGACGTAATAAGTCATTTGATTCTTGATCCCTGGTCCCTGAAGGCCCCTATACTAGTCGTTCTTTCCAAAACACACATTGAAGTATTACCATAAATCAAATCTAAAGAGTTATTAGACTGAACTGGTAAAGTACTGTCTCATACAATATACTCGTACAGTGCAATGTATCTTTATGTTAAATAGAATTCACAACCAGCCGTACTTGTAATTAATAAATAAGCATTAATGGTACCGGTTGTTTTCCTTTGACGTCAAACATTCACTTACAACCGCAGTGTCGCATTTTCATTTGATTGTGGTGCAGCTAGGTAAATATAAATTACGAAAAAACCCTTACTTTAAAAACACGGATAGGGCAAAACACAACATGGATTTGGCAAAACCTACCAGTGAGTGAATGTCAGCCGATGTCTTAGTTATCCTCGTTAATCAGTTTGCTTGATTAACATTCGATTAATTGACAGTAGTATGGAGGCGTCTCAAACCCCTCCTAAAAGAAAATTGGACAGCCTAGAGTTATTTATCATCTGGAGGTCTACATTAGAATTTTGTTACACAATTAATTTAGCAAACAAGCACACACCTCACTTGATTATAAGCGGTTACCGGTGCCTACTGCCACTTGTGTGTTCCAATCCTATCTCTTCGCGGTCTTCTGTATGATGGACATATTATTGGGTGCCTCTAATTCGAGCAGAAGTCTCCTGTGCTCTAGGATCCGCAAACAGAATTTCTATGGGAGTTTCTGTTACGTTATACCTTATTAGACTTTCATGATACCGTACAGACTTATCTTTTTATTTATCTCATTCTATGATAAAAACTGTCTGTCTGTCTATCAGTCACCGGTCTTCAAGTTACTAAATAAGGAGCCGTTCAGCGGGGATAATAAAAGATAAAACTAACGTCACATAAATTACTTCTTTGATAGCCAATATGTTGCTAAACGTGTATCGTGTGTAAATTGAGATATAATATCTTGTTAAACTAGAATAAAATGGAAATAAGAGGTTGAAGGACAATCAGGTTATGTGTAAATCTTGTCTTCAAAATATAAACCATTTAGAACTATCAACATAACTCGCCTTATCAAAATAATCTGAACTAGAGAGAGGTTTAGGCCCTTAACAGTGCTACGCGGATGACCTACGCGGACGTCCGCGGCAATTTATAAAATGTATTAAGCTTATATTATTGCGTTCACTGCGACACGGATTTTCCGCGCTGCACACTGACCGCAATTCATCCTCGACGGATAGCGTCTGCTCATCCGCTCGCGGTGAATCCGCATCGCACTGTATAATCCCTTAAACCCTAAAAAATAAGCATTTTTTTACGGTTCACATACCTATTTTACATGTGATAGCGACAGTCTGATAAATAGAGACAGAAAAGGGATGGATAGTTGATTGTTTTTTAATTTGGATTTGTGTGCACTTAATTGGTTAATTTAGTACAAGTTAATCAAAGAAATGTTTAAATTAAACAATAAAATACCTATTTAAAATAGTTTATTTATTCCTTCTTAATTTATAGGAAATTACTTTTACATCTGTTCTGTATGTATGTAAAATAATGATTATCGTCTAAGCGTGTGCAACTGGCGACACATGAATTAGAACAAAATACATTTGTTCTAATTCATGTGTCGCCAGTTGCACACGCTTAGACGATTTATAGCTGATAGCGTTTCTATTAACATATTCTCAGTTCTGTACTCTGCACTCTGCATAATTACCTACTACGACGAATTTCATTTTTCTTTAACTATTTCTTTTGGTGATGTCAAGAAGGTCAAACAAGGTCAGACAAGTCTAAATTGGTAATTGGAACTTCAGTCATGGACTATAACTATAAATTTACTTATTAAGATTAACGCACACCCGTCTATATAAAAAGCTTTTTATATGACAAAGATATATTTTTAAAGCCAATAGGGTAGAGTAAATTATGTAACAGTCGTCAGGAAATAATGTATATATTTACAAAGAAAAATGTATACAGGGTGCATTTAAAAAAGGAACACTTAACTTAATCACTGAAAGGGCATGACTCTAACATGCAGTTACAATAAGAATTTTTGAAAAAAAAACCATTCGTTTACAAGTTATGACCGTTTGAATTTTCAGCTATTTTTGCCTCCGTTTTTCATAAAGTTGTTTTATAACTGTGAATCATTTTATCACGAAAGAAAAAAGAAACAAAGATTTTCGGCCGGTTTCTGACAGACTGATCAACGCAAAAATTAACTAATAGTATGACAATCTCTTGACAAGTATAAATCGAGTTGCTGAAGGCATGATTATCATCGGATCATTTCACAGAGCCTATGTCAAATGTCAAGTTTTACTACAAAATCTCATGTGAAATGCCATTTGAATGTGCAATGAAATTGATCATAGATTAGTAAATTTTTCTTTGATCAACGTTTCAAAAACTCGAATTGATTTGACACCACCGTCAACATCACAGCTCTTTTAGTTAAACAATATTTTAATCAGACTTTCAGAAACTGGGTGTATATCTTCGAAACTAGAAAACATGTAAGTGTACGTCCTCCTTTACGTTACAAAATTTTTATTATTCTTCTCAGTAACGTATTTCGCACTACTAATATATATTGTATAGAATGTCAATGTTATCCTTCACAAGCATGTCAAGATCGAATGTGTCACGGGATTTTATATTGGACACTTTTTCCCGTTACGTTACTTAATGGAATCACGAGGTCACTTTTAAGCCACCGAACCAATAGACATACCGTCCAAAGCTGCCGTTACGTTACAGTAAGTACCTATTCTTAATATTCTTACACTAGCTTTTGCCTGTGGCTTCGCTTGCGGTAAAGTAATTTTTTCTCCCTCTTGAATAATACTATTTTTTCTAGGTACCCTATGACCTTTTCTATATCCCTAACAACGTGTTTGCAAAACGTCATGCTGATCGGTTGAGGAGTTAGAGCGTGAAAGCGTAACAAACAAATAAGTAAACAAACTTACTTTCACATTATATTATTGGTTAGGATAACAAGTAGGCATATCGTCTATAACAAATCATCATCATCCGCGCCTTTTCCCAACTAAGTTGGGGTTGGCTTTCAGTTTAACTACGATACGGCCGAACTTCGATATTTTACGTGAAGCGACTGCCATCAGACCTCCACAAGCCTAGTACTAGGCAATATCGAAGTTCTGTAGTTAGACAGGTTGTCGGACTTTTTAGGGCTCCAACTACCCGTAACGAATGCCACAGATGTTTGATCAAATAAAAAAGAATCATTAAAATCTGTGGACAATCATCAAAAATATCGGTGGTACCATACACAAAAAATAGATTCGATTTGTGAACCTTCTTCTTTTTTGCGGTTCAAAAATAACAAAACTGATAAAGTAAACCACCCAGTCACTACAAAAAAGTATTGAATTTTTTTTACCTAAAAATAAATATAATATTTTAATTTTATCCCTAAAAATAGATTTGTTGAATAACATAAAACAAAACAAAAAGTAAACGGTCAGAGCCCTTCAATCTCAGCACCTGATTGCGTACCTACATTGCAGGCGTGACATATTGTGTATGTCTTTTATTCATACTCAACCTCTAAAATATACATAATAATATATTGTATAAAGCAGGTGTGTTCGAACTAAAAGTTAACATTTGAATGTGCTATTTAAATGATTAATATGTTATTTGTATTTTGATATCGTAATCCTAATTTAAAAATATTAAAAAAATGTCAATGATAGTTTGTTTCTTTGTTACCGATCACATTCGGTCTTCCAGAAAAAAAGCACTTCCTCCGAGGGATAGAAAACAAAAAATAATCTAAGCTAGTAATAATATATAACATAAGCAGCAGTGATGGTGACAATAGTATGAACGGTAGTATACCATTTATTCATGACTAGGTACCTACTGCCTTATATGATGTCGTATACAATTAAAAACTTAAAAAAAATGCTGTTTTACAAGAATAATGAAACTAAGCACTTTATAGCTTCGCTCTGATGGCCCTAATTTCCATAAGAAATGTACAGCAGTACAGCAATGTCCAAACTTATTGGCCGGGCTGAAGTTAGCCGCGAGCCGGTGCGAAATGCTAAATTAAGGTATCAGTTGGATTATTAATAATATTAAAATCTATTTAGGAACTTTGATCTAATACTATATTAACATCGAAGTCATATTTAGGTTAGTAAGTTTCCACTCGACTGAAAATTTGAAACATGCGCGAGATGGCGGTTCAGCCAACTTCAGGCTTGAGGTTTGGAGAGCCTTAAAGCTATATTGTTACTGCCTCAAACATACATATGCATACTTGTACTTCATACGGTTCTGCAATAGTTGCAGAGATAATTTTTTTATGAATACAATTGTGTTTCTAAAAGTTATGTTTTCCTCGTAATTAACCTTTTCTGAACAATGTCTTAATCAATTGCCAAGTCCAAATCAAACAATCGATCGATTTGAACCAATCCGCATATTGCATTATCATCTTTAGAATTTATTACCTACCCATATATTTATTACAGTTTCATTTGTGTCAGTCCCATCTCTTGGGTTTTTGTTTTTTAAATCTCAAGTTCATATTTTCAGATGTCAAAAAAAGGATTATCCAAATCGGACTACATTGTGAAAAGTTATGCGGTCATACATAAAAAATAAATATAAAAAGGCTGACTTGAGAACTTGCTCTGTTTTTCCGTTGGTTTTTGCCTTGTTTCTGTATTAAAGTCATAAAATTTCCTGTAATAGTGACGTGCGCGTTATTCACAGGGTGTAGTGTAGATACTATACAATCCTAAAAAATGTCCATATCTTTCTGTAACACATTGTACACATTATATTATAACAAAAACTGTCCTGGGGTAATCCCATGGTAGGTACTTTTGGTTCCCTGAATTTATACTCTGTGGAATTAAACTGAATGACGTAATGTAACAAGTAACTGTAAACTTAGGGAAAAATAAACCGTGAATATAGTGACGTCATACAATATAATTATGGGCATATTTGTGGTTAAAGCTCTGCTTCTTTTCCTATGCAATAACATTGGAATGTCGTTTTTTTATGCACTTAAGGTGACAAATACGCTTACTGCCACACTTACGCGTCTTAAGCACTATAAACGCTAAAAACTTTATAAAATGATTTTGGGGTTGATTGAAAGGTACAGTTTGTGACAGCATGTGCTATTTCAAACTCTTCTTGTTTTCACTTTTATTTTATAGAATAACTTCAGAAGCGTGGTTCAACAGAGAGTTGGATTTTTTAGCCACAACTACTTTGTAATACGTAACAAATAGTAAACCCCTTTCTCCTTCGAGGTAGCAAAAACTTACGGCCACTCTTTTCCCATGAACAGTATTAAAATCATTGTTACAATATTGGCTTTCATCCAAATTCGTCACCAGATCTTAGTCTATATTTAAATAATATGCGTTGTAGATTTTCCAACGGCAAAAACCATTGTATGGATTGATTGAAGTATAACACCAAGGTCTACCCGAACTAATGTAATTGATCAATTTGTGTATAACGGCATGCACGGGTGGGGTCTATTGTTTCTACTTAAGGACCAGAAACTAACAATACCATTTTTAAACATTGATAAAGTCTGTTTTGGGAGATTTTAATTAGTATGGTTGAAAACCCCGAGACTTGTTCAAGGTAAATGTCGTGAACTTTTGTGGCCTATGAATTTATGATACACAGACTGTGCATATGTTTATTGTTACGATATTGTTATAAACATAAATAATATATATGTAAGTGGCACCTATCTATATTTTTGATTTTGTACTCCGTCTGTCTCTAGTCGGCCTCTCATGAGCATCGAGGTCATCATTGGTTGGTCTACACCTGGAGTAGATTATTTGTCTTCATCGGCTTCAGTCCATCAAATTTAAATTCAATATCTTTATTTCATAAAATCGATTATTGAAAATCGTCAATTTAAAAAAAAATATTTTAAATAAAAATTCTAGATTCACAGAGTCACGGCAACAATAGTTTGCTTTGTCAAATGTAAAATTATTAAAGAACAAAATGGATAACATAATATTATACCTGCCTGTTTCGATCTATAACCGCCCGTTTCCAAATGGTTGAGCATTGTGAGAAGAAATCGGGCAAACAAACTCACGACAACTGTTTTTAAAAAACCAGATAGTTTTAACAATACTAGAAATCGCGTGGTGGTCGAATTTCGACCATGGTTTATTCATTGACCAGTATAACTTGAGCTATCATTGTATAGACTTACCCTGACCACAGATAACTAAGTAGTTACTACGTGCCATGCCATGCCATGACAGGTAGGTAATCACTGATACTGGACGCGTGTAATTTCGTTAAGCCGTTTTCACGTAATTTTTAAAGTTGTAAAGTTGTAAAACATATTCTTTAAAAATTTTAGCTTTCTGCACTTCTTCTATAATATAAACTGTAAATATTCCAAAACTCACATTACTACGTTCGCTAAATTTTCTTAAAAGGGTACAAAGAATTCTCTTCACGTATTAATATAATGATTCAGTAAATTTTATTAGTACCTGCATCATTTTGTTGTGTGCTATTATGTTATTAAAACTAAATAAACTAAAAAAGAAGGATCGCTCATCGCATCGCATCTCCGATGATGTTGTGGAGCTTGGTGGCAGACGAGTTCTTTATCTGGTCTGTCCATCGGGTTGGTGATCGGCCTCTCGACCGTTTACTTAGCCAATATTTCAAGTCTGTATTAGTGACGTAACGAATTTTTGCGTTTGCGAATATTTTCATAGTTTTTGTCATTCGCATTTGCATTCGTATTCGCAAGAATGTTTGGTGAATGTATTTTGCAAACGAAAAATAACTGATAAGATTTATATTTTTATTCACTTATATTTGAATATGGAAAAATCTTGAGACAGGTAAACTAAATTGGATATACTTTCTCTTTTGTTCTTGTTTGTATCATTAAAATATGAACAAAATAACTAATAGAAAATAAAATAATGATTTTCCATCCCAACATTAAAAAAATTATGAGAAAAGAACTTGAGAGGTCTAATCAAGTAACTAATAAGTACATAATACATATTGGTGCTAATTATGTTGTACACTAACTAAACTAAAACCTGACTTAATATGTTACCTACTTATTTAAATTTGAAATAAGACCTTGTTTCTAAGTGTACAAGGTTTACATCTTATATGAAGAAAATGTAGTCAATTTTAGATTAGAGAGTGAAGTAACAGAATTAGCACCATTGTGTAATAAGCCTTATTGCATATACATAATAAGGAGTTGGTTTTTACTTATCTAGCAAATTATAACTACTATTTTTAAAAAAGTTTATTTTACAAAAACAAAACAACTATTTAAAACAAATTTAAACAATCTAATATATAATTATTTAATTATATATTAGAAGTTTAATTTTGTTAAATACTGTAAAAAATATATGATAGCCAGGAGTTTTGCGGCTTCTAGTACATATTGATAAAGTATTTTTTTCCTTTAAAGTTAGCATTATTTTTATTTAATTATTATAATATATTATAAATCTATTTATAACTTTTATAGCTATAAATTAGTAAACTAACATAACTAAATTTATGATTGAAATGCTAGGTATTTGCATTATAAATTATTTTTTTAATGACCTGTTATTTATTTGACTGGAACGGACGCGAAATACGCGGTTTGAAAGGCATTTCCTCCCAACGGCCATTAAAAATATGGAATGACCTTCCTGCCAAGGTTTTCTTTAGACAGTGTATACTTCAAAAAGGACACAAAAATGTTACTGAGAACTCGCGACTGACACCCCTGATTCTACACGCATCAATACCCTATGGTGACCGCTTACCATCAGAACGGGATGTGTACTCGTTTGCCGAAAAAATGATTCTATAAATGCTGAAATTACGAAGAAAGACTGCAGAGATAGATCATATTTCTATGTAAAAAAAAAATACTTGCCACGTAATCGATTCTGTTGTATGTCATCAGTTCCAAAAGGTGATTTTTCAAGTTTCAAATTTTTCTGATCAAATAATATGGTCTTCGAATAAGGTCTTAGCATGGCCTTAACCACTAAATTTGATAAAACTTCCGTCCGCAATCTCCAACATCAACTCGATAAATGGTAGAACTGACAAAAACAAACGCGAAAGGTCTTACTAGTTAGCAGATGCGTTTTGTCAAAGACATCGCGTGCGTCAGCAACGTACTTGACATAATAAGCGTGTCGTCACTTCCCTAGATACGTGCCGCCGTCTCTTTTCCACATTACTTGAAAAACAGAGAAAGGATTACACAAATTAATAAGGTTATACAAATATTCCGGGGGATAATTTACACCCATATTTGGTTTTCTAAGGCTTTAATAACATATTTATGATTTTTTTAATGATAACCCATTATATTAATAAAGTATGCCTTTTGTTCACCTGGTACTGGAGCCTTAATAACGATATGGTGTCTTGATTGATTACGTCATAAGACGTTCTTTATTACTTCTTATTTATATTTATGTCGTGTATTATGATTGAATTAACTACACGTAGTTTTAAAAGTGCATTCATGTTAAGTTTCTCATTTAAATACAAGTAAACGTTCGTAGCGTTCTTTCGTCTCTGCTTATCCCGGACTGGATTTTACTGCACTAAAAACTCAATAAGTTATAAAATTTGAATACTAGCTGTGTAGAAAAATAATGTACCTACGTAATATATGTAACAATAACATAGACTTGAGCTTGAGGGATTTTTTACAAAAAGAAATTACTAGAATATTGAAAATGTTTACCGTTAAATGTAGTTGTACTTTCTAAACGAATGTATCTACTTTTTAATAATCCTCATAAAATTGTATTCATTTTTAAATATAATTCGTTAAATTAATCAACAAAGAATTTATAAGTAGATAGATAGGTAGGTGTAGGTACTCTTTATTGTACACAAAGCAATAGGCTACAGTATTTTACTTATATCTACTTAGTAGCTAAGGTTGTGTACAATTGGTGACCCTATCGCAATTTGCGATCACTTCCAGGCAATGGATAGAGAAACAAAGGAGAAAAATAGAGGCGGCAGGTATATATAGGTATGCGTCTTTAATTATCACGTAAACCTCTTTAATAGGTAATTAAGTATATTTTATATGAATGGGGTTAATGAGTGATGTGTTGTTCACGCTTTATTGCGTAAACAAAACGTCATAAGTTGAATAGAGATCTTTGTATACTTATGATAGTAGTCTACCATACCGTCTTATGTTCCTATTTGTATGAAGAATCGACAGTTCGTCTTTGAGTGGTTCAAGTATGAAATCACTTAACACCACGCGTTTGTGTCCTTTTTTACCACCTTAGAAATAAAAGTTAGTATTTCTAGAGATCCTTTATCTCTAGAAATACTAACGGCTAAAACTGAAGTGAATCATACTCTTAAAAATGTCCGTATTATTTTATTCGAGTCAATCCCTGACCCGAATAAAATAATTGTACACAAAACTGCGATGCACGTGCGCAATTGTGTACAATGGTTTGCGATGGCTAAATCCTCCTTATTAGTAGATAATATTTAGTTACTTAGTAAGTAAATGTTAGCACACCCACGGAAATTTCTTATAGAGGCCTATAATGATACAAAATACTAGTAAAACAGGTTTTATAAAACAATTTTCATGCGAAAATATGCTTTACATCAAATTTAAGGTAATTGGCCTTGAAGATTCTATTTACTTTTAGAAATAAAATATTTGAAAAAAGTCCATAAACTGATTCACCAAGCTCCAAGATGGTTATGACTATCATTAACGGTAACCGGATCTACTTGGAGAAGAGAAAATGTTCTCCTTCCTTCGCACAAAATATTTGGGACAGACGTGATTTCACGGAAGTTTTCTTCCTTGCAGGTCTAAAAAGCTCCTGTTTCCATCGTTTGCTAATCATAGTTATCAGTTGTCCGAACAGCCTAAGTTGTAACTATGATATCTGTGCTCTCTATACCATAGTACGTCCAACAGACGAAAACTCGTCCGTACCTGTACCTAATCCATATATTTCCAATTAAAGTTTTGATCCTTGTGTGCGATTAACACACAAAGATCAAAACTTTAATTGGAAAGAAAGCCTTAGAAAAAGGAAAAGCGTTGACATATCCGTTTTAATGCCCACGGTGCATCACTACGTTTTCTAAATAACAACCGAAGTTTTAGATGAAAGTAGTAAGTAGCATGAAAACCATAACAGTCGCACTCTTCTCAACTTTTTAGGTACCAGTCCAGGCCACTGTATGCCTGTGTTAAGTGTCCTCTGATTTACCGCAATTTCGGGGTCGGAGCGTGATGTTACATAGCCTGAAACCTTCCTCAATTAATACTCTATGTACAAACATAGAGTATTAATTTGACTAATTATTTTTGTATTGGATAGCCAATACAAAAATAATTATTCAAATCTCACTGATAGTTCCAGAATTGAAACAAAAAACTCTTCAGCTTTCTATAGTTGCAAACTATATAAAAGAAAGAGAAAATAAAAATAAATGTTAGAATGCACTACAAAAATACCTAATAGGGAAATATCATTAGCGCGTAAATGAATACCTAAATGAAAAATAATAATAGTTGTTGTCGATAAAATGTTTAAATAAATCATACTAAATGTAGATATGTATGTATGGATATTTGTTTCTCTTTCACGCAAGAACTAATGAACCGATCACGATGAAACTTTGTATGTAGACAGCTGGATACCTGGATTAACACATAGACTTTTTATCCCGATATTCCCACGGTATCGGGTCAATAAATAAGCAATATTCTAATAATATTAAATTAATGTAAGCTTAAATATTTGTGTATTAAATTTGTAACTTTTGTTATTGTCAAACTTTACTGTGCCTAAACACGCTCCACCATAACACCTAACTATAAGTTTAACCATCTAATTGAGATTGTGGAATAGCAAATAAAAAATACTGAAAATACTCACATAAGTATTAGATTACGTGCATTTAACCAACGATTTAGTAACCCTTCCTATTCATGTAAATCCGGTCTTATTAAACTCTAATAGATTTTCTCTTCGGATCTATTAGGAAGTTCGGGGTTCTCAAAAACCCGACTATACAAACAGAAACTTATTAGTAAGAAACATTCTCTTCGTTTTAGAATAGGCCAGTACTAATAATAATAAAAGCTTAAACAAACCCAAGGAAAGACTGAATATAATGTAAAAAAGTTCACTCATCTTTGGCTGTCAGCAACTGACTCCAAATGTATTAAAATGTATCCACTTCAAGAAACTTGAATACCAATTTGCATATTAGATACAGTAGACAGACGATTCACTTATGGCTGCAACATGATTTTAACAAAACAGGTGTCCATCTGTCTGACAGGCCCGTTATATCAAAATGTTTTATTTAATATGTATATTGTATAGCGAATCCCCTACCATTACTGGTAAGGTAAGGTGATGCAGAAATAAAGACTTGTAGAAACACGCTAGGATGTATAAAATAATAACAGGAAAAAAAAGAAAAAAAAGGGAAATACTCTTCAAGTGTCACGTTATCCCGGAAATATTTATACATGGAATTAATTCTACTTAGTGTCAGCCCAAAAGAGCGTGTTATGAAAACTTACTCATTTGATCGTATTTAATTTTAAATCAGCTCTTTTTTGTACAATCGTAACTAAAATTTCGTGTACAATCCTAACTAAAATTTGCTTGTTACGCTTTCACCCCTTAACTAATTAACCCATCATAATGAAATGAGGGGTACCGTTTTTATGCTAACCAGTTGGCGCCACCGGTGAATGAGGTCTTAGCTGTCAAAATTTGATTTTACGCACGTGCAAACAGAGTTTAAATATAAATAATTTCCTATTATTGTATCTTATATCTGCCCTAATTAATCGGGTATTGCAAAATATTCACAACAGTAATTATTTATTTAGTAAACTTCGCACGGGTAGCAATCATAGTTATATTTCAGCCGTTTAACACAAAACCTTCATGAATTATACACCTAAACCTTTCTCGTGAATCACTCCGCTTATTGGTGAAAACCGTATGAAAATCCGTTGGGTAGTTTTTGAGTTTATCGCGAACAGACAGACAGACAGATGCGGTGGGGGACTACGTTTTATAATATGTAATGATAAACACGCAATAAAGCCCCCAAACAAACAATGACATTTCAGATGAAATTTCGGAGTTCAGATTAGTCATTTCCGGAGACCTTACGCTACACCAGCGCCTCTAGTGGCTCGTTCCCGAGGTATATTTGAATTGATTGTCAAAATTTACATTAACAGTTATTCAAAAACTAGTTTTTGACAAATCCGTATTGATTAATAAATAGCGTCTAAAGTACGCCGCAATGAAGTCGCAATATTATTTTGTGCCTATTGCAGTGGAGACTTTGGGTAATTGGGGCTCTGAGGCGAAGAGCTTCATCGTGGATATTGGTCGCCGGATTAGGGATAGTAATGGTGACTCCCGTTCCGGGTCTTTCATTAACATTGTGGGCACTTTTGCGCCGGGAGCTATGCGGGACGAGTTACTATGATTAATTTAATTTAAATTTATCTATTTTTAAATGTACTATTGAGATATTTCGGAATTATACATTAATAAATATTTACTACATTTAAACTATTACACGATATAATTGTAATCAACGTGCCATCATTCAGACGTGCATAAACGATGACAAATTTTAGAAAAACAAATGAAGGAACACTATACTTCTGTGTAAATTGTGACATCCTTAGTACTATTATGTACCTCCATGTTTGTTATGCATTGTTTATGTATTTTTATGAGTAAACATATATGTATGTATGCGTGTGTATGTATATATGTATATCTGTCCTCATATTCATTTGCAAACAATTAATATTTATAGTAAGTATATCTAAATAGTACTTATGTAGGTATTATTTATTTATTATTACATGGGCTTCTTATACAATACAGCCTCTCTTTTCATCTATGTTTCTCTATCCAATCCAACCATCAATGGTTGCCTAGAAGGGACGGCAAACGCCTAGTCGCCAATTGTACATAACATTAGTTAGTAAATAGTTAAATATAAGTAGAATATTGTATCCTATTGCTTTGTGTATAATAAAGACATCTGTCTATCTACCAAATCAGCAAGTTCGACGTGAATGCGCCTTTATATGGAAATGAGAAATAAATATTTCCTCAATAAAAAGGCGAATGTCTAAAGTTTCATCATTTATGTAGGTACCTATTTAAAGTGAGTTCGCCCCATCTCATAAATGTTATGCAACTAAATCTTTGTGACGTCAAGCAGATGAATGCCATTTCCTTACTGATAGCATATCCTTCATCAGGTAATAATTTGGTATTGCTATTGTCCTACACCAATAGTTGATTACTCTATTGTTGCTTAATACCTAGATTCCTTAAAGATGACAAAATAAGTACTACATCTTGTGACATCATCTGCGTCGCTCTTCTGTTTTACTGATGCTAAAGTTTCCCTCCTAGACGTATTGGTCCATAGAGTTCAGGAATAGTGCAATAATCTGTATGTATGTAATAATCTAAAGTGCACTCGTATTTTTTTGTACACTAGTTATGCAAAAATAAGAAAAATATTTTTATGACTTGGCACCACCGCATGGGAAACGTCACCTATATTATCTACTTCTAATTTCACAGAAAATACAAGTAATATTTCTTGATGCGCAGTTCGTTCCTGTCATCTGCAAAATACATAGATTTTATTTTTATTTTACGAATACAAAGTTTTAATCAAAATCAGTAAAATCACACTAATGCCTGTTTGTTGCAGTTATGGCGTAATAATTTAAGTGGCTATCTCGCCAACTGGTTGTGGGTTCGATGCCCACACAGGATAATTATATATTTGTATAGCCTACTGATCCTGCTTGTCTTTGAGTGAGGGAGTAGTCTGAGAAAAATACGCCAATGTCAGTTACAACCAGACCGAGTTGCACAACTTTTTGTTTAGATAAACAGCTCTTTCATTGCCACTACTGGTACTGTATTTTTTTTCTAACTTACAACATACAATTCATGTATAAAAATATGTATACAATAAAAAAGTATTTTACCATGTTTTAATGGCCATTTACGTGTCGTAATTTAAGTACGAATACCAATCGAATTGAGAACCTCCTCCTTTTTGAAGTCGGTTAAAAACAAGTAATGTAATTAAATCCATATTTTATTTACATATATAATGTATATAAGATTTAATTTTGCCCTAAAAATAAATAATGTATATACTAAATACCCGTTTGATAATAATTTTTCTAGCATCAGAACAATAAAATATTACTCCAATACGCCGAAGGTTCCCAGATTGGAATTAATACACAGAAATACGGACACAAAATACGCAACCAACTTCCTTTTAATACTATTTTTTCCTTTTAATATAACATAGATATAATATATTGATTTACGGTTTATGAAACCATACCCCTCATATATTATATACTATTCGAGTAATTAAAATGACGTCATATGGATCAAAATGAAATACTTCGAATAAATATTATGCAATCAAATAACTATACTATGATAACAGGAATTCCTAAAAAAATTAATCACACATGTTTAAAAGGGGATTCCATACGTTGAGTTGTAATATCAATTGTCCCAATTCCAACGGCAATCGATGACCGTTCTCGTGAAAATTCAAATGAATCACTTAATTAGAAAATGTAACGCCCCCTAATAGTAATTTATAATTTTTTTTACATGTGATCATGCCTGTATATCCCCGAAGGTAAGCAGAGGTGTGGCAATCATATAGATTTCGGTATATTTTCTAACCCACGTTTTAAATTTACATATACACGAAAACGGGTCTACTAGGCATATTTTAAAATTCTGCGCTGCTTCTGAAAAATTACCAGTCTTAGTCTTAACACCAATTAAATCATATACCCTTGATTTGTTTAGTTATTGACGCCATTGTTCTGAATGCCAAAAGTTCTGAATTTAAACCTTAGTAGCCACGCATTGCTATTACTCCTTGAAATAGAAGACGTTAGATTAGGGCTGCCACCCGTCCGGGTTTCACCGGATTTGTCCTAGTTTAGAGGGCTTTCGGGGAGCGTCCGGACGGGTTTTTCAAACGGTGTATGATGACCGGGTGAAACCCGGACACTCTGCGTCAGGAAAAAATTGGATGAATCGTTAAAAAGATGTTTAAATTAATAAAAAACAGAAACAGCGTTTGTATATATTTTTTAGGGTGTCCGGGAAAAAAATGCGATTGCACACATGTGTCCGGGGTTTTTGAAGTTTTTATTCGGCGTTAGTGATTTAAGTGATGGCAGGCCTACGTTAGATCGTTATTAAAACGGAAGTAAAGAGGAAAAAAACCAATATTACTAAGATTGTAAGGAAGAGAAACACATCAAGGAAAATTGTAGAATTTTTTTATATGAGATGATTTATTACTATTGTACAAAAAATTTAGGTACATAATAAAGTTAGGTATATTTACGTACGTGCATGTCCAAACTAAAAATCAGACAAGAAATATATACTTAATTATAATATAGTTATGTATGTATGTAGTATGTTTGCGGTAATATAAGTGTAGTATATGAAGTAAGTATTTATTATAATGTTATATTAACCTATATCAGTACACCACAGACTACCCTGAATCATATTTGATAATATGATTTACCCGTACAAAGGTTGTCTGGAAGAAATCGCCGTGAGCGATAAGACCGCTGATTGATATACACCTAAATGTTTATACTTATTATGATTGTATTGTATATCATTTATTTACCTCTTTGTTCTACACCTAAAGATCAATAAATAAATAGTTAACAGTTAATTTTATTGTTAAAAATGCCCAAGAGCAAGGTATTTTCTTTTAACTGGAAATATTTTTGTTTTTATTATCGTTGGAATAGGTAGTTAGGTAGGTAAGTTTTTACACCTTTGTAAATATTTTGGAATGCATAATAAAGAATTAAATTGAAGTTAAACGTATTGTTATATCATCCTATATCACCTCATCACCTCTTATCATCCTACGTATCAAATAACGCTTGTCATTTTTTTATTCCAACATCACTTCAGCATCAACATTGATACCAATTAATATAAATCACAATAGTCTAAAAAACAAAATGGCAACACAATAGCATTCCCCATTGCCAAATCTATCAACAAATCATGGCAATAATCACCATGACAATGAAGACAATGAACTAGTTAGTAGCAAAAAAAGGATGTACTTATTTACAAAAATATTGACCCCTGGAGAATCCCAGTGAACAAGTTTTAACTAGTAATTTTCTACTACCAATATTACCTTGGCATGTCAATGGCTTTCGAAGTCCATTAACTCCAAATTTAAAAAAAAAAAATAAGATTATCAACGCTTCATCACTAAACATCGTTCAAGTGTCTCATTTTTTTTAGACGCAAAAACTCATTGTTTATTAGTTGTAACCTTCATAGTTTTTACTGTATTTTGTATGGTGTTTATTTATTACAATATCTCTCTGCTTCCCTAGGATCTAATCGATTTCGTAGTAGAACATTATTCTACTTGTATTTTAATTGACTGTATTTGATACACATACTAAATGAAGTTTTTACGAAAGTTTGATTATACAATCAAAATTTCGTAAAAATTTCATCTTACGTATAGCTTTCTCGCACTAGGTACCCAATTACTAGTAGTTATTAGGCACATATATAGTACATTTTACCACAGATCTTTAAATAGTACATAAGTACAATAACCGATAGACATTTGACAACTTGAAATTTTGCACTCATACAGTTGCTCGTTGACAACTTTAATAGACATTTGATAACTTGAAATTTTGCACTCATAGAGTTGTTCGTTGACAACTTTAATAGACATTTGATAACTTGAAATTTTGCACTCATACAGTTGTTCGTTGACAAGATTACACTTTAGGTACATAGTATAGTTTACCACAGATCTTTGAATAGTACATAAATACAATAACAGATAGAAATTTGATAACTTGAAATTTTGCACTCATAAGTCATACAGTTGTATACGAAACGTGACCCTCAGATTTAAGCAGTGCTGTGCAAATTAACTCACAAATAATAAAATCAACAATCATATTCCGCATAAGTTTATACATCAAATGTCTTTATAACATTTACTTTTTCAGCGACTTATATGGCCATTCCCAGGTGCAATTATTATCATAAACTAAAATACATTATACTGAAAATTACTATTATACCATAAGTCCATAACACAATACAGCGAGCGCATGACACTACTGAATTACTGATGGTCGCGCGCTCGCTGTCAAACAAATACTACTCAAATGTTACTTAATTATAAGATCTCTTTAAGTCTCGTTCAATCCCTTCAAATCACAGTTTTCGAAGATTTTGTCGTTAACTATCTGTTGCCCGCGACTTCGTTCGTTTATAAATTTTGTTGAAATCTATCCGACGAGAACTGCACATTCATCCGCTATGCATATGTGCTATTCCAGACTAGACCATCCATCCTCCCAAATTTCGCCTTTATAATATAAGTAAGAAGTAAAATATTATGCTAAGATTAGTCGTATATTGTTACCGCTATAAACAGGACGTGTAACAGCTGCAATACGTACATACGTTAAAAGATGACAAATACGCAACCAAAAATAAATTATACTGAACTTTATCCTGAACATCACAATCTTAATGCACGATAGATGACATGTCCATTTACCAACCTATTTATATTAAAAGAACTTGTTACTGTAACAAACTAAATTGTCTGCATAAACATGGCATAAACCTACTGGAAGTCCTAAGTCCATATCGACTGTCATAGTTCATGATCATGAGTCATGCAAAGTCCTTCACAGAGCAGATAACCTGCGCTCTTTCCGAAGGTCGTTATTATTTCAGTATAGTCATCATCAGTGTTCATCATTTATGTAAATGATAAATAATTTCTAATCTTAATGTGGATCGAAATGGAACGTTTGGACTTAACACACTAGTTGCTCAGAGAGCAACAGCTCGAGCGGAACTATTTGCTGAAGGGCGACAGACGTTTAAAGGACTTTAGGATGTGAATAGGTTGGTTTGCGCAAACGGTACAGTAATAAAAATATTTTTTATTACTGAATTTTATAACTACATAAATTTGTACTACAAAATCGTACCCGACGTAAGCCAAACGTGACGTAGGCCATAGCCGCAGTGTTGCGAAAGTATTCGTACTTGCGCATGCAGACTTCAACTCTTTGGTTTCCTTTTGCATGCAATGATACATAGGTGACGTTAAAGCGATACGCAATATTTTGTTACGGTAAGTATTTAACATAAGTAGGTCACAGTTATAATATAGAAAAAATTAACGTTAAAAGTTTAAAGGCAAATTCTTACGTAGAGCTTTAACTTAAATATTACTGGTCCTTGATTTCGCTTCTGAACTTTTACTTTTTCTTATCATTAAATGCAACAACACATTATTTATTTATTTATTTATTTATTTATTTATTTATTTATTTATAACTTTTACACTATCATTACAGGTACATATCAAACCTAATACAATAGTGTCGCTAGTGTTAATGTAAATTATATAAGTCGAAGACACACAGTTTCCAAACTAGTTATATCAAGCCTATCCAATTCACATTTTTTTTTTAATTATGCTATTATAACAACATATTATATTTGACTGGCCTGTTGGTCTAGTGGTTAGTGACCCTGACTGCTAAGCGAGAGGTTGTGGTTTCGATTCCCACCCAGGACAAATAACTGTGTGAAAAGCACGATCATTTGTTCTGCGTCTGGGGTGTAATTTATCCACGTGTGTATTTAGTAATATTTAAGTATGTTTATCAACAGACCGCGGCCGTGTGTGAGGTGTCTCAAAATATATATTTTTTTTAATGTGGGTAATTTCATTTCCCTGTATCTAAGGGCGCTGTCCGACTTGTGCTGCAGGGCCGATCACGATTTAGTGAAACTTCTTCGTAGTACAAGACTAGCCGTTCGAGAAAATCACTCCTGATCGGCTGGTCCTCGGCCTTGGCTAACACTACCAATTTGTTGTAAATTCTCAAGGTATTTGTACCTCACCTCACTGAGTATAAAGAAAACTTGTCCAATATCAAAAAAATATCCTAAGAAATAAATCAATTTTAATATCTCTTTCTTAGTTTCATCAAGGTTGGTTGTTTTTATGTACTTATTCAAGTTTTTGTAAATAAAATAAATTCGTAACCAAGCTGAGAGCTGTTAACAAATTTATTTTCACGTTTTCTGTTTAGACATTGATATATGAGGAAGGCATTAGAATCAATGCATGAGAATTGAGAATGCATTTATATTATTATTCCTTATTATACTTCAAAAATAATAAGAGCTTAATAATTACCCATGTAAATAAAATGTTTTATCTTTGTATTTGCAACAATAATATTGACTAATATTTAACCTATTAGATAAATATATAAAAATTAAGAATGTTTAAAAGTATTATGCCGCGAGTGTCTAGAACTGGATTAAACATTTTTCTTGTCTATGAATAGAATAATTGTGTACTTATCGTTATGAAAGCTATTAAGTGTGTAAATTTTATAGTCTTTCCGCGTCTATGAATATAGTCTGTTCACAAAAATGTAATACGAAGGTAATTGTCTACACGAGCCACCCACTCAAATGAATATGAATGAGATGTAATTTTATAATAATTCCAACATCGTTCAGACTACTCCCACTACAGTAATTTCAATCAAGTCCAAAGTGATGGTGTAGCAGTGAGGAAATCATCAGAATTGTTCCTGGAACAGACTTAACCACTTCACAGAAGCAATTAATTTAATTGTTCTCTTCATAATTAACACTATTGACATAACATACCTACTGTATTGTCTTAGAATTGATTCAGACGGGTAATATTTTTTTTTTATATCAAGATTCCCGCATGTTTTTTGGAATCGTTTATTTTTATTTTGTTTTATTTTTACAATGTGCTCTTTTTTACTGAATATAGCGCCCGTGCCTCCTCCGGGTATTCCTCGGGACAAAATACAATATATAATTTCTTCACGATAATAACACACTTAGTCGCCAACTTGAGATTCATGGTATACGATTTCCTTTACAGCAAGTTTAAAAATTTACTCAGTACATATTTAGATTAGAAAATATTACCTTTGATTGGTGGTAGAATCTACGGAAAATTGTTACTTCTATGAAACTGTAGTGTCAATGAAAGCAGTTCTCCAGCAATCCAAAAAAATTAAAAATTAGAATAGATCATACAATTATATATATATGTATATTCATATAGGTATGTATCGCTACGATCGCCAGTAGAAGTTAACTGTGGAGTTTTCATAGTATGTACTCAGAAGAAACCTTAATGACAGTTTGTTGATCTCCTTTATGACAGAAACACTAACCGTACCACACTACCACCTTACTGAAGAAATGACGACTAACAGAATTTAATATACCTTATCTAAAGTTTGTTAGTGTCTACGTGTGCTTGTTAGACGAATTTCGATGTAAAAGTATCCTATTCCTTGCATATATCTAAATAAAAAAATGTCATATAGAAATAGAATTTATTTTTCTTTATTTTCTACATTAAAGAGTCCCGTTTAAATTAAGTAATAATATGTATACCTTCATTGTTTGTAAAGGAACAATGTTCGAATTTTAACATTTTATAGTCATTTACGCCTAATTAAACCACTAAATACGTCAATTCACCACTACCGCTATACAGTAACGAAGAAGTTCAAAGAATTGTTATACAATTTTTTGGAACCGCGCGGTAACTGGATTTCCATAAAATTTAATACCTACGTAACACTGACGTCATAGGGTCTCGGTCGGTCTTTGGTGTGAGTCAGTATTGATAAATGTGTGTGGTTTATATTGGTGTTGTAGCGGGTTGCCTATCCACTGTGTTGAGTGTTCCGAGTCGCGACGCACATTATTACTTGCCTTGAATCCTTGCGAATTGTTAGACGCGTTTTAAGTTCTCGAGTGTTTAGTGGCCAGTGTTGATTTTATTATTTGTAACAATGTATTCAGCTGACATATGTGTGACCATAGAGGATTTTATGGATGTCGTGTTTTGTGTTTACGTACAAAGTCATACAAAGGTTGGTTTATTTTATTTTTTTAAATAATTTCTTGTGTTATTGTAAATCAAGTTTTTGATTGTTAATGTTATTTTTACTAATTTTTAACGTTACGGTTTAGTAATTTAATAACTCATGTTATTTTAATTTCATTTCATTCGAGATATTTTTATAAGAAAAACTTAAAAAATGTTTGACGTACTTAGCTGGACAAAAAACTAGATACTTCGTCGTACAACAACATTTTTCATAAAAATTAGAAACTAACTTCAATTAAAACATATTTCTTTCCCTTTTCTCTTGGTTTTAGACGTTATGTTAAAGAATAATATTACTGCCCGCGCAATAGGTACATACACCATAAAATTCACAAAGTAATTGTTTCTTATAGGAATCAAATAAACAACACGCACACGCCTCCAGTTTCCAAATAAATGTTCTTCAGTATCATTAACATCGTCGAATATCGTTCTTATCATGCCGATCTTATCAGCGTTCTAATGAGATGTACGTACACGGAAGAGTAGCTCATGTTTCATTATCATTATTTAACTTATGTAGCCTTGTTATGGTATGCAGAGCTCTACAAGTTTCCTGATTTGGATGTAGGTAACTATCGAACATCGTTATCAGACAGGTTTCACCAACCGCGTCGGAAATTTGGTCCTGTTAATGTGTTGTTCGAACAAATATTATGGAAAGTGGTGAGACTGGTAACAGATAGAACTTGTATCTGCTCCGTGGATACAACATTGTGTCTGAGAGAATATGCTTAGGTACACTGCAAGGAAGCTGTAGTGTCATCCGATATTTATAATCAGCAGGAGAGTGCTGAGGACACTCTCAGCAATCTCCCGTGGAACTTAAATATCATAAAAAAATATACGAGTATAATACATATATAGATCCACTAGAGGGCGCTAATCTAAACATTGAGTTCTGTCAGCTCCTTATTAATTCATGTCACCAACCTGCTAATGTGACGTTTTAAGTTCGTCGTTTCGTTTAAGTTTTCACTTCTGTCGGCAGTCCGATGACTGCCTATTTTTTTTTGTATTCATAATTCTATGGTTATTCTTTGTAACCATGAGAGAGAAAATATCAAAATTGCAGACGAAGTTAATTTATAGAGAAATGTATTTACTTGAAAGTTTAATTAACGTTTCTTTCGTTAATTTAAATTAAGTACATTCCACAGAAATTACATTTGTTTAGGTAGGTAACTTATCAATTTATTTAAACTAATTAACGCCCTGTTTGTCCTTCATATTAAATTAATGGCGCATTGGTATACGGTAGGTGCGTAATGAATAGGGATAAAATATTGTTTTGATTATGTATATCCTTTTAGGTATACCTAATCGTTGAACGGTAGTAACAACACCACACTACGTGAGTTCTAATTTAAAAAGTTAATCAATAAAACAATAGGCCATTATAAATTTGATATGATCTATGAATAAGTTTAGAAAAATTCAGACAGAAAAATAGATTTCAAATTTTGACACATTTGAGCATTTCAATATCCGAGTGTCTGTATATATAATAATAAATTAAATAAGGAATATAAAATAACAAAAACATTACACACATAAAGAAAAACAATAAAGCGGAATCGCTTACTAATAATATCAACGTATCGAAATTTACGAACATAGAAAATATTAAATCTATAAAAATAAAAATAGTTAGTAAGCGCATAATTTAAAAGAAACTGGATAGATTTGGCTATTTTTTCTTTTAAATGTTACTAAGAGTCTAAATAACGTCTTTAAGAAAAGAAATTGGCAAGATGGTAATCCGTGAAAAACGTAATAGTATTTAGAAATTGGTTGTGTTAAAAAAACAGTTACGAAGATGCTCTCGCAAGTTCTTTTCAATCTACTTAATTCTGATTTCACACATTTTGCGGTATGACAAAGAAGAAGTGTAAAGAAGTGTTTAACTATAAAAAATATCATATTATTGATATTATTTACCATCGTTTGTATTAAGGAAATTACGATTAATTAATTATGATATTTGCGTCATAATCCTAGAATTATGCAGATATAACTAGTAAACAATCTGATTTGTTAACTGTAATCAGTTATAATAATTAAATTATTACTTTAAATAAATACTAATAATAATTACGTAAATGCGCTATAAAGAACATGTATATTTTGTATCACATTTATCCCGTATTTTAGATATTGCGTTTTATGTTTTATCATGCTATATTAGTTCTTTCGTATTAAATGACAATAAACATTTAAAGGTTATTTACTACAATTTAAAGGAAAATGAAACCCATAAAACTGTACCAAAGGTATGCCCAATGGGTCACTAGTCTTAGTGTTATAGCACTGATAGCACTTACGAGTATATAGCACTTAGCGTAAACAAATATTTTTTGAGATGATCGTCTACATGCCTAGAAAAACGTTATTTTGAGTAAGATCGATTTGTATTTTAAAAACTCTTACCTACTTAAAACTAAGAAATAAATAGTGTGTATGTTTATAAAATTAAAGGACTGTAAATTTGAATTTCATAGAAAAAAATATTACACACACAGGTGTGTATTTGAAAGTACTATTCTTTCACAGCTCTTTTACCCCGCAAAGAAGAGCATCTTGTTCTCTGTAATAAATATGTCTTATTTTTTATTTCAGCAATCTGAAAGATGGCGTAAGCTCCGTAACATCGTTCAGTGGACACCATTCTTCCAGACTTACAAGAAACAACGGTACCCTTGGATACAACTCGCGGGTCACCAGGGCAACTTTAAAGCTGGACCTGACCAAGGGACCATATTGAAGAAGCTGTGTGCTCAAGAGGAGAAATGTTTTAAGGTTGGTATTTTACGCATAGTATGTATAAAGAATATCTTAACTAAAATTTTATAAAATGGGTAAAGCTTTGATCGAAGATTTGTGGTGTCTAACACCACCTCTAAAATATCTGAAGAATTCACAGTTCAGTTGAATCCAAATAAAATAATTACGTGATAGTATAAAAAATATGTTACGGAAGGATGTTTTAGTATCAACCTATCTTATGATTTAGTCCTTCTGTATGGTGTCCATTAGACGCTCATGCAAACGTCACTATTACCAAGTCATGATTATGTTCGTTGGTGATTGATGAAATAATATCGACATTAAAATCTCATCATGCAACCGTCAATCATTGCATTAGACTATAGGTTATTCGTCAATCACCGTTTTGATTGTGGCAAAACTGATAGCAAAACCTATCGTGTAATGGGCCTATAAGCGTACAGATTGTATGATCCGGTGAACTTTCAATAAAAACCTAAGCCCAGCAATGCTAAGTTTCGCTTAATGCTTTAATTTATTTATGTTCTCCCTGCTTCAAACTTTCTATGTATATATGGGTGTAATTATTTATAATTTACACCTTATAGTATCATTATTGACGTCCGGGATTCATACGGTTATAGTAAAAGGATGCACCTCAATTTGGAAGTAACTAATTTTTCCATGAATCATTTTTTTTTCCTGAACATTGTGGTTTTTCAAAGTCAACAACCGCCGCCGCTCCGAGTCGGACGTCATGAATGCTATGCGTAGTAGGTAATAGTAATAACATCTTAGTGTTGAACTTAAAATTCCATACAAAACGCTATTACTTTAATCAAGATGTAAGATAAAAGGCATTAGAGGTACTTTTTTAATTAAAACATTGTATTAAATAAATAGTAAAAAAAATCAGTGTATTGAACTGTCGAAATCGTCTAAGAAATAGTTTAAATATCATTTCAAAGTAAAAAAAACACGATACATTCAAGATACTGGTTGTCTAACATCATGAGTTGGCTTTTTTAAACTCTTACTGCCAATCCATTAATTATTTTTCATGACGCTACCTTGAACAGGATAACTCGTGGGTTTAGAAGGCAAACTGTGGCCGCAAAGGATGGTACACCATCTTTGTGTGAAAACCGTTACGTCAGTCTTTTTCTAGCAAACATATTCCTTCAATATATTCTGTTAGGTTGTTAGATTATGTTACTTTTATTCAAATTAAACGACATCAGAATATCTTACTCAAACAGATAGAGTAAATGTACAAAAACGGAGGTTTATGATAAAATAAATGTGGTGTTTTAATACATACTTGTAGAGAATAATAAAAAATACATAGTGCATACTCCTTCAAAGCAAAGAGACACGAATAAGTTTCTGAAGTTTCAAATTAGTAGCATTTTTGACTATAAAATTTTACGCAAATTCGCAATTTACAAATCGAGACTAGTAATTTAAAAATCATTTATAGATATTAAATAATTCTTTCAAAAAAAACCGACTTCAACAAAAAAAACTATTCCATAAAAGACTTATATATGGTTTTCTCATGGATGCCATTGTCAGAACTGGACCAAATTGAAATGGGACCACACGGAAAGCACCAGCTTTCAAATAAAAAAAGAATCGTCAAAATTGGTTCACCTAGTCGAAAGTTCTGAGGTAACAAACATAAAAAAAAAACGTACAGTCGAATTGAGAACCTCCTCCTTTTTCGAAGTCGGTTAAAAACGGTGGAAGTAATGATATATCAAGAGATACAACTCATCACTAACACTGTTCTCTTATGACAAGAGTAATTAAAGTGTAAAACATTAAATAAAATAATTAAATTAATCAATTATTTGATTAGAAATTAGTCAAGCAGGAACATCGTAACCAGACCACTTTGACGCAATGTTTTTACATTATATGTTTTTATTTATATGCATATTGCATTGCATTTGAATCACTCTACAGCTTTATTGTTTGTAGTACATATTAAATTACATTCATACCAGATTAATTTCTTACGTAATTAACTATAATCATCGTCATCCGATGGATATAAATTAAACAGGTCTTATTACTCATATAATTAATTGTTATGGCTATAAAAATATTAAAGATACGTCCAGTGTCTGAATTACCTGTTGGAGTTATGATTTAAATCATACTTAAAACATCACACAATGCCCTCGCGGTTAAAAATTAGGGGCGGTTGCAAATTTTTTTCTTAAAAAAATATAAAAAATCTATTATATGATTCAAGCAAAAGTAGCCTTAATTAGATTGCCGTAGGGATACTATTAAGAAATTTTTTTTAACACTAAAGTTCATGAGCTGTTTGTGGTGAGTTTTTTATATTGTTATTTTTCCTTCAGCAACGACAGTCAACCTCGGAGGTTTGCTGAATGCCTTAACAGATTATGCGCAGTTATATTGACAACGACCTTATTACCTGTCGTATCTAGTATTTGATTCATAAATAATCAATGTAAAACTTAAGAATTTTGATGCAAAAGACCCTTAAGAAGTCAATGCTCTCAGCCAACTTTCGTTTAAAGTAAGGCGAATGACAACCACTACAGGTGGAAGAGTTAAAATTCATTTATTCTTAATATTCGTATGGAAATGAAATACGTCATTTTTCTCATGCTGACGTCTATACGCTGTATATTTTGTTTAAAACACCGTCATCTTTTTGATGGAGAAGGTCGTATAAAATTTGCTATGGTATTGTGTTATTTATTGAAACACAAAATGATTCATTGTATAGAAACATTTGGACAGCTTGTGCGTAATCTGAAGTGAATAATGACCAAAATCAGACAAAAGTATGACGACGCGTAATGTCACTATTACGACATTTCAGAAAAAAATTGTAAAGTATTTTAATCGATATTTAAATAATATAATCTATTTAAAGTCATTCGTAATCAATAGAGCATAAAAATATAAGTACTGCAATAAGTTTCGCCCCTCTTTATTAGAAAAGCCCCCAACTCCAAAAAGGGGCATGTCTAAAACTCTAACAAGCCATGGAACCCGAATGTGTGCTTGTTCCAAACAGCGGTATTTGAATGGTCAAAATGTGTTATCAACATGCTTCGTTATTTTACACCCAGTTGATCCGTATAGGATCTACGTCCACCAATATTAGTAAACATTACCAAATCGGTCGTAAAATGACGCAAAATGGGTCAACGTTCAGTAACTAAAACATAGGCTATAGTTATTATGATAATTATGTAATTTAGTTCAGATTTTGAATAAAATATAATAAAATCCGTTTGCAATACAAAATAAATATGATAAAATACCAATAGGTATTAGAATGTCGAATAGAACAGATCAAGGGTCGTTGCGTAATGTTTGGCATAGAATCTTCTTGTACGACTACAGGAAGGGCTGTATATTTAAATTTTCATGTAAAAAAAACTTGAAATCGAAATCCTTCAGCTTTATTATTTTAGTATATTAGATATAAATATGATAGTTATGGTTTTGCCACACGTGACTACACTCCGACTATGCTTTAATGACGCTGACGTCTCGATCTGCTAACCTCCCGAAGTAATACAACATAAGCACGAGGAAGATAATTATAGATAATCGTCTATTCAAACTAATTACTTTCATATTACGATGAAACAATAGTTATCGTATCTACATCCTGTACGTATGTATATAGCCCACTATTAGCTACTCCGTCTTTCAACTTGTGTTTTTTTTATTGATTTCAGATTCTGATGAGGGACGTACTCCGGCCGTTCGTGCCTGAATACAAGGGTCAAGTTACTTGCGAAGACGGAGAACGTATCCTTTTTACAATTGAGTATAAAATATCTCTCATAAACATTATGGGAACTGAGGCTAGTGGAAGTTGTATAATTTTTTCGAAAATCAAGGCGTTATTTTTTCCATACACAGCTATCTGTGTAGTAGTTACTATTAACTACTTACTTACCCTCATTAATTTAGTCGAAAAGCTACTATTTTAGTAGTCTAAACTTAGTTTTAGTAGTTTATATATCAAGTGGTTAAATACTTAATATTATTATTGATGATCCCGTGGCCTTTTGTGGTAGTAAAGTCCCGAGAACGTTCGTAGATCGCCATTATTAATGAGATAAAAGTAACATTCTATGCAACAGATAGTAAAGCTGATAATCCCGATGATCACGAATAACAGCAATTAAAATATTATTGCGGGCGATACTAGGTACATAGCGCTATCTAGATCCAAACTATGACTAAATTGTACTATAATAAATGTATTTAGATTTATTTTAAGTAGATACATACACATTACATACATTAAGAGTTGTTATTAACCGATATCGTTATAAATTGCTCAAATGTATCAATATCGTTATACTTTTGAGGTTATATAATAGTCCCACTGTGAGAACACTGATATTTTGATGGAACTGTTGGTCTAGTGGTTAGTGATCCTGACTGCTGGAGCCAGAGGTCGTGGGTTCGATTCCCACCCAGGACAAATAATTGTGAGATGAGCTCGATCAGTTGTTCTGTGTATGTATTTAGTATAAGTATGTTTATCAGCAGTCTGGTTACCATAGACTCTGCCTTGTTTGGGATCAGACGGCCTTGTGAAGTGTCTAAAAAAAAAAGAAAATATTCAGTAATTTTTTTAGGACTAGAAGCTCCGCTATATGTATTAGGAAATAAAATTGTTTTTTAAACACGCCATAAAATACTCAAACATTTAAAATATAATCAAAAAGATAGAGTTAGGTAATTCTTGTCTATATGTAACTTAAGTTCGTTATCTTTAAAATTAAACTACACATATGCAAAAAAAACTGCTTTCATCCCATAATTATTGTTATGGAAGAACATTGTTTTCCCACATTTTCTTAACCAAGCACTCCCATACAGTTTACTTACAACTACAAGACTTGCTGAGTGATTTTGACAGTCCTTGCGTCATGGATTGTAAGATTGGAGTCAGAACTTACTTGGAGGAAGAGCTTGCTAAGGCTAAAGAGAAGACCAAGCTAAGAAAAGTGAGTACCCATAAGAAATTTTAAGCTATAATTTTAGTGTAACCTTTGCAATGTTATACAAAACAAGATATTTCTATTTGAGCTTTTAGCAAGAGCTATTCGTTGTAATAAAGCTTCAAGATGAATTAAAAATAAATAAGTTATCGCTAAACAGGTGTCTATAAATATTCCGAGTCTAGCAGATTATTTAAGTATACATGTCATGTAAACTAGTATTAAGATAATATATTTTATTGACATTCCATTGGATTTATTGACGTCACATGTACGTCATTAGTTTTGGCTATTTTTGGAAACTGCAATATATTATAAACTTTACATTTTTAAATAAAAGAATCCATTTTAATATTTAACTACTAAATATAACATTAGATACTAAAATGAGTTCCTTTATTTTTGTCTGCGATATTGCCAATAGGTCGTTATAATAATAACATACGTATGTAATTCAGCAATATATAACTGCATCAAATAAAGTTATCGTAATCATAGCCGTTCACTTTTGACCATTCAAGTTCAAGTCAACAGTAGTAACTAAACTTACGACTAACAATTAAGTTTTTAACAAAATCAAACCGACTTTAACGAAATTAATTGTTAAAAAAAATTACAAATAAATACCTAATGGATTATGTACTAAAACCTTCCTGAAACTGTCTTACGTTAGTAGGTAAGTTAAACAATAATTAAAACTCGCTTACTTTAAAAAAAATCGCTGACACCGAACCTCCTTTTTTGAAGTCGGTTAAAAATAATCCAGAAGTAATTTTGTTTTAAATAAAAAAAAACTATCTACCCGTATAGTAGAATATTAAACACATTCAGTCTAAAATACTTAACATGTTCACCTCTATATTCTGATAAGAGTTCAAAGTCGTCAGACCTATTTTGCAAATCTGAAATTTAAAAAATAAGTATTGAGAATAGAATAAACTTTATTGTACACCAGTAAATATTGCTTAGAGTAAGTTTACAAAAATTGATATGTACAAACGGCGGCCTTGTCGCTAAAAGCAATTTCTTCTAGGCAACCTTGGAATGGAAAAATAATGACCAGAAATATAATAATTTAATGGGTAGTTTTGGTTAAGAAAAACTGATAAAATTACATACAAAAATAAAAAATCATGGCTATTTTAAACACAACACCAAAGAAAATTAAAAGAAATAAATTTTACAGATTAAAAATAAATCAGTCTCACAATCAAATATTCTAACGACGACTTTCGTCGTGGTATCAGTTCACGGTTACAGTTCATGCTACAATGTCAGTGTGTGCCTAGACTGATAAACCTGTCTTAATGACCCTCGTGTACGTCAATCATATCAAGTAGCATGTATGTAATTACGTTGCAAACTAGTTATAAAAATAGTCACCCAGTCATAATATTTTATCACTTAAACAACAATTAGGTACCAAATATAAAATACTGGATACTCTGTCACTAATCTTGCTATACTTTAAAAGGTCACCCAGTAAATATGCATTGACGTCACAGATCATACCGTCATGAAAATTAATTGTCATTGAAGCAATAGGAATTTGTTAATTACTTTGAGTCATACTTGCTTTGACCCTTGAAGTACATTTTTTCTTGTATACTCAATTGCAGTTCAGTTGGTAGTTTAGTATTTTTATTTCGAAGCAGTTCCTAAACGATATTTCATTTTCCTTGGTTCCAGGATATGTATGAAAAGATGATCCAGATAGATCCAAAAGCACCCACAGATGAAGAGCACAGGAGTAAAGGCGTCACAAAGCCACGGTACATGATTTGGCGAGAGACCATCAGCTCGACTTCCACTCTTGGCTTCCGAATAGACGGCGTCAAGAAATCCGATGGTACCAGCTCCAAAGACTTTAAGACGACGAAAACTAGGGATCAAATAGTTGAAGCTTTTACAGATTTCATTAACAATTTTCCTAATGCAGCGGTGAGTTTTATTATTAAAAACATTTAAATTATTTTATTTCTGGTAGTTAAACAATGTCATCAACTTATAACAAAATGTAACCTGAATCAATAAGAACTATTAATTAATTTGCCGAAAAATTCAGAACCGCGAATGTATTCAATCTTACTTTGTAACAAATCTTTAAAATTTACTTAACAATTCTTATAAAGACGTGTATTTATATTTTTACAGCCAAGATACTTAGAAAGACTGAAGAGCATCAGAGCGACGCTGCAGGAATCTTCATTCTTCAGAAACCATGAGCTGATCGGCAGCTCCCTGCTCTTCGTTCACGACAAGAAGCGAGCTTCTATCTGGATGATTGACTTCGCTAAGACTGTCCCTGTTCCTGAAAACCTCAATATAGACCATAATTCCGCCTGGAAAGTTGGCAACCATGAAGACGGCTACCTCATCGGTTTAGACAACTTAATCTCAATCTTCGAATCTCTTATCAAAGATGACAACGGCAATGTAGATCAGTGCTATTCTGAAGTTAGTTTAGATAAAAATGTTCCGAATGATAGCTTCGATACTTGAAGTATCAAAGAGACATT
Source organism: Euplagia quadripunctaria (assembly GCA_963859945.1). Classification (NCBI taxonomy): domain Eukaryota; kingdom Metazoa; phylum Arthropoda; class Insecta; order Lepidoptera; family Erebidae; genus Euplagia; species Euplagia quadripunctaria. The sequence goes on from OY982573.1 coordinate 6,791,289, forward strand.
CTCGTGAAAATTGACTGTGCACACAATGATATTGTACTGTTATACATTCGCAGTAGTTTTACTGCATCGTACAAAGCTGGTGGCTTGTTTATGCGACGTCCTAACGACGAGCAAAATGACATTCCAAGAGAGCGAATGGATGTTATAATTTATTAGAATATATCAACATAAATTAAATCCGGTTGTTTCAAGTTGAACATCGCAAAAGCAGGTCATATGACGCGATTTTTCTGATCGTATACTTTCACAACTACGTACCTATATTTTCTAATACATATTTGTAAATAATCCATAGTATTATATGTTACTGATTTACTGTTAATTTTTTAAATACTCATTACTAGGTTAGGTTTGGGCACCACCAATAGTTTTAATGTTTTTGTGTCAATCACATTTAATAATAATATTAGGTTATTGGTATACCTATTATCGTAATTACATTGATCAAATTGTAGAACAAAAATTTATAAATGACCTGAAAAATCTTTGGAGAAAACGTTTTACCCTTCATTTATAACCATGTTTTTAAAAACAGACTGGATATAGCATAAAACAGTAATAGTAATTGAATAGGTATTTATTGTGTTTTAAGTAAGTACACTATATTAGTGTAATGACTACGCTACTTTTAGTATGATAATTAAGTCTTTGCTGTCTAATGAGTCTAAAGACACATCTAAAGGTCCTAAATAAAATATTACTTTATCAATATTGTTTTCATTTTTTTCTTTATGCAAATGAAGTTTATAAATTACCTTTTCCAATGTACAGTATCTTAAAGGTATTACGGTGTCCCTGGTTTAATCGATTTTTAGGCCATGGGGTCTGTAGTAATTAATAATTTTATTGGCAACGAACTTAAAGGAGCATATCCAAGAAAGAAATACTTTATAGAATCGCCTTAAAGGCGATTCGTGTGGAGGTAATTCAAAGCCTGCTTTCGTCAGCCAGCTTTCCTTTTTTGTTTAAAACGAATTTTTTAATTAAGTACACATCCTACGTGACGGTAATCGGTTCCCGGTGGCTAGAATTATTGCACACGCACACAACTGCACTGCAACCTGATAATAAGATCAAACTGTAACTTTTTTTTTGTGTCGGTACCCCCTCGGTGGGGTTTTCAGTTGGACGGTGAATCGAAATCGAATCGACTAAAACCATACGATGTGCCATGCTGCGTCTAAAATCCGAAGATCCTCCCTTTGTGTTAAAGGGACGCAACGCCGCGTTCTTTCACAAGGGCACCACGAACTGCAGTGCTCTTTAAGTGAACAGCAGTAAGGCTATAAACTACTCTCCCAGATTCGCAAACTTTTTCAGGGGTAATTCTTATACAGAATGCATTTGAAAATAGAACACTTACTTAAATCACTGAAAGAGCATGACTCTAACATGCAGTTACAATAAGAATTTTTGAAAAAAAAAACTATCCGTTTACAAGTTATGACCGTTTGAATTTCCAGGAATTTTGCCTACGTTTTTTATAAAAGTAGGTGGAATGTGTAAAGTTAAAAATTTTAAATGATACATATTTTTGTTATTTTACAAGGCTTAGCGATATTCCATTTAAGTTTGGCAAGACTTCGTTGGCTCGAGAGGTTTTGATATAGGGTGTTGATGTAGGAGGAGATCAATAGAAAAAGGCTGTGGAATAATTGGTGTATATTGGAAACTGAACTAACTACGTTTATAATTACAACTTTATAAAGGTTTCATCGATTTGATACGGCAACTTGACAGCCGTCCACCCTGACTGCTCGCTGAAGCGCTTCTAATTTCTTTCTACTGATTCTATACAAATTCAAATTCATTTTTGAAATGATTTAAATATTATATTACCAGCCAGCTTCCCGCAACACAGTATCAAGGTGTTTTAATAGCCTTCCTTCGCGTCTCCTTTCTGATCTGGCGTGCTTCTTGTGACTCGTGCTAATTTATATATTTTGCTTAGTCGTTTAATAGAACCATTATGTACATATACAACTTCCCAACATCAACCGTTGGGTCGCGGTCCGCCTGACATGATCACCTCGCCGGAAGGTCGAAGGATCCTGCCTTTGTGTTTGAGGGACATAACACTCGTTCCTCCACAGCTGCGTCAGCTATTACCAAATTCAATCTGTGACAACCACATGGATTAAAAAATGCCCAAGGATGTTGGTTCAGTATGTTGGTTGGTTGGTGTCGCTCCATTATCGTACCATTGACTTCGACAGTGGTTTAAATCCAAGTCAATCTCTTGTAAAATTGCATCAAGAAAGAGTCCAGTGAGTCTCACTTACCGACTTATAAGCAACAGAAAACTCTCGTACTTCTTCTTCAATAGCACCAACGAAACGGAATATTAGAGATTGCGGCTTACGTAGAATTACAGTTCAGTATTTAGCTGACTTTACTATAGACGTCTACTGACGGGCGTCCATCAGCCTACCCCCGTCGTCAATGCCCAAATGATTGTTGGTTAATAACGATTACAGTAACGAGTCGGTGGCCTGTGCCCTGTAGTGGTAGTGTTTCATTTGATTTCGGCGCCCTCTACTGCCACTGCACTGCCCACATCGATGCACCAGAGACATAATATGAAGTAATTTATTTTAGTGTAATGGAACAGAATTATTTTTAAATGAACCTATTAAGTAAGTTGAGTGAGGTATAACATGAATGAAGTTTACGAATTTGGACGAAAGTGTCAAAAAAGTCATTGATCTATATAAATCGTTGTAACATAAGTTGTTGTTGCTGCATGTGGAAAGATGATTATTTATTGTAGACAATGCTGTTGTACATTATTGAGCCCTTACTGCTTTAAAATCAACAGCAACATATTTTATAGTCACATCAGCAACTAAATGGGAATGCTTCCTTAACGAACGCATAATTGAGTAGTATAGTTTGTGGTGTTTCTGTGGCCATGTGACATATTAAGTTCGTTTTTACGTAACTGATGACATTTCAAATGAATAAATTGTTTTTATTTAACCATATTTATAAAACACCTGCAACGTTTATGCCCTTAAGAAAATTTTATCGATTCGTTAAAATCTTCCATTATGTTGTTATTATTTCAAATGGACCTGGAACCATAAACTTTATCACTGATGTTTTACATTTCGAGAAATAACAGCATAATAGATAGAGAATAACGATAAAAAAGTTAGTTAATGAGCTACTGATGGAGTTACAAAACTACAGAAGTTACAAGTGCGTATCTCTCAAAATACTCTCAACTTTCTCTCTCTCAAAATACGCTCTGCTGTCAATTTCATATTTCCAACTAAGTATACCCATATAATACCTCTATGGGTATACCTCCCCGATTTATGAAGCCCTATTGACCCTACTCGGGTCAGATGGGATAAGTTGAGTTGAGAATATATCTATTTATTTTTCCGTACCACCCCTCAATATTATAATGTGTCCTTATATTTTCGTATGCGCAAGAGCAAGACGTCATCATGTCATCGCCGGCGAGTAGTAAGTCGTGAATGAGTTGCTTTTAAAATTGAAAATTTTATTTGGAATAAGTACAACTAAGTATCGAATGTTTTTCATCGTCACGATAAAGGTAGTAGTAGTAGGTAGACAAATGATTTTATAAAGTTTGTACCTATTTTTGTAATTTTTTTTTTAAAGACCCCTCCCGCATTAGGAATTATTCCTGTGTCGCGGGGGACTTTACAAACAACGGACACAAAGAACACCCAGACTCGGGTGGGAATCGAACCCACGATCTATGGCATAGCAGTCAGGGTCACTAACCACTAGACCAACAGGGTTATAAAACATACTATTAAAAAATGTAACTTTTTATTAGTGTACTTTTTATTAGCACTTTAAGGGCGGGAAGCACACGCGCCGTCTAACGGTTGCACGTCATTATAGATATCGTCGTCAAGCGTCATGCACACATGCCTCGTATTTCTCGCAAACAAGTAACCAAGCACCCACTTGCACTTGTGCGCACGTCGTGGACTTGTTTATGTATATGTAATAGGCAATTAAAAGACGACGTACATATATATGTTAGGAGCGTCCATGTGTCGAAATAACTAAACCGTAACGTTTAAACGTAAACGTTTTTAAATAATTAAACATTTGTCAATTAATTAATTAGCAAATTCGAAGCAGTTCGTTGTTGGCGCTTCGCCGGCGAGCGGCGATATTATTGGAATAATATTATTGGTAGTGGCATTTCTTTTTATGTATTTTCAACTTCTGTGTTGTATGCCGTATTTTTAAGCCCCAGTTAATCATCAGTTCTAGTAAAGAAGTCAAGGGAAATTTTCAGCAAATTTATAGATTTGGTGCTGTACTTTATCACCTCCTTATCAAGGTGCTAGATTTTGGTCGTCAGGGCCATAAGAGGATACAAGAAAACGACAAATCTGCTAACCTCTACAACTTAATATAAAGGCGAGAATACTTGTGTCGTTATACCAATGGGCGCAAGGATATGTAGGAGCGGAACTTAAATCCAACGCTTTGTGAAATCGAGGCGTAACAGTTCCGGCTCCGGCAAATACTTAAGACCAAGTGGCCGCATGCCACAATTGAAAACTGAGAAGCTGGTAAATACCTATCGTGTAAGCCGGCAGCGTACATATGAACAACACCACTGCGCGGGCTGTCTTGGAACACCGCTCTCCACACTCCATTGGATCTACTTTTTGAGATAAAAGCATTCCATTTCTACAGAAGATGGATTCTAGAGAAGTTTTTAAAATTATCAAAATGAAATAATATATGTTACATAAGTGGTAAATTTGAACAAAGTTATCGGACATGTTTTGGAAAACAACTTGGACAACAAGACGAATGTTGGGCTCAAATGTCGTAAAACTTGCATGAAGTAACTTTGATTTACCCAAACGAACAATCCACTAATCCGGCAACGCTGAATGTGACGCCGTAGTGTAGAGTTATGAATAGTTCTACCAGAATAATGGAGGAAAGATATCAAGGCCGTGGAGATCGCGATTTGATGGCAGCCTACTGCTGGAACTAGCAAAGAGACTTTGTAACTGACCGGATCAAAAACATTCTCGGATCATTCTCTTAATGATATGTGTTTGTTTTTTATTATTATAATTTACGGCACTTTGTAAGAAAGACGACGATAATTTAAAAAAATCTCTGAAATTTATTTTAAATTTTAATTCTAAAATATTCAATTCAACAGAACTATCACTATTTTTGTATTCAGCATATCAAAACTACCTTAAAGTGAGTAATAAAACTTGGCTCCCAATTGTTTTTACCCTGTGTAACCATTTTATAAGTTTATACCGAAATTTCCTTTCTAAGAATCAAGCTGAAATAATACCTCAATCTAAGGAGAAGACAACGGTTAACTCTCTTCAAACATCTAGTTCTCTTCAATTCTGAAAATTTATAACATTGAATATTTGTCTCTTCAGCACAGATTTTAAAGTGGCTATTTTCTATACGTTTACTATATCTTACATTAAGAGATAATAAAACTACAGTCCTGTATTGGACGGTTTATATTTATTAACTTAACTTTAACTTAAATCAATTATAATTTAAATAGTTTATTGCATTAAAATTTATCTAAAAAGGTACTTGGGTTACGTATTGTCTTTATCTTTAAAGTCGTCTACAACTATATCTGTTAAACTACAACGTCTACTATCATTGTCTTCATTATTAGCGCTTTCTCTGCGCATGCGTGAAAAGAGTCTTGGTACTGGCCCAGTAGATCGACCAGGTTCTCCAGGTGCAGGAGAAAATCTTCTTATTCGAGGTTTAGATAATTCACTATCAAGGGGAGTTTCTGAATAAGGAGGTGGAGGCTGTTGCAACATAGACATTCGATTTTCCCGCGAAGCAGCTGCAGTCGGTATTTGTAACTCTGCTCCAGCAACAACAGTTGCTAATGTGGGAGTGAACTGGGGAGCCGCAGCCCTTGCCGAAATTCTTCTTCGTCTAGGTCCAGAATCATCCCCATACCTGGATCTATTTTCTTCTAAGTTATCACCACTTGGAGGCGTAGGCGTCATAAATTCAGGCCGTAAAGAACCACGTCTCCTTGCTGCAATAGCATTAGGATCGGTTATAAAGTCCAAAAGACCTGGTGGTTCACCGATAGACGATCCTTGAGCAGCAGTTTCTAAAACGGCCAATGCTCTCAAAAGATCAGCAACGCTTGTATTCTCTAGTACTTCCACCTGTTCAGATTCAGGAAGATTTGATATATTTACATCAGGATCAAACAAACTGCGTCGCCCATGCTTTGTTTTATTTTTATATTGTTCCAAGTCATTCGTAAATTGATTAGAACTCTCAAATGAATGATTACGGTCCCTTCTATTTTGTTCATTAAATTGTTTTATGCTATCTTCTAAATCTACAGCGTTATCAGTAGCCAAACTATCCTTACGCTGTTTGCCAAAAGAAGGAAACAAACTGCTTCGTCCAGCACGCGTTTTGTTTTTGTAGTCAACTAACTCATCTGAGCTTTCAGGCATAACATCATCGTCGTTCTTCTTAGATCTACCAAAAGTAGGAAATAAGCTGAGTCGTCCTTTTTTCGTTCTGTTTTGATACTTTTGAACTTCGTCTTCATCTACAGTATCTTCATCATTACTGGTGAGGCCGCTGAAATTGAAACTCGGGAAAATACTTCGTCTACCTCTCCTAGTATTTTCTCTATAGCGATCGGCTTCATCTTCAGGGTCACTAAAATCAAAGGTAGGAAAGATGCTGTGACGGCCGGATCTAGTCCTTTCTTTGTAATGTGATGCATCCTCGTCTTCTGAAAAATCGAACGATGGAAATATACTATGGCGCCCACGACTGGTTGCGTCAAGGTAAGCACTCGGGCCACTGTTTAGGTCATCATTAAAATCAAATGTAGGGAAAATACTGTGTCTTCCTTTTCTTGTTTTTTCCTTATATGCATCTGCCTCGCTTTTGTCCTCTGAACCGAAATTGAATGAAGGAAATATACTTCTACGCCTAGGCTTTATATTAACTGAATCTTCGTTAGCCACCTGTGAACTAATTATTTTTCCCTTCGTTAAATTTTTGGTAAGCTCTGTAGAACTTTCATTGGAACTAGGTTTTCTAAAGAAAAACCTTGTAATTAAGTTTTGTGCCGGTGCGCTGTCTTCCGGTTTTGATGGCAGTGATAGTTTTCCACTTCTGATATTTGCTTCTCGTCTAAATTTCTCTGCTGATTCACCATTAGTCCATGTGTATTCATTGTAGGCATTTTGAGGTACTGATTCTTTTCTATGATTTGGTACTGCAATACTTAGGGCTCTGTGTCTCTTAATACGATTTGGTCCAATGCTAAATGTGGGTCCCATTTCATTAGCCAAAATATGATCATCATCGAATAGATGTACCCCTTTATCCTTTTGTGCTGCATTTTGTTGTTCTAATCCTCCTAGTACGTTTACTACTCTTGCTAACAGTTCAGCAGGCTTTACAATAGCTGAAGCTGTAAATGTCTTTTCTTTGTCGATTCCAAGCAAATCTGTATCGGATTGTATTCGAAGCATATCTTTTGCAGCAAGTTGAATATTTTCAGAGTTAGCTCGTTTTCTTTTGAATATTGGTCCTCTTGGTTCCACATCGTATGTAAAAATAGGACAGCTCTGGCTCCGGTAAAGCGTTGGTGAAGCTTCTACATAAATAGGCTGGAAAGAATAAACATACCAATCAATTAAAATGTAATAAACTTAAGAGATACGATTGATTCAAAACTATGTTAGTCTACGAGTCTAGACACGAAAACGAAGTCAACACAAAAGCGGTCGTTTTGAATCGGTGGATTACATCTGCCAATCCTTCCATCAAGCATTGGCGTTTAGATTGTTTGTTATTATATATATATTATTAGTATAATATATATATATATATATATATAGATATATTGATAGTTTGATTGGCGCTGGCACTAACTAAACTGTGCGTAAATGCAGTTGTAAGCACAGTTGAGCTATCAGACGTGCGTTATCGGCGTGACATTTTAGGTGGAGCCAATACATAAATGCTAAAACTAAACTTTAAAAATGCAAAGAAGTCATGAAATGACCTTCTTTCGATAAGAAAAATATTTTTATCAAAGCTTTTATTCTTGAAATAAATAATAATGGTACTGTAACAAATAACAATTTTAAAAGTAATGGTATAAGATCCGGCTGTAGAATTAATGCGCTCATCGAGTATTTGCTAAAAACCAAATGTTTACGCATATTTATGATTAGGAGAACCAGGCTGCCTATCAAAATGTGGCCGCTAATATTTTAAATTAAATTATCGTTAATTGATTTTTCGGAAAAAAATAATTCACTTGTTTTTTAAATAAAATATCGTCCACTTCAAGGCAATATGTATAAAGACCCTGAAAAATCACAGTTGCCGATGCGCACTTGGCCGCACCTCTTCGCAGCCAGGTGTAAACAGGTATGATTTTGACACATTTATACGTTCATAACGTTCATTTATTCATATATATATCAAATTAAAGCTATTTTTTTTCTGTTTATTATGATATACGGCTGCTTAATTAAATTTCAGTCACAAACCAGTTACAAATCAGTTACAAATCATTGTAAATAAAATAAAGGGGTTAAGATAATTTTGTAAAATAGTTTTTTAGATTTTTATCGTTAAAAAAATCATAATAAAAAATGTATACCCGAATAATTATTTTCTTTCTACCTCGAATACAACTTAAAATTAATATTTTTATAATAAGGAACTTCGTTCCTATCTGGTGTCCCACGATACCACACAGTTTTTTTTTGTGCATAATGCCAACTAATGACATATTGCTTAACGCAAATACACAAAGTAGATATGTACTCGTATAATAAGCGGCCTTATCGCTAAGAGTGATCTCTTACAGGCAACCTTTGGATGAACCAAATCTATATATATTATATAAAAATCAATCCCTATTTCCCTTGGTCACGGCATCACGTGTGAACGGCTGGATCGATTTCTTTCGATTCAGGAGTCAGTCACAAGAAGCTTCTTATGAAAGAAAAAAATTATAAATCTGCACGGAAAATTAGAAAATTTAAGAAAACATAACGAGGGTCTTACGCGGATGAAACCGTGAGGCGCAGCTAATAGATAACAGAATAAGGGGTAGTTTTGGTGTAAGATAGAAGTATCATGTTATAAAACTAGGTACTCATCCTCCGCACTTTTTTCCCAACTAAGTGAGGGTCGGCTTTTAGTCTAACCACGATACGGCCGAACTTCGATATTTTACGTGAAGCGACTGCCATCAGACCTCCACAACCAAAGTACTACTCGATATCGATACATTGTCGGGTTTTTTGTTGATAAAGTTTGATACATGGTAGAAGAATTTTGTAAAGGGCATCACAGCTTTCATCATATTGAGAAACATAGGTCTAATAACTAGAGGGCGCTTTTCTAAACATTGAGTTGTGTCTCTTTATTAATTTATGTCACCAACCTGTTAATGTGACGTTTTAAGTTCGTCGTATCGTATAGGTTTGCACTTCTGTCGGTAAGTCCCATGACTGCCTCTTTTTTTTACTTACGCTTTGTGTTTTGCAAAATTTTTCGAATTCTTCTTTATCTTTTTGCTTTATAACTGTAATTTTTTTAGACACTCTGTATGATATCCATAATCATCAGTAAATTCAATTTTTTTATTAATAAAGTGTTATGATATTTACATTTTATTTTCCGGAGAAACAATAACATTAGCGAATACTTTTTGAATTATGCATTATCAAAGTCACGTACATTGCATTTTTTGTCATACAGAAAACACGCCTTCATCTTTATCAATTTTATTTTACTCTAATTAATTTGATAATTTATAGATGCACAAATAAAACAACAATATATATAACGTAGTGTATTACGAACTCCAAAACATCGTGGTTTTATGTTGGAATAAAAATGTCGCAGCTCTTCAGTTGAGAACACTAGCATTCGACGCATGCGCAAAGGCTATAAAGTGTCGAACAGCTAGCAATCGCTATCCTAGTCTGACTAGTGATGTTTCACTCTACCTTAAATATTTACCATCTTTAGTAGCCCGCAACCCTTATATGCGGCCAAATTTAATTAAGCAGCCGTATATCATAATAAACAGAAAAAAAATTGCTTTAATTTGATATATAAATAATAAATGTACGTTATGAACGTATAAATGTGTCAAAATCATACCTGTTTACACCTGGCTGCGTAGAGGTGCGGCCAAGTGCGCAACGGCAACTGTGATTTTTCAGGGTTCACAGCTATTTCCTTTTTAGGGTACACTTGAGGCCCCGGCTATAAGACCCGGTGACGGAACACTGTGTGGTTTTATTCGGTTCGAGTCCGACATACCACCTCGCCGTTTGGCCCCGGTGAGGTGATGACCCGTGGGGGTTTCCACACAATAAAAAAGGGTCTCTATACATATTGCCTTGAAGTGGACAATATTTTATTTAAAAAAACAAGCGAATGAATTTTTTTCCAAAAAATCAATTAACAATAATTTAATTAAAAATACTAGCGGCCACATTTTGATAGGCAGCCTGGTAGATATATATTCTCCTAATCATAAATATGCGTAAACATTTGGTTTTTAGCAAATACTCGATAAGCGCTTAGTGCACTTTTAAACCATTTAGTTAAACGCCGAAAGCTCTAATAGTTACAACAGTTCACCAATACTATGATGTCTTAATATAAATGTTCTGTTCATCTACCACACACTGATTATTATGTACATGTAGGTCTAATAAGAAGTTTTTCATGGATACTTTTCAATAGAAATCTCGTTAGAGTTGCCCTATTGCATAGAGCAGGAATTTGAATTCCCCTAGTCCATCTTCAGATTGATTTTTAGTAAATAATTAGGTATTTAAGCAGGATGTAAAAGGCTAGCAGCTAATAAATACCATATTTTTTATAGATTTTTGTTATATTTCTATAGTTTTTTTTAACATATTGAACGCTAGCAAGTGATTATAGTACTCGTACATGGACACAACAGATATTAAATTTAACTTTTTACACGATCACGACTACAGAGAATTTAAATTCATTCGCTACATTATTATAAAAGAATATTAGAAAAATAATAAAGCAAAACAATTAAAAGTTACCTTAATTTTTATTAAATTAGCTTCATTAATAATTTTCCTTAAAGCGGAGAGATCTCTAGTGAATCCTTGCAGAATTTTGTTCTGCGTGTTTTTGAACTGACAAGCAAACTTTTGTTCAATTTTATGTATTCTCTCAGACCTCATGCCACTGGTGATGAAACCGAGTAACATGACAATGTATCCCAGGCCGAAGGTAATCCAGACAATCAGGAATATCTGGTAAGTGCAGAAGTATCCGTATTTGAATCCTTTGTTTTCCGTACCTGGAATAAAAAAAATATTAAATATATTAACCCTTTCTGTTTCTTCCTTTTTTACAGAAGGTGAAATAAAAAGGAAATCAAGGACTTAGAAAACAATTCATGTATACGACGTGTTCAGTTACCGGCACGAGTCGTTAGCACACTTTTTATTGGTCGATATGACGTTGACCACGCTGACGCTGCACGTGATTGGTTCGTCAGTCGATGCTCGTCGTCTATTGGGTTCGCACGTATCATACGGCTACCGTATACTTTAATACTGTAATGTACGCTAGTTTATTTTTCTTAATTTTTTAAAATTTGTGCTCACGATTCGTGCCGGTATTTGTATTTAGACTTGGAACTGTAAATCCTACAAGAAATTATCAAAAATATATAACCTAACTTGGTAGGTAAGTTAAGCCAACTTAGACTTAAAACTTTGAGAAAAATCAGCAGATTTTAAAAGTTTTCATCCGATTTGCCAAGTGCTTAAATATTCTTTAGCGAGATTATGTTACAAGTGCCGAACTAAGTCTACTGACTATTGGTTTTATAAAAATCCCAAAATTGCAATCGGGCAACAGGCGTGAGTGAGTCTTAACTGTAAACTTCGATTCTCAGTCTCTTTACCTATTTTACGAATATTCGTGTACCTAAATGTAAACGTAGAAGCACAGCGCAACTAAAACTATTCATAATACGTTATTCTGTGTGTCCTAAATGTATCAAATCTGAATTAGATAACTAAATCTAGACTCATAATCCGGCAGAGCATAAAATTAGCCAAAAAAACTCCATTGCAATTTAACATTAAATTAACCCAATAAATATCTTACCAGCAACTAAATCACCAAAACCGATAGTAGTAAGAGTTACGAAGGCGTAGTAGATAGAAGCCACGTAGTCCCATTCTTCAAACACGACAAAGATACAGGCGGGCAAGAATATGAAGAATAAGAAACCAGGAACCAGGTAGAGGAAAATCTGACCCAACATGCCAAGGTTGTTGAAGTAGTAGCCAAGGTTGTGGGCTCGCTTTTCGTTACGATTTTTGTATTTACGGTATACGGAGATGAGCTGAAAATGGAACATATTAAATATGTTAGTTAGGATCTTAAGTAGTAGAAGAAATTAAGAAAAATAGTACTAATCATTTTTTGTATATTCATTTTAATGTTTGATTTATTGGTTATATATGTATTTCTTTGGTTGATTTTTTGACTGGCCTGTTGGTGTAGTGAACCTGTATGTATGTAGTATTATCACTACATATTATAAAACAAAGTCCCTCATCGCGTCTGTCTGTCTGTTTGTCTGTTCGCGATAAACTGAAAAACTACTGAACAGATTTTCATTCATTTTTCACTAATAGACAGAGTGATTCATGAGGAAGGTTTAGGTGTATAATTTGTTAAGATTTTGTGTAAATTAATTAAAATATGTTCATGATTCTTGAAGATATCTCTGCTACCCATGCGAAGCCGGGCGGGTTGCTAGTTATATATACATAACGTATTTGATTTTGACTATTTGATTTATAAAGTGGATAAGGGCTTAAATATTTTTTTAGCATAAGTATTACTCACTAAATAAAAAACATTAATTTATGTTTAACCGATTTATCAGTAAACTAGCAACCCGCTCCGGCTTCGCACGGGTAGCACAGACATCTTCAACATTCATCATCAATTCATCAACCAATTTACACAAAACCTTAACAAATTATATACCTAAACCTTCCTCATGAATCGCTATATGTATTGGTGAACCGCATGAAAATCCGTTCAGTAGTTTTTAAGTTTATCACGAAGAGACAGACAGACAGACAGACCCGGCGGTGAACTTTGTTTTATAATATGTACTGATGATGTAGTGGAATTTGAAGGTACAATGTTTGAACATTTTTCTGTGATAGAACCGAATTTACCTACTGTTATTACAGTAATAAGGTTTATTAACAATAAAATCAATCCTTACATATTTTGTAAATTAAATCAGTTAATCCTGTAAAACTCATTTAAACTTTAACTATTCTGTTTTAAAATATGCCGATTTAACCTAAATGTCGCTTTTTTATAATGATTGTTTTTGTTCTAATACATGGTAAATAATAATTATAATAACTTAACTCATCTCACACACGGTCATCTGATCCCAAACTAGGCAGAGCCTATACTATAGCAACCAGACTGCTGATAAACATACTTATATATTTCTAAATACATACATATTATAGATAAATTAAACCCAGACACAGTACAAATTATCGTGCTCATCACACAATTATTTGTCCTGGGTGGGAATCGAACCCACGACCTCTGGCTTAGCAGTGAGGGTCACTAACCACTAGACCAACAGGCCAGTCAAAAATCTGGTACTTATGTTAATTTCATATGTTTTAATTAGGCATATAATACACTTCTATTCATGTCCCTACCTGCATTCCGAAGTATTCACCAAGGTTGGCAAGCAGAATACCATTGATGGGTATACCGAACAAACCATAGAATATCATCAATATTCTTCCCAAATGAGTCGTAGGCGCCAAGTTGCCGTAACCTGCAATTCAAAAAAACAATTTTAATTACATACTCCTGAATGTATCTGAAATGAAATATATGATGAAATATTATCATCAATTGTTAATGATGATAATATTTCTTATCATCATTTCCACTACTGGGTATGTAGGTAGTGTATTTTTGAGAGCCTAAAAACTTCCATAGATTTAATTATTATGATTTGTATTAGTAATATCAGGACATCAACTTTTAAAAGTTGCTATACATTGCTTTATTTAAACATACCATAAATGTTTCAAGATTATGATGATGAGATAAGTTTTTCATTTAACAAACAAATAAAGTAAATACACAATCGTTATTTTATTTAGTAACGCAGAAATCCCACTAATATTATAAATGTGAAAGTTTGGATGGATGGATGGATGTTTGTCACTCTTTCACGCAAAAACCACTGAACCGATTGCGATGAAACTTGATATGTAGATAGCTAGAGACCTGGATTAACGCATAGGCTACTTTTTATCCCGATATTCCCACGGGATCGGGATTTACGCGGGTGAAACCGCGGGGCGCTGCTAGTACGTAATATATAAAGAAAAATCAGACAGTCACAACAGAAAACAATACTTAATGTGTCTAAAAATACCATTTAATGCTTCAGGAAAATCGTAGATATATAAATCATAGATTTGTGATGCAATTTATAAACGATTTGATTGCAAAATAGTGCAACAGATTCAAAATAGACAATTGCGCTACTTCAAAGCACGCGAAGTCTGACTCTTATGTTTAATTGTGAAGTATAGCTGTAATTACAATTTCATGCACCTAAATAGACCTTGGTGACTTGAAAAACTACTCAAGATGCAGATTATACCCAAATATGTGTTTCGAAAAAAATCCACTGAGGGGTATTAAGATATCGATACTGATGCCGAATATGCAATTCAAACAATTTTTATCTGTCTCTCTTTCTGTCTGTCTGTTTGTATGTTCACGATAAACTCAGAAGTTACTGAAGGGGTAAGCTTGAAACTTAGTATGATAATAGTTTGAGTGCCTGAGCAGGTTATAGGGTACTTTTTATCCCGGGTTAAACTTTGGTTCCCGCAGGAAAATCAATGAAATCTGTAATAACATTTTAATGTAAGTAGAATGTATATCCCTATTTCGAACGACTTTACTTTTTTAAATTAGGTATCGTTTTTAACCGACGAAACAAAGGAGGTTCCGAATTCGACCGTATAAATACATATTTCTTTTTTTTTATGTATTCTCTCTTTGACACTCTTTTCTTTTTGCACTTTTTTATATTTAAAATAATTTACTTTTTTAAATTAGATATCGTTTTTAACCGACGAAAAAAGGAGGTTCCGAATTCGACCGTATAAATACATATTTCTTTTTTTTTATGTATTCTCTCTTTGACACTCTTTTCTTTTTGCACTTTTTTATATTTAAAATAATTTACTTTTTTAAATTAGATATCGTTTTTAACCGACGAAAAAAGGAGGTTCCGAATTCGACCGTATAAATACATATTTCTTTTTTTTTATGTATTCTCTCTTTGACACTCTTTTCTTTTTGCACTTTTTTATATTTAAAATAATTTACTTTTTTAAATTAGGTATCGTTTTTAACCGACGAAACAAAGGAGGTTCCGAATTCGACCGTATAAATACATATTTCTTTTTTTTTATGTATTCTCTCTTTGACACTCTTTTCTTTTTGCACTTTTTTATATTTAAAATAATTTACTTTTTTAAATTAGATATCGTTTTTAACCGACGAAAAAAGGAGGTTCCGAATTCGACCGTATAAATACATATTTCTTTTTTTTTATGTATTCTCTCTTTGACACTCTTTTCTTTTTGCACTTTTTTATATTTAAAATAATTTACTTTTTTAAATTAGGTATCGTTTTTAACCGACGAAAAAAGGAGGTTCCCAATTCGACCGTTTAAATACATGTTTCTTTTTTTTTTCTGATAAAATTGAGAGAAACCCTCGAAAATTGTAGAAACGAATAGTGTTTCTGTTTACTTTTCATTACTTTATCAGGTATTTGCGTTTAGAAATCATCACATCATG
Organism: Euplagia quadripunctaria; assembly: GCA_963859945.1. Lineage (NCBI taxonomy): Eukaryota > Metazoa > Arthropoda > Insecta > Lepidoptera > Erebidae > Euplagia > Euplagia quadripunctaria. The sequence continues at coordinate 6,807,261 of OY982573.1, forward strand.
TAGCTGAGCTGATGATGAAAAAAAAATTATAAAATAAAAATCTTTTTAACAAAAAATTAAACCGACGAATAAAACAAAAAGCAAAAAATAAATAAACCTTTAAGTCTTAAGAATTGAGCTTATTTACTATTACTATCAAATCTTCTTAATATATATAAATCACGTGTCACGTTGTTTGTCCGCGATGGACTCCTAAACTACTTAACCGATTTTAAATTGAATTTGCACACCGTGTGCAGTTTGATGCAACTTGAAAGATAGGATAGCTTACATCTTAATTTATAGCCGCAATATTATTTTATTGCAAATTATTTGTCTATTATTTGACATTCACAATTATCTGTTAACTCCAAACGATTTTAACAGATTGCGATATCTGTTGACTGGATTGAGTAAGTAATCAATAGATGGCGTTGCTATGTTAAATCTACAAATGTGTCGTATAAGCTACAATTTAATAGCATAACCACCACGTGTTGTTGAGGTTAAAGTATAAGTTAAATTTATTTTGTAGTAAACGAAATACCGTGAAATTAAATTGTTTCTACTTTTAAAATTTTTGGTGTTAGCATAGCCGGCCACGTGTTACTTAGACTGAAGTGTAAATGCAGTATATATATAAATATTTCTTCTGTACGTGTGTATGTGACTGAACTCTTCCTAAACGGCTGGACCGATTTTAATGAAATTTTTTGTGTCTTCAGGAGGATTCGAGATTGGTTTAGATTTACAATTGGACCCGGTAGATGGCGCTGCGATAGGGTTACCGGAATAATGACCGATTTTAATGAAATTTTATGTGTATCTTCACGTGAATTCGAGAATGATTGAGATTTACAATTGAACCCGGTAGATGGCGCTGCGATAGGGTTACAGGGTTTGATTATATACATGTTACAGGAATAATGACCGGTTTTAATGAAATTTTTTGTGTATCTTCACGTGGATTCGAGAATGGTTTAGATTTACAATTGGACCCGGTAGTTGGCGCTGCGATAGGGTTACAGGAATAATGACCGATTTTAATGAATTTTTTTGTGTGTCTTTACGTGGATTCGAGAATGGTTTAGATTTACAATTGGACCCGGTAGATGGCGCTGCGATAGGGATAGATAGGAAAATTTACTAATGCAGACGAAGTTGCACGGGACAGCTAGTCTTTAATAAGTATGAATAAGTCACGAATATTATTATTCTGACTTGCAAGACATAATGACTTTTGCACCATTTCCTTTCATTTCGATTAACCATGACTAAAGATTTTCAGTAACGTAACCTAAGTTTCCTTCTAATGAGGCATACAAAGCATCAAAAGAATTTAAATCAAGTAATAACCCCCAAACTTACCAATAGTACTGACGACAGTATAGGAGAAGAAAAAGGAATGATAGAAGTCCCATTTGAATGGCGGTTCTTGGTCTGGCGTTGTGTAATTAGTCATGGATTTCCCACAATAGTCGGACAGCTTACGTAGAATTGTGTCTTGTTCGTCAGGATCTTGGGGTAGATAGTTTCGGTAAAGTAGATCTGGAAGATAAAAAAGATATAATTTTTATATGTTTATTGAAAGATAAATTACATTAGTAAATTTAAGAGAGAAACAACTCAATTCAAGAGTATTTTTAGCCCCGTACAGTAATCCTTAGAAGATGTCGTGATTGTTAACTGTCATATTTATCAATTTTTATATAAGTGAGACCATTAAAATAGAACAAAATATGCACAATGTCACTGGACATCGTGACATTCTTGTTAACCAAATTACTTTTAACAATGTTATGCTATAAGCCAAAACAATTTGCGGTTTTCTCCTAACCATATAATCACGAGAAAAAAGTAAATATAACGCATTAATTAAATGGCTAACCAGGTTTTTGTAAATGACAATTTTACGGGCGAATTAACACAAATTGCTCGTTTTTATCTCTAATTGTGTGGTTCTACTACAAGTATTGATTAAAGGTAGTAAAAAGTGTAAGAAGTTCGCAAGCACTGCCCTACGCTACAACAAAAACTATGGTGATTAAATTTCTTAAATTTGCGAGTTTCATTTTAGACTTGGTAGTAGTTGAAAATGTGTGAGAAGTTTTTATCAGAATCTCCTTGTAATACATTATAAGGAGATTCTGTCTTATTTCTTTGTGTACTCGACGTTTCGATCAAATTGCACTGACCATGGTCACGGTTTGTGTGGTTATTACCGCGATTAAGTCCCGAATTATACATAAAAAGCTTGTATAGCCGCGACAGTTTAAAAATCAAACTCTTAATATTGTCGGCGAATTGAATAATTGATTGAATACGGCAATGTATAAAAAAAGTATGACATCTCAAGAGCGTTCAGAAACATAAGCGTTAATTACGAATTAGGTTTGAATAATTTTCCAAATCTTTTTATTTAAACGTATCTTCAATCTTACAGAAGCTTTAAAATAGAAATTCAGTGGAATTAACATTTCTGAAGGAATGTCCTTCAAAAGGAAGGAAATGTTAATCCACTAAGAATTAAAATCTAACGAGTACTGTATCGATCTAGTATGATCAAAGAACAATATTACTCTAAATCCTGCGGCAACGGAAGCCATTTGTGGTTCCACACACAGTAGTCCATTCAACCTGCTTCATAATAGATTTGTAAAGGTGCGGCACATCATTGTCGTTGATTATCATTAAACAGACATAAAGCCGATTTACGACAGGACTCGATTCAATAGACCCATTATATTACGTAGTTGAAGGTCGAAGTCATTGCCAAGATCGGTGCAAAGGATAATTAATAGATTTATAATGCATACAGACCCGTATGAAAAATTAAATTTGAATATTGAAAACTGAGTGCTTGTCTTTGTTAATACATAAACCACAAAGGAATGCGGTAGCTATACAACGATTGCAACCCTATCTCCTGCAAGCAAAGTAGTACTGCATATCCTTAACAAGAAGCTTCACTGCTATCTCCCGCGACAAGTACCCGAAGAACAGGGTGGGTTTGTAAAGAAGAAAGGTACGCGGATACAAATTCTCAACGTACACCTAATCATGGAAAAGAGTAGAGAATTTAATTGAACTGTAATATTGTGCTTCATCAATTACTCTAAGGCCCTCGATTCTGATTGAAAAACGTATCGTGGTTGGTAACACTGAAGTTAAACGGCCCAGAGGCCAATCACTAACCCGATGGATTGACCAGATAAAGGATCGTCTGCCACCAAGCTCCACGAGATCATCATAGATGCGATAGACAGTTCAGTCAGGATAACCTCTCTAAGAAACTTTCTGAAAGCAACAGTAGAAACTATGTAAAATTATTATATTATATTAGATAAGATAAGATGTGATTGACACTAAAGCTGTTAATAATAAGCTCTTGCATGGGGTACGGTAACCGCGAAGGCCTAGCTTTAATTGCCGGACATTCATAAGAATTGCTCACTAAAAAAAAACATGGACAGAATTCCACTATCGTGAAGAAGTCCGACTAAGACAACAGCATCTTAGTCGAACTTCTTCACGATCGTGGAATTCTATTGATTTCGACACACATTGCAATATTCGACCCGCATATTTGATACGTGCATGGGTCATCATTGGCAGTTCCAGGTTCTAAGCACTTAGGGCCTTCTTAGTAACTTATTGATATTTTGTACTTAAATATGCGCTATATTTTGGAGCTGATCTTTGCATCTGCATGTAGCCTGAGATAAGAATTATATAATTATGTTGCTGGAAAACCTGAACTATAATTAACTTTTACAATCAGATCAAGTAACTTATTCAGAACCTCTTAATATTAATTTAGATACGATCTCATCTAGTAACTTCTCAATTTTAGTATTAATTTTAACAGTTACCAGTAAGTTACTGCTATGCCTATCATGAACAGGGATTGTGCATCATTATAGTAAGTTTTTTTTTACTCACGGATTTGTACTCCTGTAGAACTGCTGCTCTACTAGCACAAGTGAGACTATGTACTGTGTTGACAGTAGGTACATATCAGACTTTCATGAGGGACCTTGTTCCAACATTTGTACTTGATCTAGCTTGTTCGACTATAATGCCCTAAAACGAAGCGCAGAACGATTCTTCGTGATCCGATTTATGTCTTAATTTTTGATTGAATTTGTATAGACAAAACTCTTCAATTTTTGAACATTTAAACAAAATAAATTTGGAAAATGGTATACGTCCAGTCTGTTATGACTTCAATAATGAAATGATATGCAGAAAAGAAGTTTTGACTAAAATCTCTAAGACAAAAGCAAAGACTTTGTTGGGTGAAAAACCAAGAAAAAAATACACAAATGCAAAACGAGCCGGAAAATGACGAATGACTAGTATGCTATGTCGTATGCAATAAACATACGTATGACGTATTATGTACCTACAGTGCACTACTGAGACCTCAAATTAGGTGTGCAAAACATACTTTCTAACAATATTTTCCACCACCGTATGATGTTTAATTATAGTTGTATTTCTTATACGCATCCGTTGTTATAAAAGTTTAAAGAGACTATTATAATAAATAATATATATTATAAACAGTTCCTCCATCCTTGAATGTAAATTGTGTATAAGGATAATTATTACTTCTGTAGGTTTGATAACACGACAATAAAATCGATTGTAATGCAGTCGAGTTGACATGATGACATAGAAATCAACTAACGTTGCATGATAATCATTAAGGGTACGTTTACATTGATATTAGTGAATGAAAAATAGTCCTTATTGCAGGAGTACAAACTAATATAGCTTAATATCCTTAATCTAAAGTACAACCATTATAAGTAAGTTTATTTTCGTATTGATACAACCTTGTTTCAGTGCGTATAATGTCGTAGATGAAGTTACAAAGTAGTAGTTTTGAAACCTTTTTGTGAGTACGTACGAATAAGTATTTTCATACGAAAAGTCGTGTACAACAAATGTTTGAGAGAAGAAATAGTAGTATGATAAACTATGCACAAAAAGACTACTGTTTTGACGTCAACAATTTTTTTTTCGAAACTGTAATGTAAAAATATATTTTGGGGTTTAGTTGCGTACTCCTTTGAGATATCTACTTGTTGATTTGTTGTTGTTATCTTTGATAATATAATTATAAAAATTGCAGCACTTCAGCTTTAACTGAATAATAACTGAAACTAATGTAAGGATCAACTACTTGTTAAAACATTGAAATGAGTTATTTATATTTACTACCTGCAGCTAATATTAAAAAACTTGGTTGATGTTAGACTAAACACAAAAGATAAATAGTGAGTTAGTTGAACCCGTTTTGATTCAACTAACACTTCAGATAACACCCACACTAACTTCATGGATACAAATAAAATTATGAGTAAGTGTGGTAATTATGTAAATAAATTAAATTTAGTTTGGCCGTCTTGTCCACCTTTTTTGAGAAAGTGAGCTTACCCTGTACTGTACAGCAATGAAATTATTGTCACTCTTGTGAACTCATCCTAGTTTTATCATGTTATTAATACAAGTCTTAGTGTTAAGTATTAGATAGATATAAAAATATTGTACTCTGATATTGTAAAAGTAACTTTTTACTAAAACTCCGTGAACGGTGCCCTGCACTCTTTTGGCCATAAAAGCTCGTCTATCGGTTCACAATACTGCCCGTATTAGCACCAACGTTGATGTATGGCAGCAAGAATTGGACATGACAAGAAACATGAAAGTAAAATTAATGCGTCGGAAATGCGTTCACTGAGAAATATGTGTCATTTAAGATTGGATGATAGGGTGAGGAATGATGTGGTAAGAAAACGGTGTGGGTTGAAAAAAGATGAAGTCACAGGAATTAAGAAAGGAATGGTGCTATGGTTTGACCATATTGACCGGATAAGTGAAGAGCGAATGTCTAACGAATGTATAAGGCTCCTGTGATTGGGCGAGTCGGTACAGATAGGCGCCGAAAGACGTATGCTGTCCAGATCCGTAATATACTGAAGAAGGGTCTAGTTAAAAACACCCGTAAAAGCCAAGCGTGTATGAAAGGTGTGATGAATGTGGAAGAGGTGCATGCTGTATGTAATGGCTATTGTCTCTGCCTACCCTGGACGCGAATGAGGTATGATTTTTTACGTAGGAGAGCCATGGTTCGGCACGTATGGGCCGGCTCGATTCCGCACAATACCGCCTCACAGAAAAACGGCAGTGAAGCAATGCTTGCATTGCATTTCGCCGTGTGAGTGAGGTTACCGGAGGCCCTAACCCTTCCCTCTTCCCTATTCCCGTCCTTCTCCTCTCTCCTCTTCCTACTCTTCCCCCCTCCCCCTCTCCTCCTACTCCCACCTTAAAGGGCGGCAATGCACTTGTGACTCTCGAGTTACAAGTGCCCATGGGCGGCGGCAGTCATTTACCATCAGGTGACTCGTTTGCTCGTTTGCCACCTATACTATAAAAAAAATTAGAGTAAGTTATTAGTAGTTCTAACAAACCGTTGCGTTGTGAATAATCACTCCACACAATAGGGAAAACGCATTTACTATCAAACCAACCACAAATGTAGGTGTAAAACGCTCATCGGCAATACTGAAGTAATATTATTTTCCAATATTTGTTATAATATATTATATAATTCTTTTTAAAAATGAACACTCCTTAATCGTTTTTTAGGGTTCCCGAAATACCCGAATACCGAATACCCGAAGGATTACCAACGGGACCCTATTACTAAACCTCCGCTGTCCGTCAGTCTGTCTGTCGGCAGGCTGTATCTCATGATGTTCCGGATGTCTTAATAAAAGCTGTTCCCGGATCCCTCCTACATAATGCGCAGTACGGCACACCGTGTGGTTTTAGTCGGTTCGATTCCGACACACCGCCCCACCGAAAACCCCGGTGACGGGTGACGGCCCGAGGGGGATTCCACACAAACAAAAAAAAAAAAAAGGCTGTATCTCATGATCCGTAATAGCTGAAATTTTCACAGAATGTGTATATCTGTTGCCGATATAATATCAAATAATAAAAATAAAATAAATAAGAAATAAAAAATAATTATTAACCCTTACTAGAAATGTGATTTTTTTTCCTTTTTTTCTCAATGTTTCTTGTACGATGATCCGGAACCCTTCATGCGCGAGTCCGACTAGACCCTTCATGCGCAAGGGGGGGGGGGGGGGGGAGGAATTAGGACCTTACTCACTCGGAGAAAAGCAATAGAAACATTGCTTTGATTTTCTGTGCGGCCGTGGTATCACTCCAGTCGAGCCGGCCCATACGTGCCGAAGCATGGCTCTCCCACGATAAAAAAAGCTTTGGCTGCATATTAATACATTTACGGTTTGGATTACACTGATTAATATTACTTACAATAGATGCACAAGATTTTAGTATCTTTTTACGTCTAAGTAGAAGGACAACGTCCGGGGAATTTTAGTAAGCATTAATATGACGTAAATGTGTTCAATGTCGTTTCAATTATATTATTTATCCACTAACTATTAAAGTAAACTTAAAAGTGATACAGTGATCTGTGTAAGTTATTTTTCTAATCAAGAAAGGTGGTTTAAACCAGTCTGCTTACCAAGTAGGTTGAATCGTTGATATAAAACTGTAATTCATAATCTTTTGAAAGGTTTGTTTAAATGAATTTATTTTTCATGACTATGAATAGACATGACAATTCACGCTAATCAAAAAGCTTTCAAAGCGTTACGTTGTGGAATGCAAAATCATTCCAAGGTCAAATAAAACACTTGACATATTTCAGCCTACAATAAATAGAGCATTATTTACATAGTGTTGTGTAATTTCCATAGATTAGGATTGACAGACTTCCTAGGGGAGGAGAACCTTGATAACACGTTTCTAGTATTGCGATAGTAGAACGAAAACTGCTTATCACCGTGCTTGGAACTTTAGTAGTACAAAATAAACAAAGCATATCAAACCAAGCCATTTCAAATCGCAAATTACACATTTCGGGAGAAACCGTTTTTGAAAAAAACTTTAGTTTTTTCGTCTTTACAATCTGATCATAATATCAGCAACGATAATATTTCAAGGATACGATTTAATTATTGTCAAATTAAAAATATTTTCGACAAAAACAATACCGTAGCTCCTTAAAAAAGCCAGGTATATTTATAACTAGCAGCGCCCCGCGTGTTTCACCCGCGTAAGTCCCGATCCCGTGGGAATATCGGGATAAAAAGTAGCCTATGTGTTAATCCAGGTCTCCAACTATCTACATACCAAGTTTCATCGCAATCGGTTCAGTAGTTTTGGCGTGAAAGAGTAACAAACATCCATACATACATACATCCATACATCGATACATACATACATCCAAATATCCTCACAAACTTTCACCTTTATAATATTAGTAGGATTTGAGCATATGTAGACAAAGTAGGCGTGGAACAACCGTAGTGTGAAGATGAACTCTCTCTCAGCGTAGTGTTACAATCATAAAAAATAGACATAGAAAACATTTTATTACTGCAGACACTGAATTTCCGACTTGCACCAAGATGACTTGCTTCAATTAACAATACAAAATAATATAAAAAGCTTAATTCCTTCACAGATCCTTGCACAAATCGGAAAATTGTATTATACCTATTCTTGTGTGACGTCTGTATATTTTCGTTAAGCAAGGATGACAGACGACAATTGTAATTAGAGGCTAATTTTCAGATCACGCCGGCCATGTTTACAAAGGCCTTCGAATATTTACATATACAATGTTACACGAGTCTACAAGCATTGGTAAATTATTTATTATAAGTTAGCGGTCACTGTTAAGTGCACATTAGAGGGTATGTAGGTATCAATGTCAAGTAATGAAGGTAAAGGAATCAAGGTATTGACAACTGAAACTATTTGGCGCGAATGGTCTACCTTTGCGAAGCTACTATGACACTAAGAACTCTATATGCTATAACTTTTTTCGCAATCTACCATAAAAATCATTCATTATAAAGTTTAATTGAACTTTACTTGATACTCATTGGTTACATTGGTATATTAAAAGGTAAATAGTTTTTTTAACCGACGAAAAAAAAGGAGGTTCTCAAGACCGTATCTCATATATATATTTTTTTTCTTTTTAATATTATTATGTATGTTCAGCCCTCTCTCCCTTATTTATGAACCGATTTTGATTATCCTTTTTTTGTTAGATAGGGTATACCTTAAGGGTGGTCCCATGTCAAGGAAGTCAGGATCTGATGATGGGATCCTGATAAAATTGAGAGAAACTCTCGAAAATTGTAGGAACGAATAGTGTTTCTGTTTACTTTTCATTACTTTATCAGGTATTTGCGTATAGAAATCATCACATCATGTAACTGAGCTGATGATGAAAAAATCATAAAATAAAAATCTTTTTAACAAAAAATTATACCGACGAAAAGAACTAAAAAGCAAAAAATAAATATTGAGCTTATTTACATTAAATTATTAATTACCTACATATAGCTATGTCCATTTCTACGTAGGTTCATATAAAATTTAGATAATTAATCAATTTGTTGTTTGGCGCCGACTCAAAATAAGTTTATATAAAATTTGACAGTTTATGTAAATAAGCTCAATACTTAAGGCTTAAGAGGTTTGTTTATTTTTTTGCTTTTTAGTTTTTTTTGTCGGTTTATTTTTTTGTTAAAAAGATTTTTATCTTGATTCTGTATGTACACATTGTACACGTCTACAGATTGTTTTTACAATATAATTTATGTTTTCACTACACCCTAATTTTAATCCCTTGAAAATATTTCAGTTATTTATACTAATAAAGATTTAGTCATTTGTTTATTGCAGTGATTGTTGCAGATATTCCGATTTTATCATTGAATGACACCCGTGAATAATCCATTCATTGATAATTTCTTCTGGTCGATAATCAGAGGAGGGACCGACTAAACACAAATTGACCAGCACAAAAAAAGATAGTAATCCTCACTATCTAAAATCAACACAGGTATATAAACGTTAAAACTCGCAATAAACAAATTGCGGAATAAAATCCCATGGAAACCTACAATTAGATCTAGAACCTCATTATTCTGATCTACGTGATTCGTAACTACAGGAAAATATATTTAGGAAACGTGTTCATTTGATATTCTGCTCATACGAGCTTTGAGAACTACGATCTATACCGTAGCACAGAATACATAATAGTACCATACTGTAGATAGATTGCCATGAGAAACGATTAGATGACTGAACTGTTCGAAGAAAACCTTACACTGAAAACGCGTCAGCACACATCAATCAATTATATCAATCAAATAATTTACAAAAAGACGTTTTCAAATAATTTTTAAAGAATTTTATAAAATAAAGACATTTGCTTTTTAAATAAGATGCAGATGTAAAAAAATTGAAATTAGGGTTTAGATATTAGATGGTAGGTTCTATTTAAAATGGTTCTATTTGGTTCTATATTAAGCCGTTGCCTGACATGATAGTTTTAATGTTATTTGATATGCATATTTTAATGATTCTTTCATTATTTAAACTTGCATGTTTATCAGCAGGTATAATTAATAATTATTTTGTGATACTTTTCACAAAATATTGTATCACGTTGTTTTGACGGTGGAACTCTGACGTACCCACCTTTTCTTAAAGGATTTCTTATATAAAGGATATTATAAAGGATCTTCATTTTTATTATTATTATTTTCGAGTAAGGATTGCGAAGTTGAAAGGCTCAAGATAGCTGAGGGCTGAGAGGAGACTGGAGTAAAAACTTCCGTGAGTTTATATTTATGAAAGAACTTAACTTATGTATAGGTTCCAGGGATACACTTGCTTTGTGATTTAAAATGTATGACTTGCAGTTACTAGTCATACTATACGTGTTATTTACTGCACAATAACTTGTAGTGGTAATGTTAACATGTCGCCGATGCGACCTGATCGAGGCGACAAGCTATCGAAGCTAGCTGAAATAAATGCAGTCTGGCAATGAACAGGCCTTGTCAATAAGTCGAGAGATACAACATCCCTGTTTGTTTGTTACTCAATTAATTAACTTAAATCGACGAGACACAGGCTTATCCAAAGACACAAATGCTATTTGATTAGAAAAACCTCAAAATTAAATGAAGTAAATAATAAAGATTTAGAGGTTAGAGCGTATCTCATCTTATTTTATCTTACGGGCATGTAATTGAACAGTTTTTCCTGTACCGTCCATTAAAATAACTACGGCCATACATAAACATCTTGAACGAACATGACCTATGACTTTCCAAAAGCCTATTACTCAATTTAAAAGCACAATAGATAACAAAGGCAACAGTCATTTGAGGAAATTTTTCCACCATCAAAGATTCAGATACCGGCGGCAGGGAGGACGTCTGCCTGACCGACCTCATGTCACTTACATTTTTCCTCATTCCTTAGACTGGTACGGAATTCTAATATTTAAAAAAAGTAGCTAGGAACATTGATTTATGTTTTGTATTAGGAAATTGTATGTAGGAACGGTTTTACGAGGTTAAATGTTGCGATTTATTTTCAAGGCTCCCTGGAATTATTTGACCTAACGTAAATCTCGGATGAGGTCTACGTTAACGTATTCTATTAGAGCTATAAAAAGTTTCTAAGGCCATCTTTGCTTACAATACTCAAGTAAAAAGAGTAAGAATTTGATAGAAGTTACGTTAAATAAGGCGTCTTTTGGCCGTAAATTGAAATGTCACTAAGTTTACAAACGCCGGCGTCCCTCAAGGCCCCGTGCTGGCGCCGACATAGTATCTGCTGCATATCAATGAAACTTGTCTTGGTAACAATCATTACAGGGGTCGTGCATACATCCTTCTGTCTAAAATAAAATAAAATATTGTGTAAAGGTAAACTGTTTGTTAGTTCTCTGCTTCGTACGGCACTGGGCTATCTCTCTAAACTGGATGGCTGCAAGTATTACAGGACGAGATTTCGAAATTTCGTTTCTAAGGTATAGCTCAGCCTTTGTCAGCTCAAGCATCGATTTTGATATAATACGTTCAACGACCCAATACGCGTGTCACTCGTGCACCAAACAATGGCTGTAATATAGTATTGTATTTTTCTTACCTGTCTTATTTGGTAAACAAACACTACTCGGAACGAAAATCACGAGTTTTCGGATAGTTACACATTTTTGATGTGGGATTAATGTTTTCAACTATTCGAGAAACACACATACGACATGAATAACACTAAAAACTGTAACGAAAATAATCACAAACAGATTACTTTAGTTAAAATCAAAATATTGAGACAAACAATATCCACAGATATATTAAGAAGATGACAATATTACACTTAGAAATGCTTTCATCTTAAAGGTGTTTATTAAAACCATTGAAACAAAAATGTTCAAGTTAAAAGGAGTTTAATAAAGGCTGAAATTGGCTCTTGTCATTGCCGGAGTTCTAGCTGTATATGAATGAACCCAATGGTCTGGTACAAGACGATAGGTAAAGACCAGATGGTATGTCGTTACCGCCACAACGCAACGTGCGTCGACCCTCGCGTCGTCACATCTTCCAAGCACAGCTGGTTGTGCCGGCGCTGCTGCTGCATCCGCAGAAAGCCTCAAATGGCGTAAATACAATTGTTTAATCGTTAATTATGTTTTTGAGCCTGTCAAATGTACAGTCGCAATATTAACGTACAGCCGCAGCCAAAATCTAGTTCAAAATATAAATAGCAACCATGAAGTCAGTACATACTCAGTACAAACTCGATTGATTAAAATCAGCATTGAAAGACAGATTAAATGCAGCTACATCCAAATAAGGAAACTTTAAGCCAGGTTATGGGTCAATGCATAGAAAAACTTGGTCCTACATTTTTTGTTTACACACTAAAGTGTACTGAAATTTGAATCGTAGAACGCATAATTTAGAATTGAAAATAACTTTTACTCTAAATTATACACAGTACTGTTTGATGTAATTACTAAGTGCTCTGTTTGGACTGATACATGTCGATAAAATATTCTTTGTACAAAACCATCGTATTTAGATCACAGTACTGCCAAAGTAGCAATGTCATGTCTTAATAAGGTATTGCAGATATCTTCGAGACAATAACTAAATTCTTGGTGATTATCTTGGTTAAAACTATATCGAGCATCAAGTTCTCTTGAAGATATCTACAGTGGGTAGTGGGTAGTGGGTAAGTGGGCACACTAATTCCCAGATAAACTTCAGTACGATTCAAGAGCATTGGCGTATTCTTCTTTTTATCTTCAGGATATCTCGAAGTTATACTGAAGGCATATTATTGGTATGTAAGAATTCTACACTACCATCTTAAGAATTTCTAAAATTACTGCATAGAATAATACAAAACTTAAAAAAAACGAATTTCAAACTTCACATAACAATCTCAGACATGTACTTTAGATAAATTATGGTGGTATGATTTTATAACTTGTTACAATAAAAACTTTCGTGAGTGATATTCATGTTTATTAAAGACTATACGGTTTTACTCACGTTTGTATTTCGCGGATGCCCGACTAGTTTCGGACCCGATGGGGGCCCTTTTTCAAGGAGTGAAGCGTCCTGCCGCGACGGTGTCACAGCAACGCGTGGCCGTGTAGGTTGTCTTACTAATATTATAAAGGCGAAAGTTTATAAGGATGTTTGTTACTCTTTCACGCAAAAACGGCAGAATGGATCTGAATGAAATTTGGCACAGAAATAGATTATGTCTGTAATAGCACATAGGCTACACATAGGCTTTTTGTCCCGGAAAAATGTACGGGCCCCGTTTGATAGATTTCACAAAAACAACCAAGCGAACGAAGTCACGGGCAACAGCTAGTAATATAGTATTTGTAATCGATTTATTTTTTTAAACTGACAGTTCATTTTACATGATATACTATTTTGCGTTTAAAATTAATCTGTAAGATTACACAAAACAGCACTTTAAATCCATATATAGTTCGGATAATTTCTTTCATAGATGCCCAATTTTAATTTCAAGTTTTTTTATAATAGTTACTACATTTTGATACAATTTATTTAATCCATTAAATATATTTATATAATAGCGAATGTAAATTCGTTCCAACCGTCCCAGACACCTCATGCGTTTTTAATTTTTATTATTATGCTTTTCCAGAAATATGAGTTATGCAAAATACACAATTCACTTATTTGATCACAATGTACAAGACAACACAAAGAAAAGAAACAAAATCTAAAAGGTTATAAAAATATTTGAGGACAGGTTTAATCACCATTTTAGAAACTGGATTCTTGTTGTTAATATTGCCACAATTTTGGATAAAATTAATCTTTAAAACTTTTGTACATTCCTGATAAATACTTTCGTTTGAAAAGATTTCACTCAAATTCATTGAGATTTTTTAAGATATAATCTAACTCAAACTTTCCATCAGTTTAGTTTTATTCTGTCCGTTTTAGATTCGATTCTAATTTTAAATCTAAGTAGCCCTAAAGACCGTATTTATAAGGATGGACTGGAGTGAAGTTATTTTAGTAAACTGGTGGTAATCGTTGGCGCTAAATGAAAAGTTTTTCAATGTTTATCATCGATTAGGTACATACAAAACTCAGTAGTTATACCTACTTATCATACATACATATATATACATACAAATATAAAAATACATATATGCAGACACATATACATATTAAATAATGTATACTTTATAGTGGCAGATAATGCTCATGTAACATTGTTTTGAACTGAGCTGATTGTGCTCGTCTGATAGCAATTGGCAATTCGATCCGTAAACGCATGGCTTTCATTGTAAATTGATGAAAATTGCTGGAATGCCCTGGCATTTCCAGTATCAAATTTTCAGCTGACCTCAGGAATGAATAACATTCAGTGCAGTCGATAACATATTGCCAGGTGCTTGACTGTATATTTGCAGATCAGCATAAAGGTGGTAGGATAAAAGTAAAGGGTTAGAGAGATGGAATTAAAAAAATATCGAAGAGTAATGGAAATAAAACGCTACACAGAGAGACACCAACAGCGACATTGAACCATGAAGAAATGGAGTCTACGAGACGAATGAGATGCTGACGCCGAAACAGGTAATTATGAAACCAATCAATTGCCCTTGGAGGTATGTTAAGAGAGCGCAGAATACCAAGCAGAATGTGGAAGTGTACGTGGGAGAGCCATGCTTCGGCACGTATGGGCCGGCTCGACCAGAGTGATACCACGACAACAATTCCATTGCTTTTCGCCGCGTGAGTGAGGTTCCCGGAGGCCCTAACTCTTCCCTCTCCCCACCCTCTCCTATATTCCCGCCCTTCCCCCCTCTACCCTCTTCCCGCTCCTCCCCCCTCTTCCCCTACTACCACCTTAAAGGGCGGCAACGCACTTGTGACTCTTAAGTTGCAGGTGCCCATGGGCGGCGGTAGTCATTTACCATCAGGTGACCTGTCTGCTCGTTTGCACCCTATAACATTTAAAAAAAATTAACAGTATTAAATGTCTTGCTGAAGTCAAATAAGAATAGTACCGTGGAAATGTATTCCATTATCCATTTTAGCTAATCTTATTTTTGCTAAGACAAAGTTAAGATAGTTTTTAGATAAAATTATTATTTCATTTAATCAAGATCCGTTCGGCTACTTGGAAATGGAGTGTTAACATGGTAAATATGTATCACATAATCCAGTTTGCGAGTGAGGATCAATAAAAAATCATAAGGTAACAGCTTTTCTGAGGCTGGCTCTTTCAAAAATCATCTCTTATTTAAATATTCAACTGGATATATTTTAGAAAAAAAATTAAAGTATCATGCCTTTAAGCCTTTTTTAATCCTGTGTGTTATGTACATGTCTAGATACCACATCACGTTAGCTTTACCTTTTCGCAAATAGACCAAATGTTTAATAACAAAATGTCATGCTTGGGAAAGTTATACTGTATGTATATGTTTATTTGACTTTGTAGCGAGCATAATGTATAAAGCAGCAGTTTTTGCTCAGCAGTAAAGAAGTATTTCTTTTGATTTACATGTAATGAAGCAATGTTGAAACACAATATTGAATTACAGTCATTGTAACTGCAATAGAGTATAGGTATTTTCCTAGTTGATTCTTTGTGATTTGTGATTTCATTGTGCATTATTTCTGTTGAATACAAATTTCCCGTTACGTTTAGTAATGTACCTACATATGGCGCCCTCTACACTTTAACAACCAATTTAAACAAGACGTATGGCCAATCTCACTAAATTACAACCTATTTTCCAACATCGCATAATAGAAACTTAAAGTAAACTACGCAAATAATTATAATGGCTGCAGCTCGTACTATCCGTAACAGTAAAAAAGTTTAATGGACGGGTAGTTAAGGATACTTTGCTTAAGATGACGGTCTTAACAATTAGCACGTCATAAGCATTGTCCTGCTGACGAACCAAATGTACATACTACAAAACTAATTATTAGCAATTCATTAAATGGTTTCGTCATGGTGATCATGTTTATTGCATGATCGCTACTAATTGCACACGTGTTTAAAGAATATGCGTGTGTAACAAACGAAAACGCGGATTATTGACATCATCTAATTAAGCTTCTAGCATTTTAATACTTTTTCTTTTCGAAATATTCACTTCACAGGTGGTAATGGTAAAGTGTCGTGATCCGTCACGAATAGGTCTAGCGTAAAGGACCGAGGTGTACCTTAGAAAGACTTTAGCCGCCTCTTGACCAACGGTCGGCCACATAGAGAGGGGCCTTGGTCCTCTTCAGTTCACAGTGGAACACGTAGCGCCAGCGTCTCAGGCCTGATAAAAAATCTAAGAAACAAACGCCTTGAACGATAAATCTGATAATTATCTGTTAGGTAGAGACGCAATTGCCGTCTAGGATCCCCTAGACCAGGGGGTCGGCAACCTGTGGCTCGCGAGCCACATGTGGCTCTTTCGATGTAAAGTTGTGGCTCTCCAGTTCCATATGTAAAAAATATTATTTACTATCAAAACTCTTAAAACCGTGTAATTGAGTACTATGATATAGTATGACTGAGATTTTCAATTTTATCCGCAACAACCCTCAAATATTTTTTATGAGAACTAAAAAGAAAAAGGTCGTCAAATTTATAGGGGTGCCACTTATATTTAAAAATTTAATTGGCTCTTTAAAAATTGTAAAAAAAAATGTAAATTAACTTTTGGCTCTTCCGTCTCAAAAGTTTACCGACCCCTGCCCTAGACGGTAATTGCCGATTCCAGATTCTGTATCATTTATATACCCTATAAAAGTCACACAACTCACAATCACATGCAGAGAACAAAAATCCTCATTGCAATTAATTTAAACAAAGTTATTTGAAGCTGAAAGCTTGAATTGCAACATCTGTTTATATAAATACTAGCTGCACCCCGCGTAAGTCCCGATGCCGTTTGAATATCGGAATAAAAAGTAGCCTATGTGTTAATCTAGGTGTCCAGCTATCTACGTACATTTTTCATCGCAATCGGTTCAGTAGTTTTTGCGTGAAAGAGAAACAAACATCCATACATCCCATAGACTTAGTTTACTAGCGTAATAAGTTTATGATACATCCATACATCCTCACAAATTTTCACGTTTATAATATTAGTAGGATTAAAAGGCTGAGGAGTTTTTGTTTTCTGTGTATTCAAACACTGTTTTCTGTGTGTTCAAAGTGGTGTGTTCTTTTTTCATAGATGTTTCAGTTGCATGTTTCAATAAGCGTACATATGTATGTATGTACCTACTAGCTGTCACGGATCTTGAACAGAAATACACTTTTTACGAAAATTATAGCATATTTATTTAGGCTGAGCATATTTATGCTTGTATATTGACAGTAAAGTTATAATTTACGATAATAAAAATATAAAATTATGATCATATCTGTTAAGGTAAGCTTTGGACAAAAACATCTATATTGTGGTTTCGGGCCATTCGTAGATATTAAACGACGTCCATCTCACTTACAAACTGATTTTTATACGTACACTGTAATGTAATAGGTAATAAAAATCAAGAAGATCAAGAAGATCCTTTTGCGTATTTTGTACGGTATAGCCAAATATTATTTACACATTTTAAATTCTCTTGAAATAATGACGTGATTGGTGATCTAACTCAATAACTAGAAATAGCTCTAGATGTCGTGATATTGCGAGAAGTCAATCGATAAACTACATGGTGCGGATCTCCGCATAATTGTAACACACTAACGATCGGTACATGGGATTTCCTGTTTTATTGTTTCGCGATAACATATCATATAATCCGTCATAATTCATTCTATATTTTTCTGTTAAAGAATCTAACTTATGTTATCTTCGCTCGTTTAACCCACGCAACATTGTAAATATATGTCACTAGAATTACCAACAAAAAATTCAATTAAGTTTTGTTATTTTCAATATACCATTATACAGGTTGTTACAGCAAGGTGTGGTCAAATTTTAGGAGTGTTATGTGTAGCCGACAAATAGTTGATTTAGCCTGGAGATATGAATTTTCATGTCAATATCAATGAATTTTATTCGAATAATTTTAATGATTTTGTTTTTCTTTATTTTTTTTTTGGAGATATTTTCAGAAAAATCTGGACATTCCTTTAACATTCTATGTATTAAATACCCATAGTTTCATTCATGTCCATTCGCAAAATATTAGCTTTATCGGTCAATTTCAAGTAATTTTTTTCAGTTCCAAAATTAGATTTTTGTTTTAAAAATCACGAATTTTCTTAAAACTGTAAGCACTTTACGTTATTTATAGGATCTACTACACGACCGTAAAATATGACCACACCTTTCTGTAACACCTTGTATAAATAGCCAAAGACAAAACAGTTCAGCACCTTTTCTCCTCTGTTGGTCATCAGAAGTTCTTTTTTTTAGTATTTTTTTACACTTCACACATCTCACACACGGCCGTCTGATCCCAAACTAGGCAAAACCTGTACTATGGTAACCAGACTGCTGATAAACATACTTATATATTACTAATACATACATATTATAGATAAATCATCACAGAATTATAAATAAATAATTATTTGTCCTGGGTGAGAATCGAACCCACGACCTCTGGCTCAGCAGTCAGGGTCACTAACCACTAGACCAACAGGCTAGCCAGAATTCACCGTTACATCCTAATATACATATTAATATAGTTACATTCTAATGTTGTATTGATCACAAGAATGGTCATCACATCTCGTCAGTAGCTACTGGGGGCCATTAATAAGACAATAGTTCTACGATAGGACAATTATTTATTGCAATAATGGATAGTTCACCCTGTATTTCTGTATCCGTTAGTTTTTTGGACCCTGTCGCGGTGTAGGATCGGTTGATATGGTAATTAATAATATGATATTTTGCGAATCTATGTTTATTTGTAAGATTTAGGTAAGACCTCCCGCATACATATCAAACAGTTGCACAGACTGACACACATCCAAAATAATTAATGCCGTTATTAATAAAACCAAAAAACGTAATAACGAACTCGATTCAAGATTCAATTCAAGGAAATATAAAAAAAATTACGCACATAAATACTAACTATTATTAATAAAAAAAAAATTACATGTTATTAGTCTCATTAACTTTTACTGTTGTAACAATATTTCTGTTTGCGTGTCATTCTATTATTGTATTTCTCTATACGACGTCTGCTTGCGTTTAACTAAACATTTCGCATTCAAAATAGTCAGAAAACATTTACGTACATAGGTACTGGAAATACTTTTGACATATTTAATTTATAATTTCTGAATGAAAAATCCACAAGTCATTGCTTGATTCCTTATAGAAAAATCAGATTTTGCAATAACGGTGTAGTACCTATACATGTTGGCACGTTATGTTCTAACGACACCTGGCCTAGTAGGCACATTAAATTAAAATAAATATTTTTAAATATTAATAAAATAAAGCAATAATTAATTTTCCGTTAACCCATATTCGAGCCATACGTTATCCTCTGCAGTTGAACATACCTACTGTAAATGATTTTCAATCATCTAGTTCAGTAGTAGTACTTCTCTCTCGTCCTGCAGACGCGCCGATTTCCATGAGCGCTCGCCTGAGGGTGATGGGCAGGGTCGCCCTAACAGAAGCAGACCCCGAGACGGTGGCGCGACGTGACGGGTCAACGACATACCTTGTCGTTGACCCCGGTAAGGTGATGACCCGTGAGGGTTTCAACAATGCAAAAAAAATAAAAAAGAGGGCCCGTAATCTTATGTTTGTAGTGTTCCAATTTGTTTGTTGTTGATTTTTACTAAAACAAGCCCGAATATTAAAATATTCGGGCTTGATGTGCTTATTGGTTTTATTGCTTTTTATGGGTCATTGGACCTTTACTATATCTAAAAGCTTTGTTTTTAAATACGTATTTGTTAGAAAAGTTTATAAATGTAGACTATTTGCATTCCTTTAATTGAGACATAAATACAAAAGTAGAACACGTTTGCCTTTGCGCATCTTTTAGTAACTCTTTTAGTAAATGTTTAATAAAAGTGTTTATAAATATATGTAGGCCACGTGCGTTTACTTATAAACACTTTTATTATTCAGGAAACAACATTTTGTACACTTTCGTCTTTCATTTTACAAGTATAAGTAGGTACCTATTTTGTTTTCTAAAAACCACGTAAATTTATTTATTAAACTCTGTAAACTGAAAAGTTAAAGTAGTAGTTATTATGTTTTCATTCATGTTGTCGCCACACCAAAAACTTGTATTAATATTATTAAAAAATTGGGGCAAACTATAATAGACATTGGTGTCAATTCTGTTGTATTACTCTCTTGACTATAATTGACTAAATTTTCTTCATACAAAATGTAAACCTTGTTCACTTTGAAACAAGGTCTTATTTCAAATTTAAACAAGTAGGTAACATATGTCGCTATCGAAATAAGCAATTTATTTGTCGACTAAAGTCTGACATGCTTAAATAAACTTTAATACCACGTAGCGAGGGCCGCTATCCGTTGAATGCCATCTCTTTTGCTCTGTATTTTTAGTAAGCGTCTTCGTAGGTGTCGATTAAAATAACGTCATCTTAGTTCATTTTGAACAAGTTTTTATACGGCAATTATACGGCATTTGAGTAAATGGGGACTCTGCGTGGAAATAAAGTTGAGTATATGTTGACAGGTTTTAGTGAAATTTAGTGGCGCTAAGAAATAGATGCCAGTAATCCGTTGAATGCCATCTCTTTTGCTCTGTATTTTTAGTAAGCGTCTTCGTAGGTGTCGATTAAAATAACGTCATCTTAGTTCATTTTGAACAAGTTTTTATACGGCAATTATACGGCATTTGAGTAAATGGGGACTCTGCGTGGAAATAAAGTTGAGTATATGTTGACAGGTTTTAGTGAAATTTAGTGGCGCTAAGAAATAGATGCCAGTATCAACTAGACCTTGTTACGAAGAAGACAAGGTTGATTTCATATGAAGAAATTAAGTCAGCTTTTAGTTTAGTCGAGTGTACAATAGAATCGGGACCATTATTATGACAAGTAGTACCGGTAGCGCACGCTATTGGTCGGTTTGACATTGGTGGGGTGATGAAAAGGCTAGGCATGCATTATAAGTTGATAACGAGCACTTGAGTGCTGATGGAGGTACGAACAAAATAGCAGTTACTGTTATTTAGTCAGTTTGATAGTTCATAGCAATAGCGACATTGTGGCAGTGAGATTGTTGCTCACATTCAATTATCTTTTATTCATATTATTGTGCTATGCATTGTATCAGTCAATATATGGTCATTTCGTCACTTACAGTAGTGACTTTGTATGAATAAAAGTCGCCCCTTACCGACATTACCGTTACATAAGGGTCTGTAGCTGTATGGTTTTTTAAAAATCATAGCATAGGAAGTCTTATAAACGTCTTAAAATAGTATCAGCTATCAGTTTCTTTGTAAAATGCTGAAAGTTTCATGAAAGTATTTTCCGATTGTGGTTTTTGTCATCCCTAGACATTAATTTAGAAATTTTGATTGGCCTTTTGGTCTAGTGGTTAGTGATCCTGATGGCTGAGCCAGAGGTCGTGGGTTCGATTCCCACCCACGACAAATAACTCTGTAATGAGTAGGATCATTTGTCCTGTCTGGGCGGTTATATAGATATAGATAAAAATCTATAATATGTATGTATTTAGAAATATATAATATTATCAGCAGTCTGGTTACCAAAGTACCGGTTTTGCCTAGTTTGGGATCAGTCGTGTGAGAGATGTGCCAAGTTATTATTATTTAAAAAAATAAGACTACACCTACCTATGTAATTTTATTAGTAGATATATTTAAAATTCGATTAAAAACGAATAAATTAAAATTAGATTAAAAACGAATAAATAAATTGGGACTGAATAATGTAATAAAAATAATAAAATGAACAAAAACAAAAGCACTTTTTGTATTGGAATTCGTCTCTGTTATTAGACTTTAAGGTGAATATAAAAAACATACACTACAAAACAAAAAAAAAAACAAACGTATTATGTTCAAGTTTGAAATATAGAGGAAAAGGGTTTATTTAGTATTCCGGCTTGCCATATGCAAATTATGTTCCTCAAATGCGCAATTCGCATGAGATTTTGTTCACGGATACCTCCAGTAATGTGTCGAGAAGAGTTATTAGTGAAACTTGAGACGGAAATTTGATTTGTCCTTGTGTTGAAGCGTCAGTAGGAAAATATGTACGTGCTGTTTTAAAATAATAACGACACAATTCGAAATTCTAAGTTACGGCCCAATATTTGTATCTTATATTATTTGTATGAACATATTATATAGGTGGGTAGTTAGTTAATAATTTTTAATATACTTAATTATAAGGTTTAAATATAGAAATACATTATATCTAAAAGCCTCAAAGTCAAATCATAATCTTCTTTTTATTGTGTAATGGAATAGGCGTTGGTCTTCAACCTCACCTGAAGGAAAGTGACGAAGAACACGAAGATGGTAGACGCCTATCCAAGAGAAACCTTTCACTCTACATTTGGCTTCAGTCTTTTACTTTCAAAATGAAATAAAACTGCAAATAAAACTGTGTGGTGTCGTGGAACACCAGATAGGAACGAAGTTCCTTATTATAACAATATTAATTTCAAGTTCTATGTGAGATATAAAGAAAATAATTATTCGGGTATACATTTTTTATTATGATTTTTTATCGATAAAAATCAAAAAACTACTTTACAAAATTATCTTAACACCTTTATTTTATTTACAATGATTTATGAAAATAACTAATAATAATTATAACAGTTATCACGTAGACATTAGATACTGTCGTACATAGCTATCATACATAGACTATACATAAAAATCTTACGTTACGGGGGTTCTTTGCCGGCTAGGGTACCCCTCGGCAAAGCTCCATAAGGAAATTCGTTCCAAAAGTTTTCGTCCTTTTATCGAGGAATTTACAGACGAATAATATATGTTACAACGCAGATTTCTGCTTGTTCTTGTAATTCTCGTTATTAAAAGTGTTATTAAATATGGTTTATAGTATTTAAAGTAAGCGCTTTAATTAACTAAAAGTAAAAACGAATTACCTATATATAAAAACTGAAGGATTTCCCTTCCTCCAAACCACATGATCAGATAATAATAATATTTTTTTTTTTTCTCACCACTATATACAGTACAATGTAATTACAATTTAGTTTTATGAAATATCTAAAAATATTATGGAAGACTGGTGCCTAAACTAGGCTGTAGCCTGTATTTCAGGACACCAGGTCTCCACCCCTTCGGAAATATTACAATTGTCTTATTAGGTACTTGTACACTTGACAATGCGGTAAGATTATAACAATCCATATTTAGGTTAAGGGTAACGCTTTTGCTAGTATGGTTAGTAATGTGTGTGTGTGTTTGTATGAGTATGTGTGTGCGGTGTGTGGGGGCTTGGGTTGTGTGTGTAGTGTGAAGTGTGACTATGTATGCATGCGGGAGGTTGGATGTGCGAATGTGGGTAATAGATGATAACATTGAAGGGCCCTGAGAGATATACCTATTTTGATTTCAGTAAAAAATATCAGATCAGTATAGATTCATGGATACTTCTCTTCATCGTCACTTTGCGTCAGGTGAGTTTGACCGAAAAATAAAACAATTTACAAATCCTGGAATAACTACTTAAAATTAGGAATACGAATGAGACTTTGTTAATTTATTTGAATTTTTTCGGCATACCTCGCCGTTTGGCCCTGGTGAGGTGATGACCCGTGGGGGTTTCCACAAATTAAAAAAGGTTTTTTATTTTTTTACATTATAGGGGGCAAGCGAGCAGACGGGTCACCTGGTGGTAAGTGACTATCGTCGCCCATGGACACCTGCAACTCAAGAGTCAAAAGTGCGTTGCCGGCCTTTGAGATGAGAGTACGCGCTCTTTTCTTGAAGGTTTGTAGGTCGTATCGGTCCGAATATACAGTAGGTAACAATTAAAAGGTACGCTTTCAAAATTTTACGTGCACCTTGCCAGGGGTAAAGAACATAGGGTACCTTTTGTCCAGAAAAGTAATATTCCCGATATATAACTGAATTGATTGATTAAATTTATATTATCGCGAGTGAAACCGCGGGCAATAGCTAGTACCCAATATTTTTTTTTACTTAATCTAATTCTTGAGTTAGTTTTTTTTAATGTAACATAGTGAACGTGTAATCAAAACGAGCGACAAACAAACGAACAAAAATAAACACAAATATTTTTTTTAACTAAAGCCATGTATTCATTGAAGAACAATGTTTCGGATACACAGTTTTGGAAACATCACGTAGATGTTTACCAGGACCAATGTTTCGGAAACTGTGCCGTGCCGTATGTTTTCGTCGTCCCACACTATCTCTATGTTTCATAAACAAGTTTCAAGATTTATTGATAAAATAAGTTTAGAGAAATTAAAATAATTTAAATTCTTGTACAGACCATGCCTGGGCCAGGAATAAATAGCCTGAAAATTAGAGACTGCTGTAAAATACAAAAATAAACACTTAAAAAGAACCGAGAACACCAACAAAGGGCACTGAAAAGTATAAAAAATATAATAGGCCCCCCGTACTTCACGGTATGGTCGCATGCTGTCAGGTGGCCATGGTCTGCCTATACCCAGGTCCCCTGCAATAGACCCACTTGTGACATAACACCGTGTGGTTTTCCGATTTCGACATACCACTTCACCGTTAGCTCCGGTGAGGTTATGACTCGTGGGGGTTTCCACATGATAAAAAAGGTACCTACTGGACTGTTTGGGTGTCTGTTCGAATTATTTTTCACTTTTCAGTGCCCTTTGTTAATTTTTTTTTGAATTCGGTTAACCTTTTTTATAGTATTTATTTTTCCATTTTTAGTGTAAGGTACGTACGTACTGAGTAGATACGGTATTTAGAATATTTCTGTGATGTAAGTTACCGAACAGTAAGTACGTAACACGGACGGACGAAGGACGGCCCTATTAAACTGAACTTAATATAAATTAAGTTCAGTTCAATAGGCCCGTCCTTTATTTAGATAAGATGGTAAGGTAAGTGGGTCAGATTATTCAGTTTGTTTAGCAACTGATAAAAAATCCGGGCCCGCAGCAGGCTCGCAGAGGTAGATTTCGATTTCGTGAGATTTTTTTTTTTTTAATTTTTTCGAAAATCTACCGCCCAGTCCTTCCATTTGGGGGAATATCCCCCATTCACGAACTTAACCTTCATTTTTGCCCTGTTGATTTTTCGTCCAAGTTTGAAAGAAATCGGTGCATAATTGCGACCTCTATCGTGCCGGTAAAATTGAGGTACATACTTACATACATATATATATAAACTTTTTAACTGGCAGTTGTTTTGGGGTCTAGGGATCATAACTAGATCTCCTGTGAAGAAATTTTTGGAAAACTCGACAACTGGTACAAAACCAATACGTAGACTTTCTTCGAAATCTACCTAAAACATACAGCCTGGAATTTACAAAATTCCTTACTTATCAATTGCTTATAACGATAATCTTGTTGTTATGTTTGTAAGAAAAGATAGGAACGAAGGCCTGATTCTCTTCAGGTATTACTACTGTATAACATTGAGTGCACGTTGCAATTCAATCGATAATCGACTGTAATTGCTCTCGAGTTTTTTATCATTTCTCGTGGACAATGTGGTAAGACAATGGAATGACACATTAACTATTACATGAAGAGGATAGCGGAGATAGTTACATTTGTGACGAAAGCATAGGTACTTGTAACTTGTTTGTTCATGACATGACGTTGGTTCTGAAGAAATATTAATAACAACTGTCGAGGATTATAGGTTACTATATAAATGGTTTTAGTAACAGTTCATACGGTTATTGGGTTTGTAAGTTTTTGACCGCATTTAAATCGATCTGTGCTTGGGATTTTGAATTGCACTGTAGTTACGATTTATTATCAACATTGGATCTTTCAGATGTCGACAAATTAATGAACACCGAATGTAAGGAGATTCTCAATCATTTTCTCCCAGAGAGAGCTAGAGAATGCGGTGTGTTCGTGGGAGGAGGATTTACTCTTCTCCAAATTTGCTAGGAGGAGAGAAAACTCTCGGCCCTTACAAAGAATGGGTTCGAAACGGTGGTCAGGATCTATCGGAGCTTGGTTCCTTAATCTGCACTGATTGTTTACCGCCTCTCCTTTCAATAGGTCTGATGTTGGAGATGGTTGTTGCTTTTAATCGGTTCGGTAAGATTAAAAGACGTATTATAATTTAAATCTCGTATTCTACTAGATATTTGTTATATTCTACGACATTGTAGACAGTGGTCACAATTTATCAGTTCATTTTGAGAAGTAAAACGTGTTGATTGATTGAAGAGGATCATTTTGATCATGACTAAGTTACCTAAACAACACAATGAGTAAAGAATTTGAAAATTTAAGAAACATACTTCGTTTCATCTTAGTGACTCAAGTTCAGTACAGTCAGGTTTTTTTTCAACTACGTAGACTTGACAGACATAATTTACTATTACTGGCTGGCTGGCTATTAATATAAATTACTATGACTGGATTTACCGTTATAATGTTAATCTGCTAAACCGGGGAAGTACCTACCCTTACGAACAGAAACCCGCAGTCAAACAATACAAGTAGTATTGTTAGTTTGTTGCATATTATTAGTATTATTCTAATGTTGAAATCTGTCAAATTAAAATGAAAATTACCCACACTTTACATTACATGCTCAAAGATTTCCATGCTTAGTTTGGGAATATATAAGGCTATGTAATATGTCTCAGAACATTAGTATGATTGAGTAACATTATGTCCAACAATAAACATAATACAGGAATTTGAGTTACGTTGTAATGGTTTTACCTGTTGATGTATACAGTTTAGAAATAAATTAAAACATAAAGCGTTAGTTGTCATGTTCAAATCTAACGGTTAATTTATATGGCTTTGTTTTAGAACCAAGACGCATCTATCATTACCAATAGCGGGAAAAATCAACACGAGTACGTAAACTCATGCGCATGTAGTTTGATATGAGCTACGTAAATTACCTTTTACCTTAACCTAAAAATTTTGTCGATATTAAAATAAATTAGTATGGATTAGGCACTGATAACGGACACCAGGCCTTGTTTTTTTTTTAACAAATCAGTCACTCGGCTCGGCTGTAGTAAGCAGTTACTCGTGCTTGTTTTCTTAATCACGTTATGTTAATAAACCATAAACATTCAATAAATGAAATTGATGACAAAAATATATTTTTTGCATTTAGGTGGTCGCAGAAATGAGAAAGCTTACCTCTCTCATTTCTGCGACCACCTTCTTAGGGTATCTAAAAGGCAGATGGTTTAAACTTTAAAGCCTACCTCCATTCTTCGTTAAGCAAATAGGCTGGATCTATTACTTATTTGTTTGATTTTATTTTGGATTTGTTCACAATCGGCGAAGACATTGAGAAATAAAAAGAAAATACTTTTGAAGTGCGTTACTTTTGTGAATTTCAAGTTTCACTGTTATTTAATTGTTTAGTGTTTAAAGGGGTAAAATTATTGGTAAGTTCTGATGTGTCTGATAGTAGACCTTACTTCCGCACACAGTCAGTATCTGTGTGTATTAAGTGGCGTTAATCTGCCAACTCTTGCTGCGTAACTTTATCAGAGATTTTCTTCCTCTCTATTTCAGGGTTCCCTATCTGTTGCCGGCTTAACGTTACGGTTTGAAATCGTATCTAGACACGACAAACCCTTCTAGCCCCTCATCGCATCTTTACCGTACCCTCTGTTAATCAGACGAGACGCCGACAACCAGAGCAGCACAAAATGTTTGACCACTCCTGTCTCTTCGCAGAATGTTGAACGAAAGTAGCAAAGTCTTCCACAGAAAATAACTTTGCCGGTACTGATGCTCAGGGTTTTGCCGCCAAGTACCTTAAATGACCCTTGATGTAGCTTTTAGGTACGAATATTAATATAAAAATCTATTCGTTTCAGATAGGTACTCACAAGTAGTGTTAGTAGTTCAAAAGCTACCAATAAAAGCTTCTTAGAAATTTTCAAACTTGTGACCGTGGGACCAGATAACCCTAAACTTCTTTTCTTTTCTTTTTTTATATAAATAATACTAGCAACGTGGGTCACACATTAATAGTATTCTTGTTAACCCCTCCAGCTAAGCTAAATGCTTGTGTTAGGATTGAGTTTACGTCGGTAGTGCACTATCGCGATTACCAATTTATGTTACCTCTTAGAAACAGCGACAGCATTTTAAGAGTGTATAAATCCTCTGACCTTATTGATCACGATCATGTACAGAGAGTAAACATCTTCGAATAACCTTACACGCGATTGAAGGAATAGAATTTTGTTATCTTTGGGAATAACAGATATAATTTGGTATAATAATTATTGATAATCAGCATAAACTGGTTCAACGAGTAGATGATCAAATGTGAGAATAACAAGTTTAAGAGCATATTAAGGACTGTTTATTTATTTCTTCCTTTTTTATCTAATCTTAAGTAATAAATAGTTTTAAGTATACAATTCTTTAGAAATGACTTTGATGATAAATTCTTTAGAAATATTAAATTTATTGAAATAAAAAAGAATTTTAAAAATACCATACGTTCCTCGTAACAAGAATTCCTCGTATCATATAAATATTAAAACGATTAGAGACTGGTTTCATTTCTTATTTACTTCTATTTTGATACCTGACAAAATTAGATCTAATGTGGTCTTGGCCTTATATATTTACCCAAGATCCGGTCTCTTTAAGTCTGTTTTAAATGATCACTTAACCCGTCTTAAGTTTAAGTTTTGATCTACATTTTAGTAGGTGTTAATTTAATATTATTATTATTTTTTAAAATACTTGCTAAGAGGGTCACACATTACTAGTATTCTTGTTAACCTCTCCAACTAAGCTAAATACTTGTGTTAGAATGGGTTCACGTCGATAATTCACTGGATGGGATTCGAACCCGCAACCACTGAACGCAAGACCGACGTCTTAGCCATTACGCTACCGCCGCTTATTAGTTTATTAACATTTTATTTTTATTAACCGCTTGACTTTAAATGTAGATAAACATGAGTAAAGCTTTTTACTCGTATTTTAACTATTACTTACTCTTATAAGTTACTTATATCGACATATTACATGAGTAAGAGATCCAATTTACTTTTTTATTGTATATTTTTTATAGATATATAAGTTTCACATAATGCACTATTTACTATATATATAGTTTAGTGTCCAGATAGCATAAATGCCTACATGAAGAGGATCGATATTGTAAATATTTTTGAAGTGCTCTACAGTCAATAGTGATTTCATTCATTTATCTGATTAGCTACTGGTCACCTTTACAAGTTATTGTTTATTTTAAAATCATTCTTAACAGTTCTATTTACGGCTAAACTGTTTAATGTACTATTATTTTTACAGTTAGCCTCATAAGCTTCTTACAAATCTGAGAAGACTACAGATAACCGCTATCACAGAGAAAATAAAATTATATTGTATCAATTGACGAATTGCAGTCATAAAAACATAAAGAAATTTCCATTGTATTTAGAAACAGCTGTAACAAAGTATTAATAAATATATCCTTCTTTTTTAAACGACTTACTTTGAATCTCCAACCTCTCTAATTTATCTTCAGCCCTCGCTGCAACTTCCAATGGACTCTCTATGTGGTAAAATATACTGGCACCCACCAGCAAGTACATTATGTGCAGCGCAAGCATGCACGCCAACTGCTTTTTTGACATCATCTTGACTAGCTTCTTCTATAATAATTTCGTCAACCAACAAAATGTTTTTCACTCTATAAACACTTCTTATATCACAGTAGTCTTCAGGTCAAATTAAGAAGAAAATGACACAAACAATCATAAACTTTTTATAATCCATTTTGTCCAATTTCGCGGGAATACAAACTCGAGCTTCACAGATTTCAGTAGTAAAAACTTTTGTGTTAAGTAGTTCAGATGGAAACTGAAGAGTAGATCGCTCGAAATTTTCTTTAGGTACCACATTATATTAAGATCCTCATTGAAGATTGTTCACTACCACTTAATTTAGTTAAAGGGACATTTTGTACGTGCATCGTAGGATTCAATAATTGTTTAGCAAACTTGAGATGACACTTCCCGATTGAGCGACGTTCGGCTCGAGCGCTCGATGCGATAGAATGATTTTCCCGGCGCGCGCGCCTACGAATCGTGCGCCGACAGCTCTTACGTCCTTTTTTTATACGGCAAGCTCTAAATATTAGAGTGACAACGACACGAATTAACTCGTCGTAAAGGATAATATGTAAGGTTATTACCGACATAGTTATAGAGCGAGTGCTGACGCAGTGATAATACTAAGACGCCGAGGCGAAAGACTTCGTTTATAGCCGCGGGATTAACGAGGATTCTGTGTTTGATAAGGTGAGAGCGTTACATCATTGTCTGATAGCAAATTCTTCCTCTACAACCTTAGTGTACACGCTTAGGACCGATTAATTGGGATTGCTCTTGTTGACGATAAGTAGCAACTTTAATGATAAATTGAAAACTGTAATAATACACAATAATGAAAACTTGATAAAATATTGTTACCAATCTGGTTAAGAGTAATATATAAAATGAGTCATCAAATTAGTGTACATTTTCGTGTATTGACTCAAAGATAATGATCGTTCCGTACAGAAATGCTAAACGATGCGGCAAAGGGTTGGGTGACGTATTGTGTAAAACCATAGTATTGTTGCGAAGATAGGTAACTACCTGTTGATCTGTATACCTGTTGCTGAATGTTTACGTCACAAATACAGTGTTTACCTGTTGGTAAGTGAAGTGGTCACAAGACTTAAACAGGAATTTACAATAAATAAATACATTATTGCGAAATATACTTTATGGAAGTCTTTCTTATAATTACCCTTTTACCTGTTATTAGTAGCGTAAGTACATTCATATTATTTATCCTTTTCGGAAATACTTCCGTACGTCAATATTGGTGCAATTTCATACTGAATAGTGAACAGCATGTCATTTAACACGTATACATATAGATGAGTTCGATATTCAGTTTTTGAGTAATGATGACTCATGCAAATGTGAGGATATTTTTTTTACTTTTGTAGGCATTCCCTGTTGACAACGAGGGCGTTGACACCGGTGATAGGTCCTGTGATTGGAAACTTGTATTTTATTTACGACAAGATTTCTCCACTGTTTGCCAGGGTATCAGGAATGTTTTTAATCACATGATCAAAACCCCCGTGACTTCAGTGTGGTTTTAGTCGCTTTGATTCTGTTATTATCCTTTCGCCGTGCAGTGACCAAGTGCAGTCAGCAATGAGGTGGCAACCAAACAAACTCAATTCGTTATATATTGATATCGTTGACTTCTACTTAATTATATGTAATCTGTTGCGATTTTCAAAATCGAGGTTTTCTTTTGCCACTCCTGAGTCTTAGCACCCATGAGACGCAGCAGTTGGAATGTATGCCTTTTAAAAATTGAGTATTTATACTCAACTTAGCTCTTAATATGGTTATATAATTTTATAAGTTACTTAATTTGCGATTATGATCAATTCACGTGCTAATGAAGTGTTGAGCAGCTTAGCAGACATATCTGTTAGTCGGATATTCTAAATTAACAACACATTAATCGAATAACTAAAGGTAATTACGTAACAAAACTTGATTCTAGTACGTCTATGTATTACAAGGCTTGGACCAGAATCACATAACTCTAGGTAGACTTATGGAGGGACAGCTTGTCTAGTTTTAACGAGTTGAAAGAGTTGTGCACTGTTTTGGCACCGATTAGGGTGCAATGACTTCTATTCTTTTTTTATATTATAGGGGGCAAACGAGCAGACAGGTCACCTGATGGTAAGTGACTACCGCCACCCATGGACAATTACAACTCAAGAGTCACAAGTGCGTTGCCGGCCTCTAAGGTGGGAGTAGTGGAAGGGTGGAAGAGGGGGAGAGGGGGGAGGGAAGTTAGAGACTCCGGTAACCTCACTCACTCGGCGAAAAGCAATGCAATTATTGCTTCACTGCCGGTTTTCTGTGTGTGTTTCCGTGGTATCACTCCGGTCGAGCCGGCCTATACGTGCAGAAGCATGGCTCTCCCACGATATTCTTTTGACATACAGTAGATACATTTGTCACCAGCCTATCATGGCTATACCTAAATTATTATCTTGTCTCGTTAAACCGTGAAAAAAAATAACAAAAATTATGAAATAATATTTTTATTAAACACTAAATTAAACAACAAAAACGAAATCAAAAGAAGGTGCCAAACAAATTTTTTAGGTCGGAAATCGAAGGAAGTATACAATTAAAATGACTAAATAAACGTAAACGTCTATATTATTACGTAAACGTGTTAAGTGAATTAAAGGCTTTCTGCTTTTTAGCCTTATTTTATGTTTTTTATAGTCATGTTAGGATACAAAAAATTTCGGTCTTAAATTTTATTTATTTTAACATTTTAGGATTTCCATCTAGTTAATCGTTATTCATCGTTACAAAGATTGATATAGATAAATATGCGAAAATATCAATTCGTTAAGTAAACTTTAGTAGGTGGGTACCTTCTTTATTTAGATACGCACAAATATCTTGTGTTGCACGGGAAGTCTTGACTTCGATACTTAACTCAAGGTTTTTAAAATTACCTCCTTGAATTTACTGACTGAAATTAACTTATAAGGTTTAGTCTGACTATAGGGTTGTCTTAAAAGATTATCACTGTAATCTGTCAAGCAGTTTTCAGTGAGATTAATTGATTTCTTAAGTGCGACTTATGAAGTTCTACACAATATTGTACTTAAAGAGATTTTTTACAACGAGGCTGAGTAGTAATAAGAAAACTGAAGTAATGTATTGTCCGCCATTTATCGTGTCCAAACACTTTGCGGTAAAATGATAGCGTAAGAATGGGTATTACCGGTCACTTAACAAGGAATTATTAAAAATCAGATAATAATCAATATTTCTTTATTAATCTTTTCACTAATTAAATTTTCATCATTCTTCTAATAAAATCACAATCATTGATAGCAATAAGTAAAACAAATTGGGCCCAATCAATACTTGAAAGAAAAAGACTGACTGGTATTAAACACCATGGCAGGTAATACCAATCACCAGGTTGTTAATACCAGGCAAGCTTTGTTTAAGCATAAGTTGGAAATATAACCCTTAGGAGAATCATACGCTGAGCACTGTGAATGAGCCCAGAGGTCACATAGTACACAACTATACCACAGCTCGTTATTTTCACCATAATTGTAGCAGATTATACATCTGTAAAAAGTTTGAAAAACATAGCCACATCCTTCCTGTTGGAGGTAATAAGTTAGCTCTATTTAAGCTCGTGGCTTGAGCTTTCCTGATGAATACATTATATCTTTTTATGAATCCTTTCAGTCGTTGCCAGCTAATTCAAGAATTTTCAACACTACGTCCCCGCCCCACCCCCGCTTAAAATGAAAAGGCATTATCTGTCTAACCGCTGGCGAGTCAAGTTGGCGCCAGATTTTTTTTTGTAACATCCAAACAAACAGTGCACCCTGATTTTGTGACAGCTATGTTATCTTTAAACTGTCTTTAATAGTTTCATTAGTGACTGAACTACTTTGTGAATGTGTCCATTCTGAAAACTTTCATTTATTCATCAAGTCGCGTCTTAAAGAGACGTTTGACAAGACTTGTTTGGATTGCACAGGTTAAAGAGACTGGTACCAGGTTAAACGAACTTGACTGTTAATCCTACTAATATTATAAACGTGAAAGTTTGTGAGCATGAATGGATGTATGGATGTTTGTTAATCTTTCATGCAATAACTACTGAACCGATTGCGATAAAACTTGGTGTGTAGATAGCATTTGGTATTTGGTAAACTACGTAGAGTTTTTTTTTCACCCTAACCACAATATCACAAAATGAAGGTTTTCGACCAGTTCGTCCTACCTGTTATGATCTACGAAGCCGAGTCGTTGACATTAACAGTGGGGTTAGTTAGTCCACAAACTTAAAGTCTTAAAGTGAGCTGTAGATATAGGATAAAATTCGTAATGAGTGAGGTTGATAGTTTTGTTAGTACCAAAGTTATTATTTTTAATGCAACTGTTATTTGTACAGTTAATACTTACTAATACATGTTGATACCGCATGCTTTACCGTTGCTACACACACACACACACACACACACACACACACACACACACACACACACACACACACACACACACACACACACACACACACACACACACGCACGCACGCACGCACACACACACACACACACACACACACACACACACACACACACACACACACACACACGCACACACACGCAACACGCACTCAGACACACATTTGAGTGTCGTTATTCCTGTTGTCAATAAAATTATGTATACAACAGTGAAATGGAGTGCCAGGAGCTCTAAAATACAGGTCTATGACTTAGTTTGGACGCCAGATCTCCCACAAATTGCAATTTTTCTAAGCATCTGTCAACTGTTCAATTTATGCACCTTAATGTAATTTATGAAGATAAATAAAAAATTATTTATTATTTCTTTTCCATTCAACTTTGATTCTCGTTAACCTGTTAACATTTTCTCATTAACCTGTACGAATTCGTACGACTACAGAATACAACAAATACTGCCTAACTACTTGATACAACAGCGAAGAGAAGGATATAACATTATAAAACTATGGTAGAACTATTACAACAGAAAGGAAATAGGTTATTACAAAGAATTACACGTTTACGAGGTAATATCGACGTAATGTCAAAATTATAAATTATGCAAATAGTACAAGATTTCGCTTAAGATGTTGTTCTACTACTTTTTAGGGTTCCGTTTAACAAATTTGAACATTTCGCAGGTAAATCAAAACCTATAGGGTACTTCCTATTGACCTACAATCATGAAATTTGGTAAGAAACAAGGTTTGACAGCACAAGTACAGAAAAATCTGAAAGTCGTTAATTAGTTGTTATATCACATAAAAAAATAGTTTTTGTAGTAGTAGTGTAATTACAAACTTATATTTTG
This sequence comes from Euplagia quadripunctaria, assembly GCA_963859945.1. Lineage (NCBI taxonomy): Eukaryota > Metazoa > Arthropoda > Insecta > Lepidoptera > Erebidae > Euplagia > Euplagia quadripunctaria. The sequence continues at coordinate 6,842,829 of OY982573.1, forward strand.
CGGTTGGAAAGTTGACTTTGTCGTACATCGCAACCGCAATGTTAAGTTTGTCTTTCGGAAAAGACGGCAAAAAATCTTCGAGAATTTATTCCTGATATGGACGTTTCATCTACATACAAGTTTGTTTGCTTACGAAACCCTTGGAGCGCGAGTCAGACTCGCGCTTGTCTGGTTTTTTTTAAAGAATGAAGCCGTATTAATTAATAAGTCCATTTTTATACTAATAATGTCTGTTTAAATTAATAATAGAACAAGTGTGTGTAAAAGATGTGATACGTGCTTAAAATATTTCTTTACCTAAAGTTAAAAGGGCTATTACAGAAAACAGCTTTTTACGCACATCTCTGATCTCGGGAAATGATAATTCGATTCGTGTTTATAAATGTTGTTGTTTGTTCGTGTGTTGATGGTGAAATTTATTAAACATACTGTGTCTAACTATCGCTTTTTAAAACTAGTACCTGGGAGACCGAGCTTTGCGCGGTAGCTTTTTGTAACATCGTAATTTTTTATTAAAATTGCGGTTCTACATTAAGCACAACTAAGCAGTTGAACATAAAATGCAAAACTGTATATGTTTACAAACTTTCATCAAAATCGTTGGAGCCGTTTCGGAGACACCCGAAATATAAATACATACATAAACAAATACATACATACAAGAATTGCTCGTTTAAAGTAATAAGATTTTATTTCGTTTCCTTTACTTTATACACTCTTGGAGGCCTCCAAGAGTGTCCCTTGAGCTGTTAACACTGCAATGGACTCTTAAGGAAAGTTAATGACAATATCTTTGTTATTGGAAGTATTAATAGGCTTTGGTAATTATTTTTATTTATTATTATTTTAAGTGCCTAGTGCTACCTCGACCATTTCTGGTCTTTTATAGCGCTTGGTAATTGTTTAGCATCAGGGCGCAAGTATTTAGTAATAAGGAAGACTGAAGTTGAGTTGTTGAATATTTTAAGTATTTTATGCTGTAGTTAAATACTTGCCTGTAGATGTTTAATGTTAGTAAGTAATTTTATTACTATAACAATTGTGGAAATAGTATTATTAATAGCTATCCGTTCTGGTTACTTAATCATATTACAAAATGATTAAAAATGAAAGCCACAATAGATTTTCAAATCGTGTTTTGGAGATACTGCGACAAGCCTAGACTATGCTACTATATTATCAAGTGTAACGAACATTCCATTCCATTTGTCAACTCATCTGTGACAAACTTTCCGTATTTCCTCATTTTCTGCAAGTCGCTTGGTTTTAAAAGATTCGAATACAAACTTTCCGTAAATTGTGTTGTACTTCGGTCCTAGAATAATCGAAAAATACCTTTTCCCGTTAACTATTTTAGGTCACCCATTGAGTATCTACTAAATACTGTTGCATGAATACCTCCTATAGATCAAATCCTGAAATGGGGTGGAATGGAGAATTCTCATAGCGCGATGTAGGATTAGTAGTTACTTCGTAGTTCAGCTCGTCTTCGCTAGATGATATTGGAGTATGTTTTTGCTGTATGTGGAAGTCGCCACAACATGTCAAGACGTGATGTCAATGATATCACTTCTATCAGGTAATTCCTTTCCCTTTGGTTTTTAAACACGAGGAAAACACCTGCGTCATAACTTAGGTATTACTAAAACGGGGTTAATGATAAAGAACCTTACCGTCAATAGGGTACAACAGCATTTTCATTATCGGCTGAGTCAGTCTGTGACCACGGCCAGCGCAACCTGGTAACAGCATTCTCCTAATTGAATCAAAGCTTAGCTCCACTTTACAGGAGACTACAATTGACTTGCAAAAGTAACTAATGTAGTTCTCTTTGTCTGCTTCAACAGTCGCCAGAGTTACATAGAGAGCGGAATACTGAGCTAAGTTTTCGAAAAACCCCTGGTGTAGCGAGTACTTGTAGGTACACTGGTAAGTTTAAGCTTCAACTTTATCTGTCAAAGAAGATCTCTGTCTTACCATTTATTTTTCATAAATAAAATTCAGCTTTTATACTATGACGAGAATAGAAGTAAAGTAGAATTACAACTTATCACACTTTCAGGGTAATGAATGACGTGGCGTCTGATATCATCCCGAAAATAATATTTAAAAAATACGCTTTATATTATGACGAAGGTCTCAATTCTTTGCACCTTTGGGGCTCCATAGCTGCCAAAGACATTATGATCCAAAGTTCTTAGGTACTTGGTCACCGTTCCTACCTCGGTTGGGTACATAAACAGAAAAAAACTTTCAGCTATTATAAAATGACGAAGGTCTGGCGATCGTGGGTTTTTACTCTATAATTATATGTACATAGTTTTTTGGCTCTAAATCCAGTTTTATTTTCAAGTTCACTTCCCAGCTACTATACTGGTAACGAGGTACCGGTGAATATAAACAAACCCTACCGGTGTATCTAGTAAAATATTGCCGTGAAGTATAGCGTAGTGCACATACAATGTTCAAATATTTTTAAAAGAGAGTTTTCTGAGAGAATCGGATAAAATAAATTTCTATTATCTGAAACTCAGAGACATGATTTGTTATTTTTTTTTAGTAGGGTTATTACTTATTACATACGTCCACTACATTACGTCTGTAAGGCCAGCCGCCCCATAAAATAGCAAATAGTTCCCATTAAAACCGATTCCTCGATTCGTAGTCTACAACTCGAGTAATCCTCATTCATAGAATATCCCAAGTCACAACATTTATGAATCACACTCTTATTAAAAACATCATAGTCTCATTGACGTGCGCATTACAAGTTCGGTTAGATTTCCCTACACAGCAGTTTCCTCCTATTACTCCATGAGATGTATAAACCCACAGAGCAGTGAATTAATATTAGCCACAACCTACGATCGGAGTCGTTCCGTTCTCTGGTGATAAATCCTAGGTTCGATTAAACAAAAGAGTTAATCAAATGTCCATCGCTATTGTAACATGGATGTAAGTAAACAAACTGTTACAATTTGAAAATTTAAAAAAATGGACCACAAGTTATCTCGGAACATCCTGAACAACCTCATTAAATATTTTTTTCCAGTTGGCACTTTTATATACACATTCATTAGGTGGCCAGTTGATGTCCCACTCCTAGTGGCTTCTCCAATCACAGGATGGACATCTGGGGTATGAGACCCTGGCCTCTTCGAGCTACTGCAGTCTAAGTTCCGTTTCCCCATACGAGACTTGCGGTATCTCTTACCATAGCTCCCTCGCTCTATCTTTTTTCCTTACCCTAATTTACCTTCTTCCTTTGTCTCGTCTGAAAACGATTACATTCACAAGGAGGGTTGGCGTCAGGCAGCAGCCGATTAAAAAAACCAACCAAAACAAACTTTGCAACGTTACACATTGGAAATAAAATAAATTAATTTGGAAAAGGGCAGGAAGGTGATGATTAATTTAATTAAGAATTGGAAATGGTAACAGGACAAGGACATTTACACATACAATTATTATTTGCAATGTCAACATGACAAACTTATTACTGTAGAACAAGGATAGTCACAGTAGTAATATATATACAGCGTGACTAAGAGTTTGCCAAGATGGTGTTGCAACGTGTTCCGCCACATAACATTTTGTAATTAATTCGGAACTACTATACGTGATACTTGCGATTACTTACCAAAACCAAAAACTGTTCTGTTCTGTTAAACAACTATTTACCTAGTGTTGTTTGAAAAACAACAAAACAAAAAAAAATGTCACAGTTAAGATGACAGTCAAACTTTTGTTGCAGATGCTTATAGGCACTGAAAATTGCTTACTATCAGACATGCCGTTTTCTTCTTTGCTTCCTTGCTATTAAAAAACGATCCAGTCAAATGCAGATAATACACTTAATAATGAAATAGTGCTAAGAAAACATGTTGTAACGTTTTTAAATGAGATAACATGTTGAGTACAAATACTATAAAATGACTAAGCTTCTAATAAATTACGTATTTATTACAAGACATGTTTACCCCATCTGATAACTAAATGTAAGCGATACGCATACCAAAGAATCATTGTAGACGACAAACATCTTGAATTGAACTTATACTATTTCTATAAAGCTTGTGTACTTTTTATACTGATTTTTGACAATTTCATCGGACTTGTTATCAGGTGGTTCGGATTTGATTCCTACTAAGTATAATACGGACATGCACTACTTACCAAAGCATTCAACTTACCCGGAGGACTAACCAAGAATATTAGTAATGTGTGACCTGTTTTAGTCGTTAGTAAAAAAAGTAACTAATTTTGAGTATCTTATGCATGGGACATCCACAAAGGGTTATTTATACCGCCTTTAAGTCACAGACAATCTGACCAGATGTTCCGTATATCTCGTCAGGAGCTCAAAGGGCTATGACGATGGCTTTGCCGAATATTTCCCTAATCGTTAGGTCTACCTGACCTCTGCAGGGTTAATTTCACAGGAAAATCAAAATCCGTAGTGCTCTATTTACGAAAAGTTTTAAGTGACCTCCGCTGGTGGTGAAAAATGGTATTTCAGTATTCTACCCACATTTTATACCGATTTCAACCCAAAAGTCATTCCGTTTTCAATCTACGGCAATAAATATAATATTTTTTCCGTATTCTACTTAAAATATATTCCACTTTCGATCTATTGCAATTTAATATAGATTATGGTAGAGACAGTAAAATAATCTTAACCTATTTAAAATAACATAACACATGTTTGGTTCCGTTTCGTCGAAGAGTACCTTTGATGTCATTGAGTTGGTTGTCAATCTATGATTATTTTATAATTATTACGAATCTGTTATTTTACTTAAGTTTCATCCTCCGCGCCTTTTCACAACTTATTTGGGGTCGGCTTTCAGTCTAATTACGATACGGCCGAACTCTGATATTTTACGTGAAGCGACTTCCATCAGACCTCCAGAAGCCAAGTACTAAGGGATATCGAAGTTCTGTAGTTAGACCAGGTAGTCGGACTTTTTATGGCTCCAACTACCGATGTACACAGATGTTTGTATGGCACCCGGGACCAACGGTTTAACGTGCTCTCCGAGGCACGGAGGGGTCTCAATGTGTTAAGAATGGTCACCTATCCTAGACTGACTTGGCTAGTATTACTTAACTTTGTAATGTGCTAACCTACTCGGTTACCACTTAGCCAGGAGCCCCTGATTTTACTTAAGTTCAAGATATAATATTGTTGTCTTTAAAAATATGCCTAATATTGCTCTTGTTGACATTGTGATACATATATAAGTAAATGTTTATTTACTAGATGAAAAATATTATAAAAATTTTTGGTGTTTGTTTTTATTTTTGAAAAGTTGTAATTTTCTTTTATATTTTGTGTTTGTTGATTTTTTAAATATGTAATTATAGACTAATTCTTCTTAATATTGCTATAAATATATCACGACATGAATAAAGGTGTTTAACAATATTAATAACATTGTTTTTTCTAGCTGAGACGTTACGTAGGTAACCAATATCCTTTTTTTTTTACGTGTGGAGACCCCCACGGGTACCAATTCACTGATTGCACGATGCCGTGGTTATGTCGGACTCGAACCGACTAAAACCACATGGTTTACGAAATTTTATAGTCGGGAGATGAGGTATGCCCTAGAAGGATTACCACTAACTTAATTATTATTATTATTTTCCTTATTATCTATAATATTATCAACATTTTTACAATTTATATTTTACGACGAATGATGCCGATTTTGCTGACGATTGGTTGGCTTTTAATTGTTCGAATCCATAATTATTATTAATCTTCCTAAACTTAAAATCAGTTTCGAACTTTTAGCCTAAGAAAATTAATGAACTTGGTGTTGATGTTATAAAATTTTCTCACGTTGTTGTAGTCTAGTGGAATCGTCTCATTTCTTAACTTGTGTTTATTTTGAAGAAAAAATAAATATTTTTTTCCTACGTAGTTAGTTTTTATAGTTAACCACAATATGACTCATGCCATAAGCATGTCTGTAGACAAATAAAAAAGTCATATAATGTTACATGTAGTGTTATTATGTAAACTACAAAAACTCAAATGGTTCATTATTGGTATTTCATAATTTTCATTATCATTGCAAAGTGTATAACTTCTGATTATTATATTTTTTGCGAAGTGTATTAACTACATATATACCTACAGTGTTTTTTTAATGCTCCTCCTCCTTTTGAGTACGAGACTCGACGACGGAGGGCGTGCACCACAAAGCCAGTCAGCCTGCGACCACGGCTAGTGCAACCTGGTCGAAACGTCAGGCAATTCAGATGTATGTAATACCTATTTCGTAATGGCGTTAATACCCGTATATGTACATACTTATTTCATGGAACGTGAAAGTTTAAAAGTCGGTATGTTAATTGCAAACTCAAATTATCCCCTCAAAAAAAGATATCAACGTGATCCATAGATATCAATGATAATTCACAAATTTTCCAAAGCTGTTCTAAAGATATCCCAACTCCGAAAGCCTGTTTAAAGGATCAATGCCTTTGAGACGGACACTTATATAAAACTCATCACTGACAACACCTAGTAATCAAATATTTACAGTCCCATGATAATCTATAGTTGATCCGCTACAGGCATTAAGGCATTAACGAGAAAGCCAAGTCCATGCGTCACTTTCATGGAAACCTGAAGGTTAAAATGGCTAATTAAGGTTTATTGACAGCAATTTTGTGTTGTCGGGGATCAAGAAAAATAGAACAAGGCCCTTTTAAGCCTCTTATTTTGTATTTAGGAATAGGGTGTACTATACTTCGAAGACAAAGGTAGAATCGTTCGACCATGTTGTTGGGTAAACATAAAAGACGCACCGCGGACAATCGTTTTGTATGTGTATATTGTATGTTTATATACATATTACATGCACATATTATTGTGAATGTCCGCAATAATTGATGGGTCTTAATATCCATCATTGAAAATCACGTATTATGTCGGTGGTATAAGTCCGACATTATTTAATAAATCTTTTTGAATCGGATGCATTAATTTGTATTACTAGAATTCATTATAAATTACTATAACATTCACCTGTCACTGTTAAAAAAAGATAGTCATAATAGTATAGTCTCAGCACTGCAATGATACACAAAAATTCAGGAACAAAAAAAGGAACCGCAAAGCTCGTAGCTTTATTTTATAAATAGCACCCCACCCTGGCGTCGAACGAGTAGCAGAGGCATCTTCAACAATCATCAACATATTTCAATCAATTTACACAAAACCTTAACTACTTAACTAACTAATCAACTTGGCTGAACAGATTTTCTTGAATTAAGTATATATCTAGAAACACTCTCGAAGTCACCTTTAAAAAAAAAGCACTTAAATCGGTTCATCCTTTTGGGATCTACAATGCCACAGACAGACACACAGACACACAGATACACAGACACACAGATATACAGACACACAGACACGTCAAACTTATAACATACCTCTTTTTGCGTCGGGGGTGAAAAATAAAATTCATCGCAGTAAGCGATAGATTAGGAATTCAGTAGGTACCACAATGCGACAGTCTTGTAATTTTTTTTGGCAATAAATCCAAGGATTTTAGTTCCATCCTCATTCCGTCATATTTATTAGCCATACAAACATTTCATACAAGGTGAACATTAGTTCATTGTTTGTAAATTTTGTAGGAAAGTTCTTAATCCGCACGTCTGCATGAATTTTATTGAAGGTTCTTTAGCCTCTAAGAGGTGAATTACTATCAAACAGAGTTATCGTTGACCGAAAACTGAAATATTAGGTTTTTTATGAGGTTAGTGCCTTTTAGCATAGTTTACTCCGTTGTTTTCTTTATTGTTACATTTTAACTATTTTTTAATAGTCTGAAAAGTTAAAATAGATCGTTTGAGTTTCTTTGTATGTTTTAATATTATACTCTTGTTCTTGCTAACACATGATTTTAAGTAAACACTATAAATAAACATAGTTAACATCCGAAGTATCATCAGGCAGATAAAACTGGTCTTGCAATAATAAAAGTTTTGGGCTCAAACACCGATACATTACCGACGTGACTCCGTTCTTCCACCCTCAATGAGTTCGCTTACTGTAAATGTTAACAAAGATACTATTTCGTTCATGTTTACAGGGTTGATCATTGTTTAAAAAAATAAGTGTGTGTGCAAATTCACACACGGCAGAAGTGAAACTTCAGAAATTACGTAAAAACAGTACGCAGGCGCAAGGACACGTGCCAGCATACGAAGATTATAGGAAACTCTGTAAACTTGTATTCTATCTAATTTTTTTTATTTTTTATAAGATTACTAGCAACGTGGGACTCTCGCAGACTAAATCCTATTTATGAATGTCTCTTTTTAGTGTAACTTTTTCGTTTCATCGAATTTTCAAATCACAACGATTATAAAGAAGTTTCACTTCAAAAAAGTATAAATAATTTCTCAATACAAAGGAATCCTCTAATGGTGGATCCGTTTTACTTTGGAATCTCTACCCTACCGCTGATTGCTAAAATAACGTTCAATCCATCCATCCATCAGTTTTTTAAAAACTATTCTTTTTTTTTCTTAAAAAAAAATACTAGTAACGTGGGTCACACATTACTAGTATTCCTGTTAACCCCTCCAGCTAAGCTAAGTGCTTGTGTTAGGAGTGGGTTCACGTCGGCAGTGCACGGTGTGGGGTCCGAACCCGCAACCACTTGATCGCAAGTCCGACGCCTTAGCCATTACGCTACCGCCGCTTCATTGCTTCGCTCGCGTTAAAATTTCCTTGCTGTTCCCCGGGAACAGTACTTTTTTTCTGGGTAAACGGTAGGTAACCTATATCTGTTTCTATACCTCAGGGGTATGCAAAATTTCATGATGATCTGTTGAGCAATTGAGGCGTGAAAGCGTTACAAACAAACAAATTCACTTTCACATCTATAATATTAGTTTGGATTAGTAATGATTTATATATTTACAATTTCTTATCGCCTCAAGTCAATCTAAAAACAAGCTTTTGATGCTATATTTGCGATTTCCAATTAGAAACGAATACCAACGAATAATGTCACAGGGGGTTGCATCTGCCAAGGACGATCTCCAGGGCGAGTGTGGCATAACACGCGACGGTGCCATTCGATCTTGTTGTGTTCTGCATGCCCGAGCTAATACGTTTGAAGAACTAATAATCCCCACAGCGTACGCAATAACAAACGTCATCATGCTCCAAGAATAGGTAAAGAAAGTGATAAGCCAAGAATACTCGAAGCAGAGGAAGAATTGATCTTTCCAAGTAAAAAAATGATAGGTAGTTGTGAAGGACCCCACGCTAACACAGGAATACGGCTCTTCGGAACATACTACACCCGCTAGAATCGTTTTTAACCAACTTCAAAAAAGGAGGAAGTTCTCAATTCGACTACATTCTTTTTTTTATATTTGTTACCTCAGAACTTTCGACTGGGTGAACCGATTTTGATGATTCTTTTTTTATTTGAAAACTGGTTCCCGTGTGGTCCCATTTCAATTTAGTCCAGTTCTGACAATGGCATCCATGAGAAAACCATATAAGTCTTTTATGGAATAGTTTTTTTAAGTCGGTTTTTTTTAAAGAAATATTTAAAACTGTTTTGGGTGTGTTTATATCTGTCGGCGCAACGCCGAGGTCATCGACCCGCAGGCGACCCGGGGGGTGGAGTGCGGGGCGGTGTGGTGCGGAGCAACAGCCGCGCGCGCACCGCCCGTCTCACCCAACGCGTCACTCGCCTCTTCAGACATCCTCGATAGACAGGGACACTTTATTGTATTTCCACAAGATTTTATCGAAGATTGTTAACGGCATTAAAGCCTACGATATACAGTCCACAGTTTGATTTACATTAACCCGCTAAGGCCTAGACAGTGGTCCTTCATCGCTATCAGTGGTTATCCAAACCGTCAAGAAAAAAGAACCAGTTTTAGCCGGTATCTTCGTCAAAGTTAACGGTCGTTTTTGGAGTTTTACCCCGACCAAGAAGATTGCAAAGAAGAAGTCGTTTCCGCTGCAGCCTGTATCGCTGTCGAAGAAGTTGATGTCATCTTGGGAGTATAAATACAGGATTGAGTGAGTTCGTTCCAATTAGCTTTTCCTGTGCCTTCTTAATACGCCGAAATTTCTATCGCCTTCTATTTCATTTTAAAAGTGAATTTAATAATTATATTGCCTCATAAAGTGCTTAATAGTGCATTCTTATAGCAACTACATACATTATTGGCAATAGTAGTTATTTTTCTTTGCAAAGACGGTACACATATTGACCGTTATAGTTACATTCAAACAGCTGTTCAAGCCGTTGACCTTGACACGCTTCTAACGATTTCTTTTGTTTGCGCACGGCCTATTTGTAGCTTTATTTTATACTAGTGATTCTAATTCACATTAACATCTACTTTTCTTGAATTTTAAATACAAAAATGGCAGATGAACTGAAAACTTTGATTAAAAGGCGTGCTTCAATAAAATCTAAGCTAACAATTTATAATAATTATTTTACATTAGTTAAAAGCAGTGCCCATCTATCACAGCTTCAGCTATTGGACTTGGAGGAACGTTTTAACAAATTCGAATCCTTATATACCGAATTCGACGATTTACAGACGCAAGTCGAAGTGCTTACTGATGATGCCGTGGCCGCGCTCTCCGAGCGTGAGGAGTTCGACCGCCAGTATTTCAACCTGGTGGCCCTTACGCGCACCCTGCTTGCCACTTCGCGCAACGGCGCTGGAGCCGGAGCGGGCTCCGAAGACGCAAACTCAGGTGCACACAATTTTAATAATTATGGTTTTGTTCGTTTGCCCAAAATCGATCTACCTCATTTTGATGGGAGTTATCAATGCTGGCTTGAGTTTAGAGAAACATTTACGTCATTGATTCACGACAATGCCACTATTAATAACATCAACAAGTTCCACTACCTGCGAGCTTCACTGCAGGGAAGCGCAGCCTCAGTTATTAAGAACATAGACTTTAAAGGCGATCAGTACAATATTGCTTGGGATTTGTTGTGTGAGCGGTACAACAATAACCGCCTACTCATTAACAACCATTTAAAGGCCCTATTCGATGTCGAATCGACATTTAAGGAATCTAGTAGGTCTATTAGGAACTTAGTAGACACAATTAATAAAAATTTAAGGGCTTTAACGACTTTAAATCAGCCAACTCAACATTGGGACGTCCTAATACTTTTTATAATGACCAAAAAACTAGATTTAACAACTAGTCGCGACTGGGAGGAGTACCGAAACACTGCGCTAAAGGAAGAACCAACGGTAACACAATTTTGTTCTTTTTTAAGTAGAAAAGCGGACTGGTTGGAGTCTGTTGAGTCAAACATTAGCGTCTCTCAAACAAATACAATTGTTGCTTTAAACGGCGATCATTCCAATCCTAAAATAAAACATATTAATAAAAAAATGGATCATAACATGAATAAAATTAATAAATGTTTACATTGTTCTCAAACTCACTCGCTATATAAATGTGAATCTTTTAGAAATTTAACTGTCGAAAGTCGCATACAAAAGGCCAAAGAATACAATGTCTGTTTTAATTGCTTACGCGCAGGTCATTCGGCAAAGCAATGCAAATTATCACATTGCAAATATTGCAAAATCAAGCACAATACGCTTTTACATTTAGAGAGTGAGCCCAAACCTCTTACTAATTATATGCCTTCTGCTTTGCCTTCTGCATCCAATGTAGTACTATCAGCCAATTCCATGCAGCTAGCTACTTCTGCGCATGTTTTACTGTCCACAGCTATGGTGAACGTATACAGCGGGACGGGCAAGAAGTACGCTGCGCGTTTGCTACTGGACAATGGCAGTACGGCGAACTTTATCACGCAGAGCTTAATGGAGAAACTGGGTTTGTCACGACACGGTACGAGCGTAAAGGTAACGGGTATAAATAATCACACATCTATAAGTACACAGTCTTGTCACCTAACAGTGGAGTCTTTATGCTGTGCCTATACATTAGATATCGAGTGTCACGTTTTACCCGAAATCACAAAGGTTCTGCCGTCTTCATTCGTGCACATCAAAAACTTACGGATCCCATCAGGACTTCAGTTAGCAGACCCGAACTTCAACGTTCCGTCGGTCGTAGACATTCTAGTGGGAGCTGAGGTGTTTTGGAGTGTGTTAAGCAAAAATATAATAGATTTAGGGAAAAACCTACCTAAGCTGTGCGAAACAAAGCTGGGATGGCTCGTGTCCGGTAGTATCACACAACATTCAAAGGGAGATCCCCATTCCCGATTTTGTAACCATTTAGACGTCACTCCCGACCTTACTCAATTCTGGGAGCTTGACACAGTATCAAAAACACATTCACATTCTTTTGAAGAAAAAATGTGTGAACAACATTTTATTCAAACCACCGTCCGAAAAGACGACGGCAGGTTTGTCGTCAAAATGCCACTAAAAGGAGATCCAAACTCTTTAGGAGACTCATACGACATTGCGAAAAGGCGTTTTTTATCTTTAGAGCGTCGCTTCAATCGTGACTCTATTCAAAATGCAATATATAGAGTTCATGCGCGAATATGAACTACTTGGTCACATGACATTAGACTGTACATCTACCAACACTGCATCAAACAAAGGCTCCGCGAAAGAATACTACATACCCCATCATGGAGTCATTCGTAGCTCTAGCTCCACTACTAAACTACGCGTAGTATTTGACGCGTCGGCCTCCACTAGTTCAGGAGTGTCTCTTAACGACATTCAAATGGTCGGTCCTGTAGTGCAAGACGATCTGTTTAGTATACTGACACGTTTTCGTCAACATAGGTATGTGGTGTCAGGTGATGTAGAGAAGATGTACAGAGCTATTGAACTATGCAATATTCAACGACCTCTACAAAAAATAGTTTTCCGGTATGACTCCTCAGAGCCTCTTAAGTCGTATACATTAAACACGGTCACATACGGAGTCTCTTCAGCTTCCTACTTAGCCACTAAATGTTTAGTGAGTCTGGCTGATGATGTCAAAGACTGTAGAGTTCAGTCAGCCATACAGCGTGACTTCTATATCGACGACTATTTAAATGGCGGAAACAGCTTATCGGAAACCATTGACATATCAAAAAGGGTACAGTCTATTTTATTATCTGCCGGTCTCAATTTACGTAAGTGGCGGTCCAATCACCCAGAAATTATTAGACAAATTACCGGTAGTAATGAATCAAGCAACGTTCTAGAGTTTTTTGAACAAGGCCTAAATCTCTCCGATTCTAAAACTCTAGGTCTTAAGTGGTTATGTGACTCTGATTCGCTTGGTTACAGCATTAGCATTACTTCTCCAACAAAAGTCACTAAGCGCCGCGTCCTTTCAGTTATCAGTCAAATCTTTGACCCACTAGGGCTCATAGGTCCATGCATAGTTGAAGCCAAAATAGTAATGCAGCGTCTCTGGGTAGAAAAATATGACTGGGACGACGAAATATCGCCTGAAATTGAGAACCTTTGGCTCGCGTTTGAAAGCACAATTAAAAGTTTAAATTCTTTAAAAATTCCTCGTTGGGTTTTGCGTGAAGACTCTATTGTACACGAATTACACACATTTACCGATGCCTCTGAGAAGGCCTACGGAGCCTGCGTATACGTTCGTTCGTGTAACAGTATTGGTGACACTAGCGTGCAACTTCTAGTCTCTAGAAATCGTGTAGCGCCTATAAAACCTACGACGATTCCGAGGCTGGAACTTTGTGGAGCTTTGCTGGGTGCATGGCTGTGTACTAAGGTTCGGGAATCGCTCACTATACCCATCCATAAATGTAGATTCTGGTGTGACTCGACCATAGTCCTAGGTTGGATCTCTACTTCTTCTAGCCATTTAAAACCTTTTGTTAGAAATAGAGTCAACGAAATACAGGAGAGCACTTATGGTCATACCTGGAGCTACGTGCCGTCGAAGGACAACCCGGCGGATCTTGTTTCCCGTGGTCTGAATGCTGATATTATCGGAGACACACCGCAATGGTGGTCTGGCCCCTCCTTTTTGTTGCTTGATGAAAAGGAATGGCCTAAAACACCAGATTCTGGGAGACACGATCTACCGGAAGTAGTGACACATATAATTAGTAGTAGCAGTAGTAGCAATGATCATTCATGCAGTAGTTTTCATTCAAACGTAACCGCTCATTCATCACTCATTCGTAGTTTATTAGAAAGGTATTCTAGTTTAACGAAGATACATAGAGTACTGACATATGTAATGAGATTTATTTATAACCTGAAACACAAGGATAAGTTACGCGGCGATCCTTCTATTATAGAATTAGAGAAATCATTAAATTTACTTACTCATTATGCACAACTTGAGATGTTTCCCGACGAGTGGAATTTATTGAAAGCGGGTCAAGCCCTACCACGCAAAAGCAGGCTGCTTCCTCTGACCCCTTTCTTAGATGATCACAATCTCATCCGCGTGGGCGGAAGGCTTCTTAATTCGCCCTACGATTTTAGCGTCAACCATCCTATCGTAACATGCAGCAAGCACAGACTAACAAAGCTCATATTTGAAATGCAACATTTAAAGCTTCTACATGCCGGCCCACAGTTGCTATTGGCGCACATTCGACAAACATATTGGCCTCTAAACGGTAGGAACTTGGCTAGGTTTACCGTGAATAGGTGTCATAAATGTTTTAGACATAAGGCTGAAAACGTACAGCCAATTATGGGTCAACTACCCTCTTCAAGAACTCACCTCGAGTTCCCTTTCTTAAATTCTTACGTTGATTATGCCGGGCCAGTATTGGTAGCCGATCGTAAGGGTCGCGGCTGCAAACTAACAAAATCTTATGTGTGCGTCTTTGTTTGCTCGGCAGTTAAGGCTGTACATTTGGAGCTCGTCTCGGATCTTACCGCCGAAGCTTATATGGCTGCCCTAAATCGGTTCGTGGCGCGTCGAGGTAAACCTCGAAGCATCACGTCCGATAACGGGACTAACTTTGTAGGGGCATCAAATGACATATATAGGCTCTTACAGTCAAGTAATGTTGCCTATAAGGTAGCAAAAGAGGGTATCGAATTTGTTTTCACGCCCGCATACAGTCCTCACTTTAATTCGCTCGCTGAGGCCGCAGTGAAATCTTGTAAACACCATTTAAAAAGATTACTGCATCTTACGCATTTCACGTTTGAGGAAATGACTACCTGTCTTGCTCAGATAGAGGCAGTATTAAATTCACGACCTCTTACTCCACTTTCGTCTGACCCAAATGATTTTTCGGCATTAACTCCCTCTCACTTCCTAATTGGACGACAACTCCTAACTGTACCACACTCCAGAGTGGCCGATTCTAATTTGACGCGATTGGACCGGTGGAAAAGGATTCAATACATTCGAGAACACTTCTGGAGGAGATTCCACAACGAGTACACATCATTACTACAAACAAAGTCGAAATGGTTTGGTTCTAGGGGAGAGCTCGAGCAAGGAGCTTTGGTCCTCATTAAGGACAAGACTACACCTCCCCTGCTTTGGTCTCTGGGGCGCGTCATAAAGACGTACCCAGGAGTGGACGGCGTCACGAGGGTGGCCGAGCTGAAGACGAAGAGGGGCACCGTTCGTCGCGCATTCAACTGCATCTGCCCGCTGCCTCTGGATTGTTGAAGAATCTTCAACCCGGGGAGTATGTCGGCGCAACGCCGAGGTCATCGACCCGCAGGCGACCCGGGGGGTGGAGTGCGGGGCGGTGTGGTGCGGAGCAACAGCCGCGCGCGCACCGCCCGTCTCACCCAACGCGTCACTCGCCTCTTCGACGCATCGCGCGATAGACAGGGACACTTTATTGTATTTCCACAAGATTTTATCGAAGATTGTTAACGGCATTAAAGAATACGATATACAGTCCACAGTTTGATTTATCATTTATGGTTAGTTTGTAATATTATAAAAGAGACAAAATATTGAATATGGAATGATATGGAACATGAAAATGAACATGGGAATTCTACATAGTTCAAATAAATGAAACCAAATAGGTTTATATTAAAACTTGTAAGCGAAATAACCCTAATTGAGCAAGTGATTTACATTTACGAGGTGCATTGGTTGGAACTAATAACTGTTACTTCTCTGATAATTACTAGTATGTTAACATCCCTATTAATTCTAATAATGAAGAAAAAGTACTTCTGGACATTCTCGGAATTAACCGTGGTGTCGTTATCCCCTTAGAGGACTTAAATATCAGGTAGTCACTTATACTATACGTTTATGCATTGAAAGTAATATAAAATGTATCAATTCCAACCCTCAGTTTATTTAGAGATGGATTGCTACTTTAATTTTTCATCGAACTCAAATTTCCTCTGAGTTATAACCTGAACAGGTAATAACAAAAAATAATTAAAAACAGGTAAAAAAACGGGAAAAAATATAATTTACGAGGGTGGCCACCGTAGTCCACGCGCACCAGCATCCAGCACCACAGCACTGACAGGTATCTGTCTTCGAAGGCGTGAGTCGGCGACAACAAACATCAAATTGGAGTTTGGGGTCATTTGTTTATTAATATCTTGGACTGTGTGAATGGAGCAATAATATAAAAAAGTTGTCGCTCACCAAGCGCCACTTTCTCGAGTGCTGTAAAGGGATATCCCCCTACAATTAAAGTTGCGGCTTTAAAGGCAATGGCAATTTAATTTAATAATATCACCTCTAAACGAATTTGAATGCGATTTAAATAGGCAACTATTGACATTTTGAGCTAATAAGTAAACTAACTAAACAAGTCTCAATAAATTTACGAAAATATGAAGTCAAGTTTCTTATTACACATCCATAGCACTCGCCACCTCAAGGACAGTTAAGGACATTATAACCTTTTGTCCCACTTCACCTGATAATACGTGTGGGTCAAATCTTATAACTGAATTTTTAACAGGTTCCAGCATTTCAAATTCTCTACACACCTTCGATTACACTTGAAGCTGGTGTCATGAAAGAGATGGAATAAAGAGTACTCGCTGATAACGTTGACGTTGACTGGCCTGTTGGTTTATAGTAATCCTGACTGCTGAGCCAGAGGTCGTGGGTTTTATTCCCACTCAGGACAAATGTGTGATGAGTATGATCATTTGTTCTGTGTCTGGGTGTAATTCGCGGTATAAGAACCAGATGAACGTATCTACATTTTCTTAATTTTATACGAGAGCAAAAATACTGCGAGAATTTACCTAGTTCCTTGTGGTTCCTTAGCTATTTTATTATTTTGGAATTCGTGAAATATTGCATTTACAATTACGTCGTTTTTGCATTTCATAAAAGAGCACTTTGTGACCCGTATTATGAAAAAAAAAACGATTTTTGACTTTTTTGTAGATACGTTCATCTAGTTCTTGTACCGCGAATTTATCTGTAATATCATCAATCAGCAGTCTGGTTACCATAGTCTAGACTCTGCCTAGTTTGGAATCAGACGGCAGTGCATGAGATGTGTCAAGCTATTATTATTATTTTTCTATAATTAATTGCAAAGTAAGTCCGTAATTATTTTTAGTAGTAAATATTCTCTCAAAGGTACTTGCATGGAAAAAACTATTTGTATGTGTTGGGAGAGGCAGATTATTACTTTCCGAATAAGAAGTACCTACTTACATGTATATAAAGTTACTTCCAGTTCTTGTGGTCTAGTCTTGACAAGAACTTTGGCTTATCAAATAATTGACACGATATGTACTTTTCATAAACTTTTGTGAGAACGATAACCATTTTAGGGCGTCTATCAACCGTCACGTGTTTCAGGAAGTTTATTACTTATTTTGATAAATTAACCGTTCCGGAGATGAGCCGAAACAATCAGACAGACAGACAAATATTTTTTTAAATTGATTTTTTTGTATAAGTACCGTGTAAGCATTCAGATGCAAAGGCAAGACAAACAGGCATTCCAATATTATTTATTTGTATATACATTCCACCTTGCCACTTGCCTTCGTTTAGGAGCTCCTTGTGTTTTTCCGCATCTTTGTCATTGTGGGGAAGCTGTCGACAGTCTCGGACATCATGTCCTTTCTTGTAGCAGAAGCGCAGGCCGACATCTAAACGACATAATCCGTCGTGTTCTTGTTACCGCCGACATGCCAGCCGTACGTGAACCCAATGGTCTAGTACGAGACGATGGGAGGAGACCAGATTTCATGTCATTACTGCCATGGAAGATGGGTAGGCCTTTGGTGTGGGACGCAACCCTGGTTGATACTCTCGCACCATCACATCTTGCAAGTACAGCTGGTTGTGCTGGCACTGCTGCTACATCAGCAGAAAGCCTCAAACGGCGTAAATACAATAATTTAATCAGTAAGTTTATAATACTTAATTATAAGGCTTGTATGTTCAGTATTCTTTAATATTAATAACTGTATAAAAAAATAAATTGTATAGAATTTTTTTACTAATTGGCCAAGAAATAGGGCTTCATTTATTTACACCCAGTTTTACATTTTTCTTTACGTCATCTATCAGCATCCTATTAGTAAAGAATGTCAACAGCATTAAGTCCACCTATGTATCTAATCTGTGCATAAAGTTTAAATAATAAATAAATACATAACTAGTTGTATAGGAATGCCAACAATGATTTATATGCATCCTTAGCAAACGTGACGTCACGAAAGTATGTGGTACATTCTTAATACACAGTTCTGTGAAGACTTAGTTCATAGCGTATTAAAAACAGCTACATTACAATGGCCTCAACATTGTATCATCAATGTTAGCCTTTCCGATCATCTTCCGATACGAAATTAGTATTCTACGTGCGTTCTTAATCACTTCACTGTATTGCCATTACACATTAATTTATATATATTTCATTTAGTAACACGGTGATATGCATCTAGAATGTTTGTGGGCTTGCGGGTCATTTGTTAAGACGATGCACTAGTTTTGGCACTTTTATCGCTTTCAAACAATTATATCTTAAAGGATGTATTCAGTTTTTCTGTCTCGCTTTATATTATTTAAAGAAAAATGTCGAATTGAAACATTTTCGGGAATATTTAAAAAAGTATTTTTGTTACATTATCTAATTAATTACATTATAAAGTTGCTTCTACGGTAAGGAAAAAACCAAAAACGATCTGAAACGACCGACAAGTTCGTATCTTTATGAAATTTTGATCATTTTGTAAAGAATTAAAAATCTTTTTTTTTTTCAACTTTAGCAATTACAAGGCACAGTAACCTTTTTTAGTTACCCGACATTTCGATCGAATTGCACCGATCGTGGCCAGTAGCTACCTGGCTACTGGTGGCTACTGGTCAGTAACTACCTGCACTTAAACTTCATTATTTTAATTTTTGTTCTTTTAGTATAATATTTAGTTCTGTCTTTAAAAGTTTTCTTAATCTGTAAATACTAATAAATTATAAGATTTTAGTAACTTTTGTTAATTGTAAAAACATATGTTCAGTATTGTCTATGGGCAGGAGGAAGATGAGATGAGATAATATATGAGTTAGTTACACGATACATGGTAACAAGGATGTTTCAGAATATAATCTGTACTTCAAGATGAAGACGACAGAAATGCGTACAATAAATTTGATAATTGTTGGAAATTTGCTTTATTTTCAATAAAAAGGTATACATACATTTTTTTACAAACATATCATTCTATAACCCCCCGGTCAGGATGTCGGTATAACGATTTGGCAAAATATACCTTAGATCTTGATATCTTCGCTTCTAAAATTATAGTATACATTAAGTTACTAAAAGATATCCTCTATTCCACACCCAAAAGTGTAAATTTAAGTTCAGTGGGGTGTTGGGCGTCTAAGTAGATTGACTTGATGCCTAATATTTATTGAATAATTATTATTTATTATTATTTTACTTAGGAATAAAGCTCGTGTTACATAGTATGAAAGTTTGGGAGAAAGTAATTGAAAGAAGAGTAAGAAATGAAAGTGCGATAACACAAAACCAATTTGGGTTTGTGCCCGGGCGCGGGTCAACAGATGCCATATTTACAATACGCCAACTATGCGAGAAGTACAGACACGCGCACAAAAAACTTGCAAATGGTGTTTATTGGCTTAGAGAAGGCGTATGATAGGGTACCCCGACAGGTTTTGTGGTGGGCTTTGAAAGGAGAAGGAGTGCCAGCTAAGTTTGTGGAATTGATTGTGAGAGTCTAGCACTCATGTAATATCGATGGCTGGAAACACCGAACAATTCAGTGTCTCTGTAGGCTTGCAAAAACGCAGGAAGCAGGTGAACTATTGTGAACGGCGCATTTGTCAAATATAAATTGTTTTACATTACGCCCCATGGGACGTGATTTTATTGAAATATTTAAATTCCTTAGTTATCAACTGACATTCGTATTTTCCATTGTCTTATATGCCATTAATAATTCTACTGATCTTCCTCCAAAAACAAGCGCATTTCTACATATACTCGTAGTTTAGGCACACGTACATACAGGTTAAAGATGTTGTAGATAAAAATGTCAGGCTGGTTGAAATGCTCCTTCTATTCTATGGCGTTAATATTGTCAGGCATAAACGGTCTAAATAATTTGTACCCATGGGCATGGGTGTACCCAGGGGAAAGGGGGCAAGGGAGGGCTGCTTGCTGCCCATGGCTTTTATGATAAATTAAAGTAACAATTTTTTTATTCACTCCTGAACACAAAGGCTTTGATGGGCACGAATTGTTAAGTGCCAAAAGAAATATGAAACAGACTGGACTGTTTACGATGAGAACAAGTTAAATGTGAAAATATTTTGTGAACACGTAGCTGATTCCTGAAACCTGAACACTCTTTTGAAGTGTGTTCGTACGGTAATCGTGATCTTACATAGTTAACACCTTGATGACATACCGCTACATACTAATTAGCTTCGATAGCTATAGACGAGCAGCTAGTGACCATTAATAATATATTTACTATATGTATGTTTGGAACAGTAAAGGTTCTGACATGAGCTTGCTCCTGTAACATAAGAAGACTCCTACTAAAAATGGACACCTTAGACGCGATGGCAATACAGCGACATTGTCTAAAATCTTTAGTTTTCTGCGTGAGTGGATGAAATCGATTAAAACTGCATTTGTCTACAACATCAAACCTATTTTTGGAAGAGGCATTTTCGGATTATCTCCTACCCCCGTTGCTCTTTTAAATCTTAGCCACCACGTTTCTGGCGATCCATGGTGGACAACTGTGGAGACACTGAGAGAAGGAAGAGTAGACGAAGTCGGAGGTGTGGGGGGTGGTCGGAGGTGTGGGTAAGGGATGTATATTAGCATAATATTATTTGTTGAACCAAGATTTCGGTCATGATTGGAGCATAAGAAACGGAAGTAGGGAGCTAGGTAAGCAGGTATTAAATGGAGAGTTGAGAAAAGAGAAGTCGGTGCTCGCAGATTGCGAATTGCGGCGGATTGGGAGTCATTTTAGTTGGGACCATAAGTCTTATTCTGTGATATAATGCAAGCCCTTGAGTAATCTGCGTCATCTGCTCTCCCATACCAATGTTTTTCTTTCTCTTGAATTCTAGCTCTCTGCCTATCCGAAATCTTGCCTAAATCACGATTGTATTGTATTTTGTAATGGTGTCGCGTCTATGACATAAATATATGTAAATTACTTTTTCAAGGGTTGTCTCATAAAACGTTTTCACAAAATATTAAGTGTATTCGCAATATCTATCAATTTAAATAATTATTTTGAGATCATTTTAAGATAGTGTAACTTATGGCGTCTGGGCGTATTTCCAAAAAATGCTGTTTGAAGTATGATGATACCTACGCTGCAACAGGGCTGTTGACACTAATGAGACCTATAGAGATGTGCTATGATAATAAAGTATCCAAAGAACTTTTAGAGCTCAAAAGATACAAAACCTGTACAGTAACAAGAGTCCTCACCGGACACTGCAAACTGAACAAACATATGTTCAACCTAAAGTTGGACGAGAACACAATATGCAGATTCTGTCAAGAGGCAAAAGAAACTGCAATGCATATTCTATGCTCTTGTGGCCCATTAATGCGGCACCCTTAGATTATATATAGGTCCAGATGCCTAATCCGTGCCTCAAAACTGAAGCCAAAAAATACAAGCGTCTAATATAAATATAAGCGTCTCACTCGTCACACGCGAGCGAACGTTCGCCGCTGAAGTACGTCTCGAGTCGCTACTTATAATATGTAAAAATGCCTGCTTGTGCTGTCACATTCTGTAAAAATTATACAAAAAAAAATCTTAAGTATCCGAACATCACATTTCATATGTAAGTATTCTATTTCCTAATGTATTTATAAACAATAGAACAAAATTTCAAATTAATAAAATTACGACGCCATTACTAGAGATGTTGCCAGGACGTGAATTTCATTTACCCATAACGCATTCTAGCAGTTATATTTTTCTTTGCCAAACTTGTTATTTATAGAAAGACGAGAAATATGCTTAACGTTAATGTTCGCGAAACTGGAATCCTTCAAATATTCTTAATTTCTAAACTCTAGCACCCGGAGTTCAATGTGTCCGTCAAACGATACTTTAGCTGTGGGATTGTACTCGTATTATAACTTATTATTACAACTCCTAACGAACACAGCTATAGAGCACTTAGGACTTGTAAAATTTTGCTAGTTTCTTGATACTTTATAAAAATATATATATATATATCCAAGTCCTACAAAACAAGGCAAAACATTTACTTTATTTTATCAAAATACCTTTTGTTACTCTGTTCCTGTGAATAAAGTTGCATTTAATTTTATTACTCAAAAGAGCTTTTATGTTACATTTACCATAAAAAAAAATTACTCTTATTCTCATATTTTTTTCATACGGCCTTATATGAAAATCGATTCTTAAGGAGGAAACTCTAAAAAAAATGTCTTGAAAACAAACCAAAAAATATTGTGATAAATAAATAGTTCCTACTAAGTAGTTTTATTTTACATTTGTCTTTTTAACTAAACGAATTAAATGAAAAAAACGAAAAAATGAAATAAACGAATATTTGTAACTGATTTAAATACATTCAAAATGTATTTATTTAATATTACTTACATCAAAAAATATGTTTAATAAAAAAGTCCCTGAATTTTGGGGTAACCTCTATGCACTGGTAGTAAAACCGTCAATGCACACAAGCATAAACATTGTACGTAGACACTCGCGTTGGGCGGGGTTCACTCACACAGCACCAAAAAGTGGCTTCAAAGTAAACGGTGACTTTTGTACTAGTCACGGTATCTGGACCTATATATAATCTAAGGCGGCACCGAAGTTACACATCATGCAACCGCATGATTCTAATTATTATATACTAGCCGTTCCTGCAATTTCACCTGCGTTTATGCTCACCGCTCCGCTCCTATTGGTCCTAGCCTGATGCTATATAGCCTTCCTCGGTAAATGGGCTATCCAACACTAAAATCATTTTTCAATTCGAACCAGTAGTTCCTGAGATTAGCGCGTTCAACCAAACGAACAAACTTTTCAGTTTTATAATATTAGTATAGATTCTAATGACGTGAGTATTAGTCTAACGGGATACTTAACCCCCGAAAGTTCTTAGTAAACCCATTTTCCACTTATGCAAATTATCGAAAACTCGAAAGATAGGTGTATTGCGATAAGGGTCATCATCCTAAGCACCACCATATGTATATGGTGGATAGTCAACTACGATAGGACTTTGTTGATAGTTTATCGAAGGTTGTCCTATGGGTTGTAGGCCATCCGGATGTCTTAATAAAAGGTGTTCCCGGATCCCTCCTACTTAAGGCGCAGTACGGCATACCGTGTGATTTTAGTCGGT
This sequence comes from Euplagia quadripunctaria, assembly GCA_963859945.1. Classification (NCBI taxonomy): domain Eukaryota; kingdom Metazoa; phylum Arthropoda; class Insecta; order Lepidoptera; family Erebidae; genus Euplagia; species Euplagia quadripunctaria. The sequence continues at coordinate 6,866,659 of OY982573.1, forward strand.
TCGATTCCGACACACCGCCCCACCGAAAACCCCGGTGGGATGACGGCCCGAGGGGGTTTCCACACGCACAAAAAAAAATGGGTTGTAGGCCATGAAATACATTTTGGTCAATACTTTGCTGGTAAGAATTTCCGGACGGAGCGATGGGCTGGTTGATCGATACGGTCTAGCATGTTGGTAGCCGTATTCATTTTGAGCAGTTAATTACTGATTGCAGCAGAGTGCAGCAGTGAATTCATATGAACGCTCTGGTTTCTGAACTGACTGTGCTTAGGGTAGTCTGAGATTATCTCTGTCGAGCTGGTCAATGCAATGACGTCTGTAATGTTGTCACCCAAAACATGATAACCCTTTCCCAAAGCGAGGTTTTCGAAAATTCGGAGTGATAACTATAGTCTATGGGTCGGATCATGTATAAGTAAGATGTGGCTGACCTAAAACTCCCGTCGTTTTTGTCTGTCTGTTCGCGATAAACTCAATAACTACCGAATGGATTTTCGTACGGTTTTCAACAATAGACGCCGAAATTCATGACGAAGAATTATCGGTGCACGACACTAGCCGGATAGTCTGTCAAAGAAAATTACTTTAAAAATTTCTACAATTTGTTTGTATTTTGAAATGGGTCCTAATTGTTGTTGTATTGTGAAATGCAAAAATAACGGCACTAATAGTTGGTGTAAATTCTAAAATTTTTGTATAGCGGCCTGTAAAAAGAAAAAATAAGCGATATAACTAAAATTACGATATTAATAAATCAATTTAATTTGTGCTATAGTTTTGCAGTGCAACTTCTTTAAAATCGTTGTGATTTGAAAATTCGATGAAACGAAAAAGTCACATTAAAAAAGGACAAATATTAATGAGATAGAATACAAATATACAGTGTTTCCTTGCGCCTGCGTACTACGAAGCCTTCAGAAAATGTGTCATAGGTAACGTGGTGTATTATTCACGTGTATAATTTTTGTGCATTTGCGTATTAAAATTCTTTGGTTAATTAATTTATATTCATTATTTAACACATCTGTGTTAATTTGACCAATATCTTTTATATAAATATCTAAAATTAAATTTATTCTACTTTTCTGAAGTTTCACTTCTGCCGTGTGTGAATTACACACCGACACTTTTTTTTGACAATAATTATTGTCTTTCTTATAGCGACCCGCCCCTTCTTCGCACGGGCGTAATTTAGATACTAATGTGGTGAACAATTATCATCATATGATTATACAAATGAACACAAAACAATATGAAACTATACGTATAAGCCTTCCTCTTCATGAGTGCCATGGTCTCCTAAATCTCACGACACAAATTTGTGGTGAACATTTTATTTCAGCGTATAGCAGCGTATTGCAGAGTAATATTTTTTTTATGGTATAGGAGGCAAACGAGCAGATGGTAAATGACTACCGCCGCCCATGGGCACCTATAACTCGAGAGTCACAAGTGCGTTGCTGCCCTTTAAGGTGGGAGTACGAGAAGAGGGGGAGGGGGGAAGAGTGGGAAGAGGGGAGAGGGTAAGGACGGGAATAAGGGAGAGGGAAGGGTTAGGGCCTTCAGTAACCTCACTCACACGGCGAAATGCAATGCAAGCATCGCTTCACTGCCGGTTTTCTGTGAGGCCGTGGTATGGAGCGGAGTTGAGCCGGCCCATACGTGCCGAAGCATGGCTCTCCCACGTTAAAGTTTATATATTATATAATACATTTATTTAGTATATATTATAAATTATAATTTATATATAAATACATAAACATAATATACTAACGTAAACTACACTAAGTTTATGTATAAATATTAAATTATAAAATTATACATCAATTTAAAAGTAGGTACACAGTTATTTGAAATGTTCTTTCAACGGAACCAATTATTATGAGCCTTTTCAAACAAAATCTCACAACAAGATTCTCTCTAAAGTGTCGCCATCTGTTGTTGAAACTCAAACCATAAAGGATATGTAATTATGTAATTTTTCCACTTATTTATTGTTAATTTATTTATGTAATTTATCCTGGCAATTTTAACGTTTTGATTAGTAGGTAGTCAGTATGTACAACTTCAACTTAGTTTTTGTATAATAGAGAATAAATAAAAAACAATAAATAAAGGAAATAAATATACATCTCTGCGTGAATTTAAACGTACTAAGCGTTTTGATATAAATACAAAGTATAAATATTTAGTTGGTTTCTTCCCCACACTGATAGGACTAAATTATAAAGCTCAAGAAAGTCTAATATTTAACATTTTATCTATAAAATATGTAAAATTTAGTAATGTGCACTACCATTTCCTAAATCGGTTTTAGTTTCTAAAGAATATTCGTTTACTTAGTTTTTAAATTTTTATCTTAGAGCTAACAAAACGATTTAGATTGACAGATTGACACAACAAAACGTTTCGACTCGACTCCAACCTTGCATGCCTACGTTCGTCTAAAACCTTTTTGGGGTTTACTATTAAATTTTTCCTTCTGTTTATTTGTTGAAATGGATTATCAAAGCAGGCAGTTGGCAGAAGATTTCTTCTTGAGAGAACCAGTTGACGCTAGGATTCGGTAGATAATACTGTTATACTATTTGCAAACTCCTTTCATAATTCATATTATTATATATAATTTACTTATTTCTTTCAGTAAACCTAAAAATGAGCCTGAACCAGATCCACATCCAAACCTTAAGGTGGAAATGCAGACTATACGCCTGAATCCAGATTCACAGAAGATTGTTTTGGACACACTGAGATTTATCCATGGTCCAAATTTTAAACTGGGCAGTGCCAGTTTGTACAAAGTGAGTTAATTATTTTATCTGAAATGAATACCTCCTAAAACCAAGACCTTCTAAAATATAAATTGTATACTGTACTTTATTGGGGAATAATTTCTTGATGATTGCAAAAAAAAATTATTAACAATCTTGATTTCTTTGAAAATTATTGCACAATATTATGCCTGAGACTCATTTATTGTGCATTTTCTAAACAGAATTCCATACTATAGGCTAAAAATATTAATATATAAAACAAAATTGTGTTGTTAGAGTTGGTAACTATTAAATTTCTTGTTATGCTAGAAAAGTAACTTTTTTAATAAATTGTTTTTATTATTTGATCATTTATTTACTTAAGTTTTTATAGTGGGCATAATTTAAAAAAATAAGAACAAGTTAAAAAGAAAGTATTGTTTTTGTATTCAGTGACCCAAAATAAGTATAAAATATATAGTATTTTATTAATGGGCACACTAAAAGTTACATTTTGTATGTCACTATTATTTATGCATATAATATAATTATTATGTATATCATATCTACAAAATAAAATTGTCGCATTCATAGAATAATGGCAGATTTGATTATTTGATGATTTTTGTTTTTTGACCAAAGCCTACTGATAATATTATACTTTATCATAAAACAACATTTTTCAAAGCTATTTATAAGCTATAAATACACACAGTAACATTTTCAGATTTCATTAACAAAAACAGCTGTTTTCATAACATTATGTAAAACATCATTTGAGAACTTTAAAGTGCTCTCGATTCGATTTTAAGTAACTTTACAAGTTACTTAAAATCGAATCCACAACAAATATGATTTTTGAGGTTTTTTGACGATTATGATGATATGTGCAAACAGGAAATTAAGAAATAAATATAGGATTAACTATCTACTGATATAATATCTTGATTCATCTTATCTGTCTATGTCATGAAGCTCTTGTATGCAACATGAGAGGTTGAGGGTTTAACTCCCACTTAGTGCAAATATTGTATGTGTGAATATTGAATATTATGTATGTATTTACAAAAACAATATACAGTTAAACATATTTAAGTACAAATACTTAGAGACAGTCCATATTCTTTCTTGATCTCAGAAGCTTCCTCTCTAGGGAACACGCAGGTGCTCTGCAATAGACTCAATTGGGACGGAACTCTGTGTGGTTTTAGTTCGATCGATTCCCACATACCACTTCACCGTTAGCTCTGGTGAGGTAATGACTCATGGGGTTACTCACACTCATTACTCACAATAAAAACAAAAAACATTTGGCCCTGGCAATAACAAGTGTTATGGAACACTGTGGTTTTAGTCGGTCCGAGTCCGATATACCACTCTACCACTTAGCCCCAAACTGGGGGGGTTTTCACATGTTAAAAGCAAAGAGTTAGTGCTGTGTAATCCCAGAATAGTTATACTATTATAATTCTTTGGATTTCATATAGTAACCTATAAATTACGTTTTCAAATGTATGCACCTTTTTTTTAGTATTTGTTTTGTATTTCAGGATAAGGGTTCAAATCTCGGGAACCGTTACTGGATGGAGAGAGGTAACCTTGTTGTGCAAGGTGGATGTGACTACTCTCTGTCCTTAAAACCTGATATAGAGACTTCAGAGGCTAGGCTGAGGGCATTTGCTCTTGCTAAATTAGAGAAGTATGTAAATTTCTTATGTTTAATCCATATATTAATATGTCAGCACGATTCTTTGTAGGCATTTTTAAACCAAAGCGCACAGAGAGGAATGTGAAATTTGAAATATTTGAAAAAGTATCCAAATAAAAATTGTGCTATTTTTTCCCTTTTAGATATAGTTTCCACAAAGCCCACTGTTCAGAAGCATTAGATGTTGCAGCAGAAAACATAGACAAAGCTCTAGAAATACTTTTCCTAAAGTACTTCAATATTGATTTGCAAGATAAACCACTTGAGGTACCCACAAAGCAGGAGCTTCTTGAAATGAGATTAGATGAAAAAGCCGTACTAGAATCAATATACGATACCAGCTTCAAAATCAAAGACAATGATGTATGGACAGTGAAATTAAATCTAGATTATCTTACTAAAATGTATGAAAAAAAAGAAGTAGAGATTCCTAAAAAGAAAGTAAACACAAACTATAATAGTAACTTTAAGACTAAACCGAAAGAAGTGTGTAAATTATATCTCAGAGGCCCTTGTAGATTTGGGGCCAAATGCAAATTTTTACATGCAAACAAAGAGGAAAATAATGTGCCAGATCATTCAGAACCAAAAGAGAACACGAAAGTCACCTATGAATTGGAAGTAAGGTTCCCTGAAGACACAGTGTACCCACATCAACCCCCTTTATTGTTCTTTAAACCAGAACAAAAGACTAACATCATTCCCGAGCTTACATTTTTAAAGATTACTGCGAGATTATTAGATGAAGCTAAAACATTAGCACAGGATGGTATACCAAGCATATACTCATTAGTGGAACTACTCAACAATGAGGAAGATATTATTAATTTTATACAATTTGACACTAGACAATATCCCAGTCATACAGATGCTCTGTTTCCACAGTTAATAGCTAATTCTAGTTTAAGTAATAAAGAATTACCATCACATTATAAGAAAGGCGACAGTAAGAATAATAGGTCTAATGTTAATTTTGCTGAGGTTCTAAAAGAAAATAAAGATATAGCTAAGAGATGGTTAGAAAAGCGAGATAATGATAGATATAATAGAATGATGGCAGGGAGAAGAAAATTACCCGCTTGGCAGAAGAAAAATGAAATATTAAATACTATGAAAAAATCTCAGGTTAGTATGTTAACATTATGGCAACATTTTGCATGATACACATTGTTAGTGGTACATAAACGGACATATAGAAAAAAGTACTGCTAGAGAGGCCAGAGGACTAGAAAAATAACTATCATGCCAGCGATACCAAGGCCTAACACAAGGTTGTACATTCTATGATGTATATAAATGTTAATGATAATTATGTATTTGTACGGGAATTAACGCGATCACGAAATGGTATTACATGCCTCTGAATTGCCTGACGTTTCGATCAGGTTGCACTGGCCGTGGTCACAGGCTGACTGGCTCAGTGGTGCACGCCCTCCGTCGTCGAGACAGTGAGGTAGAAGGTACTTCATCCACCTCCGTTAATTCACGTATAAATACATAATTAATGGAACGTGTAAGTTTAAAGTTAGGATAATTAATTATGTTTTTGGAAATAAACGCGATCACGTAACAGATATTTACATACCTTTGAAATGCTCGAAGTTTTGACTAGGTTGCACTGGCTGTGGTCACAGGCAATACCTATTTCCCAAAATCATCATTAATAATCCAAAAAGCTGGTATGTAAATAAAATAAGTTGTTTATGGTCACTGCTTTCCACCTGAAGGTTGTACTGTGTTGTTAAATAGCCTATCACTTTCTTTAAGCATTTGACTATGACTGCAAAAATAATTTTTCAAATCCGATGTGGTTCCAGAGGTAAGCATGCTTAATAAAAAAACAATCTTTTTTTCAGGTTATTGTGATTAGCGGAGAAACTGGCTGTGGTAAAAGTACCCAAGTACCACAGTATATCCTGGACAACTGGCTAGAGAACTTTAGTAAGGATGGAGCAGAACACGTTGAGATTATATGTACACAACCTAGAAGAATATCAGCTATTGGTGTTGCTGATAGAGTGGCAGAAGAAAGAGTAGAAAAGACTGGACAAGTCGTTGGTTATCAGGTTGGTTATCTTCTTTCCCAAATTTTCCAAAATTTAAAATGTAATATTTGTGAAGCATCGTTATGTTATTCCTGTTTGATTTACTTTTCAGATAAGACTAGAAAGCAAAATTTCATCCAAAACGCGTCTAACATTTTGCACGACTGGTATCTTACTTCGAAGACTAGAATACGACCCTCAACTCAAATCCGTTACCCATATATTGGTAGACGAGGTACATGAGAGGTCAGAGGAGAGTGATTTCCTTTTGCTCATCTTGAGGGACCTTGTCAAAGTGAGAAAAGACTTGACTGTTATATTGATGAGTGCAACTTTGAATGCTGATCTGTTTTCAGAATACTTTGACAAAATTCCCGTACTTGAAATACCAGGTAAATATGTTGTAATAACATTTATTCTCTTATTTTGTAAATTATAGGAGTCGGAATTTTTATTGTTGTAAGAAAGAAAATGACGTTATATCTCATTATTTATTAAAAGATCTTAGTTTTCGATACTTTGTATGTCAACGTCCATACCATGTTGAACACACCAGTTCTCGTCTGATCACCGAAGTTAAGCAACATCGGGCGCGGTTAGTACTTGGATGGGTGACCGCCTGGGAATACCGCGTGACGTTGGCTTTTTGCAATTTTTTTTGTAATAAAATGTGAAGAAATTTAATTTACAATTTTATTTAGTTTTTCTACTATTGTTTTGGTGATTTGTTAACCAAAATCAAATGTTTTATTCTCAGGTAGAACCTTCCCTGTAGAACAACTGTTTCTGGAAGATATTATGGATATTACTAATTATGTGTTAGAAGAAAATGGACCTTACGGAAGAAAATTGAAAAAGGGTAAGCTTTTATTAATATTGTTAAAGACAGTATACTTTGACATCAACGTGGAAATCGGCAGGCGAAAATACTGTCGAGTTGTGGGGCATCTACTTGAAACTCCATTAAACATACGACTGCTGTTGCTTTGTAAAGGAATCAAAACAACTACAACTATACATAAAAGTTCTCAAGTCCAAAGCATCGCTGGCCCTAACCCCTTTTTCAGGCGTCATTTCAACACTTACACACTTATATTTTCGGTTACTCTAGTCAAATAGCTCTAAAATAGGACGAAATATTAATTATAAATACATATTTACATATAAACATTTCGTGCCACGTTGTTTGTAAACGGGAACTCCTAAAGTAATGAACCGATTTTAATGAAATTTTGCCCACTTTATGGTCGAGTTTGGTCCAACTTGAGAGATAGGGTAGTTTTTATTTCAATTTATAGTCACAATATTTTTTTATTGCAAATTACTTAGCCACAGCAACGTGTGGCCGAGTAGAATAAATATTGACTGACATAATGTTTGTTTGACAATGTTTCGTTTTGTCTTAAATACACACTATATACTGATACAATACATTTTACAAAACAATACACAGGATAACAGGAGATTCAACCACTGAGTTATTATTACTAGCGCATAGAGTAGACACCGCGAAGAAAAAGTTTGTAACGCAAACTGCGGCCCCTGCACCGCTGTGAAAACAAATCTTTGTAGCAGTTCGTTGGGCAACACACGTAAACGCCATGAAAATCACGGCGCTTAGGACCTTACGCTCGCGAGAAAACTACAACTCAAAAACGATCGAGTGCTGCTTGTTAATACTGTAGGATTTGTGTACAAATTATTGTTTTAGCGCTGCAGCGCTTTTTAGCTTTAATTCAAATAAAAACGGAACATGTATTTTGTTCTAAGTGGCTTCTCTAGTACATAATATCTCGATGGATTCAACACACTTAACTGTTTAAGTGTATATATATATATATCTGTATATACAGATACTTCTTTATTTGAAATGAACGATAGCCTGTCCCTTACGCCGTGCAGGACGTGCAGGTCAGTTAGCAGATAATACGTTTTTTTATTGCGAAATATTGACAATGGCATCCCATTAAACTTTATAACCATAGTCTATCCGTAATAGTATAGAAATACTACATTGTGATCTACTTCTAGGCGAAAAGAAACAGGATTTGGAAACAGAATTGGAAACGTCTGATGTGCGTGCTGATTCTAATAAACCGCCGAAGACAACCATCCATGATGAGAATCTCAACATTGCACAAATGGTTGCTAGGTACCCGCAGTGCAGTAAAACGACTTGCAAGAATATGTACCTTATGGATGCGGAAAAGGTAAATAAATTCTCTTCAATATACTGTTGTAATTAACAATATAAGTGAATATATTGGGTAAGACCCTTTTTCTTTCTATATGAGGCATGTGAAACCATGACTTATTATAATGGCTCACTGTGACTAATCTTTTTTAACATGTGACAACTCCACACGATTGATACCTCACCGAATAGAACCAAATCCACTGTTGTAATTTTTGTTATATATTTGGACTGTGTTTATTCGTTCCTTTCATTTGTATTTTAACCGACTTCAAAAAAGGAGGAGGTTCTCAATTCGACTATATTTTTTTTTAATGTTTGTTACCTCAGAACTTGACTGGGTGAACCGATTTTGATGATTATTTTTTTATTTGGAAGCTGTTGCTTCCCGTGTGGTCCCATTTCAATTTGATCCAGTTCTGACAATGGCATCCATGAGAAAACCATATAAGTCTTTTGTGGAATAGTTTTTTTTTTAAGTCGGTTTTTTTTTAAAGAATTATTAAAAAAAGGTAACGAATTATTACGTAACATAATTGCCTAAAACCGCACTATACGTATTCTAATCAAATACAAGACGCAGAAAACATTTTGAACAAAACATCTATTTATCTCCTTTACAGATATGGCTAATCTAATTTCATATATTTCAGATAAACTTAGAACTAGTAGAACACGTGCTTACATACATAGTGGCGGGTGACCACAACTGGCCGCGAGAGGGCGCTGTGCTAATATTCCTGCCGGGTATCGCAGAAATCATGTCACTTCATGACCAACTCGCCGAGAGTCATACTTTTAGTCCCAAGTAAGTTAAATGTGCTATGTGATCTTCGGGCTCTACCGGTTCCGTGATGACGCAATCTGGCTACTATCGCGCCCATGCTCATGGCTCTGGTGCAGCCGTATTCACTGAACCAGAGATATTCCGATACCAACAAACTATCGAGTATGTTTTTAACCGACTTCAAAAAAGGAGGAGGTTATCAATTCAAATCAAAAGGATTGTATTTGATGATTCTTTTTTTATTTGAAAGCTGGTGCTTCCCTTGTGGTCCCATTTCAATTTGGTCCAGTTCTGACAATGGCATCCATGAGAAAACCTTATAAGTCTTTTATGGAATAGTTTTTTTTTTAAGTCGTTTTTTTTTTAAAGATTTATTAAGTGAGTAATAGTACGTAAGTAACTATTTTGATACCACTCATATTATACATTTAGATAACATCATTATCTTTTTAGTATATTTTTTATTTATAAAGATACTGATCATAATTATATAAAATAAATTAGTGCTAGATTACTGTTGTCTATTTTATTATTAGAACTCGTGTTGTGTCAAGACTACTCAAAAGGATTAATTTCTTAATTTTTTAGTCTATTCATTTTCGGCCGCAATTGCAGTTGCGACATATTATTACACACACGCAAGGAAATTAAAAAAACTGTTTGAAAAGAAACATTGAAGAACAGAAGGTCAATCACCACATCAATATCGTCGCAGGACGTTGACCTAAGGTCGTCCTCCGCTAACTATAATGACATCCTCCAAAACTATCCATTATTTCTATTATTTATCTACCTCTCCCCCTTGCCCCCTTTCCCCTCCCCCTTCCCCCTCGTCCCCATTCCCTTTCCCCCTTGCCCCCCTTCCCCCTCCCTTTCTCCTCCCCCCTCCTGTCTCTCATCTTTATTGTCCATCCAAAGGTTGCCTGTAAAATGGTGTACAAACGGTTATTTCTATTCTATCCTCAATCCACTGCCTTAATATGAGAATAAAGAGTTTAGTCTTAACTATACTATAGATTCTGAATATGAAAGATTAATTTACGATAATGTTAATTGTACAGAACCGGCAAGTACGTCCTCGTGCCACTCCACTCGACACTGTCCAGTGAGGAGCAGGCTTTAGTTTTCAAGAAGCCAAGGCACGGCGCGCGGAAGATTGTCCTGTCTACCAACATAGCCGAGACGTCCGTCACTATTGACGATTGTGTGTTTGTTATTGACTGCGGCCGGATGAAAGAGAAAAGGTATGCTTCATGACAACTAAAACTTTTAAAGTGATATATAAACAATTGATTTAAGTCTAATTTGTAAAATGCCCCACTTCAAAAGTAGTCATTTCTCTAGTGCGTTCATTACCTCAAAAAAAAATCTCATGTCACGAAGCATTTTGGTCTAAATCAAAATTCAATTTTCAAAACGTATCAATCAAAATCATCAAAATCAATCAAAATCATCAAAATCAATCAAAATCACCAAAATCAATCAAAATCACCAAAATCATCAAAATCAATCAAAATCACCAAAAGCATCAAAATTAATCAAAATTATCAAAATGACGATGCGCGTGACACCTTGGTGTAAATACAAATGGGTCATCTTAAAATAGAATTATATCTAATATTAACTCCTAGATTCGACTCCAACCGCAACATGGAATCTTTAGACCTGGTGTGGTGTTCCCGAGCTAATGCTAAGCAGCGCAAAGGTCGAGCGGGTCGAGTGATGCCTGGAGTCTGCGTTCACCTGTTCACCTCTCACCGCTACAACTACAACATACTGGACCAGCCCATCCCGGAGATACACAGGGTACCGCTGGAGCAGCTCGTATTGAAGATCAAGATACTGCCGCTGTTTCAAGATATGAGCATACATGAAGTTTTAGGTGAGTGATTATAAATTGCACAAATATGTTTGCGTTTGGTAGTAGTAAAAAAGTTGTATACACAATAATAGGAAGGCATAATAGATTTAGATGTGCTAGAGTGGAGGCCGTGATTAGGCAAACGTAGTGTAGGGCGTCCTACGGCACGATGGACTGGAGTCTATAAGAAGGTTGCTAGTAGTGGATGGATGCGGACTGCCTAAGACCGGGATATTTGGCTCCCCTTGGGGGAGGCCTTCGTCCACTAGTGACGGCGATAGGCTGATGATGATGAATAGATTTCTGCAGGAGTCGGAGTCGTACCTAGATGAGGTGATTATACCTCCACCCTAAAAAGACCAACGGAAATTAAAATAAAAATAAAAACATACTAATTATTAAATCTATGTTACACCTTTCTTATACTTTCAGGCAAAACCATAGAGCCCCCCACCAAACAGAACGTGGACGGCGCGCTGTCCCGCCTGCAGGACGTGGGCGCCATCGACAAGGGCTCGTGCCTGACGGCGCTGGGCCGGCACCTGGCGGCGCTGCCGGTGGACGTGCGCATCGGCAAGCTCATCCTGTTCGGCGCCATCTTCTGCTGCGTGGACTCCGCGCTCACCATGGCCGCCTTCCTCAGCCACAAGAGCCCCTTTGTGGCTCCTTTTGGGAAGAAGGTATCAGCAGTCTGGTTACCATAGTACAAGCTCTGCCTAGTTTGGGATCACATTGCCATGTGTGATGATGTGTCAAGTTATTATTATTCTACTGTAAATGAATAGCTTAATTTATGTTACAAATGAAATAAAACAACAAAATATGGTCGAACTAGGAACACCATCTCTATTTTGTATAATTCCTCTATGTTCTATCCATGTGATCTGTGTGTAACCGAAATAAAACGGCTGTTAATACCTTCCTTCCTATTCTTCTATGTTCTTTTAACAAGTTATCTGATTAAAAAATAGCCAGGATCCTTCTAAGTAACTTATTGCATGACTTGAGAGATTTACACTAGTTAAAATTTACCCGAAATATAAAAGATGACATAGATTTGCTTCTTTTGTAAAACTATTTATTCATTTCGTACTAATATGACGATGATTAACGAAACACGTAGCGGACAATGATTAACGAAACTCGTTTCGTAGAGGAAGGGTTATATCGTTTTAATGTGTCGTATGATAACTAGCTAGAGTAATAACTCTTAACCAAAGCATATCTCACTAAGTGAGCAAAAAATGTATAATTGTAATTTATTTATATATGGAGTGTTAAAAGAAAAGTAAAAGAGAAAAAAGTTAAAAGTTTAATGATTTTTTTTTCAGGCTGAAGCAGATGCAAAACGAAGGGAATTTGCTTGTTCGAATAGTGATCAACTAACAACTTTAAGAGCTTATAGGGTGAGTCTCACACATAGTAGAACAGTTATTTGTAGTCAATATAGCCAACATAACGCTGATTTGCGAGAATATCGACGTAATTCAAAATTCAGTCGAATTGAACTAAGTATGCCAAACGATCATAAATCTTTGATATTTTATGGTGAACAGACATGCAGCGCCGATTTCGTGCTAACGTTCGTTAGAAAGCTTCAAGTTCATTATATATTCAGAATAAAATACTCTAGCGGAAATCACAAAACATTGTTGTTCTCTAAAATCAATAATTTTTAGTTCCGTCGCTATTCTCGCAAACCAGCGATATGTAGAAACGCCCGTTTGTGCCTTCGGATAATGATCTTACATTATTCATTATACATATATATTATCCTACTAAATTTTTGAATGCTACATGTAAATATGTTATACTAGCAGCGTCACGTGGTTTCACCCGCGTAAGTCCTGATCCTGTCGGAATCTTGGGATCAAAAGTAGCCTATGCGTTAATCCAGGTCTCCATGAAACTTGGAATGTAGATAACATTCCAAGTTTCATCGCAATCGGTTCAGTGGTTTTTGCGTAAAAGAGTAACAAACATCCATCCATCCAAACTTTCACATTTATAATATTAGTGGGATTAAGCCGTTCAACATTAATATGGTGAATATTCGTTCTTTTTAATGCTTAATTATTCTGCGTCATTGTTTTTCTGCAGAAATATAATTCATTGTTGGTAATAATTGTCCTATATTACTATATAATTTAAATCAAGCACTTGACGCAATGAGAAGGACTTCAATATTTCTATTTTATTTTAAGAGATTACTGAACTTTCTGAATATTTTTGTGTTGCGGACAATGTCCCAGAAGTGAAAAGAACGAAGAATCATCCATCAGCAAGTGCCCATCATTAAGTCTACGATTTTACTAATAAAAGATATGTGGCCAAAACGGTCCCCTAATTAAAATAATGCCTGGAAAGATTCGACATCACTCATATTAAAACGTAAACACTTCTGCCGAGGGTAAGGGAGATTTTACCCATGTTCAATTTACCCATAACCAAAATTACCCCTTTATTTATTTTTCTTCAGAAATGGCAACAAGCGATGAAAACCAGTACACACGCCGCCCTGGTGTTCGCCAACGAGCACTTCCTCTCACACAAGACCTTGCTCATGTTGGCCGATATTAAACATCAGCTGTTAGGTCTTCTAGCTTCGATAGGGTTTGTGCCTGAAATGCCGGCGCTGAGGAAAAAATTGAGGAAAGATTCTGTCGCCAGTTTTACGGGAGAGGAGGTAATAACATCTTTAGATAATTTTACAATTAGTAAGTAAGGGCTTGTTTACACTTTGATAAGTGAATTAGTGTAGTAAGTAGTAGTAGTAGAAATAGTGACAAAAAATAACAAAAATATCAAATATCGTATTCTAACTCAAAGAATATAAGCAATTTACGTTTACTTTGATTCTCACTAATTAAATTAAAATTCTCAAAAGCATATACATAATACATGGGTAAATAAGTGGTTACCACGATAGCCGAGGATTTCAAGAATTATAATTATTCATTACTAGCAACCCGCCCCGGCTTCGCACGGGTACAAATTATATACTAAAACCTTCCTCGTGACTCACTCTGTCTATTAGTGAAAACCGCATGAAAATCCGTTCAGTAGTTTTTCAGATTATTGCGAACAGACAGACGCGGCGGGGGACTTTGTTTTATAATACATATATAGTGATTATTTTATTCATTGATTAGTTTATACTTTCATTCCGCGTTCGTATAATCAAGAAACGATTCGGTTTGCTTACGGACGGTAAATATTTCTAGGAACTTCTTCTAATATTTATAGGAACGCGGCATCAGAGAGTTCGTATAAAGAATGAAAAAAATATCATAACTTAAGCTTGGAACGTTAATTAACTAAGGAAATTTAAGCATGTTAAGTATATGTCATTGTACTTGTATGTACTTTTCTAAAAGACCATTATAGAGTAATCGAATGTCACTGAACTTTATGCTGGTGTATAAAAATGTGTTTTTACAGTAATGCGGTTGTTATATTTCAGCTTAACACTAATGGGAACAATGACAGGCTGTTGGCAGCTATTTTATGTGCAGCATTATACCCTAATGTTGTTAAAGTAAGTTGAAATTATTACTGCATTTTTTTTATATTACTAGTAAATCATTATTAAGATAACTATGTTTTTTGTAAAGAGTAGTGATTGTTATAAAATAATCCTACACTTCATTATTGATTAGTAATGGAAATAAACTTAAATTGTAAGTGTAGTGTAAATTGACTTAAATTGTATGGAAATGTGAAATCGATTCCTAAACTCGCTTTTTTTTATAGGTTTTAACACCAGAGAAATCTTTCCACATGCAAGCCGGTGGCGCCATTCCTAGACAACCGACACCCGACGAGCTTAAATTTAAAACTAAAACTGATGGTTACGTCGCCTTGCACCCGTCTTCTGTCAACTCCACCATTGGCTACTTCAACAGTCCATATCTCGTATACCAGGAAAAGGTAGGTACAACCCTACAAGATCGCTACACTCTGCACTGTAGGTATAAAGCTACAAGTACCCGGCGGGCTCGACTAATCATGCCAAAAGTTAGTAGGGGTCGCGCACCGGCCGCACGTTAGTTCAGTTCTCGCTCACGCTCTGCGTCACGTCATCCGTTCGTATCTATACTAGCGAGTTATTAGTACCTTACCTAGGTTTATTTGTTCACAAAAATAGAGTAGGTAATAGATACATAACTTGCTGGTAATTCAATATTCAGATTAAATAATTCTTTAAAAAATACAATCCTAATGTCGCGGCATCAGAACAGATAAGAGTTACGCGATAGAAAGAGAGGCAACTTCTAGGTGAATATAACTGTAGGTAATTAGCGCTGTGCGCCTTGAATTGCGACTTTATTGTGTCGGAACAAAAGTCGCTATTTATTTAAATGATTTGGCGGAGTGATACTTCTGTACCTACCTGTACTTTACGTTTAACAATTAAGTGTATTATAGTGTAAATAAGTGCATCGTTATTTTACTTAAAATTTATTGTATATTTTAATTTAAAAATCAAGGATTAAAATTTAATAATTTGAAGATAGCAAAGAATTACTTGTCGACGTCGTGTTGTACGAAAAATAAGTTCATACAAGTTTCTATGGAACATACCGTTTTTTATGTTTAAAAAAGTTGTTTGATTTTCCAGTCAATTAAAGTATTTTTCTCATATCAAAGGCCACTCTGTTGATTGTTGGGGATCGAGCACACGCATCACCTGATGGTAACCTATTTTGCTACACCACATGTGTCACTTCTCTGGGGCTGTCGGTCGCGGTGCTGGGGCGAGTTAGCGAACCTAATCATCACCAAAACTGCACTTTTATAAAACATATATAATTTATTTACAGGTGAAGACTAGCCGAGTGTTCATCAGAGAGTGTTCTATGGTGCCACAGCTTCCACTTGTATTGTTTTCTGGTAAGGACTTTTGAACCATTCAAATAATTATGTGTATGATCAGGACATTATATGTACACATCCAGATATAGAGAGGCAGATGTCACACTGAAAATCAATAATTTTCAGTGTGCCATTCAAAATTTAATTTAATTAATTTCAAATTAAATATAATTAATTTTCTGTTTAGCGACTTTACGCTAGCTTGAAATAGAACTTGCATAAATACTCACAGCAAAATTGTGAAACAAAACTTGTAATCGCTTTTAAACGTTCGCAACTTGTGGCATAAAGGTGGCGAACAGGCAAACATCTAAATATTACATATAAATCTGCATTTAATAGCGTATATTGTTATTCGCCTGGAATTTTTTGTGAAATCTATCCCACGGGAACCACACATTTTTCCCGGAAAGAAAGTCTAATAAATAAAAAATAGCACATATTCCAGACTAATCTATCACTGTGCAAATTTCATCCAGATAGAGTAATAAAACATGTATGTACTTATTTATGTGTAAGGTATATGATTGAGCCTTTAATTTGTCACTTCTCTATATATATGCACCTGACACGTCCTTCTCTGCACCACCCAAAGGTTGACTGGTAGAAAATGCCACTTGGCATTAAGTCCGCCCCATGTAATTTAAAATGCAGGAAGTATTAAATAAATAAATAAATTATCTTCGTTGATAAACTTTCTACTTCATGTATTAGGTACAAAGCAATAATAACATAAGATTTTTTTTGATTACAGGTTATTTATATTACGAGTTGTATATAAAGTAAAAAGTTCAATGTATAATGTTGTGACTTTTTTCAGGATGCAGTTTGTCCGTGGAGCTACACAACGGAACATTCATAGTATCTTTAGAAGACGGCTGGATCATGTTTCAAGTGGACAAACACGAAGTAGGTTGCTTTATAATTATAACTTTTACTTACTGTGGTACTAAGCTGTAAAAGACCAAAGATTAATTATTACCTGCGTTTTGTTAAACTTAATTCAAGCTAAATTCTGTTTAATAACAGTATTTAGCTTGATAACGATGCTACCTTAATATAATGATTAAGAGGTGGCATCGTTATGAAAACCTGTGTGGTGCAGCATTCAAATTCAAATGCAAAACTCAAACCATTTCTCAAGTATTAGACGTGTACCTCGGAACTTAATCGCGATAGTATTTATAAGGTACAATACCTTTTTGGTTACCTACCCGACGTTTTGATCGAATGTATCCACGCGTGACCACGATCGGTGCAATTATACCTTATAAATATTATCGCGATTAAGTCCCAAGTTACACATCTAATATGTATCAAAGTCGCGAAAGTTTAAAATCAATGTGGCTAAGTAATTTGCAATAAAAAAATAGTGTGACTATAAATTGAGATAAAAACTATCCTATTTCTCAAATAAGACTAAACGGCATACAGTGTACAAAATTTCATTAAAATCAGTTCATTATTTTAGGAGTTTATCGCAGACAATCAACGTGGCACGATTTTTTATAAATAAAGATATTATTTGTTACAGGTTGCAGAAATGTTAAAAACAATCAGAATAGAGCTTATTAACTTATTAGAAGAAAAAATCAATGACCCATCTTTGAATTTGTTACATTACGAAAAGGGTAATCGAATAATAAAGACGATAGTTCAAATTGTAACTAAAGATTAGACTCAAGAGATTTTAGTTATTAACTAATGAATTTAACTGGTGCAATTAAATGTTTAGTATAAATATTTTTAGTTACTATTTATATTTTAGTTAATATTTATATATCAGAAATGAAATGTTGAATTTGAACTACATTTTGTTTGAGTAGCTACATGTCGTAATGGCCTGTAATTGTATATATATTATGTAGAAATCGTAGGTATTGCGTGTGTATATGTCAAAGTAATATTTATTATGAAGCATTTTGCTGGAGCAACGCTGCAATGTTATGATCTAACTTATTTTTTTTATTATGTATAAAATTATGTTCGAATATTCGAAAGTTTATATATATACTTACACTTTACTTTTAATACCAAAAAAAACAATATTTTCAACAAGAAAAAATTCTTTATGACTAATCGACCTTTTTTTTTGCATAAATTTTGTTACTTTTTACCCGACTGCGGCAAAGCCCAAAAGGAGGGTTATAAGTTTGACCTTTATTTATGTATGTCCGTCCTTATTTTCCCTCGTAACTACTAACGGCTGAACCGAATTTGATGGATTATATGTCGTTAGATTCGTCTTTATTAAGCGAGTGTCACTGGGTATATTAAAATTATAAAATATTTAAATAGGAATTTAGGCGCTAAAATGAATGTTTTCAAAAAAAAAATCTTCCAAACCCTTCAATCAATTACACCATAGATGTTTAATCGGCGTTTAAAAATGGCACCATCTCAACTGTGCTTAAATGCAGACGTAAGCACAGTTTAGTCATCAGACTGTATCTATGGTATATTTCACCTTAACCCAAACCTATTGGGTGGGGTATCAAATGAAAGGTTCAAAATAATGATTACATAAATAGATATACAAGTATATGTTTATTAATTAGTATTTTTAACGTAGTCGGGTTATAAAATTTACATTTATTATCTCGAAAAATATACTTACTGCGTTTGTAATGTAAAAATGAGCTATAACATAACTTTTTGTTCAACATAATATTTTCTTGTGATGGAGAATGGTGAAGGTGCCAAGTGCACAGTGCACAGTGTCTTTTATGTGAATCAGTGAATTACAGTGAATTAAAACAGCCACCTAGTGTCACTGTAGTCTTAACTCCAATAATTACACACAAATTAAAGTGTTCATAATGTTCATGTATACTTTAAAAACAACTAGGCTATGACAGTCGATGACACATTTGTAATAGTGATGTTGACACTAATCAGGAATTTATGTTGCATTGTACCTAAATGATTGATTTTGATGTTTTAAAACCTAAAACCACATTTTTCCTTTAAAAGATCCATAATATATTTGATTAAAAAAGAGTGAAATAGTTACAATTATCACGTGACTGCAAACCAACCAGATCCATTACGTCATTAACCGATGAACAAGCTGACAGCTGTCAGTTAGAATCAATGTTACCTACATATTAATTAAATATACTACTCTATGGATCTCTGTCAGTTTATCGGTTAGTAATGTATACCAACTCATTTGACAGATGCACGTGTTTTAGCGGGAAATTTTAAAACTAACTTTACTGTTTCGACATTTTTCTTTTCAATTAAGTTTTTAATAAAAATATTATTTTTTGCGTCAAATAGGGGCGTAGCTATAATATAAAAACTGTTTCGAAAATTTGTCAACATTCCTATTGTTAAGGCACAGCTAAAATATTATAAATCCTTTCAATTGGCCCGTAAACAAGTCTTATTCAGTAAAGGCAAAGGTTTAGCAATCTCAGGCTGACTACATGAATGGTAATAATATCAATTACACCGATTATATTTAATTAAATTATTTTGTCCGTTGCAGATATTATAGGTTGACTTTTTAAAGTTTTTTTGTCTGTATCTGATGTGTTATATTAATAAAGGCGACTTCTAGTGCATCATGACTTTTGTCATGACATGAGTTGGTTTTACATTCTATTGAAAGTATCATGTGAAATTACCTTTCTGTCAAAGTCCGAAGTTAAAAAGATAGATCAACTGTCTGTTAGCGTAATGTGTGGAAGTTCTATACCGACATGATATTTAGACGATTTTATAGTATTGTAACAGTTTTGTACGTGATAAAAATATATTATTAGAAATTCTACGGGTGAAATATTATTGTATAAAAGCGTCATCTACATAATATATTTGGCATTTTTTGCTCATCGTTGAATTAAGCAGACTATGTGGATGTTATAAGTAACTTAATAGATGGCGCTGATATCAGTTATGAAATGATCTCTTAAGAAATTAATAGATGTAAAATTAATTGGTATTAGGTATTTATTACTGCAGTAATTGATGCGTTTTCCTTTCTTTCATAATTTAGAGTACTACAGTGAATGTTCCTAATCTGAAAGCCGAGAAAACTTGTACTTTACTTTGAAATACTTGCACGAAAATATATTGTGAGCTAAATGTTAAAATTAATTTAAAGAACTTCTTACTGACCTATTTAAAAGCCTATATCACTACAATAATATTTATATGAAATCTGTACCAGTGTAATCAATTGTCATTTTATTGTAACTATAATATTAACAAAGATGAATTGTGTTATGCAATGTAATTATATATCAATGAATATTTGTTGTAAAATATGAGTTCCTATATAAATAAAAACGATTCCGTTGAAACTTAGTGTGTTATTGTTGGCACATGCGTGAATATAGAGGGGAGAGGTAAGGAGCACCATTTCTGTATACAAAAAGTGGCCGTAAAAACTGTAAGTAGGTGGCGCTACTGTAGACAGAGGGCAAGAAACTTCCTTTATTTGAAGGCGTATTTTCCAAAATTATCATAAAAGAGGACAACATACACATACATACCCTCATGCCTGTATTCCCAATGGGGTAGGCAGATGCTTATTAAACACACATTTGTCTAATTACTTGAGGCAGACCAAACTATGGTCTGCCTCAAGTAGATAATAGGGGGCAAGCCTATGGCTGCCAACCGGGCACTTTGGGAATTAAAGATGGGAAAATTGGGAATATATCGAAAGGTGCTCGTGACTAAGTGGTAACCGAGTAGGTTAGGCCATTACAAGGTTAAGTAATACTAGCAGGTCAGTCTTAGGATGGGTGACCATTCTTAACACATCGATGTCTGGTGTCGAGGTCTGATGGCAGTCGCTTCACGTAAAATATCGAAGTTCGGTCGTATCGTAGTTAGACTGAAAGCCGACCCCAACTTAGTTGGGAAAAGGCGCGGAGGAGGATGATTGAAAGGTTGGTAAAAAGAGAAGGTTATTGGAAGGAAAAAGATATATTGGTTATACGGATAGATCGGAGTCCAGCTATATCTCGTGAAGGTCAGGGTCGCATACGTGTAACTCAAAGTCCGTATTGCCGGGCAGTCGGAGCGTAACCTAAATATGATAACATAAATTAATTAGAAGACATCTGACTGTTTCTTTCCATCATTCTTCTTTTCATCAACTACTCTGATCAGCAATAAAATTTAATATTTAACTCAGCGCCCTTCACTCCGTCTAGAACTACTAAGCTCAAATAATATCGTTTTCCTGCACTAGCGCCATTGTGGTCTGTTTTTGAACTATTCTTGACTTCTTTTAGATGGCCACTTTCAGTTTGACCGCCATATAATGGTGCGTTTACACGCTCGCGTTCAAACCGACATTCAACGAGCACAAGCACGGGCACAAGTATATGAACAGGCTGTTTGTGCATGCTTGCGTGTATAAGTAAGTGCGCAAGCTGCGTGCCGGGCTGCATGCCAGGCTGCGCGACGTGCGTGTAAACGTACCATAAGGTGGCTACTTACCTCTACCATCCATATGCGTAAAGGATAATGCACACTATTTACCTGTAAAATTGAATTGAAAGAAATTGTCTGTACATTAACGATATTAAAAAAGTTAGGAGTGTTCTGAATACGAAACTATTTTTGTTGTCTGTTCGTTTATTCGACAAACACTATACTGTCGAATTTAGTTTAATAGCATCGTATCCTCAGGGAGATTTTACAATTAATTTTTATTATGATTATTGGCGAATGTCTGAATACATCTAAGTTAAGAACCATTTACTACCTACTGCTGCTGCATTACCTACCTGCTACCCCTACGGGTTGTCACCTAGTCTTAGATAGCCTAGCGGGCGAAGCAAGGTTCTCAAAGTAGTGTATTATATATAACATAAGGAATGTGTAATAGTAATCTTCTAAACCAATAATAATAAACTTATTTCATATTACTCGGGTGTTTAGTACGGTGTTTAGAACATTAAACCACGTAAATGGTTATAATTTTTTTTTTTTAATTGGACTTGGGGTTTTGTTTCGGACTTGTTGACTTGGCTGTAACTGGACGAATTATTTATTTAATAGAAGCAACCCGCTCCGGCTTCGCACGGGTAGCAGAGACATCTTCAACAATCATCATCATATTTCAACCAATTTACACAAAACCTTAACAAATTATATACCTAAACCTTCCTCATGAATCGCTCTATCTATTGATGTAAATCGCCTGAAAGTACATTCTGTAGTTTTTGAGAACAGACAGACAGACGTGGCGGGGGACTTTGTTTTATAATAATAATATGTAGTAATAATAGTAAATGTGCAAATAAAAATGTATTTTGTTGCAATCGTTTTGTAATTTATTCACCAGCCTTGTATGTGCACGATTAGAAGTGCATTCACGAAAAACCGCTGATGTCTACAAAATACGTTGCAATTGATTGTTAATGTAGTGAAAGTCTCAATATTATAAAATGGTTCAATTATAGCTACATAGAATATTTAATAGTCTTACCTATACGAAAATTACCCCGACCTGTTTAATGCTTTTAAAGAAAATGTAACGATCTAACAAGAAAACGTTTCAGAACTTTTCCGCGAATTCGCAGTACCGAGTTAAATGTTATTCTAATGACTGGCCTGTTGGTCTAGTGGTAAGTGACCCTGACTGCTAAGCCAGAGGTCGTTGGTTCGATTCCCACCCAGGACAAATAATTGTGTGATGAGCACGATAATTTGTTCTGTGTCTGGGTGTAATTTATCTATAATATGTATGTATTTATAAATAAATATGTATGTTTATCAGTAGCCTGGTTACCATAGTACAGGCTCTGCCTAGTTTGGGATCAGACGGCCATGTGTGAGATGTGTGAAGTTGTTATTATACTATTAAGTAATGTGTAACCCCATTTACTAGATGACTTAAGAAAATTCATGGTTTTATTCTAATCATCAAAATTTTGCTACATTTTTTATTGTAAAAATGAGTGGGGTGCTTGAAATCAAACCTAGTAAGTACCTATTTATAAAGATAGAGTTATTATAAAAATATATTAAAAAGCACTGCACGCTTTTTCACTATCATAATTTTCTACTTTTTAGTTCGGTTCACTGTTAAAGCATGTTTTTTTAACCGACTTCAAAAAAGGATGAGGTTCTCAATTCGACTGTTTTTTTATGTTTGTTACCTCAGAACTTTCGAATGGGTGAACCGATTTTATGATTCTTTTTTTATTTGAAAGCCAGTGCTTCCCGTGTTGAAATGGGGGGATTTCAATTTGGTCCAGTTCTGACAATGGCATCCATGAGAAAACCATATAAGTCTTTCATGGAATAGTTGTTTTTTTAAGTCGTTTTTTTTAAAGAATTATTAAACTATAGTTTATTTAAACCTTGTCCACCTTCATCTATGAGAAGCTATGGACCCAATTCGCCAGACCAAAAACCATGTTGTTTTAACTCACTTTTAGTTAGGTTTGACCTGCTTCACCAATGTGACAAATTTAAGCAGGCATTTTTGTCCCATAGGTACTCCATACAAATATCTAATCATGAACCAGCACCATATAAAATTTAAGAAAAAATAACAACAGGAAAAAAAATGGAACACACATTTTATTAAACATCAAACCCAACAAAGAATTGAATAACCTGCCATCGGCGTCCACAAATCACATATTGGCCACGTAAACCGGAAAATATTGACACTATCAATCATTTAACCAACATTGTCCGACAACCGGGCAAAGCGAGCATGTCCCTTGCAAACAAGCCCGGTAATATTTCACGGAGGTAAAAAAGGTATTCGCGGCCGATTCCAATAGTGCGGTCCCTATGTCGTAAAACGCACGTGTTTTAGCCCTGTTACATGCGTACTTTAAAGGGCCAACTTTTGGGTAGGACCGTCCGAATTATAGCGAGAAGTGAGAGTGGACGTGGTTTGAAAATATTTCTTAGTTATTTTTTACATGGAAATGAAAATATGCTACTATTATTTAAAAAATCCTATTTGCAATTCTTTGGACTTCGACTGAATATTCTTTCGATTCCCTTGATATTTAAAGAAAATTAGGGAAGAGATTTATCAATAAAGTATCCAATTTTGATTAGTGCAAGTAAGAGGTAGACTAAAAGTGCTGCCATCTATTAATCGTTACTTGTAGTTATATGCTTAATTCAAAATATAGATGGCGTTAAAAAAAGCTAACAGAATTCTAATTAGAAAAGAGTTTCAGGGCCCCTAAAATGTTGCTCTATGTTTTCACCTACAACATAGAATCAGTCAAAATACCAAGATATTGTCTAAATTATTTATTTATAAAATAGAACGGGATTTAGGGCTTCTGAGGAAATGTAAACCATCTTATGTCTATATTGAATTTAAAGTGCTTGTGTTTAACTGTAACTTATACTTACGAGTAAATGTGAGCAGGTATAGGTACATATTTAGTATAAGATTTTTATAGTACGCTCGCATAGCTTTTGTTTTTTTGGACACACATAGAAACAATCCATTAAATATATCGCACACCTAGATCTAAACAGGTATAACTCGAAAAAGTACTTTCTTAGAAAAGGCGAAAAACTAAATTTTAAATTATCATTAAAATTGTCTACACAATAGGCCTACAATTACCTTGTACAATTCTTTATTTTTTTGTAGCCAGTGCGCTGTGGTTGTTCCATAAAATGTAATATATCCTTATTTAAAGTTAGCTAGTTTATTTATTTTTACTTCTTACCCAACCATACAGTTTTAACCAAATAACTGTCATTATTTTCCCAAACACTAACCAATTTTCTGCACTTTCTTATCCACAATGTTCTAACATATCTTGTCCCGCTATTTGCAATCGCGTCACGTCGCGGCCGGCGTGTAATTGCAGCCATTTACCGTCCCGCGGTCCACGTTCCGCGTCTGAACTCCACCTCGCCAGCCAATATGTTCGGAACTACTTTCAACTGTGTAGTTTACAGTTTGAAGAATATTGGGGTGAGAAGGTTTATAAACCTAGATTTATTAGCCAAATGTCTTACAGAATTTAAGTAGGTGAAGTTCTATTACCAATATCTGAATGAAATGTTGAAAAATGTTCCTTTTAATTCAATATTACCTACCATGCATTTGCTAACGCAATAATAAAAACAAGTGGAAATGCTCAGCTTTTAGTGGAACCGGTGTTGTTATTCATTTTTTTTTTCATATAAAACAAAAGTAAATAGGGTTGTAATAAGTAATTTAAAAGATGTGATATAGCCAGAAGCCAATGACGATACATAGGCTGCACTAAAAGTATCGGGAATGGAATATTTCCACTATTCCTATTATATTAAAATCTTTTTAATTGAAAACTTCTTGGTTTTAAAAATCGAATACCATTTATTTATTTAAAAAAAAGATTCTCGGTCGTGTCACAAGGTCTTGTCAAACTTGTTTGGTCGTTGAGAAAATGGAATTGACTCGAGAAAATTCAAGGGCGATGATTTATTATGACTTTCGAAGCGGTTTAACACAAAAACAGTGTGTTGACCGGATGCTTTCTGCATTTGGTGATGAAGCCCCATCCAAAACCATAATTTATCGCTGTTTTTGCTGAATTTCAACGTGGACGTGTCAAGCTCAGTGATGATCCCCGTCAAGGTCGTCCAAAAACTGCAGTCACCCAAGAAAACGTTGATGCTGTGCGTAAGCTGATTGAGGAAGATCGACATGTGACATACCGCGAAATTCAGGCAAATTCAGATATTGGTATGAGTCAAATACAAATAATCTTGCATGAACAATTAGGTATAAAAAAGTTGTTTTCCCGATGGATACCGCATTTGCTCTGTGAAGAACAAAAAGCGGCTCGCGTTACTTGGTGCGTCAGAACTCTCGAAAGATTCCACCCAGGATCCTCAAATGCTGTATACAACATTGTATCAGGTGACGAATCCTGGATATACGCGTGCGAACCCGAAACAAAAAACCAGTCACGAGTTTGGGTGTTCGAAAATGAGTTAAAGCCAACTAAAATTGTTCGTTCACGGAGTGTTGCAAAAAAAATGGTGGCCACGTTTGTCTCCAAAACCGGCCATGTTGCGACTATTCCTCTTGAGGGACAAAGAACGGTTAATGCAGAATGGTATGCTAGCATTTGTTTGCCACAGGTCGTTTCCGAACTCCGTAAAGAGAACATCATCCTCCATCACGACAATGCGAGTTCTCACACCGCGCACAGAACAAAAGAGTTTTTAGAGCAAGAAAACATAGATTTATTAGACCATCCGCCGTAGATACAGTCCCGACCTAAGCCCTAATGATTTCTATACTTTCCCTAAAATAAAGATTAAATTGCGTAGTCAGAGATTTTCATCACCTGAAGAAGCTGTGGACGCCTACAAAACGGCCATTTTGGAGACCCCAACTTCCGAATGGGATGGTTGCTTCAATGATTGGTTCCATCGTATGGAAAAATGTGTCAAATTTCGCGGAGAATACTTTAAAAAGCAATAAATACATTTTTAAATAGTAATGTTGTCACTTCCTTGATTCCCGAAATTTTCAGTGTAGCCCTCGTACAGTTAAATTACATCTCAGCACAATTGTGACACACTTTTACTTGTTATTATTCTTCCGTAGAAGTTACCCCCAGAATACGGTTTCAAGCAATAAAGTATTGAGGGTCGAAGAGTTTTATCAAGTACGTAAACTCGGTAGGTAGTCCTTATGAAACTTACCTAGTACTTAGATTAAACTGCATTCCTTATCATATATGTACATATAATTAATAACAGACATTGTGATATCCTCCCCAACATATTTTAAAAGTTTAGTAAACTCATACAATCAAACTACTTATACACTTGTACGAGAGTCTCACTCTTTCCTTAATAAAAGTCTTTTTGGTCTACATATAACACAATCAAGGCCGTCATTATGTAAGGAACATTATTTTAGTAAACAACAATCCCCGCTTGGGGCACTGTCAGCAAATGCAAACAAGGGGAATTCGTCACCACTCACCTTAGACTTTAGAGGCAAACTTTTAAAAACTATAGTAGGTATCGGTTTATCAATTTCAGTGCCTACTCTAACAATCGCCCTATTTATATTAAACGGTGAAGCACAGAACTGTGTCTGTATCAGTGAATCGTCTAGAGTTTATTACAGGGATGATAATAAAATTGATGTCTATCATCAGCAGTACTGAGCAAGAGATTAAGGCAACATCTAAGTAAATACATTAAGATAGAGATTTTAGTAGCACGGGGTATTAATTGCAGTAGGTATCTTTTTTTTGTTAAATACAACTCCCGCGTTAGGAATATTCCCGTGTCAAGGGGGGCTTTAAAAAAACGTACTTTAGTTACGGTTCTCGTCTAAGTTAACCCAGAGTTTCCCTTAAGTTTTGTATAGGCGAAGCTCTCAAACACCCTGTACCTACCTCTAGTAGGTATGAGATATTAAGACAAAGATTTAAATTTTTTCCATAAATTATTTTAGTTAGTCACCATTTTTGCTATCATTCATACTCATAATTCATACTGATTGATCGATTATTTTGCAATCTCAAACTTATGGATATCTGAAACCGAAGATCCGAACCGATCAACACATTTTATATTTGCGTCTCTTGGTACAAAAACCCAGTTCGTCCCTTGCCAATTTATCAGCATTAGACATTTTCACAAACATGGCAATACCTATGCAAAAATGTCTACCAAACGTTATTATCAACCGGCCCGTTGATTCCATTCACCAGGAGCCGAATAAATCAACGCGAAAGCCGAAAGCCTACAATAAATTTGAGCCCAATCCTGGTCATCGTCGACCCAAAAGGCGTTTTAGCGTTAACCCAGGGACGGACCTTTCCGCTAAATAAATCCCTTATCTGCATACGGCAAACCTTTCTAGGGTCCAGCTTAATAAATTCAGGTTGGGCCTCCCAAAGTTTTGCGATGGAGATATCTAGAGCTGTAAAACAATTGGAAGAATTCATTTGTTTTTTGTTAGGGTATTATGGTGTTAGTAATTAAGCGGTTATCATAGGTTAAAAACGCTTACCGGCACGGCCTTTTTCGCTATTGCCATCAGTAAAGTAAACCTATCTGATCACAAGCTTCAATATTAGGTATGAGACTGAGATTTGACAAAATGGTCATATGTCAATAGGAACTAAACAACACGACATAACGTAACAAACATGAACTATCTCTACTACTACTCTGTATCATCAAAGGATAATAAATTTAATGAAATAGAACAAAAAACTAACCAAAAAACCGTTTTTCTATTGACTCTAAGCTTTAGAACTAGTTTCCACGGAGAAGTATGACTGGCCTGTTGGCCTAGTGGTTAGTGACCCTGACTGCTATGCAGTCGTTGTGGATTCGATTCCCACCTGAGTCTGGGTGTTCTTTGTGTCCATTGTTTGTATGTTTGTAAAGTCCCCCGCGACACAGGAGTAATTCCTATATATTACTTTTTTTTTTATAAAAGTATAAAAAAAAAGTATTAACCAAAGCACAAAACATATGTAATACAATTTATTACAAATTTATAATGTAAGTATGTACAGTTAACCCACTGTGCAATTCACAACTACAAAAGGTAAAAAATCTACTATCATTGTACTTTAATCGTGCTTAGTGTCCTCTCTTATGTTAGTGAGCTCACTTCGAATGCACGTGCAGGAAGCATTTCTTACATTTAAGCTGTTTTTTTAATATAAATTGATGAACAAATATAATTAAAATGATCTTTTGTCTAGTTATTCAAACAATAAAAAAAATTAGTTAATTCTTTAAATCTTAAATTTAAACCAGGTTTTATCAACTCTAGATATATAGTTTCGGCCTGCTCATTTGGAAGGCGGCCGAGCGGGTGTGCTCCCAAATCAATAGTAATTCTGTGGGTAATCCCTCGGCCCACTGAAAAATATATACCTCTGTATAGTACATATTTATGTCAGGATTTGTTAAATAAGAACAGAGTCTCGATGCCAGTTATTATGTATTTATGATAGTGTATTTTAAATAAATTTCTATATTTCTAGACACATTATGGAATGCCTTTGAGGGGATCACAGTAGGATAGGATGGGTTAAGTGATCAGCGCATCTAAGTAACCTTGGTACCGACTGTTCCATGGATGGGTGAACAACAAGGTCGGCTGTGTCAGCCTACTGAGTCGTACAAACTGATCTATGCGGGAATATTGTTTATAGATGTAAGTAGATGTAGATGACGCCCGTCGCCCTGTGTTTGAAAATGCGATAAAAGCCCCTCCACCTTAGGTCTGTCTTACTCCCGTTCTAGCTGCAGCAATCTTCTAATAAATGTAATAAGTTGAGAGTCGCATCGCTCAATGCGCTATGTTATATATTATTACAGTAATTAGTTGTTAAATTACATATTTATATATTGAGAACAAGTAGGGTTCAGAACAAAAGACACTCTCACGTGTGTAGATGTGACTTATAATAGCTTATACGCAGACTAACGATCGGCAAATGTTTTTAGAATAGAATCTTAACACAAGGAGCAAGCGAAAGCAAGAATAAAGGTAAGTCGTCTTACAGTCTATTTTTCCTTGCAGCTGCTTACAAAAATGTTACATTTTTAAGTTCGAAAGGCTACATTTACTCGGCTGATGTCATTTATAAACTCAGAAAATCATTCTTGTTCACATACGCATCCGTACTTATTTGGCACTTTGGATTATAATATCTCCAATGCATATTATGTACGCGCCGTACTCATCTATACATTTTAAAGATATACTTAGGTCAAAGCAGATTTCTGCTAGAATTGGAGGAGCTCGTGTGCTACTATGCTACCCTAGTTGTTAACCGACAAAAAAAGGAGGTTCTCAATTCAACCGTATTTGCATAAATGTAGCCCTCACTCTGTCATTTATGAACAGATTTGGATGATTTTTGAAGTGAAAACTTCTTTAGCGGCGTTGGGCACTTTTTGAGATGGATAAAAAATGTTAAAAAAGCGTCAGAATTCAAGGTCACGTGGACCCGGATCGAAAATGTATGGAAAATGTGTCCGAGTGTAATATGGTCACGTGGACCCTGATCAAAAATGTATGGAAAATGAGTCCTAGTGTAAAATATTTAAAAAAAATATATTTTTATGATGAGATTGAAAATTCTTAACGTCTTAAGAATTTTCGATCTTGTCATAAAAATATACATGTACAGCGTCAGAGAGACATGGAGAGAGAGAGGGAGTTAGGGAGAGAGAGAGGGATAGAGGGAGGGAGAGTGGTTAGAGTGGGAGACTGGGATAGTGGGATAGTGGGAGAGTCGGAGAGGGGGAGAGCGGGGTGAGCTTAGGGGGCGAGGGGAGTGGGGGGAGTGGGGAGAGCGGGGAGAACGGGGAGAGCGGGGAGAGCGATCGGTCGGGTGGTCGGTCGATCGGTCGGTCGGTTGGTCGGTCGGCTGGTCGGTCGGTCAGTCGGTCAGTCGGTCAGTTGGTCAGTCAGTCAGTCAGTCAGGCAGGCAGGTAGGCAGTAGGTATCAGGCAGTATCACTCAGTATCAGGCAGTATCAGGCAGTATCAGGCAGTATCAGGCAGTATCAGGCAGTATCAGGGAGTATCAGGCAGTCAGAAACCAGTCACAAACCAATCACAGACAAGTCACAGAAGAGTCACTGACCAGTCGCAGACCTGTCCCCGACCAGTCACAGACCAGTCACAAACCAGTTACAAATCAGTCACAAACCAGAAACAAACCAGTCACAAACCAGTATAATAGTTTTTTAGATTTTTATCGACAAAAAAATCAGAATAAAAAAATGTATACCCAAATAATTATTTTCTTTATACCTCGAATAGAACTTGAAATTAATATTTTTATATTGGGCAGTCAGAAACCAGTCCCAAACAAGTCACAAACCAGTCACAGACCAGTCAAAGACCAGTCACAGACCAGTCACAAACCAGTCATAAACCAGTCATGAACGAGTCACAAACCAGTCACGAACTAGTCACGAGCCAGTCACAAACCAGTCACAAACCAGTCACACACCAGTCACACACCAGTCACACACCAGTCACACACCAGTCACAAACCAGTCACAAATCAGTCACAATCCAGTCACAAACCAGTCACACACCAGTCACTGACCAGTCGCAGACCAGTCACTGACCAGTCGCAGACCAGTCCCAGACCAGTCACAGACCAGTCACAAACCAGTATAATAGCTTTTTAGATTTTTATCGATAAAAAAATCATAATAAAAAATGTATACCCGAATAATTATTTTCTTTATACCTCGAATAGAACTTGACACAGTCACGAGTCACAGACCATTCACAAACCAGTCAAAAACCAGTCACAAATCAGTATAATAGTTTTGGGCAGTAGTGGGCAGAGTGGGCAGAGTGGGCGAGTGGGCGAGTGGCCGTGTGGGCGAGTGAGTAGGAGAGTAATGTGACGTTTTAAGTTCGTCGTATCGTTTAAGTGTGCACTTCTGTCGGCAGTCCCATGACTGCCTCTTTTTTTTTTTGTTAGATAGGGAATACCTCAGGGAAACCCTCGAAAATTGTAAGCAGTAACAGTGTTTCTGTTTACTTTTCATAACTTAATCAGGTATTTGCATTTAGGAATCATCACATCATGAAGCTGAGGTGATGATGGAAACCATACCTTTCTATACAATTGGAAGTTAGATATAAAAACTGTGGTTTTAGTCACAGAAACCACTTAATATGCTTGGAAGAAAAGACGTCTTAACAATGTTGTAGGTAACTTGAATTGTTCAATATCCTGGGAACCTCAAGATAGGATGATTACATCATCAGTTCAGTCGCAAGACAAATGAGATAATAATAATGTAATTTATCGAACCACAAAAAAATCATAAAATAAAACCTTTTTAACAAAAAATAAACCTTTACTACCTTTTAAGTTTTGAATATTGAGCTCATTTACATAAACTATCAAATATTATATGAACTAATTTTGAGTCGGCGCCAAATAATAAAATGATTTACCTACGTAGCACCTTTTAAATTTCTACGTACATCCAAAATTTAGATAATTAAACAGTTTGTTGTTTGTTCTCCAATCCAAACTAAAACACTCTCAAATAACAATTTTCGCCGCATTGTAAACCAACTAGTTCGCGCAAAAACTCCCCAATAAAAGTAAAAGGTTTATGTTCCCCTCCCAAATCTTTTGTCCTACTCACACTGTAATAAAAATAAATATCTATCTCTTTTTAGCGTTGACCGCTTGACCATTGGTAGATGAAATGGGCTCACACACACACTCTCATATTAGTTCGTTCGAGTATAAAGAGTAGTGGGCGGAAGAAAAATGTACGTATGTAGGCAAATATAGTTAAGGTGTAGGTAATTAACACTATTCGTTATAGATGTCAACTATTGATCTGCTTTGTAAATATCATAGAAAGATTTGACAAACATAAGCAGCAATGTACGTTGTAGGAATGAGAATTTCACCGAGTTTTAAGCTCACCAACAATATTGCTTATGGTAGAAACCGTATTTTTAACTAAATAGTGAATGCATTGTTTACGCTATAAAAAAGTACCTACTGTTCACTGTTCCTATTTTCATAAATATCATAGGGAACATTAGATTTAACTAACTTAGTTTTTAAAATAAAGTATCTTAAAAATATTATCGATTAAGTTCCGATTTATACATCTAACAAAGATATACCTAATTTCGATCTTATTTTTTGTAGAGTAGGGTATCTTTTATTCCACGTTATGATTGAATTTCACCCATCGACCTGCAAAGGCGAAGAGCAAGCAGTTACCATTTGTAGTTCACAGAGATCAGGGTCGTATGACGAAATTTGGTGCAGTACAACCGAAACATCGAATATTGGAGATAGTGTAAAAACAAATATAGGTATATTTTTAACCGACTTCAAAAAAGGAGGAGGTTCTATGTTCCACTGTTTATTTTTTTTTATGTATGTTCACCGATTACTCAAATACGCCTGAACCGATTTGGAAAATTCTTCTTTTGTTTGAAAGAGTATACTTCCCAGGTGGTCCCATGGCCATCAGGTCAGGATCTGATGATGGGATCCTGGAGAAATCGAGAGAACTCTTCAAATTTTATATGCACACTTGAAGCGATTTGGGTATTTCGAGGTGCATTAAAATCGGTGATACTTTTTCAAAAGATTCTAATTATTTCGCCTCCCGGCAAAAAAGTGTCATAATACAAAAACAGCTTTTTCGAGAATACACGACTTTTATGCCTGTGAATTGAACAAAACAGCTCAGTGAAAAAGGGAACTTGGTTCCCTTTTTCTTCTTTCACTAAGCTAATAACGATGTTTTTACAGCTGACCAAAGGCGACATTTGCTATTCAATGCTATAAAAATGTTAAACGCACCTAACATGTGGTATGACACTTTTTTTGCCGGGAGGCGATTTATCAAAATATCGACAATTTATTATCATCATAATTAAATATCAAAATGTTTGTGCTGTATATTATAAATTGCCAACTAGGTACAAGTACTAAAATTAGTCTTCAGCCGTCAGTAAGCAAGTTTTCCTTAAACCGAGCCAAATAACTTCCTACTAATGTGTTTCTCTCTCTCTCTAACACTTCAGTTAACTACAGCTTGTTACGCCTTGTTATAATGTTAGTTACATGTTATCAGCGCAACATATAATGGTCGCTTAAGTAACTAATCGTTTCGGGCCCTACAACTTCATTGCAAACAAATACATAATTATGCTAAGTTGCAGATTATGTATTTCATGATACTTTGAAGTAAATACATACATCCCACTTCCAATCATCATAATAATAATAATAAATATACCAATAACTCCACACATACTTATACCGGCCGCAACGTTTCGCCATCGTTCAATGCGACAAAACTTTCATCCCCATCACCTGGATAATTGGCAATCCACGCACTTGTGACTCTTGAGTTGCAACTCAAGTAGTGTACGGTAAGTGATAGTCACTTACCATCAGGTGACCCGCCTGCTCGTTTGCCCCCTATAATATAAAAAAAAAAACATATCACATACATACATACATACATACATACAGGGCCGTCTGATCCCAAACTAGGCAAAGCCTGTACTACGGTAGCCAGACTGCTGATACACATACTTATATATTTCTAAATACATCCATATTATAGATAAATTACACCCAGACACAGAACAAATAATCGTGCTCATCACACAATTAGGTATTTGTCTTGGGTGGGAATCGAACCCACGACCTCTGGCTTAGTAGTCAGGGTCACTAACCACTAGATCAACAGGCCAGTCAATCATAAATTATAATTAGGAAAATGTTCTTGGATAGTGACAGATGCTGTCCTTGATGATGTGAATTATAATTTTTAAAAAAGTTGTCTTCAAGACTGTGACAGCGCACTTTAGATAGGAATGTTACGAATGTTCAAATTTCTATTTAAGAATGCCAATTGCCGAGTCTAACGTCGATGAGTAATCCCAAGATGCAACTGCTAAAAATTGTTTCAGAACTAATGCTAACGTATCAGCACAGTGAAAAGTGTTTTGAGAACACCACATCAACTCTTTGGCGTAGTCTGGAGTGTAACGAAATCAACATTGCGATCACACTTAGCTATCAGTGTAAACAACCTCTCATTTGGGTTGACACGTTCATCAACTAGTATACCAACTGATCGTAAAAGCATCCTAGACCATAAAGTAAGAGATACGCAACAAGATGACCAGAAATCCTAATCGTAAACTAGACATACATACAACCATTACATGTAGCCCGTTATCAGTAAGACGGTCCGGAGGTCCCCAACTGCCCGGGCCCGACCTAAAACTTTAGGGTGTACCTAAGGGCTGTTTAAAGTGATATAACAGATTTGGTCCCACTACGGTACGAAAATAACTGGATATTGCGTCATTGTATATGGGTTAAGACGCTAATGTAGCATTACAATTACTCAGGATAATTTCGTTTGTGTTTGCTTTTTTTTGAGTATTCATCCTTTCTGTATTGTTCAGAGCCAGAAAGATGCCTTTACTCCACTTAGTAAATACTTTGCATTTACTATAGTTTGATAGTGATAGCGTCCTGCTATAAGTAGTAGGTATTATTTAAATCTTATCTATAGACATTGTCGCGTCAAAATTTGGTCTCGTTGTTGTATTTCATTTATGTATAAGTGTATTTTTTTTATCAAATACATTTAGGAATGGAAAATAGCACCTTTAAAATAGCTGGAACTTTCTGTCGGTACCTACAAGAGAGTATTTTAAAGCTGCTTGCGCTCACTACAGTTCATCAACGTAAGCTTATTCACACTAGTGCACTTATATAGTATCTAAAAACATATGATGTAGGTAATATTTAAATATTTAATTTCTTTTTATTTATGATAAATTAGTCATTGCCATTTATCAAGATACGTCTAAGGATGCACGTTGTTTCATAAATACAAAATAAGTTATCTTTTTAAGATAGCGCTTACGAATTCGTTAAGCTTAAACTTGGATATCTGTAATAAAAGCTGTTTTATTTAACAAGTGCCTATGTTTTTAAAAAAAGTCCTGAAATTTGTTTAACGACTTATAAGAGTTAAAATACATTTTTAGGTAATATTGTCAGCCACAAGTAGGGACACTTTCCAACGTATTTTTAAAACAATCTTATGGCTTTATAATAATGTACCTAATAAAAATTGTAAGTATTTTTAAAACAAAAAACGTAAATCTCAAAATAAAATCGATTCGGATAATTTTCTCGAAACTCAAAATATCGTTGTTGAACCGTACCTCGGTGCTGGCAGACGTCGGACATCGCCATAAGTCGTTTCAACTGAGGAGTCGTATCTTGAAAGCTCATTTGCCAGAGCGTCAATATTATGATCGGAATGGTCATTGGCAGCGAGCTTGTCTCGAGCTGACTATTTCTAAAATTTAAATTGTAAACAACGTACACCTCAGAGAGTGCGGATTTTGTACTTGAATTTCTTGTTGTTTTAATGTAATATCATTACTGGTTGTGTAGTATACTTTTACCATCGCTAAAATAATATTAGTGATGTTATAAACACCAATAATTTTGTTTTTAAACATTGTATGCTACTAATTCACTTTGGGCTTACGCTCACATTTATAAAATCCTTAGGTTCATAATAATATATTATGATAGATATAACAGGTTAGTGTGATATGATACAGGGTCGAAGATGACGTAAAGGCAACTTCATCAGGTACATGAAACAAGTCACATCCTACTATCCTACTAATATTTTAAACGTTAAAGTTTGTGAGGAAGTATGGATGTATGGATGTGTGGATGTTTGTTACTCTTTCACACAAAAACTACTGAAACGATTGCGATAATACTTGGTATTTGGTTAGCTGGACATATGGATTAACACTTAGGCTACTTTTTATAACGATATTCTAACGGTATCGGGACATACACGGGTGAAATCGCGGGACGCAGCTAGTACACAATGAATCAATCCTCGGATGGTACCTATTATGTTACCAAATGACATTGTATTTTAATAATTTCTGTGAATGTGGGTATTAGATATATTATGTGTAATACGTGAAGATAATTAAATGTATCTCTTTTTATATTTCGGGCTCGGAGAAATTTGGAACATGGAAAAAATATAGTTTAAATGTAGAAATAGTGTTTTAAGTAGTAAATATGTATGCGTTATAAATTTGTTAAAATTATACGAAGACAGGCACAAAAAGCTAATGGGCCCCGCATAGGTAAATGTTGACGTCATGATTGTACACCACATTGATTGTATCTACCTATGTTTTACAAATAAATGATTTGATTGATTGATGGTGCATTCCCAACAAACATTTTAGTCGCATAAGTGAAACTAACGCTACTCGAAGTGCTATAAACGTCGTAAATAAGTAATTTCATTATGTAATACGGCTTAGTGTCTCATAACTTTATATGACTTTTTTAGTCGTATTAGACATCTTATTCGACTTCTATACAACCTGTCGTATATGACTTTTTACAACTTTTAGCGGTAAAACCAGTGCTGTCGTCTTAGTAACGCCTATACAACTTTTACACCGTTATTAATCGTATTAGAGTCGCGGAAACTACTTTTACGCGATGGTCGTGTAAGAGTGGCAAAATACACTATTAAACGATTTTCAGTCAATTTGATCACTTTTATATAACTTTACAGTGACTGGATGTCGTATTAGTGTATAAAAATTCAGTAAACAGACATTCTTTTATTATACTTAAAAATAACTGTGTGACGTTAAAATGAATAAAAAAAGCTGGGCAATGGAATTTTTACACGAAATCTTTAAATGAACCCTAATTACGTTAATGGCTGACATATACTAAGTGCACAGAATGAATAAGTTGTTTGGACGTTGTATTATGGTCGTGTCTTGAACTCTAAGTCGTAAAAAGATAACTCATAGCACGTTCGTTAAAAATATTTGTGAAAATATTGCTTAATTTAAAGAATTTATAAGGGGCGTTCCTTTTATAGATAAAACTTGCTCATATTACTCGATAAAATGAATTTCCCAACAGAATAATGTACCTACAGGATACTTTAGTTTTGAAGATGCAAATAGCTATACATAAATATACAAAATGGACACTGACAATGAAAATAATTTATTACAATATAAAATTGATCGTCACAGTCAATCAAAATCCTTCAGAAAAGTCGCGATAGCACATATGTCATTCGATAAAATGCCGTAAAGCGGTTATAGTAAACACTATTACTCGATGAGAAGAACTTTTATTTGGGCTTTCACGACATCTACGCAACCACTACATGACTATTTAGTGATTAATGCGACCACTTCGCGACTCTATTACGACACTGATTCGTATAAAATGGGCCTTTTCTCGGTCGTGTCGACGTTTTAGCAACGTATTTGCGACCAGCTTATGGAACCAAAAGTTAGATTTGGCACGTCGTGGCAACCTATAAAATGTTTGTTGGGATTGACAGTTCGAGTATACTGGTCAATGATAATGAATATTAAAAGGTAATGAATCGATTGTGTGTATGATTATTCTTACAATACTATTAAATAAATCATGAAATTAATTGAAATTATGGGAACAGTAACCTTAATTATGACAATATAAACATACAATATAATAAGTAAATTATTAAATTGGGTATTTGAAAAGAAAATGTTTAGATATGATAAACGGAAAGATTACATAGGTACAGGTGTTACAGACAGGACGAGTAGGCAAATTTTATGAGAATTATGTATAGTTTAGACAAATAGTTTATTTAGCTTGAAAAAAAATAGATATTGAAAAATAAATTTTGGCTTTTCTTTTTTTTTCTGAAAATGCTTTTCCTAATGTAGGTGCACATTATTTTCTAAACAAGGTGTAATGAATATTCATGTTAATTTCAATGAATTTATTGTTTTATTTTTTTTATGCCGACATTTTCAGAAAAATCTGGACATTGCCTCTTTCGTAGTCACGTGATTCTTTTTAAATTTTTATCAATTTTGAATTGCTTGTAATTAATTAAAAAATAATAATAATTAAGTTTTTTTTTGCATCGACTATTAATACAATTTGTGATAAAGTTTTAAAAATACATAAAAATCGATAAAAAAAAATTTCAATAACCCAATTGTTTGCGATGAAGAGTCGCCTTCTTTTAATAACTGTGAGTAAGAGTCTAATGAAAAGCCAAATACAAAATATTGAAATGTTAACCTAGTGTTGTTTTGATTTACTTAAGTGGTGTCAAAATATGAGCTAATATTTCTCTATAGCTTGATATTCTTACAGCTCCATGGAATCTTAACACTTTTTAAAATTAATAAATATCCACTTGATGCGATCACGAGAAAAGAAGATTTTGCTTTTAAGCGTTTCTTGAAGGACTCAGTTCTTTTTTTTTAAGTTCGAAACCCTAGAACCTTAAATGGTTAACAGTACTAGTAGACTTTATCTATTAGATAACGTTAATTACAAAGGATGATGTTAAATTGTTTGAGTGTAACGATTTATTTAGTCGAAGTTTGGTTGAACCTCACGTGCTTAGGATCAGCTTGTTAAATGTGCGGACGACAATGTCTATTGGAACACAGATAGCAGTGGAGTTAACACTAATTTTATCTTTTCTGTAAAAAGTATAAATAAAAAGTTATTATTAACGACTTAAAAGAAAGTATTCAGAAAGTTAGATTTTACTAAATGGTACTATAGTCCATTTCAATCAATCAATTAATCAGCCTATCATAGTCCACTGCTGGACATAGGCCTCTCCCGATGTGCGCCACAGCACCCGGTCCTCCGCCTTTCGCATCCAGTCCATCCCTGCTACCTACTTCACGTCGTCGGTCCACCTGGCTGGGGGGCGTCCTACCTTCCGTTTACCGATTCGCGGTCTCCACTCTTGGACCCGTCTCAATCTATTTACGTTGAATGTATTGTAAAACAGATATGGATCCTGTTTATTTTACTAACAAATAGAAAATACTAGGGTCCCGAGGAGCCCACGTTTTAATTTTATATGTGTCAATTCTTTAAGTATACTACTAACTACTACTAAACTAGTTAACGCCGACCTAAATAAAATTAGTACCTAAGTCTAGTAATTAAATCCCGATTTACACCTCTAATGAATTTAGTAATATAAGTATGTTTATCGGCTGTTTAGTTACCATAGTACAGGCTCTGCCTAGTTTGGGATCAGACAGCCGTGTGCGAGGTGTCTCAAGTTATCATTATTATTATTAAACATAAACGCCACAAAAGTGGGAAATAATTATTTAAGACTTTTACGTTTATGACTTTGTTTTTTCAACTCATTGGTGAAAATATCTACTCTATTATGTTACTAAATTGTATAGTCATACAATGGTTAATCTTTTCTAAGGTTTCGTAAATTGTATCTGTAAGAGAGGATTTAGTCATAGTTTAGACATAAATTGTGTTTATGGTTAATTAATTGATTTATACTCACGAATTTACTTCCCCAGTTAAAATAATGAGGTTAAAAATTCAGCTCGAAAGTTACTCCACTCACTTCTTTGTGCTCTCCATTTCCTGAGTCCGCGGGCGCGTGTTTGGTCACTGCCTGAGATATACATATGGTGTATTTAACTGTACCTGCAGGGTTGTCTAATACTCACGTACTTGTTTTATTAGTTTATAATTAAGATGTTGTATACGCCGAATGTAGATGTCAGGGAAATAGTAAGAAAATGCTTATTTTGTTTTGACAGATTCTGATTATAGTTATCCTACTCTGATTATAAATCCGTTTAGTAGTTTTTGAGTTTATCGCGAACAGACAGACAGACATACGCGGCGGGGAACTTTGTTTTAAAATATGTAGAGACGAAATATACTACTAAAAATTATCAATTATTTACATTATCTTTTGTTTTTATTTACATATTATTATCCATTCACTCTATTGTAACATTAGCATTATGCATTAGCATCTTAAATTAAGTCCGTATGTTTTTTTTGAGAAAGCTGTGTTTGCCAGTTGATACTGTACGCTTTTAATATATTAAAGAGCATGTTAGTTGTAAGAAAAAGTGTAAGAGTTGTGGCCGAACCAATAAATAAATAAATATCTATATATTAATACGTGAAGCGAAAACTTTGGATCCCTTTTTACGAAAATTGGGCGGACGGAGGAGTATGAAATTTCGCACACTTATAGTTTATACAGAGAAGAAGTGACGAATGCTAAAATTTTTGAACAATATTTGCTACAAAGTTTAAAAAAATGCAAAAACGGGTACGTACAGCTATGAGTGTCTAGTATATATTTTGACCTGTCATGGTACAAAAGTCTATACAATGACAGGTCAAGTAATATTGGCCAATGAAATCAACCATGGTCGAAATTCGACCACCACGCGATCTCTAGTATACTTAAATACTTATTAACAGTTCCTTAATGTATATTTACAAAGTTTATTTTTATTGTTATTAAGTTGTTAAAAATAATAGTAAAGCACTA
The DNA here is from genome assembly GCA_963859945.1 of Euplagia quadripunctaria. Lineage (NCBI taxonomy): Eukaryota > Metazoa > Arthropoda > Insecta > Lepidoptera > Erebidae > Euplagia > Euplagia quadripunctaria. The sequence goes on from OY982573.1 coordinate 6,907,799, forward strand.
CAACTCAATACCTACTACTTTGGTTAAGGTGTGAATGCGTAGCAAACATACAAACAAATTCGTAATATTAAGTCAACGTTATGTAAGAAAGTAGGTAGTATTAGTAATAAATATTTTAATTATTACTAATCATCCATCCTCCGCGCCTCTTCCCAACTAAGTTCACTAAGTTGGGGTCGGCTTTCAGTCTAACTACCGGCCGAACTTAGATATTTTAGTGAAGCGGCTGCCATCAGGCCTCCACAACCCAAGTACTAGGCAATATCGAAAGTTCTGTAGTTAGACCAGGTTGTCAGACTTTTGAGGGCTCCAACTACCCATAACGAATGCCACAGATGTTCGTATGGCACCCGGGACTGACGGTTTAACGTGCTCTCCGAGGCACGGAGGGGTCTCAATGTGTTAAGAATGGTCACCCATCCTAGACTGACTTGGCTAGTATTACTTAACTTTTAAAATGTGCAAACCTACTCGGTTGCCACTTAGCCACGAGCCCCTCTATTTTATTTTTTACTAATATTATATAAATAAATCTATTATAACTTTACTGTTATAATACCAGTAAAAATACATATTTTTTACGCATTCATGTAACAAATCTATCAACAAACAATGTACCCAATTCCAAAAGGTAAAATCTATGTTACAAAACAACCAGTTCCCAAACTACGCGAGATCAAAACTGTATCAGATAATTTTCAAATCTCCCCACAAAGGTCATGATCTTGAACTGACCTCTCAGCCCCATCCATTGATCACATAATCTATTTATTGATCCAAAAAGAAACACCCTGTAATCCTATTATAAGGGGTGCTATTATATGGACGAGATCAAAAGTGTATCATAGGGATGCTGTTGGTCAAAGAACCTGTTTAGGGAAACTCGTTGTATTTGATCAAGATTGTGTTCACGTGCCTTTTAGACGAGATGAATAGATTATGAAGTGATTGGTTACTGACACGTTTATGGAATGATAAGTGTAAAGGTTTTGGCTAAGGTCAGATTTTTAGATTATTTTTGTGCAGAATCACAAACAGGTAGTCAGTACTGAACACAATGGGATATTGTACACAGATCAACAAAAACTCTTGGAGAAGTGTTAACATTTAGCGTGTTCAGAAAAGTCGTTTTTGGTTTGATATACCTAAGTACATATAATTAGAATGAATTGAAATTTTTATTCTTATGTTAATGTTATGAACATAAAAATGAACATTTAAATTTTTACAACGTTGAAACGGTTGTGGCAGACAGTAAAATAAGTTGATGATCTTTGATTTTAACGGCATTTGATTTAATAAGTTTGGATTTGAGATAGAAGTGAATTTATATTATATATCTACTATTAGGTAGATATAATAAAACTGAAGAGATTTTGTTTGTTTCTTTAATCGCTCTAATCTCTGTAACTTTCGTTCAGATTTAAATAACTCTTTCAGCATTGGATAGAGTATTCGTTAAGGAAGATTATAGGCTATTTAACATCACGCTGCGATTCTTAGGAGTGGAGCAGTGACCATGGTGAAATGCTGGGAACGGCTAGTGCAATATTCATTTACTTCTATTATATTACTGTCTTCTACTTACGGTACACAGTACAGTATTTGTCTTATTTATTTCATCTAATACAACTATTAGACATCTTAATAACTTCCATTATACTAATTTACTACATATTTATAACAGTGAATTAAAATAAATTAGCTGTTGCATGGTCTAAGAGCCCGTTAGATTTAATAAACTCAAAATGTATATTTATCTCAGATAAATTCAATTTATAATTTGATTGCAGTGATTACCGACAGTACTTGTGCGAAATATGATAAAATATTTTTATGCCTTTATATAAAACTATTAATATACTAACAATATATCAACGATAATAATATCTGTCATTTATAAGATCAAAAGTGTGTCACAGGGTTCTATTCTGACTATCAAAACCAGTTTTCTCTGACCATGTTCACAAAAGGTGAGATCGAAATTGTGCCAGGGGATGCTGTAAGGTTAAAGGCCAATAGATCAAACGACTTGATGATTATATAGATCAGTTGACTAATTTACATATATGTAAAGAGTGTTGTTAATACTTTTATTGAAGGACAAGTGCGATGATAGTAATTCAATGTAATAATGAAAATAACCCTAAATGTTGTTTTTGTATGGGGGCAAACGAGCAGACGACGGGTAACCTGATGGTAATGACTACCGTCGTCCACGGATATGTGCAACTCAAGAGTCACAAGTACGTTACCGGCCTTTGAGGTGGGAGTAAGTTCTTTTCTTGAAGGTTTGAATGTCGTATCATTATATCTTTTAATGTTTACATTAAAAGGTTTCATTCCAGCACTATAGAGTACGTAGAGGTCTACGTGTATGTTATCTAGTAACTTAAACCGGTCAATAAATGACCTGCATGTTATATTTTGAGCATCTAGAACCTTGGTCCTCTGAACTTTGTGCACCAAGGAATTCAAGTATGCTTTACAGTTCATTTGGTTTGCAATGACAAACTGTTCCTAATAGAAATACGCTATTTTTTAAAGGGGTTAAAGAAGATTATTACTTGAATTTGCAATGTAGAGTGTAATCATATATTTTTTTGCAATTATGAATAACATAAATTGAAATTTTATAAATACCCCAGACCTAAAAATCCCATTAACGAATAGAAAAGAGCTGATGATCTTCGAACGGCTGAACAGATTTTCTTAATTTATAGCTAAGAACACTCTCGATCAAGTCACCTTTTTGTTCATCCGTTAAGAAGCTATGGTTCCAGAGACAGACACACAAAAACACAAATAGATACACCGATAATGTTAAACTTATAACACCTCGTTTTTACGTCAAGGTTTAATAAAAGATAAAATGCTGAGTTTCAATTACGAAAGTGGTGAATCTATGCAACTATATCTATAAATACCTTTCCTTTAAGACACAGTGACATTATTCACTATTTTATACTAATAGCCATCGTAGATAATTTGTATTCTATTATTATTAATATTTTTAATTTAGATACCGACGAGGTGACAGCCCTGAACTACACCGGCTAGATAAGTAACGGGAGTGCCTCGCCACTGTCTTGATGTAACACATTTGTAACGTGAAGATGTAAACACAGATAAGGCCGGCTCCATTCAACACCCTGTATAGCAATTTCCCTTTGCATATGGGGTTGTCGCTCAGAAATGGTTACAATTTGTTCTGATTACACCTATTTGTGTTGCGTTAATAGTATTTCGTCAGTGTTTTATTTTAAGTGTAATGAAGATATAAATGATGGGTATATGTATCTGATAGTAATTAAAGGATTACCTTTATTCTGCATGCTCTTATTTAAAGAAATATTTAAATAGTTAAAATATTTATCTCTTTTCACTTTTTTAATTATCACTACATATTATAAAAGAAAATCCCCCACCGCGTCTGTCTGTTTGTCTGTTCGCGATAAACTGAAAATAGTATAATATAGATGTCACTAATAGACAGAGTGATTCATGAGAAAAGTTTAGGTGTATAATTTGTTAACGTTTTGTGTAAATTGGTTGAAATATAATAATGATTGTTGAAGATGTCTCTACTACCCGGGCAAGCCGGGGCAGGTTGCTAGTTTATAATACAAGGCAGGCAATGGACCCCAAACTTGGTATATATATCTACAAATTCAGAGACTTACCTATTCACGAACAAACTATTTTCAATCATCATTTTTTAAAACTTAATTAAAAAATAAAATTATAACTAATACCTGTACTTTTTAATAGATTTAATATCAGGACCGTGTGTATTTCTGACAGTTTATTCATCAAATTTCTAATTATTTTTTTACACTTCGTGTCTTCGAATTACAAGTTTTGTGTACAATATTTATAATAAAATGTGAAGATTGTTTTTTCTTGCCAATCGTGTAGAAGTTCGTTTAATGTCTAATTAGATTACTGTATATTTTTGATGATGGTATAAATCTGTCAATAGAAAACATTTGCCCATTCTTAAGGTCATCACACACTATACCGTCACGGTAACGGCACGGGTCCAACCCAGTGCTTACAGTGCGCCGACTGCGAGCCGCCAGCGAAAAAACTTCGCGTTGTGTCGCACATGAAGGCGATGAAATTAGCTTGCACCTCGCTGGCGACGCGTGGTAAAGCACGCTGGTGGCTAGGGGTAGCCTCAATTTCAGGCGGCGCCGTGCTGCAGCTGTACCGTTGCAGTGCCGTTATAGTGTGTGATGACCTTTAGGCGTTCTCTAAATTTTATTATGTTAACAAAATTTCGTTGGCCACTCTAAAATAAATATAACTTGAGTGTCATATACTAAACTAAGACAACAAAAGAGTAAATTGTATCCGAGTTCTATATATTATATTAAACACAACAAATTAAAAGCCCTTGTAACCAATACACTATGTAAACGATACTTGTTGGTAAATTAATGGTTGAATCGCCGTGAGTTGAGCGGCAATATTTAAGTCCCTCACTAACCTCTAGCCTTGCCCCAAACTGTTATTTACACCATCGCCTTCAAAATTACCATCACTGTAATTTGGGGCATATATACGGAGAAAATTATTTGGCAAATATTTGTTCCAATTTTTTTAAGTTTGTTTCGTTTTTAATATTGAAAAGAAAGATTAGAAGTTGAGTATTTAGAATCCGATTTATGAACAATCCACTTCTTTCTCTAGCGTAGTGAGAGATAGAAGAAAATAACAATTTAGCAAACTAAACTGGAAACAAGAGAAGTCGACTACAGAGTCAGATTAAAGTTCAACGGTTCTTTAGCATTAAAATTTTAAGTATTTTTGAGACCACCGTAAAAAAGATCCTGTCACGTTCACTATCAAGTTCAAAAGTATGCCCCTGCCCCCTACATATTAAGTTGTATTGGGACCTCAAGTGGCATCAAGACACTGGGTTCCTTGCTTCCTTGTACCTTAAAAATCGCGTCTAAAAAGCTCTTCAATATACCGTGCCTTACATATTCGGGGAATTAGACGTCATGAACCTAAAACGATATTAGGATCTAAGAATGTGTATATTCTTTTTACACAATATGTTATTTCGTTTAAATTTCGTGAGAATCTTGTCATCCAATATCCACAAATAAGAAACATATTACAGCACACGTTCTCCATCATTTTATTAGCGCGACACATAAATGTTGATATATTGGCCGACTGTTTCAGATATTTATCGATATTTTCATAATTCAGTCGGGGCGAAGGGAGTCGCCGCACTTTTTATTTGCTGGCCTAGTTTAAGATTCATGATCTCATGAGATATTGGTAGACCTTCGAACCGGTGGATTTGACAGCAACGCTTTTTTATGTTGGAGTTATAAATTGTGTATGTAAATTCTTGTACAGGGAACCTGCGTACTTATAAAAAGCAAACAAGTAGACAGCCTAAACCTTGATTGGTCTACTAGTCATATTGGTGAATGGGTGTTAATTTTTGTGAATTGTTGCCTTGTTGTTATTTATTTTTTGATATAGTGAACACGTTGCACGTAAAAGTACCACAACCTCTTCTGAAGTTGTTTATAAAATTAATCCATTATGTCAATTGAATACCTTTACTTAATGTCAAAAAGTCCACCGACGATTAATAAAAATCCTAATTAATTACTAATATCAATTAAAAATTAAACCAAAAATCCAAAAAAATATTGCATTATTGTCGTAATAAATTGAATTGAATTGAATTTGTTTGCTATACTTCAATTAATTACGAAACTTGTAGTAATTATACTACAAGTGTAGTCTCTAGGCGTCAAAGGTCTTCTTCGCTAGGTAGATAAATGAAAGAGACGTATTATTTAATATTGTACGCACGTATATACAAATATTATAAAAAATATTATCAGTACACGAATATATTTGTCTAAATCTCCCACTCAGCTTATGGGGGTGAATCGAGTGGGTCGAATCAGATGTTAGGTAAGGTGTACACCGTAGTTACATCAAAACGATTTCTTTTGCTCTGTTGTTAAGCACTTCACGTAACATTTACGTTAAGGTGGTGTTCTGTGTATAGCTTTGTTAAACAGTTTCATGGAAGCCCTATGTTCTGCTAGAGATACAATGACAATCATCGGTTTTTAGCGGTAATTCCACTAGACCATACATGGTAATGGTCAGACTAGACAGCAAACGATATAATAATAGCTATATATTGATACGGGAGGAGAGTTCTTTGTACCCATTTGTAAGTAAATTTTAAATTTGGAATTATTAATGTTTATGTATAGAAAGCTAAATTTTTGAAGAATTGTATGTTACAAATTAAAAAATTACGTAAGAACAGGTACATCAACTACACGCGTCCAATTTAACATGTTTAGCTGTTATGGTACCTACGTAACGTACGTCTATACAAAGACAGCTCAAGTTATACGGGAAAAATGTTCGAAATTAGAATACCAGGCGATCTCTAGCACACATCATTATGTCATCGTTTTCCTTTTTGAGAAAATATTGAAGAAAGACTCTTCTTCCTTCAACATTTTCTCAAAATGAGTGGTTCATTTTATAGAACTAACATACATTTTTTTTTAATCCCCTGAAACATTTTACTGAAATTTAAATTTCAATAGTGTTTCGAATGATTTAAAACGAGCAAGCAGATAACCTAGTTTGCAACAATTAAACTAAATTATTTAACTCATACTGGCACATCCTTTAGACACTTATACAAATAGCGACTCCCACCACGTCGCAATAAAGGACATAATTAAAAGATCGCACGAAAAACACGATTTTAAATTTAATATTAGTTATTAAAAAATATAGTAATCTATTAAGAATCTCAATTAGTTGAAAGAGAGAGCATCCTCGAGAAATAAAATCCTTAATTCATCAACCAATCATTCGTTTGTTCTTAGAAAAACGGGTTCGCTGGTTTTGGTTGCAGTTTGTAAACGTTTTGAGATGATTGTCTGAGAGTAATGAGAACAACTCAACTCAATTAATGAGGAATAAGACGCAGTGAAAGTCCCATGGTAGTCTCATATCAATACCTGGTTGGATTTGAAAATAGAATTTCCGTACAACATTCAGTCTTAAAAACTGACTAACTGAAATTCAACTCAACAAGTTCAAATTTACTTTTTAAATTTTTTTTATTAGTCCTTTTTGTAACCTCTTAAAAAGATGAGAAATATATTGAGCTTATAATATTTTTCCTTATACCGTCAAAGCTAGCCCACTTTTCTTGTTTGAAAAATGTGTGATAAAACCTAGCCTAGTGAGGGGGTTGAATCAAGAGATATCATAATAGGGCGGTGGAGGTGGATCTAAGTCGGTGCTGCTTCTATTTTTATTTGCGAGCACCATGAGGTGGGCTGGAGCACAAGCGGAAAAAGGGTGTAAGTGCATTTGTAAATAAATCATAATATTACGTTAAAGTATTAAGTGACTAATTACAAAGTGACTAAGATTAGCATGGTATTGTTAATAAATTTATTTATTTAATATCGTATATGTTGATTTTCATAACCTCAGTACTGAATTAAGCAAAAAGCGGCGGTAGCGTAATGGCTAAGACGTCGGATTTGCGATCAAGTAGTCGCGGGTTCGTGGGTGGGGACCCAGTGCACTACCGTCGTGAACCCACTCCCAACACAAGCGTTAAGCTTAGCTGGAGGGGTTAACGAGATTACTAGTAATGTGTGACCCACGTTACTAGTAATCTTCAAAAAAAAAATATAACTGCATATATGGATGTTCTATTAGTAGATAATTAGATTTTGAATATTGACAGGTGATGTCGGTGTGTCGTACAGACCGTGTTTTGTTTGTAAACTGAGATACTTATATTCAACGTGACTCCGTCTCCGTTTCCGCGCCTAGTTCCGTCTCACCGCACCGAGAAGTGAACCTATACCGATATCTTCATCATTTCACTTCTGGACATAGTCTTCTCTCAATGACTTCCAAGAAAACCGGTGCGAAGCTGCCTGCATCCACTGACGACCCACGATCTTTACAAGGTCTCCTAGCCATTTTGTTGGTGGACATCCTACAAATACTGACATGGTCTAACTATAAGTTTTTGAAATTGATGAAAGTTTACTCTCACAAAAGTCGGTGTGATTTAAGATGTAGAATTCCATAAAACCAATGATGGTATTTTTTTATCATCAACATGTTTTGAAAATAATGTATTTTACTAATAATCTATATTTTAGTATAGGTATGGGATTTACATTTCCCGTGTATGGCAGGTATACTGACGGGAAGTAACAACGATCATATTGCTGTGTATCAGTACGTGTATGTGTATATGTACAGTACAGATATCTCATTGATTTCATTATAATTAAATTTTGTATACAAGTTTGTAATGTTTAAAGGATTTTTGGACATTTTTATAAGCCTATTTTTTTTTTTTTGATATTATGTTTTTACAATTTAAAAATACTTCCTATCATAACTTTTCTTATTACTGTTATATGTTAAAGTATTTTGTTTTATTTTTACTATCAAAGCGCTTACTATTGTACGTTCTTTCATGTTGCTCAAAATAATGTAATCTTGAGTTGTACCTGTGCGTTTCGCGGGCGCGGTGGAGAGCTCGCATTATTACCGATAAGTATATGGGGCGGCGTGCTCCAGTGTGGATTTTGAATAATATATTATTTTCTTATGTAAAATGCCCGATTACTACCATCCCAGAGATTTTTGCGGCGGCACAAAGGAAAGCTCCTTTATGGCACTTTATACGTTTTTGTTCTTAAATTTTTGTTATTTCACGTACGCGAGCCACTCGCGTGGGCCACGAAATGAAAAAACTTTTTGTGTTTTCACATAAGTACAAATCTTATTTTGTTTCAATTTTTTATTACATACTCCATTAGGATTGGGCAGAGCAAAAAAGAGCAACGGAAAGGAAGGAAAGAACAGTGGTTCGGGATAGGAGGAAAATAAAAATACTCCGTAAAGAGTCGTTCGAGATATGTCGTTGAAAAATGTTTGTATTATGAACGAGAAAATTATCAGACTTCGATTCTTCGACGTCACAATTGTTTATTTTTAAAATTCTTATGGCACTAAACGTGACTCCACACTATAGTGAGAACATTTTTTGTCGTGTTAATTCTGTCTTGCAGGATGGTCCTGACGCCTGCTTAAACGACCGTTTTTAGAGTGAATGTTTGAAAATTAAAACATATTTTTAATAGAAGTAAAGCACTTTAATAATTATAATCATTAATTTACTTTTCGATCAAGATTAACGATATCGACATTTTACACCATTTAAATTTGAATTCGAAATTCAAATTTGTTACTTCTTCTTCGTTATCGTTACTTGGTCAATGGAAGCCAAAGCTATGGTAGCGTAAAAAGTAGTATATTATTTTATTATCTGAAGCCAGCCAGGACGCAGAGACGGCAATATCACCGTATATAGATTCGATTTTCTACGTGAATTCGTTTGACGGCCTTCATAATGCGACATATAAAACTGGGGACTTACGGACCCCGAAACCAATTTCGGGTTATGACCCGACGACTCTCTGATAATATTCTCGGGTTATTAGGTACGGATAGGAGTTTTTACTATGGCTATTTTTTCCGCCGACGTTGGATTATTGGAACCGGTTTACGATCTGGTGTTCTCTATGCTTTTCTTGCGGGCTTACATTTGTTTTATGACGTCATCTATCCTGATACTCCGCGGGACAGTAGTTTATTTGTTCCAACAGAATTTTACTCATAAACTTTTGGTCTGTGAATTTAATTCCATTTGTTTTTACTTCGTACCTACATATTGGCAGGTAATCAGTCTTTATTGGCGTTCTTTTGCTATTTATCAAGGCAAACGACGAATTGAGAATCGGCTCCTGTTTTGAAGTCGGTTAAAAAGAATAGGAGGCTTGCCCGACTTACGTATAAAATATTTAATTTTCATTTTGAGCCTTTTTAAATGTCGAATGATTGTCATTCCCAAATTTAAAAATAAATTTACCCAATGAAACATAAGAGTGATTGTTTCCATGTTATAATTTTAAATCAGTAGTAGAAGTGATTTATATATCATTGAACTTACATAATTATTAAATTTAATAAGTAGGCAGTGCGATAGCTAATTAAAATTAAATGTAATATCAACATTTTATTTATGTTCAACTTCACAAACAAAAGGGGTACCTCCAATAGCCTTGTTCGTAACCCAAAAATTTCATAATATTAATTTCTCAGGTGTTCTTGTTTGCCAAGTTTACGCCTTAACCCTCAAGTGCTCGTGGGGTCACGTTTCACGTACCAAGTAAGCGTCACTAGATGTTTCACATCGTAAAGAATATGAGCTTTTACTTATATAAGTAGAACGTGATCTGATGCTAAACGTTCGATGATGTTTCGTACTTATCTATATTATGTTTCGTACGCGTTTTAGTATTATGTGGCCAAATAAAAATGTATTCGTTTTGATAGGTGTATTTGTATACAGAATGTCTGGCTTATTTCTGTGTTATGTTTTTTGTGTTTTATTTTTAATGGAATTGTAATCTCATATTTGTAGTCTTATTTGTCTTGTCTTTGTCTTATCTGTTTCATTGTGTACAGTAGGTACTTTACACACAGCGTAAAAAACTTAATTTAAAATCGTAATGTACATATAATATTATATAGGTATATAGGTTGTCTGTAAGAGATCGCAGACTGCGATAAGACCGCCCATTGTACTGTTACTTTATATTAATTTTCTAGATTTTATAATACTTTTTTTGGTGTGCAATAAAGAGTACCTATCTATCTATCTATCTATAGTGAAGTAAATTATGATTTTAAATTAAGTAATATTTTTTCTTTTAAATTTAATAAATAGATGTCCTGAAATAAAATTTAATATGATCTAATTCCAATTTCCATTTTTTTTCTGATATATGTTTAGAGTGGTTGTAATTGTAATTTTGTTGTTGCAATTATTAATATTTTATTGTAATTTACTGTAATTTTACTGATATCGATGTAAAACAATTATATTTGTATGTATAAAATTAATGGACCAAGCATGTCGAAACAAATCTTATACCTACGGTAACACCATCTGTACACATGTTTAGGCAAATAAAGTTATCTTATCTTATCTTATCTTTATTCCTTCAAGGACTTCTTTGAATTTTTTTATGTATTTGCCTTCGAAAATTATGTTTAATCGGACTGCACTTTCTTCTTCATGTTTTAGTTTAGTTTAGTTAGTGTAGTAAGTTTAGTCGTAGTAGATACAACTTTGTCTTACGACATTCTCTTGTATAGTTTTCAATTAGGGACACCTATGGAAAAATTTATACTTTTTCGTTTGATAGTCAGTTCATTTCACGTTTGTTCTGCTAAAGTTTTTGTGCTTATTGTGTAGTACTGTTTTATCATAATTTATTCATTATATTTAGTAATATATTAAAATACTTAACTATTAACAAAACAATCGCCAGATTTGAAGAAGCTTCTTATGATTTAAGAAGCTTCTGCAAAACTGGTGGTTTATACAGAGTTCGTGTATTAGTTAGATATAGTTTTCGCAAGTGAGGAAGAAACGCCTTTAGGACGATTGTAGAGTACAATGCGGGAGTGTCTCTTAATTCTGTGTCGTTTGTCTCATTTTTTGACTAATGTCTGAAATGAGAATACTATATCTTAGTTTACTCTCGCTATCTAAAATCAAGAACTGTGGGTTCTACTACCAACAGACCATAATTATGTAAACCATGAAAGGTAAATGAATAAAACTTGTAATTATTAAAAAAACAGTTTCCTGAAGTTAGTGTTAAGTAGTGCAGTGAGATTTACTCTTAAAGAACACAAGAACAAAGTGTCTTTCCATGATAATAGAGACCATAAGAAAAGTGCCAATGGACACATTTTTAACTTTGTAAGTTTTTAGCAAATTAAGTTAAATTTAAAATACTTATTAGCCTCAAGGTCTAGATTGTAATTGTTATGAGTAACCATTTAATTACGAGTACATAATGAAAAAAAAATAATAAAAAAGTTTTCTCTGAACATATTATGAAAAACAACAAAATATGATTCGTCATCCCCTTCTTATAAGCTTTACAAAAGAAGACAAAATCTTCAATCTAATACAAATCTATGTATGAAACAGACGCGTACTTTATTAAAGCACACTCTATATTCAAAACGCATCACCAACACTATCACAAATAATATTGCCCCTGAAGATGCATTGGAAAAGAAATGTATCAGAAAATGTATAAAAAATCTGTATTGTGACTGCGAGTTTAGATGATGTAAAGTAATACTAGATGTGGCATGAGACTCACCTTGCAGTTTGTAAAGAACACTCACCAATACAACCACTAATAAAACAATTTTATTTAGAGTCAATAAGCCAACAAAGCTGAAAAATAGCTTATCAACAGAAAACTACCTTACCTTTGTTGCACTCTGTCTAAACAAAACTCATTGTACCGGGCTCGAACGAAGAGGTGTCTATCTTGGTGTCTTATGTCTATCAAATGCCTGTCCTATGCATTATATTTAAAAACTAGCAGCGCAAAATATACAAATAATTACACGCTCACGTGTAATTATTTGTATATTTTGTGCAGATCCCTAATCGGTCCACCCGTTCCGGAGATTAGTCGAAACAAACAGACAGACAGACAAAAATTGAATAAACAAATTTTTACTCATAGGTATCGTGCAAATAACTGTATGAGCTTAAAAAAAACCTATTATTTTGATATTACAAACAGACACTTCAATTTTATTTATTTGTATGGAGTATGGATGTATGGATAATATTAACCCTATTTATAAACTGTCGCACTGCTTTTGGCGCCTCTCATTTTTAAAAGGGATTTGGCCCTAATCCAGAACGCTGACCTAGTGCAAAATCTACAATCCTTCTGGAACGTTATGAATTCTCAGATAGCGAGTTTCCTTACGATGTTTTCCTTCGCCGTTAAATAATTTCACGACTCAGTTGTCACTGTTCACATGGTCTCACTTCCAGTATTTTATATCCAGCAACAAATGTATGTAGGCGTGTGCGGGCGACCGTGTGATTCTTGGAGGGAGATATGGGATTTTTCAAACATATATCGCCCGGCGCCGCTTGTCCGAGGGTGAGTTTCTGTGATCTTAGAAGTTTTAAAAGGTGATGTATTTCTTACAATAATTTATTTATTTAAAACTTAATGCACAATTTGTACAAAGGCGGACTTAATGCCCAGGGCATTCTCTACCTCATCTCTCGCACCTTGGGGTGATGTAGAAATGTCATAGATATTTCTCATAAGTTAGGCGTGAATTTTAAGAAGCATTGCAATCCCGTAATAACAACCTTAATGGTTCTCATCAAATTACTTTCGGCTTCTGCGCATACGAAAAATAAGGACTAATAAAGAAAACTGGTAGGTAAACATACTGAGTTATTCCAGAGACATCTGACTCGGAAAATACCGAGTAAAAGTACTACTAAAATGACTTTGAATAACAGGATCATAGGGCTAGCAATCCCTTACCATGAGACGTGCCGCATCGCATGCTTGCTATTCACTCACAACCCTGATAACATAAAAAATATAAATTTCATACAACACCCTCACATACATTAGATAAATGCACCTAAAAATCATAAAACACACATTATAATCGTATATTGAACATAAGGCATCCATTTAATATTACAATTATATAGCCGCCCCACGTTGGGCGCCAAACTCGTCAGGAGTAATGCTCCAAGCGGACGATTTTTTACATTCAATTATAAGTGACCCTCCTCTATATAAATTGGTCTGTCTCTCCCTAATAAATGATATCTGGAGAACAACACGGTGTGGGAGGACCCCGTGATGAATTGTCCTCACAAATGTGATTGGAGATCGTTTCCATATTGGAGTTTTTAGAAATGATATACGACTTTTTGATTTGTTTTTAATATTAGTTTTGTTCTAGTGAGTAAAATGCGATGATGCGAAAAAGTACTAATTATAATACTAATATTCTGGTTTATGTGTTACATAGCGCTATCTAGACGCATAGCAAGCTTTTTAGTGCAATGGGGTCTAGACCACGGATAACATACTTATACACATTTATAGAAACATCTAAAACCATGAAATCGGTTACAAAAATGATCGTGAACTTTGAGAGAAAAAACAAGTATTAGATTGGAGAGTCAAAAAAAAAAAAAACACCGGCGAAGTCCAAAGTGGGCCACATCGGGTAACTTTTTTAGGTTATGACTTAGGTTATGACTTTTTGTTTTCCGACTTCTATCTCATTGAATAAGGCAAAAGATCCTTGTAAATCTAATCCACAATTTATATTGAAATAATGAAATATGAAATAATAAAAAAAATATATAGTAGGTTAGAGTTTTTAATACCTTCGCCATCTGTCAAGTATTCTGTCGTGTCGGTGTTGGATAGAAAGAGTTATTTTTTGGTAAAGAAATTTGTATTGAATGCACAACATGTATAGGTATAAATCGAGATGTGTACCTATATATTTTATATGAATATAACATATATATATATTTTATATATATATATTGCTGCGATGTATGTTGTTTCTTTTTACAATAAGCTTATTATTTTAGCAAATTGATAATCATTCAATATTATCATTTCTCAAAGCAGAGCAGACTAAAGCGAAATACCGTTATCAGACAATACGAGTGCAATACAAAAACCCTAAAGTTACTTGAGAGGCAGAGGATAGGGTTGGATATCCACTACTCACTGCGAGAACGAGTATATTAAATTCTGTATAGTAAAAAAGATTTTTTTTAAATCAATCAATCAATCAATCAGCCTATTATAGTCCACTGCTGGCCATAGGCCTCTCCCAATGTGCGCCACAGCAGCCGGTCCTCTGCCTTCCGCATCCAGTCCATCCCTGCTACCTTCAAAAGAATAAAATAACAAAATAAGTAAAACATATAATTTTATACGCTTAGACTTTCGACGCAGCCATCAAAATAAGTTGTCAAAGTTTGCTGACGTCAAAAATATTAACCCTATCAATGAGCACATCATTTTTTATACACCTTCAGCATTTCTAAATCCTCTTCGTAGGGTCGGCTAACTCCATCTCAGGGGTAAGGGATTATTGGAAGAAAGCGCGGCTACGTTCGGGATCCGCTCACCATTGTCAATGAGATCGCATATGGCGCGAAGATATTAAATATTCACCACTCGCTGAGATATGGAACAGAATGTTTACAGTACAGTTTAGATTTGGGGTGGACAGGAAAAATGTTCAGTTGTATTATTAAACAATGTTATGTTAAGTACAATTCTATTTTCAAAGATGATTTGCACCGCAAAAAAAGCAAAACCTTTTAAGATACAACTTTTGGTTAGAATAACTTTAAGTAAGCCATTTGCAAATCTATAATATTTTAAAAGTTAAACCTTCCAATTGCAATTTGAAATAATCGAAATCTTATTCCAAATTTATTTTCTTTTTTCAAGTTAATAAAACTTTCTTAAATTGAAAACAAATTTGTTGGCACACGCTGTCGTATGTTTCTCGTGTTTTTCCTTTTATACTGTCAGTATGCAAACGAATAAAAAACTTAACCCACCTTTTAACTCAACAGCTCGCGTTCATTACAGACCACACACTTATCCCGCATCCATCCGCTGGGTGAATGTGGTTCAATGCCGCTTTTTTTATTCAAAATAAGTCCTTAAAAATAGCATGCCACCCCAGAAGCCAAATGGCCCAGAATTTGTTTAAATTGTCACGTACAGACACCGCGTGGTTACACAATCCTCTGATTGTAGTTCTCAAACTTTTTTTAATAGTTTATGTTTCAAACAGTTTGCAGTATTTGATTCTTATATGTTGAGTTCTTGTTATTTTATTAATTAAAATTGATCAATCTTCTTCTTCTCTAAAATTTACCTATATGTATGTTATTCCATGCTAATTAGGTTTAAAAGAGTTATATGTTATAAGAAGGTATTTGATACCTTTATTTACTATACTTTTATTTAGTATAATGTTTACTAGAAAAATATTAAAAGTTTTCTATTCTTTCTTGAGCTCCTTGTACATAACTTAATGTAGAGTAAAAACAGAAATGGACCAGTCCCCTCTACTTGAGATCTATGCGCTACTTTATTAAAAAAAACATTGTTCGATATTAGAAAGCAGCCTTGAGAACCGCTGTGCCTGATAGACAGTTGAAGGGTTAAAAATGCATCGTAGTCGCATAAAAAATCCTCTGTACAGATATCGGATTTTAAATTTTAAAATGTGCATTGTATTGTATCGGGGTTCGGAAATCGATTGGTGCCAGCGACAAAGGGTTAACCATTAATAATAAAAAAAAACCTATTGATTTTTAAACCGACAGCCTGGCAGAGGCGTCAGTTAAATTTAGAAATAAATGGAACAGAATGCTCTGTCATAATTTATTTTGAGCTCATTGAATTATAAAGGAATAAGTACCTACCTAAGTGTCTATATATAAAGTAGCTACCTGGCCACACTTTACTGTGGCTAAGTAATCTACATACATAAAAATTTATCCCTATTTCCCTTGGTCACGGTATTACGCGTGAACGGCTGGATCGATTTTACTAATTCTTTTTGTGTTTGTTATTGTCAGGAGAAGGTACTTACAAACGAAAAAATTGAGAAAATTAGAAAGTTTAAGAAAACTTAACGAGGGACTTACGCGGGTGAAACCGCGGGGAGCAGCTAGTTTTGCAATAAAAATATTGTGACTATAAATTGAGAAAAAAACTATCCTATCACTCAAGTTGGACCAAACTGCATACACCGTGCAAAATTTCATTAAAATCGGTTCATTAGTTTAGGAGTTCATCGCAAACAACAACTTTTATAAATAAAGATACAACCGTTTGTTTGTCAACCGATTTTCTTAATTTTGTTTTGTATTTATGAGCTTTAGTGATATCAATAAAAAATTGTATCAGATAATTTTATTTCACGACTACAAACAACTCAAGGCGATCAGTATATATTAAACTGTCATACAATGTCTGAAAGTGTATGCAATGATAGTTCAAGTAACACTGGTCAATGAAATAGAACAAAAAATTCAAAACGGAATGAATTATGGTCATACATTGACCAACAGGTGACCTAGAGGTCATCTGTTGGTCAATGTATGACCATAGGTCTAGGTCTAGGTATATAAATAGGTAAAGATAAAACAGTTAAGAACAATTTTCTCCGGAGTTTGTAGTCCTAAGTATTTCCTTCATTGATTTTTTTAGCAGCCATTGACGAGTTTTAGTGATATCAAAATAAAAACTTAGAAAATTAAAAAAAGAAAATATTTTTTTTTCAAAATAAAAGTAATGATTATGGTTGATTTTCGACCATTGGGCGAATACTGGCTTATATTAAAGGAAAAAGTTTTATGGGCATTTGTTTTGAAGCTACCATTAAATCTGGGTTAAGGTGTTGTTATTTAAGCATTAGCCTATTTAAATCTGATTCTCGTGAGTTATGATCCTTCAATTTCTAATAGTTGTAACGACCCTACTCACCGTTAGGTCGATAATTTCCGTTATCGTCTTTCATAGACTGCAAGTGGGAAGTACACTAGGCTAGAATTCAACTACATCAAGCCAAAAAAGAGCCCTTCAAAAAATACATTGGCTGATTCTTACCATGGTGATAAACAGCCATTTTAAAAGGTTCCTTGTGCAATTCACATCTTGGTGCGAACAACTCGTGGTGTGAAACAACCTAATACCTATACTATTTTACTAATGCAACTATTTTTTTTATGTCCTTGCGAGAGGCATAATTCACTAAAAAGCTTGATTTTATTACAGCTCAAAGGGACTGTAGAATTAAGCGTTTGATGTTCATTTCGACTTTAAAAAAGGGGGTAACAAACAGACATTAAAAATGAATAACGAAGAGATCTAAAAAGGTTTCATTATTCTTTCGTAGTATGTGGTACCCTAGAAAACAGGGCGGACTGTTCTAAATCAGACTGTGAAAGAAACTATTTGAAAAAAGAACAAAAAACAGTAAAAAGCCACACTTAGGCTGCGTTTCCACCAGAGATGCACGAGGATGCGTAGCAAGGGATGTGTTCGTTAAGAACCAATAGAATCGCTTCATTTACCTAGCCTCGCTCAGTGGAGCTCCTTTAGAAACGGCTTAGCGGAGCGAGGTTTTTGTACGTACAAAGGGTTTGTTGAGGTTTGTTAGAGGTCAATGTTTATTGTACACATCCTCGCACCGCTCATTTGCGCACCGTTTCACAGCGTCGCTGCGCATTCTCGCATCGCTCAGCGGCCTAGCACATCTCTGGTGGAAACGCTCACATCGTTTGACAGCTTTGTTACGCATCCTCACACCGCTCAGCTACGAGCTCGCACATATCTGGTTGAAACGCAGCCTAAGTGTAGCTTTTTTCTGTTTTTTGTTCTTTTTTCAAATAGTTCATTTCTTTTTTCATCATTCAAAGTCATCATTCTTTCAAAGTCTTATTTGGTGCTGGTTACGATAGGTAAATTTTAAAAGTTTGTGTAGCCTATTTACTATGTACCTACCATATGTTCCTGCTGACTAGCCTAACCAACTAAATATATTAATTAAATTGAAGTACGTAAATAAATTTAAACAACAATGATTGTCCATGAATGCATGTCCGCCGCCCACTGTGCATTAATTCTGGCGCTGCGGGTCGGTGATGGACTCCTATGGTGCTGAACACAGGTAAGGGGTAAACGGAGGTAAGCAATTAAATTTCTGCCCACAAATAAACATATATTGATGCTTGCTAGAAAGTGTATTTAAAGCAGTGTCAGTTAAGAATAATTATGAACTTTCATTTCTTTTAATAAATGAACTTTTTGATTTGTTTGTATGTAAGAGTAATAGGGTATAATTAGTTTTTCGTTAAGTTATTTTTAATATTAGCTTAAACTGTTTTGTATTACGGAGCCGTTTGCTATTTGGTTGACATTTACAAATTTTGTGTACTAAGTCTAAGTGTCCATGTAATCCACTGTTACGAATATAATTGAAAGTACATGTAAAATAGAGTCAATATCACACCATAACTAAAATAAGATAAACATTAAGTCCACCTTAGGAGTATATTTTTCGTAAGCAACATAATACACACCGCGAAATTACAAGTCACCGTCCTGGCGACAACCCTACATTCAACCCTTGTACCCTCTACCTCTTGTGAACAAGCAAAACACGCTTAATATAAAATACATTGACCGTCTAATTGCGATATGTAAAAGTTCGTGCTATAAGAAACCATCAATGTATTTTTCTCAATGAAATGTGTTGCTTTTATTGTAATCCGAAAATGCTCAAGGCATGGAGTTCTTATTGTACCCAACATTGCGAAACCATTAATCAGTCTGTGCCAGAATCATCAATATAGCATTACAGAGGATACGTCCAAGTATTCGATTCGATATTCTATGTATCGATTATGTATCGGTAATTCGATTATCGCCAACTCGCATTGTAAAGAGGTTGTTCATCATCTCAAAAATGCTGTCGTCATGTTGTGGAGGATCATAGATCGTTTTTTTATGAACTAGGTCACTTTGCAATCTTGATGTTTTAAGTTGTGGTTTACGTATATTGTAGGTATCGCAAGCTTCGCATTTTTAACCGACGAAAAAAAAAAGGAGGTTTAACCGACGAAAACAAAGGAGTTTTGGCGCCGACTCAAAATTAATTTATAAAAAAATTTATAGTTTATGTAAATAAGCTCAATACTCAAGACTTCAAAGGTTTATTTATTATTTGCTTTTTAGTTCTTTTTAAAAAGTTTTTTATAAATCTTAAGCACAATTTAATTAAACTACAAACATTGATTAACATGTAATTAGTAAACTTTAAAACTATAACATGTTTACGCTGTTTTACAGACGCTGCCGTGACATACGCTGTGTTCCAATTATTGGCCTGCCCACGCAATCCATACACGTTAAATATGAAAACCTCATGCTCTCAACACCCGACTTACGACTTGTTAGCCATCGTAGTGGTATTAAAAAAAGAAGGAAAGATATAAGATATAAATAATAACTTGTTCACCTTGTCAATAAATATATATAATGCTAGCTACTCGGCCACGCGTTGCTGTGGCTAAGAAATTTTGCAATAAAAAATATTGTTACTATAAATTGAGATAAAAACTATTCTATCTCTCAAGTTGATCAAACTGCACACATTGTGCAAAATTTCAATAAAATCGGTTCATTAGTTTAGAAGTTCATCGCGAACAAACAACGTAACATGAAGTTTTTCTATAAATAGAAATATATTTATTGACAAAGTGAACACTTAAATAATTGCACTATCGCATCCGTGCGCTCCCCAACCAGCTAACTGACTTCATGAATTTCCTTCTTCTTTAACTAGAGCCATCCTTGGTACACGACACAAAGACTATACTAAAAATATCTGTAACTCTGGTACTAAAAGACGAATTTACTCATACAAGGTAAATTATAGCGTTTGGGGAAGCCAAAACTTAAGATGTAGTTTACCTTAATATAAAGAAAGTTCAATAAAACGTGATCTCCATAACTTTTTTGAATACAATAATCCCTTCGAATACAATAATAAACATGATTAACTTATAAGTCTCAAAAGGTAAGCTGATAAGAATCGTGAAACTGGTGCCACTGATTAAACTGAACCATTATCTGGTAGATAATTAAGTGATAATTATCCCATTTCACCGCCTTAAATAACATACAGTAAACCAACTATTAGTCTGTTATAAAGGTAATATTCTATCTGCTTACAATTCAAGGGACCGCATAAATATTAAAGACATTTTCCAATATTCCGTACGTACGTGGATTAAAACCGTATCAATAACGATCGAATGAGCTGAGCTTTGAGCGCTCGCCCGTACGGTATTACGTTACGATATTTTGCGGAATATGTTCACAAGAACAACGATGCTATATGGTACTTTCTGGACTTTAAAAAATATTTTATTAAACGTAGCAAATTGAAAACACGGGTAACTTAAAATCTCGTCAAGTAATGAAAAGTTAAGTAGGTAATAACTTTTGCCTGCAGCTATTAATAAGATATACGTACTTGCCACATCGGATAAATTATACAAACCTATAAATGCCGTTTGTAAGACGGGCGTAACGCGTAACGCACGCTTTTGTAAAACGGGCATAACGCGTAACGGTTTTGATATTCAAACTTTGGAGTAGTCAAGTATGTCAACTCTATAAAAAACCCAAGCTAAAAGATAATACTTGTAGTACTGTTGAGTAGGTGTACGAGACGTCCTAGGATAATAGGGTTAAGGGCAACATAGGAACATAATTCATCTGTAATGTTGTTGCGAATCTTTCAAACCGCGGGATCTCATGGGACAAAAAAAATTAATGAAATAAAACAAAAAATCGACTGTGTTAAAATGCTAACTGAAAAGCGAGATAATATACTCTTTGTCACTCTCACAACTGAGATAAATCTACTGCCAGCTCATATGTGGAAAACAGTTAAAGTGTTAACTAAGGCTTTAGGGTGCATGTAAAAGACTTAGACTTATACTTACATCACAAATACGCTTAAAAATATTAACCTAACTTGGCGATCTGCTAAAAACTTAATTTTCTTTTCCAATTTACATATTTATTTATTTTTTTAGTTGGTCATTATTAATTATTATTTTTTTGAATTTGAAGACATATTTTGATTAGTAAACATTTTTTGGCATAAACTCCGCCACTGTACATTTTTTTTGTTGTTTAAGTTTTAAATAATTAAATAAATTCAAATCTATTCTTTAGATACATTAAATAGAAATACAAAAAGAGTTCGCGAGTGTTGAGCGACATTTCTCGTTGGAAACAGAGCGTCCGGCGGGCATTAGTCATCCTTGTTGAGAGGTATCCTATGGGAAATTACGTGCGGGGCCGCCACAGCCGCGTGGCGCAACCGACGACGTTTTGTAAGCAAAACGTGTTACGCGTCGCTCTTGTATCGGTTATAAGTTTAGGGTTAATATGTGAAATAGAACTGGGAAATAATTTGAAAATCTTCGTTCATGAAAGTCATTTTAAATAGAAAAAGGAATGCTTTCTAAAAACTGACACACTTAAGACTATGTTCAATAATCTTTGAGTACCTATACTTGTCTCTTTCTCACTTGTCAATAACTCATTCTACTTCTACGTGTTTAATATTTATAGCAACAATAACATTTTAATGATATCCGTATTCCTAAAACATATGCTGAACAAATCAATGATGGATCGTAGGGTAGGTAAAGTTTGAATAACATCATAGTGTAGTAACAAGCGTTTAACAAGCTCCTGTGTGTTACTTAACAGTAACTTAAACATGTTAGCTCTGATCTGATTTTTGATAAAAAGATGGACATCTTTATACGGTGTTTTGCACAAGTAAATAGTTTAGTCATACACTCTTTTTCTTATTAAAAGCAACACTACCTAAATATATAAATTAAATAAATTCAAATTTATTCTGTAGATACATTAAATAAAAATACAAAAAGAGTTCACGAGTGTTGAGCGACATTTCTTGTTGGAAACAGAGCGTCCATCCACCGAACAAAAAAACCTTATTAAATTTCTGATATAATAAAATGTCTATATCAGGGCATTAAAGTAAAACTCAAGAGAAGCATCTGCTTATGTCTTTTTGTGTTTTTATCATGAACATACGTGTACCCTGGTGTTAAAAGCGTCAATGGACTAAGGAATTTGTAATTGGCCAAGCAGTGCGTGTTATAGATGCCTTCATAGTCAAAAATTATGAATTTGATTATAAAGTTCACTCCTTCTGATACTTAAAATTAAAGAGATGTGAATACATAACATAAACGAGGTTAAAGGCCGAAACATAAGCTTATTGTCACAATTTTTTTTCCCTCTGTTTACATAAAACACCATTAGATGTGACCTTATTTAACCATTTAAATGACGTTACCATCGTAGCCATGAAAAAAAAACAATAACAAATATTCGCAAAACATGTAAAACTTAATCAACCGTTATGTTCACATTTTCTCCCAAGTAACGGCAAATGTTAACAAAACACACACATATGTCAGATCAGGTGCTAAAAAGACGCAACATACCCGTTAGATATCTAATACGATTCCGAAATTTTTCCCACACGCACACAAAGGGTTAAAGCCCGTCCGTAAGAGGATATCTAATTTCCCTTGAAAGCAAAATTGGCGTAACATTGCCAAGGTAGTTGTTTTTTTTTTTAACCCTTTTCGACAAAGGTGTCGTTTTTTTGTAGAGCGTAAAGAAAAGGCGGTTAGTTTATATCCGGCTTCGTTTGGAGGGTTGACCGTTCTCAATGAGTATTAATTATTTGAAGTGGTTTTGTACTGACGTGAATTGTGGGTGTATATTGTGTTCTATAGGTGAAAGCACGGCGGCTCCTTTTGATTAATTTGAGACGATGAATTCTAAATTTTAAGTATTTTTTCTTTTCTGTATACGTAATTGAATAATTGTATTGTGTTCGTATTTGTAATAATAAGTTTTAATAGAAAAATACTTGAGATTTAGAAATTAAAATGGTCGATTCTAGCTGTACCTAAAGTAAAATTTAAGGCTTCATAGAAAATCGGCACTAAGCGATTTTTTTTGTTAAGAAGCTAATAGCCTTAGTGTTATAGATGTACTGGTCACTGGTGATAGGTGGGGAGAACTCCGTTTGGGGGGGTGAAGGGGGGGGGGGGAGGGGAGCCGGAGTTGTCATTTGCGAGTGTCTACCAGCATTGGTTGTTACCAATGACTGGCTTGTTGGTCTAGTGGTTAGTGTTCCTGACTGCTAAGCCAGAGGCCATGGGTTCTATTCCCAACCAGGAAAAATAATTGTGTGATGAGCACGATCATTTGTTCTGTGTCTGGGTATAATTTATCTATAATATGTATGCATTTAGAAATATATAGCTATATTTATCAGCAGTCTGGGTACGGCTCTAGTTTGGGATCGGACGGCCGTGTCTGAGACGTGTCAAGTTATAAAAAAAATGCGTTAAAGGCTCATTCAGCATACCGTTACCAAGTAACTATAATCTTATCTGTACCGTTACGCAGTTGTCAAAACCCTAACACTTATTCGTTGCAGTTACTGAAATGTGGTGAAAATGAAACGCGGATTGTGAGGGCTGTTTATATAAGGACAAAGAATTATTATTAATAATATTTAGCGTTTAACCTATAACATGTTGTCTTTTCATTCAACCGGTTTTACGTTTAATTTAGTGTATATTTGCGACAATAGCTAATGTTTTGAAATTGTAAATATCATAATACTAGCAGCGCCCCGCGGTTTCACCCGCGTAAGTCCCAATCCTGTGGGAATATCGGGATAAAAAGAAACCTATATGTTAATCCAGGTCTCCAGCTATCTACATACCAAGTTTCATTGCAATCGGTTCAGTAGTTTTGGCGTGAAAGAGTAACAAATATCCATCCATCCATCCATACTTACAAACTTTCGCGTTTATAATATTAGTAGGATTAACTTGGATATTATAATAATATTAATTTTATTTTAGCATGGGAGTAGCCACGACACGCGTCTTATT
Source organism: Euplagia quadripunctaria (assembly GCA_963859945.1). Taxonomy (NCBI): domain Eukaryota; kingdom Metazoa; phylum Arthropoda; class Insecta; order Lepidoptera; family Erebidae; genus Euplagia; species Euplagia quadripunctaria. Next base: position 6,932,364 of record OY982573.1, read on the forward strand.
AAAATTCGAATAATTAATTGTAATCGACGAACTACTTTTTCTTTTATGAAGGTTTTATTCATTCTATATAATAAAATGTATCCGTCTTTTTTCATTTTTTAATCGAATTCTCAAAGGCATTATTAATTTTCACACATCATCAGCCAACGTGAGATTCCATCAAAAACATGGCTCTAACATATAATTTCACGCGAATTAAGAGGCATCTGTCGTCACCTGACATTTGTCTAACCCTTGATTACCCTTTTATGTCTTACGGTTCTTTCGACCCGGAGCGGATATCAAAAGGTTCCTTTGTTAGTTAACAGTTATACCAGGTGCAGTTTTTGTATCTTCCGTGTTCTCACGAGATAGAGATTTTGCAGTCGAAGGGTTAAGATGCAACTGTTTGCTTTGGACGTCGGGAGGGTTAGAAGTCAATGTTATGTGATACGGATCTATAAAGATGTGATGGGAGGGGAAGTTTAATGGCAACTTATCTCGTTAAATTACTTGGTCTTAGTGAGAATTACGTTTAATTACATTCTCTCTCTCCTCAAAATATACTTATATATACTAACTAGAGATCCCGTGGTGGTCGAATTTTGACCATGGTTTATTTCATTGGCCAATAATACTTGACCTGTCATTGTATAAACTTTTGTACCATGACAGGTCAAAATATATACTGGACACTCATAACTGTATGTACCCGTTTTTGCATTTTTTTTAACTTTGCAGCAAATATTGTTCAAAAATTTTAGCATTCGTCATTTCTTCTCTGTATAAACTATAAGTGTGCGAAATTTCATACTCCTCCGTCCGCCCAAATTTCGGAAAAAGGGATCCAAAGTTTTCGCTTCACGTATTAATATATAGATATTATAAAGCTGAAAAGTTTGTTTGTTTGTTTGCTTGAACGCGCTAATCTCAGGAACTACTGGTTCGAAATGAAAAATTATTTTAGTGTTGGATAGCCCATTTATCGAGGAAGGCTATAGATTATATAATATCACGCTAGGACCAATAGGAGCGGAGCAGTGATCGTAAACGCAGGTGATACTGCGGGAACGGCTAGTAATTCATAAAAATGGTCTAAAAGCAGAGCTGGGAATATTAAACCTGCCTTATTACCATTTTCAGTAGCGAGTTGATTAATATCAATACCAACTCTTCATCTCAATAATCTCTACTATCTTATCTGTGCTAATACATTAGATTAGATGACGGTGGCCGATTCCGTTCCGTGAGCAGCAGTTCCGATGGTCCACTGCTGTAGCAAAACTGAATGGCACAAGAGTTCCAGACGTTAGAGTTTATTTTATACACACATTTAAACGATCGTTAGTCCCTTAAAACTTCATAGTTTGCGTATTTATTACATTCTCTCAAATAAAAAAAAAAGTGAGACAAAGGCGCATTTTTCGACGTGTGGAATGGTTAGTGTTCAAAACTTTAAACTGAAATTGACCTTGATTACAACCTTAAAGGTTAACTCAACATTTTTTTGAGCCCGGAATTGAAAAGAGAGGAAAAAATTACAATCGGAAATGACCTTTAGTACTTAAGTTTTATCCTCTAAAGGTCGTCAATCAAAGGTCAAACTCACAAAACCATAGGAAATTGATTATTCTCTTCAACCAAGAGACATAAAGCTATAAGATTCAGGGTTTTTTTCCTTCAATTATCAATTTATCCTATTCAATTTTCTAATAAAATCCAGGTCTGATTAAACAAATATGACCGTTCCCTTGAAATTCAGAGTTTACCCATTCATAATCTAAGGTCTCCAATAAATAGCCAGGAATTCCTCTCTTTTCAATTCCGGGCTCAAAATATGGAATCCTATTTGAGAATTGCCCTTGACCTTGAGATAACCTTCAAGGTTGTGATCAAGGTTAATTTCAATTAAATTAATGTCAATGGATAGCCAGAAAAAAATTCTGTAACTTTTATATTTAACGTATTTCCGAAAAATGCATCCCTAGCGAATTATTCTGCTGTTCCAGTACTTTTCTAAGCTACGGTATATTTCATACATATCTACGAGTTGTAACGATAATCGTTAATATTGGATAAGATTTTCTCCGTTTTCAAAGTCTACACAAGTTTATTACTAGAATACTTAAATAAAAACTACAGACTTTCTTATCTTTACACGTGTAGGTAGATGTGAAAGTTATAAAAGCATCTCAGTGCTCAGGTCATGCGAAGCTTTTATTCCGGTAGACGGAGCGGGGTAAAGACGCGACGACCGTGCGTGATTGACTGTCTGGACTGTTAACAGAGTTCCAAACTGAGTATTATGCCTAACAGCATTGAACCTTATAGAGGACCATCATGTGAAGGTGAGGTTATCTAAGGTCAAATAACTTGCATAGTTGTAAAGTATTTATACACGTAATTTAATTTTTTTGCTCTAATAATAAGTGTAAAAATGCCTAAAATGTGTTTGTTACACATTTCGGTAATTTGAATATTATTTTAAGTTAAATAGCATAAATTATAGTAATAATAATAAATTGATGATGTATTAACATACAAGCTGACTGGAGTGACAGAATTAAGGTTATCCCTTATCTCGACAACAGCGTCACTGGCTCAGAATATTTCTAAGAAAATAACCATCCAGATTATCGGTTATGCTGTGTAGGAGGAAAAGAATTACCAACATATATATGCACACTAGAATTAATATATATCGAGGGTCTATACCCTATATATGTATCCTGTATATATATGCTCAAACCCAATAAGTGTAAAAAAATAAAAAATCGTTTCATTAGTTCATCTTAATGCATTGTCTGAGCAGTGAACTATAAAGCAAGAGTGCGCTACAAAAGATCAGAAATGGTCCGAGTAGCTTCAGGATCTCAAACCAATAAAATAAAAAATACTAATTTTTTTTGACGTCACACCCAATAAATCGGCGCCCTTTGTAACTTTTTTTTTGACAATATGGACCACTGTAGAAACTTAATAATACTTTTGTACACTAATTCAATGTTTACACTTTTACTACCAATACTACTTACTTACTTGAAAAATATAGTTATTTTTGTCCTTAAATATTGAATATCTCGAAAGTAACAATTTCATACTTATTGGGTTTGAGCACTACGCTCTCGGTATTAAAAGACCATTGCCTGGTAACAGTAAAGGTATGTAGTTTTAAATTAACAAGGTAGGTATAAACATAAGAAGGATTATGGCCATTCTGTGAAATAATCTCGCAGCTAGTTTTGTAGATTTGAGGGCGAACAAACACGAGCATATTTTTTTCTTTCGCAGCGTTATAACAAGTTATGATAACTTATTTGTGATAGTTCTACAAACTGGATTGTGTAAATAATATTTTGATATAACCATTTATCTTGTAATATATTTGGAGTAAATAGACGCTTTTAGTTATTTGATAAAGATAAACACCTACTTATTAGGTTACGTGAAAGTACTTACATGTTAAGTTCTTAATATAAATAATGCCCGTTTTTTAAGAGTATTTCTGAAGTGAAAACTTTTTTAGGCACGTTGGGCACTGGTTGGGGAAAAAGCTCTGAACTCGCGTGCCCGTCACGCTGAGATACATATATCTGTACTTGTATATGCATTTAGATGTGATGTTTAGGCGTAAAGATGAACGTAAGCAGATGTGTGGGTGTTTTCAATTCTGACGTGTGTCCTACGACTAACAGTTTTCAATTCTGACGTGTGTCCTACGACTAACAGTTTTTTTATTGCATGTATCTTTACGATGACCTACTCATATGTGATGCATCATGTCCAAGGTCGGATGTTCGAAAACCAAAACCCAACACCAGAATGACTATGTCGTGCATCACACTCCATACATGTACATGTACACACCTTCTCTATTGTAATTTCTCTTTTCTGTATGTTTGCTCGCGCTCGAGTGAAAACCCTGGTAATTTATTATCAGGCCCGTGTAAAAAAAACAGTCAGTCGTAGGACTGCACGTCAGAAGTGAAAACATAACTTCACAATGTATTTGCATATACATACACACACATCTGTATATATATAATTAGGTTAAAAATAAAAAGTAGGTAATAACATATCTAAATGTATGTATAGGGTACACTGGAAGTTTTGCGCTCCTGGCCGCTCATAAATGTTTGAATTTCGAATGTTATATTTTTTTAAATATAAGAAACTCGGCTCCGTCTTACGAATTTTCGATCAAGTCACGTGTCCTGACGCGAGTCTAACATTTTTTACCCATCCAAAAAAGGGACGCAACGCTGCTAAAGAAGTTTTCACTTCAAAAATCGAACCGTAAAATAATTATACCACTTTAGTGTTATAAAAAATACAAAAAATACAGCCAAAAGTTTCTTTCAATGTTACACTCGCAATGTGATTAGTGGTTATGAAATAATTTGGTAGGAGTTGTAAATATAGGTGATAGGTTTTTACTTTTAGGGTTTACACTGAGTGTAATGACCAATGAATAATAACTTGACACATCTCACACACAGCCGTCTGATCCCAAACTAGGCAAAGTCTGTACTATGGTAACCAGACTGCTGATAAACATACTTATAATGAATGACCTAATGTAGATATAACGTTGAAAACGTTGTGTATAGATAACGTTGAAAACTAAATCAGAAACTTAACTTTCGCCAACGTTAACGATAAATAGAGCAATTTATCGTTAAGAAACACGATAGCCAGAGCAAGTTGTTTGCCAATTCACAAATGCTATTTGCCGTGCCGAATCCGTCGGCCACTGGCGGTGTCACGTTGCGACATTATACAAACAAACCTAAATGTTTGTTTGTGCAACGAAAACCTATGTCTGCTTTAGACATTTCGATTGCGTAGGGTAATAATGTGTTTGGTAAAAGTAGACTATTGTTGAATAAAGTTGTTGACTGTGGTTTACGGTAGCCACGTTTTAAGTACGTTTTTTTATAAAAGTATAGTATTAGCCCACAAAATGTGTGGCATAATCTCTCAAAGATAGGTTATATAAGATACTTTGGGAACTTTACTGGATTTAGTGTTGATAGTACCTTACCTACTTCAAAATAGGATAACATTCGCTTCTTTGTACTGGTACCTTCGATACATTTACTACAGGACGTTACAAACTTAAGAATCTTCTTCAGATCTGATGCTTATACGATTCAACGTTTCGCAGACAGCCAAAGCTGATGTTTTAATATTTCTATTATATTGAATTCGGCTGCGTGGTTAAAGGTTACTATGTTCCTATTTAAAGACTGGCCTATTGGTCTAGTGGTTAGTGATCCTGGCTTCTAAACCAGAGGTCGTGAGTTCGATTCTCACCCAGGATAAATAATTGTGTGATGAGCATGATCATTTGTTCTGTGTCTGGGTGTAATTTATATATGATATGTATGTATTTAGAAATATATAAGTATGTTTATCAACAGTCAGGTTACCATATTTACAGGCTCTGCCTAGTTTGGGATCAGACGGCCGTGTGTGAGATGTGTGAATTTATTATTATTATTATTTATAGTATTTATTAATCAAGGATACTTTTATTGGCATGAAAAATATTATCCAAATCATTTTAACATGAATTAGTTACAAACAACAAAATTTCTTGTGGGATGATTCGGCACGTATGGGCCAGCTTGACCGGAGTGGTACTACGGTCTCGCAAAAAACCGGCAGTGAAGCAATGCTTGCATTGCTTTTCACCAAGTGAGTGAGGTTAACGGAGGCCCTAACCCTTCCCTCTCCCCTCCTTTCGCCCTCTTCCCCATTCCCTTACTCCCACCTTAAAAGCCGGCAACACACTTGTGACTCTTGAGTTGCAGGTGCCCATGGGCGGCTTTAGTCATTTACCATCAGGTGGGTCACCTACTCGTTTGTCCATACATATTTACGTGTAAACTTTAAAATTTAAATTATAAATAGGATTAAATTAGTTGGCAACACAAGACATATGGTTAATAAATCTAAATTTTGCAAGCTGTCTGTTTGTCGATTGTTATAAATAACTAAATAAACCTTTCCCATAAAACATACAAATAGAGAAACTACAAAAACCCAAATATATACGAATAGGAAGCCATATTTTCCACCGATATCCACCCCGGCATCCGCGCGTCCGAAAAAGTAGTAGACAATCTAACTTTTTTAACGCCCCTGACTCTATAGGTTCACCGACATAACTTGGTCCCAAAAACCCTATACTTAGTTCCAAGCTCAACAGCGACACAAGAGTTGTCGTAGTTCTACATTAATTGGTTATGTTTCTTGGGGGCGGTTGCTGGGTAACAGCAGCAAATCATTACTGACAGTTGACCAAACGGGGTGTGCGCCCCTAAAATATGTATGAGGCTACGAAATGCCTGTTATGGTGTCCGAATGTTGATAAGCCAAGATTGGATGCCAATAATAGGGGACCGAGGGTGAATTAGGATTTGTCGCGATTTTTTTCGCCTCGAAAATTGCTTGGATTCTAAGGGTCGGAATTTTTGATGATCATGAATATTGTATTTCGATTTTGTTTTATTCGAAGGTGGAATAATACATCTTAAGTTATACATGATCTCTATTGATCAATGCATGACCTATCTAAAATGGAGGGATTTTGACTGGATACATACAGTAAACAACACTAATATGTGAATCCTTAAATCTGAAAAATAATGACAATTTTATTAAAATCTTATATGTTATAAATATTTTGTTGATAATTATAGTGTGTAATAACTTTTTTTTAGGTGGAAGCTGGTACTTACATCTTTGAATGTTTTTAACTATTACTGTACTGTTTATGTATATATTTCACAAACTTCTTGTTGACTATAATGGTTTATAACATCATTGTTAAATTGAATTTTTGCGAAACTTTCATTACCACCCAAAAAATCAACTTGTCTTTTATTAATAAGACTAAAAAAAATGAAAAGAGACATGCATAGAAACAAACAATTAGATAAATCATTAAATCATTATATAAAACTAATGCTACAATATAAATCTACAACCAAGTTCGTGGGAACTTCCTGAACAATAAAAACACTAAATCCAAACAAATATCGGTCTCCACAAACGTCATTGTTGCCACAACAAAGTGTCTAAATCCTTTTAAATCCGAGAAATAGGATTTTGTAAAAAAGTTACCAAAAAAATTGCACTCGTTGACTCCGACCGAATGTTACAATACTTTTGACTAAAAAAAATAGTTCCGAGTGTCGGTAGCGGTGTAAGCTGCCAGCTACAAAATACAATTGATTGTAATATTTTTTGTTAGTTATTTTTTGAAAAAAGAATTTTGAGTGCTACCTATTGGAAGTTGACGTTTATTTTATGTTTGTTATTATTATTAAAAAGAAGTTTTAATATTAGTTTTGTTGACTGTGTAACTTTGCGTTATTAGCTCTGATAAAATGGTAATAAAAATAAAACTGATGATTAACCTTAGAGCTATATGATTTTTATCTGATCAATATTTATTTATTAAGCCTTTTTTCGTATGGATATCATACAAGTACCAATTTCACCGGCATACGATGAGATTGATACTAAATTATGCTGAGTGGCATATAATATCAATCTTTATATTTTTTTCACCAAGTGAAAAGACAATGGAGAGGTATAATAATGACAATATTTACTTACAAGTAACTAAAATAAAAGTACTTAAAATTAGAATAATTGCTTACAATTAAAAAAATTACAAATTCGCTTAAAATATTAGATATGTCAAATATATATTAGACCAACAAAAAAACTAAATTGGTTAAATTTTCTCATCGTCTCTTGATGTCGTGTTGCCGCAATAAATTACGCGTCATTAATACTAGAAAACTTTTCAAAACACCAACATATTGAACCCTATCAATTACTAAACGAAAAAAACATTCACAAATGACCCTGTGTATCTATAAACCTATACAAATATAATTAGTGTTGTTCAAAATAATATATCACACAAGTACTTTTTACCCCAAAACATGTCATTTTGAGTCAGTTTCCCCTGTTTTTGCAATTTTTTTATGCTTTTTTACCCGATCACGGTATTTTATGGTGTTAAGAGCGATTGGTGCGAAATTATCTAAACAAAGAATGTTGACATGACCCTAAGCGCTCTTTTGAATTTGATAATGACCCTTAGCGATAATTATGTGCTCTATTTATCTAATTGCAAAAATGACTTATTAGCGAACTAATTGGTCGACATTATTAAACTGCAGAGCCTGTAGACATCTTGGCTGATGTTGTTTAATTAAGGATTGTGTTGCTTACTTATGTAATAGTTTAGTTTTCAAAAAGGCTAGGTAGGTACTAGTAGCGAGGGTCAAACATTACTGACATTATCTTTAAGCCCTACAACTAAACTAGATGCTTGTATTAGGAGGGAGTTCAAGTTGACAGGTGATGGGTAGGGCTTGATCCCGTTATTGTAGTTTGTAAGTGCCACATTTTGACTATTACACTGCCTCCGCGTCGCTTACATATTATACTTTTGACGACTGGTACGTCTTATGTCAGTTTCATTGGAAATGAAAAATACTAGTTGAATATTACATGACGGTAGGAATTTTTAGCTTTCTGTTATTAAAGCATTTAAAAATAAGACAATCGACATACTTAGTACCTATCTACCTATCCTTCTATAGAATTAAAATAAATATATCACAATTAAAATTCACTCACTACTCACTTAATAATTAAATTAGATCGTAGATTCAGTTTCGAACTTTTTTTATTTACTAAGGCACTTTCAACAACTTTCTTTTCTAAATACATTGTGATACTTAAATGAAAAGTAAAACTGTGTTAAGCGAAGAACTTTAACTTATATAAGTGCATATTCATTTAATTTCGAAACGAAATCCTTACAAAAAATAATTACGTATTAAGAATACAAACTTTACCAGAAACTGAAAATAAAATTACATTATTAAATGAAAATCATTGATGGTCTGGTCTACCTTGATTGATTAACAAACTGCAAAACACTTGTCACCTAGCGGCAGCATTTTTTAAAAATGGAATCCCGAATCTTTTCGATTATTATTTATATTATATTATTTTTGATTTTGTCAGTAACTTAAACAGTTGTGTTTCCCGTACCAAGATCAAGTCCTAATACGCAATATGATATCCAACAAATGCCGTTATATGTGCAATAGACGAACCCTTTCTCTTTACAATAGGGACTTAACCCTTGCGCTGCTCACGGACTAGTTTTATTATTTTATTAATTTGAATGTTGCAATTTTTGCGTATACCTGATCTAGGATAATAGGGTTGTCAGCTATTCAATTTTTGCATAGAGGGTTCTATTTTATAATGCAAAGCCGAGGCAGATGCGAGCTCAGTTCTTTTATGGTTATTAATGAAATCGTAATATGTATAAGAATACCTAGTATGAGTTGTGATAATGCAGAGTTTAGAGAACATTAGCATTCTCATACGTTAGTTTAAATTTCATTTGCAAATGTAGTACTTAAATACGTTATTTTGTTATTAGAACCATCTATAAATATTGTCTTTTTAAGTACATTTTAGGTTTAATAATGGTTTAAATTTGTAAGTCGGTCTAACTATGAAATAGCGTTATTCTAGTTGTGTCGCCAAGTGGCAGTTGTTCAAAGTTAAAACTGGAATTAGTATAAAATCTATCTGTGAACAAGTTCTTGCTAATATTAACTACCTACTTTGTATTCTGCAAAAACTTACTTTGTCCCATAGTTTTAAGGCTCTTTTGCATGCTGTCCTGACGACTAAATAGGCGGTAAACATTGTAAACCTAACAACTCTATATGTACTAACCCTATTTATGGCAAATAAAGAATTTGAATTTGTCGTTATTTTTTAAATATTCCTTCAAGAATCTCAACAAGTAATAACTCTTATCTAAGACATGTCTGCTAATACTAACATATATCAGACATATTTAAGTCGGCCTGTTTTGTCAAGCGAATAGAAGTACCTCTTCACTTATCTTATCATCATCAAAAATCTGCATGATAAAGCAAATTAGGCGAATAATTCGAGTGCAGTGGTACCGCACGTCAAGTACGTACGCACGTAAATTACCTTTGAATCTAATCTAACATCTACGCACTGTAAGTGTAAGGGCTCTTGACATATTATCGGTTTCTTTTATTGTGTTAAATAGCTATGAAATCAGTTGCTCTTAGTGTTCTGTTTAAAGATATTGGTTTAGTATTTATAAAATTAAAAAATATGGTTTAAATCTATAGTTGTAACATTATTTTATTAGTTATTTTTTTTATTAATGAAACTATTTCTTGTAGTAGAACAGCAAGGTTTTTTGTATCACTAAGGTGGCACATGAAATGGTTATTGCCCTGTTGATATTTTTGACATAACACAAGAAGTATTTTACTGGAGCCTCTCTGGCTGAGTTACTACTGTTTGGGTCTTATTATGATGCACCGTTTAATTATTTATGAATATGTACTTTTATCTTATAATGTATTTATTTTTTAATATTCTATATCCAAAATTAAGCACAGATGTTTTTTTGGTTTATATAAAGTTATCAAATAAAGACAGGGTTAAAAGTCATAATTTTAAAGCATTAATCGATTACGCTTCAATTCAAATATCGAACGTATAACTGCAACTGTTATTTACAAATTGATTTATGGCCAGTGACAAAGTTAAAAAACGAGCGCTTTTTTTTTCTTAAATATTTGTGTTCAGCCTGGGTGTTTTATTTGTGTCAAAATTCGCAAGGGGTCGCGAAAAAGGGTTATTACTATTACTAGAAAAATAAGTTAGTGTATTGTATTGTTCGATAATGAATTATTGGGTCGGGACGGGACGTTTCAGGTACATTGAGTATCATGTGAAGGGTTAGTTTGTGGAAGATGACAGTCGTTAGTTTCACACGTGAAAGTGTAGTCAGGTAGAATATTACGTTGTGCAAAATTTTCGTTGGAACGGTATTTTGTGTTCGTGAATTTTGTGGTGCAGACGTATTAGTTCAAGATACACTGATCCCCCAACGGGCAAGGTATGTTAGAAAATAAATACATTTTCTTTTAGTTTTTAAAGTAAGTTTAGAGCTAATATTATTACAAAATAAAGAAATAAAGGTTTCAATATCAACTTTGCGAAGTGTACGTAACTGCTATTTTCTTCACTGCAGATTTTTTAATCAGTTAGTAATAGTTTTTAACTAGTTTTATTTGATTCTGATAGTTTAAAGATTTACTTTATTAGAACATACGTTACTGGTAAATTTATACAACATTAATAACACAATTCCTATAAACACGCGTACCACCTCAGGCTAACCCCAAATGCGTCTCGCTTCTTTTATAAGACCCTTAACCCACTAATAATAATTACACCTTTTGTGCGTTAACCCTTTAACGCGCCGGTAATTCTTAAACCCTGCTACCTGACCCGCGGGTCTACTTTACTTCCTGATTCATTCCTTTGCTAAAGCGTCTCCGGTGTGCGTGTGCGCCGAACTGATCGAACGTTCGAATTTCAAATCAATATTTGTGATGTAGTTTTGTGATACAGAGTTTATGTGATGTGACAGTGTTCTCCTTTAATTTTTAAACGGTGAGTTAATATTAAAACAGGATGTTTATTTTCTTTGATTAAAATTATAATATTTTAAAATAATATACTACTACTTATGACATGTTTTGATTAATATTCCGAACGTCAACAAAACATTTCACAAATCTAAAAAACATCCATGTCAAACTTAAAGTCTTTAGGTAGGTACTAAATTACATTTCTATTGTTTTTTACTTTTTTGTAAAGAAAGTAACTAAGAAAATATGGAACAAAATTAAGTATGCTATTATTCTCATACATATTATCTGCAAAAGTTACACATTTTTAATAACCCATCAAAATTTTCCGGCCCACTTTCCTTATTACCCTTCGCATGTGAGTAGCATAATTTTATTCATACAAAACGATATAACAAACAAGAAGTCGTTACGTACGTCAGCAGTTCCCTGAGACAATAAAAGGAGGCTGGACTCGCAGCACGAATGTCCTCGTACGTATCCACGAAGGATGATACGCTGTTATTTCCAACATATTCCAATATATTATTTTTTATTGCCCTCCCTGGGAGGGAAGGCAGGGGGAAGTCGCGTCATGCGTGATATTTGATATAAAGTCGGAACTCAACTTCGTTATGCGATATTCTTTTTTCAAAGGACAATGGTTCGGCAGAGACGTTACATATTTTTGAGGAGATGGTTGGATATTTTTCTCAAGATGCTTGGATAGGTCCAATTATTCTACGATATCGCGACATGGCAACATGTTATTTTTGCGATGTTAGTTTGTTAACGTAGTTATTTGGGACTTGGAGTACGTACGTCGACATATTTGATACGAATACAGCCTTGTTAATTATGATTAACATATTTTTTGTATGGATTTTATTACAACAAATGTTCTTGTTTTTATAGATAATGATATGACATATGTTTACTATAAAAATATATTATTAGAGGTTTACTTTGTACAATCATAAAATTTACATAGTATATCATAAAGCCATATATTTTGTATGTTTGAACGTGTTAATTTAAGGAACGAAGGAAGTAGTCAGATTTTTTCAATATTCTAGCACCTTCTATTCTAGATCTTTACTCTACAGTATGTTTGAGACTACCGAAATAGTATATTAAATTAATTAAGTTACGAATATCAATGTTTTTCTTAATACACTCTATAGGATAAGGATCATTTTATGCCTATGATCACAAAACACAACACATTTATCATTAAAACACATATTTCGTACATTTGTGAACACAGGGTCACTTCTGCATGTTTTCCAACTTTACAGGAAGAGCATATTTAGGTTTATTTTTACGTATTTTTCAAATAACTCGGCACTAAGAGTCTGCAATTAAACAGTCTTACAAATAACTCTTATATTCGTTTGACTCTTTGTTTCCAAATGTGCGATTTGTATTTTATTTTTGATAAAAAAAATCTCTCCGATATCTCTTACTCTACGGAAAGAATTAAAATACCAAGTTGAGTGATATTCATCTAAAAAAAAGAATACAAGATAACACTCAAAAGAAGAAACGCTTTGATTATCGAAATTAATAGTTTTAACACTTTCAAATTCTCACTTTACAATACATACAAATAAATAAAATTGAAGCGTCTGTTTGTAATGTCAAAGTAATAGTTTTTTTTAAGCTCAAACAGTCATTTGTACAATAGCTATGCATAAAAATCTATTTTTAAAATTTTTGTCTGTCTGTCTGTCTGTCGAATCTCGGGAACGGGGCTACCGATTTCCACGGGACTTTCACCAGCAGATAGCTACTGTTATAAGGAGTAACTTAGGCCACTTTTATTTTGGAAAAAGAATTAGAAAATATGTAATGAAACGCGAATGACACACACACACAACGTTGTACTGCCCGTAGTCACAGGTTGACTCATCAGGCAATGTCAGTCAATTCAAAGTTATGTAACACCTATTACGTGAATTCCCATACATACAGATTCTTTGTTAGTTTAAGCGCGTTAACCTCGGGAACAACCAGTGAGATTCCAAAACCTATTTTTGTATTAGGTTGAGTATTAATTGAGGAAGGTTATAGGCTATGTAACATCACGCTACGACCCTTGGAAGTGGAGGAGTGACTATAAACGCAGGTGAAACTGTGGGAATTAGCTAGTGTATGATATACTAGCTTTCGATTTTAGCTTCGCTCGTGTGATGCTAAGAAAAATAGAATATCTCTGAAGAACTTTTCATTTTTTGGAGATAAAAAATGTTCAGTGCCTTTGAACTATTTTTATGCAAAAAAATAGAATCAATATTCTATATATTTCTATATAAAAAAAATTAATCTTGCTCTGTTAGTGCGTGAACGAAGAATAAACAAACAAGCGCATGTGACAATATACTGAAATGCGATTAAATTAATACATATAACGTTTGGAAGTTTTAAACTGTTATATTTTGTACTAGCTGCGCCCCACGGTTTCACTCGCCGACGTCCGGGTGCTGTGGAAATATCGGGATAAAAGTAGCCTATGTGTTAATCCAGGTCTCCAGCTATCTATATACCAAGATTCATTGCAATCGGTTCAGTAGTTTTTGCATGAAAGAGTAACAAACATCCATACATTAATACATCCATACATCCTCAATAACTTTCACGTTTATAATATTAGTAGGATCGGGACTGTTATGTGATTAAGTATAGTATTATTAAAACTAATCAATACTCAAACTGTTCTTAACTCTACAAAATATACAAAAATAAAACAGCATAGCCATGATGTCCGCCATGTCGTTTGCAAATAAAGTCGGTTGTAAATAAGCGAGGGGTGTATTGTAGTGAGGGTGGCGGTCAGTTCCCCCACCGTGCCGCACCGGACCCGCCCCCGGGGAGCCAACGGTCACATGTACCACCCCGATGGTAGTATAGGGTTGTGTAAATCTGAACTAATACTAAAAATTGTGAAAGGTAGCTTGTTTGTTTTTTACGGTTTAACGCCTCAACTACTTAACCGATCATCGTGAAATTTTGCATACACGTTGTCAGGGATACAGAAAATGACGTAGTAAGGGACATTGCCACGGGTAAAAGTAGTTACTTGCGTTTTTTTTTAATTTTTATTAACGGAGTTTAGCCACAATTATGACTATATCGCTTCATCATGGCCATTTTCATTTTAAACTAATCTGAAGTATGATATTGTCGAAAGTTTACGCGAATGTTACACATTGAAATAAAACTATTTTTCACGGATTCTATCGCGATTTATTTGGTGTTATTTTACTATCTATACTGATCCCGACATTTCAGTCGCTTTTCAGCAGCCATTGCATTGCTACAAGGGACCAACCATTACCTGCGTTTCGATAAACCACAGGTACTCGCGAAAGAACACCGATTCCTACCAAGGATGCTCCGTGAGGCTATTGAAATTAAAAAACACCCTAATTTTAATAGAGAAGATAGTTGGAACGTACCACCAGCTTGGGATCCGGTTATTCACTTACTCAAACCCAAGAAAATACAAAACACAGCAAGGCTTCAAGACACTTTGAGCTCATTCTGCGTAAATGGTAACACCAACAATCAACAAACTTCGGGTACTTTGAGATAACTTTGCACTTCGATACATGAGACGATCACCATCTTAGTCTACCCGTGACCATGGCTGCTGAAAAGCAACTGAAACGTCGGGATCAGTATAGATAGTAAAATAACACCAAATAAATCGCGATAGAATCCGTGTAAAATAGTTTTATTTTAATCTGAAGTAGTTACTTGCGTCGCGTAGAGATGTAGCTTCACTCTGCATTCTCTATCGCCTGTATTATGAGAGTGCTCCGAGGAATTGTTCGGACTTATACCGGCCGCAGCGTTCCGCCATCGTTCAACGCGACAAAACTTTCATCCCCGTTGCTTGGATAATTGGCAACCTACCACTGTGCGGTTCTCCAGAAACTTTTTGCCTCGCACAACCAGTTTCTGGAACAAATTGTAGCCTGCGGTATTTCCGGACCGATACGACTTTCAAATCTTCAAGAAAAGAGCGTAATCCCACCTCAAAGGGCGGCAACGCACTTGTGACTCTTGAGTTGGAGGTGTGCATGGGCGGTAGTAGTAAATTATTATCAGGTGAACGGTCTGCTCGTTTGCCCCTATACTAAAAAAAAACTTACACGTTATATATGTAATTGATACCTATAGCGATAAAGCGGTTGGCCAAGAACCCTGGCACTTTTTCGATTCCAAAACAGGTGAAATAAAAGAGTGGCTGTGAGTTAGTTTGACCGACTTCTTCTCACAAAGCTCAACTACTTGGAAACGGGCGGTTATAGATCGACATTGGCAGATAGCGATCTTTTTTCACAAAGTGTCCGGGTAAAACCAGGACACTCTGTGCCAGGGGCAACTTATAATTATTACATGAACAAACTGTTCAATTCAATAAAAAATGAAAGAAGAGAAAGCTAATTGGTAACCAAGAAGGTATATTAATACTTTCTTGGTTATTTTTTTATCGATTCGTTTACTTTTTGCTGTTCCAGTATCTAACAGTAGTTTAACAACTTTAAATATTCTATAAGTTGGCTGTGAATTTAGGAATACTAACACTACAATAAAAACAAAAAAACATTTTTTTAAATCATATTCTAAAATAAACGGTTTTACGTTAGTAGGTATTTCAAGCCTATGAAGTTGCGGGTCACAGCTAGTTATATACATATCTTGATTAGTTATTTATATGTTTATAAATACTAGAGATCGCGTGGTGGTCGAATTTCGACCATGGTTTATTTCATTGGCCAATATTACTTGACCTGTCATTGTATAGACTTTTGTACCATGACAGGTCAAAATATATACTGGACTCTTATAGCTGTATGTACCCGTTTTTGCATTTTTTTGTAACTTTGGAGCAAATATTGTTCAAAAATTTTAGCATTCGTCACTTCTTCTCTGTATAAACTACCTAACTAGGGGCTATCTCATTTCAAAAACTTATAACATATACAATACGCATACGCTTGAACTGACTAACGTTTTTACCAGGTTACAATGGTTGCGCTTACAGACTGACCAAAATAAATCATGGCGTTAATTCCTATTAATTATACAATAATAATAATATGACTTGTGACATCTCACATACTGCCGTCTGATCCCAAACTAAGCAGAGCCTGTACTATGGTAACCAGACTACTAATAAACATACTTATATATTACTAAATACATACATATTATAGATAAATTACCCAGACACAAAACAAATGATCGTGCTCGTCACACAATTATTTATCCTGGGTGAAAATCGAACCCACGACCTCTGGCTCAGCAGTCAGGGTCACAAACCAATAGACCAATTCTGTACTACATTAAACTTCATATAGGCAGTAGAATACACATATATATATATATATATATATATATATATACAGAGGAAAGTTTGCTAGTAACTTTAGACTAATATATACTGCACAATTAAGAAGAAACATAATTAACATTAAAAAGTACACACACACGAAATATTCATTCATAAAAACATTTGCACTGACCAGGAATCGAACCGTCGACTCTTCCGTCCGACGTTGTAGTAGAAATCTTACCCGACGCCCCACATAGGTATAAGAGTAACACTTAGATTTAGATTTGTGTAAGCGAAACTATTATCAACGTATTAACGCAATATTGCCATTTGTCCCCGTTTTCATGTATTAAAAGCCTTCTTAATCTTTGAGTAGGTTAAAAAAAAAAATTTAGACCCACCAAGTTGGCAAGCACGCATATGGCGCGCCGTATGGCTAATAGTAAACGATCAAAATAGCCTACAAACGTTTGAAACCGATCCGACTTTGTAAAAATTCTTTTAAAAAAAACCGACTTAAAAAAAAACTATTCCATAAAAGACTTACATGGTTTTGGTACTGAACCAAATTGAAATGGGACCACACGGGAAGCACCAGCTTTCAAATAAAAAAAGAATCATCAAAATCGGTTTACCCAGTCGAAAGTTCTGAGATAACAAACATAAAATAAAAATACAGTCGAATTGAGAACCTCCTCCGTTTTTGAAGTCGGTTAATAAAATAATGAAGCCCTTTTTGAAGAACCTTATAGTGTAGTAATTTAGGCACACTTTGGACGTTATTAATGACAAATAGAACGTTATTATATCCTTAAACTTACATCAATAAAAAAAGTAACTTCCTTAATAAAAATAAGCACTTTAACAATTCTTCTGTACAGTCAACAACAATAAATTAAAACAGAATATATATGAATACACCCTTAGCTCACCCACACATGCACAAGATAAGTACATTAAGTCGCCTATCCGACAGGGTGGACGGGCAACAAATGTCGCGGTCAGTAACCCCCCGTCCCACCCTCCGTAGACCCTCTACGCCATGAAAGCGTAGCCGCTACAACTGCTACGAACCTAATATAATTTTATACCGCTACAAATGTAGTTGAATGTATTTTTCAAATGTAATAAAGTAAGGTTTGTGATATTAACGTTTATTGATATAAAGGCGACTTATCTGTGTTATTACGGATATTATTTTTTAAATGTGAATACTTACTTTAAATATTTGTTTTAAGAACTTAGTGCTTGTGGACATACTAGTAAATTAGTATAGACTACTGTTATAAGACAGTTTTTTTTTTTATTTTGTAAATGTAACACTTTCTAATTTTAATTTATTTTGTCAGTTCTGTTGCAAGATAAGAGATAGCTGACCCGCGAAACTTCGTCGGCATTTGTAAATTTTTCCCGGTTTTGCAACATTTTTCACTGATGTTCCGCTGCTAATGGATGTAACGTGTTATATAGCCTTTAGCCTTTCTCGATAAATGGGCTATCTAAGATTAAAACAATTTTTCAATTCGTTCCAGTAGTTCCTGAGATTAGCGCGTTCAACCAAACAAACAAACTCTTCAGCTTTATAATATTAGTATAGATATGATGATTTTGACTGGCCTGTTGGTATAGTGGTTAGTGACCCTGACTGCTATGCCATAGGTCGTGAGTTCGATTCCCACCCAAGTCTGGGTGTTCTTTGTTTCCGTTGTTAGTATGTTTCAAAAAAAAAAAAAAAGTAAAAAAAAAAATCGCCAATTAGTACAGATTAATTTTCATAGTAAAAGTTGGAACGCGTACACTTATTAATAACAATTATATATTAGTAAAATTAAGAAGACAGGGTTAAATGGAGAATCGAATTAAAAAATAAGAAAGAGTTCCAGTATCCACCCCCGATTTCATCATTATACCAACGGTACCAAGCCCAATCTCTTGGACTCGTCAAAACGAATCACATGAACTTAAACTCGAGGGGTTTACTAGTACCCACTAAAGAGTTCCATTATCCACAGCCTGTCTCTATAATGACATCAGCTCCAAAATTCCAAATTATAGCATTGTTATCCAAACTACTACTACCAAGTTTCATTTCGATACGACAATTAGAAGCAGGTTGAAATAATTTTCCAAGTACAAGTTTTATGAATCAATTTAAAAACGACAGACAATATGTATAAAATGTTTCCAATAATGACATAACATATGGATAAGTTAATAAACAAAAAAACAGTCAGTCGTAGGACTGCACGTCAGAAGTAAAAACATGACTTCACTATATATTTGCATATACACACATACACACACACACATCTGTATATATATAATTAGGATAAAAACTTAAAGTAGGTAATAACATGTCTAAATGTATACATAGGGTACACTGAAAGGTCTGCGCTCCTGGCCGCTCATAAATGTTTGAATTTCGAATGTTATATTTTTTTGAACATAAAAACTCGGCTCCGTCTTACGAATTTTCGATCAGACGCAAGATTCCTGAGGCGAGTTAAACGTTTTTTATTCATCCCAAAAAGTGCACAACGTCTCTAAAGAAGTTTTCACTTCAATAATATAAACAAAAACATAAATAAATTGCAATTTAATTAAACAAAAAGAGAAGTCAAGTCAAGAGAAATCCCAAAACAAAATATATTCGAATATGGAAAGGGGAAGAATCAATTAGAGCGAACACTGATTTCAAATTTCGAACTGGCCAAATGGCCAATAAAGGCAAATGGTGCGATAGTATATTTCGATCTACGCATCTGCCATAACTTGGTACTTCTATCATTAAGAAAATGTTCTTCTGTTTTTAACATATGGTAGATCAACTTAAACTGGTCGTATGTATTTATGTCTAATATAACGTGATACGCCGTTTATTAACAATATGTTTGTAGATGTTCAAGGTATGGGAGATCAAGTTATGTTGGGAATTTATATGTAAGTTTATGGGGGCTATTAGCATGTTTGCTGGGCATCCATTTTTGCTAACACCGTGTTTTGGACATTTCTCTTATTGGTTCTGTTACACAAAAGTTATGTAATGTATTCTTTCGTTTTATTGAGACATAAGATTAAATCGGGATGGCAGATTATATGGTGGTACTTTGACATATTTTTGTTTGAATATTTTTATGATCTTGTTCGTTTGGTTGCCTTAACCAATTTATATGATTTATACAAAAGTGTAACAGGAAATATAAAAACATCTATTTGTTCACGCTTTTTTATTGTGTTGAGTAGAAGTTACAGAAAGTATTCACTTAACATCTTCTTGCAAACAACCAAGAGGTATATTTTGCGTGCATGAGCTATGATCGCACATAATTAAGCGAAAGTTTACGTACGATCAGAAATAAAATAATTTGTTAAACACGTCTTCACTTCAAAATAGTTTTTGTGATTACAAACTTATATTTTGCGGTTGGATTTTTGAGAACCGCAAAGTTAAGTTTGTCTTTCGAAAAAAGTCGTTAAAAAATCTTCGAGAATTGATCCCCGAGATAGACGTACTATCTACATACAAGTTTATTTGCTTACGGAAACCTCGGTGCGCAAATCAGTTTCAATTTTTGTTGTTATAGCGGCAACAAAAATACACATTCTGTGAAAATTTCAACTGCCTACCTATTATGGACCATGAAATACAGCCCGCTGACAGATAGACAGACAGACAGACGGACGGACGGATAGCGGAGGCTTCGTAATAGGGTCCCGTTGGTTACCCTATAGGGTACAGAACCCTAAAAAGCGTATGATAACGTTGTGTGAATCTGAAAGATAATCATTGCAAAAGTTTTTTTTCATGACAGGTCACATAAAAAAAAACAAAAAATATTATGAACTTGTAACCTGTTAGATAGCGGAGACTTATATTATTTCACTATCACAATATACCTAATAAAACTCCAATAAGAAACTTACAATACGCAACTACAGGGTGATACGTTACACAAACCTGTAATATAAGATATAAATATATCTCTCTGTCTACAATATTGGCCAGAACTTTGTGTACAGCATTCGTTTCTCGAGCCATTGATTTCCGAAACTAAGTTCCGAATGAAATATGAACTCGGATACACATGCTGTAGTTTCTTATTCCGACGGTATTTTGTTACACGATGTTTGACGTATTCTTGCTCAACTATAGCGAGGATAAATGAAGGTTATAATTTATACTTTTTGGCTGTTTTTTTTTTACTTTAATTTTTTACCACCAGGTTTACAAACACGCACACGGCTTGCCTTTTTAAAGTGGTTGCTATAACAGCGATGTTAAAAATCCTATCCCGCTTTAATGGGGTTCTAGTGGTTGCTAGAACCCCATAATAGCGGGATAGGATTTGTACTCGCCATGGTATGCAACGCATTGTGACACCGTTGGTGTTGCAAATATTCGTAGGACCGATCATGGTTTCATTGTGGTCCACCCGTAATCACGATCAGTGCAATAAGATTGAAAAGTCGTCGTGTAACAAAAAATGATCGTATGTTACAAATATTACCGCGCGAGAAAAATTATAGACAAGCAGCTTTGGACTTTCCTGTATAATATTTGCATATTGATATACCAATGCCTGTTTTTCCTAGTACCACTATTCTACTTCAATAATAATAATGACTTCACACATCTCACACACGGCCGTCTGATTCCAAACTAGGCAGAGGCTTGCACTATGGTAACCAGACTGCTGATAAACATACTTATTTATTTCTAAATACATACATATTATAGATAAATTAAACCCAGACACAGAACAAATGATCATGCTCATCACACAATTATTTGTCCTGCGTGGGGATCGATGAATAGACTGTTAATAGTACTGTAGCCGAATTTATTCCAATAATAATTTATTAGTTCTGAAAATCTAACCAAGGACGTGGTCTCTCACTAAAGGCATGCTCAACGAGCTATTGAAAGGGTCATGCTCGGGGTTTCTCTGCGGGATCGAATAAGACGAGACGAGATACGCAGACGAACGCAGATTACTGACATAGCCAGACATAGTTGAACTGGCAGCGGACAAGCTAAATAGCACGCAGAACCGATGGCCGATGGGGCCGAAAGGTTCTTGAATGGAGACCACCTAAAATCGCAGTGTAGGAAGTCCACCAACAAGGTGGACAGATGACCTTATAAAGTTTTTTTTTATGGCAAAAGGGGGCAAACGAACAGACGGGTAACCTGATTGTAAATGACCACAGTCGCCCATGGGCACCTGCAACACAAGAGTCAGAAGTGCGTTGCCGCCCTTTAAGGTACGAGAAGCAATGGAAGCATTGCTTCACTGCCGGTTTTTTGTGAGGCCGTGGTATCACTCCGGTCGAGCCGGCCCATGCGTGCCGAAGTCGTAGATCGACGCTTCTAACCGGTCTTCTTGGAAGTCATTGAGGGTGGCATATGTCCAGCAGTGGACGTCCTATTGCGGAATTGATGATGATGATAAACCACAGACTTAACAATCGCATGCAACGCAACAAAGCAACCTTTTGCCACAGGATCAACGATAACAATATATGAATGTAAAAAAGTGCAGTAATTAAAGATAACCAATGAAGATTTATGTTCAGTAGTTTTAAAACCGCACTTGTACCTAGGCAGGTGGCCATATAAATCCAGTATTCCCTTCACAAAACGATACACAAGTTAAAGTAGCTTATATTTATTGTACGTATATGTCGGAGTAATCGTCGGTCACCATCGCAACCATAGCCTGGCAACACCGTATTAGGCTATACAGCTATAGTTATAAGGCTTAATTTCCCCTGACAAAAGTACAACGAATACAAATAGCCGACCGTACAGAGATTAAGTTCTACTTGAAGTGAACTTGATGCTTTTTAGTGAGAAGCGCGCTTTCTTTTTTATTTTTAATAATTTTTGATAAATTCAGTCACAAAATACTGGCCGCTAACACCAAATTTTTTTTGAGACGCAACTATGAATAATATGTAAAAAAAATTGTGTCTCAACGCGGAGAAAACGGCCGCCCACGTTGTCCTGGAGTACGAGGGAGTGGCCACACAACGGGCAAGTATCCTCGGAGGAGCGAGATCGCTCCTAGAAGCCTGTGAATGCCCCAGGAGGCTTCTGTGCTTCTGGAAGGACCTGGCTGGCTCAACTAGTCAGCTTATCTGAACGCATAATGGACCGCCTATGAGTGTAGATGAGGAAACAGAGCCCTATTCCAATACCGAAACATATTTGGTTTATATTATTGTGGTAGTACGTTGTCTGCTAGGCTATTGTAAAAGAAATCTATCTTTATATTTTTAGAATGAATCATTTTTTTATTGTTATCAGTCCAGTTTAGTTTATCATGAAACATGCAGAAAATTATATGTATAAAAATGTGTAAGACTTAGTACCTATCTTTGCTGAATTTATGTTTTTAACTTAAAATCTTCGTTATGTTTTCGTTCGCTTTACATTATTAAATTAATGTTTAAAAACAAATTTGTACTTATTAAAATTTTATAATTGTAAGATGGTAGACACCATATTTTAAAAACACTTTTTAGTATTGTTTCCTGGCTTGGGCTTCGCTGAGGGTTATGATTATGACTTATTAACTACATAAATTAAAAAAATACTGTCACGTCATAAAATGCACTTCTCCTTACGTCTATATGGCCTATACAAGAACTTGCGCCCGTGCGCGTGTTCTCTTCAGCGTGGTCAGAGAATAATTTTGTGGCATTATTAAGCCTCATCCAGTAGAACTCCATCTATGTCATGAAAGGTAGTGGGACAGTTAATATATTTGAAGTAAGGTAGAAAAAGGGTTTCTTGTGCTACCTTTGTGCGGGGATGCCCTTTAGTGAGATCTAATAAAACCTTGTTACGGCCAGAGGGATACCAATCCCAATATTGAAAGTGTACTTTTACATGATACGGAATTTAGGGACTTCTTTCTGATATTAAATCGGGGGAATCTTTTTACTATAATGTTTTCAAATAACGTAATATCATGCTTGGTCTTATTGTGATTTTTCGGAAATTGCTTTCGCGTAAATATATTGAGGATATTCGTGTATTAGGATTTTTCGCTTACGTGTTCTGTACATAAAACGTTTTAATATGTCGTCTAAAAATATCAAAGTACCAATGTAGTATAGAGTTGTAACTGTCAACACAACTAATCTCAATACAATCAATTTAGCGACCTTAACATGAGGACTTAATTATATTTATACCATATTATATTCAATTTACATCGCATTTTATAGTAACATTCATATCGATTCAGTATAGTTTTGACACGTTAAACACGTTTTTTCGTTTATATTTAGCTCACATTTAAAAAAATACCAAGTTTTATAGAAACTAACTAACCATCGCGAGGTAAACAAAGGTCATTCACCGTTATCTCGTGATGACCAGATCATTATCCCTTCCAAGTGAGTTTATGTTATTTATTATTATCATTATTTATTCGTCGTGAATTTAATGATAGGTCGATTAATGCCGCGTTTCTATAATCAAGAAACGATTCGTTTTGTTTACCGTCCGTAAGCAAAACGAATCGTTTCTTGATTATAGGAACGCGGCATAAAACTATTTCCAACATATCACCCCGTAGATACAGTCATAAATTTAAATGTACATCAATGATTTTTTTTCATCTAATCTGTTACTCCGGCCTATTGGAATTTTGTCCAAGTACATCAGTACATAGTTGCAACAAAGCGTCGGCGGCGGGCAGGTATGACGCATGCGCTGCGTCGTGGCCGACACTACCTGACCGCGGCCGGACACTGATCAATATTAAAGTCCGAGGGAGGATGCCGGGGGATGTCTGTTTGTCTGTTAGATCTACATAGAGATGATAATACCCACCACAAATACTACGAAAACATTACTCTCGATCTCTTCTTCAGGGAGACAAATCCACACACCTGGCCTATAGTAATCGTTTACCGGTATCTAGAACGCGCGCAAGATATTCGTTATTACTAAAACGAATAACCACACAGAAGCTTAAACATATACAAATCGGAACACTCAATTAATGTCAAAATTGTACTAACAGGTTAGCAATCAGACAGAAGTGCGTCATCCAATAAGCATTGCAAGAGAATTGATAATAGTTGACACTCTAGTCAACGTCTTGTTAAATATTGTGCTATAAATCTGAGGGCACGGGAGTGCCCCCACCAAAGCAATAAGAGAAAAAAGGCACAGCCGTAACATCCTTTCACGAACCTGTAACTTCGTTGTGAATAAAGCTAGAAGCCTGAATTTTCAGTCACTAATGGCCATCAAATAACTAGGTATATTCCCAAATTAATTAAATTTGAATTTGTAATATAAAAACTATTGGAAGTCAAAGTTTCATAATTTTGTCACTGACTCCGTCACCGATCATCAAAATTCTATGATACTTCTAGCAGGCACACAAGCTTCATATTTTGAACACAATTGGTGGCCTATAAAGTAAGGAAAAACTCAAACATACCGCAATTTCGGTTCCGTTTTCTGAATATACAAATTGCATAAGTAACTTTGTATTTCTATATAATAGGTATGGGATTACAAAGTTACTTTTGAAGTTCATAAACTTGTTCGTCACTTACTTAAAGAGATAGATTTAGAAATAAAGATGTCTAATATTAACACAGTTACTAAAACATGTTATTAATTAACGAATTAAGTAACAATTAGATCTCACAACGACGAAGAACTGTGTTTCGGCTAGCCAGACTTGGTTTTTGTGTATGTTATGTTTTTGGGAGATTTGGAGGCTCTAAAAACTTTGAAGACTTACAGAGTTTAAAGAAAAATGTGCTAAAAACTGAAATATATTTTGTTAATGTACATTTTTTTACCTTCTAAGCGCTTATTCTTATAAAAGTAATCCTCAACAAAAAAATCCTATGTAACTCACAATAAAATAAACTAAAAAAAGAAAAAAAAAAATACAAATGGTTATAACTGCTCTATGAGAATCCGTCTTAACTCACCTTTCTGCGGACACTACGGGGGAGGGTCCAAGAGAAATGACGACCCTTAACTAAAACACACACATATACACGCACGGCGATCTCACCTACACAAACACACCGTCCTTTCACTTTACACGGTTCTTTAATTGTGTAGCGTGTATATGTATAGATGTGTGCGGGTAAGACGAGGGTGTTTACGCTTGTGTGGGTGTCCAGTTTCCGCGCGCCTGGTTTCACTAATTTAATTAGAGGTACAAAAAGATTAAGGCTTGGAGGACGCAAGCATTAGAAACTGCTTTTGTTGAGGTCTTTTGTAATATGTAGTTGTGGGGGGTAACATTGTTTAGACACATATAGTATAAGTAAGACTGCGTATTTTTGAGATGGACTATATTTGAGACTTGTAGGTAGTCCAATTGATAGTATTGATTTTTTGGATATAATAGGAATGGTTGAAGACGATTGATAAGATGTTTCTTAAAGGCTGATTTGCGGTTGAGTGGACTTGAGTACCGGATTTTTAAAGACGGCTTCTTATAGGATGTACAGTACTGATGCAGTTCTCGGTGCGATTCGGTATGTAAAACAATGTAATTTTAGAATGGAAAAAAAAACCTTGTTACAATAGGTTGACGTATATGTTTGCTTACGATTGTAAGGATCTGGATTCAATTCCCGGGATAGGTAAAGTGTTATTGAGTTATTTAATAAGGAACTAGCAGCGCCCTGCGGTTTCACCCGCGTAAGTCCCGATCCCGAGGGAATATCGGGATAACAAGTAGCATATGCGTTAATCCAGGTCTCCAGCTATCTACATACCAAATATTTCATCGCAATCGGTTTAGTGGGTTTTGCATGAAAGAGTAACAAACATCCATTCATCCATCCATCCAAACTTTCACATTTATAATATTATAGTGGGATTATTAGAATCAGCTTGGACTTTATAACTATGCCTGGTAGACGGGTATAAATGTTATATAAAAATGTAATACACCTACGCCTAACCCTTCGGGGATGAACTTGAATAGTGTTTTGTAAATGTTAAATTATATTTGCTAATATTGAAGTTTAATGTTATAAAATACAGAAAAGTTAATGACTTAATTGTTTTTATATTCACAGGTTATTTTAAATATTTAATAGAAATGTAACGTGAGCTAATATGTACCTTTTATAGGTAAAAAGTAATGGTAACAGAGTTGTATTTTTTTTACACCCTGACCCACAAAATCCTGTTAAAATCCTAAATTATTAGTTAAACATCTCGGCCGATTATAATATGCTAAAATTCAGTTGTTTTAAAAGACACGAACGCAAGGAAACGCAATATTTTAATACCAGTTTTGTTTTATATTTTTATCGTTTCAAGTTTCGTTTACCTGCGCAAAATTTGACCTTTAAAGAATTAAAGAACTTTCTGAATTAAGACTTTAAATGAAATATCACGGATTACATAACGTTTGTAAAAGGTTACCGTTGCCAATATACAGTTGCCACATCGGAGGTAACATTTACTCGTTGCCGGCGTTATCCTTCTCAACAACACGAAGATAAAACAATACAGGTTGCAGTACTTGGTTGCGGTTTTATCTAAGATCGAGGTACTACAGTCCGTCAGTTCGAAATTTCAATACGAAACACTGTTCTGAAGTATCTCTCTTAAATGAATCTATATCGATAGCTGGATAATTATCGGTAATGTAATAATTATTACGTGATCACGTAATAATTACTACATACCTTTGAATTGCCTGACGTTTCCACCACGGCCAGTGCATTCCATACAACCAGTATTATGTGATCCGTAAAGATAGAATATAGGTATCATGGAATGCGAAAGTTTAAAGGTTAAAAAATGGTGTGGGCTGAGCAAACTTAAATTTTATTTCCTACTAGCAGCGCCCCGCGGTTTCACCCGCGTAAGTCCCGATCCCGTGGGAATATCGGGATAAAAAGTAGCCTATGCGTTAATTCAGGTCCCCAGCTATCTATATACCAAGTTTCATCGCAGTCGGTTCAGTGGTTTTTGCGTGAAAGAGTAACAAATATCCATCCATTAATTCATCCATCCATCCATCCATCCAAACTTTCACTTTTATAATATTAGTGCGATGTCACAGCTTGGATATGGTATTGATGATTGTTATGTCTTGTGACTTTAACTGGCCAGTAGATATTTAACAAGTGAAGTAACTGCAGTATATTTTAACATCAAGAAAGTTGGTTAGATCAGTGAGTGGTTTTCTCAACAAGGATTCACCCGTCCCTGAATTGGGCATATTATAATGTACTTTTAAACGTAGCTTCTAATTAAATAATAATTATTTGACGCAAGGAATTGTGTATTTTGAGTTGGATATACACGGTAACACAATTTGTTATTTAATCTTATCTAATCTTAATAATCTATGGAAGATTAAAGATATTTTTTAAATTCGAAGTTTTAAATGAACATTCCCATAATATTATAATTTTATTGTTTGACTCCTTAGTGTTAAAATGAAATTTTGAAAAGTGTTATAATTTTAAACGGCTTTTTTATACTCTTATTTTAGTAGACGATGGCTGTAACAAAAAAATATATGTTGACTGAAAAAATATTTTGAATAAAAATAGAATTGTTTACACCGAATCTATGTATTCGTAAATTGGGGCAATCGTGAATACGGTAAGAAATATAATAAATAAACTTTTTTATTTGATTTTTTTACTAGTTTGCATAACGACGTAGGTACTAAAAGCTTTATACAGGATTACTTTGAACTCTCGTACATAAATCATGAAGTAAAACATAAAAATATACATCTTATATAGGTTATAGGGATTTGCGAGAATGGCTATACATACACCATGTTTGTCTTCAAAACAGTGGGCCATTCCCGATACCACGATTCCTTCGAATATAAAAAGTAAGTCGATAGCTTACCAACGAAATTTATACTTTTGGATATTCGAAATATGTTCACCTAGCCAACTTCGTTTGACCCGCCACCCTTGTTTCGACATTATAAATGAAAGACGATGGAGGAGGTTTTCGACCGCGTATGAAGTATCAGATAACGTTGGTTGACTGAATACAGAGTATATCGTATAAATTCAGCCCACGGGTGAATATAACCGTGGTAGTCTCTGGGTTGTTTTCACATAATAGAGCCATTTTCTTTTGTTTTTGTTACGTTGCTCGCGTCGCGTTATAGGTACGCCGACAATGAAAACAAAAGAGCCGTGTCTTATTTCGGGGTTTTTACTTTCGCATTTTGATAGTATATTTTATGATATTATGTGGTGTGTTTTGTGAATGTTAAAGAAATATATTTTTAAGGTAAGCGATAAATGTTTTCTTTAGGGTTGTATCCGTTGGGATAAAAATCGGAGTAAAAATACAAACAATAGTAAAGGCTGTCTACTAAACTATACGTGATCAAAATTTAGGTGTTTTTTTAATAATATTATCAACACTAAAGATTCATCCTTATCTGGGAAGTGAAACTTTGAACTCCTAAATTCATCTCTTTCGAAATCGGGTTCAGACGGAACTCTGTCGTAAGATCACAAAACTTTTTACTCATCATTTATCTACCACAAAATTGAAATTAATTATATTATATACAAACTAATTTACTAACTCTTTGCGTCTAGAGTAAGTTGATGAAAGACTTCCAAATCTAAAAAGGAAGTCGCTTGAAAGGCTCCATTTCTTTTACTTGTAGGTACGTGTACTTAATTTCAAGTCGAACAAAATATCCTTCAGTTTAAGATAGGAAAACTACTCTGAGTTGAGGTTTTTACAGTGGGGGAGCCAGGCTTCGGTACGTATGGGCCGGCTCACAGAAAACTGGCAGTACAGCAATGATTGTGTTGCATTTTGCCGAGTGACTGAGGTTACCGGAGGCCTTAACCCTTCCCTTCCCCCTCTTCCCCCCTTCTCCTCCACTCCCCCTCTTCCCCTATTTCCACCTTAAAGGCCCGCAAACATTTGTGACTTTTGAGTTGCAGGTGCCCATGGGCGGCGGTAGTCACTACCATCAGTTGACCCGTCAGCTCGTTTGCCCCCTATACCATAAAATGTACTTACGATTCGAGAAGAAAGACTATACGTATCCTGAAATCGCTTTTAGGAGCTTTTTTTACTTGTAGCCTTTAGTCTAATTAGAATATAAAAGTTTGAATAATTTTACAATCAATGCTAACCGTGGAATAATAATTGAAAACCTACCTACGACACTTTAAACAAAGGCATTTATTTGTAAATTTGTAAATTGTTGTGTACTTATTAATTTCTATACATTTTAAAGAGTTATTTCCATATTTTTATTCAAATCTAATGTTTCATAACAAAACACATTTTCATAAATCTCAAATCTGTATTTCAATATTGAATAATGCACCTTCTAAACTCACTCATTTTTCCTCCTATCTGTACATTCAAAATGGATGTTCGCGTGCTGCTAACAGCATTCCAACGAGTCCGGCAAGCGAAATGGTCGCGACTGTACCCACCATTGGAGGCGACTGGAATTTAGTTCCATTCAGTTACCGTTTCCTCTCTAGCCTTTGCCAGCTGCTTGAAGTGACCATCGTTCCGTAAATTTGCAGGATATTTAAAAATTAAAAGGAAATGCATTTACTCTTAAATGATGTTCAACTCCAATATTAACTTGCAACTCCACGCAAGTTAAAGACTCCTAACTGCTAATCCTCTGATACATTTTTAACTTACGAATTCCATGATGTATCGTTATTAATACATCAGATACCTATCATAATTGTTACGGGAATCCTGTGACCACGGCCAGTGCAACCTGGTCGAAACATCAGGCGATTCAAAGGTATGTGAATTACGTGATCGCGTTAATTCGCTTAACATAATAAAGTAATTTTAATCCTCTGTCTCTTAATCTATAGAAAATGTAAACCGGTGATGGCCTTAAGGAGTTGCTGTATGGTTAACGCTCCCATTGTAGGAACTTCCTTGGGCAAAGTGCAGAAAATATCACGGCTATGGGGCTATGGTAAATACTGACTATTCCGTGTCTGTTTGCTATGTTAGCTTTTTCAAAATATAATCATTAAAAAAAAAGGTATGAGATTTGGTTTCCTGTACGGACTACAATTCCGCAACCCATCATTTGGTCAGGAAAATATTTTACCTTCGTGTAGTTAACTCAAATATTATATGTATTTTCATTAACCCCCGACGCAAAAACGACGGGGTGTCATAAATTTGACGTGTCTGTCTGTGTGTCTGTCTGTGGCATCGTAGCGCCCGAACGGAAGAACCGATTTTGATTTTGTTTTTTTTGCTTGAAAGGTGAATTAGTCGGGAGTGTTCTTAGCTATGTTTTATGAAAATCGGTGCAAGATGGCCGCCGCCACAAAATGGCGGATTACCTATTTTTTCACAACTCTCTCAATATGGGTATCAAATGAAAGGGCTTGACTAGTAGAATACCATACACTATGATAAATTTTAAATCCAAGATGGCCGTTCATACTATTTTTATTATTTTGAGTCGAGGGTTTTTTAAATTTTTAATTCATAGTTATGATAACTTGTGTTCAAACGACCACTTCACTATTATAGGAATATCTTTGTGTCACCGTGATACGACTAAGACTTAAAGTAAAAACATAAATATGTAAAACTAATTCATGACAGAAAGTACATCCAGACCAGACAGACTCAGGCAGCTCATGCCATACCTTGTCAAATTGGCAAATTGGGGTTCAAATCTACAACCAGGTCATCACTTAAACGACTGTGTTATTCGGGTCTTATATTTGTAGTTCACGTCTAATACTGAGACTTGTCCTAATATTTCCCGAAACGCTGGTGTCAGTGGCTATCGGAAACTTGCTAAAATACAGCGCAACTTGTTACCGGTCGGTTTCGGTACAAATTCGCAATATTGCACGTTCTGCATGCTATGCTTTTACAAATTTTCAATAACCTTCTATCTCAATAATTGTTCATCGTCTATTTAGTGTTAACGGTAGAGTGCATTCAGTTGAAAATTGTATTTTAGATTGTGGGAGAGCCATGCTTCGGCACGTATGGGCCGGCTCGACCGGAGTGATGCCACCGCCTCACAGAAAATCGGCATTGAAGCAATGCTTGCATTGCTTTTCGTCGAGTGAGTGAGGTTACCGGAGGCAATAACCCTTCCCCCCCCCCTCTTCCCCATTTCGCCTCTTCCCCTACTCCCACCTTAAAGGCCGGCAACGCACTTGTGACTCTTGAGTTGTAGGTGCCCATGGGCGGCGGTAGTCATTTACCATTAGGTGACCCGTCTGCTCGTTTGCCCACTATACCATAAAAAATAATTTATGTTAAGATCTATTTAGATACTATTTTAAAGAAAATAGAGAACGGTAGACTTCCGTCTGCCACCAATGTGCTGTTTTCTAGAGGCGTCAAGTGTCACCAGAAATCCAGGGCGGGGCGATGGGGTTGGCAACACAAATGACATCACTAGCGTTGTGAGTGTTTATGGGTGCAGGTAACCGCTTATCATTAGGTTTACTTAAAAACTAAAACACATTTTGAAACTCTTTCCATCCACTCTGAAAGATTCATCCATTCATATTTCTAACATTGAAATATATATACAATACAAGTAGTGGTCATAATTATGCGAAGTGAGCATTATTATAAAGCTTTTTTTTTTAAATTATGATCCAAACATTTTTAAGTTGTAAGATTCGTTTGTTGTTGAAAGATTTCATATTAAGCGGTACGTAAAGAGCTCCTTGGAAAGCCAAACCAAGTTGCATAAAATAAGTGAAATAAATTTTATTTTCAACGAAGACGGTGTCACAGATTGTCAGTCTGAAATACAATGAAATATAAATATCTATAGACACGGTTGGAGGTCTAAGTGACCCTCATCACCGCTATCTGGCTACGTCCAGGGTGACGTGGATCCACAGAAATGCTGAAGTTATCTACGAACCTTTTTCAATGTTGCGTAATCTGGGTACGTTATACATGTGCGTAAAAGGCCATTATGTTATAACCGTAATACTAAGAACATTGTTATTTTTTTTCACTTGGATAAAATCTTATTCAGCGATAACATCATTTTTATACAGTGCAAATATTACCATACATTTCGTTTTGTTTTTTTTTTACATCCAATAAAGAAAATATAGATACTATGTTTATCGTTTTTGTTTTTAATAAACATATGTGTCCACCATTTTATCGGCAACTATTAAACGGATTTTAATTATTTAAAATTGTTAACTATTTTTCGTTAAAATAAAAAATAAATGTGCAATTTACATCACTCAGTCATATCAAGTAACATTGTTTTAGTAACACCAGATTGCATATTCGTAGAGATTACAATGTTACTCAGAGCAAAGACAAGTACTTTACTTTATCTTGCTTTGGAGATATTTTATCAATGACTTAAGACGACAGGATCCGAGAGGATATTAGGATATCTATAAAACAAATATATAAGTAACAATTATCCTTGAAAGTTCAAGATATTGCGGTTTAAAGCCGCCTATTTATTTTGTAATTGAAACATTGTTTAGTAATAAAAATATATTATGTAACAAAGAACGACTTTATCACGGTGACTTTCCATACTTAACAACAAAAAAGGACCAACGGTAGTTGGTAAAGTGATTCGTCAGGAGAGCAAGAAGAAGAGTAGTCGATAAGGAGAATATTTGATAGAAAAATGAAGTCTAAATTGTAAAATTAAACAATTAAAGCACTCTTAGCGTAGGCTATGACGTCAGACTTGCGATCTAGGAGTAGCGGTGTCAAACCCTACCCTCCTGGGTACAGACTAGTCCTCACTACAGGCGTAAACGCACTCTTTAAAGACGCAATTATTTTTGCACTTTTCTTTAAAAGCAAAATATTGACGTAACTACAAAATCAGACATTGAATTCTAAATTTTAATTCATTTAAGCCCTATTTTCTAAGAATTCGTGTCCAAACACAGTACAGTTGACACAAAAACTAGTTAGCTCATAGTGAAGACAACTTTTTTAAAGTCAACTACAATAATTAATTTGCATGTGCGTAGTCAAACATGTTTAGGACACGGTGCGGTGTAGTGGTAGGAAATAAATGCCCAGTATATCTGTCGTTGTCGTTGAATCTTAATACAATTACTAAAAAGGCCCTTGACGTAATCTCTGGCCGATTAAAGTAATGTAAAGTCAAAGTCTGGATTGAACTGTCTACGTCTATTTCTCCAAACAATTGTAAACCTTCAACGTTCAAGAGTAGAGTGAATAGGTTTCTCTTGGATAGGCGTGCACCATCTTCGTCTTTATCATCACTTTCCATCAGGTGAGTTAGAACACAAATACCTATTCCATTACTCAATAAAAGAATAATCGACAATAGTTATCGTAAAAATACAACTATAAATAACTCACACTACGAATACAGCGCTCGGTGGACAGTCAAACAGTTATGTTACAACATACTGCAGATATTTTTTACATACAATTGCTTTTTAGTTACGTAAACACTGTAAAGTCTACTCATGGAAGCCAGCATTAGATGAACAGTTATTATCAACAGATTAAACAAGAGAATAGCTCAAACGCAGGTCATTTTTATCCAAGTGCAATATAAAAAAGCTCACAAATACAAGTAAACCAATAAAACATTGGTAGTGCCAACCATTAATTAAGAATATTATAATAAATAATATTACTTACCTATGCACCAAAAACGCTGCACGCGCTCACGCAAAAAATGCAACAAAAAATAACAAAAAAAGGGTGTTGGGTGGACCCCTGTCCCACCTCGCCGCCCACTGGTCCCCCCTCTCATATCTCTGCACTCGCCAATGTTAATCTGAGTATTTATCAAACGTAATTTGTCCGAATGTGTCTCAAACCAAACTGAGTTGTATGTCTAAACAGCACAGTTCAATTTAAATCTAGCATTGCCGTGGATTTGTTCGTAAAGATCTTTTCCAAAACAGTAGACAGCTAGGGGAGTGAGGTCTACCCACCTAAAAACGTGGAAACACTGATGAATGTCCCCCATTAGATGTTATTTATTTAGAATGTGGTCGAGAAAGGGACTCAGCCGTTTAAGTTTACCTAAAGTTTACTTAGGACCGAGTGTATTGGGTTAAACTGAAGACGTTTTCAGTACTTGAGATAAATTACCCACAGTTATAGGGGTCCAGTTTTTCGGCATTCGACTTATGATGGTATTTTATCATGACGATGTGGGAATGACTGGTGTAGGTGTCGAGTTGTTTGTTTGGGGTGAAAACCTTTGACTATTATTTATTTGCGTCCATTACATGTACTCTTAACCACCGGGGTATTGTAGACCGGTGCCGCGTTTCAAGGGTTACTTACTCTTTATGTATGTGAGTCCAAAAAACGCAGATGTAATACTTGTAACATTTTTTTTTAACAAAAAAACTCTTAACTATCTCAGTTGGAGTTTGGTTAAAACTGGAAACCACATTAATCTTAGCGACTGTCCATGTCTTTACTATTGGTTGTCGTTTCATTTTCGACCTTCATTATAAAGTTTTCTACAAGAAAGGTTAGTTGTTTGCGTAAGGTGAATATTGTTTGTTGTAGAGTAGGGCAATACCTAATAAATCAAAAGTCATTCCGTCACATATTATAATAATAATCGGTAAACAAGTTCTTTTTTAACAAAAAAATTGTCGGTTTTAACGAAATAGACGGTATAAAAAAAAACTAATAAATACCTAATTTATTTACATACTAAAACCTTCCTGGCAATATGTAGAATGCGTTAGTGATACAAACATGCTAATTGGTCTATCTATAACTTTTTTATTTTTTTATACATACATGCGGATCGAATACCTACACAAACTCATTTTTTTAAGTGTGTTAAAAATCTAATAAGGATCGGCCTTACTTATACAAAATTCCAGCTTTGTATAGGTAAGGTATTCCGTTTTTTATTTATAGACGAATTTGTTTAAATTATTTCATCAATTAATGAACACAAATGAAATATACACATTAATTAAAAAAAAGGTGGAATTTTCCTTTGGCATATACATAATGCCTGCCCCAAATAAAAAAATACATACTATGTACATACATAGCATGTATTTTTTAAATAAAATAAAAGGCTCTAAACAAATAAAAAATAATATGTATTAATTTTATTCATATGTATTAATTTTATTTTATTTACTGTAAGGTTTACGACGTGCAACCTCATTCAATTACTATTTTTTCAAACATAGAATTTCTCACAACCATCACCAGAATTCGAAATTGTTCTTGGTATATTTATTTTTTTATTTTTTTACTTTATAGCACAGTCAGGCACAGAACTCGTGTAATTTTTAAACAAATATGTAGTAGGGGCGGTTAAGACGAGCGGCACGTAGCGATCTGTCTGTGCGTCAATAGGTGACTAATGGTGGTGGGCTGATGCTGTCCGTCTCTAAATTGTATTTATACTTTGTGAGATTCTCTTTCAGTAGCTTCTCTCTATGTCAATTTAGGTATTCATTATGCCAATATAAAAAAAAGCAATCACAAGAAATCGGATCGCTGAAAAAGATGATATAAAATAAAAGTAGGAGGTTGAATGTTAACCGAATTAAAGCTTCCAAGTTGGCCAAGCTTCTGCATCTTATAGAGAACTTGTCAAAGAGTTCTACATCCACATAGCGTAGTACATAAAGTGCCATATTTGTTGGATGTCCTAAGGCTTTTAACTTTTTGCCAGGGTATTGTGAAAAAGAAATAAAGAAAACCAGATAAGTGCGAGTCTGACTCGCGCACCGAGGGTTCCGTAAGTAAACAAACTTGTGGGTAGATAGTTCGTCCATCTCGGGACTCGATCCTCGATGATTTCCGCCCTATTTTCCCTAAAGGCAAACTTAACTTTGTAGTTCTATAAATACTCTCCCATACATCGACATAGGTCACAGTAAATTTGTTAACCGCAAAATATAAGTTTACAATCGCAAACTTTTTTTGAAGTAAAAGCTTCTTTAGGTCCGTTTGTGCACTTTTGCTGAAGTGAAAAAGCACTAAACTCGTGACCGTCACGCTAATAATACGTATATAGATCCACTAGAGGGCATTAATCTAAACATTGAGCTGTGTCAGCTCCTTATTAATGAATATCACCAACCTTTTTTTTTTTTTTAACTTGTGGAAACCCCCTCGGGTACCACCTTACCGAGCACTCGGCGAAGTGGCTATGTCGGAATCGAACCGACTAAAACCACACGGTGTTCCGTCACGGGTGTCTAAGGCCGGGGGCTCAGGTATAAACTAGGAAGGAACTCCCTGAACCCCCGACAGACTTGTCACACACAGTCGTGAGTAGGAGCCGTGTCCCCCTTCAGTTTAGAAAGGCGCGCGCGGAACACGTCACGCCACCGTCTCGGGCCTATTTTTTTTTTTGTTTTCTTTCGGCGCCAGGTTGACCTTCCCAACGCCTTAAGGCCAGCGCTCATGGAGGCCGTAGGTCATTAAGTGCCCTACGGCGCCTGGTGCGTCCTCTGCGTGATGGGAGATTGTGAATATCACCAACCTGCTAATGTGACGTTTTAAGTTCGTCTTTTCGTTTAAGTTTTCCCTTCTGTCGGCAGTCCAAGGACTGCCTATTTTTTTAATGTGACAACAACAAATCAACAATTTTCGGATTTGTGTTGTAAGACCTTGCTTCTTACCAAATTTCAAGGTCAATGGGAAGTAACAAACGGGTTAACTTAGAAGCTTGATTTTTTTAACTTCAAGGGGCCGCAGACATAAGTATCAGATTTTACCTCATCGCGTTTCTGAGAAAAACGTCTTGACACACAGATAGCCGGACAACAAAGTGATACTATAAGAGTTCCTTTTTCTTTTTGAGGAACTGAACCCTAAAAAGTAAAAAAAAAACAGTAGTAATTATGCAACTGTTGGCAGGAGATTATCAGTGCCTTTAAACTTGTATCAAAGTAAAGCTATCTGTGTCGTTACCTCACTTGGTGACCCTACTCGATAGTAGTAGACCCATAAAAAACTATACAATACTAGGTATGCAGGTGTTGGAGTTTAGCTACGGCGTATTCTAACTTGTCCATAGTCATGCAGTAAATTTGAAAGTAAAAATCTTATATGCCCTATTATTGTATCACTTACTCATAAATGGGAAGCAAGAGATGGAGAAGGTAGATGGTTTCCAGGGAAGACCAACATTTTGTATATTTTTGGTAATATTGTTAAAATAAAATTCTGCAGAGTACAAAGCTTATCGTAATCCGATTCTAATATATTTTGCAATAAAATATTACTTGAGTAAGTGTATAGCATCCCTATATGTAATATGTTGATATTATGTCGTATTCGTGTCTAATGTATACTATTTTTAATACATCTACCTATCAACTCGCATTATAGACGACTGAACAGGAAAGGTTAGCAAAAAAAAATTGTAGAATATTTTTCTTTAAAGCAATTATAGGCCAGTAGCGTTAAACATAAAAATTAGAAGAATCGAAAATAATTGCCACAAAAGGTTTTATTGTTTAAATGGCTTCATTTGTAGTCCAATATCAAGCCCACTATCTTAAGTTTTCCCCCTCGGCGGAGTTGTGCTAAAGTGGTGGGGGGAGAATATGTACCAACAAAAGGGGTATTTCTGCAGTTTTACGGTAATAGCTCCTAAAGGACTCACAATATCGAAAACATGGTCATTATAAAGTTTTAGACCATTAAATTTTGCATTGAATGAGACTAAGGGCACATTTTTTGGAATACTTGATTCCATGTTACTGCACATCAAATGGGAAAAGTATTCCACATTTATAAAAAAAAGTCGTTTTAACTTCAGGTTTTCGTTATTATCATCTAAACTAACCCACCTATCAATAAAGTGGTTCATATAAAAGTTAAAAAATATAAAATTCGGCGTTGAAAGAGACCAAAACTGAATTTTCTTGACCACCCGTTCCACTTTAAAGTTGGATAATTTCTTATAATCAATGCAGACTGTTTAACTGCAGTTGTTCAATATGTATGTAGTATGGATGTAGTAGCCATGTAAAGTATCTATCTGACATAATTATAGATACCAATAACATAATTCTGGTCCGAAAATGCCAAAAAATCACAACCAGTTACAATACTCGCAGTGTGCGATATGAACGGCCAATGAAAATATGAAATTTCTTCTTTTGAACTTTTCAATACTTCTTGCCTTACTTTCTTTCCTGCGTCCTGATCACACTTAAATATTAAGCGGTTACACGGCTTTTAACTTTTATATTACTGAACTTTAAGTATTCTTAAAATCATAATCATTGTTATTTTTATGAGTTAGTACAAGAAAGTTTATAGTTTTTATTTTTAAGTGTTTAGTTTTAAGCATAGGCTTAAAATTAAACAAATGAAATAAGTCTGTAAAGTGTTAATTTTAAATTAATATTATTTATACACTGCAGCTGATCTTACTATTTTCTTTAAGTTGTTTATAGTATGTACTTTATTTTTACTTTTTTTGCTATCGGTCCTGAACTCGCCGTCCCCGCAAATGTTGTGGTGAATTTCATATTTTTGTAAGTATCTACTTCGTATGTTTATTCTCCATGTGTTTCGGTTCTCATGGAATTTTCTTGATTTTTTATGCTTTCATACGCATTATGTACGTTGCTTGAAGAGCTCTCCTCTCTCAGAATATCATATTATACCACTTTGAGCTGAGTCATTTAGTTTTTTTGCACTGTTGCTTGATGTAGGTATGTTAAGTTTAGTATTTCTTTTTTTATAAATGCCAAGAATTTATCACAGCAACAATCGTAGTGTGTTCTGTTGAGTGTGTGTTTTTGTTTTAAATTACTCTTAAAAGAAGGAAAGAAAGCGAGCAAAAGATTATGTCAACTATAATACACTGGTTTCTTCAACTAGTTACATTTTCTGGTAGGTTTAAAAAGAATCCATTAGAGATAATAATATTTTAGAAAGTTGTCTATCCGTAAAACGTAAATAAATGTTATTTTTTCACATACACTATCTGCTATGATGTCTCATACTGCTAAGGAGGTAGTTGGATTATTAAATTCCAGTTCCAGTTACAAGACAAATCCGCCAAGTATCATGGCCACTGTTTCATGAGTCGCTACTTTTGATCCGGGTTCGGGTTCAGTAATGGGAATGCTGTTATTTTTTTTTCTATCAGTAACTTTACTGTATAGTATCATGATAAATATTTTTTTTTCTGTGTACCGGGGACTTTACAGACATGCATAATACTCAGCTCCAGAGCAAAATTATCTTTGAATCACAGGCTCTCAATTCCCTTTGATTATTGTTTCCATTGCCTGATTACTTATTTTGAAAAATGATCTCTAAACTCCACCAAGTCCCTTGGATTTAGTTATCCCAAATGTCAGTTCACCCCTTCTTAAACAAAACCTGGCTCTGAAGCGAACGGATTGCCGCGTACATTGTCTAAACAATTCTAAGTGACCGTACTATTTTTCAAAACGATCGAAGTACTCATAACGGTTTCTAAATTTTCGATCTTCTGTGCAAAGTCTTTGATGTCAGATTACTGTGCCAGACGCAAAATTTTGTTTTAAAATTTCATATTTCTGAAAACTAAAAGATTCAAAAGAACTTTAAAAGTATAAAGCAATTTGAACTTTATATAGAGCACCTGAGGCATACAATTGTTTGCCTAATCATACTTTAAAACGTCCGATGAAGCAGACTTTTTACAAGCGCCGACAGGCCTTAAGCGGTTTCAATTTGCCAAATCATTTTAAAACTTATATACTGCCTGAAACGGTTACAATTCGATTTCCATTGTTTAGGAATTTCCACATTTTCTTATTTCAACCTCGCCAGTTGTCGGTCCATAACAAAACACATAAATTAAGTGCTCAATAATAAATGGAAATGTCCCTTGCAGAGGACAGGGCATTAGGGCGGGATTATGAGGAATGTGGCCCTCCGAGCTCCTGTTTCTGGACGACCGAAGGCGCTTAGTTGCCATACAAATGAAGAGGTCTTTGGTTTGGTAATCACTTATTCAGAGTAATTAAAAATTATATTGACACTGTTTTAGAAGCACATACAATTTTTATTCTACTATAGGCCTACAGAATTGAATGCAGACCGTTATAAACTTCAAAAAGAAAAAGTTTTTTATGCCCCAAACAAATAAATCATTGGATATTTAAGTTTATCCATTACACCAACAATATAAATCTCCCGATATCTGTTCCATCCCATTATTTACAGAGCTCTCCATTGTGTTATCATAAAAAAACAGGTCCTTAACACGCGTCCAGAATAACTTCACAAAACATTTATTTAGGGAGACAAATCTGTCAAAAGGTAGCCCCTTGTGGCCAGTAAGTGGTCAAATACACGGCCCGTGTCAAAACTTTTGTGGGATGAATACCTGTATCGAAATGACAAAAGGTATGTTTATCTGACACTTTTGAACATCCGAGGTCCACGATCGTTTATATGCTATAAG
Organism: Euplagia quadripunctaria; assembly: GCA_963859945.1. Lineage (NCBI taxonomy): Eukaryota > Metazoa > Arthropoda > Insecta > Lepidoptera > Erebidae > Euplagia > Euplagia quadripunctaria. Next base: position 6,973,634 of record OY982573.1, read on the forward strand.
TTTCGATCGTTGCGCGTGGCGAGGGGTGCCTCCCTCGTGGCTGGACCGGTCAGCACGCGACTGGGGTGGCAAACCGGTCGGCCATTGGTCATTTAGGGCGTCAGCGGAGGGAAACACGTCCGTCGTTTATTGGTGGATCGGTATGCCAGGTGCGAATTTGCGAAAAAAAAAGTGAAATTGGATGAGTGATAGAATTGAATGTTAACGTTCGTGTACGAAATTAAAGTACTCAATCAGAAAAACAGAAAGTTGTAGTATAAATATTTTTTATTAAATTAAAGTTAATTTGACTTTGATTTGAGTTGTTATGTAAATTTTATGATTAGTTAATAAGGAAGGTACTTACGTCTACAGTTGATATGAATTCGTAATAGAAAAAACAAACATTTGAAAAATAAATACTTATTAGGGACTGCAATCGTGCTACTTATATCTGAAAGTTTTTAACACTATTTTGTAGAAATGTCACTTTGTTCTGTATAGATATAATCAGATTACTCTCTTTTTTCTGACGGACTTCATAAACATACATGTCTGCCTGGTGCCAACAGAATATCTCCACACACATATTCATTCAACAGGAGGACATTCGGTAACAATGGTCTTTTAACAGATAAAAAACAGAACTCTCTTGTAGTAAAATATATTAATGAAACTTCAGTTACGTATCTAGGGTCTTTGTCTTCAAAGTCATATACTGGAAAAACTTTGGAACTGACTTGCAAAACTACCTAGTAAGTAATAACTGCATTAATCAGGTATTGAAAAAAAAACGCGTGAGGTGTCTTTGGGGAAGTTAGTAGTAGTAAGTACTTAGTATATATTAATATAGTAAATGTTCTAAAAACTCGAAATTAAAATTGTGCCATCTGTGAAAGTTGCCCAACTCATTGGTATACGGATAATTAGTATACAAGATATAACAATAGTATCGCGTAAAATCCACAAATGGCGTCAAAATAAAATAAATCAACTCTCGGTCAGCATTTTTCGTTGCGCTAACACTTTTTTTTTGGTTAGCCGGCCGGCCGCCGAGCGTCTAAAGTGTAACGTGCGTTAATTTACTCCAATTGTGTTCCAATAACTAATTAAACACTTTATAGTTAATTTATTTAGGTTCGTTGAAGACAGTTTTTTATTTTTTTATCTGTATTATACATGATTAAATAAAAAAGAATATTCTCCACTAGTCCTATGCATAAATTTACTACAGTAATTAAGACAGGCTATCTTACTTGTCATTTTAATGTAAGATGATTTATATTTTAACTTTTCAGAACCAAAAAGAATAATAATTAACCATTTACTACATTCCATTAAAAAAACTCTATCCATAATAGCTAAACCTTAAAAAGAGCAAATTTATTTTACATTTATATAAAAAGAGACACATTTTCGTATTACATTTTATATTCACTTGTGACGTAATTGCCAGGGACGGATGCAAGCAGGCGTGCGTTCAAAAATCTGTTTGAAATTTAATATGAAGCAAATTGTAGTGAGATAAGTATCAGATGTAGCATATTATGCCATGCGTGCATACACTAGACCGGCATGCGACAAATGTAATTTATTATGTTGGTATATTCGGTACGTCCGTATATAAAATAAATATTTGTAATATTATATGCTCTAGGAATATTTTATAGAAATAAAGATATTTTGTTTTAAAGATAGGTTATATCGTACACCTAGATATAAAGGGAGCTAACTCAAATATAATATTAAATAATTATGCACACCATCGAATTCCTTATCTCAATACCTACCGATCAATAAAACAGTACAACACTACTCGACCCTGGACGCTAAATTTACCAACAAGAGCTCAACTTAAAAAATATATACAATACATTGTTAAGTACCTAATAGTGAAATAATTACAAAAATACAAGTTTCAACCATGATTGAAACATGATTAAAACACAAGATTCCTACAATATATTTCTTCTAGGTGCATATAAAGCATAAATAGATACAGAAAACATTTTTTTTTTTCGCCTTTTCTAAAAAAAAAAGTTTTCGAGTTAATACCTGTTTAGACCTAAGTGTGCGACATCTTAGAATCGCTACGTGCTGCCGATAAATGACTGATTCAGTTTAAAATAAATGAATCATTTTTCTATCACCAAAAATTATTATTTCCAGACAAATTCGGATAATATAGGTTTATTCACATTAGAAATCCGTCTTACGAAACTTGTTTCAATATTTAAAATCATTAAATTTTTAACATTTTTCAAATTTTGCGTCATTTTGGTGTAAAATATGAACCTGAAATACACCTTTGAACACGTTGTATCTTATTTTTACAAGTGATATTGATTGAAGGATTTATATCACCTAAAATTTAAGCCCTATTCTTTTATTAAATGCTACTCAGTAATCTAGACTCTATGAAGTAGAACTTGCGGTGTGTATTTCTCATAACCCATAAAATATTTGTTACACTATAACAGACTATTGTATCCCACTGCCTGTGTCTATGATATTTGGTGTGCGATAAAGTATATCTATTTATCTAAAATATATAAAAATAACATAGTTACAGAAAACAAGCAATACAAACAGTCGTCAATATGTATTGATATTACAACACTTCGATACACCATCTCATTCGGTCTGTTCACTAAATTACAATTTGAAGGGTCGTTTTGGGAACAAAAAACATTTATATCAATGGCGGGCCGGTTCTAAATTTTACTAGTCATTGACAGGCCGTAAGAGGCGGGGCTAGGCCCCAGGAGGCTCGTTCTGCTATAGATGTGGAGTAAGTAGATAAGAATACTGGAGATGCCCAAAGACTCGGTGTCGCGGTTGTGATATACTTAGAGCTGCAAATTCGAAAATGTCAGAATTTAATCATTAAAAATCCACACTGACTAAAACTACCTAAACTTGCTACCTTGCAAAAACCTGTTTTCAGGAATGCACATACATACTAACTTTTAAACTTTCGCGTTCCATCATAATATAATTATGTAAACAGTTAGCCTGTGACCACGACTTTTTTGCTCTAGCGATAAGAAAAACTGGACTGTGCTAAACCGGTGCAAATTAATGAGGCTATCTGATTTATGTTACCGTAATCAGCAACCTGTAATTAGTAATCCTTAGTTTAGTGGTCCAAATCCGTCTCTAATAAGAACATTTAGCTTATTTTTTTATACAAATTGCAGATAAGTGGTTACCGGTGCTTATAAGCATGCCCAAAACCATTAGTGTCTATGTTTTAACAAGCGTCGTCCAGGTATTTTCTCAGTCTGTTAGAAAGCATGCTCTGGCCTGCCTCGTAGTAAAATAATTACAAAATCCTCAACCACCAACGAAAACATAACAAAATCGATTGCACGAGTAGAATTCTTGAACACAAATGTTAAATTAGTAATGTTTTTGCTACCAGCTCTATATCCTTCCTCGGAGGGTCAAAGGTAAAGTTTTCGGCCGGCGGCCACAGGGGACTGCTAGGAGTTCGAACCCTGGATAAAACTTCGCGTAATTCTCACGTACCTACCCCTGCATTTGTCAGTTGGGCTCTATCGAACAATATGTTTGTTTAGAGAAATGTCTCATTAAAGTAATGCTTTTCGTACCTTGTTTATTGCCTCGATGTCTTGTTTAAAGGGTGTTGAATGATATTTTATATAGGACTTATCCTCTCCACACTCCCACTACTGTACATATATATTAAAAACCCACGAAAATTCCAGGAAAAGATGTTGTTCTATCTTGGGACTCGCAAGAAATTTCATCAGAAGTGAATTAGATGGGTTCGATTTATAATAATAATCTCAGTAAAACGAGAGTCAAAAGAACTAAAGGAAGTTATACTCGAAAACGAACTGGGAGGAACTTTGGGAGGCACTTAAGAAGACTATAACTAGACCGAAGGGTAAACTAGACCGTAGGAAACTTGTTTGCGTGACCAAACAGAAATATCCGTAAATGCGGACAAATTTTTAATGGTTTTATGTACCATCAATTAAATACTGCTGCTGCTATTTTTGTTATTGATTTTAAAATCAGTTGAAGGTACTATGATGGACGCGTATGTCTTCAACCCTAACTTTGACAGCTTAACGTTTTGTACGCATTCGTGTTAAATTCAAATTTATAAACAGTCCACTGTTTTGGTTACTGAGCTAGATCAACCACTTTTGTATAGTTAAAATGAGATTAGATGAAATTTGATAACATAAATCGACAATGCAGTGTGATGTTTTAGTTATTACAACAATTTTTACATTATAATTCATTAAACACTATATACTTTGACACATTTATGTTCTACGACTTCAACACACTGTTCTCTATACGTCTGACATTGGCACATTAAGTCTCAATTTACATCTAATATGGTTCAAGGCCGTGAAGAATCAAAACACAAATATGTATAAAATTTTAAACTTATAAGTCTTGTGTTTTTTTGACACAAAAACAAATGGATTACTATTTACAGGTTGAATTATTTTCAACCCTTAACTATTGGTAGGTAAAACTACACAAATGTAAGGCTTTAAACCAACTATACGTGGGTAAAGTCAAGACGCACGTTCAAATATTTACATTGACTTAGGTTAACCCTTGCGCGGCGAGCTCCGTCCATCAGGCTTCGGCCTCGCGGGACCGGCCAGGTAACCGCCACAGGAGTTCGAAGATTAGAGGGTTACTTTGTACATGTTTCAAAGAAATAGGACGTTCTAAATTAAATTTTAGTTTATGTAGGTTTATTTGGCAAAATGTGTTTTATCTGAAAATTTATTATTTTGGTTTCAGATTGAAATACCCAAAATAATGGAGGCTGAGGAAGAAACATTTTTTTATTGAAAATAACAATTTATTAGGTAGGTATTTCGAAAGAGTTCTAAATACAAAATAATTGAAATAATATTATTCAAACGTGACAGGCTCGCCTCCGTTTAAGAAGTACTAAACATTTCCAAACTCTTAGCGTTGTTGGCATTGTGAGTAGTCATAGGCATTGGTAGCCGTTAAACCTTTATCATGAACAACAGGCTCTTAAAAATCAATTACTTACTCACAAAATAGAAGGGACTAAGTTATAAATGCTGTCCAGCTTAAAATTAAATTCATCTGTTCAACAAAAGAACTTGCAAGCTGTCTTAAAAAATGTCATCCTTGTCTATGCTTTCAAAGTCTATACGCAGTCCGTTCCGGGGGTCATCCGAGCAACCCGCAATAAAATATGCGCGGCAGGACGGCAGGATGTAAAAATGTTGTTTTTAGGGCTCTCCTCAATAATGTATCCTTTAGGAAATGTTAAGTGCTCCTTGCCTTTACCTATGTATGTTTATAGGCGACCCGAACACCTCTTTTATAAGTAATACGCATCTTTATTGTATATAAAAGTTGTAAGTGCGCTTTAATTTCTATTTGGTGGACACGTTAAGGTGAAAGTTTTTTTCGGAATAACCAAAATTGTACCGATCTTTGGGGTTCTCATAGCTATGAATATGAATACTTCAGCTTATTATTCGTAATTACTTAAGTCTACTAAGTGATTAAAGGTTTACCGAAAAATATAATTCTTAGTTCGGGGCTGATTGAGGGTTATATTTTCTATGAATTTCCTGCCTGGGTACTACCTGGGCTCCGGGGACAGTCACCGGTGACTGGACACTATATGGTTTAGATGTATTCGAACATAACAGGAGACTTTACCGTCATTTTCGGTGAGAGGGTTACCGTGAAGGTTATCTCTACGATGCTCAGGCCTGAGAGTGTGAGATAAGGTTCCCTATAGCGTAGAAATAATAAGTCTTAAACTTCTCTCTCTACATAATAAACAATAGAACTTACGTACAGAAGGCTCACAAATTGAGACACCTTAAAAAATCAATTAACAATTCTAGACAATTTAATCTTTTACTGGATTTTGTCAATTACGCGTCTTCTTCTTCAGTCTTAGGTTTTAGTAACCGCTTAGACCACTCCACTCCACTCTCTGCATTTAGTGCTTCTCTTTTCTCTGAGAAAAGGGATGCACTTAATGCCGAGTGTCATATAGTGACCTGTACACTCCCCTGTTGTGAGTACTACAAGTAGCAGTAGAAGCCCCGTAGCAGTAGACCACAGTAACGGTCGCGGTTGACTAAATTACTACATTTATTTTGACGCCAAATAAATAAAATAGAAGCGATGGATTAAACAGGACTCAATAAAATTTATGTGAAAACAGTAAACCCTAAATCGCGCGGAAAATAAGAGCACACAAATAAACCGGCCCAAAAATACATGTACCGTTCAGCGTAACTCAGTGAACTATCGGTTAACATTCACTATCAATAAAGTACGAGCCGATGGGCAAAGGGCGTCGGTGATCGATGGAACTTCTAATTTATACCCAAAGCCCTAAGGCCGTATCGATTACACCCGCTAACTTTGCCGGGCCTGATGTACCGAGGCGCGGTGCTTTTTGCAAAATTTCGCCTGTTGTCTCTCGAGGGTTAAACTCTCTTTAGTTGATAGTTCTATAATTAAATTTAAAGACGCGTGGGAAATATTCGATGACCGATTTTTAGTATAGGGACGTTACTCAGCATAAAGTTGGTCATCATAAGGTCATCTTTGTTTGTATCTCAAGTGAAAACAAAGAGTAATTATTATAACTCTACTGATATGCTTCTACACATATACCTTTATCGTAGAAAGTTAAACTGTTCAACTGGCACTAAAGTTAAAAGCCAATTATATACGGCTTATCTGAAGAAAGGGAGTCACCATAGCTTAGAGACGTTTGCAGGGAGGTCATACACACATTTCCGATATTGTTAACATATACCTTTTGTTAATTATAGCAATTTTGTAGGATTCAGAGTACATGTACATTTCTACGACTTTCGTAGACTTATCTACATTTAAGCAGAATGATTGACCTTTACCTATAGTTACTGTTTGCGCCTAAGAGTTGTTGCGTATGTCATGTAACATCTAAACTTTCACAATTAGCCAAAATTAAAAAAGAAAAAAAATTAACAGCCTTGTAATGCTAAATATGTTTTTGATATATACCAATTTACATTATCGTAACATTATTAAATTTTTTAAACTTTTGCGTTCAATGACATATAATGACGTTTTCGGGAATTTATGCGATCACGTAACACCTTTGGATTGCCTAACGTTTCGACCAGGTTGCACTCTTCGTGATCAGGCTAGCTCTGACGTAATTTTATTAGTATACTAGCTGTGCCCCGCGGTTTCACCCGCATAAGTCCCGATGCCGTAGGAATATCGGGATTAAAAGTAGTCCATGTGTTAATCCAGGTCTCCGGCTATCTACATACCAAGTTTCATTGCAATCAGTTTAGTATTTTTTGCGTGAAAGAGTAACAAACATCCATACATCCTCACAAACTCACGATTATAATATTAGCGGGATAGTAACATATTATTATATATTTATATAGTCGTATACATAACCGTTCGTTTAAGGGCGCGTTCCCACTATGTCGTAAATATCGATGGATAGTCGTCCTATCTAAAGCGTGGCTTGTTTATTTAAATCGAGTTGTTCACATACATAACGGCACGATTATCTGTCGTCCACGACTTTTTTACTGTATGGAATCAGACTGTCTAGACAATGGGAACATCTAAACGATAGTGTCAAATGATAAATAAAATGTCTCGGCTCTTTGTGATTGTGACGACAAATAGTTGTCGCGAACATCTGTCGTAGTTACGATAATAAAAAAACATTGGATGACCCAAAATCTTATTTTCTTTGCTTGCATCCTCTTCGATCTCTTTAAAAAGTAGAATTTTATTAAAATATCGTCTTTATCCATTGTACACACACTTTTAACTTCTAAAAGCACTTAGAGGCGACTTGGCGACTGCTGTGCAAACGATAGGGCAACTGCTCTGACACAGTATATTATCGTCACTATCCAATGGGAACAGCCCTGACACAAAAATCCTCCAAACGATAAAATTTCGATGACACAGTGATGACAGACAGTCGTGATAATGGAAATAGCTTGACAGGAAAGCCTTTAAACATTAAAAAAAAGGGTTACGACATAGTGGGAACCTAATATATTTATTTATCATAAAGGTGCCAGTTTGAAAGCCATATCCTGTTTTGTCGTTTTTCAATAAAAGTCAAAACTTATATTAAAATAAGATGTGTCAAATGTGAATTGAACTGGTTTAAATTTATAAAATAAAACGGTTGCGAACCTTGCGCTCACTGCGCTCCTTATCTGAGTCGCCAACTGCCCGTGAGTGTGACGTCTTTAATCACTAATTACTAACGTAGTTTTACAATCTTATTCCGTCTGATATACGAAAATCGCATTGCACATTTGGATCGTCTAAACCGTCTTGAAGACCCTTGTACTAGCAACCCGCCCCAGCTTCACACGGGTAACAAAGACATCTTCAACAATCATCATCATATTTCAATCAATTTACACAAAATTTTTACAAATTATACATCTAAACCTTCCTCATGAATCACTCTGTCTATTAGTGAAAACTGCATGAAAATCCACTCAGTAGTTTTTTAGTTTATCGCGAACAGACAGATAGACATACAAACTGACGCGGTGGGGCACTTTGTTTTAAAATATGTACTGATTAGATATTATAAACCAGACGTGAAGATAACTTAAAAAAAATAAGAATAATACTTTTACACACATAAGATACATAATAAAAACAAATTAAAAATACGATATTGATCAGTTTTGATCGGTTCTGCTATGGCTGCTAGGCCTTACAATGAAAAAGAGGCTAGCTGCACCTAGGTGCGGCAATTTATCGCCCGATATAGAATGATGTGTGACGTCATTAATTTTTTTCAGCTACCGTCACCTAACAGTATTGTACTGTATTAATTTTCTGTACTTTTATGTAACGTAAGTTTACAATAGAATACGTAACAAAACAATTTATTCAAATAAAACCATTTATAGGTATTTTGAATTGTCATGAGTAGGAGTCAGTAATATTAATTCAGCCGTGAAGTTAGTTGCAAGAAACTCCAAGAACATTATATTTCTTCATGTTTTTTTTTTAATTTTCTGGTTAGATTGCTTATAAGCGTAAATGATATGTGAGCACAATGCAACATATTGTTTTAAAATATAAACAGACCCGTAAATTACTACTTATAGCAGTCCGAAGATGACGGTTCACAAGCATGACGCGCACGTCAGCCATCGTACGTTCCGATTATTATTAGATGATTGTGTTTTATAAATAACCTGACGATGTACGATAAACATAGGAAGCTATATCTCGTCAGCTCTCATATTACGATCCTTGAAACCGTTCAAATGTGAATAATGTAGCTATGCCTGTAAACTAAGATATGCGAGATCGATTGCTTGTTTTCATGTAGGTATGGGTTGCTCAATAAATATACTCTAAATTTTTAGGTGTGAATAAATAGGCATATTTTAGCCAAATTTTCCTTTTACAAGTAACTAAATGAATGTATGATACTTCTACTGTAACTATGGTGTACGAATAAAGTGTTATCTTTCTATAGTTAGGTTTTTGGTCTGAAAGAAAAGTCTGGGCTGATGGTGTCCGTCTGCCATCTGTCTGTTGATGTGTTTATTTGCCTTTTTAGTGATGTAACATTATCGCTTAATATGTTAAACAGTTTTTAACCGGTGAGAGTGTAAAACAATACGGAAACTCAACTACAAGCTCTATAATATCTTTTTATCGTGTTGACTCAGGATCTTGATTTTTATACACCTAATAGGAACTATAGACCTCACTATATGGTATAAATTTCAACTTGCTAGGTCCACCCGCTCCTGAGAAAGTCAGTGGTGACACACGGATAGACGGACAAGAGAGTGATCTTATAAGGGTTCCTTTTTTTACCTTTTCAAGTAAGGAACCCTAAAAATATCATTTCAGTAGGTCCCTGCAACAAATAGGATCTAACGATGTTATAGTTTTATGTCTCGTTCCTATAATCAAGAAACGATTCGTTTTACTTACGGTCGGTAAAATTTTCGTTGAAAATTCAACGAAATTCTGCTGTCCGTAAGCAAAACGAATCGTTTCTTGATTATAGGAACTCGGCATTAACAGCATTATTCACGCAGTATTTATCCCATAGCGTTAAGTCGGCTATAAGCTTTTTTGATAAATTAAATGTTTACCTTTACCGGAATATTTTACGGATATGTGTAATTAAATGTTTCTTTACCGGAATATTTTACGGATATGTGTAATTAAATGTTTCTTTACCGGAATATTTTACAGATATGTGTTACCACCACCGCTGCTTTCGAATAAAACACTCTGTTATATTCAAATTCCCAAAGCAAAGTAATGTCATATCATATAATGGAGGGGACGGCGCAAAAGCTAAGGCGTCAGACTTGCGATTAGAGGTCGTAAGTACGAAGCCACCAAACTTGGATTTCGGTGTGATTATTATATTTATATATTATAAATACACAAATAATTTGCTTTGCTTGGACACCTCCAACAAAGATAGTAAAATATGGCACTTTTTCTGTCTTAGGCTCAGTGTGAACCAACCTTAATATGTATATTATTGACTATAAACCTAACTAGCCGTTTCTGGTACATGATAAATATTTCATAATTAAATTAATTGCCTCCTCACAAAGTGCTGAAGAACTACAACTCCTCAGGTAGGCACGTTATCAGCGGATAACTCACAGTTCGTTAAACAAGGGTCATCCCACGGGTGGACCCAGGATTACCCGGCTAAGACTAATTGCTTATGTTTTAAGTACCCCAACGTTATCAGAGAGAACAGGCAGTGAATATTGAATGTTGTTACTGATTGAAATAATTGCCCACTGATTCTAAAACTACTTTTTGAATTAATATTATAAAGTTTTGAGAAACTTATTACAAAAATCTGTATTAATAATTCGGTCAAGGGGTACGGTAGACTCGATTGAAACCTTACCTGAATAATAAAACATAAAAAGTAATGATTTCGAGTCGACAACATTTATCCGCAAAATTCGGATTGTCGAGTATTTTGTAAAATTCTAATGGTGCAAATTGCGGTCGCCATATTGGTTACTCGGATGCCATACGACGTTAAGGCCGATTCACACGTATCAGTGAAGTTACAGTTCCGTTACAGGAACGCATCCCTGTCAGTCAGTGTCATTGATGACATAGTTTTCTCAGTGTGTAAATGAGCCTTTATTGATTGAGCTGTCAGATTCTTAATAAGTACCTTTGCCAACTTCTTGGGTGAGTACTCATTCTATCAAACTAAACAACTTTTATGTTTTTTTTTTAAATATCTACATACATTTTGTCACATTTCATCTAGTATATATATAAAAAACATGTACTTAGGTACTTAAATGTTTTTTCGGATCCGTGAAGTTTGAATACAAATTTCTACACAAAGGTTCTTAGTTTGAATGTGTCAAAAATAAAAATATTAACTATAATGTTCTAGAGTATATTACACAACGTCGTCTAGACCCGAACTAAGCATATTGGCCTGTTGGTGTAGTGGTTAGTGACCCTGAGGTTAGAGGTCATGAGTTTGATTCCCGACTAGGACAAATAATTGTGTTGGTTCAGGCTGGTCATCTCCGGATTTATAAATAAGCAATGTAACAAAAAATATATACATTTTCAAAAAGAGTGTCTTTGGAGTTTCTTCTCCATAGGATCTACGTATTGGAACTGGCAACTAGCTTTACGACTGACTTAATCTGACTGACTCCTACTCCTGACAATTCAAAAATACATACTATTGGTTTAATTGGAATAAATGGTTTTGATTTCGATTTTGATTTTTGAAGTGAAAACTTCTTTAGCGGCGTTGTGCACTTTTTGGGATGGGTAAAAATGTTAAACTCGCGTCAGGACACGTGACCTGATCGAAAATTCGTAAGACGGAGCTGAATTTCTTATATTTAAAAAAAAATATATTTTACGCCATATGTGGATTCTGCGCAATATACTTATGTATTATATGATATAGATCCATTAGAGGGCGCTAATCTAAACATTGAGTTTTGTCAGCTCCTTATTAATTATTCGTTAAAAAATGTGTTTTCACTTCTGACGTGCAGTCCTACGACCGACAGTTTTATTTGATTTTGTGATAAGCTGATCATTTGTTCTGTGTCTGGGTGTAGTTCATCTATAATAAGTATGTATTTAAGGGAAATATATAAGTGTATTTATCAGGAGTCTGGTTTCCATAGACAGGCTCTGCCTAGTTTGGGATCAGATGTCCGTGAGTGAGGTGTCTCAAGTTATTACATTTCTGATTTAGAATCTAAAAGTAGGTACCTCTAAATCTATAAAAGTTTGAATGTATAATAGATTCTAAATCAGACAAGTTTTTTTTCTTTTGATTTCAAACGGACTTTATGTTTACACAAAAAGTCTGGCAAACAAGCACACGTAATCTGATGATAAACACTGTGTCATGTTTTTTTTTTTTTTTAAAAAGACAACTCCCGCATTAGGAATTACTCCTGTGTCGCTGGGGACTTTACAAACATAGAAACAACGGACACAAAGAACACCCAGACTCAGGTGGGAATCGAACCCACGACCTATAAGCATAGCGGTCAGGGTCACTAAACACTAGACCAACAGGCCAGTATATTGCATTCTCTGCCTAAGGAGTCTGATGAACTATTAAAAAGGGATTTCAAAGGGATTGTTCACTATGTACTGATAAAATAAATAAAATTGAACATTTTAAATATTCAGACAGCATACAGGTACAGAATCCTACTAATATCAATGATATTATTATAAACGTGAAAGTTTGTGAGTATGTATGGATGTTTGATGTATGGATGTTTGTTACTCTTTCACGTCAAAACTACTGAACCAATTGCGATGAAACTTGGTACGTAGATATTTGGTGACGTGGATTAACATATAAGCTACTTTTTATCCCGATATTCCCACGGGATCGGGACTTACGGTGGTGAAACCGTGGGGCGCTGCTAGTTAATAATAATAAAAATAATAGCACTTTTAGATAGTCTGTCATTCCCTCGCAATTAAAAAGGCGAATTTAAATTACATATTATGAATTTATGTGATGACTACACCCGATGACGACATTCTTTATAATAGTACCTATTTAGATTAATTTAATGTCTTTGATAGAAAAAGGACTGTTTAGAAGTCGTGATTCCTAGAAATAAACATATAGCTTCCCGGTCACTTATTCTTTCTGAGCAAAAATGTACTTTACAGTACTTTAGTTATAAATCATACTTTAAATATTTTCTTCAGTGCACTTAGTACCTATTAAAACTACATGCAGTAGTTTTCCTTAACACAATTATAGATAAAGCGAATCAGGGTGGGTCATCCACGGAGTTCGCTCTTGAGACTGGTGCGATACGCGATTAATTAGGGAATAGGGGATACGTGTGGTCGATGTGACGGGTACTGACGGCCACACAAGTGTTTTTTACAAAAAGGAATAAAAAAGCTACATAGTGGCTAAGTCAGCTAATAACAATTTATTCGAATAAAGTTAATCAAAAATACTTGAATAAAAAAATAACTACCCGAACAGACGCTGTTATCCGATATAAATAGTACGAAGTGCGATCTTTTGAACATAATATAAAAAAATACATATTCAATGTATTTTGCAAGGATATGTGTAGATAGTGTATACTCAACTTGTATAAAAATATTGAACACATCATGGAAAACCTACTGACTTGCGTTCGGAGATTCCTACTGAAACATTTTTTTTTAATAATTTGGTATTACTGTTGGCTGGGCTTTTTCTTTGCTCCTAAGTTTTTTGTATCAAAGTATTAGTAGTATCACTAACCTGTTAATTCTTCGTTATTAACTAATATAAATAAAATTTTCTGGTTATCAGACATTGAATCAAAGCTTACTCTATTATATGTATTAATAGCAGCGCCCCGCGGTTTCACCCGTGTAAGTCTCGATCCCGTGGAAATATCGGCATAAAAAGTAGCCTATACGTTAATCCAGGTCTCTAGCGATCTACATACCAAATTTCATCGCAATCGGTTTAGTGGTTTAAGCGTGAAAGAGTAACAAACATCCACTTTCACTTCACTTTGAAAATACAAGCAATAAAGAGATTTACTAAAATTCCCACGACATTATTTTTCTATCAAACGATCACTTTACCGATACCTTTTTCGGACATAAAACCTGCTTAAAATCAAAATTGCAATGTCGTCTTTACTCCGAACTCTTTTCTTCACAACTGTACAAGGTAGCATGGTATTCGTCCAGTAGTAGTATAACTGAATTACCTATCATTTTGATTAAACGTTTGAGAGCCTCAGGAGGTCCTATTAGATCGAACCTCTATTTACCCAACATGTTAGAGCGAGACACTTTTACGAAGTTAACCTTTGATTTACAACTTGTTAATGAATTATTTTATTTAGATGGCTGTTCTGAAGAATTACTTTAGTTATGAAAATCCTTACAGACAGAGTTACTTTCGCATTCATAGTATTAATTATGAATGCGAAAGTAACTCTGTCTGTCTGTCGCCCTTTCACGCCAAAACTACTGAACCGATTTAAATGAAATTTGGTACACAGATAGTCTAGAACCTGAAAAAGGACATAGGCTACTTTTTAATGCAAAAAAGGGGTGTAAGGGGTTGAAAGGTGGGGATGAAAAGTTGTATGAAAGTATCGTCATATTTAGAGCTATTGATTCGATATAAATACACTATTCTACGCCGACGAAGTCGCGGGCACAGCTAGTGCGTATATATGTGTTTTTAGAAATTCTTAAACCCTCAAAGTATGTGTGGCTTTCTTGTTGTTTTGTAGGTTGGTTTTTTTTTTTGCCGTACTGTTAACGGAGCCTTAGACTATTGTTTTGGCCTAAAGTCTTCTTTCGCTGTATTAAAGGGGACAAAAGGACTTCTAAGTCCTCGTGACCTTTAACGCAGTGGAGCTATAAGACCTAGTTCGGCTCAGAAATTTGTAGTTATATTTTCTCCTATAAAATTTTAATAAAATCGGATTGATACCACGGCCTCACAGAAAACCCGCGTGAAACACTGCTTGCAATGGTTTCGCTGAGAGAGTGAGGTTACAGGAGGCCCCAACCCCCCTTCCTCAGAGGGTTATGGCGGTTAGAGCCATACGCGGATACCGCACCGTGTCGACGGAAGCGGCGTGCGCGTTGGCCGGGACACCCCCGTGGGATTTGGAGGCGGAAGTGCTCGCCGAAGTATATCGGCGAACGGCTGAGTTCCGGGCGGGAAGCGGCAGTCGGCCCCCGCCCGAAGAGGTACGCGAATGGCGTGAGGCCGCTCGCCGAGCCACCATGGCTCGTTGGTCGTCCCGGCTGGAGGCTCCACGTGCTGGCTTTGCCGCCGTGGAGGCGCTCCAGCCGGTCATCGTCGAGTGGGCAGGGTGGCAGCACGGGACCCTTTCCTTCCGACTGACGCAGGTCCTTTCCGGGCACGGCTGCTTCGGGAAGTACCTGCACTCGGTCGCTAGGAGGGAACTGAGTCCCGCCTGTCACCACTGCGACTGCAGTGAGGACTCGGCTCAGCACACGCTGGCTGTTTGCTCCGCCTGGGCGACGCAGCGTCGGGCCCTCACTGCAGTCATCGGAGGGGATCTCTCGCTACCGGCCGTCATACGCTCCATGGCCGGTAGCGACAGGAATTTTACCGCGGTCGCTACCTTCTGTGAGTGGTGCCCGCGCTTTGCGGGCAGGCGCTCGGAGAGTTCCGGATGTCTTAATAAAAGCTGTTCCCGGATCCCTCCTACTTAAGGTGCAGTACGGCACACCGTGTGGTTTTAGTCGGTTCGATTCCGACACACCGCCCCGCCGAAAACCCCGGTGGGGTGACGGCCCGAGGGGGTTTCCACACGAACAAAAAAAAAAAAAAAAAAATGCTCCAACCCCCTTAAAGGCAATGCACTTATGACTCTTGAGTTGCAGGTCCATGGGCGGCAGTGGTCACTTAGAATCAGGTGACCCGTCTGCTCGTTTGCCCCATATCGCATGAAAAAAAGAAACAAAACTAATGGTGTACGATCTCTCTACACTATATTTCTGATAAAATATAGTGTATATTACTAATCGAGAATGCTAGATTTATTTAGCTTATT
This sequence comes from Euplagia quadripunctaria, assembly GCA_963859945.1. Classification (NCBI taxonomy): domain Eukaryota; kingdom Metazoa; phylum Arthropoda; class Insecta; order Lepidoptera; family Erebidae; genus Euplagia; species Euplagia quadripunctaria. The sequence continues at coordinate 6,989,743 of OY982573.1, forward strand.
GTTTTTTTTTTATTGTATAGGGAGCAAACGAACAGACGGGTCACCTGATGGTAAACGACTACTGCCGCCCATGGTCACCTGTAACTGAAGAGTCACAAGTGCGTTGAGAGGGGAGAGGGGAAGGACGGGAATAGGGTAGAGGGGAGGGTTAGGGCCTCCGGTAACTTCGGTTTTCTGTGAGGCCGTGGTATCGAGCGGAGTCGAGCCGGCCCATACGTACCGAAGCATGGCTCTCCCACGTCAAACGTATTTTTAAGTAATACGATAACGTTACAAATGAAGTTGTAAGTTATTATGATTCTAAATGCTATGCTATATTGCTATGAGTACCGTCCTATTACTAAATGTGCACCGGGTCTAATTAGTTCACACTTCACAGTGTCAGTTAAAATGCTGATCGAGTGAAATGTACGGTTATTAGCCCGCACAAAAGATATCTTATCTACTTTACATTTAAGTCTGCTTGAGCTAAACGTATCTTACTATAAATTTTAATTCTTTTCACGATTAATTCTTTATTTAGGTACTTCATTTTTTCCTGTGAACCTGATCTTTACTGTAACTGCGAATATGCTAACTATGCTTCATCTATGATTAAAAAAAGTTTACAAGAAATTACGCTATATTTCCGTAATTTACAATAGCAAATAAGTATGTTACAAGTATTTTTAGTAAATGTGTATTATCTGTGGGTTAAGGTACGATGGAGTTGACATAATCCTTACTGGATCAAAACCCCAAAATAAATAAATAAAACTTTTAATTTTTATATATTTATTATTTTATATATATTTATTTTGGGTACATACTATAAAAATATCCTTGTTAAGAGTTAATATATAATATAAGAGCTAGTCCAAGGGAACTCTAAACCGCTCAAATGTTATCAAAATAACCGGAATCACCATTTCCTCTAAAATGCAATCTTCCTCTAAAATGGTACCGAAATATTTAGTTATACAAGAGGGCAGGTATTACACAATACAATATATAAATGTATTGCTGAAATAAGGGTCTTTGGGCACAATACACGTCTTAAACAAATATAAGAAGGCTGTGGCCGGTGACCTTTGTCCCTTCTGCATTAGTGTGGGTAAGGGACGGACTGTGAAGATACACGCATACATTTGAACGTTTGTATTTGCAAATGTGACCTTATAGATATATAAATATTATAGAGGTGGCCTTATTTATTTTTTTGAATTTGCATTTGAATTTAACTGTGAATTTTGAATCTAATCTATATTGGATTAACAAAAGGTTATTATAAATATATTTAAAATCAATAACGTCCCGTTACATTTATGAATTAATTAATTATGGCTGAGTAAATAAGTATTTACGATTTAATTCATAAATTTCGTATTTGCACTCAATCATAAGTTTATTTACCTACGTTTGTCGTATGCGTATCATGTCACGATGATACCTTGACACCATGAATACACCGTAGGTTCTAATTATAGCGAATCAGTGGCGTAGGATGAGTATATGACTTTAGTCTTATTTTTTCTTCTCTACTAACTCTTCATTAAAATAATCTAGAAATGAAATGTTTCAAAAGTTGGAGGTTCTCAGGTTAGACTTGATTACCTATTTTGTTTTGAATTATGTATCCGTAGTTTGTTGATTTTTTACTTAATAGGATTGTCCCCCAAAACTAGAAATTACTAATAAAAGTTTATAGTGGCATTGAAGTGTGTTTTTCCTGTTCTCTTTTCGAATAATTATGAAAACTTATCTGAATAAGGCGGTCACGGGTGAATATAAACTTATAAACATTCGTAATAGTAATGGTGTCACTAATCCGCTGCCCTCCCGCCCCATGGTAATGCTTTTGGTTTCTGATGGGCAACTGCTCAGGAATCTGCTTTGTTTCTTGATTAGAGATGGTTATAATAAAATGCTATTTTTAAAAGTTTAGACATTGAATAGTAAAAAGTATTACGGAGATTGAAAAGCTACTCTTCTATATGTACATGTAGATGATGATGGCAATAGAATTCAATCTTTTAATCCTACTTCAAAGACCTTGAAATATAAGAAATTTCATATTTTAAAACAAAATAGACGCAAAGTAACTAATCAATTTAATTGTCCCTGTCTACAATGTTATTAATTCTATGGTGTAAGCCCGTTAGGCCGGGCCACCTTCCGATACAATAACAGGCCGCGAACCCTTTCTTCTGCTAGAGCCGCTTATAAATTGCGGTGTCCGACTGTTTGTACGCAATATTGCACTGCTTGTTTAGTTCGTATCGATTTGTAAGTCTACGGCAACTTGGGCAAAGGCTTTCTGGCATAATTATGTACGAGTACTATGATAATAATAATTATTATTTATTTAATAATAATATATATTTAAAAAATACTACTCGTCTAATGATAAGCGATTACTAATGCTAACTTTTAAAATTTCGCGTTCCATGATACAATTATGTATTTATACGGGAATTAACGCGATCACGAAAAGGTATTACATACCTCTGAATTGCCTGACGTTTCGACCAGGTTGCACTGGCCGTGGTCACAGGCTGACTGCCTCAGCCTGATTGAACACGATTACTAATGCCTATGAATATTTACAGTAATAATAGTGTTACTCGTATGTTGCCAACGTTTTTACTGGTGAAAAGTTTTGGAAACTACTTATAATCAACCAACAGAAATACAGTTAACCACGGTCTTCATTAAGAAGACGCGCTAATCAAGACTGCCCTAGACCGGGGTAGTTGGCGCTCCTTGGGTGAGGCCTTCGTCCAGCAGTGGATGGTGGCTGATGATGATGATAATGACATATTAATCAAAAGACATTTAAAACTCTATGATCTAATAGATACGGTTTATATTGGTGGTTTTTAGAGAGATTGCACGCGAAATCTAGTGTTTGCCTAAAAACTAGACGCAAGGGCGCTTTTTACAATTGGATAGTTGCTTATCTTTAATATAAATTATTTCACACTGTTCATGAAATTAAGATTTTTATGAGAATTTGAAAAAATTGAATTATAATTATTTACACATTTGTTTGTATTTTTTAATGTAAACCCAAACATTAAAACAAAATATTGGACATTCGCTAAGTATGTCGTCAAATTAATTATTTGATACAAATTTCTACAAAACGTAACGTTCTGACATTTAAAAAAGAGTAATTAATTTGACTTTACAGTCAATTACCGTAATATTGCAATTGATTGGTAGTTCTTGTGTTGACGCTATGAATTTCAATAACCCACTAACAGTGTACGAGTAACGCATCGTCACATCAAACGTGTGTGTTCTCTACTTAATGAGCCGGTCACCGTTTACGTTGACCGAGTAGTTGTTTGCTACCTTTGGTAAGTAGTAAGTACGGTCCTGGTGTGCAAATTTATAAAATATAAAAGACGTATATCATACGAAAGCTTATAATATTTGTATGAACTTTCGTTGAAGTTATATTTATCGGAATGTTAGAATTGTCAGCATGAAGTTCCACTGGCGATATTACGTACATTTCTCAGGAAAATCGTTCGCGTGCAGGTCTCTCCTATTTCGTATATGTATAATGTGTTGACTGAGTAATTTCCGCAGCTTTGGTTAGATCTTATATCCCATGTACAATGTACATATTCAAACCGATTTAAGAAAGGATTTAGTTTTGTTAAAATGTCTATGTTTCATCATCGATTTATCTTCTTGGTTCGTTAACCCTAAAAATGTGTTTAACACCACAATTACTTTTCAAAATGTTTATGCCTAAAAATATATTAATGGACATTTTTCATAGTTTCTAATACGTACGTGCTTCTAAAGTCTTACTTTTATGTTTTAATTTAGTAGCAATAGAAAGCAAATAATTAAATAAATAGTACCTGGGAGACCGAGCTTTGCTCGGTATCTTTTTGTAAAATCGTATTTTTTTTTTTGTAAAATTGCATTTTTACAGGAAATACAACTATGCAGTTGAATTTAAAATGCAAAACTCTATCTGTATTCAAAATTTCATCAAAATCGTTAGAGCCGTTTCCTAGATTCAGATTATATATATATGTACATATATACAAGGATTGCTCGTTTAAAGGTATTAGATAGATACACTTACATAATTATATGTCATAGGTGATAAGGAATGTCATTGCCTGGTTACAAAAGAGATATCTCAAAAACATTTCAAGATTTTATACAATTTATAAATTACGGTCAAAATTTCACTAACATGTAATTTATCCAATAATTTCAACCGCAAGCTTATCTTTAATTTATTGGTCTTGTCAAAAATAACAATGGATTGACGAAAAAGCCACCTTCTTCGAGTCGTCGGTCCATCGTGCTGCAAGGCGCCCTTCAATACGTTTACTTAATCGCGGTCTCCACTCTCCACTCTAGCACATGTCGGCTCCAGCGATCATCAGGAGGCTGGCAGTGGATAGATGCGGACTGCTCAAGACCGGGATAGCTGGCGCTTCGTGAGGGAGGCCTTCGTCCAGCAGTGGACGGTGATAGGCTGGTGATGATGATGATAACGAAAGAGTAGTAACAGTGTGACAAGATTATTGAAACAAGAGTTCATAATAGCGCTACTGGCTAGTAGCGTCCTACATTTGAATGTTTAAATTGTTTTACTGACACTGTTCTAACACGAAAATGAATCCTACTAATATTTTAAACGTGAAAGTGTATGTATGGATTTGTTGCTCTTTCAAGCAAAAACTACTGAACCGATTGCGATGAAACTTGGTAGGTATGTATCTACATACCACCGGCTATCTAGCCGGACACCTGGATTAACGCATAGGCTACTTTTTATCCCGATATTCCCACGGCTAGCATATCTATATATTAATACGTAAAGATAATTCCTTGTACTCATTTTTGAACGTCAAGATTTGTGAATTTGAACGTGCAATTTGGAACACTCAAAGTTTATTAGAAGAATTGGAGAAAGCTAAAAAAATTAAACAATATGTGTTACAAATTGAAAAATTTCTTGAAAACAGCTACATCAAACTACACGCGTCCTGTATAATATCTGTTGACCTGTCATGGTACGCAAGTCTACACAATGATAGTTCAAGTTATACCGACCAATAAAATGAACCAAAACGAATTATGGTTAAAATTCAACAACCAGAAGATCTAGTTAAATTAAAATTGTACGAGCAAACCCGTAACCGTACTGTTTTATGGTTGATCAATTAATTATATATGAGTTTCGCTGCGCGTCGATGTCAGCATAAAACTATAACTATCGAAATGTACGGGTTTGCTCGTACAAAAATGAAATGCTGTTTGTAAGCCCATCACTTGAGAACGGCTGGACCGTCTTGAGTAATTCTTTCTTTTGTATGGTAATAATAATAATAACAACTTGACACACCTCACACACGGCCGTCTGATCCTAAACTAGGAGAGCCTGTACTATGGCAACCGGACAGCAGATATACATACTTATATATTTCTAAATGCATACATATTATAGAGAAATTACACCCAGATACACAACACATAATCATGCTCATTATACAATTATTTGTCCTAGGCAGGAATCGAACCCACAATCTCGGGCTGAGCAGTCAGGCTCACTAACCACTAGACCAACAGGGCAATAGTCCGAACAAGATTTTTAGTTAAAGAAAAGTTGGAACAGTTATCCAAGAAATGTTGAAATTCAGGAAAAATTTAGTGCTTTTTGAAATTTTGGCGGGACGGGACGTCTATCAGGTCAGTTAGCATGTAATATAAATTGATTTATGTGAATGGCAATTGCTGACGAAGGCGTAAAACAGGTAACGAGTGATCAGCACGATTACGGAAATGTTACAAAGACTTGTCCAACGCGGAATAATAAATTAACTACATCACAAAGTACAACGAATCTAGCCAGGTCAAAAGTGGTCCCTTATGTGTTTAAAACATACAATACTGGAGCAAGAAGTTTCAACCCTCCTAAAATATTAAACCATCTTCAATCCCATATGTTACGTTACATCGTGGAACAAATAGGTGCCGGTCGAATCGCAATAAAAACTGAGGACTGTACACCGTGTTATTTGCACAAGAGGACCCGCGTGGACTGAGGGACCTTTCATTTCCTCACATAACCTCTAGAATAGACATATATGTTACTATTATTGAATTTAATACGATGTAGGGGACGAAAAACATAAACGTTACTTTGTTTTTGAATGAATTTGTAGGTACTATTAAAAATATTGTTTTTTTTAAGTCGAACTAAACGCTATGGCACCTCCTTTTTGGTTCGAGTCACCCGTCGTCAAGTTTGGAATGAACTGGCTACGTCTATTTTTTACCGACTTCAAAAAGAAAGAGGTTCTGAATTAGACTGAATATCGTATTTTGTTTTCTCCGCCTTCGTTCTCTATCTTCATTAATTATAAATTGATTTAAATAATTCTTTTTTTAATTGAATTAGTTATACTCAAGGTATGCCATTTAAATTTGAAGTAAATGTTCCACCTCTAAGAATGAATTAAGGGATGAAAAATACAACTTTATTAAACTTTGTGTCATGAGCATGATAATTTGTTCTGTGTCTGGGTGTAATTTATCTATAATACGTATGTATTTAGAAATATATAAGTATGTTTATCAGCAGTCTGGTTACCATAGTACAGGCTCTGCCTAGTTTGGAATCAGACGGCCGTGTGTGAGATGGTTGGAGTTATTAATATTATTATTTAGGCGCTTTGTAGTCGATGACACTTTTTTAAAAAGTTAATTATTCCAGACCATTATAATCCTGGAACTTCCAAGAGAAGAGCGAACTGGTTTCTCTTGAAAAGGCGTGTACCATCTTTGTCTTCATCGACGCTTTCCATCGGGTAAGTTAGAAGACAAACGCCTATTCCATTTATTAATAACTTCTTTTTTCGAAATCTTTAAGGTTAATACAAAATAGTGAAGTACCTCTTTCTGCTCCTCCTCCTTTGTTTATTTGCTATCGACGAGCTGTACTTTTATGAATAAAAAACATTTAAATGTTTTTTTTTCCTGCCTTCGATGGAGCTTTATCAATATAATTTAACGTATTACGGTAAAATTTTAAGCTCTGGGTGACCAATAATCTATATATTAATACGTGAAGCGAAAACTTTGGATCCCTTTTTACGAAAATTGGGCGGACGGAGGAGTATGAAATTTCGCACACTTATAGTTTATACAGAGAAGAAGTGACGAATGCTAAAATTTTTGAACAATATTTGCTACAAAGTTAAAAAAAATGCAAAAACGGGTACATACAGTTATGAGTGTCCAGTATATATTTTGACCTGTCATGGTACAAAAGTCTATACAATGACAGGTCAAGTAATATTGGCCTATGAAATAAACCATGGTCGAAATTCGACCAACATTCGATTTCTAGTTATTATAAATGAGTATTATACTCTAAAACAAACTGTAGAAAAACATTAAAGTAGCTATTATAATCATGCATGCTAATCAATCAAAAAACAGTTTAGAGTTCGTCATTTAAAAATAACACACGCCAAGAAACTAAAATGGAAATGGGCAGGCCATGTTGCAAGACTCCAAGAAATGGGCAAAAAAGATGGGAAACGTAATCGAGGAAGACCACATACTCGCTGGGAGGAGGAGAGGGCTGGTTCACGCTGGTTGGACGCAGCGAAAGACAAAGAAAATTGGCTTTCTTTAACCTAAGGGGTTCAAAAAAAAAATAGCATATACAAAGTTTATTAATTAGTTTTAACATTGTGAAAGAAAAATATACGACTTTTTTATTTTTATTATCATTTTTGTTTATAATGGCATGTTTACACGATTTTGAATGGTTCATAATATTATGAACCGAGATCATATTGGTTCTCATCTTCATACGCCCGTCGCGTACAGATCCTTTGAAATTGAAACCAGGGTTTTGTACTGACACCCAACGCGGCAACCGAATACTTCACCGCACATAGGCATATCATGAAGAAATCTGGATGTTGTGGTCAAAATCGTCTCATGAAAATTAATAAAAAAAAGTACCTATGGTTTAGACTATTAACAAAATTATTACCTATTGTAGGATATCTCAAATAAAGGTAAAACTGACAGTACAATAAAACTCACGTGAATAGTGTAGGGTAGATATATATTCTTCCATTTCAATACACTTTTAAACACACGTCCGAACTCGATGCTGGCCACGAGCAAATAGGCCGCCTAAATTTACTGTTCTCCCGGGGTAAACATTCGGTGTTGCCCGTTACATTCGTTTCCACTCCCCAAACATGAACAAACGAATACAATATTTCGAATTTATATCAAATTAATATATCTATTTTTGTAAACCTAACACTCGACCATCCTGACGTCGTGCATGTCCTCATGCACGCACGCAAAAACAGCCGTATTAACCTAACACTCGGCCAATAGTAATCTTCCATAGCATCGAATTCAGACTTACAATTTTACGGACGTATGTGCCTTGCGTCAGAAACATGATTATGATACTTCCTTACATACAAGAGGACGTCACAAGTGGTACTTCCTTCCCACAAGCAACAGGTACATACATAAATATATAACAACTATAATCATAAAGGCTGTGATACTTCTTTCGCACAAACCAGTTGACGTCACTTGCGGTACTTCCTTCCCACAAGTGACATGTGTCATAAAGGCTGTGATACTTCTTTCTCACAAACCAGGGGACGTCACTTGCGGTACTTCCTTCCCACAAGCAACAGGTACATACATAAATCTATAACAACTATAATCATAAAGGCTGTGATACTTCTTTCGCACAAACCAGTTGACGTCACTTGCGGTACTTCCTTCCCACAAGTGACATGTGTCATAACGGCTGTGATACTTCTTTCTCACAAACCAGGGGACGTCACTTGCGGTACTTCCTTCCCACAAGTGACATAACTCATAAAGGCTGTGATACTTCTTTCTCACAAATCAGGGGACGTCACTTGCGGTACTTCCTTCCCACAAGCAACAGGTACATACATAAATCTATAACAACTATAATCATAAAGGCTGTGATACTTCTTTCGCACAAACCAGTTGACGTCACTTGCGGTACTTCCTTCCCACAAGTGACATGTGTCATAACGGCTGTGATACTTCCTTCTCACAACCCAGAGGGCGTCACTTGCGGTACTTCCTTCCCACAAGCGACATACATATATCTAATAATGGCTGTGAACCTTCCTTCTCACCAACCAGTGGACGTCACTAGTGGTACTTCCTTCCCACAAGCGGCATACATCTCATAATAGCTGTGAACCTTCCTTCTCATAAACCAGCAGACGTCACTAATGGTACTTCTTTCCCACAAGCGACATACTGGCTGTGAACCTTCCTTCTTACACACCAGCGCGGCGGATGACAACAATTAGTAATCTTATTCATCACTTCGGCCTCGTACGGGTAGCAGAGACATCTTCAACAAACATCAACATATTTCAATAAATTTACACAAAATCTTAACAAATTATACACCTAAACCTTCCTCCTGAATCACTCTGTCTATTAGTGAAAACCGCACGAAAATCCGCCCAGCAGTTCTTCAGTCTATCGCGAACATACAGACGCGGCGGGGGACCCCGCTCCATTATTATGTAGTGATATCTCATCATAAATCATTTCTTTTTGCTGTCTCGCCTTTTTTTTGTTTATATTATATTATCCATGTAAGTGCATAGTTATGTCACATCTTATTAATTAATATATAACTAGCTTATTATGATAAATCATTTAATTTTATACTAATAGTCTATATTTTCTCATACAATTATTCCGTATCATATTTACAGTTTGTACCGATAGACAATAATTATTGCATTCAGCTGAATGTATAAGGCAGTCACAATAAGCATGCCAGGTTTACTTGGCAGTGTAGGTATAAAGCTACAATTACACTTCGGGTTCGACCAATCGTGCCAAAATTCAGTGGGATGCGGCGCGCCGTTTGTTTGATGCTGGAGCACACAATATGCGTCGCGTCATTCTTTCATATGTAGACTATCGAGTTATTGGTACCTGGTCTAGGTTTATTTGTTCACAAAAATAAGGCAGTAACTAAATATTCACATTAATTAATTTAAATAAAAAGACAACCCTAATATCGCGGTGCTGTCGAAACAGATAAGAGTTACGCGATAGAAAGAGGCAACTGCTAGTTGAATATACCTGTAGATAATTAGCGCTGTGTGACCCGAGTTGAGACTTTATTATGTCGGAACAGGAGTCGCTTTTTTAATTAAATTATTTGGTAAAGTGTGACTTCTGTACTTTAACTATTATGAATTCTGTGCAATAGGTAAATAATTATTTATTCGGTACCTTATGCCTATGCAAAATACACACACTACACACACATATACTAATGTTAACGGAATATTTTAACTTTTCTGTTCTTTTACCTGTTCTGTATCATCATCATCATCGTCATCATCATCGTCTATGTTTATGGTAGCTACATGAAGGCATGGTAACATACGATCGGCTGCTGTCACATGCACGTTTTTATTTTCCTTGCTGTACATATATATTATGTTTTTGACGGATTTAAGCAATATTTCTAAATTCAAATTTTAGTTACTTTTACGTCTTACCTCATTCAACCGTGGGTCAATCTCCGCATTCATATTCAATCCAAACATAACCTCGGAAGGAGTCCTATCTTTTTGTGGTTAATATTATTTATGCCCCATTGGATTTGTATGGGATGACCCACTTTGTCTTCCCAATCTTTTTATCAAAATTGAAACTTCGAGCTGTTAAAGAGCTAAGATTGGTGCGGTTGGATCGCTAAACCTTATTTTGTAAATAGTATCTAACATTTGGATAAGGTTAGTTTCAGATACGATCGATCGAATCTATCTAAACATTCAGGGATAGACTTTTCATAAACAAAGATGACATCACTATTGCCTTGGTAAATCGAACTGATCCTAAGACCCAAGTGTATTTGCTAATCTGAACGGCATGCGATTAATTTCGTATTGACTTTCCGGTGTAACAAAACGATCTCAACGGTTGACTTCAGATCTAGGTACTTGATAGTGACCAGAAGACATGCAAGGTTATGGAAAAAATGAAATAATTGGATACCGCTGATCGTAATCGAATTTCGCAGTCTAAAATCGACACTTATTTAAAATCCTGTTTGCAAACCAGAATTAGGACTAGCGTATTCTGAAACCGATTCGTGGATGATGCCAACTTCCATCATTTCTGCAACCATTTCCCGTTCTTGCTATTATATATTTTATATATTTACAAGCTAACCTGCAAGGTTTGTATACAACAGGGCATTTAGTATTTCATTCGATACTCATCTCAGTGAAGCCCGCACATCCTAGTTCCTTCAAGGAAGTTGCGAAGTGCTTGTGCATCTCTAACAAGATCATTGTTCTTGCTACGACTCGTTGATAGAATCACATTGGCTCATTTCAATACCTATACCTACGGAGCACTTCTGGAAATTACATGCCTAACGACTCGCACCTTCGTGCCTTTCGATAAAATTTCTCCCATTCGTAGTTTATAAAGTTTTGATGAAGGGTGCACGTAAACATAAACATGACTATTCCTGACACGGTACGTTAATCCGCTAACAAATTTCACTTGACTCCGGTTTACCAATAATTTTCCTACTCAAAACGTAATGACTCCGTTCACTAGAGTCTCGACACAAGCTTTAACTACGGCTGGACCGTAAACGTCATTATCAGCGATAACTAATACGGTGACCGCCATAACCTCGTCCTCATTCAGTTGGGGCAGAGCTGATTCACAACATCAAAAGCATTAAAGTTCTTCCGCATTTTTGTATACCACGATATGCGGTTGCTCCGTAAAAGAAAGACCTATCAGCATCTATCGAAACCTGTTCTCAATTACTTGTGACGTTACAGTAGTTTTACATTATAAATATTTAAGTCTTCAGAAATACTACCTTTCGAGAGTGAAACGCACTTCCCAAAACCCTTCATAGGTATAGTAGAGCTGTCGTGACTCGGTTCTAATAAACATACTGTGAACTCTTAACACTTCAGCAAGCCCAACAAGCAGACATAATGAATATATTGTCTAACTCTGTACTCATATTCATGCAAATGCAAGAGTATTGTAACGTATTATTATTAGTTTCAATAATATGCATGTCATCTGAATAGCAGAGTATACTCGAATATAGTTTCCGTATACATTATTTACATGTTTACTTTATCATCGAAATGTCTGTTCGTTGTGTGTATTTTAATTAGTTATTCGCGATGAGAACAACACATTGCGTTAGCGTTAGACCTAAAGGTTTAATCCAGGGTTTATCACTCAACACCTGGATGAAACACTTAATTGTACGTTTACCATCAATATCACATCCGTTCAGTTGAGCAAGTATCTCAGTCAGAGGTTCGCCAAACTAACTTTTCCGCTTAAGCAAATCCTTCAAGGTTTATTCATAATTTTGCTCAAATGGAAACATTTAACAACATTTCATCAAATATATTCATCTCGAACGAATAGTCTATACTATTTTTTAGTTTAGACTCTCATGCCACATCCTAGCTAATCCTCATAGTTTCTGCATTACAAGAAGAATGATAGTTATTTTCTTTCCCAACTGTATACAATGGCACATTGGTTAACTTTCTAATTGAAATATCTATGCGCTGGCTTTTAATCGAGGGGTCAAAGTCAGATCGAATGTTTGTGGTTCATCTTACCATTACTGTTAAATGTCATAATTTACATTTCGACTACTTAATGACTCTTAGATTTAAAATATATTTCGAAGTAAAAATTGGACTGTCTGACCGTTTACTCAGCTTTGAAGTCAATGCGCCGATTTCGACATCTGATGCTCCCCGGAGCCGCTGTACATCGACGTCGCAGCAGCCACGAGCAGCGACCTGGTGCATAAAGCGGCATTTGCTCGCGTTGCAGCAACGGGCTATGTGTACGTTGCAAGCTTCTGTCTCGAAAATCTTCATCTTGTTATCTTGAATGCAGAACCCGTGTTTGTCTGCGACTTTTTCTATTCGAACAGGAGCTCAATATTTCGATAGATGGCGGCGTGCTTAACCGCTTTTGAAGTAACTACTCTTCTTACAGCATCGTTACTCTGAAACTTATGCATGGGAGCTGTGTACAAGGAGCTATGTAAAATAATTAAAAACTCCTTTTTTTCAGAATAAAATTACTGCAAGGTACTTGCACATTATTCGTGATATTTCGGTAACGATCCTTTGAAAACCAATTATGTTTGCAGTTGCATGGTTCATTGCTTACACTGAACTATTGAGATACCACGAAGAATATTGCAATATAATTTAACAAACAGATGATATACACCAACGGTTACATATATAAAATTAAATTACGCTTTGTGATGTTATTTCAAAATTATAGGGTATCTCGGAAACAACGCTGCCTAGCTCAAATTAACGTTTAATTTTTTTTTTTTTTTTAGACACCCAAATAAACACCGCTACGTTTAGCAACTAGATGTTGAGATGTGTAATGTAATATTTAAAAACTTATACCATTTCGTACAAAGGTATAACACTAACAAAAATGTTAAAGCGATGGCTCAATTCTCAAATCTCGCAAATCCAAAAATTTCGAAATTTTGATGTCATCTGTGTATGATGCCGTAACAAACACCATGCAATCATCGTATCTTCAAATTGTTTTTAGTTTTGTTTTTTTTGTATTTACAAAAATAAAACTACCTACATACTTAGTAAATCCATTACACATGTTTAAGAATTATACGTAAGTCCATTTATTTAATAATTTTATCAGATATAAAAATAATGATTACAACAAATATAAGCCCAATTAATGATAGATATTTAAATAATGCTATTTGTCTATGTTTTATAATTAGTAAGGTACTTAATATTTTTTTTTTTTTTTCTTCTGTAATATTTTTTTTTAACATTTGGAGATACGAAGTTCTTAAATGAAATCATCCGTATTTAAATCAATTAGCCACTATAATCTAAATAAAATGAGGAAAGTGGGCCTATTCCACTTCTGAAAATGTAGGATATCTCAAATAAAGGTAAAACTGACAGTACAATAAAACTCACGTGAATAGTGTAGGGTAGATATATATTCTTCCATTTCAATACACTTTTAAACACACGTCCGAACTCGATGCTGGCCACGAGCAAATAGGCCGCCTAAATTTACTGTTCTCCCGGGGTAAACATTCGGTGTTGCCCGTTACATTCGTTTCCACTCCCCAAACATGAACAAACGAATACAATATTTCGAATTTATATCAAATTAATATATCTATTTTTGTAAACCTAACACTATATTCAATAATACAAATTAATAACAAGAAATAATAATAACTTGACACATCTCACACGCGGTCGTGTGATCCCAAACTAGGCAGAGCCTGTACTATGGTAACCGAACTGCTGATAAACATACTTAATTACATACATGATATTGTAGATAGAATGACACCCAGAAACAGAACAAATGATCGTGCTCATAACACAATTATTTGTCCTGGATGGGAATCGAACCCACGACCTCCGGCTCAGCAGTCAGGATCACTAACCACTAGACCAACAGGCCAGTTAAACTTCGTTTTTAAGTGGGACACACAAACAAAACACTTTTATAATATCTTCAAAATTACTAAACATAATAAATAATTTTCTAAGGTGATGTACAAATTGCTTACAACGTCACAGTTCGCAAAACAAGTAAGCGAGCAAGTTAACTAATTTAATCCTACCGAAAAGCTTTGCGATATCTGTGCGTAATGTATGCACAACGGATGTACCCCTTTGTGCCTCGTTCTAGAAGCAGTTCAGGACAAGGACAGGACAGTTCAGGAGAAGGTTGACTCACCTACTTTTGCTTCGCGATATTTGTACTTCGAACTCTCCGAAGCGATAAAACTATGTTATTTCTTTACACAATAGTTATTAAAAAACATCATTAACAAAAAAAGAAAATAAATTTAAAATTTAATACACCCCCGACTCGAAAATCCCTTCAACGATTACAAAATGCCTTACATCATTTTGGAAAAGAGCTGATACTCTTACACTGTCTGATCGATATTAACCAAACATAGCTAAGAACCACCGCAAGGAAACTGGCTTTCAAATGAAAAAAAAACGAAATCAGTTCATCCGTTTGAGAGCTACGATGCCACAGACAGACACACACACACAGGCATCGACGTCAAACTTATAACACCCCTCTTTTTGCGTCGAGGGTTAAAAAAATCATTCACACCTCATGTCTAATTGTACTACGTTTAAAATAGTTTAGGAATAACATTTTTAGAGGTATAAATCAAGACTTTATCGCGATAATAATAGTAAGGTACCTTACCTTTCTGATTACTCGGCGTTTTGACCGAATTGCACCTGTCGTGGTCACGGGTGGACTGATATTATCGAGATTAAATCCCGATTTACATCTCTAAAATGTTTATAAGTCGCGAAAGTTGAAGAACAATTAGAACAACATTTTTATTTACATGCAAACATTATTTGAAGTTACAACACTTCCAAATTACGATATAATACCTGTGTACATATGTAAAACAAACCAAGGAAAGAACACTGCCATATATCACTATAATCCTGTCTGCAATGTGTAAAACGAAGTAACATTTTTTTTTTGAAAATTATTATTTTAGAAAGTAAAATATCAACTTCAGCACAAATGTAAATAAAATACAGCATAAAAATACAATGTTACTCAAAAACGTATCAATTATTTTCAAGTTCAATAATCACTAATCCGCGCTCGACTTGCCTACTAGCTCTATTCAAACGCAGCACAGGCCGGCCCTTGCGGGCAGTCCTCCCTAGCTGTGGGCAGTACACCCCCTAAACAACCTTGGCCAACAAAAAACATTACAACTACCCTGCAAATACATCGTAAAATCGACTCTATATGTAATAAAATAGAGTAAGATTCTCGTTAACGAGTGTTTTGTGGGCAGTAGATTTAAAGGGGGCTGTCAAATCGACCCATGGCTACTGTACGCAATTGTGTAGTTTTGATTTCTATTTCGTATGTTTGAGTTTGGAATATTAGGCGAATTCCAGTTATTGGGTGACTCGCTTATGAATAAAGTATGCGAAACTTGGCCCTTGAATTAAATATTAGGTACCTGGCTCCTTTTTAAATTGTGATTGATTTAATATTGCTGCGGTTTTAGATAAATATGTTGGTGAAATGTTAAGGGTGAAGGATTGAAACTTTGTTAGATCCTAGTGTTTTATTTATAGTTTTGCTACTAGCTACCCGGACACATGTTGCTGTGGCTAAGTAATTTGCAATAAAAAAAATAGTCAGTCGTAGGACTGCACGTCAGAAGTGAAAACATAACTTCACAATATATATAATTAGGTTAAAAATAAAAATTAGGTTATAACATATCTAAATGTATGCACAGGGTACACTGGAAGTTCTGCGCTCCTGGCCGCTCATAAATGTTTGAATTTCGAATGTTATATTTTTTTTAATATAAAAAACTAGGCTCCGTCTTGTCTGTCACGTGTCCTGACGCGAGTTTAATATTTTTTACCCATCCCAAAAAGTGCACAACGCCGCTAAAGAAGTTTTCACTTCAAAAATATTGTGAATATAAATTGAGATAAAAAGTATCCTATCTTTAAAGTTGGACCAAACTGCACACAGTGTGCAAAATTTTATTACAATCGGTACATTAGTTTAGGAGTTCATATGTAAAGATTTGTAGTTTCTAGTTTAATATATGTAACACACTTATTTTTAGTTTGAATATAAATCGTATATTTCTATAACTGAATGAAAAAAAAAACTTAAAGAAAGTTCGAACCTAATCCAAAACATGTACAGTCAGGCCGTATGCCTAAAAAAAAAGGCGGTAAAAAAAATACGCCGTCTTTTTTTTAATTGACTTTGAAACTGAACCTCAACATCCGCATTTTACTTCGCGGTTGATACTTAATAATTAGCCACATCACTGTAAGGCCTATAGTCATTGTAAGACTTGCAACTGTAAGTAACTGTTGTGCTAACTGTAAGTATTTATATTTCACCCGTACGTATATTGTTACACAGGTGAAATAGCGACTTTATGTGAATGTAGCGTTATCAATTTATAAATTCATTAAAATATATCTTTGTACCTGTTTTTAAACAAATTTATAATACTTAAAGATTATATAATATAGAATAAATGCACGTAGCTATTTAATCAATATCTTACTAATATGTCACAGGTTCGATTCCTATGCATGTCATTGATCTAGGTGTGTCTATGTATTCAAATTGTTGTGTGCATGTCCTTACAAAAAAAATATCCCAGTGTGTTAGTTCGTGTTCTAGAATTTTAACCCAAGCGATGCTTAGTCTGGATATTACATGTCCCAGAATATTATAATAAACAATATTCTCAATAACACGTGGATTTCCAAACTAAACATCAAAGTATATCCACTATATAACAACAAGTGGTTAGCTACCAGCCGATATCCACAACGAAACACAAACACCAACTTTAGTTACAACACACTAAACTAAACTAAGGATAGGTACACACTACCTTCTTCAAACATGTCACATTTCACTAAATTACGGGAACATGAAACTAGAAATTGCTTTGTATTATACCCTTTTTTTATGTAACGTGACAGTGACAGTGTTTGCACGTAGCCAGCAACGGGTTAAAGAAATGCCCCCTCATGTGTACACGTTAACTTGGCTACATTTGGGGATGGTCCAGGATATAACATATAGCGTATCTTACTAAATGTTTACACACCAAAATTAGAAAATATCTTTTTTTATGGCATAGGGAGCAAACGAGCAGACGGGTCACCTGATGGTAAATCACTAATGCCACCCATGGGTACCTGCAACTCAAGAGGCACAAGTACGTTGCCGGCGTTTAAGGTGGGAGTAGGGGAAGGGTGAAGAGGGGGGGGGGGGGCAGAGAAGGGTTAGGGCCTCCGGTAACCTCACTCACTCGGCGAAAAGCAATGCAAACATTGCTTCACTGCTGGTTTTCTTTGAGGCCGTGGTATCACTCCGGTCGAGCCAGCCCATACGTGCCGAAGCATGGTTCTCCCATAGATAATATTTGTTTTGCATATCGTACAGTTTGCCTTAGTTTGCACACTGATTTTGAAAGTAATTGCGTTTAGTTATGGAAATGAAATGAAAAAAAAAATTAATCAACATAATTAAAGTGTTACAGAAATATCATACTTCTGCCAAATTGCATGACAGTTTGTTGGCAGGGACTATCACATATTATTTATTGAAAGTAACTCTACTGTACTTTATTATATTATTACAAGCGAACACAACTATTATTTTACATTTCCATCAGTTCACCGTTGTAGCTACATACCGCATAGATTTTCAATATTAAATTAAGAATTAAGTACAGCAGTTGGTAGTTAGTTAGCAAATTACGCTACCGCTTATGGCTCACGTCGCGCTCGGGATGGCCCTTCGGGGCGTCCGTGACAGCGTGACGCGGGTCCGGCGCGGTCCGAAATAGATATTTCGCCGACTGTCACGTTATTTGTGGCTTCACCCTTACAATTATGTACATGACGCTGTGTTTTCGACTGTTTTTGTTATTTTTGTCTTATTAGAATTTAGGTAATAGAAGGTATTGCTGCTAAGAAGTTTTTTTAATATTATATAATCTTCATGGAATTAGGTTACCTTATAGGTACAGGTTTGAGCTTGATGCTTGTTTTCATATACCTACATATAATATTAAATAGTGGGATAAAAGTAACAAAAAATTAAAAAATATATAGATATATATATACTTATTATAAACTGGGTAGGTGCATACCTATATGTAGATCTAGATTACATTAATATTAAATACCAACAGTAGACTTTAATTTAATATTAAATCGTTCGATACGAGTTCTTTAGTCTTGGTATTTATAGTAATCCTGTCTATTTTTATTTAGGTTTATCAACAACTACCAACCCGCCCAGGTTTCGCACGGCCAGCAGAGACATCTTCAATAATCATCAACATATTTCAATCAATTTACACAAAATCTTAACAAATTATACACCTAAACCTTCGTCATGAATCTCTCTGTCTATTAGTAAAAATACGTTCAGTAGTTTTTCAGTTTATCGTGAACAGACAGACAGACGCGGCGGGGGACTTTGTTTCATAATATGTAGTGATTGTTTACATTGAAAACTAACGCCAAGTACATGCGAGTATATAATTAATAATGTAACAATTGCTTATAGGTAAACACCACATATAGTGAACAATGATAAATAGTAAGCTTACACTACAATTCTATACACAATACAGTTGTTACCATAGCACTTTTTTTTTATCGTGTCGGGTCATCACCTCACCGGAGCTAACGGTAAAGTGGTATGTCAGAATTGAACCGACTAAAACCACACGGTGTTCCGTCACAAGTGGGTCTATTGCAGGGGGAACCGGGTATACCCTAGGAAGGAATCCTCCGGGAACAGTTACCATAGTACATAAGTATCAAAAGAAAATGTTGCGACTGGACCTGGGCCTACACATAATTGATTCTTATACTTAATTGTTTTATAAAAAATATTATTAATATATTTCATGGCGATCAGGTGAACCCTATATATCTATTATGTATATATTTCAAAATCAACTAAATTTAAAATATATATTGCTTTTATGCCTAGATTAAATAGTGAGTTTAAATAATACTAATACATAACAACCTCAAATAATGAACATAAAGGGGTCATAATTAATTAATAAAAATAAAATAATACTAAATAATAACTAATCCTTTAGTTACTAGGTATTGTAATTGTTTATAGGCCGCTTACTTATTATTTTGGTTTATAAAAAATGATATTGAAATAAGTATAGTGTTTTACCAATAAATAGATATGTACCTACATAATATGAACAAAATTATTTAAAGTAGGTACCTACTAAATAAATCAGTTTACAGAGTTATGAATTATATCGTGTTTAGCACATAAATGACTTCTATTCAATATCCAGTTTGTCTTCCAATCTTTACATATTCCGAAAAGTCTATCATCCTTATTGTAAACTGTAAATACTCTCGCTGAGGGTACAGATACGTACTAACTAATCAACACGTTACCGTTTTACAACGTCGTGTCGTACCAACAGTCTGTAAAGAATAAATGAAATTATTAC
Source organism: Euplagia quadripunctaria (assembly GCA_963859945.1). Classification (NCBI taxonomy): domain Eukaryota; kingdom Metazoa; phylum Arthropoda; class Insecta; order Lepidoptera; family Erebidae; genus Euplagia; species Euplagia quadripunctaria. The sequence continues at coordinate 7,009,907 of OY982573.1, forward strand.
TTTAAAGTTGTACAGGAAACACTTTTCTCAGTAAGTTCAGAAACAAATCAAAACTTTCTAATAAGAAACTTTAACAGCGCCATCTATCGACGAGTAGCATATAACTAAAGTATAAAAGCTGACTTCTTGCCAAAGGTATTTGACATAGAGGTCGCTAGTTTGCTACGTGAAAAGCTTTAGTGCTACGAAAATTTGTTTCAAATAAAACTTTAGAAATAGACTCAAAATATTTTATTTTCGGTTTCTTTTTTTTGAGTAAATTGTTAAAATGCGAAATAATAAATAATTATGCTAGTGAAAATATATTTTTCTTTTGATATGTAATTTTGTGAGACCTGGAATTGTGTTGTCGTCACGCGCACAATGCAACAACAACAACAACATTTTTCTTTAAATAATAAACATATAAAAATAGGTTTTAGTGGTTGTATAAATATCTGACAAAAATTTCAGTTATAAATTTAACTGCTACACGTAGCTTTTTCAAGACCAAAAATGCGTACACCTACCATGAGAAACCTTATTTAAAAGTTGTAGCTCCCAACAGTGAAAGTAGGAGTGCGCTCAGTGAAAAATGCAACGAAGTTTCGTCGAAAGGGAAAGTGAACTCCAAGACTTCACAGCCTTTAAACCTTATTTCAAGCGCTGGAAGTTGATAAAAGCGCTTTTTTAACATAAAGTATTTTAAAGTTTAGGTTGTTAAGCGATTTCCTTCTTTAAAGGAGAGTTTTTAATTTAGTTGACTTCTGTTTTTTTGGTTGCTTCCATTTTTTCAGTTCGTTTAGCTTTGTTCAGGGTCAAGATTTTCTTGCGGTTTTTTTGCTTGAATTTAGTTTGTCTTTTATATGCGGTCGATATCAAAATTGTTGGTAATGAGGCTCCTTTGTGGCTGGAGGCCTAATCAAACTGATAGACATCGCAAAAATAAAACCGTAATTAAATATTTAAACCGTAACACATTACAAAAAAGAATGTCAACTATATACCAAACTATTGGCCGAATTATGTTAGCCGAATTATATTTATGATTGAGAATATTCGGTATACTTTTTATAATATTTAATATTTGGTTATTAATTTTACGTGTACACTTATTTAATTTATATATATATTTGTAATGAGTATTAGTTTTTGTTTTTTATTCAATTAAAGTATTATAGATATGCTTTTATTATTGATCATAGGATATAAAATATCGGAATTGTTGTTTTATAAGTGCCTACCTGCTTTATTGACATCGGTTCCATTTACACACTGTCTGTCATATTTTGAATTAGTAGATAATGTAATTCTAGGCCTTTGCACATTAATTGATCATTAAAATTATAATAAATAATTGAATAATTACCGTTCAATAAATCAAACTGTATAACTTATGCCTTATTATACTTGTTGTTAAACTCTTACGTATTAAACTTCGTTTTGGTTCTTAACACGTATTTATGTATTGATTGATTGAGTGATCACTGATAAGTGATTTTTGCGAAATTGTATCTATCAATTAGCAAACAAAGAGCAAAAAAGTTGGAGTATGTATTCGTGTGTTTTTTGTAAATGCATGTTTATTTTATTTTATTTTTTGTTTAATTCTCGGTATTAAGTAATAAAAGAATGTTTGCAAAAACTTATTTGTATCTTACTAATAAATCTGATTCTATACTTCATTAGACAATTTTGTATATCAAATGTGTACATCGTTACACAATATCTTTTTTGGTTACCCAACGTTTCGATCGAATTTATGGACTTTGGTGATATGATTTTATTTGAAGATATTTACCCTGGCTTATGCCAGATAACAACAAAATATGTACGTAAACCTGTACATTCATTTTTACACGACTATTAGAGACATGATTTTTTTAAATTTCGTTTACAATGGTCATTGTCAATTCTCCACCAACATTTGCAGTACATAAATTCAATTTCTTTATTTCCAAATAGGCCTTATAAATAAATTTATATAAGTGGTTGCACAAATGTACATTAATAATGAAAAATATGGTGTTTCCACTAAAATTATGTTCGTTTTAGGCTATTTCTAGCAATGTAGTTCCGTACCTTCTGAACTGAAATGATAACTAAAATAATGAATGTACCTATTGAATAGTGGTGTCAGTAAATACATCGAGAAATCGATTATAGTCACCGTAGATATTAATTTAAAAACTCATATTGTAGAATGCAGCCTTACTGAAGTACCATTGGAATTACTTAAATTGAGTGCTTACCACCTTCTAGTAGAAATGAAATAGGTACCTATTAATAACCTAAACATTCATCTGTATACTAAAATATTCAACAAATTAAATAAATAATCAATAAAACCCCAGTGACAAACAGAAATCAACAAATAAACAAACTCATCTCCGGCATCTGGCCACAGGCATAGGCTAGACTTGCCAATTTCCAGGCAAAAACTCGTTTAGCTAAGCTGTTAAAATGGGCGTTGCTGTCACGGTGGGACTCATATCCGGCCTGGATTGAGTTACAGGTATGATTGATCAACCGCTGGCTGGGATTGACTGAACGATGAACGTGTTATCGCGTTAGGCTAGTCTTAGAGGTATGCTCATTTGTTGTAATGGACTTCGTCTTGTGTCTACGTTGCTATGTTACCGTTATATTTTTTACACTTTATAACAGCTTGATCTATATATATCTATCTATATGTGTTAGGGAATCTTTCAACGCAATTTCCACCAATTTCAAGACGTCCAAATAAATTAAAAATTTGCACACATATCAAGGAAAATTCATCAAATTAGATAACAATAGTTAATTAAATATTTCACTTCCTAAAAAAACGTTTTGCTCTTTCTATATAAAACGCCAATTTCATAATTACGTAAAGACCTAATATAAGAAATAAATTTAACGTGTGTTGCTCTAGTGTAAGAAACTGTACAAGTGCGAATCTGACTCTCGCACCGAGGGTTCCGTAAGCAAACAAACTTGTATGTAGGTAGATAGTACGTCCAACTCGGGAATCAATTCTCAAAGACTTTTGCCCGTCTTTTTCGAAAGACAAACTTAACTTTGCGGTTGCGATGTATGACAAAGTCGACAATCTAACCGCAAAATATACATTTGTAATTACAAAAATACAACTTCGTTTATTTTTTGGAATTTTTCCTTTATTTGTGCTGTAAGACCTTGCTTTTGCCAAATTTCGTGATTCTAGGTCAACGGGAACTACCATATAGGTTTTCGCCCAAAACCTATAGGGTACTTCTAGTTCACCTGGAATTGTCAATTTTGGTTAAAAGCAAGGTTTTACAGCACAAGTAAAAGGAAAATTCCGAAAAATAAAAAAAGTTGAAAATTAAGGTAAATTTCGGTACTTACAAATTTTCGCGAAAATCTAAATTTGCCCATATCTTTTTATCGTGTTGTCTCAGGACCTTTATTTTTATACACCTAATAAGGGCTATAAACCTCAGTATCTTGTATAAGTTTCAACTTGCTAGGTCCACCCATTTCTGAGAAAATCGGTGGTGAAACACGGACAGACAGACGGGCAAGAGAGTGATCACATAAGGGTCCTTGTTTTTACTTTTTGAAGTACGGAACCCTAAAAAACTAGAAAAACACACTTTAATAACAGATCTATCTAAAAAGTGCCTGCGGAGGGCAATGGTGTGGCTGCCTTCTGTTTGTTTGTCCCATGCTTTTTACAATCAATTAATTGTAAACAAAGCGAATGATAATATTCGCTGATAATACCTTTTATTACATGAAATGACTAATCATGTTATTATTACTGTGTATTAGCATCTGCCAATGTACTCAAAAATAATGACAAAGTTGATTAGTTAATTATGGCTTGGCTAAAGATGCCTTATAAAGGAAATCGGTAATTTTTATTCGAATCTCGTCTATTTGAAAAACAAAATATCCAACAAATCTTAAGTACAGTGACTTTACAAGAATATATAACGTATACGAAATTGAAAAGTAATAACTTTTTGAAATGTGTGCTTGCAATCATTGCATTGAGGTTTACCCTTTGCATTTATTTCAGGAAATAGGCCACGCCTATTTTAACTAAGTTCTAGCACCAGTTATAAGAGGGCTGCCCTCAATCGCTATGCCAATATTTACAAATCTAATATAAATTCAGTTACTGCAAAGACATTTCCAACTGTTGTTTGATTAAAAATTCTTCCAAAATTTTTTTTCTTAATCTGTTTATGCATCCATCTAGATCAGAATAAAGTAATTCTCTGGTTCTGGAGTACAGGGTGCACAACAGTGGGAATTTTTTTTTAGTCACATTAATTTTTTTTCGTTTTATAAATTGGTAGGAGAAATAAATTAGATTGCCCACTTTGCTGAGAAAGGTGTAATAATATTTTTAATTCGTCTAATTTACTTTAGATTAAAGGATGATTCACATTAGACCGAGCCGGGTGCGAGCCGCCGAACCTGAGATTCGGCTGTGTTCGTGGGCAACTCGTGGGTCGCTCGTCCGTGCCGTGGGCGCCGCACGTTGTAACAAGAATTGGTTACTTCATATAAAATTTTCGTAGCATTTCCAAACCGTGCCTCGTACGTGGCACGACTCGCCCCCGGCACGTTATAATGTAGATCATCATCGTCATCATCATAACAGTTAAACTCTGCCTGGGAATCTGGATGAGAATAGTCCACAGAGAAATTACCACCTTAGTGGTTTAAAGAAGTTTTTGTCAACTACAAGTTAAATCAGTATATTTTTATTAAATGTCATGACAATGTGTAATGTGTGTATGTGTGTGAAAATTCTGTACAATGTACATATTACTCCGTGATCATAAAATAAATGAAAGCTTTATAGTTTATGCTGGAAGTAATTTAATTTTCATAGTATTTCAAGACATTATATTACTATATATAAATAACATAATAAAAATAAAATTTGGACATAGGCAAGTACCCTACTACTCGTCAATTGTACATATGAACATACTAAAAGTACAAGAATAAGAAAATCCAAGCACAGAATTGTTGCGTCGGTCCATATTTTTCGATGAGTTTTCTTTGTTGAGGGTAAGTAGTTGCCATCTCATTATTTCTGCGCCTTCATGTGTAACAGCTTGGTACACTTTCAACTAGGGATGTCTTTATACTTGTATATGTATGTTACTTTTGGTATATGTATTTCGGATGTTTTGAATAACTATTTCTTGTGTATTTGTCTGTAGTTGAAGACATATGCACTTGTAATTTCCTCCAATTTAGCTGCTAGTAATTGACTAACCAGGTGCATAGTAGTCTCAAACCTTTTTTTCAAAACCTTTTGGAAAAGAGATAAATGATAAAATTAATAAAAAAGTTAGTTATAAAAATAAAATTCACAAAAATTAATTTCTGAAAACAACTTACTTCATTAACGGAACCAGTGTTCAAACACTATCGTCAGGAAAAATGTCTAAAACAAGCGATTTTCTAAAGCAAATAACACAATATACCTATTCAGCGAATAAGTATTTACTTCAACAAGGCTTGAGGTACAGTATAATGTATATATACTGTGCTTGAGGATTCTTTTCGTTGGCAAGTGACGTGGTCGCAAATAAAATAAAAAAGTAAAAAGGTGGTAAAGAAATGTAATATACACATAAAGTATCTACATAATTAAGTCTCTTCACGCGTGTCTGATTAAAGCAATTCGTTTTAATATACATAGATAAAAGAAAAAATGATTTTCTCAATTACATCAATATATGAAATACATTAAAGCAATTTTATTAAATTGTATGAAGACAATTAACGCTATCTACAATGGTACAGTCTTCGCGTTAATCTCAGAATCTATAAAATATAACATCACGCTATGACTTACAGGCGTGTAACACTAATCATTAAGGTTATAGGTATTTGATTCGCATTCGTCGGTTCGCGACCCTAAATAGTCTAGCCCTGAATAATTTTCCAATTTAAAAAGCTCATGTTCGCTGTTTTTATGAACAAGACTCAGCTATATAAGTTATATTAAAAATTAAATTATGGTATTAAAAATAAGATTATGGGATAAATAATATTAGCATACAAAGATTACATATACCTGGGTCCTATTTATGTACTTGTTTGTGTCTGACTTGTGTTCCTGAGCATGAAAGGAAAATCCCACTATCCCACTAATATTATAAATGGGAAAGTTTGGACGGATGGATGGATGGATCTTTGTTACTCTTTCACGCAAGAATCACTAAACCGATTGCGAAGAAACTTGGTATATAGATAGCTGGAGACCTGGATTAACGCATAGGCTACTTTTTATCCCGATATTCCCACGGGATCGGGACTTACGCGGGTGAAACCGCGGGGTTCTACTAATAAAAAATAAATTAAGGAGCAATTTCTTGAAACTTCACTATTTTAAAGATAAAAGCTATCTAGTAAAAAGAGAATCCATAAAAACTTTACACAAGTGTTTGTAAATATCGTTTAACATACTAACACGAAAAAATCATTTAGTAGAATTGAGATCTTTAGATAAGAGCTAACTGTACAAATTAAGATTCAAAACTGCCATTCGTATCCATGACCCTGTCAAAGAGGACATACCGGACCCATTCAAGCTATCTATACATACATACAAAATGCATGTTTTCCACCCAAAACTTCGACATGTATTGTAATACGACACAATGGTCCTTTCCGTCCCCAAAATACTCGTTCGGGGGTGGAGTAAAAGAGAGCACTGTACGAAAGAGATGCAAAACAAAGAATGGACATTAAAAGCGTCATCTTTTGTTAAAAGTAATGCAATTGTTTTACTTTGGTTTAAATAAGGGCTTTAAGACTGGGTGCATGTGCAGAATGCTGTCTTTATCGCGAGCTTGTAAGCAACGATGAATGAACTCGGAAGCGTGACATGCAGGAATAAATTACTTTAAAAGAATAAATAACTAAATTATCTAATAAGGAAACCATAGACATTGTTTTTTGTCTCTTAGAGGCTACCTTTTATAGCTTAGTATTTGGAAATATATGGAGCGATGTACAATCAGAATCTTGTGTCAACCACGGCGAATTTCGTCATCCACATTACTAGAATGAAACATAACTTACTTGCGACCCATATCGTTTAATGAGTCTGTGATGACTTTTCTTTTTTCATAAGTCTTTCTTCTCGATTTGCCTTACCGTCTCCTGCTTTTAATCACTCAATCAGACAATGTTTAGATGGATAGATGCAGTGAATGGTTGTATACAGCAGTTAGATGCACGAACTTCGCTAAGTAGCTTATAGAAATTATATGTGAGTGATTAAAATGGAAGAGAAAACGATTTCGTAAAATTCACAAACAGTCACATGGTCTAGTGGTTAGTGACCCTGACTGCTAAGCTAAGCCAAAGGTCGTCGGTTCGATTCCCACCCAGGACAAATAATTGTGTGTTGAGCACGATAATTTGTTCTGTGTCTGGGTGTAATTTATCTATAATATGTATGTATTTAATAATATATAAGTATGTTTATCAGCAGTCTGGTTACCATAGTACAGGCTCTTCCTAGTTTGGGATCAGACGGTGTGTGAGAAGTGTCAAATTATTCAAAGAAAAAGTATCTTTCAATGTAAAAAGGTGGCTTTGTATGTACTGAACTCTTATTTGGTGTTTTCATATGATATCAGAGCATATAAAAACGTACGTCATTTGACGGCACGGATGGCGCAATTTTTAGGTGGTCCCCTCGCCACTACGCTGCGCCGAGTGTTGTGGGTTCAAATCCCACACGGGACAAAAATTTGTGGGATCCACAAATAGTTTTCCAAGTCTGGGTGTTCTTTGTCTCCATTGTATGAATGTTTGTGAAGCCCCCCGCGACACAGGAATATTCCAAATGTGGAAGATGTCTATAAAAAAATTGTTTATTATGAAAGCACATTTTTGTTTGAGAAGAGTTTTCAATGATTCTGGTCTTTTTTTAGGTTGCATAATCGTGTAATCGTGTATTATCCCCCAACTCCAGATCGAAGAGAAAATATTAATAAACTAGAGATCGCGTGGTGGTCGAACTTCGACCATGGTTTTTTCATTGGCCAGTATAACTTGAGTTGTCATTGTCTAGACCTACTTACCATGACAGGTAATCACATATACTGGACGCGTGTAATTTCATTAAGCCGTTTTCACGTAATTTTTTAAGTTATAAGACATATTGTTTAAACATTTTAGCTTTCTGCACTTCTTCTGTACGATAGAAACTGTATATATTCCAAAATTCACCTTACTACATTCTTCGCGTATTAATATAATGATAACTAACCTATCAAAAGAACAATTGTAGAAGAGGATTTAAGCCATTTATTCAACTGTCTTGTTACTGCTAACAAACATGTAGCGAACCCTTAATATAAACCAACAAATTATCCCAAACAAAATAATCTGCAAAACTGCACCTAACATAAAGGTACAGCCACACTTACTAATACTATAAATAGTCTTGTCTCGACATGATTAATGTAGGGTGTGCGCATGATGGAGGTGTTATACGAACATAATTTTATGCCAAGTGAAGAAAACTTGAGTGATGGGGGTAACCCTACGCCTGTGTGGTCTACACTGTTGTTTTAATTAATTTTGGAGGGATTTTGAAAAATAACATCCAATTTGGGGTGTGCAGTGCAACAAATTAAGATTTGCTGTGTCATGACATTAATTTGCAACGTTTTCTTTTAATAACACAAAAAAGGATTAAGTCATTTATGGGGGCACAATACTAATATATCATAGACTAAAGTAAAGTTCATAACTAACATACGGTCAATTGCAACTCGTTTTCCATGGAAACTTAAGTACCACTATACTGTGACTTATTTAATGATTTAATGTGAAATGAAATCTGCGCTGGCCGAATGAATATTCGAACAAATTATACGAATACATTAACGGAAATATATTATGGAACGACAAAGTTTAAAAATTATTCTGAATATATATTTATATGTATATATATAATAAAAATAATTTATTTGTCAGAATTTAGTACATTAGGTATTACATTATGCGTATTACGTTTCTTATATGTTACCATTTCTGGTGTACAAATATTCTCTGGTTCATAATTTTTTATATGTTCTATATCTAATCTATATGTTAGAAGGAGGAAGGAAGAAGAGAAGAGAAAGAGAAGGTTCAAGGAGGTCTTGGCTTTCCTCACCAGCACAACAACGATTTTATAGTAGTGGTACTATTTAAACAGTAATCTTTTGTAGAGTGAAAATTCGACTGCAAGTCTGCGATACCCCTCCCAACATCCTAACAATTCACGAACAACAATTAAACGTTACTTTTGTACCACAGCCTTCCACTATTAAGTACTTAGTAATCGATATCTTTACCGTAATCATATTCACCAACAATCAACACATAATACATAAAAGCGTCACATAAGTGCGGATTAATTAACAAAAAGCCTTGTCTCCCCGTCGAGATTGCGGGAGGGGGCGTTCCGGTCGCTCAATGATTAACGAGCGACCGTTCCGCCGCGTATCGCATGATTAATATGTAACTACGCATTGTGCGTTAGTGTTCGCATGAGTGTGGGCGTACCTTAGTGTTTGGTGTAAAAAGTTTGTTTATGTATTCAGTGGTTTGTAGTCCTTTATGTACAAAGGATGCGTTTTGGCTTAGTTCTCTAAGCATTCCTTTGGGAACCGAAGTATAGAGCCAAATATTGAAAAGATGGTTAAAAATATTGGAGGGTCTATGACTAAGCATTGTTTACTAATGTCTTAAGTATTTTAATGATAATTCTTTTACAAAATATAATCCTTCAATTTCAAGTTTTTTAGAAAGTGCATTTTTTCCATAGTTTATAACGCGTGAGCCACACTTGGGTAGTTTACTTTTTGGAATGACTATATACAATATTAACTTTTTATCAACATTCTCTACCAGTCCACAATGCCCAAGTGTTTCAAAGATTTTGATAGACTAGCAGTTCCCACGCGGCTTCGCCCGCGTGTACATATTTATATATTTTTGCGCGGAACCCCAATTCTTTTTCAAAAATAAAACTAGCCTAAGTTACTCCTTATAAGACCAGCTATCTGCCAGCGAAAGTCCCGTGGGAATCGGTCCACCCGTTCCGGAGATTATCCAAAACAAACAGACAAACGGACAGACAGACAGACAAAAATTTTAAAAACTGATTTTTCGGCATGGGTATCGTGCAAATAACTGTATGAGTTTAAAAAATAACTATTATTTTGACATTACAAATAGCCACTTCAATTTTATGTATTTGTATTGAGTATTGATGTATTGATTAGGTACATGTAAGTTTTATGTTTTGCGATTGACATAACTTTAGAAATAAATTACTTTATATTATTATTAAAATTTTCGTAAATTAAACTGTTCAGGAAAAGTTTTCAATATTTACATCCATTATAATTAAGGCAAATAAATGCACATTTTTAGATGCGATATAATATACTTTAAAAAGCAGATAAAAGTTCTAAATATCGTGTACCTACTCGCTTAAAAATATTCGCCAGTTGAACTACCAGCTTAAAAATAATAAAAAAGTAGGAACATGAATGCCAGACTACGATTGCGCCCCTAATTCGTTCACATACCTTTCTAGACGGGAAGGTGGGGGTTGTTTCCACCCCTAAAGGAATTTCGGCCTTCTACATTCCGCCTGGTCATTCTTGGAGTCATAATTTTAAACGACACATGAGTTGGTATGTAAAATAATTGTTTTTGTCGTACATGTTAGGAATGTCCGACTATTTTATTTAATGGAAGTGCGTAGTTTATTGTTTTTGTAAGATAGTAGAAATAAGTTGGAAGCGAGGCTAACCTCTTTTCTGTTTCAGGTTCTGTGCGAAAACTGAATTTAGAGAATTATTATCAATGCATAGTTCATTCTTCAGTGGCTTTGTCAAGAGTTAGGCAATAAAGTTTTAGTTGAGTGGTTTTTTGTTTCACTATCAACACTATAAAATGGAGTTCAATGGAGAAGGTAGTGCACTTCACTATAGCGTGTATCACTTAAAATGGGCATCACTACAACATGAAAAGCCTGCCTGTCCTAAGAATATTATTAAGTTTAAACTTCACTAGAAAAAGTTGATTTAAGAATGCATTCCTAAATTTAATATAAAACTAGCGTTAAGGATTCCGAATCATTTTTACAACAAGGTCTAGCATGAAATGAGATATACTAAATTAAAATTTATGTATTTTTAGGGTTCAGTTCCACAAAAGACCCTTATAAAATCCCTTTTTTTGTCCGTCTGTCTGTCAAGTTGAAATTAACATGAAATGTCTGCGGTCCCTTGCGGGTGTAAAAATATCAAGTTTCTAAGTAAATTCTATCAAAAGATACGGCCATTTAAGTCTTAGATTTAACCAAATTTGAACATTTTGAAGTTAAATCAAAACCTATAGGGTACTTCCCATTGATCTAGAATCATGAAATTTGGTAAGACGAAAGGTCTCAGAGCGAAAGTAAAGGAAAAAGTCGTTAATTTGTTGTATTTCACTTAAAACAATATTTTTGTTATTACAAACTTATAGTTTGCGATTGGAAAATTGACTTATTCGTAAATCGATGTATGGGAGAATATTTCTAGAAGGGCAAAGTTAGGTTTGTCTTCGAGAATTGATATTCCCGAGATGGACGTACTATCTACATACAAGTTTTTTTGCATACGGAAGCCTCGGTGCGCGAGTCAGACTCTCACTTGCCCAGTTTTTTTAAGTGTCGCTCATCCGGGGCTTACGGCAACATAGAATTTAAATGTGGAAATATACCTTAACAAAATATCTAAAATCAAAATTGACCATATAAATATAAGTGACCATATCAGTAGGTGAATAACATAAAGGGGTTAGTTCGTTCTTTAGTAGGGGGTAGTTCGCCCCTCGTACTCTAATAGTACTTCGCTCATGGAATTTTGATGATCACTATTCTGCATGGTCATTGCCGTTTTCACAATTTCAGTCTTACCCGTATTCGTGTTAGGCACATATGGAGTCGGCTTTATTGACAAACAAATTTTAATATCACATACACAATTTACCTCAATGACAGCAGTATTCCATGCTATGAATTTTGCAGCATTTTTTCACAACAATAACACAACACAAACAACACTCCACACAGGCTGGCAACCTGGACATACCGGTGTAAGCTGCAAAACTTCAAGAAGGACGCGTCGCAGGCGCATTATTTGTGAAACAATATTTAGTATGTTTACATTATATGTTACAGCCTGACACAGCCTATAAGCGTCCCGGAAATTTGGGGTTTACAGGGCTTGCGTCATTTGACGGATGACGCGCACCAGTGTTGCCAGCCACAAATACATTACTTAGTTTATCTTTACATCAGTAGATCATATGACCTACTGAAATATATATGTAGATAAAAAATATATATTTATTTATTTATATGTGCGCATCTACGAGTACTCCACACGGTCACCGCTGAAAATCAGGACTGTTTGGCGCACAGCAACTTCTTTGCCGGCGCTATCAGCATCAAAGCTGAGCGGTGACCAATTTCAGTAAGTGACGTGCAAGTGCGTGCAAGGCAAGTGTCGCTCTATTTTGATTTTTTTTATTTGTATTTCTTTTTCTTCTAGTACTTCAATTTTTTACTACTTGTTTGATTGATAAGCACTTTTTTTGACGTCACTTAAGAAATAAATACTTTTTCTTTTCTTTGTTTCTTCTTTCTATTCGAGGGTTATCCTCGAATAGAAAGAAGAATTGTTGGTCGACTGGTTCGTATTGAAAAATTATTTTAGTGTTGGATAGCCTATGTATCGAGGAAAGTTACAGGCTATATAACATTGCGCTACACCGGAGCGGAGCAGTGACCATAAACGCAGGTGAAACTGCGGGGACGGCTAGTATTTGAAAAAGCGGTAGCTAAAAGCAAGTGCAAATCTTTGCCAACACTTAGTAACCGGGAAAAATACATTGCTATACGAAATATCTGGTTTATAGGAAAGTACAACACCAATACATTCACAATTCCCACCAAAAAATTTGAAATTATTCAGAACATTGGGGGTCAGCAAGTCACATTTACATTCCAAAAAAAATTACATCGAGTTGCTAAATCAACATTTCTTTTCTTCGTCTAAATAATGTATAATCAGACTTGTGATACCTATACCTTGCGATATTTTTCTTCATTTCTAGTTCCCCATTACCAACGTTCTTTTTTAATCAATTATCTGCTGGTGATGTTAAGAATTGCATAATTGCGAAAACTTCCAACGCTGTTGGAAGTGATTGCATAAACTATTACATGATCGAACCAATTCTCGAAGAATTATTTCCTACTATATGTCACATTCCAAATCACTCCCTTTCTTGCAGTGTATTTACGAAGTTTGAAAAGAGGCATAAATTATACTTTTACCCAAAAAAACCAACCCTACATCCTTCTCCGAGTGTCATGCCATTTCCGGATTGCCCTTTCTCTTTCAAAAGTTCTAGAACGCCTTGTGTATACTCAATTAAATTCATTCCTTACTAACAACATATCTCCAACAGTAATTGATTGGTTTCAAAGTTACCTGTTTGGTCGCAGGTAGTGTGTATTGGTATTGGTATTGGTATTGGTGTAGGGCTCTGTTTCCGCATTTAGACTCACAGACGGTCCATTATGCGTTCAGATTGGCTGACTAGTTGAGCCAGCCTAGCTCCTTCCAGAAGCACAAAAGCCTCCTGGGGCGTTCACAGGCTTCTAGGAGCGATCTCGCACCCGCGAGAATACTTGCCCGTTGTGTGGCCACTCCCTCGCACTCCAGGATAACGTGGGCGGCCGTTTCCTCCGCGTTGAGACATCCTCTGCATAGAGGACTGTCTGTCGCACTGATGGTGAATAGGTGCCGGTTTAGGGCTAAGTGGCCCGTAATTGTTCCTACAACTATTCTGATGTCGAGTCGGTCAAGACTGAGCAGTCTGCAAGTTAAACGTGGTGAGACCTCCGTCAGCACCAGTTTAGACTGCCTGCAGCCCGGTGTGTTGGCCCAGCGACCGTTATGCGCCTCACGAGTCCGTTGCCTTACCCATGAGCGAAGTTGATTGAAGGGAAGTGGCAGTAGTGTTGTTGGGCCTGCCACTGAAGTTACAGATCCCTTTCTTGCCAGCTCATCGGCGGCGTCGTTCCCGAATGAATTACTATGCCCTTTGATCCATTGCAGAATTACCCCGTTCGCAGAGGCTAAACGCTCTAGCGTCTGGTGGCATTCATAAATGAGACCGGAGTTCATGGTGTTGCCCTCCAGGGCCCTTAAAACGGCCATACTGTCTGACAATATTCGGATGTTGTACTCCTTTATGCCTTTTGACATGACCGCGGTCGCGGCGTAAGTTATTGCAACACACTCGCATTGAAATATGGAGCTGTGTTGACCAAGCGCCAGTGATATTTTTATATTTAGGTCTTGTGAGAAAATTCCGGCTCCTGTCCCTGACCCCATCTTGGAACCGTCCGTATAGATTCGCACTTCATGTATGCCAGATTGATCTCGGTCGTTTTCAAATAGTTGTATTTGATACTTCCTCTCGAAAATGTGTTGTTTCGGGATCCTGTCGCATGGGGCAGCGATTAGTGGTTGGTATTCCACTAATTGATTCCATAATTTGATATGGGGACCCTCTCGGTTATACCAGAGACCTAAGAGTTTAAGTCTGATGGCTGCCACAGCTGCCTCCTGTTGTATATACAGGTCTAGTGGGGCTAGATCAAGAGCCACCTCTAGGGCGGTTGTGGGAGTTGTGCGCATGCAATTAGTGACGGCAGTACATGCTAGTCTCTGGAATTGCTGCAGTTTGTTTCTGACAGTGCTTAGTTCCGTTCTGTGCCACCAGGCAATAGCACCGTATGTGATGATTGGCCGTATAACCGTTTTGTACAGCCATAGTGTGATTTTCGGTGATAATCCAGCTTCTGCCGAGGAGTCGCTTGCATTGGCAGAATATAATGCAGGCCTTATTTATTTTTGCGTCCAGGTGCCTGTTCCATAGGAGTTTACTGTCCAGTATCACTCCTAGATACTTGACCTCCTTGGTAAGGGCTAGACTGGTGTCAAATAGTTTAGGTAGTCTCAGTTCTCCTAAACTACGTTTATTTGTGAACATGATTAACTCCGTCTTTGTCGGGTTCACTGTTAGGTTGTGTTTTTCACACCACTGCTCTACGACCTTCAATGCAGACCTCATTTGGTCGCATACCACACTCTCAAAGCGGCCGCTGATGAGGATGGTCAGGTCGTCCGCATAGCCCACTGTGAAGAATTTGCGGTCATTGAGCTGGGTAATGAGCTCATCGACCACAATGTTCCATAGGAGAGGTGAGAGGACTCCACCTTGCGGACATCCTCTGGCCACCACCCCTCTTGATGTGTTATTCACAGTAAATTGTATAGCTCTGTATCTGAGCATGCTGTCGATCCATCCCGCAATTGTGGAATCGACCCCATGTCTTGACAGAGCCTGGCTTATGCTGGTGAAGCTGGTTTTGTCAAAGGCACCTTCGATGTCGATGAAGGCTCCTAGGGTTGATATTTTGCTGTTTAGATTGCCCTCTATATATGAAACGACTCGATGTAAGGCAGATTCTGTTGATTTGCCCATCGAATAAGCGTGTTGGTTGGGGTTCAAGGGGTAGCTGACTAGTGCAGTGCTCCTTAATTCCCTGTCTATTAGTCTCTCCAGCACTTTAAGTAAGAATGATGTGAGACTGATGGGTCTAAATGATTTCGGTTGTGTGTAATCTCCTTTGCCGGGTTTAGGGATGAAGATTACTCTGACTTCTCTCCATTTCAAAGGGGATGTAGCGGTGGGCCACGCAGCTTACGTAGATGATCTGGAGGTGGTCTATTAAGGACCCATCGCACCATCTTAGCAGGCCTGGGAAAATACCGTCCAGTCCTGCCGCTTTGTATGGAAGGAAGCTGTTGATCGCCGAATTTAATTTTTCATGATTCACGATTTTTCGGGCGGTGGTCCAGTCTGAATCACCTGGTGTATTTTCTCCACTGTCTTCCCATGTGTCCTTCTCATTTGATATTCGGCATCCTGGGAAGTGGGTTGTCATTAACAGTTCTGAGGTCTCTGAATCTGTTTTTGTATACGTCCCATCAGGTTTTTTCAAGAAGCCAAGGCTGTGTCCTCTTTCACAGCTCATAATGTTCTTGACTCTGTTAGCCTGATTGTTGTTATCAATGTTAGTACAGAAGCTTCTCCAGCATTCAGTTTTCCTGGTTCTGATCCGCTTCTTGTAGTGATGTCGGGCCTGCTTAAATGCTTCCCAATGTTGGTCAAGTCGAGAGTTCTTTGCTTTATTAAACAACTTCCTAACCTTGCGGCGTAGTTTCTCCAGTTCCGGTCCCCACCAGTAGTGTTTACTGCGTGGTCCCGTTCTGGGGGTCGAAAGTGGGCATGTTTGTTCGAAGCAAGTGATCAACGTAGTAGTAAGGTTGTCTACATGGTTATCAATATCCGCTGTGGTCCCGTGAGCATTTGGCAGATCGATATTTTTCAAACAATCCGCGGTTACTTGCTCATACTTACGTACATCCATCTTGCGAGGATTTCTTCGGGGTTCGGGCGGTGTGAGAGTCATCTTTAAGTCAAATTTGATCCAACGGTGATCCGAGCACGACGCCTCATCCGAAACATGCCAATCCGAAATATATGATGACGCGTACTCACTGGCTAGTGTTAGATCTATAACTGTTTGGGCTCTCGATGTAACGAATGTTGGTTCTGAGCCGTTATTGATTACGTTTAACTTAGTGGTAAGTAAGAAAGAAACAAATTCCTCACCTCGTTTGTTGTTGATCTGGCTGCCCCACAGCACGTGATGGGCATTGGTGTCAGCTGCGATGATAAGTTCCCGTCCCTCCCGCTCGCAATTACTTACTAGCGCGGCCAGTTCAGGGGTGGGGATGTCTGCGTCGCCCGGCAAGTAGGCCGACGCCATCACCACGTCGGGTAGGCCTGAGGAAGGTTCCCTGAGCCTGATGGTAGTTAGGTCTCTAGAACAGAACTCGGTCATTAAGGTTGTGTTCGCATTTTTCGGTGCGAAAATACATGTACGCGGGTTGTCAATAGTAGTGTCAAGAAGTAATTTACCTCCGATGTTGCTTAAGCCGCAGATCCTGCCCTTCCTAATCCACGGCTCCTGGATTAGGGCTACGGTCTTGGTGTTGACCTCCAGCATTCTGCGCAGGTTAGCCGTTGCAGTCTGGCTATGCTGGAGGTTGGTCTGAAGAGCAACGAGGTTATGGATGGGGGGAGCTGGCAGCGCCATCTTCGCTGTCCAGTACATCCTCATCCAGATCGCTCTCACCCTCCTTAGAGAGACTCTCTACTGGCGAGTTCTCCCTCGGTGGGCTGGTCCGGACGCTTGACCCCTTACTGGGGCCAGGTTGGCCTTCGCCTTTCGCGCCGCTGCCTAGGTCTCCGGAGACCTCCTGGGGCTTAGCCTCAAGGTTCGGCTGCGGTTGAGGGCGGTCGTCAAGGAAGCGAACGTAGAGATTACCGAATTTATAGTAAACTCTACGCTCGCTAGCCCTGAGTTTCGACGCGTCCTCTTCGGGTATACCGAGTACCAGGAACAGACTTTTCTTCTCTACCTGGGGCTCGGCATGGTAGAGTGCCCAGTTGGACACGTTATATTGTCTGTTATGACACGTCAGCCGCATGCGGATGCGGTCCAACGTGTCCTCGGGACCTACCTGTGGCACCAGGAGTCCCGCCTTGATGCGCTTCGGAATCTCAGACTGTCGTTTGACGATCAGTCTGGTTCCGTCGCGCGGTGTTTGCACCTTGGCCACGGCTTGGTGAAGCCATCGAAGGGCATAGTCATCATTGCACCACATCTTGAGGACGCCCTCACTGTGGAAGGCCTTCCCCCTGAACTGTGGCGCAACGAATTGGCCACCGGATGTACCGGGCGCGAAGATCTCGTCGTCCAGCACATCCTGCAGCCGACCCTCCACGGCTTCAGCCTGCTCTTTGGTCAGGTCGTGGTACGGCTCCAACATTACGGCGACGCAGTAGTCGTTTGACTTTAAGGCGTCGGAGTAACTAGTGGAGCCTTTGGTGGTGAGCTGGGGTTTTTGGCGCTTACCGCTGGCTGGTGGAGTAAAGGAATCGTCTGGACGATTCCTTTTGGTGGGTTTGATTTGGCCTGTAGCTTTACCCGCTTGGTTAGCGTTCCCAGCTTGTTTAGCCCGTCCAGGTCGATCCTGCCGTGGGGATGCATTCGCGGCAGCAGGCTTCGTGACAGCCGGTGGCGTCCCCGCAGGAGCTCTTCCCTCGGCTAGGCTACTGCCTTTGCCATGGGTTGGCGCATCACTGACGTGAACATCGTGGGGCCTTGCGGTCCCTTCAGCAGCTTCAAGCTGCTTACTACCACCTACTGCCAGACGCCGCTTTCGCTTTGCTTCCGCCCGGGTTTTCGCCCTTCTGGCCTTATGGTTCTGGTTGGACGGGATCTGTTTTTTGGGAACCCTCTTCTTCTTCACGCCCACAAGGTTCCAGCAGGGTTCATCCTGATTGGATCCTATGGGCATGGGCATTGCTGCCTTTAGAGATGAGAGGTCCATGGTCGACCCTGGCATTTCACTCTGGTTGGTCACCTGAGGAACTGCCGGTATTTCGGATGGCGCTGCATTCGGGTTGTTTGCCCGAGAAGCTGCCGGATTGGAAGGCGATGCTGCATTCGGGTTTACCACCCGAGAAGCTGCCAGTTTGAATAGCGGCGCTGCATTCGGGTTATCCACCCGAGAAGCTGCCGTTGTGGAGGCTGACGCTGCGTTCGGGTTATTCACCCGAGAAGCTGCTGGTAGTTTGCTTGGCGCACCACCTGGGTTATTCACCCGGGGCGCAGCCTTGGATTGTTTCCTGGAAGGAGAATTTTTGATTTCTTTAGTATCCATGCGTGTTGTGTTTAAGATTCGTCTCTTCGTCCTTCCACCCTCCTTGGAGCCCTCAAGTGGGGACGTCGCGGCAAAAGGCACGCGGGCGCCAGAAGTAACGAAGAGATATAGAGCTCCTACCCTAGTGGAAAACAGGCCGAGCTGGGCAGGAAGACACAGTCGTCCCGCCCGTCGTCTGCCCCCACAAGGAAAGAGCTCTCGCCTGGCGGCCCTCTGACGGGTCGTCGCAGCCGATTGACTGAAGGTGGCTAGCCTCCAGCCTCCCGTGTCAGGAGAAATCCGGGCCAAAGCAGTGTGTTCCCTTTCAGCTCAACTACCAGGACACCTTCTTCCCCCCATACGGGTCCCCGCATACGGCACAAACATGCGGGTGGTTGCCCCTCCCCCCCCCTCACCGTCAGTCTTAGTTGATGATGAGTCCGCAGGTATCAACCACATACTACCCGCAGAGGGTTTGCGGAAGGAAAATAGGATGGGTAAGGTGGGATATGGGAGTGCGACTGGATGTTTCAGTTACTTCTGTTTCATAGGGAACCAGATCAAAAACAGGCGGCAACCGCGGGAAGGAAAACTCTCCAGACTTGACATGGGGATCTACACGACCTGCGCTCGCTCCCATGGCCATTCGCCGTGCACGTCCTCCGGACAGGAGGCCATGCCAGGGCTGGATCTGTCCCAGGCGATCAGGGCCTTTTGGAACAAACCCAACCCCGCCCGCAGGTAGTGTGTGCGCTTTGAAGAATCCTTTTCTTCATGGTGTTATACGTCTGCTGGCATGCCGCAGGGTAGCGTTTTATCTCCTTCACTTTTCACCATTTTTATAAATTCTGTCTCCAAGTCATTAGCTTCATCCTACCAAAGATGACGCTAATGACTCGGACATAGATATATGCAGATGACTTTCAAATTTATACGCAAGCACCGTTACATAAATTGACTGAAGCTTTTACCACTATTAGTTTGGATTCGACGCGCGTGTCTTAATGGGGAAATCAATATGGACTGGTAGTGAATCCTTCTAAGACTCAAGTTATTGTTGAGGGCAGTCATCATGTTTAATGGTACCGCATTACCAATGAGCGCCAGCGTTAAAAATCTAGGATTTTTCGTTGATAATACCTTATCCTGATATCCTTATCGTGAGGTCAGTCGGAAATTGTTTGCATCGGCAGGTTCCTTTCGAAGACTAGGCAATTTTCTGCTAACGGTCACTAAAATTGCACTAGCGCAATCCCTCCTTCGTCCTATCCTTGACTATGCTAATTTCAGTTATCTCGATATCACTGAGGAGCAACTCAATAAACTAGACCGCCTTCAAAACTTTTGTATTAGATTTATATTTGGATTACGCAAATATGATCATTTATCTGAATTTCGAAACCAGGTCAAGTGGCTCCCAATTCGCCTTCGACGGAATACGCATATTCATTCTATACTTCTATTTCATCCCTGTACTCGGACCTATTAAAAGGAACGCTTTGTTTTCCTCAATGACACATTCAAGATCCTTGAGGTCGTCCGAATCATTGGAACTGGCAGTGGCAACTCACTGTACCAAGTTTTACGATAAATCATTTACTATGCTGTCTGAATATGGAATGCTCTGCCAAAACTATTTATTAGACGTGCCAAAACTTTGCCTGTCTTTAAGAACATAATCAAAGAACATTACCTGACTTCTTAATCTATTATTTGCCTAAAACATATTCTGTCTGTCGTATACATCTGTAATTCCTATATCAATATTATATATTTATATACATATGTTTGTATATATTAACTATGTGTATATATTTACAAAGACTGTAAATTTGTATTTTTAGGACTGACTGTATATACATATATGTTCAATTACTTTTATTATTTACTTTTTATCCATATCAAATGCTATAAGTAAATTATGATTCTTTAAAGAAAAACTCGTATGTCATCCATTTATGGTCGATTTGTCCATCCAAAGATTGCCTGGAAGAAATTGCTTTCAGCGACAAGGCCGCCCTTTGTACATATTCACCTGAAGTACAATAAAGCGTATTTCTATTCTTTTCTATTCTGTTCTGTTGGGGAAAATATTAAAATTTAAACTAAGAGTCCGTCTCTACACTATTAGCTAAAGATATGCGCAGAATGTGGACGTACACTTGATATTTTACGGCACTCGTTTTAAGACACATTAACACTTTAACAAATTATTGTATTTTGTAATTAAATGTAGTGGTTATTATATAGTATGGTGGATATTAATATTATATGTGGTATAAGATCCATTTCCTGTCCTAGGGAAGAGGGACCATGTTCTAATTTTTTGATGTTACCGTTGGATCCTATTTCGCTACATTTAAGTATATTGGATTCAATATACAATGATAAGGATTGCAAGTACCGTTAAGCAGAAAAGTGTCTTTGAGTGACTTTTACAATGGATTTTTTTTTATCATTTCAACTTATTCTCTTTTAATCCCATTAGTTGACAGGAACTAAGTGTACTACCATTTTAACAGATTTGTCTTTCAAAATACTGATCAACTCGCATTTTTATAATTTTATTTTTTGTACCTGAAATAGTTTTTGGGATTATACACATTGGTAACACAAAATATTCATTAACGGGATCCAACCAGAAGGTCAATTTTATATTTTTAATAATGTTTTCCACGCAACAAAAGAACACTTTCTCTCAATGTCATCTTGAAATGAAAATATATTCTTATTGTATATTTTATTATAGCCTAATTTTTTTTTTTATTTGGGCCGTAAGCCTATGTAATTTAAGTCTACATGACTTAGAAACAATACAATAAAAAAATATTTTCATTTACCTATGGGAAAATGACGTTTATTAAAACTCAAAAATATATATATTTAGAAATAGCTAATTTTAACAGATAACAAGTGAAGTATTGCCAGAAGGCGGTCCTTTATTTATTTCCTGCAAATAATTTAGCTCAGTCGGCAAATTTGTGAAATTCTCTCAAAGAGCATTACGTTTCCGCATTGTCGGGGAACAAACAGAATGGCGGTAACATTCGGCCAGACTAATTACATTAAAATCACCAGCAGCGTCGTACTAAATCACTGTACCTATTATGTACTCGCCGAGGTCTCATCCGCGCTGCCGTCCGTACACCCGCCACGGACAAATGTATAAATATTCTAAATATACTGAAATTCCCTCTTTCAAAACATATACGCAACAACCACAAGAACTTCATTGAAATCGCATCCTTATTTAATCTAAAATAAAGTTGAAATTTATTTTAATTACGTTTGATAATACTGCGTTCCATATTTGGTAGGGACAGTCCTTACAATCCTTTCTGTTAAACTATTCTCTTTGAATAATTGCCGCATGGACCTGAAGGGTTAGAGCGTATTCATGCTCAGACCCACCATTGTGGTTAGGGCCCACGGTACCTAAATATTCGTCCATGTGAGCGTCTGTGTGTGTCCCCGTCTGCACTGGACAATGTGCATACATGCTCAACGACGGGTGAATGTCTACTGAAATGATTAATTGGGTATTACGGTTCCAAGTATCGATAAAATTCATGTTTATGTACTTTTAATGATATAAATGTATGTATTGTTGTGATTTGACCTTTCACTTTGAATATAAATATCACAATTTGGTATCTATTTGACGGTTTTATTGTTGTTTTTTATATCTTGAATGTTAGAAGATGATTGAATGATGATGTTGATAATATCGTAAATAACATTGCTTACTATTTTATATCGATTGATTGAACACTCCAATTTTTTCAGGTATTTTTAACCATGTTCTTTAAAACCCCCATAAGCTCCCATAGCTTATACACACCATAATAAAAAACCCGGAGTTTCCCGGAGGCTCTTGCAATAGACCCATTTGTCCGTCACAAATGCGTGTGGTTTTAGTCAGTTCCATTCCGACATACCACTTCACCGTTAGCTCCGGTGAGGAGACGACCCGTGGGGGTTCCACACGAAAAAAAAAGTGTGAAGAAAGCAATATTTAAATTAGTGAAGAGTTTGTGGGGAATATGTGTGCATTTTTTATTTATTTTATTGCTTATTAATAACTAATATTGCGCAACATTTTATTGGTTTTAGGGTTGGCAATGCGTACCTTGAGAGGATTTCGACGTAAACCATTGTTTATGTTTAAAACCTCTCAAGATGGTAGCTAGTGGCGCTTGCCCACTGGTAAAACGCTAGGAGGAGGACTGGCGAAGTGCCATCAGCCGTTTTTGACGCTCCCTCCTATTTATGGAGCAGTATGTCAGACCATGTGGTTTTAGTAAGTTTGATTTCGACCCATCGCTCTGCCGATAAACCGACTAATGTTAACAGCCAGTAGGGGGCTCCACACGCTGAAAAAACGTTATACCTGATAGTAGTATATACCGGTAATGTCATACTACGGTCACAGATCACTAAGTAGTTACTACGGTGATAAGCATACGGAGCGTATGCTTATTAGCCCTCTTAGTGGTACGAAAAAGTTTTAGTTATAATAACTGGCAATGTGCCGTATATCCGTATCCGTATCCGCGGATATCCGCTTTAGAAAAAAGCTCTGTATCCGTGTTACTGTTTGGCGGATCTTGAAAGGATTCTTTTACATTATTATATTTTATAATGTTTATGAAATTTTTTATTTATTTTTCTAGAATTAAATATCTAATGGAGTGTGTTACCAATATTATTAACAGTTATAAGGTACTATTTGACTATCTTTATATCGAGATCAAACCCCAAATCTTTGTGATACGTGTAATAAAATAATTATAAAAACAGATACAGGCAGTGAAAGTCGAAACTTGTCGTGTTATAAGTCCCCGACGTCTACTGTCCTTGCTTGCAAAGCTTGAGATTCGTATCCGTATTCGCAGATCTAGACTAATAATGCATATTCGTATCCGCGGATAACGATACGGCACATTATTGAAAATAACACGAAAAGATGCGATTAAAGGGAGAGATCCGTTTCACAACAACGTAGAAGTGTAGCAAGCGTAGCACTAGTTACATTATGCAGCACATTATGCAGTGTATGTAAGTGTCAGAATTAGAACGTCACGTCCGAAAACTACCATTTAAGCGCGACTTGAACCATAATTGTAACGAATGTACACAAGTTTGTTTTGGCTACGAAGCATCTGTCCCCAGGGCGCTCTGGCAAGTAATCAACTATCTTAGATATGGCAGATTAATTTATACAGATTGGAAGTTTAGCAAGCATGAAAAAACTATTCACTTAGAATGAAATATTTTTAATAGCTTTTTTATTTACCAAAAAGAAGATTTCGGCTAGAGTTTAAGAGTTCCGACTGAGGAAGTGTCTCCACTCTACAGAACACTTCAGTTATTCAACAATAACGAAACAATATTGAATACGAAGTCCAGAGAGGGGTTTGTCAACAAATGAGACATAAAACTGATGTTTTGAAGTGCATAAAGGCTCATCATTAGATGGGTAGTGATAAGAAATAGATAATAGAGAAAATTTATAAACTTTGTGACACAGCTTAAGTGAGATTTCTGTGCAAAAAGCTCAGCCAGGAAGAAATTCGACGTTAATTATGAAATTACATAGCGATAATAATAAACCTTCGTCGAAGGTAGGGGAAAAACTAATCCCAAAATTTAAAAAAAGAAAAAAGAAAATCGACATTCCAAATACAAAAATAGCATGCTCGTAGAACGAAAAAAAAACAAAAAAACGCACCGCTGAAACCATCAGGTAGTGTACCTCTATGCTTGAATGATAATAAAGATGTTTGACGAATATGTGTAGGAGGAGGAGGTCATAATTATACAACGTACGTGCTACATTGTATTAATGCAGGATATCTGAGAAGTCTAGTGGCGTGGGCTGGAGTAAACCACGTCTGCTCGCCGTGTGCAAGTTTGTTAAAAAATAAAGTAACAACACACTGAACTATCTTTTAACAAAAACCTCGAGACGATGTTTAATCGGAATGGAATTGAATTCGTAATACTACAGATACTTTCGAGATGTCAACTGCGCTACCCAGAGCCATAGGATATTGAAATTTTCGGAATACATGTTAGGCGACGTAAAAGACCGTCGAACGGAATTTTGAGGAATCACGGCGTGATAAAATGAAATTTAATTACCACACTGAACTACCTTTTAACAAAAACCTCGAGACAAGATGTTGAATTCGAATGGAATTGAATTGGTAACACTACAGATACTATCGAGGTGTTATGCCAACTGCGCTACCCAGATCTATGGAATATTGAAATTTTCCGAATACGTAGAACGTAAAAGGCCGTCGAAGGGAATTTTTATTAATCAAGGAACAATCCCTACATATTATAAAATAAAGTCCCCCGCCGCGTCTGTCTGTCTGTACCCGATAAACTGAAAAACTACTGAACGTATTTTCATGTGATTTTCACCAATAGACAGAGTGATTCATGAGGAAGGTTTAGGTGTATAATTTGTTAACGTTTTGTGTAAGAAATATGATGATTGTTAAACATGTCTCTACTACCCGTGTGAAGCCGGGGCGGGTCGCTAGTAAAATAATATTTTATTATCTCACTTGTTTTCTCCTCAATATAAGAAAATAATTTGAAGGGGTAGGCCCTTCAAATTGTTTCGTTTAATTTTAAACCCTTTTAAGTAGGAGGTTCTCAATTCGAAAAATATTTGTTACCTTTAATACATCATATAAAACCATATAGCGTTTTCGACAAGTAAACTTACCACAGCAGCACACCACAAAGTTCACCTTTGAGTCAGTTGGATAAAAACATAAAATCGTTAATCATCATAAAAAAAAAACTGCTACTAACTAGTAAGTACTAACTATTTAGTCTGTTTATCTCTTACTGTTTCTCAGTCATGAGTAATAATTCTTTAAAAAAAAACCGACTTAAAAAAAACTATTCCATAAGATTCCATAAGACTTATATGGTTTTCTCATGGATACCATTGTCAGAACTGGTCCAAACTGAAAAGGGACCACACGGAAAGCTTTCAAATTAAAAAAAAAATCATTAAAATCGGTTCACCCAGTCGAAAGTTCTGAGATAACAAACATGAAAAAAATTCAGTTGAATTGAGGACCTCCTCCTTTTTTAAAGTCGGTTAAAAATAAGACAAATTCGGTACATGTATCATTCATCCCAATTACATCCCTTTTAATACTAATGTCAACACTTTGACCCGACACGAAATACTTTGAATAGATATTCATGAGATACATCCCGAACCGGTCCAGGTTACGCGCTCTCAATTGCCTTGGTCAAGTCAGGTCAAATGTTATTAAGGGATGCTGTGATGGTCAAAAGGTAAAGGGTCAAATAAGATGAAATAATTTATTTAAAGCTGTACCTTTCAAAGGGTGAATTTAAAATCTTTATTAGACTTTTTTAGTATATTGTAATTTTGTAAAAAACATTATAATGTTTTGGTAGAGTAATGGTTAAAAAAATAAGCGAACCAGTAGACATACAAAAGATTAAACATTTAACACCGAGATGTCAGTTCGATTTGGAGACGCCCGCCTGCACAGTTTCCTCCACCCAGAGAACCACTGTTGAATAATATTAGCGTAAAATTGTATTTAGCTAAAGCTTTTCTGGAGGAAGATAGTGAAAAAGTGACACAGATGTTGCGAGTGTTTTAGGTAGGTGAACACTTACCGTCAGGCTTACAGTGTGATGGTTTAAAACATTAGCTGACCAAAACCAAAATATCATAATTTTATTACATTTATTATTCATCTTAAATTCTATTCTAATTGTGTTCTTTAAAGCTGATTGAAAAATTTTATTTTTATGGTAGTATTACTAAATATCTTAAAAATTCGTGATCTGGGTAGAAATGCCACACCCAGCCATTCACTTAAATGTATCCAGAGTTGCTTAACTGTCTTAGTCTATCTATGCGCAATCAGTTTCCTAGTCAAGATCAAGTTAATTGTTGAAAATCAATTATCTGTTTCAACGTCCATACAGTTTGAGCTCTTTCCAATACAGCTTTTATCTTACTACAAACGTGGTATATTTCTAAAAAACTATCAATGTATAACGTGTCTTTCTCATCTTCTGGATATTGAGGCTCAGGCCGTTAATATCCCAGTCACTAATTGCAAAAAGAAAACAAGTCTAACAGGTTATAAGTACGGGATAAAAATGTCTGGGTATTTTTCACCGGGTAATGGCGGCGTAGACCGTTTGAGGGCCAGGGAGGGAGTGCGTGGATATTTCTTTGAATACATTTTTTCCACTGTCTTCTATGACAAAAACATTACTAAGTACATCTAAACTACCTACTGGAAAATTGTAGTAATCTTCTAATTTAATAGATATACTTACATTAATTAATTATCAGTTTAATATGGTTCTGGACTAACGGCGACAAACCAGTGCATGTCCTATGTATCTCTGCATTATTTCACCCATAGATATATAGATGATGTAATAAAATAGATTACATAAAAAAGGTTTGATTTCTTTTCTTCAGAATCCTTCAATCCGAAATTAACAATGTCTATTTCGTTATTCACTGGCTTTAAACACTTGACATCAGAACGAGACTAAGTATATAAAGTTTAATACTAAACTCTAGGTATATCTCCTCTCGAATTCCGTAACATGTGAAATCACCTCAAAAACTTGATCGCAAATCAATAGAAACAAAACTAGAACTAAAGACCGCTAACCAAACCGAACACTTGTACCAACTTTGCAACTCCAACATTTCATTCCCAAGTTCGGCCCTGCGCATTGGCCGAACGAACCCTTTGGTTCCCCCCTCCCTCCTCGCTCGCAACCCGCTCACCGCCCGCCGCCCCCCTAGTTTCCGAATTAATTGCAATCAAAAGGAAGGACACGAGTGTAGTCCACCCCTAACTTGGTGTGCCATGTTGAAAATTTGCCCGACGATTGTGGCTGTGTGCGAAAATACTTACATGTGTGCTATCAGTTGCGTATCCATATTTATGCATATGTGTGCGTGATTTGCACGCAATGGCGTACGGACAGCCGTTTGTATCTGACTAATTCTCTAAGCATAACTTCGTAAACAAACTTAAACAATTGCAACAAGAAATTTAAAAAAATATTAACTCACGGTCTTAATGAACTTTTGAAGCCAAATTTGTTAAGTATAAGTAATTACTTAACTTTACACTGTTTATTATTTTTTGATTTTTATTATTATCTAACAAGATTGTCCGTGGATCATATAATATTATATTATGATATAAACTTTAAGTAAATCGATCACAGATAAAAATGTATCTAATAGGTTTGCCTGAAACAAGTTTGTATTTTTTTAAACCTAATATGGCACAAGCCAGACTTTTAGCCAGATCTTTAGTCGGTTCAAAATTTACCTCATTTCTATGTTTCAGTTACAAGTAAAAATTACCCATAGTGTTGTCTTAATATATTAAAGCAATGCAGTTCCTTCAAGTGATTTGAGACAGAACGTCTCACCTACCCTACCTACCTGTCCTACCTCTCTTTTCTATTCGACTACTAAACGTTTTCTACAAGAAATTTATTGTTTAAAAAGTTTTGCAACTACATTAGTTGCAAAATTCCTTAAAAAGCAATTGAAAAATGTGGTCATATTAGGATTATTATCATGCATAGCGGACATTTGCCGCATAGCTAAGTAGATTTTTTAGTAGTCATAACAACTTATTATTTATAATTTTCACTATATTTTTATAATTTTATTAACATTCACGGCGTTTATAACCTATACTCCTATAGTTGTATACTTTGCTACCCTTTTTTTATGAAACAATGTGAACCAATCCAATTTTATTTAAAATTATTCTTCTTCATACAATGGTAGTCATTCAGAGCTGACATTCACTTCAGTTTATTATTTATTTTATTGTGTTTTAATGAAATGTACGAAAATTTTTAGTTCCGTTTAGTGCCAATGAAAATCCACGATTGTTCTGTTCCAATGAAGATGACCTTTGTTTTGTATCAAGTCTCACGCAATAAAAGGTCAAAATATATTATTGTAGTGGCTGAACAAAAAATGTCTTCAGCCAGTTTCAAGTGATGAGTAGCTATGGGGATAGCATTAGGATGCTGGTTAGCATTAGCCATTGTCAATTTTTTAACTAACTTTACAAAGTTCTTAGGTCGTTCGTAATTAAACTATAATTTTTTTTTCTTTACGCCATATTAGTTTTTCATCATTGTTTTTAGTTGTATAGGTCAAAGTAATAAAGCTTTGTTTTGCATTTACCAAATAACGGTCATTGTGGGTTGATATTGCAAAATGATGTCCATTTTTTTTGTTACTGTTTAGATACGAGATACATATCAGATATGGGTATTTATCGATATAAGGCTAGCTGAACACCATTAGCAAATATCGAGAAAGCATATAGGTACACCTCTCATATAGGATTCTGCGAAACTACATTAATATTTCAGAGTCGGGCCAAGTTTGCGGTCCTTTCTAAACAGCCCTTGGTCTTCCAAAGTTATTCCAACTTTGTTGCAAACTTTGGGAAGCTTTTGGTGGGGTGTGTAAAGATTACAGTGGGGAGGCGCCTTATCTTAGTTTCGTGTTAGTTTGATAATGAAAGTTGTTGTGTTAAAAATTTAGCCTGGGGTAAGTGAAGGTTATGTTTTTTTCTTATAGAAAGAAGAAGAAATTATACAAAGAAGCATTGCATGCATAGCCTAATTGTAACTGGTTCACAGCGCATAAAGGCACTGCCAATAACTTTGATTGATTAATATTTTTATACTCTGCTCGCGGAAAAGGCAAATAACTAAAATATTTTTAAAATACACTGGTTTTTTTACTGGGTTTTCCAGTCTTTACACACAAGTAAGAAATAGTAAAAGAAATAAACACCTGTGGATATGTTTAAAAAAACAGTAATTATGAAAGACCCGTAAATGAAAATTTAATAAAATATTTAAACAGAATTACCTACTTTAGGCCTTATGTATTATGTATTGCGATATGCTCAGGGGCGAGCTGGTATCAGGAAAGAAGGACCTGGTTTCCTAGAGAGGGAAGTAGGAATAAAAGATTATGCGAAGCAACTTAGGTTTTTACTGAAACCTTTAAAATATTTCATTCACTTTTACAAGGAAAACAACAAATAACTTCAACAATCGTATCACGTAAAAAAATATATCTTAAGGCTCCGTGTGTCAGCACGGACAACCGTTCCCCAAGGCTTCTCAACTGGGAGTCCTCTTGTTTTGTCATCGTTCCATTCTCTAGATTATTTCAAATACGAATTAAGATCTTGAGCACGAAGTCGCCAGCCAGACTTCCACGCGTCCAAGAAGTTTTATTCATCAATCCACGAAGGTTGCAAGAGGACGCGCGGAGTCCAGTCATCACAGTATCAAGGGCATCTAGAAGAAGATCATCATGACCCTCAAAGTCTTCTTATTAAACCCGTAAAACACACAGGTTAAATAAGAGGACTTTGAGAAGGTTTAATAGGATGCAGATTGACATAAATGCACGAAAGTTTTATCTGGTAACGAATTTCAATTTCAAAACGTTAACACCGTGTACCACTGTCGTGCTTAAGCTACGATGGGGTAGATTCCCGGGACGAGATGCAAAATGCCTCGTGGGACAGTATTGAGTTTTTCTACCAACAAGTTGCAGTTTACGGCGATTGAGGTTATGCCCAATATTAGCATTAGGCTTGCTACACACAGAGTTAACATAAGCTAATCTTGAGTGCTTAGCACATCCTAACGGAGAAAGAGCGTGTTGCTTATTTTATATATGTTAAATGTAGTTTCATGTCCAGTCTAGGTTTAACTTATAACAATTGAACCTTAATTATTTCGTCAGCTGAATCGATTTTATTTATAACTAGCAGTTCCCGTGCGGTTTCGTTCGTGTGTACATATTTTACGCGGAACCCTTATTCTTTTTCCAAAATAAAAGTATCCTAAGTTACTCCTTATAACACCAGCTATCTACCAAAGGTAGACTAAATCGGTCCAAAGGTTCCGGAAATTAGCCGTAACCAAACAGACAGACAAAAATATTAAAAACTGATTTTTAGGCATAGCTATCGCGCAAATAACTGTATGAGCTTAAAAAAAACTATTATTTTAACATTACAAACCGGCACTTCAATTTTATTTATTTGTTTTGATGACAACCAAAGTTGATCACAATTATCATCTAACTTTCACAGTCCCTTGTGATTACGTATTTGCATTTCAGCAATAATATATTATTCAAATCATCTTTTTTTTTAAATTATCATATTTTCAATAGGCTTCGTTGACTGCCAGATGAAATTCCAGCACGATTCCCTCAGTGGTGGCCGCACATGGACCAACAGAAATTGAACCGGCATGGTCCGCAGATACGCGGGGCTGGACCCCAGCACACGACTTGCACCCCGCACATACGCGGAGTTGGCAGTTAACGTTATTAACACGTTAACTGCCAACTCCACATATACTACACTACACACTAGTGTTCTTTAACAATACCGTCATTACGTTTACCTGCCAATAACTTAATCTACTTGTAAGTAACTTAAAACATCTAATACAAATATGAAACAGACGTAAGTTATAATCCGATCACTTGAAACTAATAACGTAACATTCACCCCTCTAATATTACAAATACTTGTAACAAAACAAGTCAGAAGCAATAAATCTATGTATCAATACATAAACAAAACTATATTGTTATCTATGTAAAGCAATATTAGAACATATTGTTAGTTGATGTTATCTTTCTACTCGTTGAACATTGCAAAATGGTGATACCACTCGAGGAGCCACTAGCTTTGTGAGTAGGGTGTTTACTTGTAACAACATTAGTGGGATACTTAAAAAAATTCTGTTTAAAATATCCTTGTACTCATCTCTTCATGATAAGCAAGTAAATCCGTACAAATTAGGGCCAATTTTTTTTTTTTGCTGCTATTTTATTAAAAACGTAAGAAAGACTGAAGACCGGGGTCACAATTGTCCGTAGAGTATGGTAACACTTTAATTATAGGGAGACGGTACATTTGCTTAATAATGTATGTACTTTCAATCAATTTAATTTTTATGTTTACCATCATGTCTTATATGAACAAACAGGATTTATTATTTGTATATATATATTTTATCTATTAATTAACGAACCTAGAAATGAATAAGGATTGTTAATCTAAAATCTCAATCAAAAGTTCTTCACGCGTTACTTTCATTAATTGCCAAGCGTTACATTTAAATGTGTATATTTTACATACCTAAAGAGAGTCGTCACTGAAACTGAGATTAAAAGAACAAAGCTGTGGAACTAAGACTAGTTTATTAATCCTAACTAACATTGTAAATGCGCATGTGAGTTTGTTTGTTTTATACTTTCACGCCTAAATTACTCAACCGACAACCATGAAATTTTACACATAGGGACCTCGTTCATAAAGAAAATAATTATTTTTTCCGAGGGATATAAAAATGATTTTTACGTGAGCAAAGCTATGGACAGAAGCTAGATAGATATAAGATAAACACGAAACATAAAGATGATGAAGTTTTTAGTTGAAACGATTTTTAAGATATATGATTATTGTACATAAATATCCTATTAATTTAGGGACGTGGTCTCCCTACCACTTACGAATACGTGGCAAAGTCGAGGAGCCAACGAGATTTTGACCAATTTATAGCGTGCCAAGTGGAAAGATAAGCTAATACGGCTTAGAAACGGGGGTTTTGTATTGGAAAACTAATTTTGCATAAACTAAATGTAGGGGGCGCATTCGAGCGTGCTAATACGACAGGTACTTAATGTTTATATGTGATTACCTATTGGTGATTATTTCGTGTGGAAATAGAATAGGACATGTGGTCTAGTGGTTAGCGATCCTGACTGCTGAGCCAGAGGTCGTGGGTTCGATTCCCACCCAGGACAAATAATTGTGTGATGAGCTTTGATCGTTTGTTTTGTGTCTGGATGTAACTTATCTGTAACAAGTATGTATTTAGAAATATATATCTAAGTTTATCAGCAGTCTGGTTACCATAGTAAAGAGTCTGACTAGTTTGGGATCAGACGGCCGTTTGTGAGATGTGTCAAGTTATTTACATTATATTTATATATTCACCTAGGTTACGAAGTATATACGAATACTTCTGAAAATCAGTAGCCATTTTTAATTCAAGGCAGCGTTCGCAATGAAATAGGTAGACTTTGTTTGAAAAACTGACATACACTATTTTTCAATTGCTACCCCACAATATTGTGTTTAAATAAATACATAAATAAAAGTTTATAAACCCGTGTTTGAGAGAATTTTATTTGGTATCTGTCTGGCTTTAAGTGTATAAGTAGGTACATGCCTAGAAACCACTTTAGCCTACTTTAGCTAATCAAAAAACTTTTCACTACCGAAATGTCACTGCAAATTGTTTTTGATTTTCGAATAATGAAGCTTAATATGGCTTTTGAAGCTACACTTATACCAAAAAATATATATATATGGTCGAATTGAGAACCTACTTTTTTTTCGTCGGTTAATAAAGATCGAAAGATCGAGTCAGACAGTATCAAAATTACCGATTTCTTATGTGTGTGTGTAACAATCAAATCAATCAAATCATTAAATTATTTTCAAGTAGCAACCATATTGTATTAATTATGAAACGGTTACGCCGGCTCCCGTCTTAGTAGTCTTATCTGGGGTGCAAATTTCACATTGAAAAAAAAATGGAAACTACACTATTGTCAATTAATTTATTATAATCTCACGTCTATGTATATATAAAGGTTCCTATTTATGCTATTTTTATTTTCATTCAAATTGCATGAAATTTCATAATGTCTCAACCTTTATATATCGTTTCATTATACTTTAATTTTGTCAGTTTTGACAGGTTTTAACACCACATTCAAAGGATAATTGGTAGCGTGTAAATCAAATCTACTTTTATAAAAACACACCAGCGCAACTAAAAATTTACCTACCGATGGCGAGGGTCGTATTTACCTTGGTAGGCTTTTGTTCACGTTTGGTTTGTTTATAACTTAGTACTATATCACTACATAGTACAAAACAAAGTCGCTGCCTGCTGTCCGTCTGTCCCTATGTATGCTTAGATTTTTAAAACTACGCAATGGAGTTTGATGCAGTTTTTTTTAATAGATAAAGTAATTCAAGAGAAAGGTTTATATGTATAATACATGTATAATATAGTAGAGACACACTAATAACTTTAGAGGTTTCTAATGTGATGTCGTAAATAAACACTTTTTTTTGCGGTTACATTGCAAACACTGGCTGAACCCTACAAGATAGATCAAAATAATGTACCACAGTATTGTACACCTTAAAAAGGTCTACAAAAAAGTCCGCTATGGTATATGTTTATCTCTTAGGGATAACCCACAATAACCATTTTTTATCCTTTACTTTTTACGAGAAATAATGGCTTATTTACGAAGCGATTTTAAACAATACAGCATTAATCCTTATCCAATTAAGTACCTTAAATACATTGTGCATTTAATATAGATAAAAATGGCCATTTACAGCATGTAATTTCAATGAATATTTTCGAAGATATTACAGATTTAAAATGCAGGGACATAGCGGTTGCGGCGCTACGGGCCAGAGGGTTGAATGTCGCTCTTTCAAGAGTAATCTCTGAAGAAAACATGTTTGTATTGTCTAATGACAAAAAAGCTGTGAACGTTGTATATAAAGACATTCTGTAGTATGTTTAGTATCATCATTGCACCCGTGCGAAGCCGGGGCGGGTCGCTAGTTTCTTTATAATCCTGAAACTGAAATTCTAGAAAAATGCATTCTATTTTATTTAACTGCCTAAAACAATTTTACTTGTAACTTAGTTTTAGATATATGAGTTTTCAAGTGAATAAGTGTCCACGAAAATATATAAAATAGTTTCAAAACGGTAACATATTTAATGTGAATAGTAAATGTAAATCGAAGTAAAGCAACAACTTTATTTTTAATTATGAGTTAGGAGGTTATTGAAAGTCTAACTAAACTATTTTAGTTCAATTAATTAGTGTTAGGTACCAATTACGAATAATTATTCTTGCACAAACAATTTTACGTGTTTGCCATTACTGCGCCCTACTGTATCAATTTACATTTCTCATATATATTCAAATATTCGTTTTAACTATCACCATTCTTAGCATATCAAACGACAAATATCGTCCAAATTAAATGGAGCCTTTTCGACATACCTTAGTTTACATAGCGCATACTAATGACTAAGGCACGCGACGACCACGAGGGGTGACCAGTAAGGGACGAAAATTTCCGAAAGGGTTTACCCTAAAACTGGGGCCGAACGCGATAATTAATGCTTTAAAACGACTGTATTTTAAGTCACATTAACAAAGAAATTTCGGCTTTATAACAGTAAAACTAAAGTTGAAAATCAAGGAAGTGTATTTAGCACATTTGGTCCAATTTTATAGTGTAGGGTGGCAAATAATAAGAGGTTTTGGGTACATGGAAAGTTCGAAGTTGTTGATGAATGACACTCGAAGGACCCATTGCCCTTCGAATGTTTTAAGTGGGTAGGATAAGAAATGTCGGATATCTAGTGAAATATTTCGAGCTAACAGAGTAGGTAGTTATACTGTATGTACATGTTGATTTCCTTTTAATTAATACCATACGTAAAGTTTCAGTATTATTCTTTGATGAGCGCCTAGAGAGTTGCTCGTATGTTTTCAAGGGTGAACGTTTCTGAATTATTTATGACTTAGATACACATTGTTTTTGTTCATTACATAAATGTTTAGTTTGTTTTTAAATCAGTACCGCAACAGTAATATCTAACTAAAGTGTTGTTTATTATAGAACACAACAGCTTTCTGTTCAAAATAAAAGCGCACGGCTATGGAACCACCTGCAGAAGGCCATACTTAACCAAAACTGAGCTTAGCGTAGTGTTGTCTTTCCCCTGATGAGTAGGGTCACCAGAACTGAGTTGGGTAGGGTTGGATAGAGTTATCAAAGCACATGTTTTGCCACTGCATATGGGCACAGGGAACCGTTTACCGTAAGGTAGGAGAGTTCTTGTTTGCTTGCTTCACTTCTATCTAATATATATTTATTGCTTTACATTTATAAATAAATATATATAAATAATTTATGCTTGATATAATCTTCTTCATAGATAAATATGATTTGTTGTTCGTTAGTAAGCGCATCGCGAGAAGAGCTGGAGTGATTTTTATAAATTGTGTTTTAAAATAACCGTTATAGTACGAATTAGGTTTTAGAGAACGAAATATCGGCAAGATTTCCCGAAAGGTTAGAAAAGTTAGGACAAACTATGGAATGAAAACGATCACAAACCAATTTATTGAAAATCGTCAGGACGACATCCATCGGGTCAACTAGCAATCATAAAAAGAATTATTAGGATTTACATCAATGGGCACTTCTTCAACTAATCGAGTTTTATATTCCAAAGCGTCCAATCGTGCAGGTCATTAGTGAGTGACGTCATACTAGGGGCTGATAATTAGCGTTTCCAATCCACCCTCAGCCCTCAGCATATGGCGATGGACGGAGTGCAAGTCATCGACAAGATGGGGGTGAGATGTTACGTGTTCGAGATAAATTGATGTAACAACTTATTAGATAGAATTTTCGAATATTTATATAAAAAAAGTTTGACTAGAAGTTTAAAGTTTATCTATCCATGGTTTATACAACCTTACGGCCTGAAGCCTACTCGTATTTGGCCGGCTTACGTCAACTTACATTCATATATTCACGCCTTTTGCCCGTACGGGGTAGGCAGACACAATTAGAGATGGGTAATCACCCGGGTTAAAACCCACGACTGGGTAAAAACCCGGGTGATTACCTATCTATAGACACGATAGCCATTTGCCACGATCCTGACACAAGGACACGCTTGCCCCTCTTCCACTTTCATCAGACGTTCCATACACGATCGTCGGTTACGTGTGCTTTTAACCAGGCTCTTCTTCAGTTTACTGTTCTGGTCTAGTCAGTATACGTCTTTCGGAGCTTATGCGCAACGGACTCGCATACTCCTGGGAGCCTCATGAAATCTTTCAGTCCTTCGTTCTTCACTCATCCTTTCAACATGTCCAAACCATAGCAATATTCCTTTCTATTTATTAATTAATTTATTTTTTTAAATCTTCATGCACAATATGTACAAAGGCGTACTTAATGCCGATGGCATTCTCTACCAGTCAACCTTGGGGTGGTGGAGAAATCTTATAAGGTAGGTGCACAGAAATCACATTAGAAATAATAAACTGTTAAATCAATACAAATTACACACAGTACATAAACAGGGGTACACACTATTACTTACATAATAAGTATAATAAAATAATGACAAATTTACGTGTACTTGTTTAAATAAACTACAATTAAGACACGTGCGTGTGAACTTATTCTATACTAGCCGTATGCCGCAGTTTCATTCGTGTTTATGATCGCTGATCTGCTTCTAAGTACCGTAGCGTGATGTTAAATACTCTATATCCTCAACAATGGGGCTATCAAATGTATAGGCATTGTAGTCGGCATACCTATATTGTGTATATATATATATGGGAACCTAATGATAGTTACAGAACGTGTTCAACAAAAAAAAACTAAATCTTAGGCTTTATTAGAATCTGTAGATTATTATTATTAAAAACAAACTCAGCTTATTCGGTACATGCGCCGAGTTTTTCAGGCTAGTATAAATAAACTAGAAATTCCTAACGAACTGGTTATTTTTATTAACTCATACTCTGCTGAATAACTCAGTTCATACGCATACCAAGAAATAAACGAATATTTATAAACAGACTAAAGTATACAACATGAGCAGTACATACTAAAGTATTAATTTATCTAAGTATATAAGTATGTACTGGTGATAAAGCAGTCTGGTTACTATAGTACAGGCTCTGCCTAGTTTGTGATCAGACGGCCGTGTGTGAGATGTGTGGAGTTATTATTATTATTCTCTTTATTTATCGTAAAACTTATAAATATATATTTAAAAATATAAAAAATAGTATACCACCGACATCGGGTACAGGGACCAAGACACCGGTGGTTAGGGCTCCAAAGACAGGAACCTCCTCACTATACGGGCCGTGTCGAGGAGAACTGCCTTCTGCATCAGTCCCTTGATCCAGCCGTCTAACGTTATTATTGCTATTAGAAGTAACTTCATGGTTTTAATTTTTTTAAATGAAAAAAATATCGGGACTTAAATTTATAAAATTCAGTCAGAAATTTTTCTTTAAATATAACATTTATTATTACGAACATACAAATAAGCAAGTTATCGAATTTTCAAATTTTGGACTAGATTGATTATAACTACTTTCGGCCATGAATTTAATTAGATGCGTATCTACATACCGTATAACACATGAGATGTTAGATGACTCAACATAGCCCTGGTTCACTAATGAGGCCCAACTTTGATATCGATAGTCTTGTATGAGAGCCTGATGATGATGTACCTTTGAGAATTTGTTGTGTTGGTAATACATAATTATAATTTGTAATAAACTTATCTTGTAATGATTAAATTGTTTGTTACAAATAATAGAATACTCCCTTCGGCGACAGGATAATCAATCTCATTTGTACTTTGAAAATCAGGAATGTTACGATGTATGTGGTTCACAGGGAAATTCTTAAAGTGACCTTCATGTCATGGGTTTTCCACGAGACAACAATTATGGAACTCTTCCAAATTTTAACCGCTGGCGCCGCGTTGCCATTCTTGCATTCTGCCCCAGCAGCCCAGCCTTTAGCCGATTGAAACTAATAGATAGTAATTATATCATTGAAAAAAGTAGATGTGCGTGTAGATTCCACTAATACCTATTATAAATGTGAAAGTTTGAATGGATGGATCGATGGATGTTTGTTACTGTAGATAGCTGGAGACCTGGATTAACGCATATACTTTTTATCGGGATCGGTACTTACGCGAGTGAAACCGCGTGGCACTGCTGGTAATTCATAAAATTCATATTTTGTAGGTGAGTTTAGCACTAAAGAAAATTACCTTGCAAAAAATCTCTTATCCATCGAAATGCGGTACGGCCAGTTTTTTAACTACAAATGTGTATTGGTAATCTACTTTTTTATATGATCTGAATGGGTTTAACAATTTTCGGAGTTGTTCCTTTGGTTGTGCAGTGAGATCTTGCTTCTTGACGAATTTTATGAGTCTAGGTCAGCAAGAAGAAGCCGCCCTATTGGTTTTCATATCCTGACGAAGGTGAAATTATAAATTTAAAAAATAGTTGTTTCACTGTAAATCGTCGAAAAGGTTGCGTGGACAATATCTCATTTTTTGTTATTTCAAATATCTTCCTGTTCAATAAATATTCTTTGCGCATTTGGTGTCCCTTGCTTTCGACTCTATCAGCCCCTCAGCCGTTGGGATTGATATACCTAATCCCAACGACTAAATAGTATTTCCTTTATATATAATGGAAATACTATATAAGTAGGTAAGTAATGCACAAAGTAAACTAGTCTTGAATACGAATAATATATTCGCAATAACACATTTATCACCCATTGTACTTCTGTCATTAGACACACGCATTACTTACGCCTTTGAATCGTCTTTATGAAACTATGAAAACATAATGACCATACGTCACGTCGTAAAATACCTACCAAAAACAATGGGAGCTCGCGACAGAAATTAATATATCATTATGTCAGACCCATGTGTATTCTCGCACTTACTATAACAGTATTTCGCTTACTCGTATTAGTTTGGGTATATTCCGTCTCACTCTGGGGAGGAAAGTTTGGTATGAATACGCGAATCTGTCCCGTGATTGGGATTTGTTAATCTTCGCGGCAGAAACTGCTGAACTTAAAATTCTAATGTGCTACAATGCCTCTGGGTAGTGTTTGAGTTGTTTGTACCCAATTTATGTGAAAACAACTTGTAGTTGAGAATAATGGCGAAATCTTAATGATAACGTACGAGTAATAAATATTAATATTGTAGGTAGGGGTGATAACTTAAGCATCGGTTTCACGATCGGGAGCCTGCGGGTTCATGTAGCGCATAACGCATTGTCGATGTTTTTTTTCTGTGATCATTTCGTTTCGTTTTAAAGGTTATGAATATATATTTAAAATGTCAGGCCTGTTTCCTAGAGTAATCAGTTTGTATGGATGAATAAAACTATTGTTTATGTAGCTCAGATAATGCCGTAAGGTTCCAAAACCAGAGTTCATTTAGTTAAGAAAAAATACCTGTAAAGCTTCGGAAAGAGAGAATGGTGAGTTGCAAATGTAAATAGTCGGCACTAAATCTAAAAGTAAATTCTTACCTTCATCACAATATGTAAAAGTTAAATAAATAAACATACATTTCATGATGAAGTATTTTTCTCATTCTAACGCAGTACCTATATATATAAAGTATATGGAGTACTCTACGGAAAAAACTTATCTGGCACTTTACATAAAAAAATTATTTATTAATAAAATTGTTTAAATTAGGAAATTTTTAAAAAAATATTCGCACAAAAATAACATATTGGAAAATAAGTATCATGCTTTAATAACGAGTCATTTGTAAATCATCAAATGACAAATTCTCCATTTACATGACCCTAACATCAGCGGAGGCTAATACGCTAATGCCTACAGGGTGTATAAAAACGAGGGCAATGATAGTGCGTCTCTCCAACTTTGCCGCACCGCTCTTCACATCAGAGGCTAATTTACACGGAGCCGCTACAAAGAAAAATACGCTAATTAAAAAGAGGCGACACAAAGTGTCATAGCAAACGGAAAAGTCTGGAAGCCCGGCTTGTTGTGGAGCTAGTTTGTGCTTTTGGTTCGTATTGATGTGGCTTTGTTACAGTTTTTGTATGTATGTAGCATATTTGTAGTAAAAAAAAGGGTACCTACCTACTCTTTTAAGTCTATGAAAGCAATAAAATTATTTTATAAACAGGTAATTTATAGTCATTTTCTAAAAATAAACATAATTCATTGTATTGCAGTTCAGTTTTTTAATATGTAAAATCCTACATAATAAAAAAAACAATATGAACAACCATAGTAGGCAAAATTAAAGCTTACTTATGTATATAACGAGTATAAACTACTGGTGGGTTGATTGTATTGGCATATGTACATATATTGAACTGTTGTCCAGAGATTATTAGGCAAGTAAGCAATGTACATGTTTTCAAAAGTAAATTATAAATTAGCAAAACCAGTTTTAGATGTGCACAAAGTACCTGCCTATATTTTAGTTATAAAACTATTGTATTAATGGATAAGAACTGTACGGATATTGAAGTCATAATCAGACCAATAACACGGTTTTGTGGAACATTAACTATTTCTTATATCTTTATTACGTAATTAAATAAATAAAAATGAAGACTTAAACACATACCACACAGCCCACATTTCTTAAAAAAAATTGTCATATTTGAATAAGATAATTTATTTTTTATTTATTTATTTAAAACAATATAAACTGAAAGTTTACACCAAAGCGCTTATATGCTATGCTAACTTATAACTAGACTTCGTTAAACAATTAATATACTTATTTTAACACGCAATTCTATTTATAATGTTTCAACAATTAAACTACTCAAATCAATCAATCATATCATAATCGTCTTTTGTTCGTCTTTATCAATCTTTAATCTTCCTATGATTAAACTAAAAGGATGCCTTCCAAAAATTTTTATATACCTTGCCATTAGCCTTGCCTTGCCTAGGTTAATGTTATCAAAAATATATCGATAACTAAATTTGCTCGCAGTAGATCATTAATTTTATTATTAAAATGTTTAAAAGACAGATGTGATAATGTGATATTTTCTACGGTATTTCAATATTTATTCTAAAGTATGTAGCGTACGTTTTGAAACCTACACTCAATCCAGTATGAGAAAAAATAATTAATCTTTACTTGAAACCAAAAAAGGACTATAACTTTACAGTGTTTACATTATGGAATAGATACAAGAATTTAAATAAAACTTAACACTAAACGGTAACATTTACGATTTCTGCTTTGGTTTCGCATGTTGTTTAGTACACAATGAATCATTAATATTTTACTAATATTATAAAGGCGAAAGTTTGTGAGAATGAATGGGTGTATGTTTGTTACTTTTTCACGCAAAAACGGTTGAACGGATCTGGATGAAATTTGGGACAGAGATAGATTATAGTCTGGAATAGCACATAAGCTTTTTATCCCAGGGTAGATTGCCACAGGAATGAAGTCGCGAGCAATAGCTAGTTACATAATATAATTATAACACGCACAACATACACCCCTTATATATTATCCTAATACATAATAATCTTAATCCTTACTAGCTGTAGCTATAGTAAAATAAACCTGTTAAAACTTAAAATTTTATTTAAATTTTTACTTCATCCAAGCGAAAATCCACTCGACAATGAAAAAACAACCGTCTCGCTATAATCTCATACAATACTCGTCGACAATGTATTGAAGTAACAAGGAACGAACAACAGGGCATTTACAAGGGCTGTACGATCTCAGAAGGAAATGACGCGAAGGAAAGACTGTAATGAGCTGATTCGAGTGCATTGAAGCCAAGGCATGTT
This sequence comes from Euplagia quadripunctaria, assembly GCA_963859945.1. Classification (NCBI taxonomy): domain Eukaryota; kingdom Metazoa; phylum Arthropoda; class Insecta; order Lepidoptera; family Erebidae; genus Euplagia; species Euplagia quadripunctaria. Next base: position 7,052,445 of record OY982573.1, read on the forward strand.
CGCTGGTGAGCCACAAAAGCCCCGGGGCTTTCAAAGGAAAAATGATGCAGAGTTAGTGTAGTGACGTAACGTAAATGTGTAGGCTGGTTGTAACTTAATTGGTTTTTTGATACGAGAATTTGAATATTATGTGAAAAATGTGCACTGAATTTGACTTTTAATTAGGACTTTTTAAATTTTTCTTTTTAGAACTTATCAATTTACATAATTATTTGTGAGAATACTAACAACACATGTCTTTAACTTTAATTTCATTGTATTTTATAGTTTATTATCAATTGAAATGTGCTCACACTAACTAATTTCATATACATATTTTAATACGGATAGAATATCTTATCACTACATCTGTCTGTCTGTTCGCGATAAACTCAAAAACTACTGAACGGATGTTCATGCGGTTTTCACCAGTAGATAGAGCGATTCATGCGGAAGGTTTAGGTATATAATTGTTCAAGGTTTTGTGTAAATTGGTTGAAATATGTTGATGATTGTTGAAGATATCTCTGCTACGCATGCGTAGGCGGGGCGGGTTGCTAGTTAAAAAAATAAGATATTTATTAATGAATTGCAACTTTCGTAACAAATTATAAATGAATATGATATTTATGATCAAGACACTTAGGTCACATACTTAAAACAGAACTCGCGAGGTCTTTGAACTGATGACACTGAATACCTGGAAATGGGCTTTATAGTGACAAGTGTGATCATAGTGACTATTTACAGTCATTATGATCACACTTGTCACTATAAAGCCTGAGAATCATAGGTATCTAATAAAATCTAAAATACTAAAAAGATTTTATGTTTGTTCCAGATCTGTGTATCGACTACGTGAAGAGTGGAGCCATCAAGAATTAAAAGCCTTTTAATGACAGCTCGCTTCGTTGAACAACGTTATGCAATATCGATATAGTATAACAAATAAAATGGTTTATTTTTTATTTTTTATTAATTTGCACTTTAAAATGCATTATCCCCATTATGATCATTATCATAAGTAAGTAGTTATCCGTAATTGAATTTTACTTGTCGTAATGGAACTAATTACAGTAGCTTAAAACACAATTGTCACAAAGCGAAGTTAAAGATAGTAGAAGTTGTGCTAAATTGTGGACTAGCCTGTTGGTCTAGTGGTAAGTGACCCTGACCGCTATGCTTATAGGTCGTGGGTTCGATTCCCACCTGAGTCTGGGTGTTCTTTGTGTACGTTGTTTTTATGTTTGTAAAGTCCCCCGCGACACAGGAGTAATTCCTAATGCGGGAGTTGTCTTTTTAAAGAAAAAGAAAATATAGTATAATAGTTTACAAATGTTATGTTGTATTTTATTAATCCTAGTTTTAAATACTATGTATCAATATTTAGGAATAGAACAAAATTAGTTAAAATTTTGTTTGAATATAATTAGTTACTGTATTTATTTAGTGGCAATTTTTTTAAATTAAGACACTGGCTATATTTTAATTCATGAAAAATAAATCGAGTAAACGAACCCTTAAGGAAAACACAATTTTAATAACCCTATTCGTGTTTAGAATTGTGTCAACAGACGGAGGCATTAACATATACAAAATCAATATGAATAAATAGGAGACCATATCGTAATTTGTCACTGCACTGTCCTATCTAACTTTTTTTGCAACAAGGCATGTTCATAGAGCGTAGACAACTTGAAATTTTAGTGAACAAAATTTACTTTGTAGGTAAGTAAGCCTAGAAAGTAAATTCTGTTCAGTAAAATTTGTTGTAAAATTGATTTTTCTGTCTCAAAGACTCCAAGTTCGATAATATAACGGTTACCCACAAACAGTCATCAAACTCAAAATATTTTAATCACTACCTGAGATTTCACTATCAAGTGACAGAAAGTGCGAAACCTGTTTCTATCTTCTTGAATAATACTTGAATTATCTTGCATAGCACCATCCTGGTTAAGTGCTGTACGCTTCTTAAAACCACCTATGGTTTTATCGAACGGTGAACGTAGCGACAGGAGGTTTCGACCTATTGTTCTGAATGTTCCACTCGTTCGAATGAAATATTTAAATGTACATTACTCTTTTATATGCGTGTTTTATTTCGTAGGTTTTTCAAATCATTTGAATTATTTCTGCCCGATAAAGGTTAGGTAAGGTTACATATTGAAATTTATGTATAAATGGTTGCAAATTTTATCTCTAGTATTAAATTTTAACACCCTCATCTAAAAAAACCTGCATCTACTTTAATGGTAAAGTTCCGATGTTAATGCCGGGGATACAGTTATACAGTTTAAGCGTTAATAAGAATCTTCTAGCAAGGTCTCCAAATGATGTTCTTCTTTTTTCAGTATACAGTTTTTTTACAGTAGTACAAGAGTTGAATATATATTCAACTCTTATACGTGAACTAAGAGACAGGGATCGGGCAGTCTTGACACTATTATTTACAGAGGCTCACGTGGAAAACCAAGACCCATAACTGATGCTCTTTATCATCAGTATCATCATCTCAGCTTTGGGACATATTTGTCCTACTAAATTCAAGGAAATATTTCAAAAGAAAATATTGTCAGAATTGCCTACAATTTATTACTAGAATATTGTTGACAAACCATGGTTAGATAATAGATATGTAATGTAGGATTTAATCGCGATAATTTTTAAAAGGTACAATGCCTCTTGATTACCCAACGTTTCGATCGAATTGCACCGATCGTGGTCACGAGTGGACTGACAAAGTCTGACAGGGGAGGAGGACTGACAGAATATTATCGCGATTAAGTTCCGAGTTAGATAATATTGCATTATGTATGCACTTTGAATATTTACCTAGGTACATATAAATAGGTAGGTAAATATACCTAACCTAACAAAAAAGTGCATATTTAAAACAGCTATTAAAGCAAGCTGACAAGGTAACAAGGTAATTATGGTTTCGTATCAGAACAATTGCAATCGTAGTGGTAATTGGCATATCGAGGCACAACGTGACTCTGAGGTGGGGAGAAAGTGGCGATAAAGGTCCACAATGGTGAAAAAAAGTGGCAATTCCCGACCACTTGGTGTTGCAAACGCTAATTAAGGTGTCGCAATATCGCACGGGGAGTGACGATAGTTTTTTTAGGGATCTTTGGTAAATTTTAAAACTTGACGAGTGGACTACATGACCTGTTTTAAATGGAGAATTTCGGATGAGTGAGAATGGATGAGCACCCCTTTTGAAACCATATATCCACTACTTGCGTAGACTGACAATTTGAAAAAAAACTGCCTTATCAAAATCTAATCAGGATCGCAATAAAAATGCGCCTATAGCGCAACTTCCTACAAAGCCTTGACGGATTTTTTTTTCCAAAATACAAGTTTGTACACCAGAGAGACAATACCCAGATCCATCCCAGATCTATAGATTACTAAAACCATAGACCTTCAGAAGGACAAGTATGTAAGATGTCAAGCCTTTTTTTTACTTAATACCTACGAGTATTACTGCAATAAACCCTGTAAACAATAACAATAATACTCCCGTTCCAGGCATCTGGCTGGAAAGTGCAATCAGAAAGACATGTTTTAAATTATATAAAAATAGATCTTTCTATCCTCATATTGTAGTAACACCAATGCTTAAAAATTAAATTTGGTTTAAATTTGTTTTATCCCAGTCTGAAATCGTTTCTTTCATTGCACTTTCTACCCACGAGCTTCTGAAGGAAAGTCATAGACGAGCAGGTATTCGAATTCATTGCTGAATATTATATATATTTATTGCTGCATATTTATTGGCTGTTATGTGATGTGATCGCATGCATTTCTCTAAATCAGCTCTATTTGTCGCACTCCACGGTAAAGGTCATCACACACTATAACGGCACTGCAATGGCACAACTACAGCACAGCACCGCCTGAAATTGAGGCTACCGTTAGCCGGCAGCGTGCTTTACCACGCTTCGCCGGCGAGGTGAAAGCTAATTTCATCGTCTTCATGTGCGACACAACGCGAAGTTTTTCGCTGGCGGCTCGCTGACGGGGCACTGTAAGCACGCGGACCGCACGCTGTAAGCGAGCTGACTGCGAGCTTATAGCGCACTGACTACGAGTCGAGTTGTATGGTTGCAGTAAGCGCGCTTACTGCCCGCCATTGGCTTTTTCGGTTTTCGGATAACTTAATTGCTGGGGTGGAACCGTGTCGTTACCGTGACGGTATAGTGTGTGATGAGCTTAAGGCGTAAAAAACGTAAAAAAACATGGAGTAACAGTATTTACCCAGATAGCTCCAAATTTGAATATCTTATAAGGCCTTTTGTCTCTTAAAATACTTTATTAATTTATTAAAACTTTATTTTTTAAGTGGGAGAGCCCTGCTTCGGCACGTATGGGCCGGCTCGACCGGAGTGATACCACGGCCTCACAGAAAGCCGGCAGTTAAGCAATGCTTCGCTGTGTTTCGCCGAGTGACTGAGGGTACCGGAGGCCCTAACTCTTCCCTCTCCTCCTCATCCCTTCTTAACCCCTTCCCCTACTCCCACCTTAAAGGCCGGCAACGCACTTATGACCCGTCTGCTCGTTTGCCCCTTAGATATCCCACAAAAAAAAAAAAAAAGTTCTCTCAAACAGAATACTTTTAGGTTGTACAGAACCTCTGCAATAATTAATTTCGCAACTGCATTCTTTCTGGTTGTATCACTATGAAAGCGTACTAATTGGTAATTTACACAGTTCCACAAGTGTCCTTATTGGCTTTGCTTGTTGCTGTTCTACAACCATTTATTTTGTATCACAACTTTACATGTTGCAGCTATTTATAGCATTTGTCTGTACTTTACTATACTGTACCAAAGTCAGGTTATAATATTGCTTTTTTTTGTACACGAAAATAACGTTTAGTGTTATCTCATACATTTTTTTTTCATTATATAAGACATGAAAGTTTATCTATATGTTTGTATTTTATGCATTTGGATGCATTTGCATGGGGAGTTGGTGTGTGTAAGCTATGAAAGATTCAAAATTAGAGATTTCATGTTTGTTATTGACGTCATTTCAATGTTATTTTAAACATTATTTTAATATTTATTTGGTATATTATTTTAATTTAGTATAGGTACATTTGATAAACAGAGAAGCAAAATAATATCTACTAATTACTTATTACAGTAACAGTCCTGGAGAGGCGCTACAGCAGGCAAAACTTCGTCGTACATGTCTGCGGTGGTATGAAGAGAAACCACCACATTAACCATCTATATTTAAATAGCAAGGCCAAACAGTTCAGTACCTATTCTCCTCTGCTTGTCAAGCGATTTTATTGTTTTGATATAGTTGCTATTAATAAAACTAGACCGGGTGCTATGACGCAAAATTAGAGGAGGTCTTTGTTCTGCGATGGATTGGGACAGGTCGATTGATAACAAATATCTCACAACGGTTTATACTTAATAGGAATATTTGAGAATATTTTCTTCTCCTTAAACAGAATTACGCATTAATGCAACTGTTATTTTATTATGGAGATTGTCAGTGAGCATGTATTTGAAGATTGAGCTTGTTATTATCAATAAAACTATATTGTTATAAATAAAAATGAAAAATCTACCTTCCACGAAGCTTTATTGTTATCAATAAATCACACTAATATTATAAAGGTGAAAGTTTGTGAGTGTGTGTGTGTGTGTGTGTTACTTCTTCACGCGCAAACGGCTGGATCCATTGCAATAAAACTTGGTATGTACATAGCTGGAGACCTGGATTAACACATAGGCTACTTTTTATTCCGATATTCATACGGAATCGGAACTTACGCGGGTGAAACCGCGGGGCGCTGCTAGTCTAATATATAAAAATCAATGTTTATTTGTTCGTATTTCATTGTACCGTTCCCTAGATTATTGTGAAATTTTGGATACACGATTACAGGGATACAGCTTTCCATCCTTCGGGAACTTTTTTCTGGATGAATGGTACCCTATTTCCTGAAAGATGTTCTCGAAAGATGAAAGCATAAGCTAGTTAATAAATAAAGATCGAATTACAACTTCGGGGCGACCATTTGCATAGATAAACTGAAAAAAAAACTCTAAAATATTAAGTAAGAGGCAACGCATTGATGGCGTCCTTGTTATAAATCTTTACATACCAGATGAACTTGGTTTTTAATCGCTACTGTTATTTTATTACATGAAAAAGAGAACCAATAGATATGATGTGTGACTACAAAGAAACCAAAGGAACCTTCTTCTAAAAATAATTCACGTTCCGCCAGCTTTTAGCACATGGAGTTGAAGATAACCTAGTTACAAATCATGTACTTACCTATATCATTCAGTACCAGGTCTCAGGTGGTCTGTCCCATGTTCGTTGAAGCCTGACTGATCGAACAAAGCGATGGAATTGGTTGAGGGCGGACGTATCAGCCCATTAGTATGCAATTTTGATGATTGGATAGTTGGATTGATTGAGTTAAAGGATTTAAAGATTGACTGACGGGTTTAGCTTAAGGCTCGCATAGAATCTGGTACTTATATCTATGTAAAGGACGGAGGATTTTCAAATTAAGACTATTTAAAACTTATATTTATAAGACGTGCAGAAACCTAAAATTTGTACACAATGTGTTTTAAAATTAAAAATCATGTATGTGACAAAGGTTACACGGGTCTGGTATATATCAAGATATATATTAGACCTGTGTGTGTTAGCTCAAAATCTGTCTTGTTTTTTTATGGGATAGGGGTCAAACGAGTAGACGGGTCACCTTATGGTAACTGACTACCGCCGCCCATGGACACTTGCACCTTAAAAGTCACAAGTGCGTTGCCGGCCTTTAAAGTGGGAGTAGGGAAAGGACAAGAGGGGTTAAGGCTCCAGTATCTAACCTCACTCACTCGGCGAAACAACGACATCATTGCTTCACAACTGGTTTTCTGTGAGGCCGTGGTATCACTTCGGTCGAGCCGGCCCATACGTGCCGAAGCATGGCCCTCCTACTACTTATACCGAAAATGAATAGCTTGATTATGTTACGAGTAGGTCAATTGTTCTCAAGCAAATATTCTCATGTAGAAAAGGTTTTTTTTTTTAAGATAGACTGGTAACGTGGGTCACACATTACTAGTAATCTCGTTAACCCCTCCAGCTAAGCTTAACGCTTGTGTTAGGAGTGGGTTCACGACGGTAGTGCACTGGGTGGGGTTCGAACCCGCAACCACTTGATCGCAAGTCCGACGCCTTAGCCATTACACTACACACGTAGGTATACAGATACAAGCTAGTGTATTTTATATTATAAATAACAACTACTAAAATACCTAAAGCAGCATTCTTAACTGTAAATAATAATGTAAGCTTGTCGCAAGATAATTATATCTCGCGACCTGCTTTTATACCATATAGAAATAAAGAAAGAAAACATATATTTAACCGACTTCAAAAAAGGAATAAGGAGGTGGTTCTCAATTCTACTGTATGTTTTTTTTTTTTTTTATTTGTTACCTCAGAACTTTCGACTGGGTGAACCGATTTTGATGATTCTTTTTTTATTTGAAAGCTGGTGCTTCCCGTGTGGTCTAATTTTGTCCAGTTCTGACAATGGTATCCATGAGAAAACCATATATAAGTCTCTTTATAAGGCCGGCAACGCACTTGTGACTCTTGAGTTGCAGGTGTCCATGGGCGACGGTAGTCACTTACCATCAGGTGACCCGTCTGCTCGTTTGCCCCCTATAATATAAAAAAAAAAATGGAATAGTTTTTTTTGTTGAAGTCGATGTTTTCTTTAAAGAATTATGTTTCTAAAACACTTTATAATCTAATAACATGTTGGGTTTGATTTACTTTATAGTTTTTTTATTTTATTTTAGTACTAAGTTTTAAGGTAAGGTAAGTTACTGAAATAAGGTGTGTTTGGTTACCGTAGCATTTGCTACGAGCTACGAGGCACGAAGGCCGACCAAATTTGGCTATTTTTTATCTACCTACTTATTTTTTTTTGTAGTTGGTAGTAGGGTATAAATACATACTTTATAGTATATTTTCAGTTAGAATACAAACGATTTCTACTAAGGTAAGTACCTCCGCCTTACAAACGATCTGAAGCAACAATAAGTGTTTTTCTTCTAGTCTCCGAATGCGGTTGAATCATCAATAGAAATGCCCTTTATTCTGCAAACTGTGTAGGACTCGTCCGGTTAGTATGATACCCTGATATCTGCTCAATCAGTCAAGAAATTATCTTCGCTTCCTGTTGTGTCAGTGCAGCTAATAACTTCTAGGTTTTTACGAGGTATTTCTTTTTTATATTTGTTTAGTACCGTAGTGATTAAAATATCGGTATAAATACATACTTTATGGATATTTTTAATTAGAATACAAAAGATTTCTACTAAGATAAGTACCTCCGCTCTACAAACGATATGAAGCAATAATAATGTTGTTTTTCTTCTAGTCTCCGAATGCGGTTGATTCACCAACAGAAATACAAGTCAAGGAATTATCTTCGCTTCTTGTTGTATCAGTGCAGCTAATACCTTTATTTCCAGTTAACAAGATTTTGAACAAAGCGTTTCCTCATTATCATTACTTATTAAAAGATTTTAATAAGAACCACTTACCAATAGACCAGCTGTATCCTCGTTTGCCTCCTTAATGTTGTAATAATTTAAAATAAAATCTATCAACGAAACCATCATCATTCATTACTATAAACTTTTGATAATTTGTTAACGTTAACCCTACAACAATGGGCCCGGTCTAACACGCCCGCTGTTGACAAAACTGTATTACCGAAAATTAGACAATATTGGCCCAAAACGGGTCATATTATGTTCATAAACCCACCGCGCCGTTGGCCGTGGACTATAAAAGATTGATCTAGTTGTTATGACCCTAAGCATTACAATGTGACAATAGAAACCAGAAATTCCTGTTTTAGGGATTTCGGTTCGGCGTGCATTTCTGAATAGTGGGCACGAGCGTTGTGTTCAGTTGGTAATTTAATTTAATCCATATTTCATTACGAATTTGATGTCCAGTATGAAATCATTTTCTTTTTAACTAACTTAAAAAAAATAAGACTCATCACAATTAACTTTTTTTTGGACTTAGAAAGTCCAAGTGATAGTTTTGTATGAAGTGTTCTAATTTCAAAAATCCTATTTTTGTTAGAAAGGAAGAAAATAGAACAATAAAAGGAGGCACAATAACTAATATTTTGTAGTCACATGATTTAGGTTATTTGAAACGGACTTTTTAAAAGATAATTATTACTAAACGTCAAAAAGTTCAGTCAAAAAGAAACTTTGCATTTTTATACATTGGTCGCGTTGTTTGAGTTGGCTGTCGCATAGAATATAATATCTAATATGTATTTCTTATATAGTTCTCGGTTAAAATGAATTACATCAGTTACTTTCAAAGCGGTTAAATTAATTTAAAAAAATCCGAGACATATAAAACATCGCTATCTCAACCCAAACTAATCAGAGCATGTACTATACTTTACTTTATTTTACTATATTTACTATACTTTATTCCTAGAACACGGGTAAACATACTTACATACATTTTCTTTTTGTAAATACATACATTTTTTACACTTAAACCAAGTTAAAAAGGTATATTCATACAAATATTTACACTGAGTGAGAATCGAACCTTCGACCACAGATGTTGCAGTCAAATGCACTACCGAAGCGCCACAGAGCTCGTCAAAAAATGTACTATAAAAAAAAAAACTAACGTCTATTCTTTTAAGCAGCAGATGATATCATTGTTAATGATTATAATATATATACGCATTAAATAATACAGTACCGTATACAGCCTGATAAAACACAAGTAACGCAAGCAATGCATAAAAATGCAAAATTAGAAAAAAGCCAAAAACAATGGCGACATTCGCTGGCATTGCAGTCTCCGTCCGTCTAGCTCTCCGAACAATAGTGACCCATTGTGCACCGTCCATTTTAAATGAACAAAATGGCGCATGAATTCAAACAGCGAACACTGGGATTTGAAACAATGCTTCTCTAATCCCAGTGAAGGGTTAAATGCATGCTATTGGTCAACCGTGCCCCTGCGGACTACTTTTGTTACTGACTTTGTGTGTGTGTGGTTTTAGTTCCGTGTGTGTGTGTCGCAAAGTTTTCGCGTTAATGTCTTCATGAGCGATTTGTATGCGTGGAATGGATTTTATGTAAGTACCTTAGTGTTTTGGCGCCGTGAGCAATAAAATGCTGGAATGTGCTCTTCATGTCTACTAACTTTTATTAGAACAAAGTAAAGCTAAGGCTTTGTTTGAAACCTAATGCATGTAGTCGTTCTAGAGCGCAGAGCGCTTTGAAACAGCAGCAGCAGATTGATCACTTTTTAAGTTTTCAAAACCCGTAATTTAAAAATTATTGTCAATTTTTTTTAAGTACTTAATACAAAATTTTAATTTAATTCGAAAATTAAATAAAAAGTCTATTGGCACATAAATTATATTTGAAATATAAAAACCACATATAAATTTTTGAACATGTATTCTAATTCCAAATTTGTAGGTAGATAGGTACATGTCATCAAAATATACACACAAATACCAAGGGCTTTTGTTCCCCACATTTTACAGCACGGCTGACCTACTGAAACAAAAGCCGCCTGAGTACCTAGCGACATTCGCATAAAAACAAACGACGTTCAACATATCAGCGAGGACAATTCATCGAACCCGTCATGCGTGACAGTCAGAAACGCAATCAAAACTTCCTCGGGTACAATGTACCCGCCTACGCCCCACTTTTCTCCGAAGACTATTATTTGAATGTCTTTCAACCCGTGAGAAGGGTCTAACCGTCGCACGCCCACCCCCGCGTGTGCTTGCCTGATAATGTAATTAAAACAACACCTTTATTCCGAGTAGTCACATTTTGTAACGAGTTTTAGTTTGATATGTGGTGACATCTTTCGAGGATTTCGTGAAAACTTAATCTCTACGTGGTTTGAATTAGAAGTAAGAAATCTATGTTAGTGTGGCCACATTTTATATTTGTGTTCAACTTCTTTTTTTGTGACCAAGGATACTAATAAAACGGAGATTTCAAACCGTAGGCGCAGTTATGAATAACTAATAAAATAGTATAAACGAATGCCATTATTTTCATTCCATTATAAGATTTAATACACGCTGTAATATGGTGGTAAAAATTAATAATGTAACTTATTATCTTTATTCCATATAATCAACAACATTTTAAACTGAAAAAAAAACAGCTATCAAACACATAGATTACATGTCTAAAACATAACCTTGATGAACATCTCCAAGTTCATATTTTAGTTTTTATTCCAGAAAATAAAAAAATCACCGCGACCGTAACCAAAAGCATAGTGTATAAAAAACACACATTAACCTCCAGACACTCAAAACATAAAGAAACAAAGGACTGTCGCGCATTTAAGTCGACGGAGATTTTCAAAGCGAATTCGCGAGAGAGGAGAAATTTTCGGGGTAACATTATACCCGTACATTAGGGCTAAGTGATACCGTCACATTTGTTGGATTAATTCATCATCTGAATTGCCGTGGCCAGACTGATGGCCCGGAACGCCCGTCCCCCCCTTCAGGGGGAGAAAGGGGGTGCTTACGTACAGATAACTTTTCCCCTCTGTTGCGTATGGTGTTTTAATTATGTGTTGTTTTTAGTACTGTGTTGTTGTTTTGTGCATAAATATGAAGATTAAGAGTATTTGGTCTTTTATTACTTAACCCTAATAAGTTTACTAATTAACACCGCACTACGCATAAAGAGAAAAGTTTTATTTTTATTTTTTTGTTCAACATGATAACAACAACACTATATAGAACGTATGTAACTGTCATATCACAAACGGAGGTTAACCTTCTATTTTCAAATAAAAAAAAAACAAAAAGTCTACAACCCAGTTACCAAGTACCAAAATATAAATTCATCACAACACTTTAAACTTCTTTTTACCTACAAACAAAACTTAAATCACAAGCGCAGAATAAAGTTTAGCTAAAGTGGTAATCAGCGCTTGTAGCGCTTAGCTCGCCGATGCCCTTTTGCCCCCCGAATTAGATCCCCCTTTTCTCCCTCTAAGCCCCCTCTACAGGACAACGCAAGGATAAATGGGAGGGCTGGCTCTTCTGGTTAAGTGTAGATTTTCCGAATGCGGTGTTGATGACGGCTCTCTTGAGCGGGGATATTGTCGATAGATTTTTTAATACTTATTAAAAATAGCAACTAGTTTTGTTTATTTATTATATGCCTGAATTATCAGTCGTTTTTTCTTAGATTGAAAGAGAACATCATTGGTATGATGTTCTCTTTGGACTGTTTCAAATTGGTAGGCAAAAGTCCGATATTGGTCCGTCTCTGTAGGTGTAAACATTGCTTTAAAGCTGGTTTTTTACATCCAACTTTCAAAGTGAATAGTGCATATTGTATTTTTTTAATTAAACTGTAGCGACGAGCGTGATTAGACTAGCATAGTGCTTGTTCCTATGTGAGAATAGTTAACTAGTAATAGTTATCTAGTTACCTGGATCGAGTGTTTATACTTAGCACAATGACTAAAAGTTTAGGTTAAAACACACTTGCTCCTATCGAGCTTAAGTCAGTTCAGTCAATCAAGTCAATTTCTAGTTGACAGTTTAAATTTAAAGAGTTTGAAAATTTTACGAACGACTTATTATTCTAGTCCAAGACGATAATAAATAAAATTGGCATAGTAATGGGTCAATTCGACTTACTAATTCGAGTTGCGCTTAGCTCGAGAAGGATTCTTCTTAACTCGAGTTTGGGCTTGATGTACACAAACAAACTTACAAGAGATTATCTTTCGTTTTTTGAGCTTATTTTTCAACCGACTTTAAAAAAAGAAGGTGCTCATTTCGACTGTCTTTTTTCGTCTATATGTTATGAAATATCTATGCCATTTGCGAGCCGACTTCATAATTATTTTGTTAAAAGAATTAATTCGTTTTATTTTGAAGAAAATACTCCGTCTAAGGGTGGACAATTATGGCGTGAACAATAGTTTGTTTCGAATTATCATGATTTAAATCTTTATTTAATCAATACATACTTGATAAAAATACTTTGTAGTAAAGTGGGCCGTCTTATTTTTTAAATAAGGTAAACAATATTTTAATAATAATTCTCTAGTTGTTCATATTGCAACGCATGGATTGAAGTCAAAAAATTAGGAAAGTCAACAGAAAGTATTAGCTAGCTACTAACTTAATAACTTTGTACCAACATAGGGTTGGATGTAAGAAAAAATAAAGAAAAAACGTAATTTGTCACAAACCTCAGCATCTTCCTGCTTACTAGAGTTGCGTAACTGGAGTCAAATTCGAGTCATGTGAATTTCAAGTTAACGCCGGTCGTGTTTCTTCCGAGTTGGCACATACAAAGCGTTGCATCACCTTATTAATGTTTTATCGATATATGTCTGTGCCTAAGGGGTAACATCCCTAAGTCGACAGTACCCGAGACCGTTGGACAGCGAGGTTGTAAATACTCGTGTAAAATTGTCCACATTCCCCTGTAGCTTTTGTTATATATTTCTTTGTTATTTACCTCCCCTGTGCACGTTACCTGATGTCGGACTACTATGTGCTTGCAATTATATTATAGTGTGTTTTGTCGGTGTAATTGTTTGAGATTTGGTACATAAAAATAGCATTTGTGCTGACACAAGTTATTTTAATAAATAAAAATTAATACTTCTACTTAAGTAAAAGTAGCCCATTTTAACCGAAGTTCCGGATAGAGTAAGTAGTCGGAAACTTATTTTAATATCTACCTTACTGAACGACGATTATGCCTTTTGATTACACATATCACACAAAATGTTGTATGGCGTATAATATACCTTCTGGACATATAGAAAGTTGAAATAGATGTGAAAGATACTTATTTTTTCATTTTTGATGTTTTTAAAATACAGCTACTTGATGCGCGGGAAATTTTCAGTTTCATGTATTCATTTCTTATGATTTATGAAATAATTAAATAAAAGAATATTGATTAATTTGGTCCTTAACATTATTTTTAATCTTTCTATGGTGAAATGAAACTTAAATATATTATTTTAAAAATAAAATTTTCGTATTTCGAATTTTATTTTAATATACCAATATTTGAAATAAATTATAAAAAAATCTATTTGGCCGTTGCCCCCTAGGATAGCCTTTTGCCGTCCGTGCCTGCAAAATATATTTTATACTACTTCTACTTCTACTTCGGGAATACAGGCGTGAATGTATGTATAACTTTGTATCGACCTGGTGTAACTATTTTATACAGACGACAAAAAACTCAATCAATGCTGTGGACTAATCCATACGACGTTAATAGTGACGTTTTATGCGGGCTAACTAAAAAACAGGCCTACTTAAATAACAGTGAATTTGTTTACAAATGTTATTTTTAAAGAAAAACAATAAAACAAAGATTAAATATTACCATTGTGTGTCATTTATAACCTTACACCTAAAATGCTTAACCCTAAAATGTTCAACACAGGTATAACGCGACAACATAGTCCGCGGTGTCGTTACGCACGAACCGCGCGAGTTAATTGCTAAGCACAAATGAGTGAGCGAGCTACCTCGCCGGCCGACACCTGCTGCGGGCCCGCTTACACGGTGACGTCTTATTAATTGTTCACTAATTCTTTTGCTGCAAACATAGATATATCTAAGAAATACAGAAGAATTTAAATTAAGATTTTTTAAGAGCCTTTTTAATTTTTTGAGCATTAAGGTATCTGTTTTGAGCTTTTTTTGACTTAAACTATTTATAGACCATTAACTGTTGGTGAAATATATCCCATGGTAGCCATATTTTTTTTGTGGTATGAAGTAAAATCTATCTCTGTGCCGAATTTTTAGCTAGATCCGTCCAGCCGTTTCTGCGTGAAAGAGTAACAAACATCCATCCATCCATCTTCACAAACTTTTGCCTTTATAATATTAGTAAGATTAGTAGGACTCATGATATTTTTAACACAACTACAACTACTACATATAAAGATAGGTGTATTTTTTATGACTTTGAAAATATAATATTTATATTTATTTTGAGTTGTGCTTTAGGTACAGAAAAGTATGTTTAAAAAAAAACATTATTTTTGTTTCGTATACAGGCATCGCTAAGAAAACGATGTCATACCAAAAATATACCTACACCAATATGCAAGTCACGCAAGAAAGGATCTAGACTAACGCAAGCTAAGGGTGTCACCGTCAACAGATACGTCTGGGAGGACATCAGCATTATCATCATGGCCACACTAATGTTCGAGGGCGCGGCAAGTGTGACGTTATATATTTGTGCACTGTTACCTATCATATCACATACCATCGGAGTACTGACAAACGATCGAAATCTATTAGGTACTTTAAAAAAACACCTTTGAACGTACACACACGCTAGCGAAACATTTATATTAATTTCCTTTATTACTGGATTTGATTTCTACTTTGCTTAAATTAGAATTTTCTCTGTTTAAATAAACCAAAATAATAGAGATGCGCCGAATATTCGTTTGGTATTCGGTATTCGGCGTATTCGGCATCTTTTCCACTATTTGTATTCGGCCGAATTATTCGGTTTTATTGCCGAATATATTCGGTTCAAACTGTTCTATTTTCTTGGCTCATGTAGTCAAGGTGTAGGATTAAAAGACAAGACTTCTTTTGTAAGATTTATGTTATAAAATAAGTCAAAGAAAATATATTTATTTCTTAACCTATAGTTAGTATAGTCAACATTTATTTTAAACCTTAAATCAACATTTAACTTAAACCTCAAAACAATATTTATTTTTAAACTTTAAATCAACATTTATAGGCAAAACAATATAATGGTAAACCGAATAATTTGGCCGAATATCCGGTTCGGTAAAAGTTAAACCGAATAATATTCGGTATTCGGTTATTCGGTGGAACCACTATTCGGCGCATCTCTACAAAATAACCAACGTTAAAAACGCCATAATTCACAACATTTCTGTAGTCTGGTGTAGGTACACCTATTTCAAAAATGTGTTTCTTTTATACAATACTGTTGGTGAGGCTAAAATAAGGTGCCCTAAATATGAATCACGTTGACTGACTAATAGTAGGTATATGGATTATAGGAGTTTATAAACGAAATATGAGCGTTGTGAAGCGAGAAGTTGTTAGTACGATTTTTTTTTTTTTGGTATATGAAGCAAACGAGCAGACGGGTCACCTGATGGTAAATGACTACCGCCGCCCATGGGCACCTGCAACTCGAGAGTCACAAGTGCGTTGCCGCCCTTTAAGGTGGGAGTAGGAGAAGAGGGGGAGGGGGGGAAGAGTGGGAAGAGAGGGGAGAGGGGAAGGACGGGAATAGGGGAGAGGAAAGGGTTAGGGCCTCCGGTAACCTCACTCACGCGGCGAAATGCAATGCAAGCATAGCTTCACGGCCGGTTTTCTGTGAGGCCGTGGCAACGAGCGGTGTCGAGCCGGCCCATACGTGCCGAAGCATGGCTCTCCCACATAAACAATATTATAAAATTCAATAATATTATAAAATCCTGCAAAAATAAAACAAAATCAAGTCATTAGCCT
Organism: Euplagia quadripunctaria; assembly: GCA_963859945.1. NCBI lineage: Eukaryota > Metazoa > Arthropoda > Insecta > Lepidoptera > Erebidae > Euplagia > Euplagia quadripunctaria. Next base: position 7,069,036 of record OY982573.1, read on the forward strand.
CACTAAGCGCACTGTACGCCGCACCTTAGAACAAAATGTCTCCCTTTCACCTTCTACTTTCGCTTGGATAATCTTATTTTTGCCTCAGCCAAGGTGCTATAATTCCACCCCCAACAGAATAAAGTCCAAACTCCCTTAACGAACCACTAGGAGTTAAAATGTATTACCTTTTATTGTGATCCTCAACAGGGATTAAGAGAGAGCGCGGTTTTGAATTTTGATTCGGATTGTAGCGCTCAACTTGGCCATCGAAATTAGACCTCTCCCGGATTATTTGTCGGCCCTTTTCTAATCAGATCGTATGAGACACAAGGGGGGTGTGGTGGTTCAATGTGTGTTGGTTTATTCGTAACTATGCACACCTATTTTGCCTATTGCTTTGATTACATTCTACGGAATGGTCTTTAATGAAGATTTTGAATGTTGAAGGCGTGGTTTGTGATGTTTAGAGTCTTAAGCAGCACTGTTATTGTGTATTTTGTACAATTTTCGGTGAGTATGATCTTCTGTAATCACAGTTTTAGCTAAGGATACAACTTTTTACAATTTATGACAACTAAATCTTGGTGGCATTAGGCAAGAATATACGTATGAAGGTTAACTTCTTATAAAGTTGTAACGTGAATAACACTTCAACACATAGTTGTGTCATAAACCTTTTAAGCTGAATTGCTCTAGTTAAAGAGAGTTAGTTCATTTTGGTAGTGAAGCTGGTCAAACTCGCAACTTCCTGATACCAAATCAGAAGCTTTAGCCATGTTTGTAATGGTGTATCTTTAATTATGTTACCCGAGTTACGAGAGGTAAGAGAAGTCAATAAAATTTTGAAAATTACTTTTTTTACAAACTTTATTAAATAGACGTATTGGCCGGCTCGACCGGGGTGATACCACTGCCTCACAGAAAACCAGCATTGCTTTTCGCCGAGTGAGTGAGGTTACCGGAGGCCCTAACCCTTCCCTCTTCCTCTCTCCCTTTCTCGCCCCTTATTCCCCCCTTCCTCTACTCCCACCTTAAAGGCCGGCAACGCACTTGTGACTTTTGAGTTGCAGGTGCTCATGGGTGGCGGTAGTCATTTACCATCAGGTGACCCGTCTGCTCGTTTGGCCCCGATACAATAAAAAAAAATTAAACCTAATATATCAGTAAGACGTAGATCTTTTCCAGTATCTGTTCGAATTGGAGACGGCTAACTGTCATAATATCTCGACTCTATGGATGATTGTAGTTCAACAACACGAAGTGTGTTGTATGTATTTCTACTGTTGAGTAGATTTTCTAAAGCCATGTGAGGAGGACAAGGTTTTTGACAACAGTTATTTTAATTAATAAATTTCCACACATACCCGATATGTTTGTATTGAATGATTTGTATCAATTAGTTTTATTCATATCTTTAATAAAATTTATGTTTAAACAATATTTTTAATAATACTATTATCATCTTTTTTAAACTCGGTTAAAGTATCTACTTCTACTATATTCGTATCCATAATAAATACATAGTTCACAGTACATCTACCTAATAATAAAACTTAACCGGTTACCAACCCACGCTTCGTGTGTATGGTCAGTTATTAGGGCGTTTTAACCCTTTCTCTGCAGCCCCCGTTACAAAATGACCTCTTCGACCCGTTTCTCCATTTTTCTGTTAATACAACCCTCCGTCGCGTGCTGTTTGTGGGGTAAAAAATGTTATTTTCTCATAATAATAAATTTTATTATTTATTGTGAAACATATGTCCTCGCCTATTATTATTTTTATTGATAGTGTTGATGTGCCGATAAGTTATTAGTTTTGTATTGATGTGTAGGGTTAAGGGAAGAGGTCCCAAATAACGGTATTCAATATTGTTCTATACTTCGTGGTAGCATTTAAGTACCCTCGATTCTTTCTAAACATCGAATGTTTTAATAACTATACTAAGGGATGTTACGATTTAAACAATGTGTTATAGCGATGTAGTTGTATTTAGGGATTCTTTAGTAGACGTGAACGAATTCTCGATTTTTTTTAGCGAAACTTTGTTTTAAAATCTAGTTTGAAACTGAGAATTTTCACTAAAAAAATTATAAATAAGCTTTTTGCTAAAGTGGATTCACATGAATGGAAATTGTAGGTAATAAGTGTCAAGAGTGTCAGAGATTTAACCAGATTAATATTCGTTAAAAATCATCAAAATCATTATTACATAATACTTATATAATAATGATAGTTAAAACATAACTAAACCGTTGTTTGAAAAACAACTGCTCCTATACGAGGAAAAGCATATTTCAAATAAATTTATTTTTTTGGTACCTAATGTTTTTTTATTTAATAATTTATTATTTATCGTTTATTCATAATAAGTTAAATAAGCCAGAGTTTAATTAGTTCAGGTCAGGAAAAGTATAAATATCTAACATAACATAACAATAAGCTAGGATGAAACAGAAGCCCCAGCTTAAAGAATGTTACAGCTAAAATAACTTTCTAATGGCGTTTCCTAACCTAGTAAGGCATCAGCCAGCAGCAAAGCATCATTTTCATATCTACGTATATGTCAACGCTGTGCTGCTTTTTACCCCTTTTAAATATTGTTGGTCCATGTGATACCTAATATCACTACATATTATAAAACAACCCCCGCCGCGTCTGTCTGTACGCGATAAACTGAAAAACTATCGAACGGATTTTCATACTGTTTTCACCAATAAAAACAGTAATTCATGAGAAAGTTCATTATGTCGTATCATTTATGTTCATTTATTAGGAGTATAATTCATTAAGGTTTCGTTTTAATTGGCTGAAATATGACGATGATTGTAAAAGATGTCGAAAAAAAAAACATGCCATAGCTTCACTAGTATGTGCCGCATATGCCAATAGGCTTAGATTATATATAGGTCCAGATGCCTAATCCGTGCCTCAAAACTGAAGCCAAAAAATACAAGCGTCTAATATAAATATAAGCGTCTCACTCGTCACACGCGAGCGAACGTTCGCCGCTGAAGTACGTCTCGAGTCGCTACTTATAATATTTAAAAATGCCTGCTTGTGCTGTCACATTCTGTAAAAATTATGCAAAAAAAAATCTTTAGTATCCGAACATCACATTTCATATGTAAGTATTCTATTTCCTAATGTATTTATAAACAATAGAACAAAATTTCAAATTAATAAAATTACGACGCCATTACTAGAGATGTTGCCAGGACGTGAATTTCATTTACCCATAACGCATTCTAGCAGTATATATATTTTTCTTTGCCAAACTTGTTATTTATAGAAAGACGAGAAATATGCTTAACGTTAATGTTCGCGAAACTGGAATCCTTCAAATATTCTTAATTTCTAAACTCTAGCACCCGGAGTTCAATGTGTCCGTCAAACGATACGTTAGCTGTGGGATTGTACTCGTATTATAACTTATTATTACTACTCCTAACGAACACAGCTATAGAGCCCTTAGAACTTGTAAAATTTTGCTAGTTTCTTGATACTTTATAAAAATATATATATACCTATATATCCAAGTCCTACAAAACAAGGCAAAACATTTACTTTATTTTATCAAAATACCTTTTGTTACTCTGTTCCTGTGAATAAAGTTCCATTTAATTTTATTACTCAAAAGAGCTTTTATGTTACATTTACAATAAAAAAAAAATTACTCTTATTCTCATATTTTTTTCATACGGCCTTATATGAAAATCGATTCTTAAGGAGGAAACTCTAAAAAAAAATGTCTAACACTAAGTAGTTTTATTTTACATTTGTCTTTTTAACTAAACGAATTAAATGAAAAAAACGAAAAAATGAAATAAACGAATATTTGTAACTGATTTAAATACATTCAAAATGTATTTATTTAATATTACTTACATAAAAAAAAAAAAATATGTTTAATAAAAAACTCCCTGAATTTTGGGGTAACCTCTATGCACTGGTAGTAAAACCGTCAATGCACACAAGCATAAACATTGTACGTAGACACTCGCGTTGGGCGGGGTTCACTCACACAGCACCAAAAAGTGGCTTCATAGTAAACGGTGACTTTTGTACTAGTCACGGTATCTAGACCTATATATAATCTAAGCCAATAGGTCTATATGCTCTGCAACCCGTGCGAAGCCGGTGCGGTTTGCTGGTTTAAGTAAGTTAAGTCCATGGGCTTACACTAACTGCCTACCAACAGGCGGACAGCCAAGTTAAAAAAAAACTCGTAGTAATCGATACCGGGCTATTATTTATCGCCATATGTCCTTTCTATGATAAATAACATAATAAAATAAATTTATGAATGCAAACTAGAAACCTGTTTTAAAGTGACCCTTTACTTTTGCAAAATGCATTGCGAAAAAATTGCATTGTCCAGGATGGCAGATGTTTGATAATTTATAAAGTTATATAAAAAGTTGTAGACATTGTGACGTAAATTTTTTGGTATATAGATACTTAATTTGCTTGTTTAAATACATCGTTTTTTTACGAGGTACTACCAGTTACAAATTAATTTTAACGTTTAGATTCAAATTTTTCTTGTCTTGTGTTTCATTTAAATCGCGGAATGAATACTATTGAACTCTAAAATAGATTAGGACCGCTCAAATTATTAGGTACTGTAAATTTATAGTCGTGATAAATTTGCTGCTTATGAGTAATGATAAATTTACAGTTAAGTATTTATTATAAATTTTCAGTCGGTTTTTAGTTCTTATAAATTTAAAGTTATTATACATATGTATTTCAGATAAGTAGCAATATAATATTAATACAAATTTATTACTTAACGTAAGTATCTGTGTGTAATATCTCGACAACAATGTGGCAATGCTGCCAGCCTTCTGGGAACGGTACTAGTAGGCGATGGTGCAGAGGAGTTCTTTGACGCATACCTAGAATATGTGATTTCATTTGTTGTCTTTAGTTGTAATTATGTTTTGTGAAGGTAATTATTTTTTTACAGTTTTAAACGACTTTACAAAAAAAGATTCAAAGTTTAATAGCATGTTTAGTTAAATTTTCGTCAATTGTAAAATTAGTTTCATCAATACTTTTTATTGGATTATTTTTATCTCCATAGTGGTCTTATAACAGTTTCAAGTGTTATGATTACCTTAGAGTTTTTTTTAAAATAATTTATTATTAAATTTTTTCTTTATTGCGCGTGTATAATATAAGAAGCAATAAGAAATACCTATAAATATTATGATATATTCCATCATCATCTTACAACTCAATACCACGAAACATCAACAGGAAAAACCAAATAATTACACTTATAATATTATGTCTATCTGTTCACACAAAACCTACTGCAAGAATCAATCAATAGTTTAACACTATTCTCACTACCCCTACTTTAGCCGACGTCCAGTGGGTGGGGCTTAACTGCCCATTGGTCAATGAGTGGTCCCGCAAGTTGTGACGACCGTACGCCGCTCACTTTACTAGGGGACTTAATCGCAGTCCTATTGGAATTAATAACGTTATAACGTTACGTTATCGCGTTCTACGAAATAGCATACGCTATTAGAACTAAAAATGCCTTCTAATAAGAGATTTGGTACAGTCTGATATTTTTTTTTTGTTTTATACCAATAAGTTTCTGCTTATATAGATGTCTTTGCCAGCGGCTCTAAATACATGGCTGTCAAATAAAAATTTAAATATTCTTTATTAATTTATTTATAGCGTAGTTTATGTTGTACTACCTACTCCAAATGGCATGCTACTATTTTGACAAATTTCTTTACGATTTTTTGAGAGATTTACACACCGAATATTAGTTTTGATATATATTATAAGGTAAGTCTTGTTTATTGGATAGTTTATTAAGTAGTTGCTTGTCATAGAAGATTGTTTCTTATATAAGTTTTTATTAGTTATATAGTTGTCACCGGAAGAAAATCTCGAAATATAATGTACCTACTGTATATTAAATTAGGTTAAGGTACCCTTCAGAAATGTTATAGGAATACTTGAAATGTAGAGCTTTACAATCCTATATTAAATGGTCACCAAACTTCTTTATTAAGAATAGGCAATTATTAAGAATAAGTAATTATAGACATCGTATATCATAAAAATAAATATTAAGATAATAAAATAGAACATTAATAACAAATTACTTACTTTTTTTTGCTTCTTAAAAAGACAACTCCCGCATTAGGAATGACTCCTGTGTCGCGGGGGACTTTACAAACATACAAACAACGGACACAAAGAAGACCCAGACTCGGGTGGGAATTGAACCCACGACCTATGACGTAGCAGTCACGGTCACTAACCACTAGGCCAGCAGGCCAGTCAGCGGTCATAAACCACTTAAACATAAAGGAACAAAAGTATTTGCAAAATAGCTACCGAACCTAATTACCGAATAAATGGCAATGCTTCTCAGATTTAAATTATCGGATGTGTGTAGACTTTGATAAATTATAATAATAAAACACTTTTTATGTTAAGTATTATATCAGACCTTAGACCGGGCTCATGATTTTTTTACTGCTAGTGAAGATCTCGGCGCATTGCCTCCTTACCTGGCTTTGTGTGGCATCTAACAACAACAACACAATTACAATAATCACTTCTTAGTTTTAATATTTGAATTGAGTGCTAAAAGTTTTGATAATACTTAAAAGTATTCTTATTGGAGGGAGTCTGTTAAAATGGTGTCGGATAAGAACCGAAATCACTTTTAAGAATGCATTCACATTAATTGACGGATTTGACTTCAAAAATACGTTTCAACTTATTGTAATGCTGTCAATCGAATATGGCCAAATGACTGGCCATTATGAAATTGTGTCATCTTTGTTTACGTTGTTTATGCAAAATAAATCCATCGTCAATCGTGTCCATGGAATAGATCTGGTTCAGCATATGCCAGACATGTGTCTGGCGCTGGTTTCTAACCAGACCCTCTGTGCCCCACGGATACCAATCAGTAAAAATATAACGTATCTATGTAAAACAATACAAATAAATTAAATTGAAGTGTCTGTTTGTAATGTCAAAATAATAGTTTTTTCTTGAGCTCATACAGTTATTTGCACGAACCTACGCCTAAAAATCAAGTTTTAATTTTTTTGTCTATGTGTGTGTCTGTCTGTTTGTTCCGGCTACTCTCCGGAACGGGTGGACCGGTATCCACGGCACTTTCACTGGCAGTTAGCTGGTGTTATAAGGAGTAACTTAGGTTACTTTGATTTTGGAAAAAGCATTAGGGTTCCACGCGAAATTTATAAATATGTACAAGCGAGCGAAGCTGTGCGGGAGCTGTTAGTAATAAATAGATACAATACAGTTCTATATATAAAATGCAATATAATGAAATACAATATTTTTATTTTTGGAAAGAGAAAATCTTAAAAAATTACGCCTATGTCCGATCAGCACCGCGCGCGGTGAGATGGGGCGATTAGGGTGGTGTTAAGCGCATTCCAGTCGAACGTTCATTGCCTTACCCCGCACCAAAAAGGGAATACTCATTCCGTGCCTAAGTGCATAGTGTTGTGAATAAACCACACTTTAATATTTATATTTCACTAGCTGACCCGACAGACGTTGTCCTGTCTTAACTATAAATATTGACTGACAGTTATGTCAAATGCGCTAAGGTTACATTAGAAAAGTTAATATGGTCATTAATTTTCTTAAATTTTAAAATTTTCCTCGAAATTTTCTTAATTTTTTCTTTCATAAGAAGCTTCTTCTGATAATAACAAACACAAAAAAAAGCGAAATCGGTCCAGCCGTTCACGCGTGATGCCGTGACCAAGGGAAATATAGATTCATTTTTATATATAGCCATAGATAAGCCAAAAGGAAGTTTGAGTTCAATTTTCATAATAATGAGCGGCGGTAGCGTAATGGCTAAGGCGTCAGACTTGCGATCAAAAATGGTTGCGGGTTCGAACCCCAACCAGTGCACTACCGACGTGAACCCACTCCTAACACAAGCGCTTAGCTTAGCTGGAGGGGTTAACAAGAATACTAATAATGTGTGACCCACGTTGCTAGTATTCTTTAAAAAAAAATATATCATAAAATAAATCTTTGTATTGTAAGTAACATTTATGAAAATTCTCATAAAACGCTCACAATTTATGACTAAGAACGAGCCACTAAATCCACCTAAAGGTCTAATAAATTCATATAACTAAAGTATAGCTCTTTATGCTTTCAAAATCACTTCACCAAAAGGGATCGTTCGTCATCTCGTCTCAAAACAAACTCGGCCCCAATGGACGAGTTGACGAACTCCAAAATTAATATTATTTTCATTCGTCGTCTCGTCCCATTCTTGGTTTTGTTACGTTTTAATGGGAACTAAACATAAAGGATTCTTGTCTTTTACTTTAATACTTTGAAAAATTTTCTTCTTAACTGTACAAAATCAACTAAAATTTTAAAGAACTTCAAGAATGGGACAATGAGATAATTAATGAAAAAAATATAAATTTTGAAATTCTTCAACTCGTCCCAATAGGCAGAGTTTGTTTTGGGACGAGGTGACGAACGACCCACCAAAAGAAGGGAAAAACTGCGGCTTTCATAACTATACTAATATTATAAAAATAAAGAGTTTGTTTGGTGGAACGCGCTAGTCTCAGGAACTACTGGTTGAAATAGAAAAATTATTTTTGTGTTGGATAGACCATTTATCAAGGAAGGTTATATAACATCACGCTACAACTAATAGGAGCTGAGCAGTGACCATAAACTGCGAAACTGCGGGGACGGCTAGTCTTCTCTTATACGAGTATATACACGTGACGAGAATCCTTTGTACCTCTTTTTAAGCAGACTTCTTGCGCGTGCAATTTTGAAAACTTAATATGTATATGTAGAAGAAAGAAAGTTTATGAGCAGAGAAAACTTAAGTTAAATAAAAAACTTAAATATGTCTTTTAATTTAAAAAAAAAAATGAAAATGCTACATAGACCTTCAAGCGTCCATTATACCATCTCTCACGGTACGAAAGGTCATATATAATGACAGCTCAGTTTATACTAGAACTAAATAGCTTAATGTATGTTACAAATAGGTTAATGAAATAAAACAAAACATTAATTTAATAAATTATGGTTGAAGTTCGTCCACCAGACGATCTCCTAGTAATAATAAAAACGCCTGCATCCCTGAAAGGATAGGCATATTTTGCTAATAGAAATGTATCATGAGCAGAAAAAAGGTACACTATCACTGGTACTGGTCACTACTGGTGTATTGGTGTGGTCACAGCTCCCTTGATAGGTACTCATAAGCACCTGTAACCATAGTGCCAAAAAAATAAATTGTTTCCTCCTCGTATGTCATGAGACTGTGAAAAACTTTATTCGTTACTGTTGTCAAGTTTCTTATTTCTTTTTAATTTTTAAAATAAATATAAAAAAAAATGATTTGGCAATAGCTAGGCATTTAGCAAGGTACCAAGGTACTAGTTTCGGACCCGACGGGGGGCCTTTTTTATGTGGGGAAGCGTCCTACCGCGTCGGTTGCAGGCGCACAGACTTACTATTTCATACAAATTTCTACAGCACGTACCGAGAGGTACTAATTTGACTTGACAGTCAACTACAGTTTTCGGATCGTGTGCTTATTTGCCAACATAGTTGTGTAGGATAGATTTTCCTGGGTATGCATGTGAAATTAAGTACACAGTTTCAAGCTCAACAGATATACACTTTAACTATCAAAATCAGATTAAAGATGATCCTAAATCTATTTAAATAAAAATCTAATGACAGTGATTTAGTATTAAAAAAATGAATGAGCACCAAGTGGCAAGGAGGTCAGAGGAGTACTAAAGTGGAAGTTGTGGAGGAACGGTTGCTATGTAGCTGATTTTGGAGTATGTTTTTGCTGTATCTGGAAGTCGCTACACCATTCCCCTCCAAGACCGGAGGTCAATATCCTGATAAGTTTTCTGTCTCTGCTCACTTTTGGAGCATGTCAGTGCCAGTAGTATTAGTAAGCCAGTAGTTCCAGTAAGTTGGAACTATTTTCCGCAAGTCCATTTGAGTCGGGGCTAAAGTCCGCAAGTCCCAATGATTTGGGGCTACGTGCAGCGTTGCGGTGCTGAGTTGCTGCGGTGGAGTCCCCAGTGAGTCGGGTGGGGACAGTTGCTGCGTAGTGGCTGGCTGCTGCGTAGATACTCTTCTTATGAGGACCGTAAGTGCAGTGTGCTGTGCCTATATGCTGATGACGCCTTAGGGGTAACCAGGCTGGAGCGGTTGTTGCGGTTGATGAGGCTGGTTTGAGTTGGCTGGCTAAGACTTGATTACCGCTCATTACTGTAGGAGTGTATAGTATAGTGTATAGTATATAGTGACGGTGGTGGTGATGATTCAGCTGATTTGGTTTTTGAAGGCTGCTTACAATCACGTCGGGGTTACCATTGTGGAGGTCCGGGTGTTGTGTCCCTACAACACAAAAGGAGGGTCTTCAGACCAGGCTAGATGAATGATCATCTAGCCATGAGCCTATCGGACAGCGGCCCAACACTTGATGTTGGGAAGTTGTATAGATTATAGTAAGTTGTATACTTTCATTTCGCGATGCAGACCAGTAGTTACTACGCAGTTGAGCTCATCTTCACTAGATGATGTTGGAGTATGTTTTTGCTGTATGTGGAAGTCGCTACAAAGTAAATGAAGCCCTGAGAATATCTGAATGTGTTGACTAAGATGAGTTGAAGAGTTAGTTGGACAAATGTGTTAGGATTGAGTAATAGATCATACTATATTATAAGCAGAGTCCTTTTGAGAGTACAAAGGACAATGATCATAAAAAAACGGGAGAAATGGGAATCTGACTTGAGCACCGAGGATTCCGTATAAGTTTAAATATAGATAGTTCATCCATTTCTAGAATGCATTCTCGAAGAATTTTGCCCGTTTTTTTCCGAAAGACAAACTTAACTTTGTCATTGGACAAATTGATTATCATGATTTTCGTTGTATGGGGAGTCCCATACAACGATAAACGTCACAGTCAATTTTCTAAGCCCAAAATGCAAGTTTATGATTGCAAAAAAAAGTTTTTATGTGATAAACCAACGACATTCGAATTTTCTACTTTACTTGTGCTGTGAGATCTAGCTTCTCCCCAAATTTCATGACTAAGTCCAAAGGATACTTCCTAATAAACCTATAGATTTTGATTTGTTAAATTTGGTTAATATTTATATCTTAAATGGCCGTATCTTTAGATTGCGTTGACTTATAAGCTTGATTTTTTTATAGCTTTAAGAGATCGCAGACATAAGTACCTGTTTGATGTAATCTCTATCTTAACAGGCTGACGGACAACGAAGTTTAATAGCACCAGAAATTTAAATTTCATTGACTAAATGAAATCCTCTCGAATTTCTTTTATCCAAAAACAATAATAACCAATCCTGTAGGAATCAAACCCAATGGAATACTCCACTCAAAATAAGATGTTCTTACCTAATTTATACTAATACTAGCTGTGCCCGCGACTTCGTTCGCGTGTAATATAGTAATTATATCCAATAAACAGCCCAAAAAATAAGTTTCAAGCTTCTAGCTCTAAATATCACGATACTTCCATACAACTTTTCATGCCCACCTTTCAATCCCTTACACCCCTTTTTTCGCATTAAAATGTAGCCTATTACAGGCTCTAGACTATTTGTGTCCCAAATTTCATTTAAATCGGTTCAGTAGCTTTGGCGTGAAAGGGCGACAGACACACAGACAGAGTTACTTTCGCATTTATAATATTAGTAAGGATTATAAAGCTGAATTGTTTGTTTCTTTGTTTGGTTGAATGCGCTAATCTCAGGAACTACTGGCTCGAATTGAAAAAATCTTTCAGTGTTGGATAGTCCATTTAATGAGGAAGGCTATTGGCTATATAACATTACGCTACGACCAATAGGAGCTGAACATAAATGAAAAATGTTTCAAAAACGGTCAAAATTTACAAACGCAGAGGATGTTGCACGGGTCAGCCAGTATTTCATAAGGTGGACGTACTTTTTGTTGGACACCTCGACCTTGAATGAGGAATTTCCTATGTACCATTTATCCTAACCATCAGTACTTATGACATATTTTTGTATTAATACGTGAAGAAGATTCTTTGGAACCCTCTTTATGCAAATTTCGAGGAGAAATGTACAATTGGAATACTTACCTACTTAAAGTTAATAATGTCGAAGAAGTGTAGAAAGCTAAAGTTTTTAAACAATATCCTACTAATATTGTAAACGTGAAAATTTGTGAGGATGTATGGATGTTTGTTACCTACTCTTTAACGCAAAAACTACTGAACCGATTGCGTTGAAACTTGGTATGTAAATAGCTGGAGACCTGGATTAACACATAGGCTACTTTTTATCCCGATATTCCAGTTCAAGTGTCCAGTATATATGTTGATCTGTCGTGGTACGGAAAGTCTACATAATAACAGAAGTTCTGGTCGAACTTCGACCACAATTAATTAAGTTTTGAGTGTTTTGTTTTATTTCAATGACCAGTATATGTTGATCTGTTATTGTGTAGACTTTCCGTACCACGACGAGCGATCTCTAGTTTTAATATAATTTACTATGAAATCATATTTTCATTGTTCATGTTTTAAATGTTTAAAGTACCTACATCAAAGTTTGAGACGATACAGTTAGGTACCTATATGTATGTCCGTAAACAAAGTAGAACATATCAAATAAGTAATTAATTAAAATAATGTTTTAAGTGGGTATTATATATATACTAGCAGCCAGCCCAAGCTTCGCACGGGTAGCAAAGACATCTACAACAATCATCAACATATTATAATCAATATACAATATACAAAATCTTACCATATCTATTATACACCTTAACCTTCCTCATGAATCACTCTGTCTATTAGTGAAAACCGCATGAAAATACGTTTACCCAGTAGTTTTTCAGTTTATCGCGAACAGACAGACAGACAGATGCGGCGGGGGACTTTGTTTTATAATATGTATCTAATAATATGTAATGAAACTAGCAATCCGCCCCGGCTTCGCACGGATAGCAGAGACATCTACAACAATCATCAATATATTTCAATCAATTTATACACCTAAACCTTCCTCATGAATCACTCTGTCTATTAGTGAAAACCGCATGAAAATACGTTTACCTAGTAGTTTTTCAGTTTATCGCGAACAGACAGACAGACGCGACGGGGGACTTTGTTTTATAATATGTAGTGATGAATTTAGGTGCAGCCTAGATACGATAAATTAAGTAGGTAAGCAAACTAAATTTTTACGTTTTATGAAGTACGTGAATTTCTTGTGTTTTATGAACTTTATAATGATACCACACATGACTACTTCAAACAATTTGTACCAAAGAATTACAAGATAAAGTTTTCTCAGGTTCGTTTAATAAAAGGTTTAAAAAAATGTAACTTAAAGAAAACCCGTTGGGCCAAATTAACATTTTATCGGTCAATCAGGCTGTTTTTAAAGATACGCTTAGTGGTGATGACCGCTTACCATCAGACTGATAGTGTACGCCGTTTTCTGGTATAAAAATAATATAGCTAAGCTTATTATTATAAAGAATATAATTAAAATTGTATAGTGCTGTCATCTATAGGAGATTATCTCTCTTACGAGAACGCGATTATGCTGCCATCTATTAGAAATCGGTCAAATCTGATGGAAAATATCGATGTAAAGTTTCGCTTAATCTTATTAAAACATACTTTTAAAAAAAATCTTATTGGAAATCTAAAAATAATTCGAATCGTAAAGAATCGATTACTGTGTAAACAAACATACAGCTCAAAAATAGAAGAAAATCATAAAAGTAAGCACACTTTTAATGTTCAATTTGTATCTTAAAGACTTACGAATTATATTTTAGATTTTTTCATAAACGTAGATACCATCATATTCCAAACTATGTAAGATATAGTAAAACATTTTTTATTGCCTAAGTGTATATAAAATACAACATAAATAAATAAAACGTATATAATACATTATTAAAGAATATCTTGAATAGTTACCCCTTAAAATTTATCCGAGGGTTAAGTTTTGTTCTTGCTACTCGACGATAGATGGCGCTAGCAGCACTTACAAAAGTTTCTAGTGAGTTAAGGAATTAAGTTAGAAAAAATATAGTTTAATACAATTGTGAGCGGATGTAGCTATAAAAGTTTTTGTTGCCTTACAATTATTCTTGTAAATTAATTCCGGATAATATTTTGCAATGACCTACCCAATAGGTTACATTACATATCTTTGTGAATTGTAGATACGTGAAATTTGACTCTAAAGGCTTAGGTACTCTTAAAAATCTAAAGCCTAAGTAAGAGTCTATAAAGTGAGTCCTATTTCTAATAATTTAGATTACTTTAAATGGTTCCCGTGAACCATTTAAATATAAAAAATTGAAATCTGGAGAAAATTATTGAACTGGATTATTGAAACGCATATTGTTTTCGGGTAAGGAATATTAATACATTAAATTGCCTATTAATAATTAGTTGATCATCAATCGTACGTCCGAAATGCTTGATTGATAGGAAACTTTGTTCCTATTTTTGGTCTCGAGATCATTTTTTTTGATATAGAGGGAAAACGAGCAGACGGGTCACCTGATGGTAAAGTGACTACCGTCGCCCATAGACACCTGCAACTCAAGAGTCACAAGTGCGTTGCCGGCCTTTGAGATGGGAGTACGCCCTTTTCTTGAAAGTTTGAAGTTCGTATAAGTCCGGAAATACCGCAGGCGACAATTTGTTCCAGAGATTGGTTATGCGAGTTAAAAGGTTTCTTGAAAACCGCACAGTGGTGGATTGCCAATTATCCAGGTGATATGATGATAGTTTTGTCGCGTTGAACGATGAGTTTGAATACAATGAATAAATAATGATTTTAATTTATGTCTTTTTTATATTATTAAGTTGTAACGTTGACCTCTCAGATATCATAAATAAACTCACCTTTATATCTCAGGAGAGGTAGGCAGGGACCAACTCACGTAATAGAGGGCTAGCCTATTGTCGTCAATTGGACACTTAGAGACTCAAAGATAGGAAAATTGGAGTATATTGAGAGGGAGAGGTAGTTAAGAAGGGAAGGCAATGTAAGAAGAGGGAGTAAAACCAGTTCCAGAAGGTCATGGTTCCATACCTGTAATTCGAACTGGGAGAGCCATGCTTCGGCACGTATGGACCGGCACGACCGGAGTGATACCACGGCCTCACAGAAAACCGGCAGTACCGGAGTTACCGGAGACCGTAACCCTCCCCCCCTCTCTTCCACCTTCCACCTTTCCCCTACTCCCACCTGAAAGGCCGGCAATGCACTTGTGACTCTTGAGTTGCAGGTGCCCATGGACGGCGGTAGTCATTTACCATCAGGTAACCCGTCTGCTCGTTTGACCCTATACAAAAAAAAAAAAATATCCGGGAAGTCCGATCCCTCTCACACAATACTCGGATATCAATAGAGTTTACTTCTATTGATAGCCCTATCTCCTGCTCGATGGGATTGGAAACATGCAAGTAACGTCACTGTGTTACTAGTATATATATAGGTATAGCCACTGGTTGGTCGTGCGCTAACTTAGTTTGATAAAAAAACACACACAAAGCCATAGCATTAACAAACGCAAAGACGTTCTTATAGGAATTAATTACCATGCGATTGACAGCTTTACTTCCATTTGCGCTTCTACCGCCAATTCTATTTAAGTAAAAGCTAACTAAATGGTATTTATCAACTGAAAATTCTACCCTTCTAAGGAAAAGGGAATTTTTTGACATTAACCTATGTATTTTATTCATCTATATAGATTGCAAAGGCATCATCTACTGATCCACAATTATTTGTCCTGGGTAGGAATCGAACCCACGACCTCTGGCTCAGCAATTGGGATCACTTACCACTACCACCACCACGTAATCGACGGTCACAGTCGACGGTTCTAGGTCATAACGCAGTACAGTCTAGATCCAAAGTTACATAAATTGTACTTAAAAATGATTCAAGAACGTGTACTTAAAAAAATACGTCCTCTCCAGTCACAGGAAATGGGTACAGGACAATTGGCATATACTTTGTACCCGATCCTGGCCTCTGCGAGCTACTGCAGTCTCAATCCCGTTCCTCATTCGAGACTTGTAATATCCCCATTTTTCCTTATACAAATGTACCTTACCTTCTTTCCCGTATTAAAACGACTACATTCCCAAGGAGGGTAGGCGTCAGGCAGGTGGCCGGCCTTAAGATAAATCAGCCAAAACCCTTTGCTATGTTACACATTGCGCTGACCTCAATGAAAATTAAGAAAAAGGCCGCAAAATTATGACATACATATTATACTAGCAGCGCCCCGCGGTTTCACCCGCGTAAGTCCCGATCCCGTAGGAATATCGGGATAAAAAGTAGCCTATATGTTAATCCAGGTCTCCAACTACCTACATACCAAGTTTCATCGCAATCGGTTCAGTAGTTTTTGCGTGAAAGAGTAACAAACATCAATACATACATACATCCATACATCCTCACAATCTTTCACGTTTATAATATTAGTAGGATAGAGAAACAACTGCGTTAACTTATTGTTTTTTTTTTAATGCAAATTTGCTCGGTACAGACAAATAGATAAATAAGAACGTGGCAAGTAATAATAAAATTAAAAGTTGCTGAGCTCTTTCTTTGGTTAAGCTGTTAACAACTGTACCCCCAACTAAAAGTTTTAATAGTTGTACATGTATGACGAATATCGTTGAATTTCTCTACTCGCTACGCTGTATACGCAAATGTACGGGGAGATCAATGACATTGATCTTACATATCGGTAACCGCTTGCTATCAAAAGAATCGTGTGCTTTTATGTAAAGTTAGTTATATAAAAGGAAAGTTATAACCATGAAAAAAAAACTCCGTCTAGGGATATTTAATTGCTGATTTTAACCCCCGACGCAAAAAGGACGGGTGTTATACGTTTAACGTGTGTAGGTATCTGTGTATCTGTCTGTTCCATTATAGTTCCTTAACGGATATACTGATTTTTATTCGATATGTGACTTAATCGAGAGTGTTCTTAGCTTTAATTCAAGAAAATCTGTTTAGCCGTTTCAAGATCGATATCTCTTTTCTAATCCTTGAAAAAATGTCTGTAACTTCTACTGATCTGATCGATTTGAAATTTAGTCAATTCATAGGAATCAGTAAGACACCCAACTCCTCACCAACTTGTTTGTGAGTCGAGGGTATTTTTTTTTAAATTTAAACTTGTTAGGCGAACCCGTGCTGATAAAGTTTCATGAGTACTCCGACTAAGAGTTTCAAACGATCAGGTGTCAAAACTGGTCTGTATGTAAAAGAGGTCTTGTTTATGCCTTTGAGTTTATCAATTTTTACAGGTTACCTACAGTTACGTATACTATGAGTCCCATCCCATCTTCCTATACTTAGGTAATTATTTTAGTTAGACACCAAATGTATGGAAAAGTCAGCAACGTGTATCATAGACGTAAAATATAAATTTTAAAACTAGTAGGTACTGTAGCGTTCAAACTTATTTGAAAAAAATTGTGTCTGTCAGCCAGCATTATGTCAAATGAGAAATAAGTCAATTCGATAGTAAAATATAGGGTAAAAAAACAGAAGACTAGCGAATTGGATGTCGGCTGGATGGGTCGAGCTCCAGGTACGAAGAGGTTAAAAATATAAATGGTTCAATCTCAGAAGATCCATTGGCCAGATCAATCAAGTTATTGTAATATTCAAAAGTGGATTATATTAATAATTAATAACAGATCTCGCTATATCATTTTATTCTTCTTAATAAAACGCCACTTTCCCTGGAAAATTCCCTCACTGCATAAGCGAGTGCATTACAGTATTTACGGTTGTTTGTTCCCATTCGTATTTCGTTTCCGTTTTTTACTATGTAGGTACATCCCACTAATATTATAAATGTGAAAGTTTGGATGGATGGATGGATGGATGGATGTTTGTTACTCTTTCACGCAAAAATCACTAAACCGATTGCGATGAAAGTTGATATGTAGATAGCTGGAGACCTGGATTAACGCATAGGCTACTTTTTATCTCGATATTCAAAATCAAAATTATTTATTTCAAGTAAACCCATTATAGGTATTTTTGAATTGTCAGGAGGAGTCGGTCAGTATAAGTAGGTCGTGAAGCTAGTTGCCTGTTCCAAAACGTAGATCCTATGGAGAAGAACAGGCAAGAAACTCCAAGGACACTCTTTTCCAACATGTTTTTATTTTACAAAGTTATTTGTTACATTGCTTATAAGTGCAATTTAATGTGAGGACAATGTAACATAAATTAATATTGTTCTAAAATGGAAAAGAAAATCACAGAGCTGTTAGGCAACATAGAAAATTAACATAATACTTGTGACTACACAGTTCTCACATGTAAAATTCAATTGTTTTTTTATTAACAAGAAATAAAAATATTATATTATATAATTAATATAAATATTCCCACGGGATAGGGATTTATGCGGGTGAGACCGCGGGGCGCTGCTAGTATTGTGTCTTCTAGTTAAAGGCCAGTATTAAGTATATAGATCTACTCATATATTTATGGACTTACGCCTTTCTAATCCCGAAAGGAGAGCAGTGTGTTGTATTCACATTTCGCCAACGTCTATCAAATATGTTTCCAGACTTCGTGTTGTTATTGATAATTCACTAACCGAAAAATAAAGTATCAAAGTGCGAGAGAGACCACAGGTATTGCGATAGGCCGTGTTTTTGTTTGCAAAATCTTTGTAGCGAAATATAGAAAAATTATTTCCTTGATAGGAGTCGAAAGACAAAGTATAGATAAATTAATAATAGTAATTATACCAGTAATTGTTGTTGCAATTTTAAAGGCATATGAAACAAATCTTATGATGGACTAGCAGTTCCCGCACGGCTTCACTCGCCTTTACATATTTATATATTTTGTGCGGAACCCTAATTCTATTTATAAAATAAAAGAAGCCTAAATTACTCCTTATAACACCAGCTGTCTGCCAGTGAAAGTCCTGTGGAAATCGGTCCACCCATTCCGGAGATTAGCCGGAACAAACAGACGGACAGACAAAAATTTTAAAAACTGATTTTTAGTTATCGTGCAAATAACTATTACAACCCTAGGTCCGAGTTCAATATAGGATAAGGACAACATTGAGTTTTTCTCTTTTTTAGCGGGTAAGAACATACATTTTTGTTAAATCCTTTTAAAACTGTTCACTCTACACATACTGTGAACTGCAGTTTGGAAAATAAACTTGTACTATTAAGGTTTGCAGTGAATGGCGGGCTCAAAAGCACAGTATGGAGTTGTTGGACTACCTCTGTTTCTTGCACTGCCAGTACTGCCACTGTGGCTACTCCTTCGGTTCCTGTTTAGATATTTGGTATTTGCAGTTTGGAATGGTATATCTATTGTAAGAGCCCACAGGCCAATGTATTTTATTAGTCTAACGTATAGGTGGTTTAGGCAACATATTTAAACTTATAGTAATGAAACACACTCTTTAAAACCTAAATATATCCACAGGGCGCAGTTAGTCTTGAATAAAATTAACTTCACTTTCACCCGCGTAAGTCCCGGTGCTGTGGGAATATCGGGATAAAAAGTAGCCTTGTGTTAATCCAGGTCTCTTCGTCTCCTTATGTATATATTTAGAAATATAAAAGTATGTTTATCAGCAGTCTGGTTGTTCAGTTTGGTTGGTATGGCTTTGCCTAGTTTGGTATCACACGACCGTGTGACATGTGTGGAGTTATTATTATATTATATTAATTTAAAGCCATTGATTCCGATTAAACCAATCGGAGGTATTTTTGAATTGTCAGGAGTATGAGTCAGTCAGACTAAGTCAGTCGTGAAGCTAGTTGTCTGTTCCAATACGTAGAACCTATGGAGAGAAATAGGTAAGAAACTCCAAGGACACTGTTGACACACAACATGTTTTTGAAAATGTAAATGAAATATGAGGACAAGGTAACATATCATTCTATAATATAAATAGGTGTGCTAATTACTACACTTAAGTAATAGCAGTCCAGAGGTGACCAGCCCCGACCAATGGCACCCGTTCACGAGTATGACGCACACATCAGCCATCATATAGATCAACCATATTATAGGGAGCTGAACGACCTGACACATACCTATAGGCAGGACCGAGCATGACATACTCAAGAATCAAACTAAAGCAAGCAAGCCAAGCCAGCTGCCAAGAAACACAGGAAATTTAAGATGACATTATACTACGACTTTTCTTTAATTTAATTTCCTTGCAAATTCTTTAGGTTTAGGTTTCCAAACGATTGAATTACGAACGCTGTTGCTGGACATCAGCTGTCGGTCTCAGCGACCTGTGTTCACCAGGCAACGTGCTTGTTTCCCAGTCTTGTCGTATTTTTAAAAATAATCGATAATCTGAGTTAGGCTCCCGTGGTATACCTCAGGGACTGGTGCTGAGTGTCACTCTTGTCCAGTCATCAACCTGCATACACTGGACAAAATTTAATTAACGTGTGTTTAACTGTATGTATATCTTTAATTTAATACGTATACTTTTTTTTTTTAAAGTCAACTCCCGCGTTAGGAATTACTCCTGTGTCGCGGGTTACTTTACAAAAATACAAACAACGGACACAAAGAACACCCAGACTCTGGTGGGAATCGAACCCACGACTTATGGCATAGCAGTCAGGGTCACTAACCACTAGGCCAACAGGCCACACTACTCACGACAGTTTTTATTCCAATATTTTAATCACCAGTGTAGAGTTTTCTTTGGCGAATATGGTCACATTCGCATGTATGTGACAATATTCGCTAAAGAAAACTCTAACTGTAGTCATATAGTGAAGTTGCAGCAATCAGTGCCAGTGCTTACATACAGATCTATTTTGAATATATAAATTATTTTTTCTTATTTTGAAACCCCGGGAGCGCCAACAGGCAGTAATAGGTATACTATTCAAATTATACAACTCTCGTTTGGCAAGACCTCCGACCAGCTAAGTCGCAAACTTAATCAGAAACGAACATGTAGGCAGGTGGCCCTGCAAAGCTACGAGAAAGAAAACCATAAAAGTAAGGACAGACCATAACCCAATTATTGGGTCAGATCTTTCGAAGATGATTTTTTTAGGATGTTCTCCAAAACGCTCTTGCTCTCCTCCAGATGGCGGTAAGGATTTGCCAAGGGGGATTGGGAGTCACCGTGTTCACTCCAATACAATAAATTTTTCGTCCCTCATCGGAGTAGTTTTATTCGATCTTATTTAAAATTTGTATAAATTTTATAGCTTACGTGATAAACCCCTTATTCAAAATCTAGGGAATTCAAATTTTGGCAATCATGCTTGATGCTTGTGTATAGTGCTAAACCCCTTATCCAAAATCTAGGGAATTCCAACTTTGGCAATCATGCTTGATGCACATGTATAGTGCATCAAGCATGTTCGCCAAAATTTGTTTACTTGGATCTGATGCATTTTGATATTCATATTGTACGAGAATGTATCTAGTAAAAAACAGAGGGCTTCATTGTTTAAGATTTACGAAAAGTCCCTTTTTGTGATTATTTTCGTTATACAAAATTGGACTAAATTATCACATAAATGTATAAAATTCCTAATATTGTGTAGTGATCGATCGATACACGTTGTTCCTTTTTAATGAAATTTGGGAAAATTAAACAACAGATTTGATTAACAAATCGTGGATATTTATTGAAATAAAAATAATAAAAATGAAAAATAATAAAAACAGTTCATCTTTCACGTTTACATAATAAAATTTGTCTTAGTTTTTTTTCTTTATTTTGTCTCCATTCGTCGTCCTGTCTTTTACTTCGCTTTATAGGTACTGCTGAAGTTGTATTAATCAAATTGAGAAACAATAAAAAAAATATTTTTCTAATACAATCTAATAAGTCTATTATTACCAACCACACAACGAAATTATCATAAAACTTTTTTTGGTTCGGACTGTACAATTTTGATACACATTGTTACAATGGTTGAATTATAAAAATATTTTATTTAAGCAACCACTTTCATTTTACTGTTTATTAAATGATTGCTTGAAAAAATATTTTTATGAATATAAATAAGTGTTGCCGGAATAATTAGGTCCCGTCCAGACAACATTAGTAAACATTAGAATTCTTTTCTACTTAAAAAACGTTGTCTGAAGAAGTCCTAAACATCAAGGAGACAGTTATGGACGACAAAATGTTTCTATTATAATTTACTTATAATTATCTAATATAAATTCTATTATAATTTACATTAAGTACGTATACTGAAAGATTTTCACGCTTGGACTAATTTAGGTACGAGAAATTCAAGGAGAAATTTTATAAAAACAAAACTGGAATATTTTTCAGTCTTAATAAAATAACTAGCTCCCACAAGAAATAATAGCACGAATCGATATATCGAAACAAATATCTCACAGTGATTTAAGTATTAATTTAATAATTTAATTGCTAATGAAACATACAAGTACCGCGATAACACCTACTATTAACAGTTTCCCACCTCGCTTTCTACAATGCTTAAATAAATTATCGATTACAGGAAACTCACCGTTTTCTCACCAAATTTTGTTATAATCCTTGAAATATTACCCTCTATAAATATGAACATCAATAGGTAGGTACTCGATTTACACAAATAAACTTACATCAAATATGTACACAAGTTTGTTTATCTAGGATAGGAAACATTTCGCTTATTATTGTACACGATATACTAAAATTACGAAACATCTTACTCATCAAACACATACTACATCAAACTATGAAGATCCTAGAAAATTCTGGAAAGAATTCTAATTTAATTGACACTATACAGCTTAACAATTAAGTAGTAAGTTATTTAAATCAACATAGCTAACTTTGGCATTGGGTTCCACATTTTTTTATAATAAAAAACATGTCAAAACAAGATCGAAAGTGCGTAACATAAAATCGCAGACGTACCTATACAGCCTCCGAACTAAACACTATGATAGAAAACTAATATCAACAGAGTAACGGTAATCAACACTGTTCAGTACGAGAAAGATATGTCACTTACGATTATAGTAACTAAATTAATGCCCTTCGGTGCAAACTTTTGGGCTCGTATTGCAGTGATAAAAACAATAATATCGCCAAATTCAATTCTTACGACTAGAAATTGAACAAAGACCGGCCTGAGTCCGATTGGCTCGTTTATCTTTTGTTACGAAACGCACCAAAACACGCGATCAACCCTATGACCTTAGAAGATCTGGCTGGGTGGTGCTGGCGGTGGCAGGCGGAGCCCGCCCCACGGGTAGAGTCACGACGCCTCGTCACGGCACGCGTTAGAGTCATCAGATAGAGCTAAAGGAGCACCATTACTTTGATTCACAACACACTTTCGCATATGTTTTTCGAGCGTCGACGGTACAGAAAATGGCATCTCGCAGAATCTGCAACGGTATACATCCTTGCCTAATCGTCCATGCGTCTTCATGTGTCTCGTAAGTTTGGAACTTTGAGCACATGCATATGAGCACAATTCACATTTGTACGGTTTCTCACCGGTATGTGATCTCCGGTGGACAGTAAGATTCGAGCAATTTTTGAAGACTTTGCCACAAAACTCGCATGTGTCGTTGCGACGTGATTCCTTTTTCAGTAAAGGGTTTTGTAATAAACCGTTACTGCTGTTTTTAAGACCGTCAAATATGTTATCTGGCGGCCGCTGGGCGTGTAAGGTCGGTAGCCACCAGCCCTCCCCTCTCTCCATATCCAATTTGATCCGTTTGGATGCTTCAAAAGGATTTTCAAACGGGTTAAAAAGAGGATGCGGTTGAGGTGGCATCTTTGCAAATTCCTCTTTTAAACGCAACGCGGCCGTTGGCGGCATACCATTCGGTTTGTCACTGGATGGGCCATTGTTGTTATCTCTATCTTTAGCTAATTGCCATTTTAGCGAATTCCCAGATTCTTGCAAAGCTTGTTTGAAAGCTTCGCTATACTGAGCAATGTTTGACAAACCAAATTTATCCATTAGTTCACCAACGACAGACACATTAGGTGGATTGTTTGGTAAAGCAGGTGTCTGTTTCCGTGAGGGTGCAGATGGGACACTGCTGTTTGAAACAGTTAAGTCTTCTGCTTCCTCTACATCATCAACATCTTCATTTTCTTCCTCTTCTTCGCCATCTAAATCTTCATCTTCTAAATCATCATCAGTGTCATCTTCGCCTGTATCGCCACCTGATTCACCATCTTCTGCATTGGCGTCGGAAGTTCTATGAACCTTCATGTGTTTTTTTAGTTTAGATGCCTTCTCAAAAGCTTCATCGCATTCAGTGCATTTAAAGGGCTTCTCGCCCGTATGCGAGCGACGGTGGACAATTAGATTGTTTTCAAAACGGAATTTCTTTCCACAAAACTCACAGGAATGAATGGCTTCATCAGTATTACGTTTGACGGGTGGGGTCGATGATGGTCGTTCTAAGGGCGGCGCGTCAGCCGTTAGAGGTTCAGTACGTCGTTCTGGTGACGTTGAACTGTGAGGCCTCGTCGCTTCACGAGGCGTGTCCACCGTTCCGGGTCCGGCGCCCGCCGGTGGAGTCTGGCCGACTCGGGAGGGCGACGGGGAAGCGAACGGAGGAGAATGCTTCCTGGGGCTAGGAGAGCTCGAATTGCCTGTGGCCGCCCCTGGACTGGTCGTACCGGCCAGTTGCCGCAAGCGCTGCGAGTAAAAATCCAGCTGGGGTTCTAGTGAGAGAGGTTGTGAGACAGGTGGGGGTCTATCTCGGCTGGACGCCGACGTTGGTATGACAGGAGGCCTGTCCGCCGGGGAAGGAAATGCTTGGTGTGGGGGCAGTGAGTTTGCCGCCACAGCAGCAGCAGCTGCTGCTAAATTAAGACCATGATGACGGAACTGTTCTGAAACGAGCTGTTCCATCCTGAATCGATGGTCGTGATGGTTGGGCCGTGCAAACAGCGGCGCTGGAGGAACCGACGGGTGAGCTAGTGGTGGTAGGCTGCCGGGTAAGGGCATCCTCAATAAACCACCCACTCCAAACGGTGAGTGCATATCCGGGGGCGGTAATAAAGGGTGATGACGTAAGCTAGGTGGTGGCAGTGGCGCACCGGTAGACGAGCACCCTGAGCTTGATGATGAGGTACTAGATGACGAATGATTTTGTTTGCTCGGTAGCTGCTGCGGCATCGCCTCAACGTAAATCTTGACGCCATGCACATGTTGGACGTGTTGTAGTAGTCTCCACGCTGAGTGCACACGCGCCTTGCACGTCGAGCAAACGTAGTTGCTGGGTTCTGTTGACAAAGAGAAAAAAGTTGAAAAAAGTAGTACGTTGATCGAAGGATAGATGTAAATAGTTCCCGATGGAAGATTTACAGCAATATTAACACCGGCAAAGTGTCTAGTAATAGCTCTCACATATCGTAGTGTTGGGCCTAGGGTGAGCGCGTGGTGTGCATGTTAAACAGTATACGGTCCAAGGGTTTGCGGCGCAGCGGTGAGTGATCGCCCCTCCGTGTCCCGCGTGATTCATGCACCTCTAAAATCTTATGAAATATACGCGGGTTCGGATCACGTACGCACGCGCGGGTTAAGACTGTTGATATTGAAATCTATGTATGTTACACTAGCCCGCTAAGGGAAAAATGAATAGAGGCTTCTTTTATTAAACGAAAGCTTAGTTACCCTTATTTGAATATGGGCAAAAGTGCGTATCATTTCAGATCATATTGAACGAGGAAGATCGACAGTGTTACCGATCTGCAAATGATTTCTTTCTAGACATATCCTAAGGAGTTGTTATAAATAACCATCTGATAGTATATCTATAGCCAGATAAGAATAATTTTATGTTACGGTAGATGTCAGTACGTTTCTGAATAATGATTCGTTGTATCAGCTGTCATAGGTTATTGCGTGTAGACAATTATTCTACTTCCAATATCCTTAGATCCTCCGATAGTAAGGGTGGTAGCGTCATTACCAATTCCTAATACAAGTATTTCAATTCATTCGAAGGCTTAATAAAGAATGTATGACCCGTGTCTAGTCTACTTAAAAAACAAAAAGTTCTAACAATGTTGTTTAACCTCTTTGGTTGATTGATGTGATCACAATTCGATAATTTGTTCATTGATCCTGCCAACTTTCCGTCGAGCATATAGCAGCGTAATTTATATGTTCCGCTCTAGAGATAAAGTGATGTGGTCAAGGCGCGTCCAGTCGCTCCTTGCCATTTGATTGCTCATTGTTAATCCGAGACATATTTTATTGTGGAGACAATCGTCTGATATCTTGGCGACTGGTTGTGAAGTGAGCTCTTTATATCGATAAAGTTTATCTAAATTGTTTTTATTACTTTTAAAATGGATAAAGTGATTAACACAGATGTATTATTACGCTTTTTGAGGTAACTAAGCTTAATAATAAATCTATGTATGTTAAGAAACCAATACCTTAACTGAAGATATTGATGACTTAAAATTTAACTTAATAAACCTACTCTTGTTAAATTCAATTAAAAGTTGTAAATATATTAAAACATAAACTAAAATTATACCCAAACCTTAAAAACAACTACTGCGTAGTATTAAAAACTACTCTTTATATAAATTAACTGTTAGTGTGACTATTCTCAAATTGTCAGAAAACCTGCATGTAATACACAATACACCGCTAAATACAATGCGCATGACGTCACCTGATAATTCAAGAACCGTATCGATGTTTTGGAACATACATAGTCAGATAATTCTGGCTATGTGTGTTCCAAAACATCGATACGGTTCCTCACTAGTCCAGTGGGCGCGGCACGATAAGATCTCCTCTGTTAAGACGATTATTGAAATGTAACGGTCAAATTGTGACCAACCGGAAAGATGGTACATATAGGATGTTCATCTTTTGTGGTTGTATATTATAAACAAAAAATAATGTTGATTATTATTTTGCACCTCACTATGAACTATTGTTAATAAATACGTTTGTTGTAAGTTGTTTGTTGTAGTTACGTCATAATATATTAAAACGTTAAGTGCATTATGTCCCACTAATATTATAAATGTGAAAGTTTGGATGGATGGATGGATGTTTGTATTTTTTTTTTTTTATGGTATAGGGGGCAAACGAGCAGACGGGTCACCTGATGGTAAATGACTACCGCCGCCCATGGACACCTGCAATTCGAGAATCACAAGTGCGTTGCCGCCATTTAAGATGGGAGTAGGACAAGAGGGGGAGGGGTGGGAAGAGTGGGAAGAGGGGGGAGAGGGGAAGGACGGGAATAAGGGAGAGGGAAGGGTTAGGGCCACCGGTAACCTCATTCACGCAGCGAAATGCAATACAAGCATTGCTTCACGGCCGGTGTATTTGTTACTCTTTCACGCAAAAACCACTGAACCGATTGCGATGCAACTTGGTATGTAGATGCTGGAGACCTGGATTAACGCATAGGCTACTTTTTATCCCGATATTCCCACGGGATCGGGACTTACGCGGGTGAAACCGCCGGGCGCTGCTAGTAATCTATATGTACTAATATTCTAAAGAAAGTGTAGATTTTTTTTTGTATTTGTATATATATATAATTATATTAAGTTGAGTTTAATCTCTGGAAGCACTGAACTTATTTTAAATTCTTATATTATTTAAAAGGTAAATTTTAGGTAGATATAAAATAGATAAGTTGTTTTTCTCATTGGAAGTCGGAGCGGGATGCTTATAATATTATTATCATTTCTGTAACTACACCGTTTGGATAATCGAAATATTTGTAATAGAGAACTCGCTTATTTAAAAATATTTAAGATTCAACATCACGTTAATGACTAGAAGAGTAGAACAAAAGCACATTCATGAATCGCAGGTTATGGAATTTGCCTACAAAAGTTTTTAATCAACGTTCATTACAATTTGCCTAAGCGTTATCTTCTGTTAATTCCTGCCTACGCTTTAACCATTAAAGGCTGACTTAAGATATCGTATCACTAGTAGATCAACCTGTATCTATTTGAATTTATCGCAATATCAATATTGTGACCTTTTTGTTGGGGGCATTGTTCATTGTGTTGAGTTTTGGTCATCATACGGTACCGAAGTCATAGAAATAGTTAAATTGTAAGTTTCGAAGAACATTTATTTTCGAATAATTGTAACACTTGTGAATGAATTGACACTTGTGACACTTGTGAATGAAACCTAACACTTTTTTATTTTTTTTAAGAATATAAAATGCTTTACGCTTATTAAATGATATTTTTTTCTCTTACTGTATCATGTAATGTATTATTTTTAGACGAATGTCAGTTACACTTTTATTTTTAATGTTATTATGATGACGGGAATTAACGCGTTAATTAACGTAATCGCGTTAATTCCCGTCAACTTAAATATATGTATTATCATGGAACGCGAAAGTTTAAAAGTTTGTACTTCTATTTTTGTTAATCTCTTTGATCTCATCTATTATTTATTCAGTCTTAGCTATTAGTTTAGTTTAAGGTCATGTCTACATCGACTTACTACTATTATCAGCTTATATCATAATAGTATTGTCAATACCAACACTAAAGAAATTCGTAAACTGTAAATTAAAATGTTTTCTGAACTTCAGGAGTGTTAAATAGTGATAACCACTTTTAAAAAACTGGTCTCTGATTACTATCTATTATCATAGTAATAATCCCTTTAATACATACTTACAACTTACAATACAGGATATTTGCATCACATATTTAGTTAATATTAATATGTATTTATTATACGTGTGTATGTATATGTATTTAGGTATGTATGTGTGTTTGACTGTATATAATATGTTAACAACTTTCTATGTAACTTACATTTTTCCTCTTCTCCTCTTGAACGAATCATATAATTTCAATAAATTACTTAGAAAACATGTGCATTGTGCACCTGTTAACTGCCCTATACAGAAAAGTCAATTGCATCTGTCCATCTAAAGGTAGTCTGTAAGAAATCGCAACTAGCGATAAGACTACCGTTTGTCCCATTATTTATTTTTATTTTTAATTTTGTAAATTGTTTTATGGTGTACATTAAAGCATATTGTATTGTATTGTATTGTATTGTAAATACTGGCAAAAACGCAGGACCATGGACTAACCGGTGATTCTCTGATAATATAATAGTATAGCACGTTGTATGTAGGTATATGTCTGTATATCACATTTGATCGGTGAAATTCTGAAGAAAGGGATTGTATGAAAGGTCTAATGACAATGTAGGAAGCTCATGAGGTACGTAAAAATAGAAGTGACGGGCTGTTCTGCCCACCCCGAAGGGAGACGCGTGACATTATGTATGTTTGTATCTCAAACTAAATGATTATTTCTATTCTGTTCTTTTCTTTGGAGAAGTTGTGAGGTATTTTTAAATGGGAACACTAGGTATTGCACTCAATTTCTCTATTTGAAATAGAGCAGTGGTAACTGTATTAGGCGCCCGCTCCCAGCGGGGAGCGAACAATTATACAGAATGTAGGTACTAAAATACTTGTAATACAAAAAAAAATGTGTTACTTCTTAGATTTTAGAAATAAATTTTTTTAGTTTAATTAGTATTTTTTGTAAACTCCTCCAACTCAAATGTTTATGTTTGCAAATCTGACCTTAGCCTTTCTGCGCTGTGTGGCTTAAATTAAAAAATATTTTAATACCCATAATTAACTTCGTATGTCTATCTAAACCATTTTTTTGCTATCCATACACCTACGTCTTAAGTAGGGTCAACAAAAACATCACAACAAAAACGTTCCAGTTCGATTGATACCGGATTACACCGATTACTGATGCTTGTAATTTTCAATCGTTTGTGGTACTGATACCTATCTATGGTCAAAGCATGTGTTGTTGATAATTAATTGTATTAGACGTGTGGGCTGGTATTTGGGAGGTCGGATTAAACGGTAACTCGTCATGGTTCGCAATTAATATGATGTATGTTAGTAAAATATTAGTACTAGATAAAACTATGTAAGCTTTTCTTGGTTGGAGTTAATTTTTAAACGGTTTAATTTGGTTGGTGTTCCCGGATCCCTCCTACTTAAGGCGCAGTACGGCACACCGTGTGGTTTTAGTCGGTTCGATTCCGACACACCGCCCCACCGAAAACCCCGGTGGGGTGACGGCCCGAGGGGGTTTCCACACGCACAAAAAAAAAAAGGTCAAAAGCTGTTCCCGGATTCCTCCTACTTAAGGCGCAGTACGGCACACCGTGTGGTTTTAGTCGGTTCGATTCCGATACATTGCCTCACCGAAAACCCCGATGGGGTGACGGACCGAGGGGGTTTCCACTCGTACAAAAAAAAAGGTCAAATCTAGTAATTGAAAATTTTGCACCTTCCTGTTGACCGAATGATCTAAAATTGGGTACACACCTTTAGTTCTGATGTCAATACAACTACGTATATTCAGTATCATTCCAAATCCATGATGGCCACCACCTCAAAATGTAGGTTTATAATTTTTTCCAACCTTCTCAGTATAGACATCAAATGAAAGGACTTGACTAGTAGATACAGAAAGAATTCTATATAATTAAGTAATTAAATAAAAAACTAATAGCAAAAATAAAAATCTTTATTTAATTAATTTTAATCGTGGGACATACTAATATAAAATCTTTTCTTAGATTATCTACGCTACGGCTCACGATTTTATTTCCGGTTTTTTTTTAGTTTTTATTACATTACCTTTTTTTTATTTTCTGCTTAATTATTATGTACTTTACAATAAAAGAGATAACGGACAAAAAAAATGTTTACTTACTTTAGAAGGCATATTGGGTAGCGTTCTAATTTACCTCTAAGGTGGCAAATTAACAAACGGCCCACCTAACAGAAAGCGCTCACTGTAACCCTAAGACATTTAACATTAGGGGTGTCACTGTTGCCGAGTCTGTAGAAATCTTCTTACATTCCTTGAAAGAATCCTGTCTTTTTAAAGAACACAGGAAGCAGGCATGAGCGTACTGAGGAGTGCAGCTACTCACCCCCCCCCCCCCCCCGCCCCCAGGCTTTAGCAAGCTTACGTAGTATTAAGGTAATTTAGAGTCAAATTTTTGATCAAATTTTGCACCCTCCTGGGCTAAAAGCTGGGTATACCCATTGAGGCAGGCTCCTTACGGAACGCTCAGTACGGAATCTTTACCGATTTAAAGTGAGAGGGTGGATCCCTGGAAGTAAACAAGTGCTACAAATTCTTAATACGAATATTATTATATTCGAATATCTCAAAACGGAAAAGATTAATCGGTTAACTAAGAAAATTTACCGGTTAATTTTTTTTTCTAATTGTACCAATAACTATCTGAATCACGCAACATATCAATACAATACTAACCGGAAACTTCAGGTTATCCGGACACGCAAAAAAAATGTCTAACAACCGTTTCAATTTCAAAAGGCAATCGTTGATTACCGAGCATTGTGTGGGCCAGGAGCCACTGGGAGTGAAATTTTTAAACACGGGGGTCTTGGGGGTCTACCGGGCCCCTTGAGAGGGAGGACCCCCCCGCCTGCGGGTGGACCGCTTAGCTCCGGGAAAGCGTATCCGGTCGTCGTGGCCGCTTTACGAAATAATTTATGTGTGTGTGCATTTCTTTTTGGGATAATTTTCATGGTGTTTGATGAATTAGTCTTTTTGAGTATGTTAATTTGTGAAATGGTACGGGTTATATTTTTAAATACACCAGTTCACAATATGTTTAGCAGTAGACTTCGCATGGCTAAGATGATAAATGATGAAACTAAGTATAGTTTCATTGCCCCCGTTTTAAAGCGTATATTTAATGATTACGCACGTTAATGATTAACACGCCCAAACGACTGCATTGTTGCATTGTTTTAGAGACTCATTCAGTGGTTCGTCCCACGACCGTTTCGTCCGAAAGGGTCGAAACACAGATTCAAATTTATATTATTTTTCATTCAGTGATTCGTTCCGTTGTTTTTTGTTTTTACGAATTTTAAGATTTTAGTACAGTCAACAAGACAATCTTAGTTAGATAAATAATAATTCAATTTACAAAAATTTACTTTTATAAAAAAGTAATAGCGACTAAGACCCAGGATAACTGTTTGGTAAAAAATATGTTTTACATTTATGTAGTAATTTTTAGTAATATTCATATTAAAATAACATAAATACACATTCATACATTGACGTCTGTATCCCTGAAGGATTAGGCAGAGGCGTTTTCAACACCCACATTTTCAACACCCACATTTTCAACACTCACATTTTCAACACCCACATTTTTCAACACCCACATTTTCAACAACCACATTTTTCCAAATTTAATTTAGTCTCCATCATCACTGACACACACTATTAGCAGACTTTATACACATTCCAGAATATTTCCTCACGATATTCTCCTTTAAAATTAAAAACAATTAAAAAGTTTCCTATAACTACCGATAAAAATATTCATCTGCTAAATAATAATATTATTGCTAAATACAAATGGTGAAGAATTCTTAATATTTTACATCAAAATCAAAGTTTAAGTGAAAATGCGAGATTCCGTCGGCCCATATAGTACATTTCTCGACCGGAAGCCGCCAGCGCTACTTCCGGCGACGACAACAGTTGTTCGCAACCCAGCGCCTCTTGCGGACACCACTAGAAACTACAGATAACCACCCGACTGTTTACTAGCGTTGTTTACTTACGTACTTGTGTACAAGCTCATACAGCTATGTATAAACTTGATAATAACGTCATATGCCGCATGTGTGACGTATTTGAATCTAACTGGAATGAGAAATACGAGATTTGCTAACCCCAAACCACCTTCAACCTAAGAACTCTATCGACCTTGGTTACTAGCGGATAAAATATTACACCAGTAGTCAGTACTTTGGTGTTATTATGACGTTATACTTTTATTATATCCCGAGTTTTATTTCTTTTTTATTACTCACAGTAATGTCAATCTTAACTGGCACATTCTTTGATCAAGAATACTGATCCAAGGCCACAATAGAATGATCCTAGCTTATTAAAAAAACATTATTCTAAATTTAAAGTACGTGCCAAATAATTGACGTATAATAATTGAAGTATCGGACTCATCCCGAAGAAATGTCACAATAAAAAATGTTTATTAAAAATGCGTTCTATATTTGAATCTATGCAAAATCTGAAATAAGAAAGGCGTACTACCGAGACTCGCCATCGACTTGTTATGCGGCGGATGTCCGTCGCGCCGCTGCGCTGAATGACCGCCTTCCCCTTCCGCCCGCACACCGTAACCCCCTTAAGATGTGTCCATACTAACAGCGATCAGCGGGTAAAGTAATCAAATAATTATACTGATGTCTTTGGGAAGAAAGGCTGTTTGACCGTGAGTTTTTATTGGCTCTTGTCACCCAAGTTTTACCTATTGCGTTAAATTACCCGGCATGAAAATAATATGTAAGTGTAATATAACTTTCATAAGCATCATTGTGTGACCCACAATGTAAACAGTCAAAACGTTTATTGAAGAATACCAGGCCTTAAAATTGTGATTGCTTTTGAAAAAACCTTTATTTAAATAACGTAGGTATATCTATGTATAATATGTTTACACCTAATACACTAAATTCAATACAAAATAAATAGTTTTTAGTCCGCTTGCTCTATGAAGCTAGCCTTACGCTAGTGCGAAGTTATAACCCCGAATGGTGCAAATTGTGACCCATAACTGAAAGACATGTTGTTGTTTGCGAAGAAAAATAAAATTTGAAAATGGAACTTCTTAGCGAGACTGGTACAGGCCAAATACAATAAATATTTTACAGAAGTACGTAATGCAGACGACGAAGGAGGATTTGGACGACGTGTGTGTTGCCAACATTTACTTTTTAATGACTACTTATAACGTGAGTGATACATTACTATTTTATTTTTCTTGTTATTCCCTACATCGTGAAGGATTCTGTTAGGATGTTGATTCACCTCAGAAATGTAGTTACCGTCGCTTCAACATTGTAATAAATGTCAATTAAACTCGAATGTTTTTTTAAAGGCCTTCCCTAAAACCTGTCTATAAATTTAATGGAACTATTTTTTTTTTATTTTAAGTCTCGCGTCAATTAAAAATAACACGTAATAGAGGTTAATAAAAATGGTTGAATATTATTGTACTGTCTTTTAAATATTAAGTATATAGGTGTAATCCCAAGTAAATAAGTATCTTCTAGGCAAGTGATACTCTATGGTAAGTCGCTTAGTTACTTATTCTAAGATAAGACGATCAAACGCAAGCGTCATTAATAAAAAAATAATAAATTCCGTCATTAGCTCATTAGTATTTATTTATTGACATTTCCCGCAAATACATTGCAAAAGGCGGACTTAATGCCCTGAGCATTTTCTGCCAGTCAACCTTTGGGTGATGCAGACGTGCATGGCAGGTGTATAATTAAAATCTTAGACTTGCTTAGTCATAGAGTATACAATAAATGACGTAAATAAGCCTGCATATATATATATACCTACACACAAACATACATATGTAAATATATAATATACGTATAATTATATTCAGGTGATACTGCTAAGAATTTGCTGTAGAGCTGACGCACTTTAACTTTGAAAGTATACCGGTTAGTGGACATCCTAACTTTTTATGGGAGCGCATTACAGAGGTTTACAGCTTGGACAGTGAAGGAAGAATCAACTAAACTGGAGTTATGAGGACAGAGAAGGAGATGACTAAGACTGGTATTCATGGTTTTTTTTTTTTATGGTATAGGGGGCAAATGAGCAGACGGGTCACCTGATGGTAAATGACTACCGCCGCCCATGGGCACCTGTAACTCAAGAGTCACAAGTGCGTTGCCACCCTTTAAGGTGGGAATAGGGGAATAGGGGAAGAGCAGGAAGACGGGAGAGGGGGATTAGAGGGGAGGAGAGGGGAAGGACGGGAATGGGGGAGAGGGAAGGGTTAGGGCCTCCGGTAACCTCACTCACGCGGCGAAAAGCAATACAATCATTGTTTCACGGCCGGTTTTCTGTGAGGCCGTGGTATCGAGCGGAGTCGAGCCGGCCCATACGTGCCGAATATATAGTTATTGAAGATATGCGATTGTATGTTTCGTTGAAGCCCTGACACAGTCGCAACAGGTCGCTTCGCTCGTTGATAAAGAGCTCCTGTTAGGTCCAAAACCAACCGAGCTTCCCCGAAACACACGTGAAAAAAACGTAAATCTTTATCCTATACATAAATAAATACACTGATGCCTGAATCTCCCATTAAACACTCACATTTTGACAAATTATGTAAATTGGTTAAACACACGTAATAGGGGGCAATTGTATTACCGTAAACCGGGCACTTTGGGAATTAAAGATAAAAAAAAAATTGTCAGTCGTGATAACACATACACACGTATATATACATATACACATACACAGCTATATGTCACCATGACAATATAATGTTATCTGAGCGTGATGGTCACGCGAGTTCAGTGGTTTTTCCCCATACCAAAAGTGCCCAACGTGCCTAAAGAAGTTTTCACTTCAAAAAATTTAGTATATTGAAATTAGGGGAAAATTGGTAAGAATGAACGGGGTATTGCTTTTACGCATCAGGTACGATCAGGACCGATATCAGTCAGGGTCCCATACCTGTAACTTGTACTGGCAACAGCTGGTTAGTCCAAGCCCATATCATCTTTATCATCCCATTAATATTATAAATGTGAAAGTTTGGATGGATGGATGGATGGATGGATGGATAGATGGATGGATGGATAGATGGATGGATGGATGGATGTTTGTTTACTCTTTCACGCAAATACCACTGAACCGATTGCGATGAAACTTGGTAGCTGGAGACCTGGATTAACGCATAGGCAACTTTTTATCCCGATATTCCCACAGGATCGGGACTTACGTGGGTGAAACTGCGGGGCGCTGCTAGTAACTAATATAACAAAAACCGCGGCCAAAAGCTAGCTAGTTTATTATAAGTATCACATGCTATTTTAAGGAGCAAATCAATGATATAATAGATTTTAAAAGTGACGTTAGCTTCATGGCATTGGCGTGTTTGTCAATTGATTTGATAATAATCAGAAGATAAATCAAAACTTGTTATCGTTATTGATAACGACTTAAATCTGTTTCTGGATTATATTTATTTATGGACATCGCCCGCTAATCCAGCAATCTTTCTTGGAGTTTTTTTTTATGATGTTGTTGAAAAATAGATTAGAACGCTGCGTGCTATTTGCACATTTTTCTGATTTGGAATAACTCAAATTAAAAACGTTCCATTACACGCTGTAAATTAAGTAAAACCCCGGTTATTGGGTGTCAATAAATCAACCGTTAACTATACAATGTTGTAGACTGTCTGTGTAGTATATTAGCTACATAAAAAGCATCAGTTTTTAAATGCAACTTCTCCTACATCTTGTTTATGCGTGTACCACTGTTAATAAACTATTAATCTGTGATCCAAATGAAATATATAATAAATATTATGAAACAAAGTCCCCCGCCGCGTCTGTATGTTCGCGATAAACTGGAAACTACTAAACGGATTTTCATGCGATTTTCACTAATAGAGTGTTTCATGAGGAAGGTTTAGGTGTGTACTTGTTAAGATTTTGTGTAAATTGATTGAAATATGTTGATGATTGTTGATCTCTGCTACCCGTGCGAAGCCGGGGCGGGTTGCTAGTGAAATATAAATCAATCCGTTGATCAGTAAAGGGGTAACAAATCTGCTAACTCATACACACACACATACAAACTTTCACATTTACCGTAATTAAGTTTCATATGTTATTATTGTTATTAAGAATATGCTATTTGCTTCGTATAGGTCATTCAAATCATTAACTCATTTCAATGATGTCTGGGTCACAACCGTTACTCAGAAGGTTGCAACTGAAAAAATATTTTGTGACTTATTGTTTAAACATGTTATATATTGACCGATTTGACCGTCACACGCTGCACAAGTGTTTTGCATAACAAAAGAATATGGTTACAAGAAGTGACCCCGACCTTAAGTCATTACGACAATTATTAATATTCTTGTGTATATTTAATGATAAACTACGTTATTTAGAATGTAGGTATCAGGTTTATGGAAGCAGTTTTAATACAGACTCCGGCAGTCGGGCAACAGTAACATTATATTCAAATTTCATTAGTTTACGATTTATTTTCACTAGAGATCGCGTGGTGGTCGAATTTCGACCATGGTTTATTTCATTGGCCAATATTACTTTACCTGTCATTGTATAGACTTTTGTACCATGACAGGTCAAAATATATACTGGACACTCATGGCTGTATGTACCCGTTTTTGCATTTTTTTTAACTTTGTAACAAATATTGTTCAATAATTTTAGCATTCGTCACTTCTTCTCTGTATAAACTATAAGTGTGCGAAATTTCATACTCCTCCGTCCGCCCAATTTTCATAAAAAGGGATCCAAAGTTTTCGCTTCACGTATTAATATATAGATTTGATAAGGATTGTTATTGCTTTAATACCTTTTTACGATTAAACCTGTAATCCCTATCATACTGTTATTTTATTAAGAAGTAAAACAGGCTACATGTTATCATGAAATTCAATATGACCGGAACCTTGGGAAATCTCTCATTATTTTTTTTTCTAAAGATAACTCCCGAATTAGGAATGACTCTTGTATCGGGGACTTTACAAACATACAAACAACGGACAAAAAGAACACCCAGACTCGGGTGGGAGTCGAACGGACGACCGATGGCGTAGCAATCAGGGTCACTAACCACTAGGCCAACAGGCTAGTCAGGCTCATTCGTAAAACTGATATGTTAAATTTAAATTAACAATTGTAATATAGGCATAATTAGTTTAACAGGTAAGTATAAGCCTGTTCTGATGACGCGTTTCGCCGCGCCCACCGCTAAAACACTGATTTTTGTAAACAAGTTAAACTATCACTTTACTGTACAAATTGTTGTTCGCGCCCTCACAGTTACGCCCTTATGTAAATTGCGCGAGCTTCCACTGTTTTGTAATCGCTGTAATATTGGAAATTGTATCAAAAGTCCGCTTGTAATTTGTAGGTTAATACATACAGAGGCAATTACGAGGAGGAGGTTCTGAATTTAACTGTTTTACATATATTTCATTGTGAACATGTTTAAATGATTGTTTTCTCTTGAGTTGCAGGTATCCATGGGCGACGGTAGTCTCTTACCATCAGGTGACGCGTCTGCTCGTTTGCCCCCTATAATATTTAAAAAAAATACATACTCGTATTTGCTACGATTGCTCAGAAATTATTGTATTCAATACGGTAGGTAACTGTAAAGTCAAATTAAATGATTAAACTTTACAGTCAACGTTATGCTTTATTAAATGTCAGAACGGGACGTTCTGTAGAAATTTGTATGAAATAACAATTTGACGTCATACTTGCCTCAAATCATTTTCTTTTAATGTTTCGGTTTTCATTGAAAGATTATAACAAAACAACAATTAATAAAAATTTTAAGACTTAATTTCATGAAGACCATGAAATAATTTATTTAAACACTACCAACCCGCCCCGGCTTCGCACGGGTAGCAGAGACATCTTCAACAATCAGCATCATATTTCAACCAATTTACACAAAACCTTAACAAATTATATATTTAAACTTTCCTCATGAATCGCCCTATCTATTGGTGAAAACTGCATGAAAATCCGTTCAGTAGTTTTTGAGTTTATCGCGAACATAATTTATGATATGTAGTGATATTTTTACAATTACGTAAATTTCAATGTCGTTTCTTTACTTTTTTTGCAGACTTTGAAAAATGGAGGAGGACCTCAATTCAACTGTTTTACATATGTTTCATTGTAAACATGTTTTAATAATTGTTTTCTAAACGGTTACATCTCAAAGGTAGTCCGGTATTTATTTTTGAAAAAATTACAAGAACAAGGGAAATATTAATTTCTAACAGTATGATTTAAGTGCATTCAACTCGGTTTTACTTTTTATAATGAAATGCCATATATTACCAGTTACTTTGAGTGCTGATGCATAGGTTCATTACCTCTTTAGAGGAGGGAGAGGAGATAGAATATTGACTCTGACATTGGAAACACTGAACGGTGATACGGTATATGGTACCTAATCATCAGCCGGGCTAGTATCCTTATGCCAAATAAATAGATAAATAGTTCAAATACTAATAGTCTTTTTAACCGATTTTATAAAAAAATCTGTATTCGATCTGTATTTATGTACGTCCACATTTTTTTTAAAGTTATAGACCGATTTTTATTATTGTTTGACTAACGTATTCTACATATTTTCAGGAAGGTTTTAGTATAAAATATATTGAACTTATTAGTTCATTTTTATTACAATAAATTTCGATGAACTCGGTTTATTTTTCGTTAAATTTTTTTTTGTAATATTGTTGATAGATAGATAGGTACCCAGTTCACTATTATAAACTGAGATGTTACACGACAGAGGTGATGTTATAACCATAATTTACAAATAAAAATGTCGGAACAAAAGTTAGACTCCATTCTTATTTATTTCAATGTCTTCGTCAAAACTTCGACACGTCGTTGCGTTACTCGGAATTACTTACTCGGTTTACTCTACTTGGGAACGTTTAAGCCAACAAGATCACATTCACCCAAAACTAAGACACAAATGTTGACAAAAATTCTTCCCCGACACGTTGTGTGGGGCTATTTTAAACTCATAATAACTTGTCGACACATGTGTGCCGACCATTACCACATATTACAAAAAATGTTGGAAAAACAATAAAATGGAGGGGACGGGGTCCTAAGTGGACGCGCTTTAAAATTGATTTTTGTGCACCGATGCGTTTAAGTGTTGGGTCTATTGTAATTCCTATTGTATTAATATTGATTTTGTTTATCTTCCAAGAACTATTTAGGTACTTAGGTATCTATAACAAAGTTAATAAAAAAAGTGAAAATTAAGAAATTACTTTTTTAAATCAAAATGTCGTAATAATGTAGGATAATATGTATGATCAAAAATGTGTAAGCTTATAAAAGATATGTTTTTCAAATTATTATATTAAGTAAATCACATAAATACATGAAACAAAACAAAAGTTTTTTAAAAACTCTTGCAATAAAAGGTATAAAGGCATTCCTACAACTAGCTACAACAACGATAACTTCAACGACCCTAAACATAACTGTTCTTAAAATGTTGTAGTTGCAAAGTTTTGGTTTCATCGAGTAAATAGTTATTAAATAGTTGTAGTAATTTTATTATTATAAACTTCAATCAGCTGATTTAATGTTGCCTATGCTCAAATCCAGAGGTGACAATAGAGCGATTGATACAATAAAATCGAGATTTACAATCTCTGGCAATTAGTCTGTATACAGCCTAATGCAGCTAAAGCAATATCAAACCCTAGATATGTTTGCGTGCTTTGATCAATCAAAACGCAAAATTTTAATTAACGAATTCCACAAACGGTCATCGCCGTCCCTATTCTGATGAACCACAAAGCAACTATGACAGTTATTCAGATGCACATTGCACCCGGTCACGATATGCCTTGTAGTTCTCTAAAATTCCCAACACATATCTATAAGTACAAATCTATCAACGGTGTTCCAAAAACCAACGGTCGAGAGGCAATCTATCATAAAATAAATCTATGATATATTTACACACAGTCAATGCATTATCACCATTC
The DNA here is from genome assembly GCA_963859945.1 of Euplagia quadripunctaria. Lineage (NCBI taxonomy): Eukaryota > Metazoa > Arthropoda > Insecta > Lepidoptera > Erebidae > Euplagia > Euplagia quadripunctaria. The sequence continues at coordinate 7,109,796 of OY982573.1, forward strand.
CTAAATCAGCTATCAACGGACTCTTTTCACTAAAAGGGTGAGGTTCACTATAGAAAAGGTTGACCCCTCATAAAGACTTATCACCTCATATACAAAATAAGGTTCTACTAATCCGCAAAGATACGTACAAAATATAAATTTACGCATTCGGCATAGAGATCAAATTTGAATGGATACTCCATAGCAGATGGGATCTCGTCAAAGTTAGCGGTAGTTTTTTCACAACAATCTCTTCTCGGACTTAACTTACGTTATCTCGCCTACGAACGTCGCAAGGAATAGAAACCCGCACGTACATAATAAGGACGATATTTCTAAAGAAATTTAAATTCGCCCGCAAAGGTCCCCAAGATAGGATTAAAGATTGGGCGCCGAGATGGCCCTTTTGTGGTCGACCCTTAAGAAAACATGTCTTGATATGGAAATATCTCGGACGGGAGTTAATCGAGGAATCATTTGCGGGGGCGATCATTTATCAGAAGTACCGTCTATGAATGCGTAATTAGTCCACAGATAGAGCAGCACGACGGTGGTCGTTTGAACCTCATTGTTGACGTTTATTTCGCGCGAGTGGGCAAGTAAAAAGTGTGCGGTTGTTTGGGCCGCACCGACTGACCGTTTTGAGGTGCGTCAGACCGTGCATGTCGAGTTTAAAACGATAATTTTTATCTGGGGTCCTGGATATGGATGTCATTGTTTACGTCACACACCGGTGAGCTCTGAATTGCGGGCAAGATAAAACAGATGAAACGAGAGGTTGATGTCAAAATAGAAAGATTACAAGATAAAGAGTAAGTAAGCTGATACTATAGAAAGAACATATTTAAAAATATTTAAAGACATAGCAGGATATACAATATGAATACGGAACGTATTCTCACTTCAACAATTCTTCATTAATTTATAAACCAAACGAAAAGTCCAAATACTGGACCCGATTCACACTTGAAACAATATTTGTTTTGATACAAACAAGTGACGGCCATTGGTTTACCAGCGTTTTGTAATGGTAATGACTGTGGCTTTGTGGACACAGATTCCATAACCAGACGCAGTTTCTTTGTGAGACAATAACTGAACGATATAGAGATATAAGTCGTTGTACAATTACTGAATATTTAAGATAGGTACGTCTATGGTCCACATACGTATACAATCAACAAACTTAAAGGACACACGAACGGCACGAGACAAACTTCCCCTCACAATTTAATAAGTCGCAGACGTCATGTCTAAAATTAAAACCCACTTATTCCAAACCCGCCACTTAGCCACCTTCCCGTTTATACAAAAACTAAAAATATCCATGAGCATTGTGTCACGCTTAAAGGAGTTCCATAGGTCACAGCGAACGCATGAGCTTGTACCACGTGTCAGGAACACGCCAAACATTTTTTATCTTTAAAAAAATTATAAAAGACCGTTTCTAACAATAGGACCTCGGTAGCATCTTTGACAATTATAATATCGCAGTTATCGCAGCATGGAAGGTCATTAACGCCAGGCACATCTCCAACGATAATGGACTCAATTACAATGTAGGAAGGCTGAATTTTTTATGTTTTTTTTGAAAAACATAAACTATTTAACCGTTGTTCCGATCACGGTTAACGTAAGGGTCATCACAAAAGGCAGATCACAACAATACGCGTGCGTCAATCGTGTGCTCATGCAAATAATTTTTTTTTCCTAAATCATCCCTTTTATCTGTCTGTACTACGATGGGGTTAATTAATATGTACGGAAAAATACAATTAAAATTAAGATCCCTTTTTAAGTTGGCACGAGGTCACGACTTACTGTCACCATTAGAGTTATGTTCTTGTTTTGACAATAACTATCCGTTATGAATGCGGTTTTAAAAGTTGATTGTATTTATGTACGGGCGCTTTTGTTTCTGGTTACCAAAATAATATATTGCGATACTTTATTGTGATGGGACCCTTATGGTATATTGAAAATGGTTGCTTTGACAGCTCACTTAGAAGGGTTAATATGAACGTTTAGGATAAACGCAATAATCCGAAACAACTGGTGCTGAAGCAAAACCTGCAATTGACACTTCGCTAGCGCAATACAGATTATATATCCAGAGAAGCAATAACGTCATATTTAGTGTTCAGATATAACAATGACGTATATATTAAGTATCTAATATTTAACTTAGTATCCGTATCTACATATCTGACTATAAAAATCGGATGATATGCTTATCACAAAGTATGTTTACGTCTTGGTTATCAACAAGATAATTGAAGGATTGTCACTATATAAGGAATGTATGTTTACTAAAATAGTATTGTATCAATCAAAGTCAATAATCTTAACTATTATTAGAGTAGACCGTGTGACAAGAATGCGTTAGATATTGTTTCGTTACCCAGATTTAACACCCAGATTCTTTATAACATTGTTTGGTCGTAGAAAATGAGTTTCAGAATAATAATTTTGTAATTAAAATCATGATGCTGTTATAATTAACATTAAATTAAAAAGGCAGTAAAACTGCTATGGACTCATATTTTAGTCTTTTGTTGCATTTAGTAAAGTAGCTGACAGAATGCGGGTCGAGGATACTGAACGGTACACAATTTTCGGATTTTAAGGAAGGCTTTGTTGTGCAACGGGTTTAATACAAAAGTGTCAAATGACAGCACATCTGGCCGCACAAAGGGTTAGTCTCCGATAGATTATTTCTCGAACCACCCTCACAAGATTGCTCGCTTATACAGATGTTCCGAGCTACCTCGCCTTTTATTTATCCTACGTTTTATTGAAACGGTTTAAGGATTAGTGCAGTGATTTTTTATACAGATGTATAGCTTTAGTTTAAAAAGTATTATTTTTAGACGGCCAATATATTTAAAGACTGTTACGTATAAAACTATTATCGCGTATCAAATTGACAAGCAGATTGATATTGAAGATCGATGTTATTTGTTATTATTCATTTTAATTATATCTAAAATGTAATGAATACGATATGTTTTACATGTACATTTTATTGATAATTGATAAAGAGTTATCACTTTTTCACTGTCTAACTTTTCCTTGCCAATTTTGTGCGGCTGACGTAATAGATGTGCATTTAGACTAGAGTTCAGATAGCTGATTGCTTTAATATATAATAATCTGAAATATTTCTTTTTTCGAAATATAAAAGACCGCAATTTGGAACATCCTGTTACTACTGACAGGATTAAGTCCCAATTTGAAATGTATGGACACAGAGTGACGCAGCAAAATCTGCATGATTGTCCAACATTGTCATTGTGCAACATCTTGCGTGACAAACTAGTAAAGATAAAACCGTTGACAAAGAATCCTTTGAGACTAGCGAGAAATCATTAATATAATAAGCATCTGACCTTCATAGACATGACGTTAAACTTCTAAAACTTTTAGGCATTGTCAAACACACGTGTCCTTTTCACTCTTATAGAGGTATGGTATGTACAAATGACTGAATCTCAAGAAGTGAACTTGTCCCAATCCTAATAATTGCATAAAATGTAGTTTTCGATATCGTAGTAATTAGCAGACTTATTATTGGAATCTTATCTTATTATATACTACTTGGAATCTCCTGTTTATCAATGAAAAGATTAAATTAGTTTAAGAGTTTCAAAAAGGTTATGTGATTCACACTATAGCTAAACGCTGTCTTTAGATCTCTTAAGCTTTGATTTAGTCAATTAGTTATGAAAAAGATCCAGAACGTTGATTAAATTCTTATGAAATAAAAACGGGTCCTGTTTAACTAATTAAGTAACTCTAGGACGGAATAGGTATTTTCATAGTTTGATGCAGCAGGAAGTGCATTTTGAACAAGTCACTGATGAATGTTTTTTTTAAACATGGTCATTAAGTTGGTACTGCTAATGACATATAATTGTGAATAGGCTCTTTTTTCCCAAATTGTTACGAGAATCATTAGGTTTTTGTGGTCAATTCGGTTTAAATTCATTTATGACTTTAAAGATGCAATACAATTTACATAACCTTCACTTAATACTTAGGTCCCTCATTTTTAATGATATTTAAAACCCAGACTATAATTGTTTTTTTTTTTACTATCTATGTATATTATGAATTCACTTACCACTATGCATAGTGTTAGATTCAGCATCAGCAACTTCAGTTCTTGATTTTTTCTGGTCCTCAGGCGACCCTGAGGTGTCCATATGTTCTTGTTTGATCTTGGGTTTGATATCTTCATCAGGTGAACTGGAAGGCATCGGTGAAGTGGAAGCCCTCCTTTTGGGAGTCGAGGTTTCAGTGTCAGCTGTAGACAAAAAGTCTCATTTAGATTTTTTAGTGGTATATTATGCTATTGCTATTTAAACAGGAGTACGAACCATTTAAATCATTGTAGAAAATAAAAGGTATGATTCTTTATCGCTTTTTAAAATTTAAAATTCAGCTATAATAAACGGTCTGGTGCTGATTCGTTAAGTTGAAGTATGTTGCTATCAAAAGTTAGGTTTTACACAACTCGCGCTACTGTCAATACAGCGTCGTCATTTATTTGCTGCAGTTTTATCCAAATATACAATGATACGATTAACGTACGTTTTAGCCTGCTGTAAGTAAAAATTCTGTAAAATTAACGTTCCTAAAGTATTTTACTGCTAGATTAGATAAACTAGAAATATTTTTAGAATAACTTAAAGGATGACATACCGTCTAACAGTCGCTTAGGAGTACTAGAAGCACCCCCGTCTTCTAAAAGGTCTGGTGGTGCTATAGATGGACTGGCAAGAGGAGGGGTATGCACTCGACTGCTCGGAGGTCTTCTTGCTGTAAGAAGCGAAGGTCTCCGAACACTGGTGCTCCCGCTCGAGACTTGACCAGGCCTTGAGCCATCTTCTGGGTCGGAATTAGGACCTGTCACAATTAATTGTTAGGTAAATTTATCATACATACTTGACTATGAACAAATATTGATTTTTTTTATTAGTGGATGTGTATCGACTATTCAAAAGAGGTGCTTGTCTTGTCATGGCAACGTGTTCGTCAGATAACAGCAGTTTGATGCTCGAAAGGGACATGTTCGAGTAACAGTACGTCATTAGGACGGCGATGAACTGATTTTCTGTTCATGTATCATATATTTGGTAACACTATAGCTCAATAAGGGAGTGGAACTGTAAGTATTTCATATCTAATGGGCCGGGAATCAGCCAATTCTTTGTTCGAATAAGACGTAAACGTTTTTAACTTTCGATGGGGTAGTTTAATATTTGTTATTTTATTAACTTACCAGCACTGAAACAGTGATACGACGTGAGGTCCTTATCGCACGAGGAAACTTTGTGCTGTATAAACCGCACAATGTCAGCAAGGGCGAAGGCCCGTCTACAGGCGCCGCAGGTCAAAGTGTCTGCTGGCACCCCGGGAGTAGGGGACCCCCCACCTTCTGCCGCGCTGTCCGCATCCGCTGGTGGAAAGAAACAGAGGGTTACATAGGTCGATTTCGTTTAGGAATACTTAAGATTTAAAAACACTGTGAAAGTTAATATTAGTATGTTATAAAATATTGTATAATACAATGTTATAATGTTGTTAAAAATAATGTTAGAAATTAGTAAATTGGATCAGGAACCATTTTTTTTTCAAATGTAAAATTAAAGATCATAATCAAACTAGGGAAGTACCTATGAGAATTACAACTAACGTGACGTTGCCTGAATTGATGATTGAAAAAAAAAATTATGTCTAGTAGGAAGATAAGGATAAATCTCTAATGGCAAAAGCACAATCTTCATCTGAGAAAATTATGTAAGAAAAAGTGTACGGTGAGTAATTTTACAGAAACTGCCTATGAAGTATACCTATGAAGTATTTACTTGCTTGAGACTTTAACGCCATAAAATGTTTGCTTTTTTCGACGGAGTTTGGCAGTTTAGCTCGTGAGAACCTGAGTAGTAATTTAAGTGGTCCCCGACATCATAGAGCCCAACACAAGTACTCTTAAAATCTTTAAAATAGTTTAAAATAACCCTAAACAGCGGTGTTGACTGACAGAGAATTAGGTATAACAAAACTTACAATATATTGTAACAAATACAATAAATCTCTTGAGCTTGTTGTATTTTTACTTGTTTAAACGTGGATTATCTCAGCTTCTAATTTGGTGAGCTATAGGCATCTTATATGAATGAGGTAAAAAAAAAGAGTTATTCTGACCTCCACAAACTTAAATACATAGACCAGAAACATATATATGTCTATCGAATCAAAATAATTAGGTATCTATAGCAAAAAAAAAATATAACTTTGTACCAGGAGTACCTATTTTATTTTATTTATTTTTTGTCAAGTCAAGAAATTAATGAATGCGTTCTTAAAATACCCAACATTAAACTTGACACACTTTAAACTTAAAGAATATCAATACCAGTTATTATAAGAAAAAAAGTTTCACAACATTCGTTCAACATATGGGCAATGACACTTTCTTTCAATCATTTAAGTGTTAAATAACCCTTAATTGCTGGTTGTTGTAGTCACGGTGTTCCGAGGTGTCAGTTGTAGGGTTGACCGCTTATCTCTTTACAAAAGGCCCGTAATAACCATCTTGCTTGCGGTCCGTGTTTTAAAGGGTTGTTTCTTTGTTGCGACAAGAAAGTTAAAACACTTTTTTTAACAGATGTCATTGGATCCTGACTAAAATTGAGATTAAATTTGTATTAAATTATTGAGTTGCACAATTTTCGTTTTTTGGGAGCCTCTTGAAATTCTCTCAATTATCAAATCTCTGTAAGGTTCTTGCTCTAGTAAAAATTTCTGATTTGTTTGTTTTGAATGCTAATAAGTCGGTCTCGTAAATCATGAACATGGAACATGGTTTATAAAATTATAAAGTGAGATAAAGTGAGAAAAATATTACTGTGTTTTTCTTCAATACTATGAAACAGATTATAATAATGCTTGCTAAGAAGCTTCAACTCTACAAAGTCAGTGTGTTGAATTTCTAAATATTTGTTTAGAGAATATGGCCTGACATACGCCAAACCAACACAAAAACCAAGAAAAAAATTAAATAACTTCAAAAATAATGTAAGTATTTAGTAAACAACGAAAAGATAAGAGTGAAATGAAGAGGTCTCTGTCCTGTATTGGGACACAAAGGACTGGTGATTTCATTCACATTATTATCTTTTTTTTCTATTCTCAGAATAGACCTCTTTGGAGGTGTTTACGCATTTGTAGTGCAGCGCAGATAATGTTCCCGTTTGATTTTGGAAATATGCAGACGCATATCTACTTAAGTGATTTTTAGCAAAAAAAGAAGACGCTCAAGTCTAGCCCAACGTAGCTTCGTTTACCCAATCATTCATATGAGAATTGTTGTAGGAGTGTCTCATACTAAAGAGAGGTTTATAATTTTTTTGGAATCATCCTCTTAAGTCTGCCTTACTCTAAATTGTGATTCAGTATTTCTGTTGATACTAAAACAAATAATGCTGACTATTGTATTTATACCACCATTTAATGACTCAAAAGCAGGGTTACGTACCCTCAAAATCTCAACTAGCACATATATGTATAATTAACACTTTATATTAATTGACATTTTGTATAAATAGCTGAGCGAATAAGACGCGCCGACGCCTTACATTATAAAGGCGCTTTCACAAGCCCCGCACAATTGGTCGGCACATCAAAGCTGCTCGCAAGTTAATTTCATATAAGTACTGTGTAGACGCCCTTACATTGCCCTCTTGTTATTATTATTTTTCCTTCAATTTCTTTGTGAAACATAATGTTCGCTGTATTTAGGGTTGCCAACCTTGGAAAACAATTTTTCAGGATTAGGGGAAAAAATGTTAAATAATTTAAATAAACCCGAATGGTTTCAGTCCAAAATCACGTGTCCTTAAACATAAATAGGAAGTTGAGCTATAATTGGTATTGACTGTTACTGCTACGACTAAACCTTGCACTTTCGAAACTAGGGTTTTATGTACATCCAAACTTTGTGAATGTAAGAATATGAAAGGTAGGTAACCTTTCATATCCTTACATTCACAAAGTTTAAGTTTGTTTCTATGACCCAAGAACTAAATACGAATTTGGAACCAAATGGGACTCGCTGGTCGATTGACACTCTGCACAAATTAGGTAAGTTGACAACCCTGGCTGTACTGTATAATGTCTATAGGGGTTGTATTGCATTGTAACCGGAGAACTAAATTAATATAGCTAAAAAACCTACGTGATTCGACCTTCTTTGTTTGTATACCATACCTAGTTTGTTTAGGGGGTATATTATGTAAATGTTTTGTATAATGTTAATTTTTAAAGGTGACGGCTCGTGGCAAATGGAAGCACTTCCTCAGGAAATAGGAAGGAAGGTGGCTTTGGCTCCTGCGCCTATGTAAATATTTTAATAGTGGCACGCGGTTAATTTAAATTGGTTATGAAGGGAATAAAAAGACGTTTAATCAGCCTATCTGTAGCTTCTTACTAAATATACATTTCTGCTTTGTATTTCGATTAAAATAGTTAAATGTTACCATTACTATCTAGTAAGATATTTGGCGTAGTCAATATAGGCATTCTTTTTTTTAATAAAAATATATTTTTTACAAATGTGTTCCCTAGTTTACTAATACTATAATACTTTATTGAGACTATGCAGGTTCTTGTATTTAGCACCCTTGCCTTTTTGTTTAAATATTCTACGTCAAAACGTTATATGAAACTCTCTTCTTACTTTTTTAAACCGTTCGCACACACGTACCCATGAACTATACATAATACACGTTTACCTAAACACAATCGAAACCCTATCAATTCACGTGGAAATTTATCTACACATTGGGTCAAGTCGGACTCACAATCGGATAAATAAAGCGTAGCCACACCCACTGCACGCGAGTGGACACTGGTCACCACTTACCACACATGCGCCGTGTGGACAAAAACTTCACACCCACATTAATATTTGAATCAGAGGTTTAAGTGATTTATGATTCTGATAGCTCCACGAGGGTGGTAATCTAATTTATATTACCAAATTGGTTTTAAAGCTTTACCAAGATGTTGGAATGTATTTTGCGTACGTTGTATAACGTAACAGTATTTTATTTTATCACTAGTATTATCAAACACGATAAACATTACAGATAAGAAAAATTGAATCACACTATTAATAGACTGTAAATCAATTATCAACCTTTGTTTAGTCAATGGTCAAACGAGTAGATATAATATTTAAATGTTAAAAAAAAAACAAGGTAGGTAAAACGAAATCAATTACTCAGAACCCAAAAACCTATATGAGAGACGCATGCATTTATTTCTATTTTATTGAAAAGTGGCGTCTAACCAAGGACAGTCGCCTCAGGTGACGAGAAGGGAGTCACCCTCCGAAAGGACTGAGAGACCGAAAAGTTTAAATTAGCTCGTTACTACACACGGCGTAACATGCCAGTTATATCTCGACATTTGTTTTTTCACAGAAAAGGTCACACTGCGCAACTAGAAGTAACTTCTGTGTTAGCAAAGTTCCTACTTGGCCGTTCGCGTTCGTTGCATTAATTATTAATTACATTGTCCCCACCGGCACCGCTTCGAAATGTACCACTGTGTTAATTTGTGAAATGTGCCTTCAACGGCGTAAACTTAAGAGTTTACTTAACTTTTTCGAATTATTTAATATCGATGTATGTACATACGTCTATTTTGTATTTGTTATGTTAGAGACAAAAATGTGTCTAACTTTGACATAACTCTGACCACCGTGACCAATATTAATTGGCAGGGGTCCACGGACCCTAGCGACTTTGTATAGAAATCGTACGTTTTTCACGACAATCAATCGAAAATAAAAATAATAAGAATGGATATCAAATGTTGCGGGGGTGTTTATTGTTGTAGTGTTATTATGATTTCGCTTTGCACGATATTTGGGTGTGGCGATCGTTCAAATTTGGAATATTATTTTCGAAGTACAATACTTCAGCGCATCAATAATATTACATAGGTTGCTATTTCGCAGAGTTTTGAGCTTTTCATACCCGCAGTATACTTTTTCTAATAATATGGAGCTAGTTTACAGATCTTATTTGTTAACTATTACAGAATCAGCAGCATTTAATTTCTTCGCTATTTAATTTCTTTGGTTAGTCGCTAAAAATATAGTCATTCTAGACTTTTAGTAATTTTAATCCAGATGAAAGCATCGAATTGTCAAAAAACGTAATTTTCTTTTTATGTTTTCTGTTTTCTTTACCAACTTATGAATGCCAAAGAATTTTGACATCGGCGTCTTTGACAGCTACTTTATTCAAAGGCCGAGTTGTCGGAAATGGACATACGGCACAAAAGCCTATTGAAAATACTCTGTGTCGGCAAATTGAGATTTAGAGCTTGTTTTAATTTGTTTGAAAGCCTTTGTTAGTACTCTGTTGGACAGTCGTGCGATTTTTAGTTAAAGCTTTAAATTAATATTTAAAATCTTAAAGGCCAGGTATTGCTTCGAATGTCTCATTACAAAATGTATAACATATTATTCTTAATTTTAATATACCTATACTCCTTAGAACGTACTTATCAAGTAGGTACTGGAATATATTATCTGTCAAACGAGGCATGTCTCATCAACATTTTCCCTAACTACATGTAAAATTAGACGGGTATAAATCTATGTTGCGAAGATCTGTGATGCTACTAGGCATTTCATAATAGAAGAAGCCGATAACATTTTTACCATTCGGGGATCCGTCACAGGACCTCAAGATCACATGCAGTCAAAGGAGCGTAGATGGAAAGAAATACTCGCGTAATATTAATATTGAATTTAGCAACGTTACTAAAAATGTTAAATTTATCATGCTAAAGCCTAAAGTTACATTTAAGTGACATTTTTTTCTTGAAATGCCAAAAACGTTCCAGTAATTACGAACCAGTGAAAGCACATAGTGGCTTATTGGAAACACGCCCATACAGCCAGTTTAGCCTCGCCATTCACGTCAGAAGGCGGGTTGTGTCAACAGCGTGCTAATGACGTCACTTCTCTCAACATGGCCACTCCGCAACCCTTGCTTTTTTACCTATAATTACACTTAGCTGATAGAGGGGAGAATTTCACGTTATGTACTTCAAATTGGCACATACATTGTACTAAATATATATGCAAAGTTAGTCAACAGCACGCATTATAAAAACCAAATATGGCGAAGTAACACTTATTTTTAAGCCACGACATTGAACAGCTTATAAGTGATAGCTTTCAATATATACAAAATCGTTATAACAAGCAATAAAGGTAAAATACAATCAGAAAAGCCCAATATAAAACACCTAGCATCTATCAGATTAAAGGGCCTACCTATAAAATAGGATTACCTCTTAAGGGGACGGTTCTCGCCCACCGATAGCTAATCAAATTATCCGACGTAATTCCGAGCGACAAAAACGGCTGATTATCTTCATCTTGTTGTTTTTTTTCTCGACCCAAGGGAGCTAAAGGGATCACTGTCCAATGCTGAATTTGTTATTTTTTCTTCAGAAAAGTATCGTGTTTTATTCGTTTCATACTTGAATAGTAAAATCAAAATTAATAAGTTTTTCTCACATTTTTGTGCTTCGAAACACTGTCAAGTACTATCTCACAGACAAACTTAATTTTTATTAATAAACTTTCAGTTGACATACGCAGTACTTCCTTGATTTAATAAAACTCAATTTGGGTCATCTTTATAAAAGATTGTTTATCGATACCTTTATACATAGCTCAGGTAAATAAACATCCCTGGGGGTTGACAACACGAAAAAATAGCGGCCACGGCGGTAGCTGATCAAATTAAGGTCGGGTCAGTAATCGTGTTACTGATACCCAATACTGGGCGGAATATTCGCAATAACTGAGAAAAACAGAGGCCTCCTGTGTATTGGCCTCTTCGTTAGAGGGATTTGAATTTTTTTTTTCTCTTTTTTTTCGCTTTAGGTGTGTAACACGATTCTGTGCCTGGGGAGTCGAATGGACAGCCCTTAATAGAAAAATGTTGGTTATAAAAATTGAAAGTGAAAATTTATACTGTTAATTTCTTTGAATAAGGCCCATGACGTAATAACGCGGGTATTATTTTTTCTAGGACTTCTTATTGACTTATTGAGATTGTGTGAATCCTAAAAATGTTCTTAGGATCCAAACATTACATTTCTTAGGAACCTATTATTATATCAGTGTAGTCAACTGTATAACTAAAATGTAAATTTCACTGAAATCCAAAAAGCAAAACTTATAGTAGACGAACCTATAAGCTTAAGTTATGCTCGTAAAATATATGAGCCATACAAAAGAACAGTGCCAACTGAACCCTTACGGATGGGGAAGGAGTATGTTCTTCCTGAAGATATTTGTCACGGTACGAGTGTCAATAAAAACGCCACACCGGACTGTCTGCCACTACACTGAAATGGACTAGTGAGGGAACGACTCATCGATAGGTAACCCATCGATAGTTTAAAATAATATAAATTAATCTGTCATATTAAATAACAAAATACTAGTATAATACAATTTATATTTACTTCCTTAAAATGATTTGCAAATATAGATAATTTCGTAATCTTGTACTTAGTAATAAAAATACGATAACCATATTTTATCATGTAAAAATCATTCCGCGGTAAATTTGTCAATGACAATTGTTTCGGTGTTTTTTATTAATTCATTATAAAATCATTTTTAAGGTGTGGTAATAAATATTTTGTAAATTTACTTTGTACACATTCCTTTACCGTTTAGTTTATCGATTATTTGATAGGAATCAAATAATATTGCCATTAATATTGCCAAAAAAAGAAGTTCGTGTGTGAATTACACTTGGCTGGTGTGCGTAACTCCTCTTATAGAGATAAGGCCTATTCCGTATAACGGAATATTTTATAATAAACTGGCAACCCATCCCGGCTTCGCACGGATAGCAGAGACATCTTCAACAATCACCAACATATTTCAATCAATTTATACAAAATCTTAACAAATTATACATCTATACGTTCCTCATGAATCACTCTGTCTATTAGTGAAAACCGCATGAACATCCGTTCAGTAGTTTTTCAGTTTATCGCGAACAGACAGAAGACAGACGGCGGGGGACTTTGTTTTATTATATGTAGTGATAATAATTAAAAAACATATCGAAATAAAAAATAGAAAATATTATTTGATTGTTTTGATCAAAAATGATTTTCTACTTTTTAGTTTCGTTTGCGGTTTGGTTGTAAAGCGTGATTTATTTATTTATTTTCATAATATAGTTATTTATTATTATTTTAAAATATTTTATTTTCTTTTTATCTTTTATTGTCATCAATCCTTAATACGTGTAAATTTTTTAACCAACGAATAAACGGAGGAGGTTCTCAAGTCGAAACGTATATATATATTTTTTTTTTCTATAAAGGACCACACATAACTTTTTACAGGGTAGTTCGATTTCTGAAAGAAAAACTTTTTAACAATAAATTTAACCAACGAGAAAAGAAAGAAAGTGAAAAGTAAAAAATAAACTCGTAAGTCTAACTAAACTTCTACAGTAATGTAAATACCTAAATAATTTTGAGAAACTACGAACAAAAAAATAATTCGAAAACACTTCAGCAAAAAGACGCGTCGCCGTCGCGTTGCGTCGACGTAGAGTCGCTGCTGCCATCATTGTACTTAATAATTATTTTCCTTGTTTGTATGTTTGGCGCCGACTCAAAGTTATTTAGGTATTTACAATACTGTAGAAGTTTAGTTAGGCTAAAGAGTTTATTTTTTACTTTTCAGTTTCTTTCTTCTTTCGTCGGTTTAATTTTTTTTAAAAAGACATACTACACATATAAAATACACAGTTTTCTTGTTTTCTGATACTGTTTGAAAAGATATGTGCCCTGTATATGTATCAAATACGAGCTCCTTTGTTCTTTTTTCTTTCATTTAATTGAAACATCTGTCTATACCTTTTCTAATTTTATCGATATATCTTTCTCAGCACTAGAACAATGCCAGTTAAAGCGGACACTTAACCCCTAATCCTTAGCGCGGCAGTTTTATCTGGAGTCGGGCATTTATGGCAAAAATCTTAATTCCAGTACGGCACTGTCGTTAACTGCCGGCCACTAATTATTGCTGCCGACTGTATTTATTACCACAATTGCGTCTAATATTTAGTTTTATTTACTAATAAGTAATTCAGATGTTATAGATGTTTCGTTTAGTCACACTTGACTTTATTTTAGAATATCATCAAATGTTTTTTAGTACTCTAGTAGCAAACCAGTGAATTACCAATGTGTAGAAACCTTTAAAAAAAATAAAAAATCAGAGCACTATATCAGTTGCTTAGTTTGCCTGCGGTTTTTTTTCGGAGTTGAGATAATTTCGCTGTATATCTACAAATCAATAGGTACTACAAAATAAAAGCGACTGAACGGATGGTACAGCGGTTACGTCGCCAACTGCCACTGCGTCGAGTGATGAGGGTTCGATCTCTATATGGGCTTGCATGATTCACAGATTCTAAGAAGGTGTCTTTAATAATAATAATATTTATTCATTCAATTAAACGAGGTACAGCTGATCTATCTTAATCTAATAGGTATGTAGTGGACAATATTTGACTCCACACATTAACGATACAGTTAAATGGCTAGTAAAAACTGTGTGACAGACACCGATGCCATCTCCTACTGTACAGGTTGAACCTTAATAAGACCAGTTACATAGTGTTTGACAATATAAATTTTATCATAACAAAGTTTGTCTTACCAATAATATTTAAAAAAGATTAGTGAACATAATTGTAGGAAATAGAAACAAAAGAATAGCTTCTAAAAAAAATAAAAGCATGCAGCACAGTGTGTGTGTGTGTGTGTGTGTGTGTGTGTGTGTGTGTGTGTGTGTATATGTACGTGTGTGGATGTGTGAGTGTGTGTGTGTGTGTGTATGTAGTGCGTAAATGTGTTTGTATGTGTTAGTAGTGTGTGTAGGAAAAATTGTGATTATCACCTGATGCAAATTAAACAGCTCAGGGTTCACTTTCAAGAAGTCTTTCAGTCTCTTCATAGTTAAGTAATCGAAGGCCTTCTATTAGCATTTTTTTACATTCCTTTTTGGGTAATGAGAATTTATCGTATTTATATATTTGTCTGCTAATTACATACTAGTAGATGTAGTAGTAGTCCCACTTATAGATGTATTTCTCAGTTATCTTTACAAAAAAGAACTAAACAATTTTCATTAATGTTTTAATATAAAATTCAGCTGACAATTATTAGTTCAATTCAAAAAAATATGTCCAAGTATATTTAATCGTACGTTCTAAAACTTATAGTATAAGCTGAGCTTAGTTTAAGTCTAGATAGCGCTGTTCTATTTGTCCTTATATAATTATTATTACTTCACCTAATGAATAAATAATAAATGAGTAAGTCGTTAATAGTCATACAGTTAACGACAGTCTGAATATTTTGCCAGACAAAACACAATCTAAAAACACATATCCATATGCATAGTGAGACATAGATTTTCCTAAAGCAATAAAATTGGGGTTATAAAGCTTCGTCCAGTTGGGACCTAAGCCAAGAGTAGCTAGCCTTACATTGCACTTTTGTAAGCAATGTTGTGGAAGCAATCAGCAATCATAAATATGCTCCTCAAAACGGCTATATTAAGAAGATAACGATAAACCCAATCATATTATCATTGTATTAATAAACGATTGTGACACTTGAAGGAGCACTGATGATCTGTGCAGGACTTAGTAGGAAGAACCAAACCTTCTTTAAGACTTCAGCTTATGACAACTTCAAGAGTATTGTTGTATTTGTGACGGTTTTTTTTCTTTTATATTGTAGGGGGCAAACGAGAAGACGGGTCACCTGATGGTAAGTGACTACCGTCGCCCATGGACACCTGCAACTCAAGAGTCACAAGTGCGTTGCCGGCCTTTGGGATGGGAGTACGCTCTTTTGTTAAAGGCTTGTAGCTCGTATCGGTCCAGAAATACCGCAGGCGACAATTTGTTCCAGAGATTGGTTGTGCGAGGCAAAAAAATTCTGGAGAACCGCACAGTGGTGGAGTGCCAATTATCCAGGTGATGGGGATGAAAGTTTTGTCGCGTAGAACGATGGCAAAACGTTGGTTAATATTATCGACAAAGTTCCATGCGGGAAGGAGTGCCATTTTAGTGTCGTTATCTGGCAAATAACGCAATTGGTTTTGTTACTGTTTATAGGCACTGGTAATCACTTACTATCAACTTAATTGTACACTTGCTTGCCACCTTACTAGTATAAACGAACCACCTACCATTAGGCCGGCTGGTGCACACTTTGCACCACTGATGTGGCAAACAAGCACACCATTCACCTCATGGTAAGCGGTTAAGAAATGTACATAAAAATATATAAACAATGACAGACATGAAATAAATACAATGTTTAATGCAGATACCCACTTTCTACAGCTTAAGTTATATCAAAATTGCGATTACATTTTTTTTTAATTTACATAAAAATAATTTTATAAAGATGGAAATGAACTCTAATAAGTTTCCGTTAAACTTAAATAAAATCTTTTAAAATGTACCCGTTAATAGTCGTCTCATATATTACATGTAGCAACATTCACATCTCCATTAAACCAACATATATTTGAAATGAAGCAAATATCTTGAAATTACTTAAATAAGCTTTGTCTATTACCCGCGCAGTCATTATTTTGAAATACAACCTCCGAGGCGGGTATTTGCGGTCAATGGGCAGACGAATGCAGTTTATTTGAAATATACTTCTGAATAACATTTCGTGTTTACAAAAAGACATTAGGCATTATAATTCTACTGAAAACAAAATCATATACAGAATGTAAAATGACATCTAAAGTTTCAAACGCATTGCTTCTTTTTTTGCCAAAATGTTTTGATGAGTTTCATGATACTTCAATCCCAAGATTTTGGAATTATAACATTATGTTTTTTATATTAAAATAATGAACTAACCTTTGTGCATTATCGATGTATCACATTATCTATAAAACTCTGGTGTAGAAATAAACTATTATTGAGAAAACTGGAAAGACTAAGACAAAAAAAGTTTGTTGTATTAAACCTATTGGGCTACAAATACCTCATACGAATAATAGAACTGGTGGCCTCAACCTCAAGTGTAATAGGCAAGCTTATCTTCGTTTAGTCAGCAATCAATCTAATCTTAGCATAATACCACAATTAAATCATATCAATTTATATAGCCCATATAACTCAGGGTAGATCTATACGCAGGGAGATATACACTATAACGCTCAGTCCACTTACGCACTCATTTATATGTTAATATGAACGGCATCCGATTCGTTCAGATTCATATACAGATATCTTTCGGGGACAGATATCATTTTCACTGCCTTATTACTTTCCAATTTGTCTCCAGTATTGGTTATTGCCCCGTTTATTGCCCCTGCACAATCTCTATTAACTCGACTTCCATGAACACATAAACAAAACGATCTAAGTTGGAAATTTTTTGCATGAAAATACCTTTTCGCCTTAAGTCGATGCCCGAGTCAAAAAATCTTGACTTACTGCGCGCTGATAAATCCATGTTTATTCTTCTTAAAGCACTTATTCACTGTGAGTGTCTTACACTAATGTATGTCTTAAAGTTTAAACTTAAAACTAAAGAAGCTTCAAAACTAAACGAAGTTCAATATTCACTGACCACTGCACCAAGATGCTCGAAGTCATAAAGCATGTGATCATCTTCGCAGATGAACACAGACTGACTGGCTACCTCTATAAAGTTTGAGTCCCGAAATTTTAATGAAAAAAGATCCCCAGGTAAAAAAATTCCCGTATCAAAACCGCCGTTTCCTAGTGACCCCGATCGCTCTCCCATCCCTTTGTTAGGCTCCTTTTATTTATAATAGTACATTTTTTTCACACACGGCACCCCTAATAACGTGTGAGCAAAAATATGCGTAATCGTTCGCGGTACGATGTATGGGTCCTAGAGTCCTCGTATTCATATAGAAAAAACAACTGTCCCCCATTTGAATGGCAAAAAGTGCATGTCATTGCGAAAATGGTATTAGTGGATGAATATGATTTTGCACAGATCAGAATGGATGGATGACTTATAATTGTGTCGCGTTATATTTAGCATGAATTATTGGTTTGACTTGGTTTTTGTGTTGCTCACTACAGCTTTCGGATCGGTGTCCATGCCGCTCTGGGTCACAATTATAATATTAACAAAAAATATTTTTAATTTTATCATACTGAAGTTTGGAACGACGTACTTCTCTCCTGCGGAAATAGAAAAGTGAAACTGTACTAAGGTTGAGTAGAAACTTCATTATAGGGTTTTCAATGTACCTACAATTGACACTACGAAAATACTATGTGATACTATGTGCTCCGAGTACTGGGAATAATCTTTATTTTTAGAATGTTTAAATACAAGTTCTTATCCAAATAACTTTGTAATTAACCACACTAAGCGGCGATGTAAAAAAAATATTTTTACCAAAAACTTCCTATGCTCTCCTACTTATGCTCATTCTATCCCGATGGATGATTTTAATAATAAGACTTACCAGGTTGAATTTGAGATGATTAACGCAAAAAAAATATTTTAAATACCTTCTACTTACATGTTATAAAACTTCTGCAAATATATTGTAATGGATTAAATAAAATAAAAATAAAATGTTTTTTTATACATTTGGTTGCGTAAAACAACTACTAGTAGCGATTCAGAAGACATGAAAAGTATTTTCCTTAAAAAATAATAGTCAGCCGTTAACGTTAGGTACTGCTATTAGGTTACAGACAGTGCCAAGTTATCAAATAGGTTGCCTATAAAACAGAAGGATACAGCGAGGCTTATGCTGCTAGCCAAAATCGTAGGTAGCTGTGATTAGTTATGTTTTTATTTCGATTTATAAAGAAAATAGCTTTGAGGTATTTACCAACAGAACTAAATTAATAATAAAATGACGACTATCGAATTTAGCGGCCATAGCGCAAACAGACTGACCCCACGGCATAATGTTTGCTATTTCTAGGTAAACAAATATGAGAGATTGACATCGAGTGTACATCTGGTAGGCTGACGCAAATAATGGGGGATAAATAATATAATTTGATTTTCCTGCGACAAATTGCGTGTGATGTTTCGGACAGAAATATATTTTTTTTTTTCGCTAAATATTGCGTTGTTTGCCCTTGTTTATTCAATTTGAATTAGGAATGAGCCCAATCCCATCAAACGACTTCAAAACATTTATCCAATTCTGATCTGGCAGTCCCAAAATTAGAAATTCACAAAAAAAAAATTAAAAATGACTACAGTTACGTACAGATAGAGATAGATAGGTACATATTATTTTAATAAAATTATTAAGTTCTAAACATTCATTAATAAGCCTCTTTCTTTTTAATAATGTTTAAGAGATCCCGTTAAAACGTACCTTATTAAATAGCATTTTGATTCTCCGATATCAAAACAAAAAATGTAGCAACACACAGAACAAAAAGGTATACTGTTACACTGTTGTCCGAGATTTGGATTTTCGGGTGAACTTACCTGTTGTCGGCCGTGTGAAAACGGAACAGGTGTTTGCGGTTCGTCTTCCGTCCGACCCGGTAATTATAGAATGGACAATAGCGGCGCGTGATGCGCGGGAGTGTACGCGGCCGCGGTTTCTTGTATATCCATATTATGAACAGCTTTTGTAAGTTACTGTTCTGATTGTATACGATTGTTGTCTTTCAAAAAACCTATCAAAGTATTTTCGCTTGTGTGGTTGAGAAACAATGATCTCGGATAATCTTCTTTTCAAATGATATTTCTTTAACCTCAAAGAAAACTGTATAACTCCAGTAACATACCAAAACCATATAGTTTGTTAAAGAAATCCTTTCATGGATCGACTACACAATACGAAAATGTAACGTTTCATTAAAATAAGGTAAGTACATAATGTTAACATATTTATTTTTCTCAAAACCTGCGCAAATAAAACGGAAGAAACACGTCCATCTATCATTTTGTCAAAAAAATCTCACAAATGTGCTCCGATTCGGTCAAAGCGCACATTGTGGGCAGTATTGTCAAGTGTTTTGATGAAGGATGCCAAAAGGATTGGATGACATCTTGAATTGGAAAAAAAATATGACAGCGTGGGATAGCCAAAGGACAGTCGACGAGTGTGATAGAAAAGTTTTATAGTATATGACGATACTAGAGCTATACCTACATATGTAACAAATAACTTTGTAAAAAAAAACATGTTGGAAAAGAGTGTCCTTGGAGTTTCTTGCCTGTTCTTCTCCATAGGATCTACGTTTTGGAACAGGCAACTAGCTTCACGACCTACTTATACTGACTGACTCCTCCTGACAATTCAAAAATACCTACAATGGGTTTTACTTGAAATAAACAATTTTGATTTTGATTTTGATTTGCGGCGTGATTAATATCTATCCGTCATTTAGGATTAATTAAGCTACCTACATTTTTAACGTTACGTTACGTTAAAAGTTTCACGTGTCTGTGTGTCTGTCTTTGGTATCATAGCTCCCAAACGGATGAACCAATTTGAGTTCGTTTTTTTTGTTTGATAGGTGAATTGAACGAGAGTGTTCTTAGATATAATTCAAGAAAATCTATTCAGCCGTTCCAAGATCATCAGCTCTTTTGTATCTAATCGCTGAAGAGATTTTCGAGTCGTATTTTAAATTTATGATTATTGAAACTTAGCCGTTTTCTAACTTCAAAATTTCACCTTGTAGCTTTTTGTGAATTCGACATTTTTTTATATTTTTTTTTGTAAGATTACGTTTTTACAGGAAATACAACTATGCAGTTTAACTTACAATGCAAAATTATATCTGTATACAAAATTTCATCAAAATGGTTAGAGTCATTTCCGATATACCTGAAATATAAATACATACACAAAAAATACATACATACAAGAATTGCTCGTTGAAAGTAAAAAGATGTATGTTTTATAGAACAGTGAAGTTTTTATATTTAATAGAACGGTAAACAGAAAAACTTAAAAAAAGAAGGTAAGAAAGTAAGGCATACTTAAAAAAACCGTTTAGATTGTCTAGACTCATTGAACTTACTGTCATAATTTACTTTACATGCAACCACTATACATAGATCTTTATCACTCGATATATTGTACATGTTGTTATGCAAGTCAGCACTTTGAGGGGGTGTCAAGTTAATTTGGTGTATTCTACGGGTAAGGTACATTGATGAAACCAATTATTCGTGGCGTGAATTTAATGGTTCGTTTCGTACTCGTCACAGAGTTGTTTAAACACAGAGGTGTTAATATTTTTATTTAATTTACCTAGTTTTTGTTATATTTCAATATCAACTGTTCTGGTGTCAGTTCCATCTACGGTAAAAAATATATTTTTGATACCAAAGAATTTGTACCTACCATTATAATTTAGATTGAATTAATTAATTTACACCAAACCGAAAGATAAACTTAAATTTTTATTCAAGTGTTAAAAATTTATTTATTTAATTTTTTATTTTATTTAAAACTTTATGCACATTGGTACACAGGCGAACTTAATGCCTAAGGCATTCTCTACCAGTCAACCTTGGGGTGATGTAGAACTGCTATAAGGTAGATGCAAATTTACATTTGAATTTTTTTCATAATACAAACTAATATTTACATTACTTACATGTACAAATTTCTAAATATCATTACGACATAATATACACAGTTTCATATAATTATACACAAACATACATAAGTACTCTTATTGTATATAGATTACATATATTTATTAAATACACTACAAATACCACTATAAAGTCGTGTACTAGCGTTGTGGCTATTCTGCTAATCCGTTGTGGAGGAGTTCTCGTACTTTCTTTTGAACGTGGAACGGTTTGTGGACATCCTGACCTAGAGAGGGAGCGCATTCCAGAGAAGGACTGATTGTACATAGAAAGAAGAGTTGATGAAGTCGGAGCTGTGAGAGGGACATAAGAGAAGTAAATAGTAAATAGGGACATAAGATAACTAAATTTGAATAATAATTCAAGAAAATATATGTAAAATACTTTATAAAACAATGCTTAAGATAAAAAAATGCTTAAGATGTAATAAATTATTTTTCTAAACGGGTTAATTAAAACAATTAGCTTACTTCGTATTACTATGTATTGTAACGTTTGAGAAAGACAATGGAAGATGTCGGCTCGCACGCAGGTCAGTCGGCGGTTATCTGCTGATCGGTAAGAAAGGCGATCTGCGACCGCGACGTCAAATTTATAGGTCTGTACGCCTGTATGTTTACTGTTATTTAGTTTGTCTGTCTTTAGTCATCGTTGGATGTGGTTTTAGTTAATGTGGACTTAGTTCTATAATATACCTTGACACAAATATTTATTTTAGATGTTTAAAAATAAATAAGCCACTATAGAAGTTTCTCGTTAGGTAAATATATTAAACGTACACGTACCGAAACCAACTTTTCTGCAAATTAAATGTTATATTTAACTGAATGTATTTGTATTAGGTACTTCGGGTACGGTTTTAGTTATTGTGGGTTTAGTTTTGTAATTAATCAAATTTTAAATGAAAATATTTACATATAGAAACTTTTTGTGCGTAGATTATAAGCAGTAATATCAGTATGATCTCGGTCAAGTAAACTTCTGAATAAAAAGTTAGCCTAGTGACTAAAAACTCTTTTAACTATTACTAACAATGTTATTAGACAATGTGCAAAAAATATTGTTCACCTACATGAACCTTCTCATTTCACATGACCTCAATTAAGTAGTCATCATTCAAACGGATGTAAGTGCATAATCTCAAGTCAGGTCATCGCGTTAACAAGGCGAGCGGTCACGAACTGCCCGGTATGGGAAAGCTCCCAGCATACAAACGCAGATACGACCTTATGACAGTAAGGCTTGAGTAACCGGAAATGCAGTATTGCGCCGACACCTACGTGTGACGCCAGATGGCGGTAGTGATTGCTAAAAGATGCTTGTGGTTAGATTTATATTGAAAGGTTTACTTACAAAAACATATTATTATAATAACTTAAAAATATAATTGAAGTAAATCGAAATTTTATTATTGTATATGATCACATTTTGATTATTAATTATTATTTTAGATCGACATGAGATTTATAATAAGAGCATCTTGCCAAATGCAACTTGTGTTTAATTACTTTATAAGATTCATACAAAAAAAAAATAAAAAAGAACTAGTCCCTCGGGGACAGTACTTTTTTCTAGGTGAACGGTAGGTACTCTATATCCTCCTCTGTATCAGTGGCAACGTGTATGCAATATTTCATGGTGATCGAATTGACGGTAGGTACGGCAGCGCATGAAATACGAACAAAAATACATTGACTTTGATATATTAGATATAATTTAACTTAATTTGATATGTTTCTGGTGCCTATTAAAAACAATTGGCCGAAATACGTTCAGAAAAGAATAGTTTAAAATAGCAGAGATTTTGAAAGAGTGATGATTGCCTAATAACTTTTAGTCTGTAATTAAAAGTAGACATAAACGTTATCTAATTTTATTTATATATAAATTAAACTCTTAATCGTTCTAAATATGAATAGTATTTTGTTAAAGGGCTATCTGTAATAAATCTGTGAAAACGCCCACACCGCGCACGTGATGACTAGAACAATACCCAACACGAGGTACAACACAATATAAATCATAAACGTACATCGAACTATCATCTTTCACTCCTTTCGCTGTATGTCTTATAATTTTTAACACCCACTTAATCTTAACAATAAGGTTTTGAGGCATTGCAACACACTATCTATGAGTTAGCCCCTATAATCCTGTCTATTACTTTGGAGCTCTATGGTCTTGATTGAGTGGTACAATCTTGTGTTTGACGATTGTATTTAGAGGCAAGCTGGTTCTAACATTGCTAAATACATATATTGTATAAATAATTAGATTTAATAAACTGTTCGTAATAATTATAGTACCTAATGTAAATAAAGTGAGTACAAAACATATTATTAACGTAAGATAATGAAAATATTATTATTACAATTATTACAAATAACGAAAATTATTAAAAAGGCATTCACTAAAATTCGGAATACAAAAAAAGGCTTTGGTTATCAAGCTTTATTCAACACAATGCTTGGTCTATTATAGACCTGTCCAACCTTACCTTGCCGTATGGCGAATAAAAAACTAAATTTGGAGTCTTAAACTGATGAATCAAAAGATGTTGGACAATGGTCACGAATGAATCATTTATTCGCCGACAGACCCCAATGAGTTGATGTGAAGGATCAGGTAGATTCTGACACATAGCAATCTTCCCTTCAATCAAATTGATGTTTAGTACCTGCATACTCATATGACATCAAAATTTTAACGAAAGGCCGGGAACATCACGGTACTAAATATGTAAAACTTTATGTTCAATGATTTAATTTTTATTCAGAATATCCTTAAGTTAGATTATCAGTAGCGTACCTTCGTTGCTTCTCGGTGTTGTATAACAACACCGAAAAGCAAACGAAGATCATAGGTAGGTTTAATCATCGAATTTATAATGTAAATGAAATAATTTTACTATAAGTTTGTATAAATAAATAAAATTGAAAACACCGATATGAATCACATATTTCTTTTCTACTTCAAGTTACAAAAATAAACCTACTGTTAACAGAAATTAGAGCACAAATAGAAAAAAAATAAAGAAAGTGACACTTGTAAGCTCTTTTCTATTTAAATTGATGAAAGGGTGTCACATAATGATACACAATAGTTATTTTGCCTTCGGATACCAACCCTATTCGGTATTGTTATTATTATCAGCGATCCAACTCATGTGGGTGCGGACTGAGCCTGTTTTGGCCAAAAAAATCTTTTGACCAATTGTTTGTCAAAGGCAGGAATAGAATTTTTTGTCAAGGTGTTTATCGAGGTTTGACCATGGGAAAATATTGGAGATTCAGGTGCTTCTATCGAATTTTGATCCATTGTCAACCTGTCGTTTGTAACCATTCGATAAAATCAGCGTGTGTTTATATTTTGATATTTTTCCCTTATTAATGATTGTGTTTTAGATCAAAACTTTAAACGTTCGGTTGTAAAAGGTTCTTTGTTAAGTCTTTAATCTAAATAAAGCGAACACCTACCAAACTTTAAATCGTCTAACGTTGAAAGGCCGACAATAACAAATTGGTATCAAAGCCTGACAAAGATGGACTCTTGAGAAACTGTCCACCCACTCCCGGGCTATTGATCGTGGTCTGCTCACAATAAATTAATACTTGTTATGAGCATTTTTTATCCCATTGTGTTTTAAATCTGTATTTATTTTAAGCTTGTAATAGAGTCTAATGGGCGGACATTGGTCAAAGGAGATATAGACTACAAAACCGAAATGAAGATGAATGGCTTTCTCAGAGTACTTTGTTTTATCTCTATTTAACTAGCTTAATACAAGTGATTAAAATGAAGATTTGATTTGAGAAATAAAGTTTAGAAATAAATGGTTTAAGTGCTTTGTGATTTTACAATTATGATACACCGATCATAATAGATATTGTTAATATTATTCTAAGAGGATACAATATAGATAAGTAGCGATAAGATTTCAAGTGTTAGAAATATAATCTCACGGACTCATCAATATGTCATAGATTACGCTTAACGCTGTAGTCCTGAACAAAGTCCTGTTTGGGCTACCGTTGTTATTGTTTGTAATAAGATTTGCATTGTCATTGTGTTAATCCTTTTCTTTGGAAAGGATTGTTTATAAAAACAGTTGCTACAACAGTTTTTCAAGAGACGCTCTATTTACTGCACCAAAAAAAATGCCTCACTTATTTTTAACGGCTGTTGGATACATTCTTCAACGATAGTCATCAAAATAACTTACACTCAGTATCATTTCTAAAGAATGTATCTTGGTGATACATACTACTTGTAATTTTAGTTTTAGTCCAGTACTTTTCGTGGCGTAAATAAGTGTCGCATTAAAAAAAATGTCAAAATGTCAAATATTACATTGAAAATGTCTCCAACATTCAGCACTGTTTAATAGGACCGGACTAATAAATCCAATTTAAATGTTACCAGGACCACCACTGACATAACATATGTAAATCTATACGTCTTTATCTTCAGAATCACAAACACAAAACGCTGTTCGTTGCGCTCAGTAAAAAAGGAATAAAATCGAGCCCGTCCAGTTCGAAATTCAGAACGGGTGGCCATCCGCACAATCATTATTCTAAATAAGAAAATTAACTTCATTCCCACAATTTGAATATGTTGCAAAATAAATTATCTGATATGGCTTTCTCTTATATTCCTCTAATGGATGTCGGACGTCAATGCTTAAAATATGTTGTCTTGACGAATTCAATTTATTGGTACGGGTACTTGGAGATGAGGATTCTTTCCCACGGACTGTAGTGTAGTTTGCACTGATTCATTACTAAGCGCGGCAATTGTAATAGACATACATTATGTTCTATGCCTTTTTTATCCTTAACTATAAATTCAGGGCAAACTATCTTAAGATCTTACGTTTGTAACTTAGAATATAAAAAATGTGTATCCTTAATTCTAAGAATCACTAAATATGTATGTGCATAATTAATGGATTGCTGTTAATGTTCTAAAGTGAATTTATTTAGATGACTATTTGCCATTTTCCTATTATACAGATAGTGTGTGAAGATGCAAGGATTAAACTTGCTTCAATAATTTCTGTACAAGGATCAAGATTGAGAGTTCCGTTTGCGAAATGCGATTCTTCGATATTCTCTTAATGAAGACATATTGAATCGCTAAGCGGCAAAGGACAAGATATAGGCAATCTTTAAATTGACGTGCGGTCCTTTCATGCCGCATCCGTTCACTTTTGTATAAAAGACAATAGCAAAATAAATGAAACAATTAAATGAAAATCGATAAATGTGGAGTTTAACAATTTGAATCTTGTGATATTATAAATGAAGACAAAATTATTAATGAATATGTAACAAATCGTGAACATTATAAAGCAATGCTAATTAAAAAGTCTACGGAGGACACAAAACCCATATCAATTAGTGACAAACGCGAAGTAAAAGCAAAACGGTACCTCTGCTAATGTTTTATTTAGACCTCGGTCGGGCACGGCATGAAAGTTAACTTGGATTTTTAAAAGTTTGTTTAAAAGTTACGCTCGCGGTATCCCCCGTCTGTCTGGCCTCGCACCTGATAAAGTAATTTTACGATTCCCTAATTCACACTTTTGAAGAGGGTTTTAAAAAGGCAGAAGGTTTTGCCCCTGGACATAATTGGGATTGCATTAAAACTTGACGACCTTTTAAATTTTTAATTTTGTGATACCTTGCTATTTTGGTAAGATAATATGTATAATTTTATTTTGTCGTACTGATTAAAGTACTCCGTATTCGAAAGGCGAATGGCAAGAATATTACGTACAATAATTTTGTTTAATTTTAGACGAGCATACATACGGTACACAAACGACCACATAATGGAATCCAATTTCATGTACGTGTAAGGGGGTTCCTTTGTTACTTACAACAAAACATGAGTACCTCAAACTTCTTGCTTTTAAAATAAGAACAAACGTGTCATCGATGAAATGACGCGTGTCGACCAATCGGGCGCGACGGCCGCAGACGTTGGTGACGTCACTGTACGACCGACCAATCGGATTCGCTCGTCGCCTCCGGTCAACTTGGACTAATTGCCCATGTGTGCGATAACGCTAGTTTTAAGAGGAATCCGTGCGCGTGAGTTGACGGCCGACGCAAGCTTCATATATCACAAAGGTACAATCTGTTGCACTTTATACTTAAAGAATTTTGTAAATTTACGAGAGTAGACTTATTTTTAAATACCACTAACGGTGATTAATTAGTTTCATGACTTGGTGTCTGACATTTGTCCTACCCTTTTGTGCCAAACAAAGGAATTACTTAAGCAAACTCTAGTCTAATTTAAATATTGACATGGGAATTTTAAAACAGACTATCTTGGACTCGCCTCTTACTTATTTGAAATAAGAACATCATGCTATCTAAATAAAAAAATACATTCTATCCCAAAGAAAGACACATCTGAATACAAATAAGAAATAAAAACAGCAACTATGAGAGCAACTGGCGGTCTAAAATTATAAATTCACTGGTCATCCCATTGTAACTTAAGTAAAGCATGGGAAAATGTGATGCTCACACTTTTGCTTATAATTTTTAATTAATACACCTAACTGTCGGATAGTGGGAAACAAATCTAGAAACAATGGAAATGGCATGTGTATTCAAAAAACAGTTTCTATTTTTTCATGTTACCATTTTTAATTGGCTTATTAAATTATTCTGAACACGCTTACACTGTAGGTATTAACTTAATCCTTTAATTTAATAAAATATGATGAACTTTTGATGTCTCTATCTATAATATAAATTGTTGCATTAATGTCATAAAAACTAATAAAACTGTATGGCTCACTAAACTGGTCATAAATTAATTATGTTTGCAGTCTCTTACAAAGTAACTTCATCTAACCTTAGGAGTTATAGTGAGGTTACAGCAGGTGATACAATTAAAGTTATATTTACATTACATATTTACATTATGTGTAGTTAAGTCTGAAAAAATATTTTCCTAGTTCATTATGAATCATACGCTGCAACTTTGTCATGAAATTTATTGTCAGTCTCTATGCTGTAGGTGAATCTTATCTCATCTTAAATATGACTAAACATTTTATAATATCTTGTGTCTTGTACATTGTCAATCGAGTTGGATGCTGTATGAATATTTCAAAAGGGCTACTCAGTGAATTCTTTTCATGTTTCCCTTTCGGACATGTGATGACCACGGACGTTGTGTCAATATTGCCACAAGCTCCGCTATTAAGTAGCTCGTTGCTTGAATGAATGGAGTCTAGCCGGCACTCGCATATTGTGAACGTGAACTGTCTGTTTATTTAGATGATGTTTTGTGAAACGTTGGCGTATTAAAGGTGTCCATTTAATACGCCAATGAACCAATTTTTTTTCAAAATTTGATAGTAGAATTTTGCTATTCTATATCAATTTTTTTAGTTAATATTACAAAGTTATATTTAGGTTTTAAAAATTCTTATAATAACATATTTGATGATGAAGGAACTATAAACTTACCTTGCGCGATGCGTACAGCTGGCATCTTAATTCTCATCTTGATTTGGTCACCTATTTTTGTATCTTCAGCAACTTCTTTTATTATCAGAAATGTTTATCTTAATATTTTGTTATCTGTCAACAGTTCTTAGCTCACTTCACACGCGCCGCCGTCGGTCCAGCGGCTTATCGTCCTATTCCTAAAACGTTATTGATAACGGAGGTTGAGTTATCACAAATCCTCCTCTGAATGTCCGACGGCAAACATGAAAGGAAGTTTCAGTCATCTTCCTAATTTCTTCATAGTTCACAAATTAAAATTCAACGAACTCTTATCTTACTTTTTCCTTTTCATGTTGTGGTGAATCAGTTCACACGTCAGTCGAATGTTTGCTCGCCAAAATCGACTGGTCATGTAGAGGGCCTTATCAACACTTGAATGAACGTCTTAGTGCCCTATCTAATCTATCCACACCTAGTGGCGATCCTGCGATTCGGTAAACGATTCATTTGGTCACACTCTATTTAATAGCATCTGTTTAAACTTCTTCACTTTCCAGTCCGAACAAATAATATTTTAGTCACTGTCCATTTTATTAAATTTACAATAGTTCCAACAAAATTATTCCATAATATCTCTTGAAAGCAACAAATATAAAATTAAACCGAAAATAATTTATTTGAAAATTTAAATTAAATAGTTGTCTTCGTGTTTACGATAAATTGAAGTAGCGTCTCGCGATCGAGCACGTCGCGCGTGCGAAACGGTGCGAGGCAGGTGCGCGGCCGGCCGCCCGCTCTCGCCCGATGTCCGAGAGCGTCTGTCCTGTGTCCCTTTGCGCGAGGGCTCCGCGGCCTCCGCATGTCCACGACTCGCGCTATCTCGCTCGGCCGGCCGACGACGGCGCGTGCGAGTCCATACGAAGTGGCCAGGGGTTACTCGCGGTCGCCGTCGTGTCGGCTGCTCGACAGAGATCGTGACACGCGTGCTATACCCACAGATGCGTGGGTGCGAGAGAGACAGACATAAATCATAAGTGCCGTGCGTCGGTGTGCGTGCGCGGGTGGGGCGAAGATGCAGCGCGTACAAAAGAAAAGGGATAATATTTGCTTGCATATTTCATGACTCGATTAGGAGATGGAATTTTTAATTGAATGGACCCGAGCGCGGTCAGTCTACGGTTTCAAGGCGGTTTTAAAAATTAAGAAGTAGTATAAAAGGGAATTATAAAGTTTTCTTTTGTTTTACTTTGTCAGATGTATGATGATTCGAGTTGTAAAAAAGTTTAATGTTTTTTCTTCATGAACCTGTATGAATGCATTAGTGTATGTGTGTTTTCTTCTTTAAACGTAGTAAGTAACATCGTTTTATTAAGGTGCATGTACATGTACACACATAATGGCGAACGTTTGTTTTTCTACTACGCCATTGAGTAATACGTGAGCGTAACAACGTGCTACGTACCTACGCTACGCGCTCGTAGCACGCTGTAGCGCGAGTTGTAGAAAAACAAGATGATACAGTTATAGAAAACTGAAAAAAATGGCGCGGAATGTTACTTATGGCTTTTCCGTTAGAAGTGGAATGGCATACATCAAAACCCAGTAACTAGTAAGGTTAACCAGTTAAGAATATAAATAACTTTGTGTAAGTTTAAGATTCCATAAAAACTTTTTATATTCAAATGTAAAAGAGAACGCGCAAATAAAACTACATTACCAAAAAATTGAACAAAGCGCAACACGTAAAGCTAGATCTTCACTCTCGCCGGCAAGTTTCGCGGCACATTTTTTCCCTCGCCGCCGTTATTTTACTTAAGACGGCGAAGAACTTATCTCGGTCGGTCCTTGACTTTAATAAGTTTTATGAGTGTCAGTCGGGACTTAACTGGCGCGAGAACGGGCGTCGAAAAAGAACTTTTTCATAATTGTTTCCCGACTCAGTAGCGAACTTCGCGGGACGTTCGATTATTGAAATTTCAAATTGTTCTAAGTGATTGATTGTTTATTGATTTCGTTATTTTTGTTTTGTTGTTACATTTACGTTTGTTACATTTGAATTTCGAATGTATATTTTATTCCCTAAGTTTATGGCCTGCTGCTACCTATTAACATGAAATCTTTTAGGAGATTGTACGTTTTGTTAGTTTATTTAACACTGAACGGTTGACAGCCCAGGATTGTGGTTCTGCTTCTTATAACAATGCATACTTATTATAACACAATTCAAACTCACTGTAATACTTTATATTTTTTCATTGCAGGAACATATAAATATATTATCATGAGTAAATACGTTTCCTGTCTGTATCCAGCCTAACGAACCCAATCGCTTGACCAAACACACCGTGATAGGCTGTTCAAAAATCTTTTTAAAAATCGTGGTCACTGAATGTCCAGCATCACAAAACCTTTACGCTACCTCCATCTCTCTCTAATTGTCTCATATGGACTGCGTTAATAGAGACAACTAAAGGGTTGTCCGTTTTCTCGAGTGGAAATCTGGATATAATGACCGATGTATGTCTATCTCGTTCACATGTAAGGGTGTGTGGGTGTATGGAAAGGGATGGTGGTGTTCGCGTTTATAGTTGGAACGTGGGGTGAGTTTTCACGAAGATACTCAACGCTACTCGACGCTAGGCGGCGTGGAAAAGCGAGTCACGAAAATTTTGGGTTTGTTTCTAAGTTCCAAATAACGGATGTTTTAGATAAGGTTTGGGTTTTGAAGTTAAATAAAATGCAATAAAAGTAATATAAATAGCCTTAATGTTGACTTTATTTAAGAGATAATTTTATGCAATTTGTGTTTGTATAAGATTTCGAGTATATGAACACGCCACCTGGCTTTAATGAAGTGCAATCGGGAAGTCCAATTTTCGTTAAATGTGATGCCGGCCAGAATGTTACCATCAATGGAAAGATGGTTGCTGACTTCTTCGTTCGTCTTGATGTGGTAGAGCTTTCACTCACAACGCGGGCAACCCTCAATTTATAATTTCCATCAGGTGCGTTGGAAGACATACGCCTATTCCATTACAAAGTAAAAAAAAGAAAAAATTGATATGTGCGTGATAGACCTGTGAACTATCCTCCACGATCGTGTAATCTTTCCTCTATTCACTATTCTTCTTGAAGATATGTGAAGTCACTACTCTACACGGATAAACAACAGACTTTGGACTACTTCATGTGAAGTAGTAGAAAATTTTACTTCTCAATTTGTGCTCCATTAGAGCCAGCCTTGGCGCTCATATTCCCAAAATCCTATTTAAACACAAATTCCATATCATTATTTCTAAAATTAAGTCAACATTAAGGCCAATAATATTACTATTATTGCATTTTATTTACCTTCAAAAACCAAACCTCTAAAAATCATTTTATGCTTTCTCACCTTGAACTATAAAGCAGGCGATTTTTATTGGTCCATGTTAATTAAACTATTGAAATAAAGGGAATCTCACTAATTTTGGTTACGTTATCATGTAGCTTTGTTATTTTTAATTTATCTAAAAAAAAAAACTTATATCTCAGTTATAAAAATATATTTGAATTGCCGGGTCACTGAAGTTTTTACTGTTAACTAACTGCTATTATATTCCCTCCTACACAGATGTGCATATGCATACTATGCGTAATGATTATATCCATGTTACACGTACTGCTACGCTCCTGTGGGTCGTAGGCTGATGAAGATGAGGACTGATGACACATAGATATGAAAGCTCGTCTCAAAAAACTGTGAATATGTCTTAACTTGTAAGATCGTTCTGGAGTTACAAGATGTCCGACAGCCAAATCCATAATTAATAGATATTTAACAAATATGAAAAGTAGCTAACATCTTTATTAAAGACTACGGTTTTACTCACGTTTAATACAAACGGGGATGCCCGACTAGTTTCGGACCCGACGGGGGCCCTTTTTCAAGGAGTTTCGAAGTAGCTAACATCGTTTTTATTGAAGTTATATGTTGGAGCAGACTGAAATGGAAACGGAAGGTAGGACGCCCCCCAGCCAGCTGATAGACTGACAACCTGAAGAAGGTAGCAGGAATGGACTGGATGCGGAAGGCGGAGGACCGGGTGCTGTGGCGCTCATTGGGACAGGCCTACGTCCAACAGTGGATTACGATAGACTGATTGATTGATGTTATACATGATAAACCTAAAGATGTTTCATGATCGGATAAATGGTTTACGGACGCATTGAATGGAAATAAACAAACAAATACCAAATATTTTTTTACTAGATCATTAGTAACTTAGTAATCCTAATGGAATTAGACAACAACACAACTTTAAGTTGTTCTAGTTTAAGTGTGCTAATTTAATTAGCTTCTCTCTAATTTCAACAGCTTACGCCTAAGTGAAATCACTAATTACAGTAAAGGAAAATTTCGCGACTTCAATCTTTGTGTCTGACTCGCTTACAAAATCAAGTGTAGGTACAGTAGTTGCCCATGAGAAAAAAAAAAATTTAACAGTCGTTTTGAAATTAAGAGTTTAGTAACGCTAGGATAAAATGAGAACAGTTATTATTTTTAAGTTTGTTTTTATTTTAATTAACCCCGACGCAAAAAGAGGGGAGTTATAAGTGTGGGTCTGTGTGCCTGTGTGTCTCTATATCTGTGTGTCTGTCTGAGACATCGTAGCTCCCAAACGCATGAACGTTTTTTTTTGTTCAAAAGGTGACTTGACCGAGAATGTTAAAAAAAATAATTCAAGAATCTGTTCAGCCGTTCGAAGATCATCAGATCTTTTGTAATCGTTGTAGGGATTTTCTTGTCGTGGGTATTTTAATTTTTTTATTTATGATTATTGCATAAGCGAACATTAGAAGTAAACAATTCGATAAAAGCTATGTAAGTTTTTCATTTTTATTCATTTCATACAAGTTTCTACAGAACGTACCACTTTGATGTTTAAAAAAGATAACTTGAATTCACTTAACAGTCATACCAGCAAGTAGGTATTACATTATTAACTAGCTTTTGTTAGCAGCTTCGCTCACGTTAAAATATTGTTGTCGCCACATCAAAAACTCTTATTTATTTTATTAAAAATAGGGACAAACTATAATAGATGATAACACAGTTCACTATTTAATCAAAATAAGTTAATAGACATTATTTTGACTGGTTATACCGGTAACGCAATGCTATTGGTCGATTGATAAATATTAATGAATAGTGGGGTTATAAAAGGGGTAGGAATAAGTGGAGAACTATCACTTGAGGGCGGATAGAGGTACGAACAACTTGGCAGTTACTGTTAGTTAGTGATTTTCATAGTTTATATCAGTGATTGTGAGACTGTTTCTTACAATAGATTTTGTCAATCAATTCAGGTATCTCTAGGAAACAGTTGTATCTTATCACTACCTTCACTCTATATTTTTGAAGTATCTGTATTCGTGAAACAGAATCCTCAACATTTTGAATTGGCATCTGTCGTTTATAATCGTCCCCAAAGAGATGAAACTCGACTCCACTTGCGCAAAATGTACATCTCAATGATGCATAAGAGTATCTTTCATATGGCTCGCGTCATTTATAATAAATTACCAAAGGAAATAAAGAAAAGCGATATTTCGTCGATGAAGTGACAATACCTCCTAACTGTTGATATGCTTATTTTACAGGAGAAGGAAAAAATGATTTACCGCTTAGGTTTTGATGACAGAACTTTTAAATAACTTTTAATGTAATGTCCACACCGTTAAATTAATTAAATTAAATATCCCATAGAAATAAAAACAGTGCATGCGAAATTTAATTTTAAGTCTAATGCATTAAAAAGTCGGTTTCATTAAAAGTTTAGTTAGGAGGTATTGTCACTTCAACGACGATTTATATTTTTAAGCATAAATTAGGTACTATGCTCTCATATACTATGATGATTTGTAGTTGATAAGTTTTAGACATTATATATTCTCATTTTCGGACATAGCCTATTTAATTTTAATTTTACCAATTCTACTGACATGTTCGACTTTAATTATATTATAACTTACTTCCTTCTTATTTTGACTTAAATTATTATTGTATTTTTTGTTTAATCCCAATATGTAGTAATTTTTTAATATTTGTACGCCTAATTGGCAGATCATAGAGGACATAAAAATGTAATAATATTTGACCATCAATTGTACCTATGTACCAGTGCTTTTTTTCTCTACTCTTCTTTTCTGTACCGACAACGATTAGTTGAGTAGTTAAAGCGTGAAAGGAAACAAACAAAAACAAACTCACTTTCGCATTTATAATATTCGAAAAGTTTCTCAAAGTACAGTCGTTTTGGATTGACTTATGCCGCGTCCCTAAAGAAACGATTCGTTTTGCTTACGGACGGTAAAATTTCGTTGAATTTTCACTGAAAATTTTAATGTCCGTAATCCAAACGAATCGTTTCTTGATTATAGGAACGCGGCATTATAATATTATCCAGCTATGTATTATGTAGGTACTATATGAAAAAAAGTGTGTGTGTACTTAGGTACGCACGTAAGAAGTTATACTTTTATATAGTTAAATAAAGTTTTTTTAAATATTATCATAAATAATACAAACCGTCAACTAACCTCAAATTCTACAAACGTACTCAAAGTAATATGTAAAAACCATTTTTATCACTTATAATCACAGTAAATTATCATAAATAATACATACCGTCAACTAACCTCAAATTCTACAAACGTACTCAAAGTAATATGTAACAACCATTTTTATCACTATCGTGAAATTGGTAACTTTTTTTGTAAAACTAAAATGTTGACTAGCTAACTTCAGGGTGTTGGTTTTTCCTGATGGTGTGCGCGCGCATCGTAAAAATTTACTCTCATCATTTTTCCATAACGCGCTAAAAGAAGTATAACTTCAAAAATAGTTTGAACTATAAAATTAAGAGAAGCTGTATAGCATTGAACTTAAAACATTTTCAAACAAGCTCTGTCTTAAGCTACCAATATTTTTTGCATCTTTGTCTAACTGTTAAGTTGTATAATTGAATATTTCAACGGATACTTTTTTCTAGTCCTCTGTGACAGATGTGGGACAGGATACACAAAATTGCTCAATTTGAAACATGTAACGTTATACTGAAGTATCAAGTTCACTTATTTGTGTTGACGTACGATTTTTTATTTGACTTACGCATATGTCTTCCCATAATTTATAAGACTACTCTACCTTATGTAGCTGGTCGACTGAACCCTGAACTGTGACTCTACATAGCTCTGTACTATACTGCTAAGAAGGATTTGATTTCTATGGCGTTGTGACACTTTTATAGTATTAAATCGACATAAATGCCTGGTGGAAAACGGTCACATTAGCGGTACTCTTGGATTTTAGAGTTGAAAGGGCACCCCTTCAACGTCATTACGCTATGATGACCTTTTTCCAAGAGTTTTATGATTGCTTGCCACTTTAATGATAAAAAATATTTTAGTCAGGTAAATTCTAAGGCATCCATTAGACGCTCATGCAAACGTCAATCATTACCAAAAGTCATGATTGACGGATATTCATTGGTGATTGATGAAACAATATCGACATTAAAATCTCATCATGCAACCGTCAAAAACTGCAGTAGACGATAGGTTATTCGTCAATCACCATTTTGATTGTGGCAAAACTGACAGCAAAACCTACCGTGGAATGGGCGCCTAACTATATTCCCGCTGTACTAAGCAGCGAATTTTTTTCGCACATAGAAGTTTATTTTCCATGGATTAAATCTAAGACTGTGACTATATGGGAATATAAAAAGTCTGAAAAAGCATTCTTCCTAATATTGAAAGGTAGTTATAAATTATTTCCTCAATTATCGGTGAGCTACCCTCCTTTGGGGGCATGCACTAAAATAGATTGAAGTCACACGGGTCCCTTCAAGGACAACTTTGTAACACGTGTGTCCACAAGATATTAATTCTCAGATCTCAAATTTTGGCTTTAAGATTTCGTTGACTGAAAATGTTTTTGTTTTAAGTAAGTTACACTCAAATATTCAAATAATATTTTTGACTTAATTGTGACATACTTTCTTTTTAGATAGCACATTATTATTAAACCATGGATACAATTAAACTAGGTGACATTATACAGGTGTATCCTAAATCTGATGTGCAAAGGACGCTTTTATTGCTCAATACAATCTCTTCTAGGAAAACTCAGGATAGAGCATAATGATTCAAAGACATTTATTATTTTAAAGATATATTTATCTGTTTTTTATATAATACTAGCAACCCGCCCCGGCTTCGCACGGGTAGCAGAGACATCTTTAACAATCATCATCATATTTCAACCAATTTACACAAAACCGTAACAAATTATATACCTAAACCTTCCTCATGAATCGCTCTATCTATTGGTGAAAACTGCATGAAAATCCGTTCAGTAGTTTTTGAGTTTATCGCGAACAGACAGACAGCCGCGGCTGGTACTTTGTTTTAAAATGTGTATCTAATGATATTGATTTTAATTTTGGACAAAAATCCATCGAGTATTAGTACCAAGTAATTGCTTTTTATTAACTAACATTGTTATAAGTTTAACGTGTGTATGTGGCCGCGAAACGAACCATAATTTTATTTTTGTTCGAAAGGTGACTTGATCGAGAGTGTCCTTAGCTATATTTTTAGAAAATATGTTCAGCCTTTCGAAGATCAGCTCTTTTCTAATCGTTGAAGGGATTTTTGAATCAGGGACATTTTAATTGTATGCTTGTTTGAAGCACTCACAGAAATATTTCATGATCGGAGGGTTGATGTTTATAAGTTATTGCGGTGGCAAACTAACGCATGACCTACCACACAGCGGTTATTAATGCGTATGAAACCACATAATAAAAGAGGTGTCGTGTCACGAAAGGAGGTTTGGCAACCCACACACTATTATTGTTTTGGTTGTGGTTATAAAGTTTCGGTCGTTTTCATAAATACCACCATTTTAGTTATATGATACACACGGCTTAACATATATTATGCCTCTTCAAAAGACTTCTATTAGTCGTCACCTAAATCCAACAGCTCTTTAGCACTTTTACCGGGTTATCGATCTGCCTAGCGCTAAATCTTTGTAAATTATTCGATTTTACATTGATTAAATCATTTTAAGTTGATATTAAAGTAAATTGTAAAGTATTATTACATAGTTATAGACCAACAAATCATGTTGTATCTACTTGTATCCGTATCCTGTTCGAAATTGAAATTTGAATTTAAAAAAAATTGGCGGAAAATCGTGTATCAATTGGTTTTATCACAAGTTGAAGTTCGTCGTCTGTTATATGGAGTTAACGCGAAAAGATTTTGAAAGTTCACTGACTCCGCAAGACTGCACTGCTTGTCTTCAAAGGTATGACATTTACGGGGCCCGGAAGAGGCCGTGATAGCTTTCAACCAGCACGTGAAAAGCATGCCCTTAGACCAACGGTCCTCTTGTTGTCAAAAATGGTTTGACCGAATGAAATACTTCGAAAAGCAGTAAACATATTACTTTACATGTAAATTGTTTTATTAATGAGTTACGCAAAACTTTTAGTATACCCCACGTAGGTTGCGATTCTTAGAAATGCCTTCCATATCTGCTTATTACAATGATGGCCCAGTCCTTTCAACCCGTGACGGTTTTAAATTTAAATTCGGAACAGGACCCACCCCAACATCGATCTATTTACGTCGTGGACAACTAAACCCACTTATTGGGCACATTTCTAATTTTAGCATTTATAGACGCGCAGTTATTTTTCTATGGGATTTTTATGGAGAAACTCACCGGTGCATATGTCGTATGTGAATTTTAAGAGATTGCTCTCACCATAAGGGCGTGATTTTTACAAATGCGTACCATGCCAACAATATTTTAATTAACCTTGATAAGTTTGTAACTGCATAGAATAAGAGAGTAGTGGATGATTTTCCTCCTTTTTCCTTGAACCAAACCTGATCATCTAACATGGTAGATTGACAATTCCTCTCGCCTGTAAGACTCATGTTGGTGATAACGTCACTTTGAGTCGGATCGATAACATATTTAAGTATCGTCACCGTAGGGAGATATCAGGCCTTCAGTCTCTACACAAATTAAGTAGAACCTATTTAATCAATAAGTAGGTACTTAACTAATTTACCAAGAAGGAACATCGATTTAATTATTTATTAAGTCATATTGACCTTGCCTACCTACCATGGTAGCAAGACTGAATGTAACATAAATAATTTTAAATTTAAGTTTAAACAAAAATTCAAAGGTCAACTAGGTAGGACTAGCAGGTCTGCTAGGTCTTCTAGTCTGGTTAACATAGTACAAGCCTGAACTATAGTAACCAGACTGCTGATAAACATACTTATATATTTCGAAATACATACACATTATAAATTACATACGGACACAGAACAAATGATAGTGCTCATCACACAATTATTTGTCCTGGATGGGAATCGAACTCACGACCTCTGGTTCAGCAGTCAGCATCACCAACCGACCAACAGGCCAGTAAAAAGTAAGTTTGTTCAGAAGCAAATAACTATGAATTTTAAATTTAAAACACCCCTGACTCGAAAATCCCTTCAACGATTACAAAATGCCTTACATCATTTTGGAAAAAAATGATACTCTTACACTGCTGGACCGATATTAACCAAACATAGCTAACAACCACACAAGGAAATTGACTTTCAAATGAAAAAAACCGCATCGAAATTGGTCCATCCGTTTGAGAGCTACGATGCCACAGACAGACACACACACACACACAGACATCGACATCAAACTTATAAGACCCCGTCGTTTTTGCGTCGGGGGTTAAAAACATTTTGTTTTTCGTGAATTCATTTAGCTAAATAAGCACCCAATTTGCCTCTTTTCGATAAAATTTTCGGAATCGCTCCAACTGACCCAACTCTAGTTTTATATTCTAATATATATCTGTATTTATAATCTATTTTGATACTAAAGGTACAAATAAGCCACAAATAAGCTAATACTTGCTATGGATGGAGATCTAACTTGATTATTTTTCTATAAATCATTTTTTTTATGTGAACTCTATGTAACCCTTTTATACGTAAGACTAAGACATTATCAGTGATTTAATAAAGTACACAGAAGGTTGTTGTTATAACGTTGTTTATGATGTAGGTCTCTAATTAGGATGAATGTCTGAGGTGTGAACGCGCCTACGACGTTACACCTAATCAACTACCGAGCCAAATAAGTCAACGGGTTTTTGCGTAGTGACGTACTGTCGTTATATCGGCAAAATAAAAAAATATGATTTAAAAAATTATTTGTGGGAGAGCCATGCTTCGGCACGTATGGGCCAGCTCGACCGGAATGATACCATGGCCTCACAGAAAACCGACAGTAAAGCGATGCATTTTTGCATTGTTTTTCGCCGAGTGAGTGAGTTTACCGGAGGCCCTAATCCTTCCCTCTCCCCCCTTCCCCCTCTCCCTCCCTCACTCCCTCTCCCCCTCTTCCCCCTTTCCCTACTCCCACCTTAAAGGCCGGCAACGCACTTGTGACTCGTGAGTTGCAGGTGCCCATGGGCGGCGGTAGTCACTTACCATCAGGTGACCCGTCTGCTCGTTTGCCCCCTATAATATAAAAAAAAAATGAAATATATCATTTCGCGACTTGCGCAACAACGAGATAGGCCTTTACTTTAGTGCAAGGGGTTGGAATTACATTAACCGATCATGCTTTAACTATCTATATATGAATGTATTGTGACTCCAATGCCGTTTTTATGAAAATGTTAATTTGCACATTGCATATTAACATTTACATAAAAACTAATAATTATATATTGTAAAATGAAATCTTAATTTTCTTTTTTTGAATTATGAGATATGCCTAACCTAGGTATATGATTTGGTCTTTCATTTATCGACATTCACTTTTCCCAACACTAAACTTAAGCTCAGTAGCTAGGTACTAACTGCAACCGCCGTCGTGACAATAAATTCTGAGGTGGCTTCGCATTCATTCACAGGGGGCGCTCCTGTGACCTTTGCGCTCACAATTAGTGACTAAGTTTGAAATGACGTGCCAGACTTACCTGCAGGCGAAAAGAGTAGAGTCACATTAGTAATGGAGTCAATTAGTTTATACAAGATAATGAGAGAATGAGATGATTAATGACAAACGGACCGATACGACCTTCAAACGTTCAAGAAAACAGCGTACTCCCACCTCAAAGGCCGGCAACGCACACGTGACTCTTGTGTTGCAGGTGTCCATGGGCGACGGTAGTAATTTACCATCAGGTGATTTATTCATGGGAGAGCCATGCTTCGGCACGTATGGGCCGGCTCGACTGGA
Organism: Euplagia quadripunctaria; assembly: GCA_963859945.1. NCBI lineage: Eukaryota > Metazoa > Arthropoda > Insecta > Lepidoptera > Erebidae > Euplagia > Euplagia quadripunctaria. The sequence goes on from OY982573.1 coordinate 7,151,331, forward strand.
GTGATACCACGGCCTCAAAGAAAACCGGTAGTGAATTAATGCTTCTATTGCTTTTCGCCGCGTGACTGAAGTTACCGGAGGCCCAAACCCTTCCCTCTCCCCTATTCCCATATTTCCCCTCTCCCCCCTCTCCTCCCTTCTCCCCTCTTCCCGCTCTTCTCCTACTCCCACGATAAAGGGCGGCAACGCACTTGTGACTCTTGAGTTGCAGGTGCCCAGGGGCGGCGCTAGTCATTTACCATCAGGTGACCCGTCTGCTCGTTTACCTCTATACCATAAAAAAAACATTAGTAAGGTTACTAATACGTATAAACCTATAATAATCTCAGGTTTCTCCACAACAGTCTATAAGATGGTGAAGTACATAATTGCCCCCCTGTTCAGTATTTCACAAAATGTCCAATCAATAAGACATAAAAGACAAAGAAATTGGTTTGTGTTTTGTGTCTCATTGATTGTGTCAATTATGTTAATTAAATTTCATTATAATTACCTGTTCTTTACGTGTCGTGCAAATAAAGTAAGAATCTTGAATCCTATTCTACATAAGTTACAGTGTTTTTAACCTGACTGTATTTTATTTTCGATATGTTGTAACTTGTCTTAATGTCTAAAAGTCATAATGCCTAAACGAATATAAATAAAAAAGAATACAAAAATAGTTAACACAATGTATCTTCTAAAAGTACCTACAAGTAGACTCTTTATTTAGATCACTGATGAATAAAATATTTTTAAAATCTAAGCTAAATATATGGGCTATATATACATAACGCCATAATTAGAAGCTTCTGAAAACGTCTCAAAAAGTCAAATGCCTAAAAAGCTTAACTGTAGGACAGTAGCTCATTGTGAGGGATTTGTTACTGAGTAGGATCGCTCCAACCACGCGTAGGAGTACTCGGGTTAACGAGTACTATTTACGACTCCTAATGCTTCCGAGCTTCCAGGTCGAATTCCCACAGGAAACACGTAGGTACACACAAAACGAAAAGTATATACAAGCCACTTATCATAGGAAATTAAAATATATTTAATGGCTGCGATAAAAATGATAAGTGTTTGCATTTGTATGACTGATTTTTAAACTTTCACATGAAAGGAGTTATTATTGTGTATTTTATACAACATCTTGAATAATATTTCTGACTTTTGATTTTTATTGTTAATTCTCTCAGCAAAACACCGGAACTTGTACATTTTTTGAAGTGATATCATTGGTGCTTCAACTACATGTTTACAGGAATAAGTATATCAGACTCATGAGGAGGACCGTGTGCTTGTTTCCACACTTAATTGTACATCTATAATATAAAAATGAATTGCTGAATGTGTTGCTAAGCGCAAATCTAGAGAACAGCTGAACCGATTTCGCTAATTCTTTTTTTAGAATATTCCTTGAAGTACGAGGATGGTTCTTACAAAGAGAAAAATTTAAAAAAATGCCTGAAAAAGTCTAAAAACAACTCTTTTCTATACCATACCCACCACAGGGTAAATTAAAACTCATGTCCTCAGCTGTCAAACATTTGACGACAATTAAAACAAAAGGAAATATAAAACTTATTTTTGTAAGTCGTTCGTTGTTTATTATTGAAACATTAAATCAAGTGATCACTCTGAAATACGTTTTATTTTTTTTATTTTTTCTATTGGACTGCGACAGGCCAATAACTTTTGACAGAACGAAGTCTGTCGGGGCAGCTAGTATAAAATAATTAAAAAGTCTATTGTAGTTAACTCAGTAACCTAAGAGTGTGGTGATTAAAACCTCTGCAAGATTTTTACCGGGGGTCGGATTTTTTTTATGGCATAGGGGGCAAACGAGCAGACGGGTCACCTGATGGTAGATGACTACCGCCGCCCATACGCACCTGCAACTCAAGAGTCACAAGTGCGTTGCCGGCCTTTTAGGTGGGAATAGGAAAAGAGTGAAAGAGGGAGAGAGGGGGGAGGGAAGGGTTAGGGCCTCCGGTAATTTCACTCACTCGGGGAAAAGTAATGCAAGATTTGCTTCACTGCTGGTTCTCTGTGAGGCAGTGGTATCACTCCGGTCGAGACGGCCCATACGTGCCGAAGCATGACTCTCCCACGAGCATGTGCATGAATGTGGCATGATTGGTCAAAAGATACCCTCGTGGTTCCAAATCCTCCTTTTTTTGACGTTTACAAATTTACTGTCGACAGACGTATTTGTTTGTGCAGTTACAACCACAAAATTAAAAAGCGCCTTAGGATAACTATTAGTAACATCTATCACATGACTCGACCTCACTTATCCCTTCAGGGATTTAGTAAATAGTACATCATATTCATTATAAGTAATAATTCATTAATCATTGTTTCACCTTCAATCCCCACTACTTAAGCAATTTGGTGGGCCATAAGCTTCTAAGTGCCTCCGCCTACGTTCAAAGCCTCGTAATATTCTCACAAGTTACTCATCATTGCAACATGCGATTACTTGAGTTTGTTAATAAGCAAAAGCTCATATTGAATAATTATTTGCGTGTCTGTCTATTGAGAAATGTATATTACGTGAAATGGAAATGAATTACTAAATATAATGAATGGGAATTTGTGGTAGCAGCAGTTTTGGTTTGAATAATTATGTGACTCTATGGACAACGATAAACGATGAGAAACAGGTACTATTTATATACGCTTATCTCCTTCCACCTAAAAACTTTTTGAAGTGAAACTTCTTTATTTTGTGATTTGAAATTCGCTGAAACGAAAAACTCACACTAAAAAGAGACAAACATTTATAAATAGGATTTAGAATTTAGAATACAAGTATACAGTGTTTCCTATAATCTCTGAAAAGAGACAAACATATTCATAAATAGGATTTAGCCTGCGAGAGATTGAGATAGAATACAAGTATACAGTGTTTCCTATAATCTTCGTGTGCTAGTACGTGTCTTTGCGCCTGCGTAGGTACTACGAAGCCTTCTTGTGTCATTCACGTGTATCATTTTTGTGCATTTGCGTGTTAAAATTCGTTGGTTAATTATTTAGAAGTTTCACTTCTGCTTAGGTAAATGGCATAAACACACGTTTTGTTTCCGTAATACAAACAGCTTCCTGTCTTCTTTTTTTATTAGTTATGTTAAGTTGCTAGTTATGTGGTTGATGAATGATAGAAGAAATATAATATTCCTGAACATTAGATATATTTCATAATCATAGTTTTTATTTACTTTTTTTATTACATTTCTACAGTTATTTAGTAAACATTTTAAATAATAAACTTTTGTAAACATACTGCTTAATATTTTCTTAACTTTCAAAATGGAATATTCTGAAAAAAAAATCCTTCAACATCATCTTAACAAAATTTCAAGGTAAGATGGTAAGGTAGCTAAAACTTTACTTATATTCTTACTTACTTATAAAATTATTTCTGATGAGTATAATAATAATAATAACTTGAGATACACACGGCTGTCTGACCCTAAACTAGACAGATCCTGTACTATGGTAACCAGACGGCTCATAACCATACTTTTATGTTATTAAATAATAATAATAAATAATTGATAGCCAAGAGTCTCCATCAACACCTTAAGAGGCTCGCGTTATGAGAAGGTACAATAGTGTACCTACATACGTAAAAGACGTGCGCCTCTCAATGCGCGTGTATGTGAATGTTACTTAGAGTGTATACCTATAGAGAGAAGATACGCGTGGTAGGTCTCGAAACGTCAAATATCTCAAAATACTACACCCTAACATGGTAAATCTTAAAACAAAACTGTCTTTGGAGCCCTAAACGTCAGTGTCTTGGTCCCTGTACCTGATATCGGTGGTCTACTATTTTTATATTTTAAAATATATATTTAAAAACTGTAATTTATAAAGAGTTAAGCTGAATAAAGAAAATAATAATAACTTGTAACACCTCACACACGGCCAAAGCCCAAACTGGTATTAATATACATGCATATGATAGATAAAGTACACCCAGACACAGAACAAATGATCTACGAGTACTAACTTCTCTTTTCTCTTTTCTTAACTCTTCATCTCCACCTTCTTATTTAGCTCCCTACCTAAAGTTCTTGTGCTCAAATCATAATAGAAATCTTCGTTCTACAAATAATAACCTTCTCTTATGTCCCTCTCATAACTCCGACTTCGTGAACTCTTCGTTCTATGTTTCATGTTCTTGTACGAAACTTTGCACCTATGTAACAGTGTGTATTTTATGTACTTAATGTGTATATTTACTTCACGGTTTGATTTATCAATCCAAATTATTATAAGACTTTTAAATTCTAATAGAATTTTATCTCTCTCTCTCTCTTTTCTCTCTTAACATGTCTTTGCACCTAACACTTTTATTTCTGCGTCACCCCAAGGTTGACTGGCAGAGAATGCCTTAAGCATTAAGTCCGCCTTTGAACAATCTGTGCATGAAGTATTAATAAATAAATAAATAAATGCTCATCACACAATATTTATAGAAGTAAATGTATTTCAATGTAAAAATATGACTAGTTATTAAATTAGTTTTGATCGGTGCATTCAAGAACATTGCAGTAATTACGATGTAGGTCTAATATTTATTTGAAAACTTCATGGCCTTCCGTCATTAAAAAAATTCAATTTTTATTCTACGGCTAGTCATAAATAAGAAATGACATACTGCCCATTCTGCCTAAGGATGTCTACAAACTGCTAAATATCGTGACCCAATGACATAAAAAAATCCTTGCATATATTTTTAAATTTAGTTTCAAACTTTCTATAGATAAAGTCTATAACTACTAAGAATTATAAGGAAGTTTATTCTGAAGTGCTCATATTTAATCTTTTGTCATGTTTACAATTAGGAAAGGCATTTGTTATTTTTATAGTATTGCGTGCACGACCTTGGATTATAGTTTTAAGCTCTTCGGATTTAGATCATGTTCATCATCCATAGAGCAATCAAGGTTTGCGGGGATTTAAGAGATTTCTTACATTTCCTTCTTAGCTAACACCCGGAGTAAATATCATCGTGACTAAACACCGAGTGATTTTTAATGAGTTCAATTCCTATATACCTCACCGATAGTCAGCGAATGACTCGTAAATGTATCCACTCTCCAAAAACAAAGATTTAATAATATTTGTGGATTCTGGTACAGTTTAATTTTTTCCGACAATCGAAAAGTTGGTTTTGTCGAGCCATAACTACGCGTAACATGACGACAGGTAAAGTAACCAAAAGGATTTTTTTTCTTCTTCTTTCTAAGAGGTTAAAAAGTACTCGTATCACCGTAAAGAAGTAAATCATTCCAGAAGTAAATCATTACAAACAAAACCCCAAACCAGGTGCATAGTCTACAAATAATTATTTGTAAAGCATTATTTATGTAGCTAAACGTATCTCGGTTGAGTGCAATTAATATTATCTAGTTGATCATCCTGCATAGATGACTTACTATTGACGAAAGGAATTTGGCATTCAATTCTAACTGAAGTTTGAGTACAATTATTAACTTTACAGTAATCAGGCTACCGGCTCTTTACTTCACTTTCAATTGCTTATAGACACTAAAGTTCAGCAGTTACTTTAGGGTTAATTTTATAATCGCGATATAGAATAGCCATTGTTTTTACCATAGATTAGTACACCAACTGGAGGCGTGCGGCTGGAGTAGTACCTTCACTCTATAGCAGATAGCGGTTTGACAACACTTCTGGTGTAATGCTGTTTTCTTCTTCTAGCTATTAAGGTGAGTGAGGATTGGAAACGTACCGGTGAAAATACTATTTATGCGTGTGTTCATCAGACGGGTCGAGTGATAAGTTTAAAGTGGTTTAAGTTTACTACCTCCAATGCAAAAGAATAAAAAGTAATCTTCTTTGTTCTCCGTCTCAAGTATGATAATCATCTTATAAACAACATATACATAATATGTATACATTGCTGCTTTCAAAACATTGCTGTACTTGAATTAGTCATTATTTAAACCCTACTTTAAAAGTGAAAATAATCTTGAGAATAAAGTTATAATTTTTTTTTAAATCGAGTCGGATGTAATATTTTTTGTTGAAAATTGATTTCTAACGAACATCTTATTTTATCATCAGGAATTTAGATCATGTGTCAATTAATTAATCATACATTATTCTAATAGTGTTGTAAATTAAACCAGATAAAAAATCTGTTAAAATAGTGCTTACAGTTTTGTTTTAAGATTTACCATGTTAGGGTGTAGTATTTTGAGATATTTAACGTCTATATATAGAACATAAAGGTATATACACATATCTACTAACATGCGTCGAGGATAAGGAGTAAAAGCCCATATAGCACAAAAAGCACAACAAAGCATTAAAGCGTTTCGCTGCCCTCCGAACACTAAATTTTACTCTTCATATTTTTTTCATACCGGGGGCCTTATATGAAAATCGATTCTTAAGGAGTAAACTCCAAAAAAGAGTTTTGAACATACCTGTTTCTGTTATCAAAGCGAGGCTACTCGTAAAAACAAAAGCGTTGTTAGACAATAGGGGTCCAACACTCAGACGGCGCGTGCCACATTGTGTGGGCGATAGCCAAGCGATAAAATCAGCTACCCTTTACTTTTAATATTTTTTTTATTTTATTTTTTTATTGTGTACAAATTTATGGGAAATGGTAGATGTTAAGATGCTGCAAAGACGTTATTTTTTTTTCTGTTTCATTAGATTAGCGCAATTACTAAGTCCGATAACTTACAATCGATAGAGTTGAAATGTTGAACAGAGGTATTATTATTTTTGGTAGCAAATTACCATCAGGTGACCCGTCTGCTCGTTTGCCCCCTATAATATATATACAAAAAAAATTAATCCTTGATCCATCGGAAATAGTTAGAATGCAAGATGTCAATATTAAATACGTTAGAAATACTTATTCTATTTCATTATAGCATAAAATAAAACGATTCTACTGTATTTGCTAGAAATGGTTTGATACAAAACCTTTCTAACGTGACTATAAAAGCTTACATAACCTTAAACTTCTTTTGAATACTACCAATAATGTTATGAAGTACCTACTTTATACACAAAAGGTTAGTTTTCATAAAACTTTTGTGTATATGGGCCTTTACAGAAGCAGTTTCAAATCAACCTAGAATACCTAATTACTAAATAGTAACGTATATAACATTATTAGAAATTGCTCAATACAAAAAACGGCCAAGCATAGCCTACAACTAACTTACCTACTTATTATTAACATTAGGCCAACAATTTATATTTCGAAATTTGAAATAATTCTTTTTTTAATCTAATCACGAAATCAGCCAGTACCCTCATTGGCGGGTGGTGGCGGCAGGCACGAGGTATTGACCGTCGTACTACCCACTCCAACGGGTCACTCCGCTCAGGTGGAATACTGGCATTTAAAAATGGAACTACCTTTAGAATTACCAATACCTTTTGTTTTACAAACGTTTTTTTAACAATACTTGAATTTATTATTCGTCAGGTGAAAGGGCATTTTTTGTTTGTATTTGGATATTTAAATGTTAAGTATCCGTTTGAATTTGTGATGCGTTCCGAATGCAAACGTTGGCCATTAGTAGCTCTAAGTCTGTAATTTATTGTACATGATCTGTGATAGTGTTAACTTATAGTAAATCTTATTTATTCGTTGATTCAATGACGTAAACATGACTCCTGATCGCCGTAAACCAGAAAACATGAAAGTGAATGTTTTATTAGACATTTTAGGACACCTGCCGCACTAGGTAATAACTTCTCTATCTGCTAGTATTTAACGAACATACTGACAACTGTCACAAAGTAAGCGGCGGTAAGTAGTGTAATGGCTAAAGCGTCGGACTTGCTGTGTAGTGGTTGTGGGTTCGAATCTCACCCAGTAATCTATCATCGTGAACCCACTCCTAACACATGCATGTAGCTTAGCTGGAGGGGTTAACAAGAATACTAGTAATGTGTGACCCACGTTGCTAGTATTCTTAGAAAAAAAATAAGGAAAAAAAGTCAACCAAATTCTGCTTATAAATAGAAAAATGAGAAACTATTGCCATGTCACGTTTGTTATTCTTAGGGTTGGCTACAGTAACACGAATTATGGTATCTGGAACCCTAAAAAATAGAATGATACCGACGTGTATGGCACAAACTGGCACCACATATTGACCGGCTAATCGTCCACGATCGTCAAGGGTGAGCGGACATTTGCATCGATTGGCAGGTGTATTAGAAATAATTTGTATTCGTCATTGCGTATAATGGCCCGATAAATGACTTTGAGGCTTCAATAGTGTCTTCGATTTGGCCAACTGAGGCATTTAATGACCGAATGCCATAAATAATTGGTTGACAGTGAATAATTTATACGATACCCTTTTGAGACCTATTAAGTAATCACATCACACAATCACATGGCTAGACTGGCCTGTTGGCCTAGTGGTTAGTGACTCTGATTGCTATACCATAGGTCGTGGGTTCGATTCCCACCCGAGTCTGGGTGTTCTTTGTGTCCGTTATTTGTATGTTTGTAAAGTTCCCCGCGACACAGGAGTCATTCCTAATGCGGGAGTTGTCTTTTAAAAAAAAAAAATGCCTGATTTCATTATGAGAAAAAGGACATATTGAAATTCTCACTCGTACCTAAAGGAACCTCAAAAAACAGGGATAGCGCGTAATAAGAAGAAAGGCTGAAGAAATTAGTGCTCGAGTTTCCACCCAATTGGAGAAGTATAGACAATAGATTTTTTTTTTATGTAAGCATTCGTTGATGATACGAACTCCTAGCAAAAACACGGCACTTTGCACTCGCTTTTTCTCTAAAAGGACGACAATTTTGTGCAAAAATCACTAAAATCAAATATTTTGTTCCAACAGCCACTGGTTTTTAAGAAACAAAAAAAAAAACAAAATTCAATTCTTATAAACACTTACTGTAACTCTACACAATCATTAAAAACGTACGAAAACAAAGGCAGTACTGTCAAACAAAAAACGGCAGTCGTTAACGCATGGAGTGTCAATCACGAATGACCTCTGACCTCTGGCCCTTGGTCCAGTTCGATTCCTAATTCATTCCTGACGATCCGGGGTCAAGGTGAGGTGAGATGAAGCCTAGAATTTACATACAAACACCCGTCTTGAATAATGACCATACGTTGTCATTGTTTATGTTGATAATTATTTTACTAAACCTTATTGTAAGTGGTCAAGGTTCAGAATTGAATGTTTTGTTTTTTTTCTGTACCTATAATTCTTAGAATTCTAAACGATATTTTTCTTTGTCCTATTTACTTACTTACAGAATTTTGAACTTCACATTAACACGATTTCTCATGAAAACCTAAATGTGAATGTGATTTGAATTTCGAAGCACCGACTCTTTTTAACACACTTTTATCAGCTTGATATATATTTTTTTTAAAACAGATCTTGGAAATCAAAACTTACTTCTAATCGTCGTGCACTACCGTCGTGAACCCACTCCTATCACAAGCATTTAGCTTAGCTGGAGGGGTTAACAAGAATACTAATAATGTGTTACGTACGTTACTAGTATTTTTTTTTTTTTCAGGAAAGTGATTAATAAAAGTTGATTTAATAATCGTCGTATCGAAATGAAACTTTATATGTACATGTAATTTGGATGACAATACTATAACTTTTTGTAGCTTATGTCATAATGGAGCTAGGTTGTGGATAGTAGAACTCTTAAGTGGCTACTAGTAAACCTCTCGAGTTTGGGCTCATATGACTCGTTTTGACTAATCCAACAGATTGGGCTTGGTAAAGATGATCTGATGATGAAGCCAGGAGGTGGATCCTGGTATTCTTTTCTACTTTTTAATTCGTTCGTACTTTTTAATTCACTATTAAAGCGTGTTTTGTTTTTTTTTTAGTTTCATTAAACTATAACTTTTAGTAATCTAATTGAAGCGGGTGTTTTATTTAAAATCACTTGCTTAAAATTAGGTAATTCGGTTTGGTTTGATTGTATTCGATTGATTTCTAAAAAGTGTGAGATATGAAGTGTTTTCTTAACATTTGATTACTAGGCATAATAAGACTGTCCATCGTGGTATGAATATTTAAGAAATATAAGTAGTGTAGTTACTTATATCTTCCACTTACTTTATTCAATATATATATAGGGTGTATTTGAAATAAGAAAACTTTCTTAAATCACTGGAACTCAACACTTTCGCTCACTCACAAATTCTAAGTTAGTTTTTATGAATTTTCTCAAAAACTGAGTGAATAGTTCCAAAATAAAAAAGTACGTACGATTTAAAACCTTTAACTTTACACGTTCCACTTGCTTTTATGAGAAATCGAGTTAAAATACCTAGAAATTGAAACGGTCATAACTTGTAAACGAATAGTTTTTTATTTTTTTTTAATTGTAACTGTATACTAGAGCCAGAACCTTTCAGTGATTTAAGTAAGTGTTCTATTTTCAAATATACCCTGTATTTACATATATATATACATCATCAAGGTCACTGCTTGCTTGTGCACTGCTGGTGCTTTTCATTAACTATTTCTATAATTACATATTCATAATTGCATTTTCTTCACAATGCACTGAGTATATTAACACATATTTGGTGTATTTGCTTATACGATCTCTAGAATTCCTTATTTTAATGCCTATTGGCAAATTTACTTCCATTTACAGCTGACATCAATAGATCTGCATTTGACACACCTATGCCACTTGATATACTGTTATCTTAAGATCTACATTCTACAACGATCGATTCTCGAATATCTTATTATCATACGAAACATCCATAGAGAGAACAGGCGAAATTAAAATGACAATTACATGCCGATTCGCTTCTGAATGGGCCCAATAGCATTATTAGCGTTAAGAGGTCCATTGTACCCCGCTGGGTAAAGTAAATATTTTGACAAAAGTCCGTTGCGCTATATTGAGTTACTTAAAGGACAAATGTTACGTGAATGGTGACAAAATGGGCTTCTGAAAAAACATAGAAAAAAAAACAAAAGAACAAGATGGAAGTAACATTCTTTTTTTAAATGACAACACAAATCAATGTCAAAAGAACAAGATATATTGGCTGTACTGACAATTTTTTACATAACCTGGCTAAATTAGCAACTTTATTTTAGGTTTTGTTAAATTTATTAAACATATATGGTAACTGTCGGATCTAAATTGTACTACCACCTTAAAAATTGCCGCTGGAAAGACTTTCAAAACGTGACCTTACTTTAGTTTTAAAGTAGAGGTCACTGTTTTAAGTAAGAATTAATATTATGTAGTGATCCAATTATAAACTTAATGACACAAAGGCGACTAAGGGAGAGCGCACTTTATGAGGTAATTTTAGAGGTGCTTTTTTTTAGAGTGCTAGTGATTCTTACTATTAATGTGAGTTAGTATGTGGTGTAGTTATATTTATAGCGTTAAATATATGGAAATAACGTCATTGACTTTTATTATAGAAAATAAATCCCATTTTAAGACTGGGCACTCCAGACATCGCAAATCACTGCCACGACATACGTGCTACACTATTATTGACAAATTGATGACATCATCAACCAACTTCCCTTGAAAGTTTTGGTTAACTGCCAATATAAGTACGTATGTATTACTGCAATGAATATTGCAAATCGGAGAAAGTGTCATAAAAATTGCAAGTGACCGCAAACTTTTAGTGTCGAATTTAGTTAGACCTTCGATTCCTATATTTATATCACTTCTTGACTAATGTTTGATTGACTGTGTGTAACTGGGCCTTTAAGACGATGCAACATGCAAGCCATGAAGACTGCGAGCAGTCGCGACTGGTACTTCCCAGCTCCCCGCCATCAACAGCTGGCTGTCGAGGATGCTATTCCGGCTGGACAAGCATTATCTGCGTACGGAAACTGGAGCTATCACCGGACATGGCTCGTTTAACAAACACCTTTTTGCTATAGATGCTTTGGATAGCACACTGTGCAGGATATGCATGAAAGCAGAGGAAACAGCAACCTATGTAATGATCTATCATTAAACAAACGTTAGTCAAGAAGTGATATAAATATAGGAATCGAAGGTCTAACTAAATTCGACACTAAAAGTTTGCGGTCACTTGCAATTTTTATGACACTTTCTCCGATTTGCAATATTCATTGCAGTAATACATACGTACTTATATTGGCAGTTAACCAAAACTTTCAGATACAGATAGTCCACTATCAGGGAGTTGCAGAATACCTAGGGGGCTAAATACCTTGGCTTGCCAGGGTCACTCTCCGAGATCATCGGTAACGTAAAGGGGTTACTGGGATTCTTCAGAGAGACAGGGTGGCTCAGATAGTTTTTATTCCCACCAACGCAGAATACGCGCTGTGACGTGAAGTTGCGGAAAAAAGCCCGTGTCAACCTAACCCAACTGAGTTGTTAGTCTTTGACGCCATGATTTGAATTGTCAAAAAGGAGAAAATTTCAGACACAACATATATTTTTTTAATTTTTGTAAGGTACATACGCCCGAAGTACTCATAGTACGCGACATCATCATTCAGATGATAAAGGTTGGCACAGATAATATGATCAAAAACAGCCAGGATACTTTTACTAAGTTCGATAAGTGAAACAATGGGTACGCGGGCCGAATCGCAAATGACTGGTGTAGGCCGGCCATGTGGGTTGGAGGTCATGTTAAATTAAAATTTCGAATTTAGAATCCTTTCATTGTTGTTTGTAAATTCATATAATCAGTGTTATACTGATGCGATGGTACGTATTATTTCACTAAAATAGATCAGTACCTTACTAGATACTGTGTTTTTAATACAGCGGTGCATATTTAACTATTAATTTATTTTTATAATCCTGTATATATTGTAAACTCCAAGAATATTTTTGGGTTGTTGAAGTGTTTTTTAATCCTACAAGCTCAAAGACGTAAAAATACGTATATGCCAAGTTTTCATCTCGTAATCACTTGCAACCAAGCGTTCTCTTGGCAACCGAGCAACACGTAAGTGAACCTAGTGAACATAGACCACTAAGGTCTAAGCAGTTTTTGTGTAAAATGCAAAATCGTTGTAGGGACTTAGTAGACATTAATTAATTCGATAGTGCTGTTGAAGTTGCCACTTTACAAGTTTCAAATGAAGGTTTACTTATTTAATCTGAATAAAAAATAAACAAAAATGATTAAATAAAAACTAAAAAATGAACTTTGAGTGTAATTATCAGTATTGTGTTTTGAAACAGCTGACAGTATTGAGTAAAGAAATATATTCGAACAAAACGTCTTTATTTTCACAATGACTTACTTGTACAGTGGGCAGTGTATTATTTTGAATGAAAAATAAAAATACTATAGATTCAATAATGACATACGGGGCGCGGTTCGTGTCAAACAATGATGCCAACAATCCCACTTTCGCGGTTCAGCCAAATGTTGTCGTGCGGTCACGGGGTAGAAAAACTGCGGAGTAGTCTTTTTCAATTTTTTTTTTTGTTTCACACGAAAATCAAGTACCTTTTGAATTCCCATAGCTGCTTTAATCTCATTTTGGAAAAATCTAACTAAGATAATATTGCCACTGCTGAGACTCTACACCAGGATCAAAAACAGAGAGCTAAAAAACTATCGAAAATGATAGCATTTCCTAAGGAAAGTTTAACCATTTTCCTTGAGAAGTGGATTTACCAATATCTATATTTTTAATTAAATTCGGTAACAAGTCTCAACTGTTCAATCCACTTCTTTCCCTATAAAACGCGAGATCATGAGCAAAATTTTAGTTGTGACTCATAAACGTATGGAAAACACTGGTGAAGATTGCACCCCTAATTATACATTTCCAGTCAATTTGTACCACAGACTGCTGATGGAACAATATTGTTATTTTATTCCGATGATATAAAATTGAAACTATCATCCATGTTGTCTCAGTTTAAATTGGAAACATGGTCGACTGACATATCGGTGACGTAATAGCTGTATGGTGTGATGTAAATAACTTTTTTAATGAAATTGAATTGGAATATTTGGAAATAAGTTAAATGGACCACTCCGTTTAACCATTGTTCTGTTCAAGGCAAATTATCCTCGGACATGGCAAGTATACGTTTTGCATTGTCAATAGAGTGATTACCACACAAGGTATCCTTGACAGACGGCCGACACACGACCATTCGAATTTTCTCCATTTACATGTATAACTTCATATGTATGTATATTTTAGTATAAATAAAATTCTACCTTTGCAAGTTCTTGTTAGGTAGTTTGTACTTTAAAGTATTGGACAAACCTGGTAATAACCTTTACCGGTTGCTTCATTATCAGAATTATAGAGAAATATTGTTTGACTGCAGAGATAGCGCGATGTTTTATCTCTCGGCTTGCCTGATTGCAAAGCATTACACATATCGTAAACCTGGTAGGTTCTGTGAGATACTAAGTCCTCATTAGCGTGTATCTCGTTCCTATTTGCCTATACCTTAATCCAGGATCAATCTATCTCTCTGCCAAAGCCTTTGGTGTGCAGGATTAACAAACATTAGGTACTTATTCACATTATATTTTAGTGAAAAACATGTATGCACTGTACTACTGTGTAAACGAGAACTGTATACCTATTAAATAATGAAGGAATCAGAAGTAACAACTAACATACACACATAACAGTGTTGGATAAAAATTGGAAGTCGTTTTATCACATGATTTTTTCATTGTTTTTTTGTCTTCAATCAACTTTTTTTTTGGTTTTGGTTCAAAATCACATTTTGATGATTTTATTTACATGTAGATACATATGGAATTTAATACTTGAATGAAATAAAGCTAAATGCCTAGGTGAATTTCAATAACGAATATTGTTTTGAATTTGATGCTAATTTGAAGTTAATTGCCTATATAATAACATATTTCCTATTTATGCTTTGTTTTCAATCAGTGAGCTTTTTATTACACATAAATACTGTTTTTATTTTTTTATTTGTTTACTAGTAACCCGCTCTAGCTTTGCACGGGTAGTAGAGACATCTTCAACATTCATCATCATATTTCAATTTACACAAAACGTTAACAAATTATACACCTAAACCTTCATTATGAATCACTCTGTCTATTGGTGAAAACCGCAAGAAAATCCGTTAAGTAGTTTTTCAGTTTATCGCAATCAGACAGACAGACAGACGTGACAGGGGACTTTGTTCTATAATATGTAGTGATTATCTATTTTGTACTATTGGTAGAAGTTGTATTTACCTTCGACAGCCGTTCATCTTCGAATCGCATCATCGAAATCTCGGTACGCGAGAGTCCAGATATTCTAAACGTAGCCATAACTTATGAAATATCAACCACCTGCTGTGTGGTTTCTTTAACACACAATTCTAAGTTGAGCATTGCGGTGTTCGGTTCAAGTAGATTAAGCTTTTAGCTAACGGTCAGTGTATCAATTGGTCTCACCTGTTGCTCGATTCTGGCCAAATTGACAACAGATGGTCATTTGTAACTACTTCATCGTGTGTTTCTTTGTTTGAATCAGAAAGTTTAATATACAACGCGATGATGGGCACAAATATACCTACCTTAAAGATTAAAGTAAGCGTTCAATATTTCATAATATTATGTTTTATAGTTGGTTAAAAAAAATGCTATCGGTAACGGATTTTAATGAAATTTAGCATTTCCATAATATTAGGATTTAAGTGAAATTCCACGGAACTTATCACATTCCATGATGGAACTAAAAAACACTTATAAAGTTCGTCATACTTACTGATAAGCTATTCAACAGATTGCTTAAGCAGGATAATTTGACTCGTATAAATGTTTTAATATTTTAGTAATTAAAAAAGAAATTACCTTTGCTCACATTATTTTTTTTTTAATTTGTGGACAAACGAGCAGACCGGTCCCCTGATGGTAAATGACTACCGCCGCTCATGGGCACCTGCAACTCAAGAGTCACAAGTGCGTTGCCGGCCTAAAGGCCTTAAAAGGGGGGCATGGGTGGAGAGAAGGGTGGAAGAAGGCTCTCCCTCTACTCTACATTGCTTCGCTGCCGATTTTCTGTGAGGCCCTAGTATCACTCCGGTCGAGCCGGCCCATACCTTGTCTCTCTTACAAAAATACCACGAGAGAAGAATACTCAATATTATGAGCAGAGTGACTTTTTTTGTTGGTGGTGTTGTCGTTTCTATTCCGTGGTCAGGGTACAAAAAAGTAGAAATTATTCATGTCTTATTTTGCTTCCAAATGATATAGAATTTGATACAGAGTTTTTGTGGTTACTTGAGTATCTATTATAATTATTATTTACATATTTATAAAAAATATATTACATAAAGTCAAGTAAATGCTGCAAAAATATACAGTTACATATTTACAATGTTTTCTTTGCGCTTTTTAAAGGGCACAGCTTATATATTTTAAATTATTTACAACGTTAAAGTATGTACTATTTTACTGTTATTTACTTGTTGTCTGTGAGGTCGAGAGTATGGTGCGGTTGTAAATGTATTTTTAAGTGTTGTTAAACTTTTTTAGAGTGTTCACTACATGTGTGATGTGGGTCATGAATGTTCTGGGCCTGTGTAATGTAAATTAACTTATACCTAGACCTGTCATAGTCCATCTACCACCTATATTTTGACTTGGCGGAGTTGTAACCTGGATTAGTCCATACAATTTTCCTCATTGTGCCATCTAAGCGTAGATTTATGTACAGTTTTTTTTATACTTTCTTTAGAAATTCTTGCATACATTTCAAACTTTTAATGATCTATTTGTGCCATTAAAAGCGTTCAAAATATACAGTACTAATGTACAGTTACGTCACCAAAAGTAAAAATCCATTCAAAACACTTTCAATTACATTGGTTAAGTACAGTCGAGCACAAAACAAAAGTTGAAATAAATCATAAGGTGCCACAATAGCGTTGGTCTAGAGATAATTGGTTTTGTCTATTTATAATGAGAGGTAAGCGGCGTGTAATTAATGACAGCTCGTGATGAGCGGTGGATAGCTTTGTGGCTATAGTCTGCCCACTGGCTGCGTAGGATAGTAAGTCACAATGTGTACGGTATGGTACAAGCGAGTGCAAAAGTAATGGCGTTTTGAATTTTTGTAGAAAACTAGATTATTCATAAATTTTCAAATATTGTGTGATCCTTTAGCCTGATCTACTTCTACACTATATTTTGGAATATTTGGTTGAATAGAGCGCTGACGATATTATAAAGTTCGACAAAATTGGCCAGCATTTAAGAAATTTAGTTTTATTACAACAATCTGCAAAAAATTAAAACATTATTTCCGTCATTTTTATCTTGGTACATTCGTTACCACATTTTTCATATATTATTAAAATATGACCAAAGGAATGTCATAATTGAAGTATTTTATTTTTATTTTATTTTTATTTTATTTATTCTTTATTGTACACTAAAAATAGATTAATAAAAACAAGGAAATGGTATGTACAAAGGCGAGCTTAACCCAAACCTGAGTTTTCTTCCAGCAAACCTTGGAGTGAATAGAGGATAGTTGAAAAACTTAGAGGCAAAGTCGTGTGTACGTAAACTAATTAGAGATAGTAATTAATAGATATAACTTAGTTAAAATAAATATCATGTATACCGACACGTATACTCATTTTGAAATATAAATACCTATAATATATATGAAGTACCCAGCGTTGGGTATTGCCGAACTGCTGGTATTATTAAAAAAAAAAGAAAGCTATGTATCTTTGAAAGAAGTACGACTTAGAAAACAAAACCTCTCTCTCCTATGTAAAATATAGATTTCTTATAAAAAGTGTAGTATTTTAGAAAATTTGTAACTGACTGTACCATAATCTTCGGCGCCCACGTTTTAACTATTGCACATCATATTGACAGTACCGAATCAAAATCACTAATAAACTATAGAAAAATACACCTTAACAAGTCGTAATAGGCACTTCATATAATTTGCTTATCACTGATAATAAATGAAGATTTAAATGGAGAAAAATATTGTACAACACAAATTAATCAGTTGTAATTAATGGATAAGTGCTTGCCATCTGACTGTGAGCGAAGTCGTAACATTGTTGTACGTGATTCTTTATAAAGTGTGGGTTGTAAGAAGTAAAAAAGATTTGCAAATGAAGGTGTCATGTCAATCAACAGTGACCTCCTTTGATCAACCAATCACTCATGCGAATGTGTATGAGAGATATAAAACCGCGGTTGGCTTTCGACCTACAGAAGAAAAGTTCCAAAATAACCTTGAACTGTACTCCTCCAGTGAGTAAAACAACAACTATCGTAAGATTATTATAATTTGAGGTTAGTAAATATTCTTTATTAAATTTCCATTTACAAAAGGGCCCTTATGTTTGTCTGATAAACAGTTAGTGTCTTGAATATAAATGTCATTTTTTAACCGACTTCAAAAAAGGAGGAGGTACTCATTTCGTCCATATGTTTTTTTTTTGGATGTATGTTCACCGATTACTCAAAGACGCCTGAAGTGATTTGGAAAATTCTTCTTTTGTTTGAAAGGGTATACTTCGCAGATGGTCCCATGGTCATCGGGTCAGAAGCTGATGATGGGATCCTGGAGAAATCGAGGGAACTCTTAAAATTTTATAGCCACACCTAAAGTGATTTGAGTATTTTGAAGCGCATTGAAGTCGGTGATACTTTTTTAAATACCTGTTTGTAAGTGAATAATATTTAAAAAAACTTATTCAAAAACCTGAATACTCTATGCAAATATTGATTTCACTTTTTAATAATGTTTTCCACAATCACAAACTACAGCCGGCCTTTTCCTGCATTTATGTACTGTTAAGCAAGCAACCTCTCCTCCGAAGACTACTACATAAATCGTTACGGGTTTCGTAAATGGTACAATGGTTTTTTAAGTCCTTCTAGTTATTCAAAGATTTTTATAAGGTTCTGCTCCAATAACTACTGCGGTAGATGTTGGATCTTAACAAAAACTTATCTTATGAAAAATAAGACATTGGTTACCCCTAATGGATACTTTTACTTAGCTACCTTTCGTGATAATTGAGAAAAAATACTTTATAATTCATTTTCAAACGAAGAAAAGAGAAGCCAGATTAATTATAGTTAAACAGAGTAGTCACAATAATTGTTAATTCTTTATTCTATGTATATTTAACCGACTTCAAAAAAGGAGGAAGTTCTCAATTCGACTGTATGTTTTCTTTTTTTTTTATGTTTGTTACCTCAAAACTTTCGACTGGGTGAACCGATTTTGATTCTTTTTCTATTTGAAAGCTGGTGCTTCCCGTGTGGTCCCATTTCAATTTGGTCCAGTTCTGACAATGGCATCCATGACAACTTACAATCATCTAACTGGGAAAGTTTATCGTTCCCATCACTACATATTATAAAGCAAAGTCCCCCACCGCGTCTGTCTGTCTGTTCGCGATAAACTGAAAAATACTAAGCGGATTTTCATGCGGTTTCCACCAATAGACAGAGTGATTCATGATAAAGATTTAGGTGTACAATTTGTTAACGTTTTGTGTAAATTGGTTGAAATATGATGATGATTGTTGAAGATGTCTCTACTACCCGTGCGAAGCCGGGACGGGTTGCTAATCCCACTAATATTATAAATGTGAAAGTTTGGATGGTTGGATGGATGTTTGTTACTCATTCACACAAAAACCACTGAACCGATTGCGATGAAACTTGGTATGTAGATAGCTGGAGACCTGGATTAACGCATAGGCTACTTTTTATCCTGATATTCCCACGGGATCGGGACTTACGCGGGTGAAACCGCGGAGTGCTGCTAGTTAAAAATAAAAACAACCCTGGCATTTCATTATTAGATTTCAAAGGGTTGGCAAAACGCCACCAAGTTTGAGGATACCTTCTTATTTAATCAAGCTATATGTTTGGAATTATTATCTGACCTACATACGCCCTGGGTTAACTCCACCTTAAATCGTTCCAAATTTACATAAAACACACCGCACGCCGTGAATGAATCGCAGGTACACTGCATAATAAAAGGTTTAATAGAATCAAAAAGTCAAAACATGAATGATTGCCTATGAACGATGACCAAAAGATTTGTAAGCTTCAAGCGAAGGGTGTGCCTACGAAATTGTACAGTCATTGACAACAGTTAAGAGTGACATTTTGTTGTTATATTAGCATACTGGTCAGTACCGAAATTTAAATTTTAAAACGCCTTTCACCCATTGTGAGTCCAAAGGCTTGTATTATTATTCTTAGTTTGTGAGGTTAATTTTTAGGGTTCCGTACCCATACATACGGAACCCTAAAAATGAACCGGTTAAAAACGGGACCCTATTACTAAGACTCTACTGTCCCTCTGTCTGTCTATCACCAGGCTGTATCTCATGATCCGTAATAGGTAAACAGTTGAAATTTACACAGAATGTGAATATCTGTTGCCGCTATAACAACAAACGATAAAAATAAATTAAAAATTAAAGGGGGCTCCCCTACTAGAAACGTATTTTTTTTGGCTTATAGTATTAAATGTTATACGATGATGCGTGCCCTTTATGCGCGAGTCCGACTCGCACTTGGCTGGTATTTTTTTATTTTTACATTGATTATTATTGTTGTCAAAGTTTTTGGAGAGTATGTAAAAAAAAATATTCTCCATTCCACACGTTTTTATGTAAGGCGTTATTAAAGGTAAAATTGTAATATTCTACCTCCAAGGCAAAAAACATATTTGAGATGATTGATTTTTCTAATGAAGAGAAACAGTAGATTTTTTTTTCAAAAAAAAATCAAATATTTTGAAACGGAATATTTTTTTTTCCTTAACTAAAGTAGCTAATTTTGGTGCCAAACAAAATTAATAAAATAAAATATATTTACGTATAGGTTTAATGTAATTCGTTTTTAAGCTTGACTAAACATCTTTTTAATTGTATCCTATTTATGGTGTGCAATAAAGAGTATCTATCTATCTAAACATTATTACATATTTTGAAAGATTAGATAAGACTTTTCAATTTTTACTTTAGTTGCGTCAGTTTCATTTACTTTTATAAAATTTTATTGTTAATTTTGTTTACAATACAATACAAGTTTTAATGCAGTAAATTACCAGGGATTATTTACATTATTCAAAATCTATCCTCTTTTCGATTGTACGTGGATTTTTTAATCATTTATTCTGGATATATAGTATTACAATAATAGTATATATATATCATTTTTTGGCCTCGAAGAGGATGGTCTTAATTGTTTAGTAAGTAATACCACACATAAGACAACAGTTAGTTCGTAAGTAATACTAACGCAAATATTTAAAAAAAAATCGTGAATAAAAAGGAGTAGGTACCTCTACTTGTTTATTATTCATATAAAATAAGTAGGAACATAGATACCTGATAAATGATAGAATCAAGATTTATTATGAGAACATTAAGATCACACGAGGCGTTAAAATGTCAGCATTAAATCAATATTTGTCGATTCACTTTTAGATTACTTCATAATTCGTTAATCGATTACCATCACGGTGGTGTCCAAAACAAAACGTCTGCCCACTCGTGGCCGTTTATATTAAACAAAAAAAAAACAGTCCAAATATGTATGAATGGACGAACTGTGTAAGCGTCGAGATAGGTGTGATTAGAACAAGCGTGCGCGTGGGCTGGCGGGCTGTCATCGCGAGAGGTCATTGTATACGCGTATGAAGACCGCAGTATTTTATAGAACAGTCGTGTTTTATTGTGGGAGGAACTTATCTTCATGCTTTTCAGATGTTTAAACGTTGATAGCCGGTATGCCGCTACACAACACGCCCTTAAATGTGCAGTAATGCTACCACTTTTATTACCCATTTAAGGACATAACTGTTAAGTATAATATATATAATACATATATATATAAAAGTACTTACATCTGGAGGCATGGCAGGACCTGCGCCAAGTCGAGCAAAAAAAAACCGGCACAGTCGTACCATCCTTTTCTAAGGCCTTCAAGAGATTTTCAACCCCTCTCTAACTTTGTTATAGATAAAGCTAGAATCCTGAATTTTCAGTACCCAAGAGGATATAATATAACAATATATATACCAATCACATCCAATTTGAACTGGTATATTTACCAATCACATCCAATTTGAACTGGTAATTAAAAAACTATTATAACTCAAAGTTTCTTGATTTTGCCACTACCTGACTGACTCACTCATCGATCATGACAATTCTAGGTTACTTCTAGCTTAAAATTTTGGACACAAGTCGTTTTTAGCCCATAAAGCGAGGAAAAACTAAAACATACCGCAATTTCTGTCCCGTTTTTCAGGTATACAAACTACATAAGTAACTTTGTAATCCTACATGAAAGAACAAGAAGTATGCGATAACAAACTTACTTTTGCAGTTCATACAATTTTTCGTCACTTACTCTATCTTAATAATATAATAAGTTACAGAATTTATTGTCCCTACCTATTTTCACTATTTAGCAACCTCGTGTGTATAGTGTCGTTTATCTAAAACAGCACTGTAAAATATTGTTAGGTAACTAATTAGGTAATAGTTAGATATCACAACTTTTTGTGGCAGATGAACTGCGTTGCGAGACTTGCATTTACTACATGTAAAAAAATTTGATGTGGTATTATTTTTAATGTAAGCCCATTTCAATGTTTTTATAACTTGAATATGTACGGGATATCTGTTAATGATATGTTGTAGTTATGCTTCATCATTATCATCATCATATCAGCCATATATTTTGGTGAATGTAGGCCTCCCTCGTGAACTACCAACAAGACTAGTTGAAAGCGGCTTGCATCCACCGTCGACCCGCGATTTTCACAGGGTCGTCTGTTTGTTTTTACCTCGTTGATGAATGGTTTGCTTATCAGAAATTAATTATCATTTATTTTCAGAGAAATTTTGAGGTGCTGTGTTTGGTATCTGCGTGTTCGCCATAATTTTTTAGACTTGATCAACAAAGAGAGAAAAATCTCGCGTCACCAATTCCTTATAACCTACGTAAGGAATTGGTGTCACGAGACTTTTCTATTCGCTTTATACATCAACCCAATAAAAGAACGAGTTGAGACGGCATCACTAGCGTATATCAGAGCCATGCTTCGGCACGTATGGGCTGGCTCGACTCCGCGCACAGAAAACCGGCCGTGAAGCAATGCTTGCATTGCATTTCGCCGCGTGAGTGAGGTTACCGGAGGCCCTAACCCTTCCCTTTCCCTTATTCCCGTCCTTCCCCTCTCCTCCCTCTTTTCCCTCTCCCCCTCTTCTCCTACTCCCACCTTAAAGGGCGGCAACGCACTTGTGACTCTCGAGTTGCAGGTGCCCATGGGCGGCGGTAGTCATTTGCCATCAGGTGACCCGTCTGCTCGTTTGCCCCCTATACCATAAAAAAATATATATATCTGTTATTTTCTACCAGAACCTCACTAGGATCCAGAGAATCCAGGGCTCCAAGAGTGGGTATTTGATAGGGTTCACACTCTTTGCCATTTGTTGTTGAATTGTAAGCCTTAGTTTGAATAGGCCCTAAACCAATTTCATGATTTAAAGAACTTCGTGCCTAGCCTATTAATAATATTATAATTATGTATTTATATAATACATGTAAATGTAATCTTATAATTACTTTTACTTACATTTTAAAGTAGTCTTTGCAAAACATTGATAATAAAATTACACCTTATAATAATAATACATTATGTACATTTATGGTAAGACATAGAAATAATAAAACGAAAATAAATATGGAAAAACCAAGGTCATAAATGTCATATTAAATTGACCCAATCTATTTAAACACGGTGTTCAAGTACGGGGCTTATGGTTAAGTCACACAATGTGGAGCTACACTTTTTATTTCATGTATTTGTCTTGTCTAGCGATTCGAATGCTTCACAAGTGGATTTGCATTGAATGAGCGCGAGCTGGACACACGCGCATCGGCGGCCTGTCATTAGCGGACGTGCGCAATCTGTCGCCGCTCCACCCTGTTCCAAACTCAAATTATTGTGTTCGACATTCGCTTGCGACACGCGTTTTAAGAAAATAGGTGACAATTGTGTCAGAGATTGTACTTTGTTGACAGATGCTTGTAACTTTCTTCCTGCGAAGTAGTATTTTACGTTTGTTTTGAGTTGCGTAAGGACAGCCGACAGTATGAATTTCACGTCTAGACATTTTATTTTATGTGCGATCAACAAGATAATCACGTGATGTCGTAAAAATTTAATAGCAAGCATTTGATCAAACATGTGTGATTTATTACCAGTTTAGAAACCGCGAGTTCTAGGCCTTTTCAAAATTAAATAGTAAAGAATGACTGATAGAGTTTGTATAAAATACCAGCGGGTCAGGTAGGCTTTACATGTGGGCATGTGAATAGAAAAACTATACGGGGTTCAAAATATCCGTATTTAAAAACCTCTTTGTGCTCGGCCTTTGTCCACTTTTTTCGTGATCCACCCTCATTTATGCTTTTTTGCAACGAAAAAGTTGAAAAAACGATTTTATAAGATCTCAAGGGAAACGATGCGAATAATTCCTCGTTTCATGTTTCTTAGTTTTTTTTTATGAGTTCTACTTTTGAACTCCCACAGGCATTGTTGGTCGTTATCGATCTAATCTCCTTTTGATAGACCTCCTTAGTGTTATAAACCCGAGATATTGTTGACCGGCTTTATTATTTCTCCTCTCTTATATTATAGTAAAGAGTTGATAGATGACAAGATTGATGGAGGAATAAAATAAACATGTACGAGGAATAAATATTTGAGGACCAGATAAATATAACTGAAGCCATTTTCTTATATTTACTCTTGAAAAACCTTGAGTCATAAAACAAAGGATTTTGCTCTTACTTGTGCAAGGAACATTTACTAATTTTATTTAAAAAAAATCCCTACGTCACCAAATCTGATTTAAGAGCTACTACTAGTGATTAGTTCTAATAGTCTTGTACTATGTCCTAATAACACAAGCATAATATCTAAGTTTTATAGGCCAACTAAGATTAATCTAAACATATAGCTATTATTATAATTATTTTATATTATACTATTTTTCGCGTACTAGGTGGAATACAAACAGCAAGAACTCAAACTCGTTTAAGACGTTCGACTATCCGAAGGTCTGAAGCATTAGGTTGTAATTCCAGAGACAACTCACAGCATGTAGCATTCTTTCACAAGTATGACCAGGACCAGCCATCATCGCCCGCGTATGTTTTTGAAGGAAGAATCGATAGAAGATCGATTGAAGAAAGAATAATCGATATTAAGATGAACTTACAATTCCTTAATTTAAAATAAATACGAGCTAACAATGATATTAAACACTTACGAGATAACAAAAGAAATAAGAAAAACTAACAAAATTGAAACCATTACCACCATAATTAAAATCATTGACAAAATGGGTGATTGATAAATATACCACGAAAACCATCCAGAGTTTAACAGTGGTATATCAGATACACAATCTCAGTACATCGTTTGACATTTTATTAAGAATCCTCTAATTTATGTTTCCTTAGTACAGATATACAATTTTTGTGTTAATCGCTCTGTAGAGTTCGGAGCGTAAACCATTAATTAATTTGGGCAGCATTTATTCCTACGTCCGTGTACCATAGACTATAATATGTTTAGGCAAGTAGGTAGATATGACAAGCAACGTAGTGATTCATACCTCTCATTTTTTTCTACATGTAATTCAATTTTGTTTTAGGTCAATCGGTTGATTGTATCTATTTTCTTTTTTTACAAATATGACAAAACAATATAAATCTAAACCAAGTCGGACATTTTTACAGCTACCATTTAAATAACCGCCTCCCGAATTACAGATGTGGTCATTTCAAAATTTGTCCCGACATTTTTTGTTTGTGTTATGGCGATCGGTGCTATAAACATTATTTTTAAGCACCCCCGGTTCGTCCCTGATAGTATCTGCAGATCTCAACACATGTTGTGCACGCTAATGATTTTAAAACCAAGACAAAAACCTTTACCTACAAACCATGTTCTCGTTTAAAAGGTTTGTAAAAAAGTAACACTTAATTTCTTGAAACATTAAAAATGCATGTCTTGGAAACGAACTGTAGTGTTATAGATCTATAAAAAAATACCATAACTTTAAAAGTTTTCAAAATATTTAAGGATAATACAGTACAGATACTTCTTTCTTTCTCTTTGTATTTTTTTATTTTTTTTTGTACACATGTAACACACCTCAAAGTAGATAATGTAGTGTATTTATATATGTGTGTATCTAAAATATATACGTATGCTTAACATCAGACTGGTTATCATAGTACAGGCTCTGTCTAGTTTGGGACGGCCGTCTGAGGTGTCTCAAGTTATTCAAAGTTAATTAATCATTAAAACAGATAAAATTAAAGATTGGATAATGTTTAGAAGTCGTCGAGACCGACAAGGCCAGTATCTCTACAAACTACTATTATGTACTGTAAGATAGTGGTCAATGATAATAGAAGTCTTCATACCATTAGATCACTAGATTTATGTGTTATTGTATATAGTAAATGTTTTTGATAAACATTAAAAACTAGCTTCAATACATAAAACAAGATGGCAACTTTTTAACCTGCTCCATTATATGCAAAATTTTGAACCATGCTCAAAAATTATGTCAAAAAATAACAATTGAATCAAGTTATCAGTTTTCGAGGCTTCAATGTATGTTTTAGCAGAGAATTGAGAGACATTACGTTGTACTTAAAAATTAAAAAAAAAACATACTAAAACAATTCCTACATACGAGATATCTTACATAGATAAATGTAAATTTACGAGTAAAAGAAAATTGTACCTATATTGTATCCCACAAATTTCGCCACAAAACCACAAAATCATGCGGTTATCGGGACCCAAAATCAAAACATCCCTTAGGTTGGTGGAGCGTTTCAAAGGAATTTGAGTTTTTTTTAAACTAAAATTTTAGTGACAAGAAAAAAGTTTACCGTTATGGACACACGTTTTGCATAAATCATCTCAAGTGGTTCTGTGTTCAGATTATTGCGACCTTCCACTGAACTTGTTTGTTTGAATATGAACTGAGATTTTAAGTACAGTATATTTCAATTCATAGTGTGTGGGTTTATGTGAAATTCACGGATAAAACAATGACAGTGGAATATGAGGGATCTTTTGGGTATTCACATCTAATTCATTATTATTATTTTTTTATTTTTATTTTACATTTACGGAAAAGTAACAGCTAGTAATGTGAGTACAGCAGATCGTTAATAAGAGTAGGCCAGTTACAAGTTTTCGCTAATAATGAGAAAAATTATAACAAAATAAATAACAGTACACAGCAAAAGAGATATGTCTAAGATCATTGATACTTTTCAAAATACAAATTACCTAAACGCCTTTTCAGCTTAGCTGTACTATAAATATGGAAACAAAGAAAAAAATATTAGTTGACACAAAACCGTTCGTTCTCAAGTGTTAGTTGTTTTGACGTACCATGCTACACATATTCATGCTCAGATTTTGTTTAGTATTAGGATAAAATTAAGCTTGATTTGTTTACATTTAAGAAATAATAATGAAAATAATGAGAACTGAACTGTTATAATAATGATAATATGTACTAACATATTCTATGGACTTCGATCGTACATCAAAGTCCATATAATGTGTTAGTAAGTTACATGTAAGATTAGTTATATATCTGTAGTTACTTAAAATAATAATTTTAACCCATCAATTGCACGAAACATGTTATAAAAACGTTCGACAAGGTAACATCAAAATTATAACCAGAAGAATACAGTGGCTCTTCGTTAAACATATTATTATATTATACACAATAATAAAAACAGAAAATAATAAAAACTCAATAACTACAATAAATTACATTTTACATTGAAACAAATTACGCTCCACCAAGGCTGAGGGATGTTTTTTTTTCAATACATATATCATCTACTCTTTCTCATTTCTCACCACTAGGTATTTATTATTTTATAGGAAGGTACTAAGTTTATGTTTGTCTGATATTATTTTATATATTTTGTTAGTTTTAATGACTTATATTTTAATGAAACCCAAACTATTGTCAATATACATAAAACATAGTTCGTACACTAGTAAAATATTTGGTACAGATCACCTCTATTCCAAATGTTTAAATGTGTAAACTTTATTTTTAAGTTCGTCAGAAGTCGGGTCATCTTGTATTGGGATTCTCACGTAGCCGTGTGATTTATGATATGAAACCTGTCACGAAACGTTTCAGCTGTAGCTTTTTGAACGTGGCGTCACGCCTCGGGCCTTTGTCATTCGATGGACATCGTATTTTTATATAAAATCTTTTTTTCTCCTTAGATAAACACCGTTAAATTGATAGCTTTTAGAATAATGTTGATGATTTAAACGCACTTAGACATAATACAACCTATTTTGAATCAGTAAGAAATATAATTAACATAATGCACTGAAATGGGCTTTGAGGAATTCCGCTTGCAGAGTAATAGGACTATATTTGGGACATTATACGTTGAATTTAATGCATTTCAGGGTACATCACAAGATGTATAAATAAAATAAGCTTAAGAAATTTCCGAGTGCAAGGAAACATGATTTGGATTTCGCTGAAAATCAAAGGTTTTCTATTTATTTTTATCGTGAATCAATGATGAATTAAAAAAAAAAATATAAAATAAATATAAAAAACTTTTCACCACACTCTGGTGAAATGTTAAAAATTATTGAGAATTGACTCAAACGCTATTCAATTGTAAGAATCGGTAAGTACTTTAATGTCACTACAATTTACTATAACACGAAACTCAACGATGTCTAATAATTATCAGTTGGTGCTTGAATATTCGGCCGCAAGACAACTTAATCAATCCATAAAAAAACAGTAATTTTAGAAATAATGCTCTGTCTATTCGGGGGATATGAGTCTGTCACCGCTAGACGCATTTCTTTTGCTTTCTATGTAACTATGTGTCTGGACGAGGGTGGCACACGTGTTCGAACACATGTGTGTCCGCCGCATGTGATGTCCACATCACTGTATGAGAATTTACGTACCGTGATGTATGTGGACAGTCGGGACTAGACTCTTAGATGGCGTACATTTATTAAATCTGTAATTAAGGAATATACATTTTTAATAAATTTTTAATTTGGTTTATCGCTTTTTAGACCTAAACTAAGCAAAGCTTGCTCTATGGCTTCAGATCATGGATAATACATACTTTGATACTTTTTTCTTAAATACAAACATTTAATACATAGAAACATAGAAACACCCAGACCAATGCAAATACTTAACGGGAATCAAATCCGCGAACCCGCACCACATAGGTCGTTAAATGTTTTTTTTTTAAGATATGATGATAATAATCATAATTATGAGAGTTTAGTGTTATACAACAGTGTTAAACATCACTTGGAATACAAAGGACTACTATTACACTACACAAGGCACATAAAGCGATAAATTGAGCAAGACAATTAAATTTCGTGCATTCTTTGTGTTATCGATCCCATTCACAAGTTTTAAATCTTTAGGAGTTTAATTTTTTTTTTTAATTCATTTACTTATTTGGTTTTCCAAAATGTTTATATATAGGTGTAAAATTTAACATGTATATCTGTCTGAATTTTGAACACTGACGGGAAATTTCAAATTTTTCCAATATGATCCGATGTTATTGGATACGAAACTTGTCAGGAGAGGCAAGAAGAGAAATAAGTAGGAATATACGATCAACACGAGAATACCATCACTGTTATTAGGAGTAACATGCACGGCTAGAGAACCGGGGGTTTATTTAAAATCTTTATGATAACACAAAACTGTAAAGTGATGCAAACATAAATTTACATTGCATTTCATAGTTATTGATCTAATA
Organism: Euplagia quadripunctaria; assembly: GCA_963859945.1. Lineage (NCBI taxonomy): Eukaryota > Metazoa > Arthropoda > Insecta > Lepidoptera > Erebidae > Euplagia > Euplagia quadripunctaria. Next base: position 7,181,219 of record OY982573.1, read on the forward strand.
AATTTGTTCGTAACTGTACTCAAGACCAGTACTTCATTTTTTATTGCCTCTGACCAGATGGGTCACTAACTGCGAACAAATTTATGAGCTATATACACGTATAAATGTAATAGCATGGTGCCACATTTGGCACTTATAACAGCTACTTACACGACTGTTTATAGATATAGTCTAACACGGTACACATATCAGCATCACACACGATAGTAATGACCAAATCATTATAATAAGTGCATGCTTTTAAGTCATTGTTCCATCACGATGATTTTATACCTCGTAAGTAAAAAAGTCATATGTCTATAATGAATTCGTAGAGGAATGACAACAGTGTTTGGACCTTGGAGTAACTAGAAAAAACAATATTACGTGGTTTATTATTTCGAAAACAACTACTCATTTAGCGTGCCGGTTTTTTTTGTTGGCTCTTAGTTCAGTTACCAAATAAACTTCTACGTTGTCATAAAGAGTTTGTGTAGGATGCAAAAAGAAGTAGCATTATAAGTTTAACACGTCCGGGTCTGTCTGTGGCATCATATCTGCTAGACGGATGAACCGATTTTGATTTAGTTTCTTTTGTTTGAAAGGTGACTTGATCGTAAGTGTACTTAGCTATAATTAAAAAAAAATCTGTTCAGCTGTTCGAAGAATATTACCTGTGTGTAAGAGATGTGTTTTATTGTTTTTAAACCCGCAACGCAAAAAGAGGGGTGTTATAAGTTTGACCTGTCTGTGTGCCTGTCTGCGGCATCATAGCTCCCAAACTAATTTACCGATTTAAGTCCGGTTTTATTTGTTTGGAAGGTGCCTTGATCGAGAGTGCTCTTAGATATAATTCAAGAAAATCTGTTCAGCCGTTCGAAGATCATCAGCTCTTTTCGAATCGTTGAAGGGATTTTCGAGTCGGCGGTGTTTTAAATTTTCAAATTTATGATTATATGTTAAGGTTCATTATAGAAAACTGTTTGCTGTTTCATAAAAGCGACGCAGATTTTCTATTTAGATATCACTAGTTTCTCTGAAGCTGTAAAATAATCACATAAAAGGCGATATTCTATTTCTTCCATTCGGCTTAAGAGGCGATATAACCATTAAAATTGGTTAAATAACCACTACGACAAGGTTCAATCTCTAAACTAAACTGTCTATATACTATATCTCCTAGTAAACTAGCCACTATAACCAAAAAAAATAAAATTACCGTAAAGAACTCACTTCCGTGATCGATCAAATTGTGAAATGATCGTTTTTCCATGTTGGACCGAAATGACTACAGTAAAGGTTTTACAAAAAGTTATCTAAAGTTGAGGCTTATCATCAGCTATGCAGTTTGGTGGTTTATTAACTTTGTGGTGTAAAAAATTGTGAAAAATAGTTCACCTTTTGTGGTACGCTTTTGTTTTTAATTGTCAATAAGACTTCATACATTAACTATGACGTATAAAATACCCAATAATTATTACTATTTGAGTTTTTACACATTACAGTAACTTAAACACATTTTTTAATAACCCCAAATTATGTGACACTATCTGTGAAAATAAAATTAATTTATCCCCATAAACATATAAGCTCCTATTTACATTTCTCACCGACCGCACACTGTCACGAAACCATAAGACATTGGACAAAAAACTGCGTTGAAATACCGCTAACCACCGCATCTGGATGTCGTTGCGTTAGCTTACACCGTTACAGAGTGCGCCGCTCTGACCCGCCCGTTGGCAAAAAAAAACTTGCGTAGGATGCATCGGGTTTGTTTCATAATTCTATGCAATAGTCATAATTATAGCAAATGGATACATCTATTTTAGGGACTAAATCTTCAAACTGTACAAAGTTTTTCTATTCGTATTGGCTTGAACTGTTGAAGTATTTTTTTTATATTTATGATAAAGAAAACTCGGTTAATATAAACAGCATTGTAGTACAAGCATAACTTATGAAGGATTGCAATCATTCATTCAATTCATAAAATTAAAATATACAAATACACTAAAAACCGTACATAAAAACTGAAAGAATTGGTTTCGACTATTAATCCTTAAAACGGGTAGTCCAAAATCTCAAAAATAATAGTGTTCAAAATTTCTACAAAATATTTTACGTTGAATTCCGCAGGATAAGCTGATGATAAAACAAATATCCGCCGGTTATAAGGGTCAAAAACCATATTGCGTAAAGTCGTCCATGTGAGGATCTTATTTTTTGTCCACATACGGTACTATTTTTAGACACTGTTTGGTCTATGGTGTTACAAGATGGTACTGTGACGAGAAGGATCACTATGCATTGATGTAAAAAATTTTAACGTACTTCGTTAATATGTCTCTCTGGACTCTAGATTATTATTTCAGAAAATTTGTTTAAACAATAAAGAAAAACCAAAACATGAATTGACCAATTTAAAAAATTCAAACCTTTAAAAAATTAAACGATTAATTTCCCTCAAAAAATAACCCTTTGGATAAATCTTATGGTCGCAGTACCAATTTTCAGTGGAGGAGTGATTTTGAGATAATTAAAGACAAAGAAAATTTTTGTCACTACAAAAACAAAAATCTCGTTTGGGTGAGTTGGCACAATTTGATTTTACCTATTTTTTTGTCGTTAACTAATACAGGACAGGCACAGGGCAGCGACGAACACATTTGTAGTTCTAACCTTCTTCGAGGAGGACACTAAACCAACACACGCACACAGAATTAATTATTTCCGAAATTGGGTTAGCTTCTTGGACATTGGCAATGTCAGTGCATAGCCTAGTCTGTAGTAAAATAGTGTTTGTTAGATATTTTTAGGGAGGTTACACAATGGAGTATGATCCGTTATCATAACATCTCCATCTTCCTTCCATTACTACGGCGCCTCTCAAGTTTCCAGTCTCACCGTTAAACACAGCTTTAAGCATAAAAACAAAGCTTCCTTTATCTTGTATCACGAGTATGTCAAATATTGTCGTTTCGTTTATTTTGGCACCGAATGTTCCGTTACCAACGCTTGCACCTTGCAACGGCAAATAACCTGCGACCTATTTATCCGGGCATCGAAAAAACCTAGTCGCAAACCAAATTATGTTTACCTTCCTACTCAACAATTGACAGGCAATTTTGAATCGTATGTATTTAAAATTAAGATATTCTTCTTTTTGTAGGGTTGATCAAGATAACTTAGTCGTGAAAACCACATGTGGGAAAGATTGGAAGGTTTTTTTGATGGTCGGTTCTAAGTTTGGTTTGAACGGATGTTTGGCCGCTTTTGGGTTATTAATTAAGTTTAGATTTTGTATTAGCGGGTCCTTAAGTTGTGTAGACGTGTAATTATAAATGTGTGATATTGACCGGAATAACGTATTAACGATGTTATTTGGGACTAATTATTTGATCAAATACAGCTTTTAAAGTTCCCATTATGGTTTTTATATTAGAGGTTGATCTGTAGTCATTTCTAAAGCAGAATTGAAAATATACTAATAATAAATATATTTTTAGGTATACGCTAAATACCTAACTTGATTATAATCAGAAGAGTACTTCTTCGTCTTCGTTTAAGAACCTGAGTGACTCTTTTGTACTATTTTTTTACATTGTCGAAATCGTTTTAAAATGTATATAAAATGGTGTATATAAAATCTCTATATATATATATATATAAAAAAATGAATCCCTATTTCTCTTGGTCACGCCATCACGCGTGAACAGCTAGACCGATTTCGCTAATTCTTTTTTTCTTTTGTATTTGTTATTGTCAGGATAAGGTTCTTATGAAAGACAAAATGATGAAAGTTGCACTGAAAATTAGAAAATTTTAGAAAACTTAACGAGGGACTTACGCGGGTGAAGCCGCGGGGCGCAGCTAGTATAAAATAAATAAAACTACCTTCGATTGAATTCTAATGAAACTACACTACGTTAAGATATGTGATACTATTAACACATCCATTTTAAGAAAAAATATCAGATAAAGATAAAAGCATCGTCGTACAGTTACAAAATATTTAGTAGAATATCCATCATGCATGGTGGTCACGTGCAACTCCCGCGCCGGTCACGTCGCAGGTCACCGATTTATTGCCAACCGCTAACCGAATTCTGTGACACCTCTCGGGAAAGTGTGTTTTCACAACCGTGTCGTTATGTGCAGTGTGCAGACATCTTAAAACTTTTTTTGTATATATCATTTTCATATTACATAATATTTAGAGGGGCTTGGATATGATTAGGAAATGTCACTGTCTAGAGGTTTAGATGATAAAACGATACTTCTTCAATGCGATATCCACTTGCAATACTTCTTCACAATATGGATGATGATGTAAGTAAACACCCGCCTATCCATCCGTTTCAAAGGATATTTGTTTAGGTGGATAACTAGGTGAATAATAATTAATCGGAGTCTGTATAAACATAGTGTTTGTAAACACTTCTTTAGAAAATAAGAAAAAAGTTTAACATGTCTGGAAAAGCATGGTAAAAGAGCTAGACATGGTAAAACAAACTATATATTCGAATGGCATCGCTGTCCAGGGCTTCATGTTCAAAAATACATTTATATATATAAATTCAATTTACCAACGTTTTCCATTTTCACCTCACAATCACTTGGTCCATTAAAGCAAGACCTAATCGCCGATTTCAACGATTCCTTATTGCCTTGCAACATTATTATCATGTTTCCTTAAAAAAGATTAAAACGGGCTTGCGTTATACTAATATATCAAACTTACATGACTTGGCTTTAAATTTATACCACTAGTGTTACATAATTATAAGGAAACCGACTACTTCCTTACTTACTTGTTTGGTACTAGTACTGAGTTCACCTAATTTTGAAAGTACTTCAATAGTTCATAAAGTTGCTAGTAAAATAACTTTGGGGTGTATTACTTAAGATGAGTAGGGTCTGAGAAAGCGGCACCTGGTACATGTCCCCAGAAATTGTGGCATAAGAATTACAGCCCTGACATGATACAAATTCATTGAATATTTTGCAGGAACGGGTTGGTCAAGCCAGTGCAGGACTGACTACCAACGCTCTGCAGTTAGGGCTCTTTTAGAAGCATCTGTTAACACCTGAAATGGCAAAAGTTGAAGCAGAAGGCTTATGGGAACCAGCATTTTCCTGTCAATGGCCTGGAATGCGCTGAGTAGCTACTACGTAATTCTCTGTACTAAACTGAAATCATCGATTCAGGTGATTGAAAGGTAACTAATACGACTGTCCAAATGACTGAGGAGGCGGTAGTACCAGCAACCTGAAGTAACTTCTGTTAGCAGCGCCTACCTACCTGAGCTTTTGGGTCGTTTCGAAATCACCGTATCCACCATGTATTATATCTTGAAATTACCGTACCTTAGGTGTATGTACATGAAGTATGTACGTATGTGTATAAAACGTATGTATCTCTCAAAACCAAGTCCGGTTGTCTCACCCCCGCATGTACATAAAGGTGTGTTTACACACAGCGACAGTGACGCGATCAATCTCCATCAGAGAGCGACGCATTATCAGTTAGTATCCGCCTTTGTTACGCATGGTTTAAGAATGTTTAGATGAGGCTAACTATATTTACAACCTGCTAAAAATAAAACGGTCTGGAAAGATGATGCTCAATAAAATATGTAATCAAAACTAATCCATAAATATTTTTCGTGTCCCATGTCAAGTAGTACAGAATCAGGTTGGGTACAATTAAAAAACAATTTCATCCAAGTGCTATAGTTAATTCATGGTCGATTTAAAAAAAAGTTAAATGAAATTTTTCCTGCTGCACTTTTTCTGATCTGAATAAGGATAAAGTACGACTTGGTTACCAGTTTTGATGTGCTTTCATTTCTTTATATAACTACTACTTTTAATGGAACTAATCATCTCCTTCTAAATAATTTGCCGTGTCTGAACTTCTATATCCAAGCGTGAGAACACATTTTAACGCGATCGTCCATCACAAGTTTATCGCGCATGCGTTCAACCCGTAACCTTATCTGCCAAGATGAAAGTGACGAAAAATATACACACACAACGAAATTATTGTTTTCGGTAGCGAAAAACGTGTGGAAAGATTCGTGGGTGTAAGCCGTGGCCTTATATGGGAATTGTTTGTATCTTTTTGCGGGTCAAATAAGTAAACATGTCTGACAGTGCATGCTATGCCTATGGTTTGAATTTATGTATATTTAAACTAGCCGTCATTCGCAGTTTCACCTGCGTTTATGGCCACTGTTCCGCTAAAATCCGCTCCACTCTATCAAATACAAAAATAATTATAATTCAAACAAACAAATAAGTACCTAAACAATTAGGCTTAAAACCTAACAGAGTAAATCATACAAAGTATTTAATACATAATGAAATTAAATACTTTTAGGCAACGTAATTTAAACAAACGCATAGAACATCACCATAACACACAGAAAGTAACACCTAATATTGGTGCCTGGAAGGTTGCCTGGAAGAAATTGCTTTCAGTGATAAGGCCGCCCTTAGTACATATTCACCTGATGTATTTCTTTTAAAAACATTTTTGTTGGTGTACAATAAAGTTTATTTCTATTCTATTCTAATATTAAAAAATCTTTAAAACCGATTACACTTAAATAAAACTGTATCCAACTATGTAGGTCAATAGTGTCATATCTACTTAACACTTTGTTTCACCACCACTTAAGCTCATGACGTTACGGATTTGCCATTCACACTGTCACAACTATATATAGTAATATGTCTTTTTAATGTCCCATTTGATAGAGACGGGAACTCATAACCACACAAAGGACTTAACTGTACTGTGAAGGCTATTCACAAGGCTTTATAACTATGATTTATAATTTGTTTAATTCAAATTTCGTGTTCAAAGATGGCTAGGATATTAGCTCACTATTGTTGGTGTTGTGAAGTTGGTTTACGTAACGTTCGAAAAAAAAATTGTGACCCTCGACATATATATATATATATAACTGCGGCTTTATCTTTAATACGTAACTTACCTACTTAAGTAGTAAACGAAATGTTTTACTTTGGTTGACTTTGTAACTTTCAAGTTAGGTAGTTGTAAAAGTCGTAGCCCCATTACGTCGTGGCTCTATATTAAGCCTTGGCAGCCTATTATTTTGCTACTTCTTTTTTTTGTTTTTGGTTTACAAGAAGTCGGTTGGGCATAAGCTTGTGCGCAGGGAATACTGAAATATCTTTGCAAAATTTCAAGAAGTCGGGATTTTCGGATTATTATCGGGTCAAGTAAATAGATGTTATAAATTTACAAATCAAAATGTTACAACATAAGAAAATAATGTCAAAAAATATGTTTAAGGTTCCTAATGAGTATGACTAATATACATCGACTGGTCTGTTGGTCTAGTGGCTAGTAACCCTGACTGCTGAGCCAGAGGTCGTGGGTTCGATTCCCACCCAGGACAAATAATTGTGTGATGAGCATGATCATTTGTTCTGTGTCTGAGTGTAATTTATCCACCAATTTCGATCCTTGACAATAATTCAGAAAACTTTTAATTTACAAACCGCGAGATAATTTTAAATTCCTGTTCTGTTTAAAAACTACCAGAAGTTGTTTGTCGGGACATTTTCTATTTCGTCGGGAGTCTGGATATCAAAAGAAATGTCGGGACAATCCAGACGAATCTCGACCATCTGGCCACCCTAGTTGGGCACCGGCCCATCTGCTACCAACCTGATAAAGCTAACGCCGCTGTTCTAACGCTGCAAGTACCATTACTATGGATGACGGAGTTGGCCTGCTCCTGTGAGGCTTCCACACGCCTTGTGGTTACTGGTTACAGAGGTATTGCCTTTTGCAGATACGTAGTCACAAATCAGACCGATTACCAACGCGGCAAATATGATTTAGTGAGAGAATTTTATCAAAAAATCATACATTTTGATCAACCATTTCCCCTCGCGACGTGTGCGAATGATGCAGATCCGTCATTGCATTCCGACAGAACGCGACCCCCGCATTGGGAACAAAGAACAAAATTTACCTATTGTGGAAAGTATTTAATACAATAAATAAAGAGATCCGCATTGCGATATTACATTCATTCACTCGCTCGCTCGCCAGCCGGAGTTTTTTTATTTATTTTCAAGCACTTCGATTGGCACTAGAGTCGGCGAGCTTTTGAACTTGAGAATTACGATTTCTGCAGGCTGTCGCTTTGATTATGAAGACAGATTGTATACCCTTAAATTGGGAGCGATGCCTTTCAAAATATATTAATAATCTTGAGTCTTGTTGTGGATGTCTGACGCGTGCGTTTTGTGCTAGTAATTGCGAGCTTTCGACGGATGATTCAAAAAGTTAAAAGAAATTGATTAATCTTCGGTTTACTTTTCAGGTTCGCTTGTTGCCAACAACAAGCCAAGATTATCGTGTCTAAAGACTAAAGACACGATAATCTTGGGGTTTGCTTAACCTAGGCTTGTAAGGAAGGTCAAAGATGCTACTTACTTACAGTAGCCATTAGATTTTGTAACCATTTAATGTTTAATATGTTCCTTGATAAATTGCTGATTTTATTTTTTACTTCTGATATATTTCTAAACGGAGAGACTATCTGGGATCATTTTTGTTCTTCTGCCTTGTATTTCTGCTGCTGAGTAAGGTAGGTAGCGTTTCACTGGAGTGAAATGAGTGGTATATACTTTATAATCACCGGTAACCACTTACCATCAGGTGGACTGTGTGCTTGTTCGCTAAAATAGTGGCATTAAAAAGTTAGGGAAACTAGAATGCCGCTTCGAATATAACGTTTATGAATATCTAAGAGAAAACAAAATTCCAGTTATTTAATTGGCCATAAAGGTGAACAGCGCCAATTTATAATATGAAAATACTAAAATACGGTCTGAAATATAACTCCATGTTATAATAGAGGCTCTTTTATTTTCACCGCTCTACACAATATGATTCCTATAAGTATTTTGCAGTAATTTGTATTTTTATCTAACCCTCAAAACTTGTCGACTACAGAGGTTAAACTAACTTCAAAAAATAATTCAAAATATAGAAGCAAACTCAAATGTGACAGGTGAGAAATTTTTCTTCCATACAATACAAGTAAAAACTAAATAGTGTAGGTCATTAAATTTCTAATATTTAGACAAAAAAGCTACACAACACGAAACCGTTAGTACAATCCGTTCGGTACAATCAAAATTTCATCGAACCTTTAGAAATCTACTAATACGGTAATTCAACATGTTGCGAGGGGTCCGAGAATAAAAAACGTGGGCCAGCCAAGGTAAGAAAGGGTCAGGCAACTGTTTTTTTATTAAAAAAACCCCTTGCCAGATGGCCTGGCGTTTAGTGACAAAAAAACTATGCGTGCCCAGACTTATGCAAGTAGCGTTGGCAATAAAACTTCAAGGCCACTTCAAATATGTCAGAAAGAAAAATGTTAGAAGTGCCTACATAAGAATATATGTATGCACTTATATGTATTTATTTTGGACAAAAAAAAATTGTGTCGGCCAAATTTTGTATTCATAATAATATTTAAGTGACTAGCTAACGATGGTGCCGTTGCTGATGTCGTCTTCCCAAAAGATCTTTTAGTTTTCTTTACTAAAATTTACTCTATTGTAAAATGCTGGCAAAATCTCCTAAAATATTACTTTAAGTCAAAACTATTTTTATTTCTTATGGAAGTAATGTGGGAATTATAAGTTTGTAAAATACAATAACTCACTTTATTATTTTCAAACTCCCAAGATTTGTATACATAAAGAGTGGCATCCGCCTATGCTTACAATAACCACAATCGATTTTCTCTATCGAAATATCGGGTATGTAAATACCTAACACATTTATTCAGGTGTAAGGTAGGTATTTACATTTAAAACTACACAACACACAATTAAATCTAAATCTAAATTTGACATTTTAATTAGACATATTTTTAATGACATTTTATCTTCTTGATCCTTCGCCATTTTTTTTACATTTTTATGCCCATCATACATACCCCTCCTTACAAAATAACATCATGATGATTTGTCCCACGTATAAATTTCACTATAACTAATACTCGAAACATATATATCAGGATCCATCACTCAATAACAGGTGGTCAGTCTGCTGTATCATCCGCTATAATTTTAACTTCTTTACGTCTCGTTCTGTCGTTAAATTTTCATGTGACATGAACGAGACGTAAAGAAATTTCAAAAATTTTTATGCAATTCATTGTAAAAGTATATAAATCATTTCGTGATCTAAAAAGTTATTATCGGAAATGGAGATATACCACTTTAAATAAGATAATGGATTTCAGTTGACGAGATTTCTTGCTCATTACTTCAAAAAAACACACAAATGTTTCTAGTAACGTCTTTAGGCCATTGTAGGCGCTTACCATGGTAATAGATGTAGTTAACAATAGTTGTGCTAGAATGGAGACAAACATAGTGTAGGGCGTCCTGCGCCATGATAAACCCACGAAGAAGGTGACTGTCAGCGGATTAATGCGGACTGCCCAAGACCGGGATAGTTGGCACTCTTTGGGGGAGGCCTTCGGCCAACAGTGGACAGCTATAGGCTGATGATGAACACAATAGTTTGAATTGAATCAATTGGCAAGTTTGTTCAATTCCGAATGTGTAATGCTGCAACGTCAATTACTGGCCAAAAATCCTCAAAAAGATATACACGGTTTGCCGTAGACTTAAAAGATATTGAATGTATGGTGATGTGGTTAGCAATAACAAATTATAATAGATGCCCGAGATTGTCTTTTTTAATCTTTCCGTCTCACACGAGACACGAGTCATCATGAGAATTTATGTTTTCATCGATGATAAAACCGTATTATCTGAACAGAGGAATTGTGTTAGGAAATATGTAGACAAATGGTCAACAATTTAAGTTTGCTTATCATTTAGACTCATTCTTCGAAGTTTATATACTTAATTAGAACAAACTCTATAACTTTTACTGTAGTTATTAGTACTGACCGTCACGGAAAAAGTTTTATTTATTAACATGTTGTAGTTGCTCCTTTTCAACTTTGTTGATAAAATTATAGAGAGTTTATTTTACATGTAAAAAGATACTTTTATGACCTCAACCGTACCTGGCCTCCCTCCCTCCTGGAGGTCTCCTGCTTAAAAGAAGAGACAGCAGTATTAATTGTGAGTTAAAACATATTTTTAATTGCTTTAATAACAATGAGCTTAATTACTAAATATACTTCTGTTCTACCCATTACAAACTTGATCACTTTTTACCTTTCTTATAATGGTTAGTGTTGGTAAATTTTGGTGGTGGTTGCATGTCATCCCCGTCGACCTTCGTGACTCACTGAGCCATTTGCCTTTGTATTTATCGGAACGTTTCGTGCGACACGCCGCAAACGATATTACAGTGCATACGACGGTGTGATGACACTTTTAGAACTTACATGATTTTACAGGAAAGGTTTACGGGTGTAGTCAAAGATGTGCTTAAGAGTTATATTTCAAAGCCACAACATAAGTAGTGCATCTACATACATATGGAGTAGTTTTAGGACAAAGCTCTGACTACGAAGCCAGGCTTTCGTTCACAAGATGGTTAAAACTACCGTTTACTACCAGTACTCTCTAGTAAACCTACTTTGTATTTGTTTCGCTTGCCTATTCTTTATCTTGTTAAATCTTATCATAATTGTGTGTAGGCATTTTAATTTCCCTATGTTGACTAGAACAGCAATAACAGTATCTACGACGATAATTGAAAACTTAGATGTACACAATAGTAAAGAAAGTCCAAGCTGGACAGAAATAAATAACGTTTTCTTCTTTATTTTCTCTCCTTTTTTAGTTAATATTCATATTCTTCTAAGTAATCAGCCAGTTGCAGTGCAGCCACTTCATAGTACCTTTGCTCTTATCAAGGATGGTCGGCTAGTCAGATCTCCGTAACCTGAATTTCCAGATTTCTAAATGGATTGTAGACTGACTGGACTGCTATATTGGTCAGGATAACAACAATAACAGAATGGTCCGTTTCTGCTTTAATTTAGTAGTTTAAACAATATATATTTCCTATATACGTGTTTATTGTTATTATTAACAATATACGCATATAAACTTAATTCAAAGTATTCTAGTCAAATGACATTTGCACCCAAGATTCGTGACGGTTACTATATTTTATTAGTCATATAACATTAACCTAAGATAAGCTTCGCATTTAATTTTAATATTGGCAGTTCAAGCATTAAGTATCTAAGCGATTCTCTGTAGTGAGCGATCGTGATCTATTATGTCTATGCTAACATTACTCGGAAATTAAGTATATCTTAATCAAGAACACATTACTTGTATAATGAAGACATAAGTTATCCATATAGCCCCATTGTTTTTTGTAGCGATAAATGATATGTTTCCTCTAGACGATTATATTTTACGCACAATACTTTAAGTATGGACATTAGTAGACTTAATGTATAGAAGGTAATTGATTAAATCGTATTTCTTTTTTATTTCACGAGTTGTTAAACGAATGTCTTGTAACATTTTGCTTTTTTACTTTTTTTCTATGTCTTTTTGTTATCGTGTATATAAAACTCATTATTTAAACAATTTCTGACTGTTTTGAAAATAGTACTAAAGGAGCAAACAAGCATACCGAAGTAGTAAAAAATTGACACCTTAGATTACGACAAGAGGAGTGCCAGAAACGCCTTACCGACCCTCTAACAATTTTTTCAGGGTGAACAAAGAAAGACATTTTAGAAAAACCCCATATTGTTGTCTCTAACGTCCAGTATTTTGAAAGCTAATGTAATCTATTATAACATTAATTAAAGCCAATACTTTTACAGCCTTTAGTCCGACGTATACTCAACACATACTCGTATCTAACATATATGGCTTACTGAACTATGTAACGGTAGAAACCATGTGCCTCCCGTTGTCAATCACGGACCTTGGCGAGTCATATAAATACGTATATTATTACAATTGCCGCACCCACTTTCGTCGAGTGATCTTCACTATGGGCAGAGGCCAGAGGTCATGCGTCATGGCACGGACATCGCCGCCCCGCCGTGGGGCTACTCGCCTGGCCCAATAGCCTCACTGATCGATATTCTTGCCTTTTAGAGGGGTGAGACCAGACCACTTGTGTAAGAATAATTTGTAAGAATGACTAACTAGAAGCTCTGTTACATCGATAATGAAGGTGTGCCCAAAAAATAAACAGCTTTTGAGAATAACACAGTTACTCCAACATTGATCATTAAGCATTCAAGCAACATTGATTACATTGTAAGCATTCTCTATAACCCGAAACGTATTTTCATTATTTACATTGGTTGATTGTTTAGTTATTATTCTCCATAATAAAGCGAGCGTTTACTTCGCTAATGCAGCTCAAAGGAAACTTTTTTAGGTGGCCATACGTTAGTCATTTTATGTACTTACTTTCAGAATCTATAAGCAGGTAATTCATTCAGGTTGTATAATCTATTATAATAGACTTTATACATTTAATCTAAGTCACAAAAAAGTGTTCTAAATATTTTAAATTTAATTTTATAAAATAATAAGCTGCCCCTGCTCATGTAATTTGCTTGTCACCTTGTCACTTGGTCTTTCCTAGTGTCCAATCGAACTCAGACGGACTTTTAGCAGCTACTGCTATTTGGTTACGTCACCAAATCACTTATCAATCATTCATTTAAAAAATCAAATTTCCAGAAAACTTTGTTCAAGTCGAAACTATCTCAACACACATTTAGTACAGTATCACCCCTCGGAGGGTGTTAAGGTCCACGTGAGGCGGGGCGGCGACGGCGCCGGCGAGCGTGGCCTGTGGCTATTCCCGCCCTAGCCGCCCGCCCACGATCACGACACTGCGATACGTGAGTCAGGGCTACTTGATATCAGTAACGGCGCCTTGAGATATGTTCCAATTTGGTTTGAACATGAAAAGTGTTACGTGAAGACAGCGTACAAACACTTAACCTATTTCTGTACAAGCAGAAAAATATAAAAAAAAAATATTATTATTTATTAGGTAAGATAGAGTTTGAGGAAACGGGTCTTAAAGTGGAGACCGCGAATCGGTAAACGAAAGGTAGGATGCCCCCCAGCCTGCTGGACCGACGACGAGGCCCGGGTGCTATGGCGTACATTGGGCTCAGGAAGGCTATGTCCAGCAGTGGACTACAATAGTAGCCTATTGATAGGTGCGATAGCTTTATTTAAAAAGTTACTTGATGGTTGAAAGAATTGTCAAAGAAAATACGATATTCTTGCAAAAAAAACATGCTCTGGTAACATTATTCTTAAGTTACTACAAAAACTTCTAACGAACTTCATAACAAATAAAGTTTCATATTCATAAAACTTGTTCAGTATTATCATTTTTTGCCTTTAAACGAAACTGTAAATTACACGGTAAGTAAGTCTCAATAAAATAACAAAAGTAAAAAAAAACTGATTAATAGGGTCGCAAAAATATGCAAAATTGCTACCCTAAAACTTTTTATAGTTGGTTTTTTTTTATGTGACTTTGATCCCGAGATAAAAGTAACTCGTTATATGCTAATTTACAGTTTTTTAATACCTAATCTGTTAATAGGGATCTATTTTTAAGTTACTTTTTAACCGAAACTAAAAACCAGTATCCTTCTGAGACAAAAAAATATAAATGGAAATCAGAACAACCACTTACTCTTACAATGCTTGTTCTGAACTGATTAGACTACCTACTATATACAATAAATAGGCAATACATAACAAGCAATGTGGTTACTACTTGTCACTTGCATAACCATCATGCTTAAGAGATGTAGGGTTTGTGCAAATAATATCGACATTATCCCACAAAAAATATTTTTTCTTATGTAACATATGTTGACCCATTGACCGACTTTAGCCATACTTCCTGCTTAAGCTTAACCCCTTAAGCATAAAACCATTACCTCGTGCTACAAACAATTTAAAAGTATCTTCTTTTATTAACAGCGGCCACCTGACAGTTTCTAATAAAGTACCTATCAAAAAATACCATCTGTCGTTTTTAAAAGAGTATTTATTGATGGGTTTGTCGTACACTAGCAAAGCAAAGGGTTTATAAATAAAAAATCGCAAACAGTGTATTAAAAAAAAAATAGCAAGTATATTCATCCGTATTCTTGAACGCATAGTGCGAGCTACGCTTAGATTGGGTCTAGGTAACGCTCTGTGTATGTCTCAGAATTCCCGGAGGCTTCCTCCTAGGGTATACCCGGGTCCCCTGCCCACTACCCAATAGACCCACTTGTGACGGAACAGCGTGTGGTTTTAGTCGGTTCGATTCCGACATACCACTTCACCGTTAACTCCGGTGAGGTGATGACACCTGGGGGATTCGGCAAGAAAAAACAATCTCAGAATAATAATAATAACTTAAGACTCCTTACACATGGCTGTCTGATCCCAAAGTAGGCAGTCTGTACTAAAAATTAATTAAATAATATAATAAAATTAAAAATTAATTTTATTTAGTACTGGTACATTCATATACATTTAGTAAAAAGATGTTATTTTGACATAACAAACAGACGCTTCAATTTTCTTTATTTGTATAGATAACGTTTAAAATTGAGAGAAAACGACCAAAGTGATCATATTTAATTTAGCCTAATTTTCCGATGCAAGCACCAACATCCCGAGTCACTAGAGCATAAACTTTTACAACCGAAATAACTTAAATAAGAAAACTAGATGTTGTCACGCAAATACGACAGGTGAATGCAAAAGTGGACGGATGCGCCCTCTGCACATTTGTGGGCGAACTAATCTCCTACACGGTAACGGTCTTCCAATTTACTATCAAGCAGTGTCACTGGTGGACTAAAATGTTTTGATTTGGGAACAGAAATTGATTTTATCTTGATAGCTTTTTTATATATTACTAGCAACCGGCCCCGGCTTCGCACGAGTAGCAGAGACATCTTCAACGATCATCATCATATTTCAACCAATTTACACGAAACCTTAACAAATTATACTTTAACCTTCCTCATGAATCGCTCTATCTATAGGTGAAAACCGCATGAAAATACGTTTAGTAGTTTTTTGAGTTTATTGCGAAAAGACGGACAGACGCGGCGGGGGACTTTGTTTTATAATATGTAGTGGCTAAAGTGGCAAATGATGCCACCAATTACCGTCATAGAACATAGTGACTATTAACACTTGCAATTCTAGAAGTATTCTACCCTGTTGTAAACTTTTTCATCCTGCCTACTCGCAACATATCAACATTTTGGATTACGAAGGGCTTAAAGGACATTTTCTTTATTGTGCTTTACGTCCTTTGTTATTGGTCCCGATTCTATTGTACAATCGTCGACTAAACTAAAACCTGACTTAATTTCTTCATATGAAATCAACCTTGTTTTCTTCGCAACAAGGTCTATTTGTTACTGGCATCTATTTCTCAGCGCCACTAAATTTCACTAAAACCTGTCAACATAATTACTCAACTTTATTTCCACGCAGCGAGAGTCCCCATTTATTCAAATGCCGTATAGTTGCTGTATAAAAACTTGTTCAAAAGGAACTAAGATGACGTTATTTTAATCGACACCTACGAAGACGCTTAATAAAAACACAGAGCAAAAGAGATGGCATTCAATGGATAGCGGCTCTCGCTACGTGGTATTAAAGTTTATTTAAGCGTGTCAGACTTTAGTCGCCAAATAAATTGCTTATTTCGATAGCGACATAATAATATGATACCTACTTGTTTAAATTTGAAATAAGACCTTGTTTCAAAGTGTACAAGGTTTACATTTTGTATGAAGAAAATTTAGTAAATTATAGTCAAGAGTGTAATACAACAGAATTGACACCATTGAGTGTCGATATATGTGGCTAATGCTGTAGGGAAGTGGTTTTCTATAGAGCAGATACAATGATATTATAAGTTAAAATTTATTTTAGTCCACTAATTTCTAATAGACATTTGCTATAAGTGATATTGCCATAAAAGAAACTTACATTTCTCAACACATAACATTGAAACGTCAAAATATCGTTAGCTGATCGGAAAGCTAGGCTGATTGGTCCAGTTTTAGTGTGCCTACCTACCTATTTAAACAAATACAGGGATATAATTCTTCTTTCGGGAGCCTGCGACTTATTTTATCGTAGCTTAAGACAGTTTGGCATAGCGCAGTGCAGAGCCGCTATTGTATGAACAGGGAGTTTCAGAGTGCATACATAGGTATATGTAAAACCGACTCTAAACTACTCTATGCAGGCGTATGCGTTGCCTGCGTACGCCTGCATATTTTTAGTCTTAAGGATTTCCTTATGCTACGTGGCCATAACATTAGGAAAAATCTATAATAAAACAAGGTAAGCCTTTCTCCATAAGAGGTTCTGATCTTCTCGCAGATTATATATAGGTATTATGTATAGGGCTATTCGATTCCTTTTCATTATTTTGAATGTTAAACTGTGGGAGAGCCATGCTTCGGCACGTATGGGCTGGCTCGACTCCGCTCGATACCACGGCCTCACAGAAAACCGGCAGTGAAGCAATGCTTGCATTGCATTTCGCCGCGTGAGTGAGGTTACCGGAGGCCCTAACCCTTCCCTCTCCCTTATTCCCGTTCTTCCCCTCTTCCCTCTTCCCACTATGACCCCCTCCCCCTCTTCTCCTACTCCCACCTTAAAGGGCGGCAACGCACTTGTGACTCTCGAGTTACAGGTGCCCATTCGCGGCAGTAGTCATTTACCATCAGGTGACCTATCTGCTCGTTTGCCCCCTATACCATAAAAAAAAAAAGTATGGGTAAATTACTCAGTCTCTAAGTGGCTAATACGTCGGCACATACATATTTATACCCATGAAGGCAGTACGTTGAAGTATCAAAGCAAGTTTTAGTTAATAATATAGAGTATATAAATTTAATATATTTTGGACCAGTTCATTTCAGTATTGTAAGTAGGAAGCATACTATTGTCCCAATAAGTAGTTTAAATAGCATCGTCATGGCTCGTGGTGATCGCGCATGCCCAGCGGTCATATAGGTACGGTCCTATTGTCACATGTAGGGCTAGGGCTGTCGAATACAATAAATGTGAATAGAATAAAAAATGCTTAAAAACACTACTTGAATTTACACTGTGAGCCATAATGTTGGAATAATTTTACACGACTGTCGAAAAAAGGAGTGTAATGTTTTCAGGGTATCATGTATGTTTGTGATTTTCTTTATTCCACCATAAATATATTCCTGAACAGATTTGAATGTATGGGGTATCCTTAGAATCTTTACATCATCCCGAGTGACAAAGGCTCCATTAGCTATGAAAATCAATATAGCGACTGCATGGCGTCATTTTCAAATGTCAAAAAAAATCTCCTGTTTGTTTTTGGCAGGGCAGTCGTGTTTTTTAATATTTTTATGGGTAACTTAAGAACTTAAAAGTAAGTAATTAAGATATGACTATGATATAATAAAGATTGGTGTCTACGTTTAAATTAGTAGGGATTACTCTGAATGGTGATTTTACTAAATTTGGTGTTGAAGATTAAGGATCAGAATGTAATAAAGTAAGTAAGAAAATCATAACTATTAGGTTTAGACATTTTTTATGCTGAAAAAAAATGTTCTTCCTCCAAGAAGAAGAAGTTTAAACTCTTCAGAATATAAATTATTTAGAAGAATAGTGTTTTTTGGAATTTTTACTAAAACTTGTTTTAAGACCGCAAGTTTAGTGTGCAGACTTAAGGTGAAAGTGAAAATTTTAACCAACAAAACTTACTAAAAGTCATATCAGACCTTTGATCAGGAGCGGAGTTTAATGCGGGTACAGCAATTCGGAGACACTGCTATCCCGTAACAGGTCTTGATTACAATCTTTAGTACCCTCAGCTCGAGGCAGAACCCTGTTTACCTTTCCGTCTGATTCATGAAACGCATGACGGCCTGACCTTCTCCCCATCAGATCATGTGCAGGCTGTACCTAAAGACCAAGAATATTAACCGCATTTCAAAAGAAAATTCAGGTGTACTATCGATTTATTACCGTATTCGTATACTAGATTCATTTAATTTTGTCGGTTATAACGATAAAATAAACTAATGACGAATATATACTATAAATATTTTATTTGACACCCCTAAATGTAATACGGTAAAGTTCGCCCATTGTCTCTTACCCCGTTGCTTGGCCATGACTATCAAGTCATTAAGTCGACGTAACGAAAATAAGCTTAACTATTGTATAGCAATAAAAATGTTTACTTCAGAAATATTAACGGTACTTAATAGGCTTTTTTTTATAAACTTTACTTAGGTAGAAGCAAAATTATTCCTATGTTTGCGTGACAATTTTGTTCGTTAATAATAACGTTTGGTTCTTTGCTAAGTTAGGCGGTAACTGTTACAATTTTTTTTTTTTTGGTGACGACTTGGAAGATCCACATGGATGTCCTCCGCCCTTGGGGGGGCATTCTTTCGCAGTTCTCGATAGGCATTCACCCGTCTCACCCTAGACGGGTCCTGTCACCCGGTGCGACCATCACCCGTCGGCCGCACTCCTCTGAGAGCGCGCGCGGAACACTGCGCGCTGCCTCTCGGGCCCGTTTCTGTTCGGACGACGACTTCCCCAAAAAGTTCGCTGTCCACAGGCCGCTTCCTAAGGTGGCCGGAGATCATTATATCATTGTTGGCCTTTTCCTGCTATCACCAACCCTTAACTATTATTATACAATATGAATATGGATACGTCTTGCTAGACCTAATAATGTAGTTTTAAATACTTGAACTGGTGTTCATGTATTTCTTTTAATACATATATACATATGTAGCTTTCGAGTATAGTTGTAGACGAATAACGGGAACCTTTGTACGTTGCTACAGAAACGTAACTTAACATCATCTAACGTTTAAATTTTCGGCCATTAGCTCTCCGTTGTCGTATTTGGCGCTTATTACCTAAAGTTTGCGTTTTGGAGTTGAATTCTTAATTTTTTTTATGATTGTTGTAGATAGTAATGTGGCTAGACAACTACCGCTAACCAAACTGCAAGAATGCAAATGTCTGAACGGATTCTATGGAGGAAGTTGACCACAAACCAAATTGACTGTCCTGGTGGTCTAATGGTTAGTGATCCTTACAGCAGAGCCATTGGTCGTGGGTTCGATTCGCATCCAGGACAAATAATTGTGTAATGAGCATCGATCATTTGTTCTGTGTCTGGGTGTAATTTATCTCTAATATGTATGTATTCAGAAATATATAAGTATGTTTATCAGCAGTCTTGTTACCATAGTACAGGCTGTGCCTAGTTTGGGATTAGACGGCCGTGTGTGAGAAAAAAAGTACGAGTATCTACTTCTTGTAGACCATGATATAGTAGAACTGAACTGAACTAGACCTTGTAGACCAATATCTACTTTTGTATATCAGATTTTGCAGAATGCACACATTCATTTAAAAAGAGCAGAAATCGTTCGCAGTTTCGGTTCAGTACCAACACATTAGTCGTTGCGTCCAAATGACAAACGTCATGTGCTGAAGTTAACGATCTTAACGCTTTGCTGCTCCTCAAATTATCTGAGCGACCATTGCTCCGGTGCTCTCTGGCACAGAACTGCTTACCGTGCTCTGTCCGATCACTCTTCCGCGTTCAGATAAGTTCTTTTGCAGTTATGTGGAAATTGTTTGTGAATCTAGATGACAGAGATGACAATGTTGGTGATAAGTGTGGTGTAAGGTAGTATTAAAAAGAGATAAAGATGTACACTGAACCTTTATTTAATACTCCTCCTCTTTCAAAGTCATATGAAGCCTAAGTTATTAAATTTTGAGTATGCACAAAGGAAACCACACGTTTTATGGCTTAATCAAGATGCGTAGTTTTAACAATGTCGCAAGTATTCGTTTTTTTTTTTAAATTTCGTAATAATTAGTCATGAGGACATCGTCTTTACGCGTAAGTGCTTTATCAGAAAACTCAACATATCTCCGAATTTTAACATTTTATTACAAAAGATAAAAACATAGCCAGTCATGGCCGTAAAATGATTTTCCTGCTGTTTTTGCCAAAGTTGCTGCTTTCGAATAATGAAATACTTACGAATACATTAAAACATAACGATACCATTGCAAAATTACAAGTTGATAGTTACATTAATAGACAAGGTGATATTACAGAACAATTAGATGCACTATCATGAGATGCATCGCCTGACACACATTCTGATACCTTTGCCAACATAAAATAAATGGGCCATAAAACCTAATGACGGGAAAGCATAAATCAAACATACGAAGACAAACACGGCGTTTCCTTTGACCACATTGATACAGGCTTTATCATACCTTTATCTTAGTGGGGAACAGTCGACGATTGTTCACATCAACCTTATCATAAGGTTGGTAAATATGTGTTCAGTTTACTTAAGAATTAGATGTTTCATATTGTGCTCGTTGCGGAATTATGTAAGCTATACTAATTAAACGTGATTTTTATCAGAGATTTATTTATAAATTAGTAAATTGAGAAGTCACTTATGCTTCAACATTTAATAAAAGATACCACTGTAGGTCTTGTTTGTGTATGTGTGATTAAGGATGATCAGTCTGTACTTTGTTCAGAAAAAATAGAAAACAAAATTTGAAGCTTTATTTTCAACGGTACAAGTGTTTCATATCAGTCAGTATTCAGAAGAATATCACCATTATTTGCTAGGCTTAAAGTTATTAAGAAGAAGAAGAAGAGAAAGATCCGTGTGTACCACTTACTTAATTACTGATATGCCACTAACTTAATTCAGTAATTTAAATGCATATTAAAGTATGTCATGACGATCATGACAGAGATTAGAATCTCATACATTGGAATACAATGCAACAAAGTGAGTCACTATTTATTAAATTAGGTTTTATACACTCTAGATTAAACATGCGAGCTCATATCTCTATTTTCAATGATATTCATAACGCAATTTCTTTTATGGGTTTGTCAAAGTTTTATAGCTTATCGATTTACAAGAATTACAAGAAAATAAAATCTAGACAAGAGAATACACTGAAAACTGTACTACTAGTTTCATTAGTTACGTATGATATTATATTTCTATTCAAGACTTTACTGTAAAATATCATAACAGTTATTAGAAATTTAAAGTTACAGTATTGTGGTCTCCTTTAAGTGCAGACATTTGAACTCTGTTAAACGTAATGCCCAATCCTATGTATTAATGCTTATCGAACATTGTGTACGCGTTCTACGAAAAATATTTCAATTTTTTTTTATCAATAACATATGCGTATATTCTTTTTCAAGTTCAAGACTTATGTTGTGTAATAATTGATAAAGCTCAAGTGTTGATTAATAATAAAAGAAGTAACATGAACAAAATATGAATATTTCATCACTCAACTAACTAAATCTTATACACATTTTCTCATATCTTTTACATCTAATTAACAGTTGTTATTTACGCAGTAGAGACCTATGTCCGTTTTGATTATACCTTGTGAGATAACGTTCTGTCTTATTTGATTTTGTCATTCTTGTGTTTGTCATATATACAGATAAGGTAGTAATTTATAAAGGCTAGTAAAGCCATGCTTTATTATTTAATGCTTGATTGTGTGACTCTATTTACGTATATTGTTGTCCGTGTGATTACACAATCATATTTGTTTCTTTTATAACCTAACAATGTCCTTTAACGTATCCTTATAATAATATTATGAAGCTCATAAACAAATGTTTATTACTTACCCTACTTACGTAGGTACCTATGTGACTTTAGTATTGCGCAACTGCAAGGAAATTTGCATTGTTCATTTTAGTTGTTTCATTAATGTGTGATTTACATGTGATGTGGTGAAGACTCTTATAAATGGAAGTTGACGGGTACAATACTAAAGAAAAGATGAGTAGATTGCGTGAAAGAGGATATGGCTAGAAAGGGAGTGAACAGTGAAATAACGAATGATTGAGTAGAATGGAAGAAGAAAAGAAGAAGAGAAGAGAGAAATGGATGGAGGGATGATGCTTTTAGTTGTTTTAATGTGTGTATATTATTTTTTTTGCAATAGTGTTTCTCTAGTTGTATTACTTAGTCTACTCTTTCATGGTTTTTCATAATAATGATAAGTAGTTTCTGAAGAAACTAAAGCTGGTGCTGGGTACATTAGTAACAAAACAGCATTAGTGAAAAAAAAACCTTGAAATAAAACTATTTTTAACGGATACTATCGCGATTTATTTGATGTTATTTTACTATTTACACTGATCCCGACGTTTCAGTTGCTTTTCAGCAGCCATGGTCACGGGTAGACTAAGATGGTGGTCGTCTCATGTATCGAAGTGCAAAGTTATCTCAAAGTACCCGAAGTGTATGTATGTGTATGTATGTATGTATGTATCGAAGAAAAAAAAACCTACTAATAATAATGATTATAAGTCATTAACTGAACAAATGCTAAATGAAATTAAGTTAATATATCTATTGTAAATAATATACGTACAATGGTACCTATAGCATATTATTTATAATATATTTATCAAAATATGACAGGTATGTTTAAGCAGTATGCTACCAAAGTGTTATTATTTGTAATGATAAATAAAACTCCTTAACATACCTGGCATATTTTCCAATAATGTAAAATTTTATCATTTATTGTTAAATTCATAGTTTCATAATTTAATTTAGCAATAATTGTTTTTAACATTTGGGACTTCTATGCATATCAGAAGTAAGTACATACCTACCACACAACGGGCAAGTATCCTCGCGGGGGCAAGGTCGCTCCTAGAAGCCTGTGAACGCCCCAGGAGACTTCAGTGCTTCTGGAAGGAGCTAGACTGGCTCAACTAGTCAGCTTATCTGAACGCATAATGGACCGCCTATGAGTCTAAATGCGGAAACAGATCCCTATACCAATACCAGTAGTAAATACCTACCAAACGGGAATACTGAAATAACAATACGTCAGAATCTTTTGCTAGAAATCTTCTTCGTGTAATGATTTTATATTTTGAAAGTTTCAAGTTTTACTTTTTGCATTTCAAGAACTTTTCACGTCTATGAACGGATGTACATATGTTATATACATATTTCCTGCTTTGCAAGTGGTAGCTGAACTGTCGCACAGAAAAAAAGTTAATAATCATCAATACTAATATTACTATGCATAGCAAAAGCATAACGATTGTGTTTGTCCAACATAATTTATGGTGCCCATTGTCCTACGGAAACTGTAGGCTCGTTTCGTTAATCGTCTGGCGAAAAAATCCAATAAAACGGACCCTATGGTCAGCCATTAGCAACCAACCGTGATTTGTGCCATAAAACTATATGTATAAGTTATTCATAGTTTTTTCACCATGCCCTGCAATTGACTGGTGCCATACATTCATTTATCAATGGTATAATCTGTGATAGTTATTCATATTGCTCGATTTATGGATAAGGAAACTGTGGAGACGATATTATTTGTATGTGATTAAAAATTAGTTTTAGCAATTATAAAAATTATTGAACCGTAAAACAAAAAAGTTGTAAAACAAGAAAAATTAATATGAAGCTTACTGATAGAAGCGAACTGCTTATCAATTTTATTTATATTTTCATTGTTAGTTATTTTTTAAATATGACTTTTAAAAATTTCCCAGAGCGATAAGAAATTAAGACTTACTGATATCAAAAGGTGAAGATAGTATCACGTATATAACTTTGCTAGTAAATAAATATACTGCTACGTGTATTCTATATATGTATATGTACCTATTTATAATATAATGATAATAATTTATAAATGCAGTTACTACCACTTCTCTTTGTAAGAAAATTAAGGGTAACTGTACGTACGTTCGTAGTTTATTTACTTTTGTATATTGAGAGAGATATAATTTGGTGTTGTGAAGAGATTAAATTTTCAACATTCTACACGATGGTTTACTTTAAAGATACATTATAGTCAACCTTTCTAGTATATTATAGTAAATATATACTGTAGTGAAGTGATACTTTTTTATAATTTACAAGCAAACCGTAGTACCAACGGTACTTTGGCCATTCGTATACTGAAAATTCTATTACTCTCCTCTCGTCTGGATTTCTCGCGTCCTTACTCGATAGGAGTTGGTTATTCCCAGTTTTCTATACAAATTGGCTCCAATTCGAACAAAAATATTCTGTACGTTATCTATTCCCTAAAGATATAGTTTGTGCTATGATTAAGTATTTTTTTTATGTGATTGCAACAGCTCCACTTCTTTTGTTGTTTAGTCCCCTAAGGTGAAAGTTCGCATGGGGCACACGGCGGTCAGTCGCGAATGGTACGGACTGGGACCCTATACTTACTCCCTGTAACCCCACATGACTTCACAGTATTTTGTCATAACCATTACTACTTTACTAACCTCATTGTCCGGAAGAACGTAAAGAGAACACGCAATGAGGACTAAATATTAAGAACGTGACGTTTGTACTACCTTAAACTTTAGCCGGTAAAATAATATTTGTTATTTGATATTCTTTTTTATGAATATTGTAATTTAAGTTGCCGTAATAAGGAATATTTTAGATTTATAATGTTATTGGGGATAAAACTGAACAATACAGTGGATGTAATTAGATATAGGTGATTGCTATGATATAAATCTCTGTGGTTTTTGTTATACAATTTCGTAGTGAAGTATTTTGTTCTTCAGTAAACAAAAAAGCAAGTGCGTGCACTGCAGTGCATAAACTTTACCAACTCTACGAAGCTAACTGATCTGTTTATTATTAATACACTAGCAACCCGCCCCGGCGTCGCACGGGTAGCAGAGACATCTTCAACAATCATCATCATCATCTTGTGGATATCCATGCAGACTCACTAATCAAATTTCGATCCACACTATTGGATTATTATAAGAACAAAGTTATGTAAATTGTTTCTTGTCATTAACACTTTGTTTTGTATACTTTTGTTTTATATACTTACTATTGTATTGTGTACGTATATCTATGTCACAAAAATGTTTAGAAAATAATTTGAGTACCATGTCATTAATATAGCATGCTGTATTTACCTGTAATTATTTGTTACACTCTGTTTAAAACTAATTTGAATGTAATTTTTGTTGCTTGTAACCGTGTAAACAAATGTTGGTAAATCATAATAAATAAATTATATTTCAATCAATTTACACAAAATCTAAACAAATTATACACCTTAACCTTCCTCATGAATCACCCTATCTGTTAGTGAAAACCGCATGAAAATCCATTCAGTACTTTTTCAGTTTATCGTGAACAGACAGCCAGACGAGGCGAGGGACTTTGTTTTATAATATGGTAGTGATTATTTAAAATCATCGCGTCCGTCCCGTAGCCATGGTAAAGTTTACACTTTTAAATATGATAAAGTATGCGTGTGATGGTTTGATTCCCAGGTCGAACAAATTGTTATTTATTTTTTTCTTTCTGGAAGTTCTTAGTAGTAACACAGCGGTGCGGCGACTGGAAACGAGTTAGGGAATGGGCAAAATAATAAACTGTGACTACCTCTCTGCTGATAAATAGGTGCAGACGGGTCACCTGATGGTAAATGACTAACGCCGGCCATGGGCCCCTTTAACTTAAAAGTCACAAGTGCGTTGCCGGCCTTTAAGGTGGACGTAGGGGAAGAGTAGGAGACGGGAGGGGAGAGAAGGGTTAGGGCCTCCGGTAACCTCGCTCATTCGGTGAAAAGCAATGCAACATTGCTTCACTGCCGGTTTTCTGTGAGGCCGTGGTATCACTCCGGTCGAGCTGGCCCCTACGTGCCGAAGCATGGCTCTCCCACGTAAAGTTATGAAATTATGAAGTTATGAAATTTTATTAAAGCAGTAGACACTGTGTTGTCAATAACGAAACTGTCTGTTTTCTTCATTCTCCCTTCTTATGTAGGTTTTTGTATACAATCTGTTTTCGGCAAACTCTAATAAATAATAAAACAGGTAACTATTTAATAAAAATGAGTTCTAGACATTATTATGACTAGTTATACCAGTAAATGAACACCATTGGTCGGTTGACAATAGTGGGGTTATAAAAGGCTAGGTATGGATTATAAGTTGTTAATAATCACTTGAGTGGGAAGAGAGGTACAAACAAAATAGCAGTTACTGATTAACTACTTTTAGTGATTTTGATTGTTTATAGCAATAGTGGTGAGAGTGTTTCTAATATACGTCATGTAAGAATCAGCAATAGATGATTAGAGTCCTAAAAGCCCTTAAGTGTGCAAATTTCATTTCAACAATTGCGTTTTACTTTTAAAACCAAAATCGCCGATTCGACAATAAGCAGTCTGTTAGCCAGTTCTCTAAAAATTATAATTTAATCAAAGTTATAAAATAATAATTTAAGGAATTTTGACGTGGGCGAGCCATGCCTCGGCATGCCATGGGCCGGCTCGACCGGAGTGATACCACGGCATCACAAAAAACTGGCAGTGAAGCAAAGATTGCATTGCTTTTCGCCGAGTGAGTGTGGTTACCGGAAGCCCTAAACCCCTTCCCCCTCCCCCCTATCCTTTGCCTCTTCCTCTCTTCCACCTTTTCCCTACTCCCATATTAAAGGTCGGCAACGCACTTGTGGCTCTTGAGTTACAGGTGCCCATGGGCGGGGGTAGTCGCTTACTATCAGATGACCCGTCTGCTCGTTTGCCTCTTATAACATAAAAAAAAATCTATTTCATTTAGTACAAACAGTTCAAAGCCTTAGTAATCGCAAACAAATAGATTTCAAATAGATTTAGTTGGCCCGTTGATGGTCACAGGGGTAGCCAGTCACGTCATTTACGGGTCTGTGAAAATGTCTTGTATTACATTTTGAAAAGTGAGTGTTTTCTTCTTCTAAATGGACAAGATGTATTTTTAAAAGGAGGTAACACAGATTTCTGCTAGATTAAGGATGTTGACAAATTTACGAAATAGCAAAATTTTATAGTTAGGCCCTTATTTAACGCGAAAAATAATAGTCTATTTAAACTCAATTGAAAATAAAAACTGAAAAAGTAAAGTTTCGTTAAAATGTTTGTACTAAAACACTGGCATTTGCCAAATGAGTTTCATTACGTTACTAACCGATGAACTGACGGTGCTCCATAGAATTCTGACAATAGTGAAATTTATTATATCAGTATTCAAGCTTCCAAACTGTGAAAGTATGTAGTATATAGTAGTCCTAACGTTAAAGACGACTATTGAAAAGCACCATTGCTGTAGAGTGGGTTTTCTGATGATGAGAATGTTTGTAGTAGGTGATCACTATGAGGTACCTACGCCATTTGCTGATTTACTTACTACAAATGTTTTTAGTGGTGTTTTGGAGAATCCCATACAAAAAAATAATAAAAAAATGGCCATAAATTTTTACTAACTTTTAAATCAATGCCCTTACTTTGGAACTCTAAAACAGATTTTTCATATAAGTAATATAATAATTATTACAGGGACCGATAACTGGTTAAAATTAGACATTACATTTACGTGGGAGAGCAATGCTTCGGCACGCATGGGCCGGCTCGACTCCGCTCAATACCACAGCCTCACAGAAAACCGGCAGTGAAGTAATGCTTGCATTACATTTCTCCGCGTGAGTGAGGTTACTGGAGGCCCTAACCCTTCCCTCTCCCCTATTCCAGCCCTTCCCCCCTCTCCCCGCTTCCCACTCTTCTACCCCTCTTCCCCTCTCTTCCTAATCCCACCTTAAAGGGCGGCAACGCACTTGTGACTCTCGAGTTACAGGTGCCCATGGGCGGCGGTATTCATTTACCATCAGGTGACCCGTCTGCTCGTTTGCCCCCTATACCATAAAAAAAAGACATCCCGTGTGTTTGTTTGTCACATGGTGTGTAAAAAATGCAGATGTTTACGAATTTGACGTTGCGAATTAACTGTCGTCAATACTTTCGCCATAAATTTAATTGTTTGTGAGCTGTGAATAACCAGTTTTCTATTATCGCGATCACCGTGTGACCGCTAATAACCTTTCAGTAAAAATATAAAACGCTCCACCAATTCACCTTATCTTTTACAAACACAGTGGTCGGTGACCAGTCATCCATCTACATACTTATTTACATGCCTATCAGGGAACAAGTTGCCCATTGTCGTTTGACACTGCTCGAGTTGTAAAACTACCGGAAAAATTAATCCTAACCATTGTAAAACCAACTTAATTTCCATTGCTTAAAGTTAGATTTCTAATAAAGATGTTGACGAGAAAATTTATAGAAAAAACGTACATATCACAAACAATTTTCAACCTACGTTACTTGAAACACAGTTTAAAATTGCTAGTTTTTTATAAAGGATGGTTACCAACAGTGAAGCAGCCTATATACCACCCGCACGTCCTCTTTAGATAAGATAAAGGCCACCTGAAATGAAAAGAGCGACACCAATATGGTGCTAATGATACCGATACCGGCGGTTCTAGACCGGTAATTAATTTGTCGAATGATAAAAATACCGGTCGACGATAGCCAGCGGGTTTCTTTTGTTTAAAATATTCGAAAATTAAAGTTGTAAGTAACTCTTACATTATTAGTAAATTGAATCTTTTTTTATATTTTTTTTTATTAAATAAAGTATTATTGTTATTATAATACGGTCATATGTAAATCTGAGAGTAAGTAATATAGTCAGCAAATAACAGCACCTACTCTGGATACAGAGAAATAAATTCTATGCACCGTGGGCAACTAGGATGACACTTTGTGCTTTTTAGTGTTCCATACGTCCGAATGAAAAAAAGGAACCTTATAGGACTACTTATGCGTCTGTCTGTCCGTTTGTAACACTCAATATGCTCCGAATATACTACATCGATTAAGTTTAAATTTGCTACACATATCGATTCTTGTGACCCAAACACATGTGTAATGTAAATAAATGACTTTTTAATGTGTGGGTCACTTTTGGGGGCCAAATAAAAAAAAATTGTAAACTGTACCGTATGACATATCAAATGAGGGCCTTGTTGTGAGGATCAAATATATATATTTTTTTATATTTTTAGGATTAATGTTTTCAAAGTTATTCAAAAAAATTAATGATAATTGACCATAATTATAATCTTCTAAATCTGATATCACTGAACACGCTAAAAGTACTGCTTAGCTGTAATCTTCTGCATTCGGATAAATGCTCTCCTCGGCTCTCTTTGCAGTAAAAATCTTTGTTAGTTTCTTTTTTTTTTTTGGTGACTACGAAGATAGAACTAGAATATATCTTGTTGACTCAGAAGTCAAACCAAACCGTTTTTTTTAAACAGATACATGTAAGTTCTGCGGGAACTTGTATGATTTTAAAAACGAGATTCCAGGCGACTTTGACCCAAGCCTGGATCGTGGACACTGAAACCACGCGTAATATGAACAACAAATCTATTGTTTAATCCAAGTTACAGTACAGTTAACAGGAAAAGTATCTTAAATAAAAGCTTAATTATTTTATAATTAAATAACAATTTTTTTTTATTCCTCTACTTAACAGTCTTAATAATGCTTAAAAAATGAGTTTGTTGTTTTCTAATACAAAGTGAACTCGTATGTTTACTAAACTAGGCTTAAAATCAGTGTAAGTAGAGTCTAAGTACTTAAGTACGTCATAATTTATTATTGTCAAAATATATACTGTATTTTAGATATTGACAGAAATATAAAAACAAGGAATAAACAACGGATGGGTACCTTAAATGGAAGAATATTATAAGGGATAGCTGAAGTGATCATTAAACGATTAGATAATTATTGTTTTCTATTTAATAATATCCTCGTAATCTTCGTGGGAGAGCCATGCTTCGGCACGTATGGGCCGGCTAAACCGAAGTGATACCACGGCCTCACAGAAAACTGCCAGTGAAGCAAAGCTTTCACTGCTTTTTGCCGAGTGAGTGAGGTTACCGGAGCCCCTAACCCTTCCCCCACCTCTTCCACCCTTCCCCTACTCCCACCTTAAAGGCTGGCAACGCACTTGTGACTCTTGAGTTGCAGGGGCCCATGGGCGGTGGTAGACATTTACGATGGTCCACCTGATGAGGTGACCCGTCTGCGCGTTTGCCCCCTATAATATACAAAGTATGAGTTGTGTTGAACTTCGATAAATGTATTTCGAACTATCGAAAATTTTAAGCAGTTATGTCATAAGTTACGAAACAACTAAGCGTTAGGCAGACTGACTCCTTGCTGCTACCCTAATTCCAAAAATAAACTAAATTCGAGTGCCCTTACCAGTGTACCCATAGTTATGTAATCAGTCGCTGTAGCATACAGCCACTGATTAATAATCAATTTTAAGAAATTTTGAATTCATCCTTACGACTGAAAACTTCTGTGTATTTTATGCATACTACCTATATTATATGTAACTAAAGAATATATTGTACAAATATTGAGATGATTAACACCTGAGCTCATATATATCAGACTTGTGATTATACCTATGGAAATACCCTATCACTACGTATGACCCTAGGTTCCAAGAAAGGCCCTGAGATTACATAATGATCATCTATTTCGTGAATACGAAACTCCTCACCTCTAGACTATTTTAGTAAGGAGCTTCGGGAGTATCGATAATAAATTCTAGCACGTCAGTCATATAAGTAAGGTGAAACGAATATTTAAAGTCACACTACACTTCAATAATGCTTTTGTTTATTCGTTTAGACTGCTGTCTGGCCATTACAAGCTAAAAGTTGAACAATACGGAAAACGGTAATATTCAATTGAAGTATTGCTGGAGTACCTACCTATTACTGGTTAGGCGACAACGGATGAAAACGGTTCGCAAGGAACGGTTCAGAAAAAATACCGATGAAAACTATGTTTTCGTTTGTAGTCCAGAGTGAGGTAGTTATCTCGCAGATATGTAGAGTAAAGATGCAGCAAAAACGAATTATCATGCTCCCAGTCCTCAAAGACTCTCTGAAGATCAGATAGCTGTAAACGATCTCTACTTTCATGTGCATCGCCATGTGAGCTTAGTGTTGGTGTTGTTACAGAAATATTTCCAGACGTTACTTTTTAAACCTAAGAGGAACAATATAAACATTGCTTGTAGCTACAAAATGTGACGTGTGACGTGTTAAATGATTTGTAAGTATATAGAAATAAAGGAAAAATCTTCAAACGCTCTTGAAGATTCCTTTCTTTTTCATTTCTTTTGTTATAAAAAAGCTTATTATTAAATTATAAATACAATTACTAGTGTTTCATAAATTTATCGTCTGAAGTATCGACTTATCCCATCCCTACGTTGACCGTATCATAGAGCGCGTGTTATTTCCATAGCTAATTGTAAATTGCGCGGGGCTGTCAACGCATGCGCGCTAATGTGTCATAACATAGACCAGACCACGTTCATGACCACAGCTGTGATTACCTAGGAATTGTGGTTGACCCTCATTTTAAACTGTGCCGGTAAATATTGGCATTTTGTTGGTAAATGTTGATGAGAATGCTGTGGCATGGACGCTATAACACGTATATTTATTGAACCTTTTTTGAGTATAGAAAATCTGATAAAGCCTTGTTTCTTACCCTGTTTTACACTTTTTACTACACATGTTTGAAACGATGAAGTTTTAACATTGCTATGGTGGCAAAGAAAAGAACGGCCCTCATGGTGGTACAGAAACGCACGGCCCTCATCGTAATCGGTTACCGTTGCCTATAAGCACTTGCAACATCCTAGTGTTCCTTCTATGGACTCCTCGTGACTGTTATTGCCAGTAGAGTTTGTTCGTATTAAAACAATCGATCGACTATCGTGATAGTCGAGTTCCTTGACTAAAGATGTGTGTCCATGTCACTAGATGCATTACTGATAAATAAAATATATCTGTCTAAAATGTAAACAAAATCACGTCTCAAATATCGATGTTTAGCACTTATAGTTGCCGACAGAAGCGCTCTCAACAATAAAAGTAAGTAGCTCCATAAGCAATCTCTTTGGCGGACCACGTACCGCATTAAAAAAATTATACCTTTAACAAAGTACCGCCGACAGATCCATCATATTTTGAGATGGATCCAAGAAATTTAACACTATTATTCTGCTAGCCAAAATTTAATACTATTATTTGGTGGAGAATTTGTAAAGGAATTTTATTTTTAATCGATGTCCGCTAAGCAAACACATCGAGCTACCGAAATACTTCGTGGTTCGTTGCACATCTTCAAAAGGACTCCGTATTGGAATACCAATATACAGAGACATGTCTCACCACAATAGTGCTATTTAAAAGTGAACCTTGGATGTATTCACGAAAGGGAATTGTAACAGAGAATCAGAGCTCAAGTTGCGACGGTTTTATTTTAAAAAAATAATCATGTTAGGATCTTCACGGTAGCCAAAATTATTGTGGTCTTTGAATTTTAGACGTAAAAATTATCGGTGGTTTCGGTGTAAAAATTGGTATTTATACAGGTCACAAAGAATGTAAAATTAGTTCAAATATATGTGGTCAAATGTTTTTATTGCTTCCGTGCAAGTTCAGCTGAACACACACCATTGTGATTCATTCGGCTACACATTATGCTTTAGAACGCAAACTAATTCTTACCTATGTTTTTATTTTGCTCAGCGATTTCTGCCAACTAGAAAATCAAATACTATTCTTATCGTGTTTGGCATTGGCACCTTTGGCATTGAAGGGTATGAAGTCATTATGGAACACTACCGATAGACGGACGTTCAATCGAGTGCTTTTTCAGGTTTTCTAAATAATTCCTTCTAACATAAAATACACTTTGTGCACCAACATTCGCTGTAGTATTGTAGACATAATCACTTGAATAATGGTTATGGTGTAGTTTACTAAACTAAATTTTAATTAGGTAGGTACTTAAAATTATATTTAAAATCTACAAAAAAATGATGAGGTCACAAATAAATTATTTTAATTTAACGCCATGTTCCACAGAATCTACAGTTTTAATTAATCAATTTCTTGTTATATTAAACTTTATTAAAAAATCTGTTGTAAATTTCTTTCTTTCGTACAAAATTCAAAATATTTATTTCATAAAATTGGTTATCAATTATTCTTGTATCGAAATGATAAGAAGAAACTGACTTGACAGCTAACCATCATATTCAAAACTAGTGTTTTGAATATAATGGTTATGTTTTGAATATTCGGCCAGTGGCTATTAGTTTACGTTGTTATTCACTATGCTTTTCTAAGCAAGCAGGTTTTTGGTCATGTCGATACACCATGGCTTTTGAATGGTTTATTTATTTGTCACCTTAGGAGTGTAATATTGCGCTTAAATCTGTTGCCATAATAACAGAGATTCTACTCGTACGTAGAACTGACTTAAAATGTACTCCATGACCTTAGAAGATAGTTTGAGCAGTATGAATGGAAAAATACGAAATAAATTTTACTTTTAACAGAAATAACAATGATGTAAATTACATATTACTTTATCAAAGTACAATCACGCACAATCGCCTAAAGCCACTCGAAGGTATAGAAACTCACACGTGTCGATGTGGTTTAATCCATGGCTTTGCGTTATAATCCGACCACCCAGACGACCAGCCTCTATTATACTGCCCACAGAAATAGTACCCCCATTATTATATAGAATGGAACACATAGGTGCCCTTATTATTTTACGCTATAAAGTCGAGACCACCTACGTCACGGTTGTTTTTTTTTCGCAATACACTTTTGTGTGCGAATATAATGATGCGATCGTGAATTTTGACGGTTTTCGGGTATTTAGTCTCTGTTCAGTTGTAGTACAATTGCGATTATGAGTTTTTTTTAAATAGTCGCAAATTCCCTCTTGAGATAACGTTGTAATAAATGTGCAATGAACGTAATGTCTTTTTTGCATTCGATTAAATTTATTACTATTATTACATAGTATAATTAAATTATACATATTAAATTATCTTAAATATTTTTTTACTAATAAAAACGTCCTCCAAATATTACGGCATGTTAATGTTTATAAAAAGTAATATTAGTTTTGCTTCCTAAAAATTAACGAATCCTGACGTCACAGTCAATATATCAATACGGCTAATGATAGTCCACCATCGGCAAAAATAAGTACAAGAGACAAAATTTCTTTTTTTGCAAAACAATCCCAAAACCATATTTACAAATTTATACTTTATTTCTACCAAGGTAGGGATGTGTTTCTATTGAGACTTTGACGTATTGTTGTAGGAAGTCGCGCGAAGGGGTGTAACCAGTGTTATTGCTCACTCGGACGTACACCAATGCGTATTAATGATTGTAGACGGTGTAATGATTAGTTTCCATCTGTTATGACGCCGCTTTCCTGTCTTAGCACAACAGTAATCTAATATTTTGTGACATATTTTATGATGTAACTTTTATTATGTTGATCTGGATTAGAAACAATAGGATATTTCTTGTAAGATTGTTAATTAATAAACGTTAAAATAACCTATGACGAAGTTCAAGAAAGTCATTGTCCGATTCACACCATGGTGCCAAACACCCAATTTAATGGCTCCTTGTGCGATTCACACGGTGGAGCGATCAGCTTGTGGTATGAAACACCGAAGTACCCCTATTTTTACAAGACACCGGTCTTGAAACATTTCTGCTTAAAATTATATTTACTAGTAGGTAAGTAGATACGAGTGATATCACCAAAAAGAGGACAGAATATATTCTAACAACCAGGTAAGTAGTCATATCATGGACACTCATGGACTTTAATCACTTGTGTATCATGTTAATTTTCTATGTTGCCTACCAGCTCTGTGATTTTGTTTTCCATTTTAGAACAATATTAATTTATGTTACATTGTTTTCACATTAAATTGCGCTTATAAGCAATGTAACAAATAACTTTGTAAAAAAAAACATGTTGGAAAAGAGTGTCCTTAGAGTTTCTTGCCTGTTCTTCTCCATAGGATCTACGTTTTGGAACAGGCAACTAGCTTCACGACCTACTTATACTGACTGACTCCTCCTGACAATTCAAAAATACCTACAATGGGTTTTACTTGAAATAAATAATTTTGATTTTGATTTTGTGATCTACTCTCTACGACTAGATCACAAAATCGATCTACTCGTTAAAAAGTTACTATGGTGGGACTCCTTAAGACGCTGCAGGGATGCCTACTTAACTATTCCATAATTATAGAAACTAGTCAGAACCACCTTCGACTATCGTTAACCATATACAACATCCTTTGTGCATGTGTTGTACGCTAAAATCACTTGCTATCAGAGTGTATGTGACTACTTCACAGTGTTAGCAGTAAATTACACCCTTTGTGCTTCATTTATCACTTACCATCAGAGTCGTATTTTATACTATAAGCACGTTTGTCATTTCAAAAAGTTAAAAAAATAAAATTATCAGTTCGTGATTAAAGATGGCTTCTAAGTTTTTGACGTAATTATAGTTTTAGTCAGGGCAAGAAATAGTTCAGTGGTAGTGCCCAGGATTTAAATAATGACTAAGTGATATGTAGAGCAATATGCATTAGTATTTTATTAGTTAGATTCTTAGTTCATTAGATTCAACAAGTTCATATCAATTAGGACACCTTTTTACGTTTTCACGTCGATAAATTACGAAGACAATCTAACCAGTTGGCTAATTAGAATTATAAAATAACCTGTATTTGGAACACTAGGCATGCAAAATGGTCGTCGTATATCAACCGACCGACTGGCTCACCATGTGCCCAATCCATAAATTATTGGTCCTTTAACTTCAACTTCAATACCTCACTGAAATTTTATCTATGTGGCACGCTTGATACGGATACACAACATTATTTTTATGACATAAAGCTGAAACAGTTCAAATATGCGTAGGTATAGGTCTGTTTTTTTTTAAGTTATCAAAGACTAGCTGTGCCTCGCGGTTTCACCCGCGTAAGTCAGGTAAGAATATCGGGATAAAAAAGTAGCCTATGTGTTAATCCAGGTCTCTAGCTATCTATGTAGATAGCTACAGACCTGAAATATATAACTACTGGACCGACTGCGATAAAACTTGGTATGTACCAAGTTTCATCGCAATCGGTTCAGTAGTTTTTGAGTAAAACAGTAACAAACATTAATACATCTATATTTCCACACATCCATACATCCTCACAAACTTTCACGTTTATGATATTAGTAGGATTAGTGAAAGTCTTTGGGATGCCCGAGGTGATTTTTAATAATGAACTGGTAAAGATGCTTTCACGTTTTGGGTGCTCTGTTTGGAAACAAATTATGTATT
This sequence comes from Euplagia quadripunctaria, assembly GCA_963859945.1. NCBI lineage: Eukaryota > Metazoa > Arthropoda > Insecta > Lepidoptera > Erebidae > Euplagia > Euplagia quadripunctaria. The sequence continues at coordinate 7,218,470 of OY982573.1, forward strand.
TAGATTTACGCCAATATGCTGTTGAGGACCATATCTTCATGCAATTATAGCAATTTCCAAAAATGAAATGTCATTTTTAGAAATTGCTATATTTGAACAATGGTTGAAGGACCTATCTCAATATATTATTAAGGGTACAAGTGGGACAAGTGTATGACTGTTACCAACTAATGCAAATTATACCTATGCTTTTACTTGTAACTTTGGGCTCCACTTAATTTAAAGGCACAATTCATTCAAATACGTAAACGCAATTTGTGATTTTTTTATTTAAAATTTGAATGATAAGAAAAAACATATGGAGAGGCGATTGATAGAATTACGCGTCGAAATAATTAAAAATATTGTTTCAATAAATATTTTCTTTATAACTGTAAAACTTCGAAGTGCAGAAAGACCGTAAAAGACTTCTTCAGACTTGTATGTAAATGTGCATAAATGTTTATTCTGAATCTGGATTTAGGTACTCTGTGTGCGGGTATACTGTATATGTGTTACAGATACAACTCCGCTATTCCTCTTATGGTCTCTGCTCTATTCCTATGTGATAAAGCTTGAATCTACAGTTTAACATCTTTCGCAAAAAAGCAGATTATCTAATACAAAAATAATTTTAAAATCAGACGTATAAGTAATAAAAAAACACTACGAGGCCATTTATGACTTTTTTTCTTGAAAAAATCATGCATTACCTAGACTGCGTCATACTGTATTGTAACGTCCCTCGTAAAAGTGACTTCCGTCTTAGATAAAAATAATTAAGGACTAAACCATTTAAAAGAAAAAACTAATAAAAGTGTAGAATGTGACGTAAGAAAGTAAAGGGTAGAGCAGACGGTTGGATAATTCAAATGTTGCAAGTCTCACCGCAAGCTAATTGCGTCCATCCTAACTTGTGATATTAAGATATTGGGATGTGATCTCACTGTACATTATTTTAACAAACTACCTTTCAATACAGATATATATTTCAACAAACCCATTTTATAAACACTTGGACAAACATTTGTTTTCTTTTAACTTTGCTACTTTCTTCTATAATTCTTTACTTTAAGGCATTTATTATTACTAGAGATCGCGTGGTAGTCGAATTTCGACAATGGTTTTTTTCATTGACTAGTATAACTTGAGCTGTCATTGTATAGAGTTACTTACCATAACAGGTAAGTACATATACCGGACGCGTGTAATTACATTAAGCCGTTTTCACGTAATTTTTAAAGTTGTAAGACATATTGTTTAAAAATTTTAGCTTTCTGTATTTCTTCTATTTAAAAAAAAAACTGTAAATATTCCAAAATTCACGTTACTACGTTCGCGAAATTTTCTTACAAAGGGGTAGGTACGAAGAATTCTCTTCATGTATTAATATAATGATAAAGAAACACTACCAAAATTAAAAGGATCTTCATTTGAGGTATGTCTTATTTCTGGTAGTTTTAGTTGGTAGTTTTTTAGTTCATTTCTGGTAGTTTCGGACTTTCAGTAGATATAGAATCCCAAATGTTTTTTTTATTTCAGTCCAAGATCAGTTTAAGAGTTTAAAGTTCCAAATGTTTCTTGACAATCTTTGCATAGATAAGTCTCAGAAAAAGTTATTAGAAAAAAACATATTTATTTATATTTTAAATGTTCTTAAATTGACTGCTATATATCTCCGCTTTATTATGAGTCGTGTCTGGACACAGCAAAGTAAATTGAAATTAAAACTAAACTGAGTAAGATGAAACGATTATGTTGAAACTGCACTTGTGAAACAACAACCAGCAGCTAATAGTCCTTTTAAGTTAGTATTTTGTTATTAACCAAAGGCGTTTAGTGATGCTGAAAAAAATGCCATATTGACTTGTTCCTCAGAGTCCAGTAGGATCTTATCATCGTAGGATCATTATAGCATCTTATGGTCAGAATTTAGTAGCTGAGGTGCAGCATCCTACTAATATTATAAACGTGAAAGTATGGATGTGTGGATGTATGGATGTTTGTTACTCTTTCACGCTAAAACTACTGAAGCGATTGCGATGAAACCTGGTACGTAGATAGCTGGAGACTTGTATTAACACAGCTACTTTTTATCCCGATATTTCCACGGCACCGGGATATACGCGGGAGAAACCGCGGGGCGCAGCTAGTGTTATAAAACGTAACACTACTAGTGAGATGTTCTTTTACCTACTTCGATCTATCGATCTAGATCTAACATTTATTCAGGTTGTTCTTATAAACGGATTTATTTAGCTTGCCCTTTTTGTTGTAATGGTCAAATTTAGTAAGTAATTGAAATTATTTGTCTTATTTTAAAGTGATTACAGAATTATTTTGTCAAGTGTTCTTTATAGATTTAACACTTTGTATGTGAAAGCTGTGTGTTTCAGAAATAAAATATGTTTTCTTTCTTCTACTTCTTTCTTTCTTCTAAATTTTACGCCCTTCCTATTGACCGATTGATCGGGAACGTGGTACACACATTTAGTTCTAATTACAATACGTATTCAGCATCATTGTAAATCCAAGATGGCCGCCGCCACAAAATTTTGGACTACGTATTTTTTTACAACCTCCTCAATATGGATATCAAATGAAAGGGCTTGGCTAACTTGAAAAGTTTAATAATAATATAGGTAAAAATTGTTTTTAAGTTAAACGGTTAAAGCAAAGAAGCAATAATAATGCAGATACTGTACTAAACAACAATGCGGAAATACAATTGTGAGGCGAAGCGTAAAACGTTTAACTTAAAAACATTTTTTTACTTTTTTTATTAAAATTAGAAGTACCTCTAAAAATCTAAAGCAGATACTAGTAAAAATATTTTTAATAAATCATGTCTTATACATCTCATCTTATTATACATTTGCACACCATTGGTATGGACACGTGATGCACCGCCCTGACGAATAAGCAGTAAAAAAGTGGTTATCAAGCGCAACACGACAAAAACAAGGAGGGAGACCCTTAGCGACGGCGTTAACGACTATCCAAATAATGGACTTGAAGAATACGTATGTGCCTTACAGTGGACGATACTAACAACCGCACAAAGTAGAGACGCATGATTAAGAAAACCGACACCGTGTAACAGGAAAATGACGAAGACAAAGAAGAAGATGACTTGCACGTTTTGTAGCTGGGACGCTGGAGTTAAATGGTCTGAAATCTCCAAAAGAGACCCAAAAGTCATGGTGGCAATCTTATCCCACTTATACAAAAACTTACAAAACTGAATTATTGAATATTAAGTTAGCATGATTATCTATTTACATCTTAATAGCTGCCTATTTTTTTAAGATCTTTAGTTTTAAAGCTTTTTACAGACACATACTTTTATTAAGTGCGTGTGTTACCAAATAAACATTGAAATAAGAGTACAAACATTAAGTGCCCTTCAAACATGATATACTCGTATGTATGTATATGGTGTATTTCACTGAATGCTCTATGGGTATGTGGCATACGTAGAAGTCGTGGTAGTACAAGCACGCCAAGATAAAGCGTCCGATAAAGTCCGATTCCCGGGTATTTATTTCGGTTAAGAAGTCGACACTGGTGCGACCTCGAGATGACTACTCCTCGTCTCGTAAATTTAAGTTATATCTCCTAAAACCCAGCTATATATTTAGAATTTGTTAATTAAGTGTATCATTTTGTTAGCGTCTCGTTTAGTTGTGCCAGAATAAACGTATTTTCTTTCTTTCTTTCTTTTCTTTCTAACAGACGCTACCTTTAACAGATGAGGCTAAAAAAATTAAGCCAAAATGTCGTTGCGATATACTAGGATTTAAATCAATCAATCTATCAGCTTATCGCAGTCCAATGCTGACTTCTAGGATTTATAGGCGTGATTTCATTATTATGTGGTGCTCCATGTGGTTACTCCCGCCGTGTGTCTTTCCCTTTACTACTTACTAAGACAAGTGTGAGATTCGGAAAGTAAACTGTGTTATCGGTGACATCGGACTGTGTAATTAATGGTATCATTGCGCTATTTAGTTAAGGATATGGTGACCGTTCCGACGGCACTGCGGTGATGGAAAGCTGGGCTGTAAATGTGTCTTTTACGAGTATGTGCTATGGTGATAAGAGGTAGCGGAACGCGTACACCTTTTAAAAAATGTTATTATAAAATATATCATATTTTTAAACTTAAATTAAATTCTGCAAAACAAGTTATGGATTTGTTTTATCGGTTTGATAAAATAGTATAGGTGGTTAGTGAACTATACGATACGAGGTTTTTTATATCAATAACATTTCTATAAAAAAACACCCTAACTACGTATTTCATATAATTTTCTTTTAAAAAAAGTATGACCGACTTCAATGCGCCTCGAAATACCCAAATCGCTTCAAGTGTGCCTATAAAATTTGAAGAGTTCCCTCGATTTCTCCAGGATCCCATCATCAGATCCTGACCTGATGACCATGGGACCACTTGGGAAGTATATATTATTAATATTATTTTATACTTATACTTTTAATTATTAATTTCATTCATTAATCAAATCAATATAATTATGTAGATAATATTTTTAATTTTGTACTATATTTTAAGATTTGCAGGCCAATATGGTAGACCATAGAAGGACTTGTTATACAGCTAACACCATTGTAATGATGTAAAATTAGCTATATTCAATAAAACAAACAAATTGAAATTGAACATTTAAGGTCATTCACCGTACAGCACAGAAATAATACTTTTAATACTTTCGTTTGTAAAGTTTAAATTGTATAGCGCAAAATCAATTTTAATTGCTGTAAATCCTTAATTTCGCATTTTTATGAGAAACTGACTGGCATTGTGATAAGTCACAGAAATATGTTTTTGTAAGTTTTTCGCGACCACGATACTTACATGGGTATAGATCTATCGATTTACGCCCGGTTCCTTTGACCGGACATTTGAATTGAATTTTCAACGAAGATTTTACCATCCGTAAGCAAAACGAATCATTAGTGATTTCTCGACAAGAACGATCTTCAACTGTATTCGGTTAGTAAGTTAAATTCAGAGGTGGAGAGCCACTATACTATATCAAATAAAAATATTGAGTAAATCAGTCAATAGTATCATTCAATAGTAAATCCTAATTATACCGGAATCAACGAAGATCGACTAGAATCGAAATTATTGCAATTGATGTCTGTCGTGACAGGTGCTTTAGTTTTTGCTCTGAGACGTCTTACCAAAACTAACAAAGATCTGGAGACTAATGTTTATCAATGACCAAAAAAGTTGTGGGTGCGCTACAAGAACAATATCTTTCAACCCCAAGTAGGTTAGCATATTGCACGGTTATTTATTACTAGCCAGGCTGATCTTAGGATGGGTGACCATTCTTAACACATTGAGACCCGTCCGTGCCACGGAGAGCACGTTAAGCATCGATCCCGGTTACCATATGAACATACTAGCAGCGTCCCGCGGTTTTACCAGCGTAAGTCCCGATCCCGTGAGAATATCGGGATAAAAAGTAGCCAATGCGTTAATCCAGGTCTCCAGCTATCTACATACCAAGTTTCATCGCAATCGGTTCAGTGGTTTTTGCGTGAAAGAGTAACAAACATCCATCCATCCATCCATCCATTCATCCATCCATCCAAACTTTCACATTTATAATATTAGTGGGATTTGTGGCGTTCGTTACGGGTAGTTGGAGCCCTAAAAAAAGTCCGACAACCTGGTGTAACTACAGAACTTCGATATCGCCTAGTACTTGGATTGTGGAGGTCCGATGACAGTCGCTTCACGTAAAATATGGAAGTTCGGCCGTTTCGTATTTAGACTGAAAGCCGACCCCAACTTAGTTGGAAAAAGGCTCGGAAGATGATGTTGTTAAAATAATGTCAAATATCGCATCGCTCGACACAAAAAGGCAGTAGTTTAGAACACTATCTCTAGTACAAATATTAGCCAACGACGTCACCCTGGACCACACACAAACTACGTGACTACGTTTGTTCAAACACTCCGTAGACAAAAATAGTATATTGTGAAATGTTTAAAGATAATTATGTTTTACAAAAAATATAACCGACTTCGATCTATACCATGCTACTTAAAAGTTTCATCAGCTATTTATATATATAGCTATTGCTTCTCTTAGGGTAATTCCTTTTTTAATGCCATTAAATTTACTAAAAGTTACCCCTTGACCCTTTACTTTATAAAAGTGCTAATCAAATGATAAAATTAAAATTAAATGTACCAAATCACCATACGCAAACGCAGCTATCAGTGTCACACTTTATTTTAGGTACGGTTTGCTTAACAATGAGTGTTCAGTATCACAATACATGGAACAGTCTAGTCTGCCTTATTTTCATTTATTTTATCTTTATACTGTAATAATATATTTTAACAAAGCTTTTCGTGAGATTCGAGAGATGCTTTTCGAGATGAAAATATTTTAAAATTTTAATTTAAAATATTCTGATTTATTTTACCGAATAGGGCTCCTTAAACAAGGAGTGAATTGTACATCTATTAGAAGCGGAGCTGTAATCATAAATATAGGTAAATAAAATAACAGGATTCGACATATAGGTTCGAAGAGAACAAATTAAATATTTATAATATTATGGAATACATTACTGTCTTATGTTCTTTTCTATTATTTACTGTTGTTGTCATCTGCACTATTATTTACTTAAACTCTCACTTCAATCAAAGTCGACGTAAACTGCAGATAGACAATCATACAAACAAACAACCTAACGGATAGCGAATAATGAAAACCACTAATAATATTAGTTGCTAACTCATACCTGCGGTTTTAGTTCTAAGTTCTTTGTCTACTTTTTGTGTAGCGGTTTTCCAACACTTTTATATGCTTAACGTGATCTCTTATTAAAAAAAAATAATATTAAAATGGCTATTGCGATTTTCTGCCCGAAAATTATCATTAGAAACGTGGAATTTGGAAAGTCGACCGTCAGGCCGCAAAAGGTGCTGAAAGTGTTGACAATATTACTAGCCTTAGTTGACAGTAAGTCCATTGCTGATGTTCAGCAGACGTGTGTAAATCTATATATATATATATATATAAATTTAGATTCGAGAATGGTTTAGATTTACAATTGGACCCGGCACTGCGATATGGGTACAGGAAAAATATTTTTTACGTTCCGGCAGGACAACGTCAACGTTTACCATAGTGCTTTTGACATACATGTCAGTCGTTTGACAGTATATATATATATAATAATACAGTATATATATAGTAATATTTTTTTTTTATTAATTATACCAATTCGATTTAATATTCATAGTTAAGACAAGACAACGTCTGTCGGGTCAGTTAGTAAATACCTATATATAATAATTTTTCAAAACTAACAAGTAATTAGTATTGACGCTTCACGTACCGAGTTCTATCTAGCATAAAAAATCAAAATTGTGGTAATACCACAGATAAGATAATACTAACTGGTAATGCTGCCAGTCTTCTGGGTATGATATAAAATGACACCCTATATTTATAATTTTGTTCTCTAATCGTTTATGAAAACTGCTTTAATGTTTAGTTGATAATCGTGACATCAATTAATACTGTATATATATACTCAGGCAAGTATGTTTTGCCGTTTTCTAATAAAAGTAATGTTACATTTAAAAAAAAAGTGTATGTGTGCAATTCACACACGGCAGAAGTGAAACTTCAGAAAAACAGATGAGGATATACAAAGAATGGCCTTAATAATAAACAGTAAGCAAATCTGAAGTCCAGTTACAACTGTACACTACAACAAACAAACAACAATTCGTTTTCAATATAGGTTAAGGTTGGATTTAAATGTAAATTTGTAAAGAATAATAATAATAACTTCACACATATAAGTATAAGTGAAATTCGGAGAAAAAATGCACAAAAATTACACCACGTTGACATTGACATATAGTAGGCAGGCCCAAAGACAGAGATTATAGGAACTTTATCGTGATGCTTCCGTTTTTCCGAATTTCAAATCACAACGATTCCAAAGAACTTTCACTTCAAAAAGTCATGTAAAGAAGTTTTATGTATGAATTTTGCAAATGTAATAATGTGGTTATAAATAAATCATATTTCAAAATGTATTATTTCTATAATTCTAAAATTCTAAATTTAAACATATGTTTTTCTTACAACAATCAAACAGACAAACAATCGCGGACTTCATCAACCGGCCAACCACACAATCAGCAGACGCTTGACATCAATTACTATGAAACCATAGTGCACGATAGCGTTCTCACGAAGGGAAACCAACCACAGACCGTAACGGCTCCCCTAATATATCGCCGGAAAAATGACTGTGTGTGCGGTGGAAATGACCACAGAAATGACTGATGGATATTTGGCCATCGATGTTACGGGACTTATAGTGTTGTACTTAATTAAATTCTGTGGCATAGGCAAACATCACAACTAAAAATAACCATTGAAGTATTTTTATAGAGTGGAAACAAAGCTTTTTATTTGTTTCTAATTTAAAATATTGATTTAAAGAGTTATTTAAAAAGCAACGCGATTCAAATTAGTCATGTTAGAAGTTAGTATTAAATATTGAAAAAAAAAAATTAACATCTTTGTAATAAAGCGGAGTTTATAGTATCTTTATATTTTTTATTCTGGTAATTTCGCCTACGTTTTTTGCAGTTTTAACCCCTGGTAGCTTTAAAAGCAAATCTCGAATCATGTAATCCAAAGATTTTGCCCCCCATAGTGAGATTAACCAACCTTTCCATCTGCTTATTACTTTAGGTACATGCTGTACATGTTCTGTATCAATATTATATTGTAAGTTATTGTGATTAGTTGACCACTTCACTGACGAATTACCTTTTTTTTTTTTTCGTCTGGGAGCCCCCACGGGTCATCACCTCACCGGGGTGGCGGTGAAGTGGTATGTCGGAATCGAACCAACTAAAACCACACGCTGTTCCGACATAAGTAGATCTATTGCAAGGGACTCGGGTATACCCTAGGAAGGAAGTCCCCGAGAACCCCGGCAGACCTTGGCCGCCTGAGGAATCACCTTAAAAATTATAGTGAATTGAGAGACATATAAATAAGACCTTATTTTATTTACAGTTAACAGATGCTTCATGTTAAATTTTTACCTACTCTAAAGTCTATTTTAAGCGCTATTTCATAATTTAATTTATTGTTTCATTTTTTTTTTGTATTGCATATTGTTAAAAAAATTCATTTTGAGGCACTATTAAAATTAGAAATTATTATATTATATATTTACTATTAATAGGTAAAGACGAAACAATGCAGTGCTTTTGCCCCTCTATTTGTCATTAAATTATTATATTTGTTTAGAAGCTATTTACCAGCTTGAGAGTAAGGAATAAAAAAAATAATAATAATAATGATGATTATGGACGAATTTCGAAAAGTGAGTGAACTCTAGCAATCCCAATAATATTATAAATGTGAAAGTTTGGATGGATGGATGGATGTTTGTTACTCTTTTACACAAAAACCACTAAACCGATTGCGATTAAACTTGGTATGTAGATAGCTGGAGACCTGGATTAACGTATAGGCTACTTTTTATCCTGATATTCCCACGGGATCGGGACTTACGCGGGTGAAACCGGGGGGCGCTGCTAGTAAATATTACTACTACTAATTAAATATAACATGACTTCAAACTGTAACAGATTTAAAGATTACGTAACCACTGAATCGTCCACTCGTTAAATATTATTAGGTTAGGGACTGAAATTCTAAGTACGTATATAGTTTCGGTCTTCAGATTTTATTTATAAAAATGAGTATTCAATCAGTAATCAGTTAGTAAGTTAATAGACATGATGTAATAGGATTATTATAAAGGAACAAACAAATATACAAAACTTCATGAAAAAAAACATACAATAGAGAAATTAACTTAACAGATTTACACTAAGTATACTACACAAAAGTTTAAGTTGTCAATAAGTCCACAAATCTTGTTAAAAGCCCCATCACTGTTTCATTGTCATTCCAGTCAAAATACAACAACAAACTATCTGTTATTTGAAAACAATTACACAGCAATTACAATGTCCCGGGGTCCAGCAAAAAATATATCAATGTGCAGTAAACGTTCAACGCGTCCCAAACATTTTTTGTCACAGGACTGCCCCCGCCGTTCTTTTTTCAAAGCAGTAAATTAGCTAAAGAAAGATTTTTATGGTCCCCACCCCCGCAATAATCGACGAGCCACAGACTACAATAACTTCTTGCTACTCTACTGACTTACTGAATGTTTTGTTTCGTTTTCGTTCAACATTTTTTTTGTTTCTAAATAAGGTAAGCGTACCAGTTAGTAGTTGTCGACCGCAAATTTGTCAGACCACCTTGCAGCTAAATGAAATTTATTGCCCCAAAGCCAGGAAGAGGACGCAGAGCCGTGCCGTTGCATAATCTCCGCAATTTATGAATGCTTTTGTTGACTTTATTGCGCTTTGTCGTTTTTATATAATTACTACACTTAATTAATTTTTGATATCATTTCAGCGTTTTAGGTTTTAGATATTTATATTTTCGCATTTTTACAAAATGTTTTTATAGTTACAGTGCTCGTTGCTACGTGTAAAAATATTTGAATACTGTACTATAGGTAATGGTAAATAGGTGTAACACAAGTAATTGAAGATTTGATGTAAGACATTCTTTTATTTTAATTATGAGATAATAGATACAAAATAAATAGTGTAAGTATAGGATTTTTAGGATAGGTGTCAGCCACATAACACTCATTCATTCGTGCTTATGAAATAATAATATTGAAAGAGTATGTCTCAAACGAGTGAATAATTTTTAAAGTATTTGAAGTCTGCCCCATTTACTTGTGCAATAAATAGATGAAGTTGTAATTTATTCTTATACTTGTGCCTCGTATATGAAATGGTTTGATTAGGATTGTCGAACATCGCAATCTAATAATATAGCGATCGTATATTAGATTCAATTACCGGAACAAATTGATATCAATATATCCGGCGAATGATTTCTATCGATAAAAAAACTGAAGACTATCTCCAAAATCAATCACGCCCATGGAAAATCATTGGACTTTTATTCAGAATCTGCACGTGAGGCAAAGGCCTGTGTTCGAATTAAAGAGAGGAAATCCGGAGCACATTGTTGTATTCGACACTTACGCACTTTACCTGACCTGCAGATAAAGGACCCTAACACAGGCGGTAGCAAGCTTTTTTTACTATAATTATATGCTGCCAATCTCCGTAGGTATGTAAGAATAAAAAAGTATTTTGAATACAAAAAATATATATGCAAATGGTTTCAAACCGTCACCATATTGTATTCAACCAGTTTTTGCAAAGAAAAAAATCAGGTTTAATTTTCTCACGTTAGCATTTTTTTTTCTGGAAAGTTTCTAATGACAGTTTAATTTGAAGAACCCTTTGGGGTTTGATTTTTGTGCTTTTTTTACATAGTTGCTTTATTTGTAAAAACAAGGTCTCGTAATACGGCTGTCACAAAAAGTAATTACATTGTTATTTATATCTTTTCGTTGCCCTTTAATTTTTTGTTTGTTTTTCCATACTAATCTTACATTCGTTGATTTAACTTTGTCCTTTTAGGCAATAAAGGTTCAAATTGTTATTATGTCTATCCAAAAAAAGTAGATACATTCTCTTGTAAATATAAACAATAAATCTATGGAGACAGAACAGAAAAATTCAAAACTTTCCAAGCTCCGTGTAATTTAGTAAGATAAAATGACAAAGTACAGTAGTTTCTCCTTCAATTCGAAATCAAGGTCCATCATTCAATCAGTAAACAATTACACCTAACTGTACTCCGGAATACCGTGAGCAGTAAATCTTTTTTTGCACTTTATATTGAACACCATGACATTACAAACAAAAGACGACCGCATCTCCTTTTGTGCAACCAAAGAAATAAATTAAACTATCCTTAGGGGAGATTTTTACCGTTACTTCTAATCTGCATAAAAAAACTAGTAAAAAACACAGATATGGTTGTGGGAACAGTCTTAAAAAAGTATGGGGCAGGAAACGATGTAAGTGTAAATATGAGAGGTGACATACAAGAAAGTTTATAGACGGATATTTATGTGAAAGATTTATTAACCTGGGGCCAAAATTAAGAAAAGATGTTCCTATACTGTATCTGTTCACAAGGCGGACCATAACTGGCAGTCTTGATGTTTTTAGAACGTTAGGTAGGTACCCGCGTGTGTCACTGGATCTAATCTAATTAAATCTATATTTTTAAACAAAGGTAATAAAGTGATACGTTGTAAAATAAGGATCTAAATAATTTGTTGAAAATCTTTATGACTTTACTATATCTGTACGAACAAGAATATGTTAAAGTTTTACAATTTAAAAAACCTCTATATTACAAATGTGGCGATATCAATTTTCTATTATAATATAATCGAAAATCAATCATCATGATGACCAACCCAAAAATTTGTATGGTTCAAATTAGTTCTGTTGAAAAAAGTACTAATTTAATATATCTAACGGCCACTAAATGAAATAAAAAATGGGCCGGAAGCGACGTACTGTTTGCTTCCGTTTAAAAAAGTTCAAAACACAAATCTCGATGAGAGAAATTTTATAGAAAACCGTCGAATCAAACTAAAACCATGGCCAGTGTTATTCAAAAAGACAACTAAAATTTCAATGCGATATACTAAATGTATAAAAATGCGATTATTTTTTATTTAATAGGCAATATTTTGTATATTTAATAGAGATGCGCCGAATAGTGGTTTCACCGAATAACCGAATACCGAATATTATCCGGTTTAACTTTTAACGAACCGGATATTCGGCCAAATTATTCGGTTTACCATTACATTGTTCTGCTGCGTATAAATGTTGATTTAAAGTTTAAAAATAAATATTGTTTTGAGGTTTAAATTAAATGTTGATTTAAGGTTTAAAATAAATGTTGACCATACTAACTATAGGTTAAGAAATAAATATATTTTCTTTGACTTATAATATAACATAAATCTTACATAAGAAGTCTTGTCTTTTAGTCCTACACCTTGGCTACATGAGCCAAGAAAATAGAAAAAGCTTGAACCGAATATATTCGGCAACAAAACCGAATAATTCGGCCGAATACAAATAGTGGAAAAGATGCCGAATACGCCGAATACCGAATATGAAACGAATATTCGGCGCATCTCTAATATTTAATAATATTAGTTTGTGTGTTTTAGCAAGTACATAGATATCTTTTCCACGTATAAAAATAACATTATCCATAGTACACGTACCAGTAGGTGCATTATTAAGAGCTTTGTTAGCATTCTCTTAAAAGATTACAATACAATACAATATAATTTATTTTACATCACAAAACAATTTACAATATTACAAAAAAATAAAAACAAGTCATGGTACAAACGGCAGTCTTATCGCTAGTTGCGATTTCTTGCAGACAACCTTTAGATGGACAGATGCAATAGATTTGTTTATAGGGCAGATAATAGGTGCACGAGGTCAGTTGAGAAAATTATTGAAATTATATGAATCTAAGAGGAAGAATACACAATAATTAAATATAAGTACTTATACCTTATATAGAAACTTGTTAACATATCTAGAGTCAAACACAAATACCTACATAAATACAGACATAATATTGGTATATATATCTATTATATGTATGTACGTGTGTATATTATATATACGTACATACATATAATAAATACATATATGTATGTATATAAATACAATAGATTACTTTACCTTTATCAATTGTTGACATTCTTAATATAGTTTGTTTCTAAATTTATTATTTTTTTATTGATTAATATCAGTTTATTCGAGGATAATGTAATACAGACATGTTATATTATAGAGGCATGGCAATTGGCGGTGATCTCACAAACATGTATTCCGTGAAAGAAAATCATGAATTCATTGAGAAGATGAAAAGATTTAATAAAACACAGCTTACAATTGGTGCCTACATACATTGGCAACACAAGTGATACCACTGAGGCATCACTTGTGAGTGGCAATCAAAGGGAATATATATTAGAAAATAAGGTGACCCTAAAAACCTGAAAAAAATAATATAACTACGGCAGTGACTGGCCTGTTGGTCTAGTGGTTAGTGACCCTGACTGCTATGCCATAGGTCGTGAGTTCGATTCCCACCCGAATCTGTGTGTTCTTTGTGTCCGTTGTTTGTATGTTTGTAAAGTCCCCTGCGACACAGGAGTAATTCCTAATGCGGGAGATATCTTTAAAAAAAAACGAAAAATAGTACTTGTATCTAGGTTTTAATACGGTAGTTGATTTTCAAGTCAAATCGGCGTTTATAAACATACATTCCGTATAAACTCAAATGAAACTAAGTTTTATGACGTCATACTTTACTGTTAGGGAACAGTATATTCTGCAGAAATTTATATAAAACTAGCAGTGCCCCACGGTTTCACCCGCGTAAGTCTCGATCCCGTGGGAATATCGGAATAAAGAGTAGCCTATGTGTTAATCCAGGTCTCCAGCTATCTACATACCAAGTTTCATCGCAATCGGTTTAGTAGTTTTAGCGTGCAAGAGTAACAAACATCCATCCATCCATCCATCCATCCATCTAAACTTTCACATTTATAATATTAGTGGGAAGTGGGATTAAGTTTTGAGACATCATACTTTACTATTCTCAAATCTTTTACTTTTAGTATTTGTTTGTATAATTAATAAAAAGAAAAATTACAATGAATCATTATTTTAAGGTATTTTGTTAATTGCCACTTTTATTAAATAGTAATTAAGTAACTCTGTTAGATACCTTACTTTAACTATGGGAAACTACTCTGTGAGTCACTCTTGAGATAAAAATCTGTGCTTTTAGTATGATTAAAGAAACTGGCAATGAAATAAAAAGTTTGACTACCTCTGTTCAAATCAGACTCATAAGCAGCAAACACGCTCCCCACGATTTTTTTTTAACATCCTGAGAGTGCCGCGGTGTTTATAAAAACATATGCGCATTTTTTAAGGGACTATCTTTGGCAGAACCAAGGTGCGTTATATTGCATTGTGCAAGGGACATCTTCGAGAGTTTTTGATAATTGTGTAAGTGCATTTTTTATGTGCGAGCCAGTTTTTTAAGTTTTCTCACGCAGCCCTATTGAGGGACAGATCTGTGGGTAGATACATCCGCGATCGCCTTTGTTGATTTCACGTATGAAAGCAATTGATTTGGTTATGTTAAATTTTAGCAGCTATCCTGTTTATTTCGGCAACATTTGAAATTAAACGACTGAAAGAACGAAGTGAATTCATTTTACACTTACAACATGTTTATGTAATATATTTGTTTTGCAAAAGAATTCACTAGGAATGACTATGACTTCTATTCAATGATTCTTTCTAACGTATTTGGTGGGATCCTGCATTCGAAAAGCATTACTCGCAGGACTTTTATAAATATTTTCAATACAATAAAATATATATAAATTTTATTTAGATAGATTCTATTAATAAACCATTTATATTTAAATTTTTTTGTACGTTCTATACTATATATATCTAATATATCATATAATGATATTACATATATACATTTCTTTTTTTTAAGACTTAGGTCTACATGCAATTTTTCTCAGATGTGTGTCATCTATATATGTCACAGATCTATATATCTACATATTTATAGTGTCTATTTTACCCCCACATTCACGACACATTTTAAATAATAAAAGTGACAAACTTACCCCAATAAAAAACAAATACAGCCGTTGTTTAAAAAATCACAGCCATAATAGTCACTCATTTTCATCAGTTTACAAATGCATAATAATTTTAATAGCATCCCGCATATTCATTACGTTATAAAAACGGTAATTTAATATAAACTAGATGACAAAAATACGGCCAATGTGTATAAAAAGTGGCTGAAAAACAAGTAAGGGTGAGCTACTGTGAATAAAATAAAAAAATTAGAAGGGGTGTGTAAAACAATAGAAGAAAAAACCAAGGTCTGTTATCGTAAGCTAACTGGGCTTTGGGACAAGCGGTTAATTTTGTTTTAAAGCAGATTTATGGCTTTTACATTGTTATTTCATATAATAATACGCTGTTAATCGGGTTTATGACATTATATTTTTTTGTTTTGTTCGTGATATACGAGTATTTTAGTGAACATATTTTCACAGAGTCAGAGTTTAAGGCGATTCAGGTATGTTGGTATTGTTTAATAGAAATCTTTATTAGGCATAAAAAATTATTTAAGATAGTACTTAACTAATTTGGCAAACCAGAACAAACCAATTCTGTCTGACAGTAAGCGGTTACCAATGCCTATAAACACATGCAGCACCTTTGGTATCACCGTTACAAAACCATGTAATTTTGAGGATCGTGCGTCTCCGCGGTCTAGTGCAGGGTGGCTAAAATACAATATGTAGTAGAAGTCACAATCATAAGGTCTTATATGCAATAAATCGAAAATAAATCCTTATTAAATCGCAAGTATTTCTATTTTTTATCACAATTATATGCAGGGCATCATTGGATCTTCTATAATTCAATAATTCCTAAACTACGTAACCACGAAAGTACTTTACCGCATCAAGCTAAAATAACCTTGTCTTGTGACGCTTACATCTGTGCAGGTTCTCCTTCTAGGACATGGAAAAAAAATAATCTATTAACACATTTTCGTTTTGAGGAACCCGTGCTGCTTCACTGTTTAGGTTACATTAGACCATCAATCACTGTCATTAGCTAGAAAATTGCCTAATGTTTCGCTGAAATACATTGCAATTGAATAAATAAACAGTCATACTACAGTACTAGTTTTACATTCGTTACACTTTCACACACTAATTGGTTCATCGAAAGTTTCTAACCACCAAATGTCCCGCAAAGAGCCCATCTTAAACAGCTAAACACAACATCTCTAGGGCGCGGAGCGTACGCAACATTATCGATATCATTTCGTTTCGTCACAACACTGAG
This sequence comes from Euplagia quadripunctaria, assembly GCA_963859945.1. Taxonomy (NCBI): domain Eukaryota; kingdom Metazoa; phylum Arthropoda; class Insecta; order Lepidoptera; family Erebidae; genus Euplagia; species Euplagia quadripunctaria. The sequence continues at coordinate 7,235,442 of OY982573.1, forward strand.
AATGACACGATCTTTAGTTGAACAACAATCAGATGAACAATGTAGCATCCCTTTCACTTTCAACGATCCAAGTGTCGATTGACTTGTTTAGCTATATCAAAATATTCTTATTGTTTTTGTTGGCACACACCTCAAAGATATGAAAGGTTCTTAAGAGCTCGTAGTATCGATATTGTAACGCGTAGTTCGTCGTAGATAGTTTTTAAATAGCCTCGGCTTCGCGGTTTTGCTTGAGTCACTTTTGCCTATGGATGTTCACAATCCTAATAGTAAGTATTACTTACTCTTACGCTAAGAGGGATATATATGTACTTACAGTTTTCTAATAAGAGCGGTCGAAATAATTAAAATGTATCAAAATTAGTGCCCAATTCACTCAACATACCATGCTCTGCGTAAAATTTGACCATCCTTCAGAGTCTACAATTATGCGCAACCGAGTGGTGGCAAATATCATCAAGTCTAGGTCATTTCAAAACGAACAATTATTCGTTCAATTCATATCAAAGTTCGAGCGCTTTTACTGAAAAACCCTGTACTCCTAAGGTGCCTTAAAGCTATTGACATCCTTAAAATGCTTATCAATAACATTGTCAAATGTATTCCTCATTTTATTTATATATCTAGTACTAAGGTATAAAAACATACAACCCATCAGATGAAACGCGGTCAGCGAATTTGTTTGTTCGTTTTAGCGATGCCAAGTTTATATCAAACAGAGTTTTTTTTAAGGCTTCTGAAATAATCTGATGTCTACGGCAGGTAGGTATGTAATCATGTAGCCCCCCCTCCTGACCGTTGCTACTTATCTCCCTCTACATCTAAGTACCTATAAATTTTATATTTAAAAGCATCATGCCTTAGCTCCGACATATTTCTAAAAGAGTTCGTTTTTGTAAACTAATGAATAACTTATTGCAATAATCTACGTGATTAAATAAAAAGCAAACAGTACGGAGGTTGATGTAATTGCAGTTTCAAGTACATGATTGACTCAACCATGTTTCCGATTTGATCGAAGACGTGGGCTGCCCTTCGACACAAGAAAACCATTTAGGCGATGAGACATCGATAGTGTTGGCCTAAACCTTAGTTGGGTGCTAATATCATTCAACCTACTATGGATTTTGTAACCATCTGTTGATTTGCTTGGACCGGTGACTCATATAAACTCATATAATAACGGTTTTGATTTCTTGTGGAGTTAACTTTGCTTAACTCCATATGAAATTCAAAGGTTTGTATGGAGCAAGTTTGCAAGTAGCGCATGTGGCCGAAAAGAAAGGTCTATCATTATCAGAGCAGAGCAGCAAGTTCTCATAAACATGGAAGACCATAAGAGCCGAGGAAAAGAGCGTACTCCTATCTCAAAGGCCGGCAACGCACTTGTGACTCTTGAGTTGCAGGTGTCTATGGGCGACGGTAGTCACTTACCATCAGGTGACCCGTATGCTCGTTTGCCCCCTATAATATAAAAAAAAACATGAACGGATTGTATAAAAGATGACATTCGAAAAACGGGTTTGACGAAAAAAACGAAGAAGAAAAAATGTAATACAGACATGTTATTTTTATACAGGCTTGATAATAGGCGGTCTTGTCACTCACGGTGTTTTCTTACAGACAACCTTTATGTGGATATTTACAAAAATTAGTTCCGGGTAGTCTGTTATAGGGTTAAGAATGTACGTTTTAAAAAAAAATACTGTATTTACATAACCCATACAATTATTTGATAATACATGTTACTAACATAAATATATATATTAACATGATATACAAGCATACATATAAATACACTTAACAGTACCTAATAAAATAAAACAAAGTAAATCAACATTTTTAAAATGACAAGTCATCACTTTATTTTTAAATATATTGCGAATTGGGGGCAAACGAGCAGACGGGTCCCCTGATGGTAAATGACTACCGCCGCCCATGGGCACCTGCAACTCAAGAGTCACAAGTGCGTTGCCAGCCTTTAAGGGGACAGAATATTACATAAAAATATGTAATTATACATAAAACATTATATGTATAACATTATGTTTACATATTTCTGTCAGAGGTACATAACATTAAGTGTCAAAACGTAAATATTGCAGTAGATACAAAAATACGCAGCGTAAAACTTTAATGCAACATTGCTCAGGACATGATATAAACTGTGTTATTTATTATTTTTAAAGCTATTTACGGGAATTAATATGATTTTTTGGTAAAACTTTTGCAATCATGATTTTATGCACTTGAGGTTGTATACTGCGAATGAAAGCTGCGAATGAAAGTTAATCATAACTTTGTAATATAAGCATTATGATAACATACTACTTTATACCTTTCAATTTGTAGTTAATGTTTAAAAATCATATTCTGTACAAAGACAGCAAGGAACAAAGGATAAAAAGCAAAGAAAACATTAGAATTTCTAAAAAGTGGTAATTTTATTACTTAGCATCGACCCACAATGGGCGCTATTTAACAAACAAATCAATAACTCATATAAATGAAAAAAAATATTAAAATTTTTAATCAAAGGCCTCTGGGAGGTCTGGGACATCGGCATATGGAAGATTTTTATAATACCCATGAAACATCGAAGGAATCCATACGAAATATTTTTGTAGATCAGCACATTTCATCTTTGAAATGGGTTTTCGGGTCGTACGAGCTGGTTTTTTTTTATAGTATAGGGGGTAAACGAGCAGACGGGTCACCTAATGGTAAATGACTACCGCCACCCATGGGCACCTGCAACTCAAGAGTCACAAGTGCGTTGCCGCCCTTTAAGGTGGGAGTAGGGGAAAGGGGGGAGAGAAGGGCAGAGCGGGAAGTGCGGAGAAGGAGAAGAGAGGGAAAGGGAATAGGGGAGAGGGAAGGGTTAGGGCCTCCGATAACCTCACTCACGCGGTGAAAAGCAATGCAATCATTGCTTCACTGCCGGTTTTCTGTGACTCAATTCAATGTAAATAAGAACAAAATGTAATAGTAATTTTAAAACGATTTTATTGGTGTAAAAAAACAGATTTGAAAAAAAATGGATTTAATATTGTATACCTCTAAGGTACAGATTTGTCTAAGTTGTTATGCTGGTGATGAAAAAGGTAGGATTATCTCATAGGTTTTTAAAGACTAAAAACCTTCGTTTGGCGGACGTAGTAAACGTTTAGCCTAATCTCTCTCATACTGAAAGGGTGCTCGTGACAGCAGAGAGGTGATGATGAGCATAACCAAAGCTCATCAACAAGTTTAATGTTCGCACTTCACAATTAAGCCTTTTCATCCGATACCCCTATCACGTCAAATATAAATCTTGTCTCTAACGCCTGCACACGTTTAAGCAGATGCAAACACTAACGGACCTTACCAAGACATAAATTATTTAAATTTGACTTGTAATACTGCACGTATGACACAGGATATGCATTAAAGGGTTGAAAAAATCCTGGGGTGAGATTTTTTATTCAAAATGAGGGGTCACAGTCATGACTTGTTTGGCCAGCGTTAGTTACGGTATTGATGTAACGAACTATTGAATATTTAAATTCGCACGATGATTATGTATTTTGTGACAGTCATTTTGAATGTTCGAGTGTACAGTTTCAAAGTATTGGTGCGTAGAGAACACACAAAGAGACCTGAGAAAATTCGTTGGATTGGACACAACTAGCACAAGTAATAACATTTAATATTTTTCTGAATAATCTACATCGATCCATCCAGAGCGTTGTTCCGATGTTGGTGTTTATGAACGTATTCAATCGTGAGGTCCTGGGTTCAACTGCTAAGTCATGCAAAATGTAATTGAGTTAACCTATTACGAAATTCTTAATAGCACCACAGAGTCTAAAAACATATTACGGGAAAAAATCATAGTCAAACTTAGTGATGTTAAGATTTTTAACAGTATTATAATGACGCCGTTTCAATTCATGACACTATACTATCTTATCTTCAACTCCACAAATCACATCCTATTTTTGTTCGGACCTTTTCAACGACTTATCAAATTCAATTTAAAAATTCGCACCCTTTGGAAATGCCCCGATATACCGACTCCTTTCGAAGGTTCGCGGTCCATTTTTTATCTGCAATCCGCTCACTTTATCTATAGAACATGACATAGACAAAAATTCGGCGACCAGGTGTTGGTAACAAAAAAATAGATAAAAAAAATTGCAGTAGACTCTGTTGAAGGTTGAGTTAATCCTTTGGGGTAGTTCATGGCTATTCTGTAGACATGTGTAACGCATGGACTGGCCTATTGTTGGATCAGGAAGACGTTTTTTAAGAGGAGCCCAATCAAACATATTTTGATAAAAAGTTCAAAGCCTTGAGCAATTTTGTGTCAGCTGTCTGCTTATTTCAGATTGGTTTTAATAAAAAAATGTTACTTAATTTTATTTTTCTTATTAAATGTAATGTATAAAAATGAAAATATTCCCGTACAGACAATAGAACAACTACAAAAGTAGTTTATTTTTAGTGCTGTTGATTAAAGTCGTTTTACCAATAATAAGATAGGCACTGTTTAGTTAGAGTCACCGAAATTTAAACTGAAATTGAAAGACTTTAGTTATTAACAATAAATAAAATTTTAAAAATCTCAATTTTTTTTATAAATTGTTGCGTAGACATAGCATTTACCGTGGCAATAACTAAACACCGTTGTCAATGTGCGCGACGTTAAAACAAAAACAATGGGTTCGCTCACAGTCCGCAGCACACGTGTTCGCGTTTAGCATTATCGATTGTCCTCATATTGTCCTCTTTCACTGACATGCGGGTAGTCGTAAATGAGTTATCGCCGTGACGTCATGGGACAATGCGTTTTTGTTTTAGTCGTTCGCTGAGAGGCGGGGGCCGCGGACGTAATTGCTCATTCCGTTATGATATTACAGTTGCCAGTCAGAACATTTTCAAGTTAGCTTCCAAAACGTTCTGTCTAATATAATTCTAATGTCATCATAATGAATTGTTTAAACATTTCATATAATCATAAATTTACTAATTCCTTTCTTTAACAGATAATTAATTGGCTGTGTTCAATATTTAGCTATAGTGGTAATTAGTGTAATTTTAAATTTAAGGGACAACAAAAAGTAAACTTACAGTTACCGGTGCACGCTGCCTACAATTAGAAACTCTCATTTTACTATATAACCATAACATAAACCTAACTCACAGAACATTACAGCATCAAATTATCAGCTCGATATCAGAAAACATTTCAGGTTAATCACAAATCTGTGCACTATACAGATGCGCAAAATATCAATTTCCCACATGAATACACGAGAGAGAATCTTTTTATCAACAAGACACGCAGCAGATGTGCAAAATGATAAAAGAAATATTAAAAAAGAACCATGAGAACTATCCTAAGCTTCACCTATGACCCGGGGCTATCCTTGGACCGTTAAAAAAATAAATTACTCGGCCAAAGAAAAGAGGCCATTGTTTGGTTTAAAAAACTTGAGGGTACGGTTACTTGCGATTTGAATAAGTAAAAAAATGAGGGGTGACGCACAAAAACTGTACCCCACAGTAATTTTTTTAAGATGAGGACAGCGGACGAAATAACATGCATAGTTACTATTTGCAAATTATTTTAGGCCAGGGTTCTCACGGTATAACATCTGCAATTTATAATTATTTTACCTGTTGATTTTTACATTTTTAAATGTTATAAATATGATCTATCGAATATATCTTCAACAAAAAACATCGAATCATCTGAACTGAAATCATTAGCTGCACTAATTGTATATTTATGGACCATCATTATATACGCGGCATACATAATGGTGTCGATTCTATTGTCAGACTCACTAAACTAAAACCTAACTTAATTTCTTCATATGAAATTAACTTTGTCTTCTTCGCAACAAGGTATATTTGTTACTGGCATCTATTTCTCAGCGCCAATAAATTTCATTAAAACCTGTCAACGTATACTCAACTTCATTTCCACGCAGCGAGAGTCCCCATTTATTCAAATGCCGTATAATTGCCGTATAAAAACTTGTTCAAAACGAACTAAGATGACGTTATTTTAATCGACACCTACGAAGACGCTTACTAAAAACACAGAGCAAAAGAGATGGCATTCAACGGATAGCAGCTCCCGCTACGTGGTATTAAAGTTTATTTAAGCGTGTCAGACTTTAGTCGACAAATAAATTGCTTATTTCGAAAGCGACGTATGTTACCTACTTGTTTATATTTGAAATAAGACCTAGTTTCGAAGGATACAAGGTTTACATCTTGTATGAAGAAAATTTAGTCAATTATAGTTAAGAGAGAAATACAAGAGAATTGACACCAATATTTAGCATTTGAAATATACAGTTTGCCTCATGAAGAGGTTACTTTAATAGTTTTGGAATGAGTTGTCATACTTTTTAACAAACCATTTTCAAAAAATCTAATGTAAGTTTCTTTCTGCTCTATTCGTTGAGAGTACCATTGGATGTTCCATTAGTTCTCTCAATTGTAATTTGTAATAACAAATCGTTATATTTTTTTATTCAACCTCACTCATGGTACGTACTTTGACCGCGTGATAATAACCAGAAAATCATATTTATATTTGGCCGGTCAGGTTGTTGACATGTTTGATGTGTGTATAATACTTGTTGTAGCTGTATGTGTGACATCTTATTCAGTTGTATTAAAAGGTTTATGCAAAAGTATCAAGGCAGCAAGTCCTCGATACCGCATGCTTAGTATCTCCACACTACAACAGGTATACCTATGCGATACTGTCTTTTATATTCCATATTTGATTCTGTATTTAAAATAAGAAACGCATGATGTGTCTTTGAGACACCCGGTCGGAACGACGGCGACGTTCCTTTCGCCACATATTTTGATGGATTGAATAAACTGTATCAAAATATAGTAAATTTATAAAATTACGCCATATGTGAAAATTGCTCTCACTAATAATTAGCATACAAGATATTACAGGAGTATCGCGCAGAATCAAATAGAGTGCGTAAAGATAAAATAAATCAACTCACGGTCAGCATTTATCGTTGCGCTAACACTTTTTTTTGGCTAGCCGTGTTTTATGTGTAGCCGGCTAGTGTAACGTGCGATAAGGAACTTCGACCCTTTAATTATTTTACATAAATATTACATCGATTGATAATAAATATCACAACTACGGACTTAGATGCCCAACAAACAATGAAAAAATAGAATACTTATTATTATTATTATTATATTATAGAACAATTAAAAAATAGAATACTTAGATGCCCAACAAACAATTAAAAAATAGAATTACTCAATTTCGAGGTAAAAGCGCAAAAGAGAAAAGGATTAAAAATATGCTTAAAAAAGATATTATGTCATACAAACGACCAAAGCATTTCGTTCAAACATCCCATGTTTGGCCAAAGTTGCATGCGGGTTTGTTGTATTTATATGCACGAAGCGTAAGGACGCAACAAGATAACATTTAACTGTTAGCTAGAGGTCACTTAGATTTACCTCATCGTTGATCAATTCTTGTTAAACCCGCATGTTTCGTACTTTGTTTCTGGAAAACATTGAGGAAACAACAACATGCATAGTTATGCGTCTATTTGCGGCTTTTTTTTATGGTTATTTAAGGCTGTTGCTTGGCCGTATGCTGGATATTTAATAATCGATAGTAATAGAGTAGGCTTATTAATTCACCATCAATCTTTATGCCTGACTACTAGCATAAATATATATCATTAGGCCCGCTGTTTCACTAGCGTCGAATGTATGGTTACCACTCCACTCATGAAGTTGTTCTTAAAAAATATCTGGGACATATTTCATTTTAAACGAGCTATTCTTGTAAATATATAAATATATTTAGAAACGGCTCCAACAATTTTAATCAAATTTTGTATTTGGATAATTTCCTTTTTTAAGTATAACCATAAATATATTACGTCTTTTGGTTCTGAAAAAAAATGCACTACGTTATAAAATGGCGAGCGAAGCTAAACACCGGTGGCCGTGGTACTTGTATTGTACTTGTGTATATGGAAATACGAGTGTAAACTTCTCCATGAAACAAAACATTTGAATATTTGCCAAATTTCGTGGTTATCCTTCCAACGACGTCAGAATTGTAAATTTAAAGTAAAATGTTCACATGTATAAATAAAATATGTATAGGTACATCAAGAATGTTATGGATATACAATTTCGGATCTAAGTATGAATCCGTATCCATATATCCGTATACATGAATGATATTACGATACGGTTCCAGATATAAAATTATTTCAGATTATCGGATGGTTTCGGATTATATTAGTTAAGTAAATTAGACTTTTAAAGAATTGTTTTAGGAAAATACAAATATGAAACGATTTGGATTTATTTTTAGTAATAATTTGGTACTACAATTACATAATAAAATAATTAATTAACGATTAGCTTAATAAGTGATTGATTACTATAGCTACTCATTGCAATGCAATAACGAAATTATAATATATAAAACAACATACATAATTACATACAACCATTACAACACGTCTTATTTAGACTCCGCCCCTATCCGGAATTATTTAAAACTTTTATATCAGATTCGGTTACGGTTTCAGATACATTGTAATTTCGGATATATATCCGAAAATGTTGGTTACGGTTACCCATACAATCCCTGGTATACATGTATAATATTTAATTTATATACCAAAACCTATTTTTGTATGGGTATATAGAGAAATCGTCTCAAAACAATATGTATCTCAAACTAAAGGTAGGAATTACCCGACGAAGTAATTTAATACACCATATTCAGTGTAAGAGTAATCTACACATTAATTAATGTCAATTAGGCAGATAAAAGCTAACTCGTTATTAATGCTTAAGATTAGATATCGGTCAGAAGTAAGGACAACAATTATAACTTTAGCCAAATATGGAACACACTAACAATCCAACCACAGACAGCTTTAAAGGATCAAATCATTCCTACATTTAGGTGAAATTTTATTATCATCATTGACAGTGAGATTATTATATTATTAAAAAATATAAGGAAATTTAGGTAGAAAAGATTTCTGGTCGCTGGAGCCTCTTGCTTGCTAAACCTAAAATTAACAACAACAATAAAAATACTGTTGATCAGTATAAAACAGACGCCCTTTGGAAGATGTAAGAAAACTAAGCCAAAATAATTACCAACCCTGTAAAATGTAAGGTGAGTTTTATGATCTTCTTTTCATGTTTATTTAAAACCGTGTGGTTTTAAATTTAAAACTGACTGTGTAGTCAGTTGATATTATTCTATTAAAACTTGGTCAACTAAAACAATATTATAATCTTCACTATTTTACTAAATTCTCTTTAGAAGTAAGTAGTATTTAAATATTATTTTTTAATAAAACACCATTCTCAGCGTTGAATAGAAAAATTCTTGTCATACGATCTCGCGGTATTCAAGTTACCATTGTTGTTAAAAAAAACAGAAGTTTTTGAATATTGAACGCAATGCGCACACGCAGATGTGTTGTCCACTTTTTATGCGTTTTATTGAATTGATCGAGTACCGTTATTTATGATTTTTTGTATGATAGATCAAGTTGTTGACAGATGTATTAGTGTAGTTTGTCTGTTGTAACTGATGAGCCTTTTGTAATTATATTGCAAAAATAAATATTTTAGAGGATCAAAGAAGCTGAATAAATCATTCCTTCACGTATTTTCCGTATTACATTGTGCAGTGGTGTACCTTCATAGTCCAAACAAAAAATGTACTAAAATTTGCTTTGTTATCTAAAAAATATATTTCAAGCTATTTTTGAAGTACTTTCTTCACTAACTTTTAAACTTTCGCGTTGCATGATATAATTATGTATTTATACGGGAATTAACGCGATCACGAAAAGGTATTACATACCTCTGAATTGCTGACATTTCGACGAGGTTGCACTGGCCGTGGTCACAGGCGGACTGGTCAGCCTGTGACCACGGCCATTCTTTCATATGAGATGGGTACTTAACAAATTTATAATAAGAAGAATAATCCTAAAACAAATAACTAGCCAAAAAAATACAACACTACACGCAAACCTGATGGCAACCGGTTGCCGTAGATTTTAAATGTTTGCCGTACCTGGGGCGTCACGCACATATTGCCAAAAATTATAGAAAATAATAAAATTATGCCTACTATTATCTCCTATATTAATTAATTCTGATTCCCATCAATTCTGAGCTATTTAGCACATTCCTGCTTGAATCAAATTCTCACGCAGTTACAATAACTCTTACAATATTTCCTTGACTAATATTATTATAATTCAACATTTAATCAATCATGATCACTTAAATAATTAAGCTTATTTAAATGCAAATGAAACGAAACATTTCAATAACCCTGAATAATCAAAACTGTCTGAGTTTGCCCAAGCACATCACTGAGTCATACTTTGATCTATCAAAATTTAATAGATGTGTTGCAAACGTCAGTGGGCGGACGGACGCGAATTTATTTATTGGCAACATCTATGCTTCTTTGTTATAATGAATGGACTATTGCAGATGGAGGATGCCTAATTGGAAGTTTATGGGTCTATGGTTTAATCTAAGGTTTACGTCTTGTTAGAATTGTTTATTGGTGTTGATTTGTGTATTGACTTTTGTTTGGTGTTAATCGGAGTTTAAAATTAAAAAAGAAATTAATGTACAATTTTTAGGTTTCATCTAAATTGGTTCCCTTGTATCTGGGTTTACCTTATAGTAACATGGTAACTGGATATTTGCATTTTTTGCTCACAATAAATAAGTAAGGTCATCAGAGCTACGAGCTACGAGTTTTTAAGAAGAGGTGGGGTTGACATATCTGTTAGTGTCAGAGGTGACATACGCACGGATGCATATCACTGAAGAGGTAGGCAGAGGTGGCTGCATCCACATTTCGTTAGTGACCACCAACACTTCTTCTCTTGGTCCTTTTGGGATCCAGCCTATTATAGTTACCTACGTTTCCAAAGTAAGTGGATTCTTATGCTAAGGACTAACGAGGCACCAATGAGTAAAGGGATCAACAAGGAGATTCTGTATCTTAAAGGTTCAAAAGGATCTTACAAATGCCCATTTCCTAGAACTTGGAGTAAATAGACAGGGGAATGGAATAATTTTGTAAGGGATGTGCCGAATCAACATTTTTTATAAGGAGAGAAGTTGTATTGGAAGAAAAAACTAGAAAAATATAGGTTAAGTTCTCTTTTTTCCATCTTGACTTTCGACTACAATTAGTTTCTTTATAACCTAATCATTTTGCCTAGTTATAAGTATTATCATTTTACATATACTCGTAACTACATAAAAAAGATCGCAACTATCTTTTTTGTGAGCATAGAAATTACTTTTACATGCTTTATTTTAAACATTATGATAATATACAATGACTAATTCATTAGGAACATTTTACAAATCATCTATTGCGTCTTAATAACGCCTCAACTTTCATACTTCATGCAAATTTGCAGGTCTGACAATGAGCCCATTTGTACATTTTAACAACCCCAGTGAACACTCAAGTACCCAATGCCGCGTACCTTATTTTTAACGCAATAAGTTTTAAATTCATTTGGCAATTCGTTTTATTAGTAGAATTTGTTACTTTGCTAGATATATTCATATTAAAATGTAGATGCGAGGAACGGACAGACAGAGTAAGAACAATAAGGGGCGTGGGACGTATTAACTCATTACAGTTCACATAGATGGACGCCTTGACCGATATCCATGAGGTACAACCAATGTATCGAAGGTTGGAAATAGTAATGTGTAATTGTGCAGTGTAAGGTGTTGTAATCAGTTGTAATTGATAGTATCAAGAGGATGCACACTTGTGTAATATTAATATCTCAGGGTTTTCACTTGTTGCAAAGTTCATACTTCCTCGTTGGAAGTATGAACTTTGCAACAAGTTAAAGCCCTACAAATAAATGCTTTTTTAAACGAATGCACGGAGAGCACTTTTGTTTAAATAGACAATATAGACATCTTACCAATTGCCACTGTCTCTAATGTTGTTAGTTCGAATCCCATATGAGACAATTATAATGTGAACAGGTTTATTTTACGAATTTAAATGAACTTTTTGCTCATTCATTGTGTTTCTCAAATCTTTAGTTACTCAAGGGTTCCCTGGTGTCAAAGCGGTATTTATAAGACTAAGTAATAAAAAAATATATATAAGTCCAAAGGAAACGAGGTGGCATTGTTCTGATCTTCAACACCAGTGAGATTTTTAGGTAAAAACCAACCAAGTTTTGTTTAAGTCAGTGATTTTTGTAGCCTTCATTTTAAATTATTATCATTATAACATTAAAATCAGATTCTAGTAACTATACTTAATACTTTGTGACATTTTTAAAATATAAATATTGTAAAACAATAAACGTTTAACACCGAGGAAACCCTACACTCCAAACAATTGCCAATCCTAAATTGATTCTTTTTTAAGTAAATTTTCAAGATTAAAAAGGTCAAATACTGATAAGACAATTTCTTCACCATGTTGTTAATATTTTGTGGAGCTTATCTTCATTTCTAGAAATTCGCAGTTACAGTACCATAAGCAAAACCGCTTACCATTATTCGTTTATTCATTTGCTTGTTTGTCGGAACAGATGGATCACCACCGGTCACAGCAATGGACATCAAATTCTATGCGATATTTAATTAGAAGTACCAATGACTTGTGAAAAGGAAAGTGGTTAAACTCCTCTGACATTCTTTTTACATTATAAGTAAATGTGTGTTAGTGAGAATGTGTAGGTACTTAGGTATGAGTGTGTGTGTTCCTATAGCAATTTTAGAATCTTAATCCTCAACAATTTATTCTACTACTGCACTGACTAACTCTCAGTTAGGTAAGGAGTGCACTTGAGTGCGATGTATGACACTATTACAGGTTGTCGTCACTCGACACGTTCCGACGGGACATCCTGATAATACCGCGTGCCCGCGTCCATATTACACTGCAGGACAAAATATGGTATACACTATGCCAAAATTAAATAATTAATTGAGGAGCCTGTAGTTGAAATTGTGCTTAATGGAAAAAAATGGTCAAAAGAATTAACCAAGTCCTCGTGATTCTAATTAGATATTTTGACAATAGAGAGACATAATTATAGGATTCTAGTTTGAATTGCTTTTCTAACCTAGCACTGTAATTACTTACTGACATTCCAATAAGTATAATTATGTATTTAAACGGGAATTAGTGCTACCACGAAAAGGTATTACATACCTCTAAATTGCCTGACAAAAAAAAATAGTATTCCAATAAGTCTTAAAATGTTCTTTTCCTTAGACTTTTTTTTGTTTTTTTTTTAAATGGTACTTTCATAAGTACGTGTTTTATGAATAAATTATTTTCTTCTGGATTTTAAATGAAATTAATACTTAATTTACTTCTCACATTACGTTTATTTTATGGGTATACTAGCAATCCGCCCCGGCTTCGCACGGGTAGCAGAGACATCTTCAACAATCATCATCATATTTCTATCTAATCTTAACAAATGATATACTTAAACCTTCTTCATGAATCTCTCTATCTATTGGTGAAAACTGCATGAAAATCCGTTCAGTAGTTTTTGAGTTTATCGCGAACAAGCAGACAGACATAGTTTGTTTTATAATATATATAGTGAATAGTGATTTCTTCAACGTCGTTTGTTTAGTTGTTCTATAGGAAAGTAGGCACATATTTAATATCTTAGAAAGCAGTGCTATCCCAGTTATATAATCAAAGAAAACAAGACAGCAGTAAACTAACGGAATTGCGTTTATATTATTAATGAAAGAAGGTAAAGGGTCCCTCTATTTGTACGAGACAACTTAGTAGCACGGATTATTTTTATAGATACTTTTAACCTAGTTCTTTCTGTCATTCTTGGGCTCCATACAAGCCGCAAGAAGTAAAATCATTTCAGATTTCACGCAGTCTATATTAATTTTTGTATCGTATTATTTTTGTATTGTGATAAGAATTTCACAAACATAGTGACTAACTTTAGAATGGTCTGCTGTGTAATAATATAATGGTGCGACCATTGGCGCGCGGTCGGTCGCCAATTACCCTATTGGCAGCAATTGTTGTGCGACACTGCCCGTCGTCCTGCCTATCATATTATAACGCGTATCATTTATCACGATATCATGCAAATAAATGTAAGGAAATGACCTCCTTCTATTAATATGTAGCCGGTGTTTACTGAAATGGTGCCTTGTATAAATAAATAAAATAGAATAAATAAAATTGAAGTGTCTGTTTGTAATGTCATAATAATAGTTTATTTTAAGCTCATACAGTTATTTGCACGATACCTCTGCCTAAAAATCAGTTTTTTTTTTTTTGTCTGACTTTCTGTCTGTTTGTTCCGGCTAATCTCCGCCACTTGTGGACCGATTTCCACTGTCAGATAGCTGGTGTTATAAGGAGTAACTTAGGCTTCTTTAATTTTGGAAAAAGAAGTCGCGCGGGATCTGCTTGTCTATAATATAACAGTTCATATAGTCAGAGTGCCAGGAACACGGGAGTTTATAACAGTGCAACCCGCGACGTAATGATATCTATGTTTATCCGGGTGTCCAGTTAGGTGATGAGAGCCCAATGCACCATTGATTTTATCTCACCAGGATTTAAAAAACTAGGGAAATATAGGAATGTTTATATCGTATAGTTGTGCCGGCAGTCATTATTATTATCCTGAGACGGACGCTTCTCTTCATCTGGAGGAGGTACTTCACGGTACTCCACGGTGTGGTTGTCTGCTGATCAGGCGGCCAAAGTTTCTCGGAGGCTTCTTTTAGTCGGTTCGAGTCCGACATACCACTACACCTTGAGTGAGATGAAGACCCGTGGGGGTTCCCACACGTTAAAAAAGGTAATTATTATCAGATCTTTTTTTTGCAACTATTGCCAAAAAAAACTAGTACATAAAAGAGACATGTTTAGTGATGTACGAACAGTGCAACAGGCAGAGAGAGAGAGCGAGGAGGTATAAAGTTGCAAGTGACACCACCAGTGTCCCGGTACGTGTTTGTAGTAGTCTTTTATTTGTGTTTTTAACGCATTTTTTTGAGTGGCAACACCTCACAATAACTCCTTTATATTTTACATATTTTAAAAGAACGTGTAAATCAAAGCTGCTAACTCAGTTTCTTCCGTATTCGTCCGAAATTTTCAAACCCACAAGTGAAAGTTAATAATAATAACTACGTTCTCAATCCACTGTAAAAATGTGTTCCGTTCTCAATCCAAATAAACAGTCACTACTTATAAGCGACAGGATATTGGTTAAGTAACATCATCAAAGAAAACAATTTTATTGATTTTGTTAAAAATATTTATAATAACAATCAGTCTACAACCACATATTTAAAAAAACCAACAATCACAAAATATATTTTAATTAATTTACATTACAACTTTTTCAAAAACAAAAAAGTTGAAAAAGCCACAAAAAATGAACCACTTTTACTGAACCTGTATCAAAAAATTGTTAATTAAAAATTATTACGTATTAGAATGTCAATTAAAGTAATTTTAGGCTTATTTTTAACTAGAACAACATTGTATCTTAAACTTAAGTGAAATATCAGATTCGTAACAATTAGTGACGTCAGAGGTACCCTTAAACCAAACTGACTCAATTTTTCACCACCTCTAACCGTTAACATGTTTTATAAACATGAATATTTCTTTTATATTAACAAGTCACTGTAATAATATTAATTAATGCGTATAATCTGGGTATACATATAGACACTGATTTATCTTGGGCCCCACAGATGCAGGAAATAAGTCACAGAAGTTTTGCCTCTGCAGGATCCTTAAAACGTTTACGGAACTTTCTTCCAACCGCCACCAAAACTGCCATTGCTATCTCCCTTCTACTGCCAATCCTCGACTATGCAGATGCTAGCTATCTCGATCTCACCAACTACACAAACTTGGCCGACTTAAAACTTTTGCGTCAGATTCATATTTGATTTGCGTAAATACGATCATATATCTGAATTTCGGAAATAACTCAAGTGGTTACCTATACGCCTTCGTCGGAATACTTACATTCTTTCCCTTTTATACAACATACTGTTCAAACCTTCGCTACCTTCCTGTCAAAAGCAACGATTAGAGTTCCTACATTGTACACATCCGCGATCTCTAAGGTGATCAGAAAATTTGCAACTGAAAATGCCTGCACACTCTACGGGATTTTATGATAAATCCTTTACAGTAACTGCAATCCGTTTATGGAATGTTTTACCTGTAAAAATTAGACGAGCTCAAACCTTAAGCTCTTTTTAAGCACTTGTAAAAGAACACTTTCTAACACTATAAGTGGTGTACAACTCTCTCGTGTTGTGCAATAGACTCCATATTATGTAACTTCACTAAACTGTCTTACTAATTTTATATTTATTTCACTATATTTACGTATGGGTTTTCTGTATATATTTATTATATATAAATATGTAAATACTTCAGGTATTCCTTTTCAATAACTTTTTTACTCTCAGATAAGCCGTCATATCATTCGCTTTACCTAGATACTATATTTATTATTTCATTGTTCCCATTCTAAATATTTTTATTTCGCCACCAGCTACCGATTATTTTCCGTCTGCTGTTTCCATACAAAGGTTGTCTTGAAGACATCGCTATTAGCGATAAGACCGCCCATTGTACTTACCGCTTATTTTAAACTGTTACAGTTAGTAACAGTGATTAATTTCTGTTCAACTGTAGTGTACAATAAAGAATATTACATCTATCTATAACTTCTAAGCTCACTAAATTATTAGCTTTATGGCCAACTACTTACAACAAACCTCCACCTTTATTAATTTCCCTACAAAATTATTGCAAGTAAGTACCAACGTGCTTAATACCTTGCTCTCCAGCTTAAGGCCCCTGGGTATTCATATTGTTTTGCCCCTCAGTATATCATCAGGTATAAGATGAATTGTTTCACGTTGATGAATATGTCTTTCTATCTTGCTATTACTCTGTTGTGGTCGGTTGGACCGATAATAGATTTATTGGTTTGTTACTACAAGCAAACCAATAAATCTATTACAAGCCTTGTAGGATGAAAGACTGTGGCAAAAAAATAATTAGTAGATACTAATGAATAGTGTTGCTAAGATTTCAATTTAGATACAGTCAATATAGAATACGTGTCGTTTTATTTATGAGTTCACATAATTGTATTCTACAAAACAAATAGCAATATTCCTATACAACAGCCTCCCATACTGGGTAGACAAATGGGATAGATTAAAGACATGATATATACATACATACTATATCCCCGAAGGGGTTGGCAGTTCTTAGGGGTTTTTCTTTGTTAAGCAGGCCAATACAAATGCACCTAGCTGTACATTTTAAAATTAATAATAAAATAAAGGATGCATTTTTCGAATTTTGAAAATAAAACAAACTAAAGAAATATATGTCGGAGAGGTTAATACTAAAGGAGCGATTTGCGAAGAGGAGAGATTTGACAACGGGACGCTAATGCCATCTTCTGGCGCTCCACAGAGTCTACGAGTGGGCGTGCGACACTGCCGAAAAGGAGTGTTGTTGCAAAGGTCGAGTAGAACAGTCGTCGCCGTCGTAGAACTTCACATTCCATAGTTGAATAAATACCTACCTAGTGAAACATTGATACAGATACACGCTGTATTTTATTACTTGGGGCTATAGCTGATTTGACTCTATTTTCGTGTTCACTTTATTTCCTACCGACACCTACCCACCCAGCCCACAAAATTAGTGACCACGGGCAAAGTGAAAATAATGTACAGACGTTATATGCAAAAAAATATTTCACACTCAAAATTTAAAACCCTGTTTTTTTTTAAACAGTGGTAAGTAATTTATATTCCCAACTCTAATGTGTATTCAACAATGGCTAGTTTAATACGCACATACTTACTAATACTTATTATGTTCTACCATTTTAATAATGTGACTGAATTTGTGGTTAACATGTTACTCATAATTTGCTTAACAAATTACCTGAGAAAATACAAATTGCAATTTTTTACAGCCGACAAAACTACCAGATAAAATGTTTATCTGAACATGTGGGGTCAACAGAGTATATTCAATAAAGCTGTTCGATCAAGCGGTAAGTCCACACTAATCCCCAATCAGTCTGTCCGGCAATCCGTCACAATTAATAAGCGATTGGCAGATAAACTTCACTGTATTGGTGATAGTAGGTAGGAAATTGATCGCATGTTCCTAAGTGGACGATAACACTAGATAGACACAGATGAGCATATTGATAGCATATTTGCGGTGAATTGTGCCAAACGATTAAAAATTTGGCAAAAATTCTATGAATAATAAAACATTATAACAACTCTTAAACAGATTTTAATTCAATAGTATAGATATGATTGTTTTAAGAGAGCATATACATTAAATTGCTGATTCGTTTATGAAATTTTAGACTGTAAATTATTCAAGGCCCTTCATATTGGCAGCAGATTCCGTACGTAGATCACGTACATAATTATATATTACTAGCAACCCGTCCCGGCTACGCACGAGTTTAAATTATATACCTAAACCTTCCTCATGAATCACTCTATCTATTAGTGAAAACAGCATCCGTTCAGTAGTTTGTCAGTTTATCGCGAACAGACAGACAGACAGACGCGATGAGGTACTTTGTTTTATAATATGTAGTGATTTGTTTAAAGGTTCGGCGAGCCGTGATAGGCAACGGTAATACTTTCCATCAGGGCTATACGTATCCCTATTAACATGCATATATATATATATATATATATATATATATATATATATATATATATATATATAAATGTAAATATATATATATATATATAAATGTAAATATATAAAATCTATATTCCAACATTAATTCAAACCCTTCCAGCCGCCTTCAAACGCTTCCAGCATAAGTTTCAGCGTGAAGGAGGAAGGAGTTTTGAATATACAATAGTCGCAAACATTCCTAAGTAAATATTTGTGGGACTAGCCATTGGGTTTACGTATATGGTTACTGGGTCACTCAGATCGGTTTCAATATCACAATAAAGAGCGTACTCCTATCTCAAAGGCCGGCAACGCACTTGTGACTCTTGAGTTGCAGGTGTCCATGGGCGACGGTAGTCACTTACCATCAGGTGACCCGTCTGCTCGTTTGCCCCCCACAATATATAAAATAAATAAATACACTGAAACTAATCTAGATATAACCTATAACTTTACTCAAAAAAAATTACCTAAATTAAAAAAAAAATACAAATAAATCGGTCTGACACAGCCAGAATTAAGTAAATAAACACACAAACTCTTCAGCTTCATAAAATTACTATAAATAATAACATACCAACCCAGTTTAAAATTACCCGAGTGAAATTTGCCTGGAATATTACTAAGAAACCCGCAGAACTGCCTTAAACGTGTGCACCATCCTAATGAAAACATACGACGCTTTGATAACCTGTTATGGTGTGTAAAGGGTTCCTTACGCCGCAAATTGGCTTGAGGAACTCTAATTTACTACTATTGTCCGTTTTATTTGGTTACTTTCGGTAAGCACTACATTGTTGGGGTTATCTCTGCTGGTTTTGTAAACAAATGTTGGTTTGTCCTCTGTGTTACGTGTAGTAGAAAGTAAGGGTTTGTTTCTTCTTATTGCTAAACTTGAAGCTTACTAAAGTTATTTGGTTGTGCTCACATATATATTCGGGAAGCTCGACTGCTATCTAGCAAGAGCTAGTGAACTAAACTGTTGGTTTGAAACTGTTCGCTGGAAATACATTCTCCATTCGGTGCTTACAACACTTTTGTTTATACTAGCTGGCCCGTGCAACTTCGTCCGCATTTGTAAATTTTGCCCGTTTTTGCAATATTTTTCATTGATACTTTGCTCCTATTGGCTGTAGCGTGATATTATATAGCCTATAGCTTTCCTCGATAAATGGGCTATCCAACACTAAAAGAATTTTTCAATTCGTACTAGTAGTTTTTGAGATTAGCGCGCTCAACCAAACAAACAAACTCTTCGGGTTTATAATATTAGTATAGATATAAACACTTTTAAAAAAAGTTAACCGACGAAAGCACTAAAAAAGGGCGCTGAAAAGTAAAAAGTAATAGATTTCAAACTTAATTGAAAAGACTACATACATGTGACACTTTTAAAATAATAGGTAACATTATAAAGGCACCAGGTACCTACTGGTCTGTTTGAAGTCAGTGCCAAGCTAAACAGGTACTTGATAAATAGGCTAGGTCCACCGTTTCGGTACATAATATGTATATTATTGTGAATCAATAGTGAAACAACTTAAAACAATAAACAATCTTTTATGTCTCAAAACTAATTCGTATTCAATATACAAGTAGCAATGAAAACAATAATTAATCTGAGTAGGAAATAGGAAATATGGGAATCACACAAAGTACACAAACAAACCCAAAAGAAAATGAATAATTACTACAAAAATATAAACATTATGAACCCGTAACAACCACACGGCAATAGTCAGGTGGTTCTGCAACTAGTCCGTTCTGCACGCTGTCCAAGCAAAAAGAGGGCGAGCTGCACCTCAGTACGTTTATTTATATGCTCGATATCGGATGATGTGTGACATCACTTGTTTTTTCGACTACCGTCAGCTATCAATATACATATGTGCCGCCACGGTCTCCCTAAGTATTACTTATTGCGTTTGGAGCTTAAGGTTGCTTAGTTTCAAGAAAAATCAACAAACACACTACATCTGTCCTTAATTTTCCCTCAGATACCATCACCAGATCCGGACTTGGTGACAATGGAACCACCACACTTACAAACAAAAAAAAAATTAAGTTTAGCAGTTCAGTTTGCTCTGATGCAACTTTTCCTAAGTGCTTCTAATTATAAAACTATCACGGACCGGTAAACAGTGTAGGCGGTCCTCTGACATGGACCGACAACACGACATCGTAAAAGCGGCAAGGAGCTTCTGGATTGACTTAGCAGAAGATCGCTTATTTTCAACCCCACAATTGAGAGATAGAAGTATGTCTCAGATGAGAAATTTGTACAAACTTATTGTAACACGATTTTTGCTAAGAAATTCAACAAGAGATACGAAAATTAAATCACAACATTAATCGATCATGCAAATTCATGTTCATATTCCGGCGGAACGCTTCTATGAACATCGAGACGTTAACATCTTCATAACAACCCTAGGAGCTCAATAAATGCCATGCATTTCAATATGCAACTAGCATTTTTAAGCTGCATTTATATAACCAGTTATTTGAACTACGGGCCCAGCCCAGAACATATTGACTAGTGCCAATCGACTGGGCTAAATTGAGACGTTTACATGAATTGACAGTAAAATGGGGAATCGTACAAGCGTCGACGGCGCCGGAGTGAAATTTGTCCCGTTACTGTACATGCAGACGGGCAGGAAAACACTACGATTGAAACGCTGCACTTTTCAGTTACATTTTAATGTGTTTTGTTATTTATAATATTTTAGTTTTTGTTAATTATAAATATAAGGTGTTTTGAAGTGAACATTTTTACTTTTTACTTTTGGTATAGGGAAAAAGTACTGAATTTGCGTGACCGTCACGCTCAGATATATATATACAGATGTGTGCGTGTGTGTTAGTTATGTTTTCACTTCTGACGTGCAGTCCTACGACTGACAGTTTTTTTAATGACAGATGAATATGTTTTTTCGCAACGCGTAAATGCTTTCACATTTGGTCTACGAGGTACTAACTCTTGGTATACATTCGTTTGGAAGCTTAGTTATTAACATTTTTTTTTGTATCATTGAAATCTATTTAGTTTTTATTTTTATTTTTCTGTAGCTCCAAGAAAATCAGCCCCTTTTTTTCTACGTTTAAGATTTTATTAAAATTATTTAACAAAATCAGTCTTCCCCTTGTTTTTTCATATAAAGAGCTTTTTTTCGGTAATTGTTTTATTTATTTAATGATATAAATATAACATACCCAATAAATGTAAATCATTAAATCAAACACATAATTTAACTAATTTGTAAAAACTATGATTGATCATACAAAAATTAGTTTGACAAGAAATTATTAAATGAAAAATAACTCGACTGCGTAGAATGTTAAAATACTCACTCCAACAACTGAGACGAATTTAATGACTCCTCGTGAGTGCAAATCGGTACAATGGTTTAGGCTGTAAAGCGTGCTAGAACATTAGAAATACATACATAATATAGACATTACTCTCTTTCTCTTTCTTGACTGAATTGGCAAAACTTTATTAGAAATTGTTATAAAATCTGAAAAAACCTAAGAACCGCATGTCTACACGTACATTCATATGACCATGATTCGGTGTGACACGTCGAGACCACATCGCCCACTCGGTGGCATTGCTGATTTATTGCAAATGGCGCGAAAGCGAAAACGCTCGTAAACGCGAGCGCGCGTTTATGGCTCACTGTTCGACCGCGCGATTGCATCGGGACAACCCTTTGCGTAAATCGGTTATTAGATAGCTTTTGATTGTGTGTTTTATGTTTTATGAACATTTGCGTTAGAAGAAAAGAGATTCAACGGAATAATTTTAAATTTATAAATGCCAATTGTTTCAAAAACCTTTGAAGAGATTATGAAACACTATGGAGATGGTGGCACTTTACTTATGGTGGTATGTAGGTTTCTTTTAATCTTTTTTATCACCTTTAGCTTTAAATATACTAATACTACTAATAAAATAATTATTTTCAAATAAAAAGCTGAAGATTTTGTCGGTTTAAGTCTGATTGTGTTACCATTTTACTTGTAATGTGAGTAGGTAAATGTTAAATAGTAACAAGGTGTCAGTCAATTACTAAGATGTACATTGTTAGGTACATTCTAACATTTATCATTATCTAGTTATTGAATATAACATAAGTACAAATGAAAAAAATTAGTATTATTATTATTACTACTCTTGAGTTGCAGGTGTCCATGAGCAAAGGTAGTCACTTACCATCAGGTGACCCGTCTGCTCGTTTGTCCCTTATAATATAAAAAATAGGTAGTCATGGGACTGCCGACAGAAGTGAACACTTAAATGAAACGACGAAATTAAAACATCATATTAGCAAGTTAGTGACATTAATTAATAAGCAGCTGATAGAACTCAATGTTTAGATTAGCGCCCTCTAGTGGATCTTTATATGTATTATTAGCGTCACGGTCACAAGTTCAGTGCTTTTCCCCATAGCAAAAGTGCGCAAACGTGCCTAAAGAAGTTTTCACTACAAAAAAAAAAATTTTGATCTAATTAGCTGAAGGCGTGCCATATTTACAAGTTAAAAGCTGGAAAAAGCTTTTGGATCAGACCAATTATTGATACTAGAAATCGCCTGGACGAATTTCGATCGTTTTGAATGTCTTATTTTATTTCATTGGCCAGTATAACTTGAACTGTTACTGTATAGACTTTAGTGAAAGTCAAATATATCCTGCACCCCTATAGCTTTGTAGTATGTAGCCATTTATACATATTTTTTACTTTATAGCACATTTTGTTTAAAAGTTTTAGCTTTCTGCACTTATTCTACGTATAAACTTTAAGTGTTTCAAATTTCACATTCCTGTCGCGTTTGCTTAAAAAATGCGTATAAAGCATTATAATAGATATATATATAGATAACAATGATACTGGATTTTGTTCTTTTTACGTTTCACATATATTTAATGTCACAATTACGTATACATATAACAACAGAAGCAATCTACTCTATAATCTACTGTGCTTCTGTTCATTTTCGACATATAAGCAAGCAAGCAAATGTTATTAGACTTGTTTTGGAATAAAACGAAGACAATGAGTATCTGTTTTATTACATAACATACACATACAAATAACTAAGTTTAAAACTTTCAGTCTTCATTGTTTTTTTAAAGTTAAAACCTAAAACTTTCGTAATAAAGCGGAATTAGTTCTATTCCCTTCGTTAGAGGAAGTCTTTCGAAATTATAAGATATTCTAAATACGGAATCCACTCAGCTAATGATTGGTACAGACAGTAAGACGATAAATTCACGATGGCACAATGACATAACAAAGCAGTCGGCAAGACGGTCGTGTGTGCGCGTCGTGCTGGACCGATGGACTCTCTCACGGAGGACGGAGTGCTACTTAATTTATAGCTGCGGTTTCAGTTGCCACTCAGTGCCTAAACAAATACCAATATTAAGGAGACATGATTTAGAAGTAACGAGATTTTAGGGCTGGCCGGAAAGTGGAACAGAGTAATTTCGACTCGATAGAAAAAAGCTTTCGGGTCTCACCTTATAAATATAAAGATAAGATGAATAGATAGTACCCTTATAATTAAACAGACCGAAAGTTCTTATAAGTAAACAGATTAGTCAGTCAATATGATATTTCAGTTGATAATTTTCTTCGTTAGATTGACTACTACCTCAGAACTATGTTTGGCAGAATATTTCATCTACTTTCTGCTGTATTCATGGCTTATCACTTAACAGTGCTATCCAATTTTTTTCTATACTTTGATTCTGCTCATCTAATACTTCCTTACCTATTAATTCTTCTTTCTCTTAGCAGGGTTTGACATGGAAATATGCTCCTAGCTTTTGAGCACTTCGACACTTTGGAGGACTAGCGGAATCATCACACTCGCAACTCGAGAAGAAGAAGTCACAATTTGACCTGCCTAACTATACTAATAATTTCGAAATAAACGATTTTCGGAGATTAGTAAGTAGTTTTTTATTACTAAGTAAATTGTAATTAGTAGCCATGGACGCGTGAGTATTTTCTTTTTTTTTTATATATATACACCAGTGTTCCTGTCCTAGTGGCTTCTCCAGTGACAGGAAATACTGGACATTCGGGTGCGCTACCCCAGCCTCTGCAAGCTACTGCAGTCTCAGTTTCGTTCCCCATCCTTGTGGTATCCATTACCCTAGGTTCCTCTCCCACCCATTTTTCCCTTTACCAATTTACTTTCTTCCTTCTTTCCCGTCTTAAAACGACTACTTTCCCAAGGAGGGTTGGTGTCAGGCCGGCAGCCATTAAATCATCCAAAACCCTTTGCAATGTTACACAATGCGCCGACCCAAATGAAAATTGGGAAATCGGCAAGAAGATGATATACTTGAATAAATTAAGATCCAATAACAAAACTATCATAACCTGGGCTAGTAACGCATTAAATATTCAGGTTCGGTGTTAAAGTGTGTAGGTGTGATGTGAAAGTGTTAAATGGAGATTTGGTAGTGGCCCATCTGGGCTAAGACTAGCCTTACTGGAAAACTATATAAACCCTGTATTCAACTCAAATTCGAACGAAAAACGTTTAAATTCGTTCAATACTTAATAATGTTACATCATGAAACCCATAAATAATTCTAATTCCTAATAAGAACGACATTTTCTCAAAGCTAGTTAATAAATTAGGTGCCCGGTAGCCGAGCGCAATGATTTAGTTCAGCGATTGAGCACCGTCGCACCGACCATTCGTGGCCGTCGGTTCTCACGCAACGCTGGACGTACACCTCCATTTATCACACCTTATTGCTGATATCATCCTGAAGTATGGTAATTAATGAGTATAGAAGTACGTAGCTTAATCTGTGAAATAAGTTAATGCGGTACTGTTGAATATATAAACTTAATCTGCTGACTGTTTCTTTATATTTTTAAAAAAGGGCCTGTGTTTTTATGGCCTTATTCTTTTTTCTGTCTTGCTGCTGCACACCGGGTGGAAAGTCAAGTATCATTAATGAGACTTGAAGATAGGAAATTAGTATGTCAAAGGAAGCTAAAGTGTGGCTCTAAAGGCGCTAAAGTTCAGAAATTTGGACATGTCATGAGAATCTATCAATGACTAATTAGAAGAAGAGTGCTGATATGTTTTTTTATGGATATTAGGGATACTTTTCGGGATTAGTTAGGTGATATAGCAGTATTCAAATCTTCAAAGGAAGATTTAAGAAGAAGAAGAAGAAGTAAGAAACGCTCGATGGACTCGTGTGAAATGTGACATGGTCAGAAAGGGAATGAGCACAGAGATAACGGCTGATAGAGCTGTGTTGAGAAAAAAGGACTTATTGCGCTGACCAATAAAATAAGAGCTGCATATTAAAATATCTATTTTACTGCCAATGTAGTCACCTAGCACACAACAAGGGCATCCATAAACGTTCGCAACATCAGAAACTCATCCAAATGGTTATTTTGCAGTGCACACGAAATTTGCCGAAACTGCTGACGTCTTTTTACATAATTAGGATGAAATATATCGTAACATCCAGTAAATACTTTTTATTTCTAACTGTATATCTTTGTTTCATGAAATGTGTTTTACCGCCTAGAGTATCGCTCGATTCGATTTCCGTGATCCACCCTCACCTAAAGACCTTAAATATATATGTAATAGTAAAGATTCGTTCCCAGTCTCACATAATTATATCACGTATCCTATGTAGGTTAGGCCGGGCGCACACGCTCGTCGTGACGTCCGTCAGTGGCCCGCTCTCACGCCAAGACGTCCTAACTATATTATAGCTGCATATGCAAAATTGAAGGAGTTGAATGCTATAGATATGTTAAAATATACAAATCTCACGCTGAAAGAGCAATATACTTATCGTTTTTACAAAGCGGTTTACCTTTTGTAATTTTTTCTTGAAATTCTCGATATGTAAGTAGGATACCTCCTAATTGCCGAATTTAAATATTTAACAGAATTCAATAAGGTTATAACCCCCTAAATCTATCAAAAGATATAAAAATTAATCGATATCTATTACTTTCTTAGTATTTCAAGTAAGCAACGATTAATTGTAGTCAAAACTTCATCTACATTTGTCGTATTGTATATTTGCAAATTTAAACGTTGCACCAGTTAACATGTATATTGTCGGCGAGGCGTCAGTGATCGCACGCGTCTGCGGTCCTTGCGCAAGCGTCCATCCCATCGATCACGATTAACATTTCGCGCACTCCCCACCGCTGTGACACGCAGAACATCAATAGTATGCAAGAGTGACCAAGTAACAAAATATAACTTTATGGCTGATAATATTTTGTTAAAGAGAAAAGACGTATTTTTTTAACCAGTATTTATATGATGAGTTAATTCACTTCTTGTTCTGCACCATGAGCTCAGCATTAGCTTTAGGTCTTTCCAAAAGACTCACTGTCTATCATAATTAATCAGTCCGGCCCGGTAAGTATATATTTAATTGTTTGTTCCATGATGAAGGGCAGATGTTCTACTTGAATCGAACACCTGTAAAAAACAGCGTTTAAACAGCACCACTAGCACTCAGTTCCCGTTTTATCACTGGTGTAGCTCATGTCTATAGGCATTGGTAACCGTGTACCATAAGATGAACCTTGATTATTCATCAATTTTTATTCCATCCCTGAGAACTTCTTCCTACATACATACATAACCCCGTTCTAAACTCAATGTAGATCACAAACCGTTCGAAAGTGAATTGATTGACAGACCGACATGGCAAGCCACAAACAATTACAATATAGCCGAATTATTGCCATAATTTGAATGAATATTTGAAGCAAAGCGCAAAGGTCTATCCACTTTGTTTTGATGCCATTGTTAGATAAGAATATTCTTTTGTGTCATTGCATCATCTCAACCAAAATGAATGATACAAGCTTTGTGTCTATTTAAAGCTGTTATGGTTAGAATAGTTTTTGGACAAAATATTTTTTTCCTATTTATCACTATCAAATATTTTTACCTATAAAATTTGGGCGTCCATATTTGTTTTATTCCTAAAGGGCTTTATAAATTTTTATGATATTGTACTTTTGGGGGTAGGTTTTCTTTTCTATTTCCGAATGAATTGGGACAAGACAATGATGGATCAGTCTAGTACATTATAATTTTACAATTATCAATTTGACAAAATTATAAAAAAAAACATTGGATATTTCGCTTTAAGCGAGATTTAATATATAACCTTTTAACGTTGTCGCAAAAGAAGCAAAATGAATTATTTTTTCATGACAATAATACTTCCACAATTTTACATTGCAGGCCCATGGCCCATGGCCCATGGTAGGTAATGCCACAATAGTATTAAATATATGTTGTCGACACATTAAAAACACTAATTTATTTTTATTAAAAATAGGGACAAACTATAATAGATGATAACACAGTTCACTATTTAATAAAAATAAGTTAATAGACATTATTTTGACTGGTTATACCGGTAACGCAATACTATTGGTCGATTGATAAATATTCGCGAATAGTGGGATTATAAAAGGGTAAGAATAAGACGAGAATTATTTACTTGAGTGCGAATAGAGGTACGAACAACTTGGCAGTTACTATTAGTTAGTGATTTTCATAGTTTATATAAGTGGTTGTGAGACTGTTTCTTACATATAGTCCTGTAAAAAGAAGTTTTGTAATCTGTTGTATATTTCATACCATATTTCAACTATTGTAATAATTACTTAGCTTATTAACAAATTGAATTGAAAAACATAAAAATTAAAAATATTCACTTTACTTTCAGGTTTCCAAGAATTTTATTTTTTAAGTTCCATTTGTTGTTTTGTATATGATTACAATTTAATTATTTGTTGTAGTATGATCATTATTGTAATTGTTGATTGATTTTTTTTTTGTATTATTATTAGTTTAATTTTTTTTATTTTGTTCTTGTGCCTTTTTGTATTTCTTTTCCAATGTAAAAGAAAAAAGTAATTTAATTATATGGGAAAGCGTAATAACAATATTTTATTGGAATATTAATAATCTAATAATATGGGAGCTACGTAGACGTAAACACAAATATTAAATTATTGTAATATGTTTTTTTTATTCCTAAATAAATACTTTCTATTTATTTATTTATTTGATGCTTATGTTCTCTTTCATGTTAAGGTTTCTGTTTGCTTCATTTTGCATCCTTTCTTTTGTATTTTATAACATCTTCAAAATGTTTTTTGTTGTTTTGGGATAAAGGTAGCTTTGACCGATAAATAATTTTGTCTGTGGCACTACAAATGAATGAATAAATTGACCTAATCTCTTTAGCTAAGGTCATCCAAGAGCTAGTGTTACAAAAGATTTGTAGTAGCTGACCAATGTGACCTTTATTCGTTAGCGGTATTATTAGGTATTGTTCAGTGTATAAGGATTTTTACTCACACGAAGTTGGCCATAATGGTTTTGAGTTACTAAAGCCTAACATTATCTATGAATTGCAAGTTTTTTTTTAATACTCAA
Source organism: Euplagia quadripunctaria (assembly GCA_963859945.1). NCBI lineage: Eukaryota > Metazoa > Arthropoda > Insecta > Lepidoptera > Erebidae > Euplagia > Euplagia quadripunctaria. The sequence continues at coordinate 7,264,746 of OY982573.1, forward strand.
CGATGCCTTTATGCCCTTATAACAACCAATGGTGTCATTTGTCTTTTAATTTAATGACAACTCATTTAATTTATTTCTTTCATTTAGGTACCCGTTGCCAACTCTATCCAACTTTATTAAGCTCTCTCACCAGTAGATATAAACATAAAACTACAATTGTTAAGCAGCAGAGTTTGACTGTGCTGTGATACCGCCGTAATGAGTTCTTCTTTCTAGTTTTATTAAATATCAGTTTGCTTTTAAAAAATCAGATTTGGCTGAAATTTTTTTTTTTTCAATCATTCCCGCTGTTTCTCACTAGGTTACAGCAAATTATTTCTAACTTTGCATTATTATTTCTAATATCATCTTCATTTGTAGTTCATTTGCAATTAATAAGGACGGACATCCATCCACTGCAGCTCGAAGTTATTGACTCAATTTTTTCGTTGAAGCTTCATGGCATAACTGTTTGAAATACGTTTCAAGGAGTTATGCCACGAAGCTCCAATGATATTCAAATTATATGAAAGGTCGTATTGCTATACATTAGTAGGAGAATGATCGAATTCTTCTATGGGTAACTGCCATCTAGTTCCTGGAATCATACAATATAACATTATTCTATTATTAAATGAATGCATTAGGACATTTTATGGTTTACCATTGAATATGACTAACTCCTGATATCTTCTTTAATTTTAATTTTATTAGCGATCTTAACAACGGCACTTAAGTTTTTTAGAGTTATTGAAAAGTGCTACTTTCTAAATCAGGCACGCATGTAAGCACCGGCCTGTGGCCAAGCGTAAGTCCATCCATTTTTTAAAGATCCAGATCAGATCAGATACATCCTTTAAAGGTTTTGCATCAACAGACAACAGATGTATAATAATTATGTGCTTGAATAGTTTTGTATATTTATGTAGTTTTTTAAGTTTGAATTTTTTATATGAATGAATCTACTCCCAACACAAGTATGTGGCTGATTTAGAGGGGTTCAGAATAACTTGGGTGATATGCGCGTCACTTAGCATTCATAAAAATATCAATATATACATTGCAAAGTGTAAAACACATGTTTATTTACTCTAAACTGATTGACTTCCTTGATAAAGGTTTATTTCCCGTATTTAAACTGATACTGTGGTAAGAAACAAAAAATAGAACTGATCCGTGCCAATCAACCACTAACTAAAGTAAGTACGAATGGTTTTATGCAACATTTTAAAGGTATGGCCGATGAAACAGAGATAGCCCGCATCCCTAGCACATTCATGGTCGCTTGCGACACAACCAAATGCCAAAATAAGGTCAGAGGTAATAATTGTTAGATGTTAAACGCCCGTCGTATTGATTTATGCAGGAATCCTGCGATGGGATGGTCCTGACTATTGTTTGCAGTCAAAACTTTTAGAAGGATTATTTATGCTTTCGATCTTTTTAGCGGCCATTATTAAGACATTTTTAATCATCAGACTGTTTAATATGACTTAAATAGTTTTTGTCAACTTCCTAAGGTATTGCAAATCATCTGTATCATGTTCTTTATAAATTTAGTAGTAGGTAAGAGTTCACCAATATCTTTACACACTCGGAAAACCAGATGTGTCACTAGCGCGTTGCCACCTATATCACCATCAATGGAGTTCTAGTGACTTTACTCTCCATGCAGATACTACAGTTCATAAGCATATCTCAGATTTTTTTTCATTCCGGGCAATCTTTAAAATATAAAATAAAAGATCTCTATAGATCTTGGCCACGGGTGACCTTATCCGTGCTCAAACTACAAAGCCTTACCAGTCTCGTTCCTATGATGTTATCAATAACCCCATCATATTATATACCTACTCTACGTACTCGCTTTTCACTATTTCTAGAAGTCCAATATATTTTTTGACAGGATCAAAAATTAGACCAAATCTTTAAAACTGATTCCATCGTCTTTATTAAAGCACTAAAAATTTTAAAAGTTTCAAAAACTCATGTTTAAATGTTTCGCGAATGGCGAAACGCAAACCAGTCCTACATTACACACAACATACGTAGCTATGGTATGTAAGAGCCAGTCGGTTAAACGTGGCCGCGGCGAGGGAATGGGTCAGTGAGTCACGACGCTTCCTACAGGAAAGGGCAGACGTCACACAGCCAGGAACTTCATGGAGTTGGTAATACGCATCTTTGCTAACCACCAAAATTAATAATCACCCTATTCCAAATGCTTTAAGCCTTAAATATAATGTTCTTTATTAAAGACTCATAAAATATTAGTATATGAAATTTGATGAATTTTTCCATGATCAACTTTAAGGTGGGCTAAACCTGAAATTTTATATTTTTCTACTATATAGTGGTTTAGGCAAAACAACACGCTCGCATCTATGGAAGTTAGATTAATCAATTTCAAAGAGTCATACTTTTATGTTTCATCAACTATGTAGATTTGTCCGTCCCAACTCCCAACCGTCACGACCAACTGAAACGGAGATCAATTATGCTAACTGTAATTTTATTATCAGTAAGACTTTAAAAATTAAGATGGATAACTCTCTATGAACTACGTGTATTAATATAATACTACTTAATTGATTTTATTGTCATTGGTTTCACATACGGCCATTTAAAAAAAAAATATAAGCACTGTTGCACTCATAAATACAGATAAAAATGTATTTATATAAAAATATAATACATAACGCTTTTCGTGACTAAAGCATCACTTGAGAACGGTTTGACCGATTTGAATAATTTTTTCTTTTGTATGTTAGTTACAGTCCGAATGAGGTATTTAGGAAAATAAAAGTTAGAAATTTGCCCTCAAAACGGGGGAATTCGGGGAAAAGTGGTAGTGCTTTTTCACATAAAATTAAAACAAACTTTAACAGCACAACGTCTGTCGTGTCAGCTTGTAAAATAATAAATATTAAAACTCATTTGTAGGTACCAACCCCCAACTAATAAATTTTTTATACAACAGTTATCAGACTTTATTCTCGCTTGGTCGTTTAATTACAACAATCCGTGTACAACAAGTCGCTCATCTAAGAAAATGATTACACGACACGAACGGTAAGTTACTAATGTCAATATTTTAGTTTGTATTTCGAACGATATTAAAACATTTCAATTATTCAATGTAAGACAAACAATTAAAACAATTCGCCATCAGGTTCTGTAACTTAGTCTATTATAGCCTTTTGGCGCTTAAGATGTTTTGCAACACCATAAAAATTCGATAAGTAAAGTACAAGTACGAATACAGAAAAAATTATATTACACGCAACACCTACTAGACTATGTGTAAAAAACCCATCAACAAATTTAACCTGGCCTAATAAATCATGCAGCTCTAGGTATAGCAAACATAACGACCGTTCTCACTAATGGAAACAAACTAACTAAAACTAAACCGATGACACTCAACAGATTTACACTTATTAAGACGGAAGACCACGGCAATATAGCCTACAATTTAACTTAGTTGAGATATGCAATCAACACAATCTTTATTGCATAAGACATAAAACACATATTCATTTGACTAACGAGAATTTTAAGTTGGGGAAGATCCTCCGGTCGGCAGTCCACGCGCTGTCCGCACGTTCATTGAGCTCTTCCCATGACATTACCGGTAGACCCAAGTTAGAATTTACACATATTTTAATACCACGCTAGCTAATTTCAACCTTAATAAAAGAACTTTAGGCTGAGTTTAGTGTAATCAAGTTTGGAGTATAAAATCTTTGGCAACGGAGCCTAAAATAGCGCATCTGAGGCACCGATGCCCCTAGAGATGGACCTCGCGTTTTATTTCCACCAAGGAAGACACGACTTTAGTACGATGCATGGGGGAAAATATGGCCCCAAGTCCGTTCAACCGTATTTCACAGGGGTCGCGGTAGGTCACCTGCGCGGACATTATTAAACTGTTACTCGTAGAGAATCGTGAGACGTGACTTATGCAGATGTTTAAGTAGTAGTTTGACTGATAGTTTCACGTGTATGCAGTGGTCGTTTCGCATGTGAATCTTCCTTGCACGATCCGACGTTGAATTAGTGAGAAAGTTGTGTTTTGACCGTATTTGGTGGGGTGTATATTTGTCGGTTGTGGAGTCGGATCGTAGCTGCGATGTAAATGTGTGTTTCTTTGAATCACCAATCAGTTGTCCATCGGATGCAGTTGAGATACACGTGTTGACAATCATAAATTATCGTGCTTGTCTCGTGTTACGTTTCATGTGTTTAGTTTCTTTGGCCCTCACGTCACTGAAACCTTTAAAAGCATATAATATGCCCATTTTTTCACATCCTTTCTGATCTAATTGTGCCGGGAATTAATAAAGGACAATGCTTTAAATTGAATGATATAGTCTGTATGCATTTACATACATAAATATACATTATCAATTTAAGTAAAAAGAGAAAGGACACTCAGACACTCTCTCATCTACTGACTAATCACGAAATTTAGAAAACTACTTGACCCATGAAGATGAAATTTGGCAGGGTGGTAGTTTATAAGCAGAAGACGTCAGTTTACTGGATTTTGCAACCGGGGCGAATTAAGGAGGTTTAAGGACGTCTTAGGGCTCTTGTAGGTATGGAAATCCTTGGTTTCATTTAAAGGTATTCTTTTGATTTTTTTAAATCAAAATCCGGTATTTTGCAAATTTTTTAAGAAAGGATGTTAAGCTAAAAAAGCTGTTTCCTTAGACGTACTACTACTGGAGAAGGCTTTGTTTTTTGGTCGCTGCATTTACTTTTTTGCTGTTTCAGTATCTAAAAGGGGACCAATTCATAACTTTTAAACAAAAACCTTTTAACAAGAAGAACAAGAAACTTTTAAAACTCAGCAAGTTGTCTGTTAATTTAGTTAATTTGCAAATAACATTAAAATCCAAAGACAATTTCTTTAAAAACATTTTCCAAAGTAAGTACTTTAAGAGTACAAAGTCGCGAGTAATATCTAGGAAACAGATATTTAAAATCTAAATACATATCCTCTTATTGATCTAATTTTTTATAATGAAGCACATTTTCATTCAGGCACATATAAACAATTCACACTTCTGAATACAGGCTGATTATCATATTTTTGAGTTCGAATGGTTGATAATGTTGAAGAGGTTTTCTTAATCATTAAGTGACCTTTTTTCTCTAACATAGACAATCAACTATTTTGAAGACGTTTGATTGATATAGAAGCGTATGACGTATGCGTAGACTAAATAAGTTCAGATCACACACTAAGAATTATCTAACAACAAAGACAATATTTTCCGGGCCAAGTAAAAAGTTCGAAGCGATCCCGGCGCGCTTGATGTATGTAGAATTCAATTTATACACTTTTTGCAAGTAAATCAGGAAGCTAAAGTGTAACTGTAAAAGGCGAAATGTGGGAAAATTGGCGGGAACAATGGAGAGATGGCTGTTTTTTCGGATGGAAGAGCGCTAGTCGTACGTAATTACGCGCTCGACTCATATACAGACCGATATGAGAAGGTGTAGTTACACCATGACTGTTAAACGTCGATTAACATGAGACAAACATTTGCAATCATCATTAAACATACATAACATACTAATTCTTACTCTACTTGTTTATTAATTTGAATATATCTCAGAATATGATATGATATGATCAGATAAAATACATTGAGAACATTCAAAAACTAAAGTGCATTTTCATTTTAAAGGTTCCAGCAAAAAGGTAATGAGTGATAGTATAAAGTACTTCGTTTAAGGCAATAATCATTTAGAGCAATCAATTAGTGTCAATTAAAATAACAAAGATGAGAACAATGTCAGCACCCAATTTAATAATATAACTAGATATTAATGTCGATATCGTTCGCTCTCAGTTTATAGCCTTTCAATTAGTATTTATTCTATTTACTTATAACAGAATAAACTATTGAAGTAAAGTAAATGATTTATTGATACTTAAACAAATATCGAATGTGAGTTTAATGCCGTGACTTCGTCGCAATCACAAGACCAAATGGTATATGGTAATCACATGATGGTAATTTAACTGGAATTTACATGAACCATAAATATTTGTTTACAATACATACGAGTACATTAGATATTTCTCAGAAATGCGTAGAATACGGTTATGGATTGCCACAGTTCTTTCCAGTTAAGACACGTTTTTATTTATTATAAGTTCAAATTTTAGGCACCGATAAATGTTTTTATAAAAAAAAAACCTACCGGAAAAACGAAGATATCAGACGTCATAATTAACTAGCTAGTAAAAATATAGCAAATCACACTCCAGAGCAATGAGTCCGGGTCACATAGTCACATAGAGGTACCTGAAAATCTCGGATGCTAATAATGCTAGCTTAGTAAAATAAATTGTGTACTCCTTATGGATAGGAACTGCCTATGTTTAACAGAGTTGCAATAAATTCGCAAAATGGTTTCAGTGGTTAAATAATTTACAGTTCTATATTTCCGCACATTGATACGGAAACCTTATGGAATCATGCTTCTGTCTGTCCATCTGCCAAAGCCAATTTTCTGCGAATCTACTGGACCGATTGACTTGAAATTTCGCATACATACAATTCAAGTAACCCAAAAACAGATGTGCTACGTAAATAAATGAATTTTGATAATACCGTAAAACCTTACTTTACAAACAGCAAAAGTAATCTTTATTTATACATTAATAAATTTAAGTCATACCTTTAACCACGATTAACAAACTGAGTTTAAATATGCGGTGCAATGCCTGCTCCGTATAGTTTTTCACTAGGAAAAGCGCACAATGAGGTGCGCAAGAAACTGAGAAAGCGTTCATTATTGAGTGGACAGTTATTGTGTGGCGATCATCACACGGTGCTTTCCTCATTCCGTTCAATTAATGGACTTGTTAAGATAATACGGCTTTGTTCGCCCTTCCCTGTGGATCGTCCTACAACTCTCATCCCACAGACCTTAAGTACAACACGTAGTAGAAAAATATTAATGCTTCTTATCTTTCAAACGCGCTACAACTTGCCCGTAAATATTAAGATTAAATAAATCATTTCTTTGTACTTTTTCTAAAGAATACGTAATTAATTGAATTGTGTGTTATGGGTTTAAATTTGGAGGTAGTTTAAACTCCAACTGTTTATGGATTTGATCCACAAAAGTTGTCCCGAGTCTGAGTGTTCTTTGTGTCCGTTGTTTAAATAAAATGAAGCTCCCGCGACACAGGAATATTCCTAATTCCCAATTCCCCTCTTTCAGGTAAAAGGCTGTAAAGTTATTTATTCGACTAGAGACTAAAAAGCAGAAACGGACAGCACAACACACTTTTCTGCTGACAAGTAAGATCACTATAGCTCAATAGAAAGGTGTGACACGGTTGGTAACACACAAATGACACCATTGATGTGATAATTGTTTATAGGTACCTGTAAATTGCTTTCAATCTAGTTTGCCAACTCAGTTATGTAAAAAAAAATATGTATTTTTATATTGACCAGAGATCGCCTGATGGTCGAAGTTCGACCATAATTTGAATGTTTTGTTTTATTTTATTTGGATGACTGCTGAGCCGAGGGTTCGATTCCCACCCAGGACAAATAATTGTGTGATGAGCACGATCATTTGTTCTGTGTCTTTGTTTAATTTACATTATTTAGTAATATTTAATTTTGTTTATCAGTAGTCTGGTCACCATAGTACAGGCTCTGTCTAGTTTGAGATCTGACGGCTTTGTGAGGTGTCTCAAGTTATTATACTATTTAATCAAATTTTGGCGTACGGAAGATGGTGAAATTTGGAAAACCTAAAATTTATTTGTAGATTATTTGTAAAAAAAAATTTAATCTATTAGCAACGGCTGCAAAAATGTATAGACTTCCACTATTTAATATATTGACCTGTCATGGTACGAAAAGTCTTTACAATGACAGTTCAAGTTTTACTAGACGACGATATGAAACAAAACATTTAAAATTAATTAATTATGGTCGAAATTAGACCACCGATTCGTTTCGACGACCGCCCCTCTATTACACAATCGATTCTCTAATATACATAAATCAAGCTATTGTTTTCCAGTTTAAGATTCTCTTATATATTTGTGGTATTAGTTATTAAGTGAACTGTCATTGTACAGGATGTCCGTATCATGACAAGTCAACATACTCGTATATTCTGAGCCTGTGTAGCTCTCCACTTCTTCCACGTATAAATCACTTCACGAAATTACAACTACATTTTTCTTGGCACTAAGGGGTCGTCCATTAATCATGTTAGGCTCGAAAAGGGGGAGGGAGTTCAGAAAAAAATCACGAAATATCACAAGGGGGAGGGGGGGTATCTAGTGAGATATCACGTGTTTGATTTTTTCGTTAAAAGCGCGATTTCTACACCGAAAAGGGGCGAGTGTCCATGACTCGATGTTGCCAGGCAATGATTTCCCCAGTAAATCTGTGATTTTCACCTGATTACACCTTTCCTTTATTATTTTTATGCCAGTCAGAAACAACCTTCAACCGTAATGTCTGTCTGGACATTTTTATCACGGTGCTTAATTTTTCAGCATTAGATTATGTTTTTATTTAAAGATAATATTCAAAAAAAATTAAAAATACTTTGTACTAAAAAAAATACACGTGGTTTTGGGTAGGGGGTGGGGTTAGTTTAAAACCTCACCACGTACGACCAGGGGGCTCCAAAAAGACGCTAAAAAACATCACGTCATTAACGGACGACCCCTAATAAGTAAAACATTGCAAACTTCATATAAGCTATTTATAGTCTTGCAAACATACTCATATTATGCTATAAAAACATGATTTATTTAAGAAATTCATTGTCTTCTCAATCGCACAATGAGGTGCAGGGTAATTCTTCGTTCTTTTTACATCCGAATCATTGCTACACACGTCCGTACGACACGTACTTGATTTAAATAATATAGTATTTTAGGACAATTACCAACGATGAATTATATTTCTGAACGAGAAAAATGACGCAGAAAAATTAAGAATTGAAAAGAACGAATATTTACCCTGCATCATATCCAGTCAAATCAATCTATCCAGTCTCTCAAATAACAGTATTTGACCGTCAATACCAATACAATTTGGTATATCACCGTCACATATGAACCTTGCCATTACATCCGTCACCGCAATCGACATCCTTGACCAGACATATTTATAACAAAGGTCAGAGATTAGTGTTCACCTCTATTATACTCCACACCACAAAACTGTTTGTGGAAGTTTCATATAAGCAGGTAATTTTGATGCCTTGAACTGGTTTTGGGTTATATGGAGTGTTTTAGAATTGAATAAGTAACTAGAGGAATGTTTAAGATGCTTACTGTGAGAAAATAACGTTGAGAGTATAAATTAAGAAAAAAAATGAGAATTTATTTATCAGGAATTGAATTTATTTTGTCATCTCAATACTCAATACTCAAATATTTATTGCCATTCCACGATGTGTATTTATAGATGGTAAACTTAAAAATATGTATCATCGTGGACCCTGTCGGGCACAGTACTGGGAAATTAGGAGAGAGGAGAGGGTTAAATGTTTTGGTGACCAGGTCACATTATGTGTTTAATATTTATTTATCTATTTTATAAATTGTTACTTCCAGGTTATTTCAGAGTACCTTAACTCTTCTTTTTTGATTGACATTAAATTACTTACGTAATTTGGCATTAGTGAAAGTATTAGTTTATTGATAGTATTAGTTTATTTAGAATATTATCTTATTTATGTTATTGCACTGTATTAATTCAATAGACTTTTTATTAATTGTTTTATTTGTTTATTTATTTATTTTTTATAGTACTTTAGGGTTTTATAAATAACATGGTTTTGTATTATTTATATACTTATCCATTGTTAAGATATTTACTTATATTTAGTATTATTATATTTGTTTTTGTTAGATTAACATATTTGGCAGTGTAGTAATGATGTATTTATAGTTTTTCTTCCATGTATTCTTTTATGGTGTAATAGCTTTTGTATAATAGGAGTAATTTTAATTTTTTTAATTATTAGGAAAAACTCTTTCTATCTCTCTCTATTCTCTCTTTCTATTTAAATTTACTATTTTGGATTTTTCGTTTTGTGGTGACTTCCGAGTATGGTATAGAATGTTATGTCAGAAATCAGGGATAAGTATATAAGTATATAGCACCAATAAAATAAGTTGATAGTTAGGGCTTCCATACTTGCAAGATCCCTTAAACCTTCATCCGACCCTGTCGCAAAATCGGTTGTGAGCTGACGTTTTCTACTTATAAACTACTTATATACTTATAAACTGCCAAATGTCGTCTGTCTTTAGGAACTGCACTCATGTCCACCCAATTACTTATTGTATGTTTATTGCACGAAATACCTTACAACCGGTAGCAGAAATCATCCCACATGCATTGCCTATCGCGTACATCAAATGTTGTAGATAATACCCATTATAGTAAGTGCATAAATTATGTGCTCGTGAATGTCAACAGCCGGACGCGGCCGAAGGTGGTCGAAGTGCGGATGGAGTGGCGTGTGAAACTTTGTAGAGATTTGTCTAAGAATTTGACATTTAACAAACCTATCGTATATTGCTCTTAGTATCGTATAGTGAATTGCCAATCCGTTTCAAGGAATCAGGAAGTCAAAATTTGTATCAACCTTGTATACGCCTGTTTTATGTCAAAGTTCAGGAGATTAATTTAAGAATTAATAGTGCGAATCAGGTATTAATTAAGGGCAACCCTCTCTTTTTAAAATGAAAATTGTATAAACTGAAAAATGAAACTCTAACAGATAATCGTGAGAAAGTGTTAAAGAAGGAAGACTTATGGTGAGTTTGAGGTGTGCTGAAAGTTTTACTGTTATTCATCCTTCCATAATATTAAAGTAATAATCATTCTAATACTTGGCTCTTTATAAGTGGTTTTATATATTTGTTGTTATTGTATTGGTTTTCTAAAGAAGTAAACTCTTAACTAACAACATTATTTTGTTGTTGTAATTTTCAGTACCTAATTATTGATATGAGCACGATAATTTGTTCTGTGTCTGGGTGTAATTTATCTATAATATGTATGTATTTAGAAATATATAAGTATGTTTCTCAGCAGTCTGGTTACCATAGTTACAGGCTCTGCCTAGTTTGGGATCAGACGGCCGTGTGTGAGATGTGTGAAGTTATTATTATATTAATATAAAGGTATATTCATTTATATTTAGTACTTCAACATCCTCTTCAACGTTCCGATGAAGATTAAATTTACGATTTAATTTTTTATGTAGCTTTATGACATTTATTTATGATTTGAAGTGTAAAAGGCTCTTTCAAGAATACAGAACACGGTAGCACCTTGTCCGGCTACCGGATTGGTCATAAAGCGAAGAACTCGCGCTAATTGGGCGCCGGCGCACGAAGTCTGTGCGAATTGACATTAATAAACACACTGTACATATTGATTTGTTGCTTGTTTGTAAATGCTACGGTATACTGGTAAAGTAATATAATTTTATTAACCCTAATGTGTCTGTTGATCCCAAGTATCGTACGTGTCCAGTGTCTGAGTTAAGGCGAAGTCATCATATCAAAACTTCAAATGATTGAGAAAGTAGCGACAAATTTAAAAACAACTACAATTCAAAAAAGTTTATGTTTAAAATTTACATTTTAAATTAAAAACAATACCCCTTTCTATACTAGTATAAGAGAGTTACAATAAATGGGACAAAATTATTTAGTTAAAAATATTAAGAAACATGTAAATTATTCAATTTTTTATTTAACTTCTGTACATTGTCATAAATTTAACTTCGATATCTATCTTTTTAATTTAATATAAACTTAATTAAATCATAGAATATTGTTATGAATTAATATTTGTCCATTTCAAAATGTTATTAAATTTAAAATGATTCTTTAAAAAAAAAACCGGCTTAAAAAAAAACGATTCCATTAAAGACTTATATGGTTTTCCCGTGGATGACATTGTCAGCACTGGACCAAATTGAAATGGGACCACACGGGAAGCACCAGCTTTCAAATAAAAAAAGAATCCTCAAAATCGGTTAACCCATTCGAAAGTTCCAAGGTAACAAACATAAAAAATAATACAGTCTTGATTGAGAACCTCCTCTTTTTTTGATGTCGGTTAAAAACTTAATTAAATCATAGAATATTTTTATGAACTAATGTTGGTCAATTTCAAAATATTATTAAATTAAAAAAAAAGTACATTTAAGGCTGATCACAATTTTTATAAAGTTTTAACCATAATTTTCACACATCAAACAAAGCGTCTGCGTCCCACGTGTGTCATGCCTGTCAACTGTCATCTTGAATCTGACACAGAGCTCCAGGCTGTACATAATACCCTAGGAGTATTACCCACATGTTCGTGGAAGCTATTTGTACGAGTCATTAGCTAGTGATGCGCCGCTGATATTTAGTCGTCCGTCGCTTGCGACACGCCAGTGACACGACTGCGCTCGCGCCGCACCGCTGTCAAATACTAACTGTAGTTAAACGTTGTTTGCCAACATTTTCTTATTTATTTGTTATTTTCTTTTCACAATTAGCCTTTTATAAACGTTAGATCTTATTTAAATACTTGTCTTGGAAATGTAGATTTTGATGTGCTTAAATTCCAGTTTCTAGAAAGTCTTTTTAACGGGCCTGTGGGTCTAGTGATTTGTAATCCGGTCTGCTGAGCCAGAGGTCGTGAGTTCAATTCCCACCCAGGACAAATAATTGTGTGATGAGCACGTTCATTTGTTCTATTTCTGGGTGTACACTATCTACAATATGTATGTATTTAGTAATATATGAGTTTTTTATTGAAGTGAAAACTTCTTTAGCGGTAAAAAATGTTAAAATCGCGTCAGGACACGACTGATCGAAAATGTATTGAAAATGTGTTCGAGTTTCATATATTTAAAAAATATTTTTATGACAAGATCGAAAATTCTTAAAACGGAGGCGAGTTTCTTATATTTACATGTACAGCGTCAGAGAGACATGGAGAGGGAGGGAGGGAGGGAGTGAGAGAGAGAGTGACAGAGGGAGGGAGGGATGGAGGGAGTGAGAGAGAGAGAGAGGGAGGGAGGGAGGGAGAGAGAGAGTGAGAGAGCGAGTGAGAGAGAGTGAGTAAGTGAGTGAGTTCCCAGTTGTGACACTGACTTTGTCACTACTGAGGATAAATGGGAAAAATAATCCGGATTGTCACCAGTGGTGACATACAACACATTCTTTCCCAGTTGTAGCAACTGCCTTTGTCACCACTGCTGACAAATGAAAAAAAAACATCCCAACTATCATTAGTGGGGACGTTCGTTGTGATCGCTGTTCTAACCTAACTTAAACCTAGCCATTTCTGTTCAATTGATCCACCGTACTAATGACGATTGATAGTCAATTAAAAAAATTCATTGTTTCGTATCTCCACAAAAACAGAAAGTATGCGTTATACATTACTACTGGTGACAGTCGGAATTATTTTTCCCATTTATTCTTAATGGTGACAAAGCCAGTAGTCACAACTGGGAATAGACTGTTTAAAATAAATAAGGTCATAGGCTAACCTCGAAGAAGTAGTCTTATTTTCATCTAAAAATTATAAATATTTATCTGTCAAGCTATTTATATTGTTCTTGTGTCTGAGTTAAGCATGTTGAGACACTTTATAAAGAGGTACTTACATTGTAAAAAAAAAGTATTAAGTCATTCGATCGCAAGGAGAAAATTGACGTAAGTCAAGTAAGCCTCGCCCAATGAAGCATGGCTGCGACAGCGGTGAGAACTCATGTAAAGTGTACGATTGCGATCTACCACTCGAAAGACGTAGCACGGGTCATTGCAGTCACTGGAGAGATTTCATAGCCATTAATGACAGATTTTTTACCATCCACGCCACCTTTTAACGTGGACATCATGCTAAATGGTCACGTTGTAGGTTCTGGAAAAAGACACCTTGGAATAATGCGGATTATCTGCTAGAACTTGGGAGATTTTAATACCAGAGGAAGAGGAGAGGAAAACAAAGTATATGTCAATAAGGGAATGAACGTGAGTATTACTATTATGAATAAGGCAAGAAGCAGAAAAGAGCGCAGCCTTCGATTTTAATTGAAGCAAAGAAATTGATATTGGAAAGTGAGAACATAAGGGAGGACAATTTATTGGCGAATAGAAGAGCATAAAGCATTTTCACTGTACATATTGCACAATTTGGTCGGTTTGATTCCGACAACACTCAACCCTATTAGTTTCAATGGTTGTGGTAGCTTGTGGGAAGGCTATACGACCAAAAAAATGCATTCCTCGTGCACCCCAGTTTGGTACTCTCCCTGATATACTTTATACCCTCTCTACTACACATTAGCTCATCAAATTCTTGGGGTCACTTCCATCTCAACAGTTCGTTTCTAATGCAATTTTTTAGCAAAAACTCTTAATGTTAATTATTTCGGTAGGATACTTTTTAAAATGAATTTTACTTGGACAAATCACCAAATATTTACAGACTAAACTCAATTTAACTTAGTTTAAGTTAATCCCTGTTTACAGTGCCATCCACTGCGAAGGCCTCCGCGGGCGGCGAGTCGTGTGATCGTGCCCGCAGCCAGATTAAACTATTGCATTGCACCTCACCGACATTTTGGTCGCCATGGTAACCGAAAACACACGATTCTACCATTTCTTAATCAACCGAAATTCAACTATAGCTTATTCTTGCATGGTTGATTTTTCCATAATAGTGTTGTTTACTAAATAAGTTTTCTTCGTGAGCTTATGAAATAGGCCGATGATGCAGGTCCTGTCGGCATCAGCACGAATTTAAGGTTACTTCAGCTGATTAGTTGTAAAGAGTGTGAGCTCGTTAGTATGGGTAATCAAAGTTTAATTAGCTTTTAACATGTTCCTTGCGATTTAAGATTTAGCGAAGTATGTCAAGAGAATAAAAATTAATCGTTATTTTTTTTTGTAATTATCAAAAACCAGATTAAAAAATATTTTTAAACTTTTCCTATTCTTATTCAAAGGTTATTAAACTATTTTACAAGTCAAAAACGTTTTACTATTTGGTCATACACCGAGGAACCAAACATAAATTACATATTATTAACTGATCGTTCGATCCCCATAGACTCATTTATGTAACTGCTAAATTAATTTTAAATATCAGGAAAAACTAAGTATTTATTAAATGCATTGTGACGTTTAGCTATCGAACATTTCACAAACGTTTCGGTGACTTCACAAATACAGCAGCGGTTAACTAAAACTTGTAGAGTATTCTTTTATTTCTTCTGGTGATTAGACCAGTGGTATTAACGCCAGTGCTTAGTAGGGGACCTCTCCCTATAGAGTTTATATGAATCTACGACAGGGTAGGCAACCACGAGTGTTGCGGTGATTGTGTACAACTTAGTTGATATCTGTGTAGTCCCTAATACTGTCACCTCTTTACCTTCTAAGTCCCTTTAACCAGTTATTCACTATATATATAATCATATGGACCGTACAAACGGTTATAAATATAAAAGTAGTACCAATAATCCAAGCACTTAAAATCGGAACCATATTTCCAAATACGAAATTGCAAAAAGACGATCAACCTTTAAAAATCATTGGCAATACATATTGAATGGAGCACCCAATTATAGGTGCGAGAACAAAGATGTACAGAGAGCGGATACAATTGAAGATCATCTTAGTATTCTGCACTTTAGCGCCTGTAATTGAGCGTATTTTATTTATAAGTCGAAAATTGCACTCGCGAGCATTTCATCGACAATCGTGGATTGTATGCGAGAGGGTTAGGATGGTGTGTTGTTGCAATTATGGGTTTGTAAAGAGTGGGTGATACCACATTTTGATGGAAATTATATCTGAATTGTAAACACATCAATTCACTAGGATGAAACTAGGACAATATAAAATTAAATGAAATATTTATTTCATTTTATTTTATATTTTCCATTAAATATACCGCATATTTTATTCGAAATAATATTATTTTTCTCATATAAAATAGAGTTGATTGTAAAATAGTATTATACAATGCATAATTATATTGTTTATTGTTGGTTAACTTATTACTTTGTTTTCATCTTTTACAATGATTATAAGCTTTGTTATTTAGTGGTTTTATGCCGACTCAAAACTAGTAACTTACTTAGTTTGGTATTTGACGTATTCGAACTTAGAAATAAATAAATTATACATTTTTTTTGTTAGTCTTAAGGTTGAAAATTAAAACAATACCAATGTACTATAAAAATCCAATTGTTTAATCATCAAAGTTGTTTTCATCCAAGTTATTTTTTTTTTTATTTAGGCATCGATTGCTCGTCAGCTCCATTTAACATTACAAACTACCAAACACACTTAAACTGTCTTCGACACACTACACTCTCCTAAAAACATTTCCATTCGTGACCGAGCCCAGCTAATGTGTGTAGCCGGCGTAGTATGACCGCAATGAAGATAGCTATGGCAGTATTAATTCATTGCTGTGGCATTACGAACATGCCGATACTCATTATCTTTGCTTCCTGCGTGCCCCTATAGGACTAACACCTACCGACTGAGTTCACACGAAACTAAGCTTCTATATGTTAATGACAACTTAGTTAAATTCTTTGCGTGTTTTAATATTCAAAGCATTAAAATCTTTTGAATTTTCCACCAAAAAATCTAAACGATGCTGTAGCCTGGAACTGAAATACATACATATAACGAAACTGATGCGACTCTACCTATTAGATTAGTTTTTTTTTCTGTCTTTTACCGGTTTCGAAAAGAGATGGGTACACTGACAAGTCAGCATTACTCTAATATTTACAGTATTTATAACTCTAATATTTAGAGTATTTATAACTCTAATAGGTATACCTATACGTATGTTTAAATTCAACAGAAGATATACGTAATCAACTTCAAATACGTCATTTTAAAGATCGTAACTTATGAAATCTCTTCTTTCAGAGATGACAAGCAATAAATTATATTAATAACCAATAATAGTTATTGAAAATTTATTTTGCAAAGTACCTGATTGGTTCTATTGTCTCGGAATTTTTATTTCGTTCCTAGTAAGACATGTTTATGAGTATGTTTTGAATTCTCTTAGTTCAGTAACACGTTCGTATCTAAACCAGACTGTGATAGACGGTGTTGCGCTCAGACATAATACTGGCCATTTAAACACGATCCACTGCAACATATGGCTACTAACAACTTAAGGCTATTTACACACTTTTTGGAATGTTAATGAACGACAACATTGTTTAATTCTGATCGAATGCAGTCATCATCACCATCACCTTTATCACTTTGTTGCTCTTATCCTATTATTACGGGTCGGCACTATATGACTATACGACCGACACTATACTTACCGACTGTCTTTCCACGTCCTGTTTCATAAAGTCCATCCAAACACTTATTTTTGTAAACGTAATACTCTATCAATATTCTTTTAGCCATTCTCAACTTAAAATACATACAATTAAGAACTAATATAAAGCTAGCCATAAAATTTTAAATATCATCCTAAGACCTTTACATCTCTGGCAGTTTCTGCACAACATTTTGGGTTTAACTATTATTCTACGCATTATGTATATGGTATCAGATCTTGTTTCTTTAATTATATGGATTCCATATAACGTCATGGATTAGTTACATTAAGAAGATTATGTAACTAATGCACGGTTTACAGACCAAGACTAAAGAGTTCAGGTTTCTAAAATTCTTCATATTTCAAATCCAACAGACAACCTCCTAATTCACTGCACGTCATGTCATGTCAGGTGGAAAATGAGACACTTACCGTTAAATTAACATGTCAGTCAATTCAATGCCTGAAAGCTTTGTAAAGAACGTGGAAGGAAGTCGATTTGCGCAATTAGTAATCTTTTATACTTTTCACCAGTTGGGCGAAGTCCATGTAATACAATTCCTACAGGATTTATTTTGTGACTTTACTTAGATCCTCTTCACTTTTTCCAATTTATTTGAGAATTACCTTCTTATATTGCAGGGTTGTTGGATTCCCAAATTCACTTGGACAGTTATTGCAATGTAGATCTCCGAAATTGACATACTTTTAAAAATTTTTTACTATTTGGTGACATAACTAAGATAACACATGAGCAATGCATTCTTAACGTTTGGATAAACAAGTTCATTTAATAACCAAACTACAGGAATGTACCAGAAGACGCTGCCACGACGACCATTTGACCGGTTGTTCTAAGCTATGTCAGCCTCTGACTTATCCTATTGCCGAAAGCCGTGCCATAAAAGCCGTTTAATTTGAAACGAGATAAAGAATATATTTGTATCCAATAGAATATAATTTATAACAAAATTAAATATTTATAGTCGTTTGCCTGCAATCTTAAAGCAGTATTTTTATCATTTATCAGATCAGTATATGTACAAGCCTTTAAAAATAATTAAGTACTCTTTTAGCCATCACTTCTACGTTGCATAGAACACGACGCTGGTCACGTCCATGTCTCCTTCTCCATGACACTCTGATGACCATAGTCACTGGAACTCTGCAAGTAGTAATACAAGTAGTAATAATACAATACAGTATCCAAGTCCACTCCTGACATAGACATCTACCACGATTCTAAAAATAGATTTAAAAATAAAATATTTAGTTCCCTTTGAACCTCTAATAATAACGCCGAAAACTTCCTCGAAGCAGTAAAGTGCCATTTTACGACATTGTGTGGCTCATTACTATTCATTATGGCAGTATACCATCAGGTAAAAGTATGCGTTTTATAAATTACTAACTTAACTGAAAACAAAGAAAATAAATAATTATATTATTTTGCAACTGTTCTTTCGTGCACAGCGAACCTAACTTCTGTATGGTTAAATTAATATTTCACATTAAGCCGCAATCGCCAGTACCGAACATATTTATGGTGGGCGCAGCAGTCGTGATCGTCAGAGGAGGCTCTAAGTGCGAGCCATCATTGGTGAACCGATAACGCTGGACTTTGCCTAAGTAGATGTGTTCAGTACGAATGTTATGGAGAATAATTACGGCTGTACTATTCATGGAATTTTTCGTAATTGGATACGGACATTTGCCACTTTGAATAGTAAGTCATTAACTGTACTAGATTCTTAAAAGCCATGTCTCTAAGTAGCAAGTTGTTCTTCCTTGACAGGTTAGGGAAATTTGTACCCCCTAATTTCCAGCATATTACGACCGATAAGTTAATGTGGCAGAAACTGTAATTCCGGGACTATAAGTGAATATTTTGTAAATTAGCCGATAAACTAGGAAATACTAATAGAAATTTAGCTCTTGCACTATAGACATATGGAGGTATACCTCACATATTTCGCTTCACAAGCAACTAATTAGAATAGTAATCTCTTAATGTGGTACCATTGAAGTTGATTTACGTTGCAACACTATGCTAATGTCACGTAATCATTCAGTATTTAATAGTTGTATAGACGGTTAATTACAATTTTAGAGTACTCTTATAACTTACACCAGCTGATCTGATTAAAAGAACAGTGGAATATCCAATTCTCTAGATTGTTCTGTCACTGTTAGATCAGAACGTTTATTCGAATAACCCTTAGATCTGTGTAATGTCCATGTCCAGCACAATTGCTGAACTATGTATATTCCTATATGGAACAGGGTTCGTAGGGTCACCCGATTAACGGGTCTGAGTGGGCGTTCTAGCATAAATAGCGGCAACTCGCGAGTGATCGCTCTCGTGTTGCAGTCATCTATAATCTAAGCTTGTTTGCTCATTGATGTTATGACAAATGGTATTCGCAGCATTAACCTGTTGTACTTTTCAAAATAAACAAAGTCAAAACATAAAATGAAGAAGACACTGGAAGACACTAACAAAAATGTAATAGATATTTTTTTTTATTTATCTTTTTACCAAGTAGGTATTAAAGTTGCCAAAATGCGTACTTCAGTCCATCTGTAACTGCTTCTTTCGCATTATACCCTATGCCAATGCTAGCGCCGTTCTAGTTGATTTTTGAACTTTTATTTACCGCTTCCAGCTGGACACTTTTTATGTTTGCCCCCCATACAAGATGATGCTTCTACCTTTACCTTTGACCTTTAACTTTATAATCGACTAACCAGCATAATACTCCTTTTTTTGGGCAGTCGTGTTAATTACACGACACATTGTATGTATATGAGTTTCTTAATTCCACCATAACTTCTAAATGCCTGAACAGATTTGTATATTACATCATCCCGAGTGACACTGGTTACAATTTTGTTTCTAAAACATTCAATATGGCGGCTGTATGGCGCGTAATTCCTTTTTTGGCAGGACAGTTGTGGTTTTTATTTTTTTAAGTTAATAACTTGTTTAACATGTCAAACAGAACAAACAACAGACCAGTGATGCCAAGTTAGGTGTACTGGACGTGTACGAGAACGAGTTTTGGATACCAAATCAACATCAATCGATGTTAGTTCTTTCAATTTAATGTACTTTTTAAATTCAAATGTATGCGCTGATGAGGACTTAGTACACAAATAGGCGTCTATATATGAGGTTGATAATTTCTAATACAAATCCATCAATTTCTTAAGCAAATGAATCGGCCAAAATTATAACGTCTGATTGATTTATTGCCTACGAGATGACCCTGTGAGTGCATCGTGCGCCGGCGCCGGTCGGACACACGATAATTTTCAATAAACACGCCTCTATTAAATTACTCATCTTTGCTTCGAAGAGATTATCTAAGGGTATCAGTGTCAAGGGAAAGTGGAAAGGATGTGTGTAAATTCAATAACAATTATACATATATAATTTAGATTTAGATGATAGTAATCCTTCTATTAGACGCAACAGGAAGATCCATCCATACGGGAAGTTGAACGGTTAATGAGAGAGAGTGAATTAATATTATACAGCTAATAGTTTGTTTGTTTGAATCTTCTAAACTCTAAAACTAACCGTCCGATTTGTACGAAACGTCATAGGTACTTAAATCAACACACACATAAACTCACACTTATGAGTTACGTACACAATCACACTGAGACCATATACAGTGAGGATCCGAGCAGTGGTACAATACAAATTAACATACTTAATTGAAACTACAATAAACATATAATGGAAGGAAAAATAAATTCACATTTGGCTTTAGGTACGGTACAGCATGGGCACAGCAGCTCCATGTCCATCTTAACTCTACTCTAAATACCATTTCGTTCGTGGGAGAGCCATGCTTTGGCACGTGTGGACCGGCTCGACCGGAGTGATATCAGGGCCCCACAGAAAACCTGCAGTGAAGCAATGCTTGCATTGCTTTTCGCTGCGTGATTGAGGTTACCGGAGGCCTTAACCCTTCCTTCTCCCCCCTGTCCCCTCTTCCCACTCAACTCCCCTCTCCCCTCTCTTCCTCCCACCTTAAAGGCCGGCAACGCACTTGTGACTCTTGAGTTGCAGGTGCCCATGGGCGGTGGTAGTCATTTACCATCAGGTGATCAAAAAAAAAACCAAATACTTCCAACTTAAAGACTACGTTTAGACAACACTATTAGCTTCACTTGTTTTTACTACATACAAATCTTCGAAGTAAATTTTAACCAATTCCAATTGTCATATCAAAATGAAACTTTGCATGTATATGTAGTTCAGATGACAATACTATAATTTGGCATTTAGCTATAGCATGGAGCTGATCTAACGATGAAGCCTGGAGATAAATAGTGGAATTTGTCAATGGTTACTAGTGAACCCTTCGAGTTTGGGCTCATATGTTTCGTTTTGACGTCTGATAATGAAGCCTTGAGGTGGATAGTGGAATTCTCTTTTACATTTTAATTCACTTCGCTTTTAAAGCGTGTTTTTTAGTTTTACTTAACTATGATTATTTATTCTGACTGTGGGACAAGAGCTTGAAGGATAGATTTAATTACAGTGTCTATTGACTTTAGTAACTTACCAGGGATATTAAGGATTTAAAATTTCGGATCTGGATATAATACTAGCCAGGTCAGTCTAGGATACCTAGTCTATCCAGACGAACCTAAACCACTGCGCCGGTGCGCAAGATCTTTTCCTGCAAACCATGGCGGAGTGGTCGATTGGTGTAGCCGTAGCCGCGGAACCCTATTACGTTCCTCCCCGGCCAAATTGGCTGGGTGACCGGGACGGCTCCGTGGCAGTCGTTGGCTCCACGGCGGCTCATTCCCCGCCCTTGTCGCTAAGAGACAAGGGTAATGGATATGTTGCTGCCGTATGGGGGGGGATCACCATTTATGGTGTCTACTACTCCCCCAACCGGAGTCTGAGCGATTTCGAGGTTTTCCTCAACAACTTGGAGACCTCGATGCGGCGACTAGCGTCTGGGCACGTGCTGGTGCTGGGGGACTTCAACGCAAAGTCCATTGCGTGGGGTTCCCCCAGGACGGATGCACGGGGCGATGCCGTAGAGGAGTGGGCGGCATCGGTGGGCCTCTGTCTCCTAAACAGAGGCTCCACCAACACGTGCGTGCGACAGCAGGGGGGGTCGATAGTGGACCTTTCGTTCGCTACCCCTGCTCTCGCCGCACGAGTAAGGAACTGGTGTGTCCTGGAAGAGGTTGAGACGCTCTCGGATCACCTGTATATCCGATTTGAGCTCTCCCGGACCCAGGACCCCAGAAGGGGTCACACGGCGCGGCGTTCTTCCCGCTTCCCGCGGTGGACTGTTTCAAAGTTGGACAGGGACCTACTAGAGGAGGCAGCCATCATTTACTCTTGGCTGTCTCCGCGGCCTCTGACTGAGGAGGTAGACATGACGGGGGCAGACCACTTTCGCGATGCGATTACGCAGACTTGCGATGCGGCCATGCCCCGGGTCCGAGGTCGTCGGCCTCCAAGGAAGGAGGTCTACTGGTGGTCCAAGGAGTTGGCGGACCTCCGTGCGGCCTGTACTCGTGCCCGGAGGTCCTATACTCGCAGCCGGCGGCGTCACCGCGAAGAGGGGGAAGAGGACCAGCTTCATGAGGAGTACCGAGAGGCGCGGGAAACTCTGAAGCTGGCCATTAGCCGTGCCAAAGAAGGAAAGAGAAAGGAGATGCTGGAGGGTCTCGATCGTGACCCCTGGGGTCGCCCATATCGCGCGGCGCAACAAAAGCTCCGCGCGTCGGGCCCCCCCCTTACGGAGACTCTCCAGCCCAGCTTCCTGCAGGAAGTGGTTGAGGGCCTTTTCCCGCAACGGGTGGAGCACGTACCCCCGTCGATGGCCCCCTTGGCCGGAGACGACGGGGAGGACGAGGATGATGGTGTTCCGCCCGTCACGGAGGCGGAGGTAGGGGCGGCTGTTCTACGGATCCGTTCCAAGAACACCGCCCCCGGGCCAGACGGGATCCCTGCCCGAGTGTTGGCCCTAGCCCTCGGCCACATGTCCGACCGCCTCAGGGAGGTGTTCGACACTAGTTTGGCGTCCGGACGCTTCCCTGACTGCTGGAAGAGCGGGAAACTGGTACTTTTAAGGAAGCCGGGACGGCCTACCGACTCGGTCGCGGCCTACAGGCCCATCGTGTTGCTGGACGAGGCGGGTAAATTGTTTGAGAGGGTCCTCTCTGCCCGCATCGTCCGGCACCTTGGCGAGGTCGGCCCCGATTTGTCGGACGCCCAATTCGGTTTTCGAGCAGGGCGTTCGACGGTCGGTGCTGTGTTGCGCCTGAGGGCCGTGACCGAAGAGGTAGTGAGCTGTGGCGGCGTGCTGTTGGCGGTGTCGTTGGACATCGCCAACGCGTTCAATAGTCTGCCATTCAGCTGCATCAGGGAAGCGCTCCAGTATCACGGAGTGCCAGGGTACCTGAGGCGGCTAGTGGCAGACTATCTCGAGGAGCGTACCGTCATGTACGAGGACCGAGATGGAGTTTTGAGTCGTCGGCCCATGTCGTGCGGTGTTCCGCAGGGGTCTGTCCTTGGACCACTCCTGTGGAACATGGGATACGACTGGGCCCTTCGAGGCGACTTCCCCCCCGGGCTCGGCGTAATTTGTTACGCCGATGACACGTTAGTCACAGCCCGGGGGGCGAACTTTCAGGAGGCGGCGCGCTTGGCCACCAGGGGAGTCTCTCTGGTGGTCGGGCGCATCGAGGCGCTGGGCTTGCGGGTGGCCCTGGATAAGACGGAGGCCCTTTTATTCCATGGGCCCCGTCGTGGTCCACCCCCTGGCGCCTCTATCATAGTTAACTCGGTCCTCGTACCGGTTCAGGCCCACATAAGGTATCTGGGCCTGATCCTCGACGGTAGGTGGCTCTTCGACGAGCACTTCCGACAGCTTGCTCCGAAGCTGGTCGGCGCTGCGTCCGCCCTTGGGCGACTCTTACCCAATTTCGGTGGACCCAGCGTCGCTACAAGACGGCTGTACACGGGGGTTGTCCGGTCAATGGCACTGTACGGTGCACCGGTGTGGGCGGGAGCTCTGACCGCCCAGAATAGGGCGCGCCTCTGGCGCCCTCAGAGGGTTATGGCGGTTAGAGCCATACGCGGATACCGCACCGTGTCGACGGAGGCGGCGTGCGCGTTGGCCGGGACTCCCCCGTGGGATTTGGAGGCGGAAGTGCTCGCCGAAGTATATCGGCGAACGGCTGAGTTCCGGGCGGGAAGCGGCAGTCGGCCCCCGCCCGAAGAGGTACGCGAATGGCGTGAGGCCGCTCGCCGAGCCACCATGGCTCGTTGGTCGTCCCGGCTGGAGGCTCCACGTGCTGGCTTTGCCGCCGTGGAGGCGCTCCAGCCGGTCATCGTCGAGTGGGCAGGGCGGCAGCACGGGACCCTTTCCTTCCGACTGACGCAGGTCCTTTCCGGGCACGGCTGCTTCGGGAAGTACCTGCACTCGGTCGCTAGGAGGGAATTGAGTCCCGCCTGTCACCACTGCGACTGCAGTGAGGACTCGGCTCAGCACACGCTGGCGGTTTGCTCCGCCTGGGCGACGCAGCGTCGGGCCCTCACTGCGGTCATCGGAGGGGATCTCTCGCTACCGGCCGTCATACGCTCCATGGCCGGTAGCGACAGGAATTTTACCGCGGTCGCGACCTTCTGTGAGGAAGTCATCTCGCAGAAGGAGGCGGCGGAAAGGGTCCGGGAGGACGACCTCCACTCGGACCTAATTCGCCGCCGGCGAACCGGGCGGCGGAGGCGCGCTTACCAGCGCCTCATGCCGCCCTGAGTGTGGCCGCGGGTGGACGGG
Organism: Euplagia quadripunctaria; assembly: GCA_963859945.1. Classification (NCBI taxonomy): domain Eukaryota; kingdom Metazoa; phylum Arthropoda; class Insecta; order Lepidoptera; family Erebidae; genus Euplagia; species Euplagia quadripunctaria. Next base: position 7,289,950 of record OY982573.1, read on the forward strand.
ACGGGTTTTCCCCTCCACCCGCTGTAGTGGCCCCCCGCGAGGAGGCGGCGTCCGCGTGTGCCTGGACGTCGCCTAATTGAGAGGATTTTACCGGAAGGTGGTGCCCGCGCTTTTGCGGGCAGGCGCTAGGAGGGTTCCGGATGTCTTAATAAAGCAGTTCCCGGATCCCTCCTACTTAAGGCGCAGTACGGCACACCGTGTGGTTTTAGTCGGTTCGATTCCGACACACCGCCCCACCGAAAACCCCGGTGGGGTGACGGCCCGAGGGGGTTTCCACACGCACAAAAAAAAAAAAAAAAAAAAAGGATACCTAGTCTAGACCCCTCCGTACCTCGGAGAGCACGTCAAGCCGTCGGTCCTGGTTGCCATACGAACACCTGTGGCATTCGTTACAGGTAGTGGAGCCCTAAAAAGTCCTACAACCTTGTCTAACTACAGAACTTTGATATCGTCTAGTACCTACTTGGGTTATGGAGGTCTGATGTCAGTCGCTTCACGTAAAATATCGAAGTTTGACCGTATCGTAGTTAGACTGAAAGCCGACCCCAACTTAGTTGGGAAAAGGCACGGAGGATGATATAGATACGGATATATGAATATTATTTTACAGGGTTGAGGTATCTCAAACCTATAAACCCCATACTTGTCAAACTAACTGATGCCAGGAAGTCCGAGTCCTCTTACAGGGGTATGTATGTATGTAACATGTATTTATTTATTTTACAAGATTAGAAGAGAGAGGGAAGAAGTTAGTGGATAAAATAGGAGGTACCTTCAACCATTTGTCAAATAAAAGAAGCAAAAGAAATTGATTATATTATTGCCAATTACGTCAATATGTCATATTACGTACCCACTGTCATTAAAATTTGACAAAGCCAAATATTTACGTCACAATATAATAAAGCTGAAACAACAAACAGGACTATACAGTAATAATTAGTCAAATGGCTTTAAACAAGACGAATGTTTCGCCGAGCGTGCGTCCACTCACGCGCAGAGCTCGCGCATGCTCGACCCCGCAACCCGCGCGTCGCAAAGCCAATTTGTTACTTACCGCATCTAGAACTTTCTAGCGATTTGGCAAGGACTTAATGCTGAGGTAATGCATGTACTTGTGTTGTAAACACGTTTTCAGGTTAGCCGTAAAAAGTTGTGGGAAATTAGTGAATTTAAAGATGTTTCGTGAGTTATCGTTCCTTTTGACGGAGAGATTTTAAATTTTTCTTGAACCTATTCTGCTGTTCGTTACTTCGAGTTCCCAATGTCTGGTAAAAAGACTAGTCATCGCGAGTCTTGACCATAAATATCACTGGGTACTTGTGTCTCATTGACATTTACTGGCTTTCACCCTTCGGGAAGTTTTGGCTATTTCTGATCATCGGGTTTTCCACATATTTATTTGAGTACCATAACAACCCCTAAAATATATTAGAATATTATTTTAATTTTTAATATTTTTTATTCAAACAAGCGTTACGGCGGTGTAAATAAAATCGACTAGGTCGTGACCTTAGATTATATATAGGCCCAGATGCCTACTCCGTGCCCCAAAACTGAAGCCAAAAAATATAAGCGACTATTACAAATATAAGCGACTCACTCGTCACACGCGAGCGAACGTTCGCCGCTGAACTACGTCTCGAGTCGCTATTTATAATATTCAAAAATGCCTGGTAGTGCTGTCAAATCCTGTAAAAATTATACTGTGTGTGTGTGTCCGAACATCACATTTCATATCTAAGTATTCTATTTGCTAATGTATATAAAAATATAACAAAATTTCAAATTAATAAAATAGCGACGCCATTACTAAAGATATTGCCAGGGACGTGAATTGTATTTACCCATAACACATTCTAGCAGTATGTATATTTTTGTTTGCCAAATTTGTTATTTATAGGAAGACGAGAAATATACTTACAGTTAATTAATTTTAGTAAGTACATTGACATTTTGCTATATTCTAAAAAAAATTACATTATTGACATAATTTTTCATGGTATTATGTTAATTTTTCTATAGCATCTTAGTTGTATCGTGCTCATAAATAATATTATTTAAGTAGGACACTACTTAAATAACACAACAACAGTGTTATGTATATGTTTAGGTGTACTGTTGTATTGTGTGTTCACAATACAACAGTGTTATGTATATGTCTAAGAAGTATCTACAAAATGTTAGCAAAAATAATACACGTTATTTTATATATTTGCCTGCCAGTGCCACAAGTATCTAGAAACCGACTGGTTTAGTTAATCCCAAAACAAACTAATATGACCGAATTTAAAAACTAATAATTTTTAATTTGCCGTCTCGTCCTACAAACCAAGATGAAACATTTACTTTATTTTATAAAAACACCTTCTGTTACTGTTAATAAAGTTTCATTTCATTTAATTACTCAAATCGTTACATTTCCTACAAAAAAAAGTGTGTCAGCTCCGACGCACCACTGGAGTTTACAAAAAAGCAAAAAGTTACTGGAGATTCGCTCTCTTTCTCCCCCCCTATCTCTCCCTCTCCCTTATCACTACATACTATAAAACAAAGTCCCCCGCCGCGTCTGTCTGTCGGTTCGCGATAAACTAAAAAACTACTGAACGGATTTTCATGCGGTTTTCACTAATAGACAAAGTGTTTCATGAGGAAGGTTTTGGTATATAATTTGTACCCGTGCAAAGCCGGGGCGGTTGCTAGTTCTATATTATATATTCATCATTGTTGACGCTGTACAGTATAAGTATTATATATATATATATATATACATATATATATATATATATATATATATATATATATATATATATATATATATAACATAAAGGTATATACACATATCTAACTACATGCGTCGTTTCTTAAAGAGTAAACTAAAAAGAAGCTCAACAAAGCGTTAAAGCGTTACGCTGTCCTTTGATCACAAAATTTAACTGTTCATATGTTTTTCATTCCAAAATCGATTCTTTAGGAGTAAACTCCAAAAAAAATGTCTTGAAAAACAAACCAAAAAATATTGTTATAAATAAATAGTTCCTACTAAGTCGCTTCTTCTTTTCCTGGTGCCTCAAGCCGCTGAGAAATAAATATCTGTCGTGTCTCATTTATGACAGTGACTGAAATATAAAGCATGTTATTTGATCAAATAAATTAATAATAAGAATAATTTGTTATCCTAATAAGCTTTAGAAAAAGTAAAAGAACACTTGTGACACATTTAAATATATTTAAAATGTCTTTATTTAATATTACATTAAAAAATATATTATGTTTAAAAAAAAGTCCCTAAATTTTAGGGTAACCTCTATCCGCTGGTAGTAAAACCGTCATGCACACAAGCACAAATATTGTACGTAGACGCTCGCGTTGGGCGGGGTTCACTCACACAGCTCCAAAAAGTGGCTTCAAAGTAAACGGTGAAATTTGTACTGGTCACAGTATCTGGACCTATATATAATCTAAGGTCGTGACCCTGTGCTTTACTTTTAGTTAGTAAATGATCTTACGCAATAAAAATCTGTTAGCCATGTGTTAAAAGTAGGTATTAACAATACAAATAATAAATATATAACAATGATTATAAAATTTATTTCTAAAGTTGGGGTGTTTAAGGGACATATAAACATCCCAACACCGCTACTAATTTAAAGAAAATACAAAAAACTTCTATTCATCGCTTGTTCTTTTAAGCTCACTCAGGTTGCTCACAATCACTCACAGCTCACACAAAATGGGCAGCATACAATGCTACGATCATTACACGAATGATAAATCTGAATTGTTAAAAATATGTTGACAAAACTTTTATTTTTAGGGTTCCGTTCCTCAAAAGGAAAAAAGGAACCCCTTTAGGATCACCGTTGTCCGTATGTCTGTCTGTCAAGACTCTTTTTCTTAGGAACCCGAGGACGCATAAAATTAAAATTAATACCAAATACATAAGTCTGTCTTGGAGCTGTTAAAAAATCAAGTTGCTAAATCAACGCAATCAAAAGATACGGCCACTTAAGCTTTAGATTTGGTAAATTAAAACCTATATAGGGTGCTTTCCATTGACCTAGAATCATGAAATTTGGTAAGAAGTAAGGTCTTACAGTAAAGGAAAGGATTAAGTTTTGATATATACTTATGACATAAAAAAACAGTTTTTGTGATTACAAACTTATATTTTGCAGTTACAAAGTTTGTCGTAAATCAATGTATGGGAGACTATTTTTAGAACAGCAAAGTTAAGTTGGTTTTTCTTAGAAAACTGGCAAACACCTTCGTGTTAGAGAATTAATTCTCGAGATGGACGTACTATCTACATACAAGTTTGTTTTGCTAACAGAATATCCGGTTTTTTTATTACTAATATAAGGACCCACGTTTTCTTAACAGTTCTATTAAGATAAGATTTGGCACACCTCTAAAATCCCTAAAAAGTAATTTTCGGGTAAAATATTAACTTGAAAAATAAAACTTGAATTGAATGAAATTTTTTGGATTAAATTTTATTTACGGCTCATAACGGTGATTACTAGACTTTATTACAAAATTCCAAGTACAGCTACAGGAATATAAATAAACAAAAATAAAATGGTGTTCGTTGGTAAGCGCGTTGAGAGCGGATGGACCGATTTGTCATTTTTTTTTCTGTTGTATGTTAATAATAGTTTAGTTAAGTTAATTAAGGAAAAGTAACCCATGAAATGGATAAATCTGGAAGTACTTTTTTCTCATAAAATTAAAACCAAATTTATCTCAATTCCAACAGATTCGGACCACGTCTTTCGGATCAGCTAGTTTAAAATAATAAACACGATCATAAAACAAGAGAGTGATAAAAAAGAAATGAAATTTTAACCGAATGGTCCAGTAGAGTGAACAAACGGAAATTAAATATACAAAACTTATGAATCATCACTTCCTCTACATGAAAATTAAACTAACACTATTGAAAGACAAAAAGCGATTGTGTCCGGCCCACACTTACAAGTTAATCACTAGCTAATAGATTCAGTTACGTAGGCGCAGCGTTTGTGCGAACAACGCATGGTGGCCCCCATTGTAGGTAAGGTTTTACCGCGCCCATGACGTGCTTACAAATCCTAGAGTGGAATATACTCGACTAAGCAAACACATTCCTTTTAAACGATATATATACAATACGTATTTTAATATGTGGTCTAGTCTTTATCTCATTACAGTGTGAAATTACTCAAATTGCTACTGAGATAATTCTAGAGATAAAACCGCTCGACCATCGAATACATATCAATAAAGTACAAAATGACAAGTAGGAAATGATCAAGTTTTAAAATAGGTAACTAAGGATAATGAAAAGTGTGTGTGTGTGTGCAATTCAGACACGGCAGAAGTGAAACTTCAAATTAACACAGATGTGTTAAATAATTAACATAAATTAATTAGCACTAAATATTACTTAGTTTATTTTCACACAACCGCCATCACAGTAATAATCTCTTTTTCACAATTCAAACGTTTTTATAAATAACCTTACAATAGATTGTTAAACGGATAAGCGACTACAACTTCTTTTATAACAAATAAATGAAATGATTTAGTCATCAATCATTCTTGAATATTCAAAATCAATTTTACACAACTTTAAATGATTTGTTTTACAGAAATTACATTTATTTAATACAAACAATTATTATTTTTATAAAGATCGTCAGCAGATGGCGCTGCAATCAGGATTTAATGGAAATATTTGAATCATAAGTTCGACTTTAAACAATCAGAACAGTGTCTATTAGAACCAAATATTAGAGCTTGATAAATAATTGTTTTACTGTTTACAAATAATTATTTGAATATCAGTCTAACGTATTTTGAATATTTCTGTAATAATATAATCACTTAAGAAACAACATTTGAAGATTTGCTCCAAAATATACTTGTATTCTATTTCAGTCTCTCGCAGGCTAAATCCTATTTATGGATATGTTTGTCTCTTTTTAGTGTGACTTTTTCGTGTCATCGAATTTTCAAATCACAACGATTCTAAAGAAGTTCCACTTCAAAATTTTAAAGATATTGTACCTTATGACGAGAGGATGAGACTCGTGAAGCGAATTACAAATCAGGTTTCTACGGTAGATGTGAAGTTGGACAGTCCATCCAGGTCGACCTAGACAAACATACATCTAGTTGATTAGTGATATCTCAAACTGAACACCTAAAACAAAGAAATCATATTACAATTGGCGCGTTTGAGGATATGAATTAAGTGTAATATTTATAAACATATATAGAGAGAGACATATCTAATAGATTTTGTAAATCGAAGACATAAATAAGATTTAAAACTCAAACAACCTACTATAGGGTTATTAAAAAACTATTCGAAATGGACATTTTCAATAAGCAAACATTTATACCAGTCCAGTATAACCCGAAGCGCACAGACAGTTTGTCTCAGAGCCGAGTCATTTGTCTACAGTAATTACCATGCACAAATTGGTCGCATTATAATTTGTACCCGGCCAACTCACAAACTACCAAGTATATATACTGTAGCGAAAGTGTTTGCTAAGTAAAGAATGAATTCGAGAATATTACTGGTATTACAAATAGAAAATTCCCACAGTCAATCATTTACATACCGTCAATATTCACCTTCTTTTTTCTTGCGGAAACCCCCACGGGTCATCATCTTACCGGGGCTAACGGTGAAGTGGTATGTTGAAATCGAACCGACTAAAACCGCACGGTGTTTTGTCACAATTGGGTCTATTGCAGGTATATGATGCAATAAATGATTGAGTATTGAGTACCCGGGTATACCCTAAGAAGGAAGGCCTCCGGGAACCCTACCTACCTTTGCCGCCTGACCGCCTTACCCTTCTCCAGATCAAAGAGCCGCATGCGGAACACGTCGCGCCACCGTCTCGGGCCTGCTTCTGCAAGGGCAACGGTCAGCCCGACCCGCTACCCTCAAGTTTTCTTTCTCAAAATATACGTTAACTGTTCACCGAATTATAGTCTTGTGTTCCTATTTTTGTGTGTCCTATTTTTGTTTTTTAACGAAAATTGTTACCATAAATGATGGGAAAGTCTCTTGCAACACAGTGTATGCTAGCGCAGGAGTCAGGGAATTCCAATACTTATTGTACTGTACAATGACATAAATAAATAATTATTATTGAAATCTATCACGAAACAATAAGTGTGTTCATACTTCATCAGATTACCTTCTCAACATTACACTCACATGTCCACCAAATCCCATTAGTCCCGCATAACTATTTCTTAGTGATCAACATATCATGTCAAGCTGGACATACACATGATATAGTTTGAGAGGAATCGACTTCAGTTCTCGCCAGTTCTTTCATGCGCAAGCGAACGTTTAAAATGGTACGAATCGATTCGTGAGACACAGAAAGTTCAGCGGCTATCTCTCTCAAACTTGAATGAGGATTTTCAGTCACAATTTCCTTCACTTTAGCGATGTTTAGTTGAAGACGTTGATGGCCGCGGCAAATCTTTCAACAAATCTCGACCGCTATTTAATGCACTGTAACACTCATATGCACGAGCTTTGATAAAGTCGATTCAACGTATGGTTTCTGTAATATTTTCAGCGACTCTGAACATTAAATTCCATTTGCAATGCAAAATTAGAGACAAACTCTTTGTTTGATATTTTTATCCATTATAAAAATCGAAAACACTCTTGAGATGAGCTTAGGAAATCGAGTACTGAAAACAAACTAAATGACAGATATTGCTCAAACTTTGCGCCAATATAGAAAACAGTTGTGCCAACTTAACGACAGAAAATAATTATTTGAATTGAATTTGGAATCAGAATGAAATTATCAATTCCCGATACTTTCTGACAGAATGTATAACTTATTTAAAAAAAAGCATAATATTACATTTGTATCGTCAGTATCAATGACTACCAAAGTACAGATCATCATTGATATATATCGGTAAGTAGGTATAATCTCAATCATCACTATCATTTACACCAACGAGATTAAGGAATGGCAGTACAAGGTGAATTTTCAAATAAAAGTTTAATAATATTAATAGCCTGCAACACTTTTAAAGGTGTGACCTTTAGAATTGTTGCATTATACTATAATTTAAACGTATTTAGAAACTATACCTATTTATAAAAAAAACTGTGACCTGACATTTTTACTGCTATTACTAAACTGCACCCACGCGCTCATTGTTCTCTTCAATCAAAGTATGAACCAATAAATTTCTCCTTAAACATTTTTGATTTACAAAAGAAAACCTTACTTCAAGCATTTTTAGGTATTTAATACTTTGAGACATAATTTCAGAGAACCAAGACGCGATGTACCTGCATTTTGAATTGATTTGCAAATGTTATTATGAGTCATAGTCAATTACTGTAGGCCGCGACTTATAAATAGACCCTTTAATAGATTTAATCGTTTACGTAATTTATTACATAATGGTATAACTAAAAACACATAACACAGCACATATCAAAAATCAAGAATCTTACTAATATTATAAAGGTGAAAGGATGTATGGATGGATGTATGGATATTTGTTATTCTTTCACACACAAACGGCTAAACGGATCTGAATAAAATTTTGCACAGAGATAGATTATCTAGAGGTGCGAGAGAGATACATGTAAATCACTGTCTTATTGCTCTTTGTACCGATGTCGCTAACCCACATACAGGGAATCCAATACCTTCCCGCCTCTATCTATAATATCTCTATGGTTTTTGCTCATAGTACTTATACTAAAGTAAATAACTCTCGCAAGTACAGACTAGTAGATATAACAGTAGTATATATTACGCTATACACTTAAGGAGACTTCTGGTGGTAACCGGTAAAATTTACCGTAAGTAAGTACACCATGTCGATTAAAGTCACAACTTCATAACTAAGATATCCGAAAAAACAAAGAGCTCACGATAATATTCTAGAAAAGGAAGACGCTTTGTTCATTAATGACCAACTTAACTATTAACAACTTTTCACCGTACTTACGCCAAAATCTAAACATTAACTCAAGGAAAACTACACAAACTGAGATAGTACAATCGCCAACATAAAACATACAAAACAGTTTTATCAGACTGCAGATTCTCTAAATCTGTGAGCTCGTCTTAGTACAGTTAACCACAATAACGAGCGTTTAAATGCTATCATTTTCACACACGATGATCAGGTAAACTCTTCTAAATACTTAGTAAATATGCCACGCACGCATGCATACGATATACGGAATATTGAAATGGAAAGTACCAGTAAACTAGTTTTTTCGGTCGATGAAGCTTGTTAATGGCTGGATTCTGCTTAGAGTGTACCTTAATCATTAATTTCATCTCTCATATTTAAATTTCACTTACATACAAGCAATGTAATCAAAAATTTTGCCTAATTCAAGAGGTTAACGAAACGTAACGTGAATTGTTAAGAACGTAAACTATTCTTAACACAAGAATTTAGTATAATTGAAGCGTTTAACGAAAATACTATTTATTTATAACCCTTGTTACTAGTAGTCAATATCAGCAAAAAGGTTTTGGAAGTAAGTTGTCTTTTTAATTGGAGTTGTTTCGAGTGTTGTGGTATCGAATCTTACTGATTACGCTATACTTACGTCGTAACTATTCAGTAATCTGTGACTGTATAGTCACAGATTATATACTATCGACGTGAACCTAGTGCTTCCTTATAAAAATATATTTTAAAAAATCACATCCAAATTTATATACTGCATACATAAATATTTTTAAGTCGCAGCGCCCCGCAGTTTCACCCGCGTAAGTCCCGATCCTGTAGGAATATCGGGATAAAAAGTAACCTATGCGTTAATCCAGGTCACCAGGTATTTACATACCAAGTTTCATCGCAATCGGTTCAGTGGTTTTTGCGGGAAAGAATAACAAACATCCACCCATCCATTCATTCATTCATCCATCCATCCATCCAATCTTGCACATTTATAATATTAGTGGGATAATATGAAACATACATATTATTTATATTCTGGATTAATTACTCTCCTTATATGTTCAAATAAACAAAAAATAAGAATCCAAAGCATCAAATATTTTTCCGGCAGACTGTCCCAGCTTTGAGACAGCGATGACCATCGGCTCCGCCATCAGTGACCCCAAGACGGTCATTTATAAACACGACCATGGGAACTAGCAGATAACGCATCGCACGTACCACCACGATTAGAATATACGGTTTGCTCGCAATTACGCTAATTTACCACTTTCGACAAACGGCCAATAAGTTATTGAAAAGATTAGAAAACATGCCGATGTAATGTTGGGAGACTTTTAGACTGTTGAGCAGTACCTATCTATATATTAGAGTACTCTGTGCTTTTGAGTATTGACTTCAACCATTGCGAGGTTTTTGTTTATGCTGTATGAATGGAGGAACTTTTAGTGTTTTAAAGATGTGGGATAGGTGTCAAATTGTCGAAACAAGTTATAGTTATATTTTAATGTTTATTAAAAAAACATCTAACTGTGACGTTTAAAGTTTTTTTTTAATTTTCTCCGAGATTTCCTTTTTCTAATAACTTTGTTTTAACGAATAAGGTATAAATCTGGACACATGACGATACATTTTAAATATAGTTGGTTTGTTTTTGCCAGACTCATTTTAAAATTGATCTTTAAGAAAATAAACGATAAAACAAAACAGTACTGAATAAAAGGAAAAATTAATCCACTTTCTAAAAGTGGTTGAAGCGCTTTTACAAATTATGTAACATAACATAAATACATATTCTAGCTTTTCAAGAAACCTTACATACAGCTACACCACATTATTCTTATACATTAAAGTAGTCTTAGTAAAAATTGACAAGCACATGCGCTCGCGCATGTCACGTGTTATCGCGTGGATCGCGACGTGTGCGCGAGTGAGACGCAGATAGCATCGGTTCTCATGCTCCGTAGAACAAACGCGCCACTTCCGAGCATCCTTAAAGAAGATTTGTGTGCAGTAACAGTACTACAATGACAGATTGGCCACTGGAAACTATTTGTTATAAATATTTTTGACAGAGTCGGCATCGACTTTGGCATTTTCTTTAGTCTTCTACTTGCAGGAAGTTTGTGGCCAAGGGCCAGAATAATTCGAATAGTAAACCTAGATACAGACAGAATCCATACAAAGACTAAGGTGCCTAATTAATTATACAGTCGAACCCTGGTGATGCTTTAATTGGGCTCATTCTGAAAGTCAAATAAATAACATCAGTATTATGAGTAACTAAATAACTCTCCCAGTAAAACTTTTCACCTGTTCAGTCGTCTTCAAAACTAAGCACTCCTGACAAGATAGTGCTACACGTATTAAGTTGTTGGAGCCACGTCGCGATGACGGACAGACAATTAGCTTTCACGATGTCAACCCACATCTTGGTTAACGTGACAATACACTGCGGTTAAATTTGCACGACGTAATGCATAAGCAGAGATGATTTTATGATTGGTAGTAACGAGAAGTCATTGGGTAACAAGAAATTTTAGATAGTTCCTTGTAGGTAAATAGTAAACTTTGATGTTGCTGAAATATCAAACATGGATACCAAAAAAAGGATTAGGACAAGAAGATTATTTAATTTTAACTAAGTAATAAGTTTCATTGTTAATTGATTCTGGATTTGGTTGCATAAAACATGCGAGCACGTAAACTTACGCAACTTCGCACCCGCGACTATACCTGCCCATTTTGTGGTCACTCCCCCGCACTCCAGGAAAACGTAGGCGACCGTTTCCTCCGCGTTGAGACATCCTCTGCATAGAGGACTGTCTCTCTCATTGATGGTGAATAGGTTCCGGTTTAGGGGTAGACTGCCCGTAATGGTTCCTACAACTATCCTGATGTCGAGTCGGTTGAGACTGAGCAGTCTGCAAGTTAAACGTGGTGAGACCTCCGTCGGCACCAGTTGAGACTGCCTGCAGCCAGGTATGTTGAGGGTTTGGGCGGGCTAAGCAATGAGGGCAGAACTAATGAAAAAACAAGTATATAAGGCGAACGTTAGTGGGATGGCCGGTAAAGATCGACCACGCAGAACATACTCGGATCATATTTTTTTTTAATTTGTGATGATCTGAAGAAAGGGCAGGTATTTGTACAGGTAGGTGACAATAAAGGAAGCGCGTGAGGATGTAAGGATAGAAGCAAGTGGCAGGCTGGTGTCTCTGCCTACCTCGAAGGGAGAAGACCGTTAACTTATGTATGTATGTTTGTATATTTTCATTCTTGAAAATATACAACTGATAGCCTTTGAACTGCAAGACCCAGTACTTACTGGGTTAAAAACCTACCACTTGGTAGGTTTTGCCAAAGTAAAAAGCAAATAGCGATTTTAAAATACCGCCATTTGCTCTAATTGACTACAAATAAGTAAAGAAATTTCGATTCTACAGAAAATATTTTTCTGGACCACGCTGTGGACGGACTATGTCATAGGTTTAATGAATGGCGAGACCTAAGTTTTCTGACTCAATCCACACTCCTTCTCCCTTTGCTATGAGCTTTCTAACAAGCCTTGCGTCTATTTATGATTGAATATTTTCTGATATTTACACGCTAACGCTTCTGACTTACGATATGAATAAGATATTATTCTTTGTTCCTTTTCCTAGACCACGACAAAATAATTACCTTTTTATTATATTCACAACAAGACGTTGCCACGATTTCGCATCCACAAAGACATTAGACAATTGATGGGTTCACAAGTTAACATAAATAGCAAGGGTCACAGACAGCGCAAATTACTGAAAGTCTTTGTAAATTCGTGTCTTGTCTTTTAATCAGTAAAATTTCAGTAATCTATAACAATAATATTTTTTTATACAACTAAATTGGCATATAAGCACACGGCCACGGGTGTGTACTACCATTTCAAAAGAGCTGTGGTAACCCTGCTTACTAGCAGAAAAATACTTCTTTGTACTGTCTCCAGTACAGATAGTCACTAGTCACCAGTTGTGTACTAACGCTAGTACACTATATGCTATATTAATCGATCTCTTCACGATCACGACGAAAGTGATCACTTGATCTGAACGGTTACATCTTATTCAGTGTAAACCTGACTGTCAGAACTTAGAGAATTCAGATTGACTGAAGCAAAAATAACCTGTTTAGATCCTAAGAGAGTAGTTGGATTGTACCCTAAACACAGATAAGATTAAAAATATTAACAATCCAAATGCAGAATAACGGTCTACAATGCATCGCCGAAAGTGTACTACAACCAGAATGAACCAGCTATATTCAGAATAACCGGAACAAACAGACAGACAAAAATTTTAAAAATATATTTTTTGGTATTTGTACCATGTAAACATTCCGATGCATTTAGTAAAATGCTGTTATTATGAAATTACAAACAGACACTTTAATTTTAATTTTATTGATTATTGCCATTGACCGTAAACAAAGAAAAAATAACTTATAGTGTTGAAACCAAAAGTGTTTTACCCCTGTAAGAATTAAATAAAGACTTTATGACTAGCCAGTTTCTAAAGGTCCGTTCAAAGGATTAAAAAAATACGACATCTTCTCCTATATTAGAGAATAGATAATTTTAACTTTGTCTCAAAATACGGAGTATCCTTGTTCGTTTGCCAAGACGACAGTTTTGTCACCCATCCTAATATTCTCCATTATTACTCCAACAATAGCATCGGTTGACAAACAAGCTTGTCATACAATTGACACAAATCTACATAACAATGTAACATAACATTGACCCGAGTCCCAAGTTGACCTTTAACCCCCGCACGGCTGACCTATCCAGCCTTTGCAACGTGTGTTCACTTGCAACTTTAAATATCGAGTTTTGGACACAGAATGAATTTATTCAGTATGTTTGTATTGATCAACTGCCGTTTTATGTGTCACAGTTCTGTGTGAAACTTTAAGCTACGCTATTATTTGGTTTCGAATATTAGATGATCATAGAATAGTTTCGAGTATATGAATTCACTATTACATTGGTGTTCAGCCAAATATTTATTACGATTTATTTTAGGCTGTGTTCCAAGATATTGTTTGAAAATATATAGGTGAGTTATGGCTCTTACTTGGCCCTTGGCCTGAGATTTGCGTCAGTCCAAAGAACAATTACGCCGTATGTTGTATCTTGTTCATTACCAGTCGTATAACGGCACCGTACTGTTATGCTAATATATTTGATTGGCTTTTGTAATGGTTGGGTATAATACAAATATTGGACAGGTGCATTTGAATTCATATAATTCCTTCAATCCAGGACACAACATTTTAGGGTTTAGAAGCTCACATTACGAGTGTGTAATACCTTCTTTTCGATTTATTGTTTTACACATAGGTTTAGGTTTAATGTGGCCACAAGCAAAAAGAAAATATTTTTAAATAAAACAAAATTAAGACTCATTGAAAATTGGTCAGGGACCTCCTAAATCAGTAGTAGATTACATGCTTTAAAATGAATGTTTTGCACACGCTGGCTCGAGGGTAGCGGGTTGGGTTGATCGTTACCCTTACAGAAGCACACCCGAGACGGAGGCGCGACGTGGTCCGCGCGAGACTCTCTGAACTGAAGGGAAGTAAGGCCACCCCGTACTCTACGGTGTCTGCTATCAGGCTGCCAAAGTCTGCAGGCGTTCTCGAAGGCTTCTTTTTTGGGGTATAAACGGGTCTCCTAAAATAGAACTAATTGTGAAGGAACACCGTGTGGTTTTAGTCGGTTCTATTCCGACATACCACTTCAGCGTTAGCTCCGGTGAGGTGATGACCCGTTCAAATTCATTCTGAGTTTCTTGAATAATTTTCTTTGAACTTTACCTTCACCATTTGCCAGAAAAAGTAAATTGTGTTAGTATCGACGCTGATTTTGCAATAGTCAAAGGCTCCACGTAAAGAATTCTATTCCTTAGATTTTGTACATCAGCAGAATTTTTTACTGAATACGATAAAAATACATTTTCTTTGGCCACATAATAATCTCACTTAACATCAGAAAAATTTATCAGCTCTGCTTTAAGCATATTATAAGCATTAGAACAGGCTAGTCGTTGAGTCAAACGCATTATTGTACAATAAATGTAGCTGTTATAACGAGTCTCGGAATCACGACTGAAACTTTTTGCTATTAGTTCATTCACTGGTGCTATTATCGGTACAATGCATCAGTATAATATGTGTGTATTTAGTAGTATTTAAGTATGTTTATCATCAGTCTGGTAACCAAAGTACAGGCACTGCCTAGTTTGGGATCAGAGGCCACAGGCCTTGTGTGAGATGTGTCAACTTATTTTTTTAAGTAATTATAGATATAGTCACTGTATTTTGAAAATTTATCGTTCTTACCTTTTACTTTGACATCGTGACGCACAGATTGAACTATTACGTGTTCAAGCAAAAAACTTGTTAAATAAAAAGTTACTAATTAAAAATAATTATAAACACAACTGCCAAAGAACTAATTACGCACCATATATCCGCCATATTGAATTAAAAAAAATTACAGCCAGTGTCACTTCATACAGATTCTAATGATATCGCATACATCCAAATCTGTTCAGAAATTTAGAAGTTATGGTGGAATAAAAAACTCAGATGCATACATACATATGTACATGAACACTGAAAACATTATCTACACTCATTTTTATGGCAGTTGCATAAAAACTAAATTAAAAAAAAAGAAGAAGATTTCTGATTGTGGAAGACTTTATTAGAGTTCTAGGCGCAGCAGTGGATCTAAAATACATAAGACGCAGTAAATTATATTTATATTTGTTATTGCATAGTCAACATCACCAAAGTAAAAGTTTTTATGTAAAGGAAAGCATCCTAATAAGTATAAAACCTAACAATGTCAATAAAATGCTATTTACAATGGAAAGTGTAAAACTTACTTCCCTTTTACGACATCAGTCTTCAATCATGGTGGTAAACTTGGCGATAAACAGTTACATTGTCCCCTAAACAGAACGAGTTAAAGTAAATACAAGAAAATACATAATTTAATTGAGAAAGTTGTAAAGAAATAAGGTCTTCAACATA
Organism: Euplagia quadripunctaria; assembly: GCA_963859945.1. NCBI lineage: Eukaryota > Metazoa > Arthropoda > Insecta > Lepidoptera > Erebidae > Euplagia > Euplagia quadripunctaria. Next base: position 7,306,003 of record OY982573.1, read on the forward strand.
CATTTCATCAGTAAACGTCAGAGATTAGCGGCTTACTAACTGCAGCAATTTAGCCTTGTGAAGACGTAAGGTAGACCAAACCACGACTTTTGATAGAACTGTCAACTGATCTAAAAGTATCTGTTGTAATAGAAAAGAAATATTAACAATCAAGGTTTAACAGGCGACTGTTGCAACTGCATAGCAGAATTTCTGGGCACAAGGCCGTTATACGGTCCGCATTTTTTAATTAACTGTTTGTAAAATTTCTGAAACAGCTAGCATCACCTACTCGAACTCTTGTTTTTAACACGGGTGAACTGAAACTTAAATCACATAAAAAGTATTTCTTTAAAATATTTCTTTCTTTTAAAACAATAAAGTAATAAGAAACAGAAAACTAGTAATCGCCTCGTGACAAAACCGCTTATGTCAATAAATCATAAGGCAATTCCTCAATCCGTTTCCTTATTCCGTCCCATCTAGGGAGAGCAATAATATTATTATATTACGATAATAGTGGAATAATAATCGGCTGGTGACCGCAGTACGCAGAATAATAAGCATTCACCTTGCACACAATAGCGGGTTGAAAATATATTATATCATTGTAAGGACAATTGCACGATAAAGCTAACTTTAGTTTATAATGTGAAAACTTTGTTTTTTTTTTAATACTAAAGCATGAGATTGATATACCCATTAGCTGTGTGTATTTTGTTTAGAGTAACTGTTGCGATCTGTTTAATGTTTTTTCATTTCACTGTTTTTTTCTAAATTAACAATTTCAGTGTAGAATAGTGAATTAAGAACAATACTGTAGCAAGTAAATGTGAATGACTAGCTGACCCCGGCAACTTCGTCTGTGTTTGTGAATTTTCCCCGTTTTTGCAATATTTTTCATTGAGGCTCGGCTCCTATTAGTCGTAGCGTGGTATTATATAGTTTAAAGCTTTAATTGATAAATGAGCTATCCAACACTAAAAGATTTTTTAATTCCAACCATAAGTTCCTGAGATTAGCGCGTTCAACCAAACAAACAAACTCTAATATTAGTATAGATATTGTGCAACCTACATTATCATTTTGACTTGTACATAACTTGGATAATCTTACGGCTACAATATATACCATTATTCCTTACTGAGAATGACAACAAAGGAGATGTATCGTCCACAGGAATTACTTCTGTCTTTTATACTGCCAACAAAACTGCACCGCGAGTGGCGTAGCTAGGTAACCAAAGGCCCTGGGGCAAAAAATAAACTAGGGCCCCAACTACACTATTTAAAATCGTTTGTTCCGTATTCGTGTTCCGAATTCGACGTACTCCAGATTTGTCGTAATCTAGATTCGTCGTACTCCATATTCAAGTTATCAAGTACGCAATTCAATATAAATAGTGGTTTAGTTTCAACTCTAATACAAACCTGATAACTTCTGGTTCTAAAAAATCTGGTATGTTTATATTCCGAATGTGGGCGAAATTTTCACTAGTTCAATTTATAATTTGTAAGTCAGAGTCCGAGGGGCCCCCTGAGCTTGGGGGCCCCGGGGCACTGCCCGGTCTAGCCCTCCGGTAGCTACGCCACTGTGCACCACATAGAACGCTGAAGTTACAAGTATATTGATAAACTATGCTTTAAAAAATAACGCTTCTTGACTGGATTTAGCATATCTACTTACCGATTAGAGATAACCAGTAGACACTTAAACGTAAGTTGTACGGCAAGCTTTAATTCTTAACTATTACTTTGCCAAGCTTAGGTAACACATGGTGCTACTTCACTAAGATTTTTAAACCGTGCAAATGTTTATGTATGAAGGTGTCAAAACACTTGGTTGGACGCAAATTGCTGGGGCCCTCTATGGGCATCTATTTGAATAGCTTTTGGCTTCAATACAATGGCCCTCCGCCCATGACCGCTAATGTTCTGGATCAGATATTTCCTATTCTGATAGCCTTCTATGAAGATTTATTATTGCAAAACTATTGCGTATTGAATTTTAATAGTTCTAAATCCATAGTCCTATACAACCATATTTGCAGAAAGATTCGCTTGTTACTGAGATATTATTCGTAACTATGAGAACATTGAAAGGTCAATAGTTTCGTGAGACTAGTTTTAAAATGAATCGGTTCTGATCCTGATTGGAAATTTGTGCTATTAGCCGTATCTATGAAATTATTTCTAATATTAATCTTAAATGTCAACAGGCAATTCGAAGTTTTGAAACTCATTATATTGTAGGACGTGTCGCCCCGTGGTGTTCGCGCTGATCGATTGACCGGTTGATTAAGAAACTTTGTTGTCACCAGACGCTTACAAGTATTTAGTTACGTTTTCGTCCGTATCTTAAATAGTGTCTTTAACATTCTCCCAAAAACTTAGGGAAAAGTAAGTGGTGCCGTTTCGGAATTCGGGGATGTTTAGGTTTATTTCGGGTGTAAAAATACCCTAAAATCTCCCCGGGTTTAGTAAGAAAATTAACGCATAAAAAATTGATAAATTGATAAGATTGACAAAAAAAAAACATACACGTGTTTCTAAACAAGTCTTTATTTTCAAGCTGACTCTACTAATTGTAGGCTATATAACAATGCTAAAATGTCTCTAGGTTTTTCTATATCACATTACATAAAGCGAATTAAAATGTGCAATATAATATACTCGAATAATACCTAATAATACACTACCCACTAAAGTAATAACTAATTGTTTACTTGCAATTACAGCAAAAACATTAAAGGTTTCATACTTAATAGCAATAAATAACTGGTGCTTACCTTCGGGTTACGTCTCAATATGGTATGGAACTCTATTCCAATCATAGGGAATGTTCCATGCTTAGCACAAATAATAGCGATGTATGAGCGTGTCCCTAACATTTGAATCTCCTAATGAACTTGTAGACATTTCGAGTTAAGTTATTTTCTTACACAAATCCGGACATTTTGAGAATTATACCGTTCGTTTACTACAAACTTGTGTGTAGACATCATTATATAGTATTCTCTTCTATGTAAACATATTTTAGTAATATATAGATACCTATCCGAGTAAAAAAGGAAAATCATATGTAATTTAACTGTGATTGTTTTTATACCACTAAAGTAAATTTAATCTTATCGGAATATTTTTACTGCAATATTTGTCTGGACGTCTGATTTTTACTTTTATTTCCATTAACACTATCATAAATTAATTCCAAGCAGCGAATTTTTTTGTCAACTACATATTAATTTCAACAATCCTCTCCGAAAGATGCGACAAAAGTGTTGATGGTTAAGTTTTACGTGAACCAATTACAGATAATCACAATCGCTATACTTACTTCATAAACAAACAACTACACACAAAATACCATTTTAAAGTATTTTGTCTATGTTTCTTTCTCAAGCATTAAAAAACTGCAAAACTAATTTCAATCTAACTGTTATCATTAAAAATTAATGATTAAAGCTAAAGGTTGTGCTATATATTTGTTCAGTCATCTTGTTAATGCATTCTATATGCTTTTCCTTAGTTTTCAGATATTTACAGTTATTCCGAGATTCCAATCACATCGTTAACTGAGTCATCTGGTGAAGATACCACTATGCTGTTCACATCGTCGCTATAGGTCAAGCGGCCAGCGCGCGCACAAATGTCACCGTCCCAGCCGGATGGGACGGCGTTATTCGTGATGTTAGAATTTAGTTGAAGGTTATTTATGATGGTTACTTTGTAACTAGAAAGTTAGCGAAGGCTAGTGAATAATGTTAATGGATTGTTTTTGCATTTTCTCCAACCATACCATCGGATATGTACTACCAGGAGGTAAAGTCGACCACTCATTTCACATACAAGCACATGGTCTGTCAACATCAAAGGGGTCACCGGCGTGTTACCTTTCCTATCTCGATTCAGTCGATTCAGACTTCTAAAGAAATATATCACTAAACCCAAGTCTCTGGAAGCAGCAAAAGTACAATTCTAGACCAGTAAACTAGGTCAAGCCTGGTTTTTCGCATAGTATTCGCATATAAGATCATTTTTCTGTCGGAAGGTTCCAATTCGACCAAAAGTCTGATACTTCCTACTTCTCATCTCAGGGAAACCTAAAAAAAATATATATACGTTGACTGATAAAGTTATCGTATTTTATAAACATTCAATAACACCTGGAATCATCTTCCTACTCTTTTCCGTATTTTCGTTGAAGTCGGCGCAATATGTAACATTGCGAAGGGTTTCGGCTAGTTTCCTTCATGGCCAGTCGCGAGCCTGGCGCCATCCATCTTTGGGAATGTAGTCGAACAACACCTGGAAATTGTTATAATTTTCCGTATGTACTTGTAACACATAAAAATCCAAGTCAATAAGAAAACACAAATAAATTAGGTAGTTTTATACCATTAAATGCTAAGCTTATCTTATTGGGAAACTTTTTACTTCATAATAATAAAAAAAAGAACAATACATTTTTAAGTCTTAACACTAATACAAATAAAATTTAGTTATGGTCAAATTTATGACAATAGTTTTCATGGTTACAGCGAAACAGATATCTACGCTTTTTCTGGTCCCTGACTCCCCCAGCACAGCAACTAACTCCCGCTCCCTGGGGAAACACCACCCCTGTCAAATATGTATTTCCAGACCATCAAGAAAAATAAAAAAGTAACTTGACTTGACTTTGACTGGCCTGTTGGTCTAGTGGTTAGTGACCCTTACTGCTAAGCCAGAGGTCGTGGGTTCGATTCCCACCCAGGACAAATCATTGTGTGATGAGCACGATAATTTGTTCTGTGTCTGGGTGTAAATTATCTATAATATGTATGTATTCAGTAATATATAAGTATGTTTATCAGTAGTCTGGTTACAAAAGTACAGGCTCTGCCTAGTTTGGGATCAGACGGCCGTGTGTGAGATGTGTCAAATCATAACTTAAAGTAAACATCTTAACTTAAAGTCAAAAATGTAAATACTGCTCACTTCATGTACTTAGAGAGTTCATTTTCAACTATATAAGACAAATGTAAAAAATTTCAAGATCTTTGTATCACCTAATTTCCGGGCAGTCTGTTCTATGATTTACTTCATTTACCTATAGAAAACTACCCTAGTACTAATAGTTATAGTTGAAACTATAACTTTGTTGAACTAAAATTAGACATGTTGAAGTAAGTTTGTCTATCTAAATTAATTACGATCAGTCGTGAAAATATTATATTTTCACGACTGATCGTAATTAATTTTGGCAATGAAGTGACTTGGGAAATAGAGAAGGGCATTTGCATTTTTTCAAACAGAAAAACGAAATAAAATCAACACTATTTCTAAAATCTACTTGACTTGCGCGGATGAAACTGCGGGGCGCTGCTAGTGTACAATAAAAATTTAAATGAGAATTCCTTTTTTGATGTACCTACCTATTTTTTTTTTTGCCTGTAAGAGATCGCAGACTGGGATAAGGCCGCCCATTGTACTACTGTTTTTTAATGTATATCCGTGATTGTATCCTATTCATAGCAATAAAGAGTACCTATCTATCTACTATTAGTCAGATATTTACGAAACCAGGAAAAATAAACTCGAGAAAAATATTAATTGTATTATTTACTAGCGGCTTCGCTCGCGTGTACATATTTATATATTTTGCGCGGAACCCTAATTGTTTCCAAAATAAAAGTAACCTAAGTTACTCCTTATAAAACCAGCTATCTGCCAGTGACAGTCCACAATCGGTCCACCCGTTCCGGAGATTAGACGGAACAAACAGACAGATAAAAAATTAAAACTGATTTTTTAGGTACACGTATCGTGTAAATAACTTTATAAGCTTAAAAAAAAAATTAAAACTCTTATCTTGACATTAGAAAGAGACACTTCAATTTTATTTATTTGTATTGATGATTACATTCGCTTATAACTTCAAAATATTTATTAAATCAAACCCATCAATACTTTTAACCCTAGTCGTTTCGCGCGCAAAGCGCTGGATTGTGCAAGTCGCGGAGGCTTCTTCGCAAAGGTCGCGCGCTGACCGATAACGACTGCGGCCTTCTGCGGTTCGGATCAGCTGGCTTGCACCATGCTAGGGGTTACTATGGAAACAGGTCGCAACGTGAACTTCATCTTTAGCTATTTGTACTTGCTTTTACTTTACTGGTAACATGTAATGCGAAATGACAGTAACATGTCATTTTTTTTAACCCCTGACGCAAAAAGAGAGGTGTTATAAGTTTGACGTGTCTGTGTATCTGTTTGTCTGTATGTCTGTGTGTCTGTCTGTGGCATCGTAGCTCCCAAACGAATGGACCGATTGATGTGCGATTTTTTTGTTTGAAAAGTGACTTGATCGAGAGTGTTCTTAGATATAATTCAAGAAAATCTGTTCAGCCGTTCGAAGATCATCAGCTCTTTTCTAATCGTTGTATGGATTTTGACGTTGGACGTTGGATGGAGTCGGGGGTATTTTAAATTTTAAATGTATGATCATTATATATTAGATAATGGTCTGTGGGTCCTAAAACTCTAATAATGCTGCAGATGAATTTGGTTAATTTCCTATGGTTAAACACATTATATTATAATTCTTTCAAAAAAAAAACGGACTAAAAAACAAAAACTATTCCATAAAAGACTTGTAGGGTTTTCTCATGGATGCCATTGTCAGAACTGGACCAAATTGGGACCACACGGGAAGCACCAGCTTTCAAATAAAAAAATAATCATCAACATCGGTTCACCCAGTCGAAAGTTTTTTGAGGTCGGTTAAGAAAAGAACGTAAAATAGACGAAAAACATATTTCGAGGCCTTAATATGATTTCTTTTATATTTTTTAAAATCCATTTGAAAATACTATAATATACCAAAAGCCTACGCCATTCTTTTTTCTAATATAAGTTTTGTCAGAACTTGCTAATGTAATTTTATTAAAGAGAAGTTTCAATATAAGTAGTACCTACTCACCTAAAAGATAAAGTTCAAGAAACTTATCCTAACTAAACTAAATTAAAACCTTAATGAATTATACACCTAAACCTTCCTCATAAATCACTCCGTCTATTGGTGAAAACCGTATGAAAATCTATTCAGTAGTTATCGAGTTTATCGCGAACAAATAGACAGACGCGGCGGGGGACTTTGTATTTTTATATATAGTGATATTTAAAATCTCAATCCAATCTACAGCCGCCTGATTGTAAACGGTCACCGTAAACTAAAGATTTTTACAACAACAATGGTGTTCTGTATTACAGTCTATAATATTAAAACTTTAACGCCTTCGTACAACAAAACCATGACAACGATAAATATTAATCGTTTCCTGAATATTCATAACATTACAATAAGAGAAGTTAGGGGTATGGTTAGGGGTCGAACACACACTGTAATAAAAATAAAAAAATAAAATATTTTTTAAAAACAAGCTTTTATTATATATTTTATTATATTGTTAATAAAAATAACTAAAAAGTTAAAAATAATAATAATAAGCATATTACATTTTGACAGCAAGAGAAATAAAGGAGGTGTAACATGCTTTAATTTTTATTTTTTTACTTTTTAGTTCCCTTTATTAACAAGTAATAAAAGCTTGTTTTTTGAAAAAGGCTTTGTTTTTATTTTTAACTTTTTAGTATTTATGATTCCTAATTTACTATGAATCAAACGAGTCCAAACTCGATGGGGTTGCGTCGTTTTATTACAGAGTTCTTATGGCCACCTTCCAGGTCCATCATCAGATCAGTTCCATGTCATCATAATATTCCATTGTCACTTGATATACATATGTGTGTAAAATTTCAGCTCAATCGGAAATCGGGAAGTGTTTCAAATTACATTAATGATCTTAAACCAATAAATCCTAGTCTTACTACACAGCATGCAATACTACCGCAGCACAATTAATAAAAACACAAAAAACTGAATTTCTGTAACAGTAAAAAATTATAGAAATTTCAGTTTTTTATGCTTATAAGCAACTTTTGGATTCACTTTAAATGTTTATACAAATAACATAAATAATGATAATGGTTCGTGTGTGTTAAAGAAGTGTTAAAAAAAATATGCAAGAAAATCGTAGTTGAGAAACATCCTGAAGTACTTACTCTACGTTGGCTACAAATAGTATAAATACATACGTACAATAAACTTCATAAATACGATTTGTTTTTCATTTCTGAAATTAAACATTGGCATCCAGACTACCATTGCATACATACCTTTATAAGCTTGTACATAGGTTTGTCCATCCAGTAATTTAATTATCGCTTCTTACAGCAATATTTAAATGTTAAAGAAAAATCAATAACACTGATTAAAGTGTATTGTCCGTAATTTTCTTTTCCTTTTGCTGTCAGTTTAAGTGTGTGCTTACCTTTAGCGATCTCTAGTCCTGCAGGACAGTCTCACGTGGGCGCTGAATCGTAAGGCCTGCGATTATGTACGCCCGCGATACTCCAACGCAACTGATCAGTAACGTGCTCCACTATACCAAAAATATTTATGTAATCTACCCCCCTTATTCACCTTTTGAATACTGTTCCTGTTATGTTCCTTTCACACTATTCCAAATAGGACTCACAATCATTACTGAATATTCTTCTTCTAAACATTTTTTCTAATTAATATTAGTCCCAGTAACCTTAAATTAGAGTTTTAACAATACAACTCAATGGTTCCTTTTGTGTAAATGGCAATGCTGATTCTCTGTGCAAGGAAACCCCCAGCCTTCTGATCACGTCTATCACTCGCTTAGCGAGTTCTTTATAACCAAAACGAGCACTTGGACCCCGTGACCCTAACGCTTTTACCCTAAATCTCTATAAAATAAAACCCCTAAGGAAGATTTAACTTTGAATTACCGCATTGTAACGCAAAATTCAATTAAGGTTACCGTGTTTGAATTTGCCACTGGAGGCGCTGGTGTGGCGTGAAGTCTCCTAAACTGATTAATCTGTGCTCCAAAATGTCATCTGAAATGACACTGTTTGTTATATTATTGCATATTGCATGTTTATTTACTAAATAAATAATTACTGTTGTGAATATTTTCCAATATCTGATTAATTATGGCGGATGAAAGATACGATAATAGGAAATGATTTATATTTAAACTCTTCCAAGCGCGTAAAATCAATTTTTTACAGCTAAGACCTCACTCGCCGGTGGCGTCAACTGGTGACCATAAAAACTGTAGCCTTCATTGGTAATGTCGATAATAATTATTTCACAAAATATTTGAAAAAAAAAACCTACGGACCTCTTGAAATAAAGCATCTTTCTTACCATTTCACACATAAACGCTCGCCATAGTCCGTGCCATAATTGATACAGACCGATGCTAAAAACCAATAGCGAGCCGCAAATGATTTAGTACCGGCTAATGCGCATGTACAGTGACTTTATTAACATTTATTATGGTAATCACTGGTTAAATAATGTTTTAATATGCGTAAGGGTTAGATAGCGCGTAGGATGATGTCCGGATGACAAGCAGCATGCAGTTGACTTTCAGGATATCGGATCGGTGAGGTGTGTAAGATCAGATGCAAATGAAAAACTTTTGGCTCTTCCTATGTTTGAGAGAGATAGACTTGAGTTTATGTATGTTTGCAGAATTATTCTAAGATTTAAAAAACTTACACACGCGAATAAAACTGTTTATTTTTATTAATGTTCTAATATTTTAACTAGGTATATATAATTTTGAAACATATCTACGAGTTTATTCTTTATTTTAGGGAAAGTATAGACATCATTAGGGCTTAGGTCGGGACTGTACGGTTGATGGTCTAATAATTCTATGTTTTCTTGCTCTAAAAACTCTTTTGTTCTGTGCGCGGTGTGAGAACTCGCATTGTCGTGATGGAGGATGATGCGGCGGTTGCAGTTCTCTTTACGGAGTTCGGAAACGACCTGTGGCAAACAAATGCTAGCATACCATTCTGCATTAACCGTTCTTTGTCCTTCAAGAGGAATAGTCGCAACATGACCGATTTTGGAGACAAACGTGGCCACCATTTTTTTTGCAACACTCCGTGAACGAACAATTTTAGTTGGCTTTAACTCATTTTCGAACACCCAAACTCGTGACTGGTTTTTTGTTTCGGGTTCGTACGCGTATATCCAGGATTCGTCACCTGATAAAATGTTGTATACAGCATTTGAGGATCCTGCATGGAATCTTTCGAGAGTTCTGACGCACCAAGTAACGCGAGCCGCTTTTTGCTCTTCACAGAGCAAATGCGGTATCCATCGGGAAAACAACTTTTTTACACCTAATTGTTCATGCAAGATTATTTGTATTTGACTCATGCCAATGTCTAAATTTGCCTTAATTTCGCGGTATGTCACATGTCGATCTTCCTCAATCAGCTTACGCACAGCATCAACGTTTTCTTGGGTGACTGCAGTTTTTGGACGACCTTGACGGGGATCATCACTGAGTTTGACACGTCCACGTTGAAATTCAGCAAACCAGCGATAAATTGTGGTTTTGGATGGGGCTTCATCACCAAATGCAGAAAGCATCCGGTCAACACACTGGTTTTGTGTTAAACCGCTTCAAAAGTCATAATAAATCATGGCCCTTGAATTTTCTCGAGTCAATTCCATTTTCTCAACTATCGTATCGCGACCTTACAGTTACCAAACCTTCAGTAATCTTGACTTACTTGTGGCTATAAGATTGTGAGATACAATAAGGGGTTATCCATAAATTACGTCACACGAATTTCATAATTTTTGGACTTTTCCCCCGTATTTGTCACAGGTGGTCAGATTTGTGGAACCCCCCTCCCTCCCTGGTGTGACGTCACATATATTACACTTAGAACTGAAAAAAGCAGTTCTAATATTATTATTTTTTTAGTAAGTGTAGTAGTGTATGTAGTCTTTAGTTTACAGGTAATGTTTTGTGTTTAATACTTTAGATTTTGACATGTGACGTTACGAAGCTTATGATCTCCTCCCTCACTCCTTGTCATACAATGTCACACTTCGTTGACCCCCTCCGCCTCTTAACATGTGACGTAATGTATGGATGGCCCCTAACCGTCCTGCCCTTTTTACCAAAGGACTATCAGAAACAACTCAGTCCAAGGATCCAACTCGGATGGGAAGCTGGGCTGGATATTTTTCTAGACATTTTCATCATTAGATTATGAACGATAAATATGCTAATGAACCAGTATTCTCTGTGTGGGTGACATCATAACGCATACTTAGAACTGGTCAAATTATGGTAATATTACCCATATTATGAACACCAAGTGTTAGCACTGACCACCTTGTTGATTCCAAGAGGCAATAACCATCGATCAAACGTATTTACAACAGTCACAGACACTGATCGGTACATTGTCAATATTCCAACATTAAATACATTTACAGTCGATTACAGAGCTATGTGTGTGCTAGTAAAGTTCTAGAGAATGCCTCTAGAAATACATATGTCTTGTAATATTATTGATATGAGTATCACGATCTTATTGGTTTTCCAATCGAATTTAGAAAGAGAAACTGCTATGTATGCTGCCGGGTGTTTTTGGGCTTTAAGATTCAGAAAAAAAAAGAGTTTCCTGGGAGTCCATAAAAAATATTTACATTATATAAGCGAAATAAGCGAATAAAAAAAGTTTTTTTATCCCGTCATAAAATATTCTACGGTGTATAAACGCATTTTAGAGGTTTTAAAATCATTCTACAGTCATAACTAGTTCAGGTGTGCACTGTCAACCATAAAGCCATGTGTGTGCCAATTTAGTTTAAAACATAAAAGAAGTAAAACTTTCAACACTACTTATAAAATTGATTTCTCGCAAAACTAATCTTGCAATTGGATTTTGCACTAAGAACCAGAAGTAAATAATTATAGAAATTATATAGAACTCACAAATGTGGATGATCATATGCCTATCATATATATATTCTTTAACATGTGAACGTTGAGGATATCCAGAACGTTGAGGCTATCCAGCTCCTTGACACCACGGACATAGTTAAAAGACTAAAAAGAACCTTAGTTGACCTATGTATAGAAACCCTCAAGAATTAGAGCCATATCAAGCTTGTTTATAATATGCCCCACTGCGGAGCATGGGCTTCTGTGACAACTTCACTAAACTAAATCAAAGGGCACCCTTTGAGTTAGTTTAGTGAAGTTAGTGTTACTCTTAAAGAACACAAGAACAAAGTGTCTTTCCATGATAATAGAGACCATAAGAAAAGTGCCAATGGACACATCCTTAACTTTCTAAGTTTTTAGCAAATTAAGTTAAATTTAAATTACTTATTAGCCTCAAGGTCTAGATTGTAATTGTTATGAGTAAGCGTTTTAATACGAGTACATCATAAAAAAAATGTCTATCGATGCATATGCGTAATATTTAAAGGAACAGTCCCTCTAACACATTCTAACGTCAACAATCCTCTTAATCCTGAATGATAATTCATTCATACCGTTGTGCCGTATTGCACAACCAACAATTAGTATATAGTTGTCCTCTGACAGAGCTCACGGTTCGAATTACATTGTTTAATATATTGACCTGGCTTAATACATTAATAATTCTGCATTGTTTACCTGTCTACCCACTGGCCGCTGAAGTTTATTAACTTAATATTGTAATGTTGCCAGATATATTATTTAATAACGTTCTTTGTTGGATAAAGGTGACAGTGGATTGTGTTTATTGGATAGTAAGATGTGGGTTTTATGTAAGCAATGAATGCTGCTTGACCTTAATAATTTTCTAAATGAAAGAAAGATGGATCAGCTTAATTTACAGAAGTAATGAAATTTACCGTCGTAGAATTAACAACAAATAACTAAAAGACCTTGTTTATATAATTATATTTCAGTTTCACATTGGGTTATTGGAAGGTTTTTGCTGAAGTGGGTAAATTCAGATGTATCCAGTGACATTCATTAGTGATAATGCATACATAGAAATTAGACAAGTATCCAAACATATACTTACGCTGGCTGGCCGCCACTCATCAGCTGGCCAAGTGGGAAACACACGAATGCACAGGGCAATTTAAATGGAATCGGCGTTTTTTAAGGTGTCCGGGAAAGAATCTAGATTTCACTCATGTATCCGGATTTTCTTAAGTTTTTGACCGGCGTGGTCGGCAATTTAAGTGATGGCAGGCCTAGTCCTGGCGTCGTAACAAACTAAGACGATTCTCAAACAAGTTAATGGAGAATTGCGACTATTGAAGCTTTATGTCTTGTGCTAAGTGTTACTTTATCAAATGTAAAAAATACCCTCACCCACTTTGCAATCCACCTACTATAGCTCTAAGTTTAAAGTGGACCTGAAACTCCTCATGAATTTCAAACAAAGCTCAAGAACAGCTTCCAAGTCCACGTACTGACATAGACTTGTGAACTCACCGCGTTCGTGCGGTAGTTGAAAAGTTGTGGTTTGAAACAACTTTTCAATCAGACCCCTATACGACGCGGAGGGTCGTTCGCGGCCTAGCGACTGCCCGCTATACTACCATTATATGGAGTAGGACATCACAAATATTTTAAACGACGGCCTTAGTTATTCCCATGAAGAAACTCACGAACTATTCTTATAAGGTCTGTAGAGATCCAAATTGGTTAGGTTAATTTTATAGCTTCGTAAATTTTAAACAAACAATTATTGATACTGTATTTTTTTTTTTGTAGCCGTTTAACGGCTACAAAAAAAAATACAACTCAAACATTATTCAAAATTATCAACAACTGAAAACAAATTGTTAAATTACAACTAAAAAATACAAGGACTTAAGTATAAAGATATAATATGTACTCCAAGGTCGATCTTTTTCAGAAAATAAACCGCCTACGTTTTGCAGAAATGCATACGATACTTCCTCCCAATACTGAGAACTGCTGCAGCGCCAGGAGCACTAATATTAATCAGTCTTTATAAGTCTAGCCAGATCTGTATATGTTTATATCCTTTCAATTCCATTTGTACTCTCTTCCAGATGTACATATGCAACCAATTACAAAAACAAAAAGTGGACAATTTTAATTACGGCTAATTTAGTACTTAATTTTCTTTCATTAAGGAAGCATAGATAACCGAACGTTTCTTACTTTAGATTTTTGTACTTATAATTTTACATTAGGATTAAATGTTACACTATGAAACAATGCCAACTCCACACTAACCAGTCTTGTACAAACGAGCGGTAACTAAGATCTTAAGTCGAAAAACTTGGTCGTGTGAGCGCTGCGAGATAAGTGAATTTATTATCTGCCACTATCCACAGCTATGCTTTGTACTTGCTCTAGTTGGACACCCAGTGCCCGCATGAACACTTTGAACTTTAAAGATCTCTGAATAGCTTAGTAACCGCGTTTTCATTTGGAAGTATGTTCCCTTGTAACCATAATTCGGTGAAAGCATTTGAAAATATAGATAAGTAGCAAGAGATACAGGCAATTACAGATAACTACAGATGGGTAAATATAGATAAGATTTCAAAGATTTCGTTACTCATAACCTTAAAACACGATCATTATTTTAAACCCTTATCAGAAAATAGGAACCCAACATTTTCAACGGCAAATTTGGTTTAATTTTGTCGTTGAAAATGTTGTAGTTCTTGCTGTATCGAAAATTTCACGATTGCTATTAACAAGTAAATTTACCACCAAGACGGTGAATACGGACTACTGGCTAAACAAAATCGCTGATAGCATCTCATCCTGATCCTGCCTGCCTCTCAGCGCAGATATGAGTATAAGATTGGCTTAATCCGTGGTACAGCTATAGCTATACCACGGATTAAGCAAATCTTTAAAATCTTAAGCATTTTTTTTTATTTAAACTAGTCTAAATAAAAGTCCACAACAATTATAACTTTATACATTATTTTAGTTCTATCAAGGTCATCTTTGTGTTGACCAAAAAGCAAAATATCATCTCAAACAACCGCAATGATTCAAAAGCGAAAATAACTGTTGATCATAAATACGTCTCCGATGGAAGTTATCAGCAAATATTTAACAACGGCGAGCAATGCCGGCTATTTATCGTGTGTACAAAAATACGAACATATTTTGAACGATGCTAATGCAGTTTGTACGAAAAACAGTGGGTGCATTTTAATTTTTCAAATAAAATACGATTTAATGCAGCCTTTGTACATTAAATTTTCGAGAAATACTGTGTGTTACAGTCATATATTATGCGCATCTTTCTATGCATATGCATATATGGGAGAGCCATGCTTCGGCACGTACTGCCACAGCCGGCTCGACCGGTACGATACCACGGCCTCACAGAAAACCGGCAGTGGAGCAATTTGCTTTTCGCCGAGTGAGTGAGGTTAACGGAGGCCCTAATCCTTCCCTGCCGCCCCCCCCCCCTCCTCTAACCCTCTTCCAACCTTCCCATTTTTTTTTTTTTTTTTTTAACCCAACCTTAAAGGCCGGTAACGCACTTGTGACTCTTGAGTTGTCCATGGGCGGCGGTAGTCATTTACCATCAAGTGACCCGTCTGCTCGTTTGCCACCCTATTCCATAAAAAGAGACTGGTTAGAAGCGGCCTGCATCCACAGCCGACGTCCGATCTTTCATCACTGTCATCGGTTCATCTTGAAGGTAGACGTCCTTCGCTATGCCTTTCGATCCTTGGTCTTTCCATAACCTTTCGATGCCGAACCTGATCTATTGGGCTATGTCTACATATTTTTCTTTAATTAAACAAATAGCTTTTAGAAAAGGCTAAACATTTTCATAGAGACATGAACATATTCTACATGGATATTAGCTGTAAGTTAAAATTATAAATATTTTAAAGAAAGTCACGTCCCTATCGTCACTATCATCTCTTTCTCTCTCGACTAATAGGTACCTATTATAACGTCGCCATGACTTTAACCTCCAAGATAAAAAAATTGTTTGTCTGTAAAGTCGGTTTAGGGACGATAATTTTACGTGATAACGAAAACATTGATGAAAAATTGCATACTTTTATGAATTGAATTGAATTATTATCACTGAATTATCATTATTTTGTATAATACAAAGAAGGAGTTAATTGAAAATTACAATTTTTTCGATAAATTGTCATTTATTTGCACTGGTTAATTCAAATATTTTTAATTAAATTATACAGATTAATTGACTTAGAAAGTGATGAGTGAGACTTTATAACATGATAGATGCGTCACAAGCCGAACGCTTAGGCCGTTCATGCTTCTCTATCTCAATATGTTATTTTAGCCCCACAACATAGAATACGCGCACAAAAAAAAAATATTCTATGTGTTCACCCTGTATAAATTGCATCTCGCAACAGTGGCGGTCACCTGGCTGGGCGCCAACAAAAAACGGTGCACGCAAATATCCAATGTTTGTCCGTCCGGCCGTCCGGCGGTCACCGCCGGCCAACAAACGCAAAAGTATTTTACTTAGTCACTGTTGCTTCACTGGCTCAGAATATGGAAACTGACTTCCAACAGCGTTGTAAAGAGCAATTTTTTAAATGTAACTTTCCACTTTGATCACTCAATTAATCATGAGAATAGAAATAAGCAAGTTATCATAAAATTTTTTTAGCTATTTTTTTTTAATCTATAATAGTGAAAAGATGACGGGTTCCTAAGATATCCCCTTAAAATATCTCAAAAATTTAAAACCCAAACTCACTCAATATTTGTCATTGTTTTTTCGTTTCACTATCCGTTATATTACATCTATAAATCTTAATGTAGTGCACGCAAAAGTTATACGTTTAATCCTCAAAACAATTTCGTCCCATTCTATAAAGCCTTAAGAACCAAATAAAAAAAAAATTAACTGTATACAATATCCTACATACCAATATAGGTAAAAAATATGCGTTTACCATGCATTGATCATTGCACATGCGATTGACTGCGCTCTCTTTGTCTTGTGTGCGTTATTTGTAAAACGGACCGTCTCAGAATTACTCTCGTGTCCAGTTTTATTTTTCTTTATGTAGTACTGTCTGGCTATCTATATTAAACACTAAAAATTAAAAGAATTGAATGTGGCAAGTTGTTTTTACGTCGCCACATGTGTTAACTACTTCTATTTTTTTAATTATCATGTGGAAACCCAAACGGGTCCTAATCGGTCATAGCGGTGAAGTGGTATGTCGGAATCTAAGCGACTAAAACCACACGGTGCTCCGATACAAATGGGTCTGTTGCAAGGGACTTGGGTATATACCCTAGGAAGTAAGCCCTTGAGAACCCCCGCACACTTTGGCCGCCTTTTAAATAATTTATGTTTAGGGAGCCTTGGCTCAGAGGTGCGCGCGGTACACGTCGCGCCACCATCTTCGGCCTGCTTCTGCTAGGGAACTACATACTTGCAATAGCTGTACTATGAAGTACTTTAAGTTGCCACGTGCTTGATAGATCACATGCATGCATGTATTTATGTTTCTTTACGTATTCATCGATATACACTCTATGAATGTTTGCAGTAGTAAGAACCTTATGTTATAATTGCGAGTAGAGCCCACAAAATTACAGTTATTTTATCACAAAACATTTTATGTCTTCTGAATTATTCTTTTTCCGCCTTACCGCTTACTATCAAGATATATAGTGCAGTATATGAAACATAATATGAAAATAATTAATAAATTAAAATAACAAATGATATATAAGAATAAAATATTAGTTGCCAATAAATTAATTTTGGTTGTCATTATATATTTTATTCCAAAATTTAAAACTTTTAAATTATAGTAAAATATTCAAATGATATTATTGGTTAATATAATTTCATTAAGGGAGTACCGAATTTTTAGAAACGAACCAATGTCATCGCCAGAACACCCTCAGACACCCACAGATAACTTTTCTCCCATTACACCTCCATGACATAGCACTATTACACGGCCATAATTGTTACAGACACCAATATTACACATAATACGCAATATTTTCTATTATTATAAAGTAAAACGGTCAATACGGGACTTCGCACAATGCGGCGATGATTTTGCATAATTTTATTGAACTAAATACGCGTGGATCATTCGTCATTCGACCAATAATGCGTATTAACGTTGTCATTATTTGCTAGTTCCGACATAAGTCTTATGTTATCGATATCGATATTTAGTGGCATACCTATATCGCTTTCGAGTAAATAACTTATTGGTTACCTACTCTTACACTCCGAGGAAAATTTAAAGAATATCTATGTATTCTTTAAAATGTGATATATCTTTAAATTTGTACATTTTCCAGATCATAAGCACGATAAGGACACGATCTTTCTAATTTATTATACGCTATAAGTTATAGAGAGCTATTTAAAGAGGTATTACTACCTACGTTAATAAATATTAAAAACTATCTATTGCCCGCAGCTTCGCTCGCGTAATTGTAATATTTCCATACCTCGGAATTTTTTTACTGGATGTAAGGTACCCTATGTTCTTTGTGGTATCCTTAGCAACGTGTATTCAAGATTTGATAATGATCGTATGAACGGTACGGCAGTGCATAAAATATGAACAAAAAAAACAACGATGTTCATAAATAAGATAGTAACACTTAGATAAAATAATAAGAAAATAACAGAAACATATAAGGCTATAAGACAAGGTTCTAAAATATAAACGTATGGATTTAATAATGCACAAAGTCTTAGTCTTAGTAATAAAATCTTAGTTTTCGAGACAGAGAAAGGTAAAAAAAAATATGTTTACCGTTCAAAAGTCATAGCTAGGACGAAAACCTATTGTAACATTTCATGTTAATGGTAAAAATAATGTCAGTGCGTGAAGTATATTTTTAAACTGAACAATCCACAATGTAAATCAATCGAAATCGACACCACATTTATCGACAATGAACATCGCTAAGCCAGTGTTCCGCAAATCTCAGTGTTGACCGATCAAGCGTGCCAAATGATATGATCAATCATTACGTCACACTACTATGCCCCGCACATGGTCCTTTCTGTAAGCTTCTTGTCCTACGTTACCAGGTGTGATACTCCTGAGCTACCGAAACTAAAGAATTTAAAAGTATTATTCCTGCCAAGCACGTGCTGTTTATAGAGAGGAAGTGTAAAATTATGAAGATTAAGTCACATAGAAAAAAAATTGCGTATGTGTATACCATTTTTATAACAATGTTTGTGACGGATAAAACATAATAGCTTTTAAATTCCGCATTTTAATTATCACTTTAAATACTACTATTTAATTTCGGATTGAGTGTGGGACAAGATTGTTTATTTTAGTAAAAAAAAAAATTTAAATTCACAAAATACTACACATTTAAAAATAATGGAATAAAGTTCAATAAAATTTGTATATGGAATGAGTGTCCAATTTTCATAACCTCTTTTAATTCTAATAGAGATCGCGTTGTGGTCGAATTTCGACAATAGTTTTTTCAATGGCCAGTATGGCTTGAGCTGTCATTGTATAGACTTACTTTCTTAAAGTTGTAAGACATATTGTTTAAACATTTTAACTTTCTACACTTCTTCGTTACTACGTTCGCGAAATTTTCGTAAAAAGTGGTGCAAAGAATTCTCTTCACATATAAAATAATGAAGATCATAACTACATAAGGTTGTTAGGTATTTAAGTCATTCAATTTATTTTTATTCTGTATGATTTAAATGCATATTAATAATATAATTTGCTTGTCTATCGCATTAGGTTCATGTTCCTGTTAAGAGAGATGGAAGTGTGATAAATAAATATAAAAAAGTATATAGCGTTCTCAAAAACAGCTTACCGATTTCGATAAAATGTTCCGGTACTTATAGATAAGAGTTAACAAAGAAGCTCAACACCCGTCGGTGGTAACCGGTCACCAGTGGCTTAAAACACTCCCTATAAGAACATCTCGTCGGTAACCAAATGCTAACATAACCATATAAGTATTAACTACAAGAGCCTTCCACAGAAATTAGTTTATAGCTTAGGTGACATGCAATCTATCCATTTGTTCGGGTGCAGTACCATCTCGTATGTTAATGTAGTTTGTAGCGATACCAACTCAGGCAGCATCATAAAGTGCTCATTATGTTCTAGTATTAGGTAAGTAATTTCATCAAACTAGAATATAACTACGAATACGTATACATATATGAATGATTAACACAAATTTATTTTAATTGGAATGGTATGGTGGAACTTACAACCTTAACCTTCATCTAGATGGATAGACCCACTCACCATTTAGTGAACCCTGCTCAGGTTCGTAGACGGTTTCTTAACCGAAACTGACCGAACGTCATTATAAATGAATCAATTACGGATTTCCCTTTTGTGTCATATATGATTTTAACAGTAAAAAGGATACACTAAAATAAAAACAAAAATATCTTAAAAAACAACAAGAAAACTTATTTTAATGGTATGGTGGAACTCACACTCTTAACTATCTTAATCTAGATGGATAGATCCACTCACCACTTAGTGAATAGTCTGTTTCTTAACCGAAACTGACCGAACGTCATTATAAATAAATCAGTACGCTAAAGTCAAAACAAAAATATCTTAAAAAAACAACAATAAAACTTTCATTAAAAATAAAATAATTCCTAGAATCCGATTGCAGCGCCACATACCGGGAAAAATTGTGAATCTAAACCGTCCCGAGACCCACTCAAACAAACATAAAAGAATTTTTGTAAAATGAAAGTGAAACAAGAATCCTAAAACCCTTTTGCAGCGCCACCAAACATACAACAAATATGTGTCAGCAGAACTCTCAAGCTGGATATCATTTCGCGTAGGTAATGAAATTCAATGAAGTTTTAAACGTCTAAATGTATCGTCTAAAATTAAAAAAAAAATGTTTTATACAAACTTTGTCCTGGAAATTACAAACACAACAAATCAGCAAAATCGGTTGAACCGTTCGCAAGTGATGCTCCGACTGCTGCCTATGCTCATATATTTATAGATGTGTCAATTTTTGTTAATTTTTATAATGTGTCCATTTTAATAGTGTCTCCTACTTATGTATATTATATTAATTTCCTCAGAAAAAACACCAAATCAGGCTTCATTCTCTCTTCTAAATGTATTTTTATAATGTCTCCTTTCTATAATATGTGCAGTATCATGTCTATTTCGACAATATATTTGTTAAAATATGGAAGGTTGTAATTTATCTGATGCTAAGAGATTGTTAGAAACCATTGAAAAGTTTAAGGAAAATTTACTTAAAAATATTTCATATTAATTACATGAATAATAATAATAATAATATAATTGAATACATCACTCAGTCACATTCATCACTATAAATTATAAAACAAAGTCCCCTGCCGCGTCTGTATGTCTGTCTGTCTGTCTGTCTGTCTGTTCACAATAAACTCAATAACTACCGAATGGATTTTCATACGGTTTTCATCAATAGACGGAGTCATTCCTGAGGAAGGTTTAGGTGTATAATTCATTTTGGCTTTGTATAAAAATGCTAAAATATGACGATAATTGTTGAAGAGGTTGGAAAAAATCAATACATGATTTGCTACCCGTGCGAAGCCGAGGCGGGTTGCTAGTTTACATATATGATCGACTAGCCGTATCTTGCGTGGCTTTGCTCGCGTGTACATAGTTATATATTTTCGAACCCTAATTCTTTTTCCAAAATAAAAGTAGCCTAAGTTACTCCTTATAATACCAGCTTCTTGCCAGTGAAAGTCATGTAGAAATCGGTCTATCCGTTCCGGAGATTAGCCGGAACAAACAGACAGACAGACAGGCAATGATTTTTTGATATATATAACGTGTTGGTTACACTTATTCGGATGCATGCGGTATTTTACTGAAATGCTGTTAAAATGACATTACAAACAGGCACTTCAATTTTATTTATTTGCATACAAGTGTACCACAGAAAATGGAAGAATAAAAATAACCATTAAACAAAAAGAAAACCAGTCAGACCTCACAAGTAAAACAAAAGTTCCCTTGTCCGAAGTTAAAGAAACATCCTTCTTAACTTTCAAATCAAACACGACAACAATGTTGACACCCTCGCATATTGTTTGACCAAACTTCACACGACCCAAATCTCGGCTAACACGCCAGACCCCTGTTTATAACCAATAAAAATCACCCAAAGTCCGGTCCGGATATCGAGTTTTCTCACCCCAAAAATTTAACATTACCAACTTTTCTTCCACTATTAACCAACCCAAATTAACCTTTATAGCTTGATAGTTAAAGTACACAACAATTTCATATATATTGTGGTGTTTTCTTCTCCATTTCAAGTGATTGGCTCCATATGTCGGAAACAAGTGAACTGGCTTCTTAACTGGACACCCCAAATTGAGGGTATTTCAAGGGGAAATCGTCGGTTTTATTGGAATTTCCTATGGGTTACTTCACACGTGGTGAGTGCCTCAGGGGTTGAGTTAATATGAAGTGCAAATATGGGTCTCGATACCTCGGAGAATTTCATTACCGGCCACAAAAGGGTGTAAAATGTATTACAGATTGCAATACTTGACGATTGATTTTTTGAACATTTAAACGAGCCTAAATATCATCTTAATGAACGTTTAATGGAACTAATGAAATAAGTGGGTTATAACGACTATGCTGACACAATCTTCAGAATCCTCATAATACATCTCTCAATGAAACCGACAAAAGCTACGTAGATTATTGAGTAATAGATATGTTTTCCAACACTCAATAGTACTAGTACTGGACATTATAACAAAAATGTATTCTTAAACGAACATTTGACTTACATTTGGCTATATCTTTTCGCATTATTCCAAAATAAACTTCAATATGTAACTGTGCATACACCGAGCCTGTACTATGGTAACCAGACAGCTGATAAACTTACTTATATATTACTAAATACATGCACATTATAGATAAATTATACGTAGACATCTGTGTCTAATATTTGGGTGACAAATTAGCTGCATCAAAAAGATTCTACTTCTTGTGCTCATCACACAATTTGTCCTGGGTGGGAATCAAACCCACGACCTCTGGCTCATTCATTAGACCAACAGGCCAGTCATCTAAGTATTTTATCAATAGGGAAGTTCCCTTTGGTTAAAATAAATTGCTTAACAGTCATCCTCATGACAGTTTGACATAAGATTGTGAAAAACTATATTCGTTACTGTTTTCAAGTTTCTTATAACTATTTATTGTTAAACTAAATATTAAATGTAAATGATTGGGCAATAGTCAGGTTTGATGTTATTACTCATTATTACGATACAAATTTATACAGAAATACCGTTCGAACTAATTTAACTTGACCATCTTATACCGTTCTGTCTATAACTCAAAGTACAAGCTAGTGTTTGTTTACTCTTTGGTACAAGCTAGTGTTTGTATGCTCTTTGGTACAAGCTAAGCTTATTCTGGTCTAGATCAGCTCTATGTAACATATCTCAACATTATTATACTCTCTCTATTCTCCAAAAAATAGAATCTTTTTGATGCAGCTAATTTAGCACCCAAATATTATTCCAAAAAATATTTGCAGTAACATATTCATGAATTATTCACTCCATTCTCACATCGGCACCCCTGGGCGGGCGGAAGCGGATCAATTGGGCGGAAAGGCGGCTTGACCGCGGAGGTCGAGTGACCCTTCCCTTGCGCCTTTCAATCATAAGACCTTTTACAAGAGCGCCTTTGAGAAGTGCCTTTAAAGGAATTCAGAGAACTTCATACAATTATATGGTTAGCAATTGGCTGTGTCATTACCGGTTTGTACTTTTTAATATTTTTTTATACTTTTGATATTAGCTGCCTACCGGTTGGTACTGTATTGTATAAGATCCTGAGCTTTGTATTTTGCTTCATTTATTCCAATTAAACCAATAAGTATTTTGAAATTTTCGGGAATAGGGGTCAGTCAGTATAAGTCGGTAGTGCAGCGAGTTGCTTGATCCAATACGTAGGTCCTATGGCGAAGAACAGGCAAGAAACTCCAAGGAGACTCTTTTCAACATGTTTTTTTGCAAGTTGCTTTTACACATTTTAACATCTAGAATATAAACTATATATATATATATATATATATATATATATATATATATATATATATAAAATACTACTATATTCAAGTTATCGCAGTCCGGAGATGGCCAGCCTCGACTAATGGCACTCGTTCACGAGCATGACGCACGCGCTAGCCATCGTCCAGCTCATCCATATTAAAGGGAGCTGAATTGGTCAACGCCTTAGTCATAATACAACTGCCGCTTCATTTTATCTTTTGAATTGGATTTCTTTAAGATTTTCTTCAAAGAAATACTCCATTGAGTTTTTTTTTTAACTGAGCCTAAACTTTCCGCACTCTCAGTCGGGCTAGAAGGATCTTTAGGTATAGAAACTTGACAAGGCAATAGCCGTAGGACAAGAAAGGCTCCTTTATATCACCATTAAAAACCCTTTTGAACGTATCTTAAAATACATATATAAAGAAAACCAATAATATAAAAAAATGGCCACTTAGAATAATGTCGTGTTCGAAATACGTCTTATTAGAACAGTCACAGGACATTACTCTTTGGTTTTAACTGGACGTATTTATAATTGGTTATTTTTTGGTATAGAAGGGGCTTTATCAATTTATCATTTTAAGTTATTCCAGTTGGACAAAACTCAAGGGATAAATATAAACGCTGTATTTGCTGAAAGTGAGAGAGGCTGTACTGCGTGATACCTACCATTCATGCGAAACGAATCGAGCATTGACCAATTCACGACTGTATGTTACTGCAAATATTTTTTGGAATAATATTTGCGTGACAAATTAGGTGCGTCACAAAGATTTTACTTCTCGGAGAATAGCGGAACTATAATAAAATAATTTGTAAATATATAAATAACATAGAACTGATCTAGACCATAACAGGCATAGCTTGTACGTTTGCATACTCTTTGGCTAGAAAGTATAGTACTTAGAGAGCTTGTAAGACAATAGGTATGTTCCGATATACACTGCGACCACTGTTCAGTGCTCGTACCGAGGAGAAATTCGTTTCGTTATAATCTGACAGTATACTGCCGCAGTATCGTAGGGAAATATATGACGTCATAAATGTCGCCATTTTTGTACTGTGAGCACTGGAGTTTTCCAGGTAAGGTGCTTTCAGTGCTGTCACATGGCTGCCACACTGTCACTTTTATTATGCGATTTGCCAATTGACTTGAATTGACAACTGACAGTTTACTGGACTGCGTTCTGTTATAAACAGTAACCAGTATAGCTAACTATGGGAGGTTTTTTTCAAGATGGACGAATAGATGTCCATTTTTTTACGTTTTTTGTTATTTAACTTGTATAATTATAAAACACTTGACATTGGCGGAATTCCTGCGCTGATTCTTGCGCGGGATAGAGTCCATAATAAAATAATATATAGCTAACTATAAAGGAACGGCTTCGCAATAGTGCTCCTTTCTTTACAGTGCTCCCAGTGTACACACAATACCTACGGTACAAGATCGTCAAGTCAAATTAGTTCCTGATTAATAAATGACAAAACGGTATATTCTGTACAAATTTGTGATGTAATGATGAGTAATGACGACCTGACTATTGCCCAATCATTTAAATTGAATATTTAGTTAACAATAAAAACTAATAAGAAACTTGAAAACGTAACGAATATAGTTTTTCACAGTCTTATGTATGACACAATAAGTTCACGACGACTCTTAAGCAATTTATTTTAACCATAGAAAACTACCCTATTGATAAAATACTTAGATGACGGGCCTGTTGGTCTAGTGGTTAGTGATCCTGGCTGCTGAGCGAGAAGACGTGGGTTCGATTCCCACCCATGACAAATAATTGTGTGATGAGCACGATCATTTGTTCTGTGACTGGGTGTAATGACGAACATATACAAATATATTAATATAAGTATGTTTATCAGCAGTCTGGTTACTATAGTACAGGCCTATGCACAGGTACATATGAAGTTCCTTTTGGAATAAATGCCGAAAAGGGGTGGTCAAATGCTCGTTTAAGAATATATTACATTAAACATAATCGGCAATGCGTTTCAGATGTCATTTTTAGATTTCGAATAATATTATTAAATTATAAAGTTATATTTCTAATAACTAAAGTTAAGGAAGGACAGGTAATATAGCTATTAAAAACAAGTACATCAAAACTGGGCCAATTGACCTAGTTTGACTTAGTCGATAACGCTTTGTTGTTTCAACGTTATAATAATAAGTGTAGGTTAAGGGTCATTGCTGAATGTATGAAGTTATTTTACTGAGAAAAACTTATTTAATAATGAAATAATCAACTCCACATAGGCGATAAAATTTTATACAAACTCCAAAAATTTACAAAAATTTTACAATAACAGAAAATCAAAAATTCATCACAAAATTTACACGGTCACCTCTCACAATACTCGTAAATCTCCGAGTTCTCCAAATAATTATTCACTTTTAAGTTTATCGCACTTAGTTTTTTGTAATGATCAGCCCCTACTGTGAGACCTAGACACAAAAAAATGTTCTAAACTCTTGTTGCAGACAATTCTTTTAATATCTGCCGTTGATAATATGATACTGATATGTTTGAAAGCAAGGGCTCCTCCCCAAAAATAAAAATGACAAAATTTTTACAAGAACGATGTCGGGTCCTTCAAGTGTGTAGGGTATCTTATAGCAGGGCTTCGCATTTAGACGAATGCGACTTTGACTACGGTCTGGAGTACTAACAATACAGTGACGAAAAACAGTATTGTATTCGGTAGTGTCTTATTCGCTTTGTCCGCGGCGGTAAGCGACCGAGGTGATATGATCGGCATCGCGAAAGCCTGGTTGTTGCAGCGATTCAACTGTAAAGAGAAATAATATAACGTTGACACCTAATAAGAGAGACAAAGACAAATTAAAGTTAAGATAAAATGATAAAGTATTGTTTCAAAATGAGAAAAGACTTAGCTACAAAAATCAGCCAAACATATGTAAGGCTACGAAATTACAAACTAGATAATGGAATGTATGTAATGAAAATTTTATAAATGACAACATTGGATAATAATGGTGGTGAAAAGAGAAAATAAAGTATTAACCTCGCAGCATGTCGTCTCCGGCGATCCTACACAACCGGACCGACAGCCACGAACCACCGCCTCATAAGAATTTCCCTTCGATATCACCGAAGTGAAACATCTGTCTTCTGCGCTGTGACAAGTTATTGTGTGTACTCTGAAAAAAAAAACAAAAAAGCAATGATGGAACACGTTAGTACATTAAGCAAGTGCTGAGGCAAGTGGTGATTATACTTATAGCAAGTGCAACAAATACTTACATGCTATTTAGAATGGGCTGATTAGAACCATAAGACGTGAAGTTAAGACAAGTGGTCCTAATCACCCGATCATCGAAAAGATCATCGAGACCATATCGTGGTCCTAACCAAGCGCGGTGTGAAACGCCCAACTACCAATTATAATAGAAGATCTCACAGAGTTCTGTGAGATCTTCTATTAGTGAACTCAAACGTTAACTAATTTCACACACAATCAACCAATCAATCCATTGAGACTGTACCTATATTTAGTAGGATCCAAACACGCTCGAAGAGGTGTTTCAGACTTGTACGCGCAAACGTAGCATTCCAGGGGTCGTTTTTTCACAGTTCTTGTGACCGAAAGTGTCTTCGCAGTTGGTACAATGGGCGGTCGCCGCACGACCGTCACTCTCTCGTCCTTAACAACTGGTGATCCACTTTCCTCGTCGTCTTCTTCCTCATCTTCATCGTCATCTTCTTCGCTTTCTTCACCTCTTCTACTTAGAACAAAAATTGATATGACAAAATCAGTATCAAGGTTCCAATTTTGTGTTATTATTTTTAATTTCTGAAGTCGTAGTTTCAAATATTCTGATTAAGAGAGATTAAGATTTCAGATAAAGGTAATTAAAATCACTTAATTATTGCGTCTGTACATTGGTATTCAAAAATTAAACTCAGGTTATAGGATACATCATCAGAAATCTTTTTGTTTCTATTCTAACCTTTTCATTTTATTAGTCTAAATAGGTTCACGATTGTCCCCGCAATTTCACTGAAGACATTACGTCAAACGACGGGCCCCCCTCTGACATCGTTAACATTTTCTCTGAATCGAAACCATACTACCGAACACTACCTGTGCAATCCGATTCTGTCAAGAGTGCAAATAGATCGATAGATACTTACTCCTCCTCTCCTTCATCCTCTTCGAGTTTAGAGCCGGTCCTCGCCGGCATGAGCAGCAGCATGGCCAGCACCACGGCACACCTCCACCGCACCATCTCACTAAAGTATAGCCCGGCCTACTTAAAACATTTACTACGCACTCCCACACACTGGATTTGTCATTTTCCTTGTTTTAATTACCAAAAAATTACTATCCTGTCAGTTGTGTTAGGTGATCAAGAATTTTGTATCTGACAGCTTACTGCGACAGATTTTCGTGTTTAGAACTTTTTGTTTCCTTTTTCTGGCAGTTTAAGAAGCGTTTCTGAAAATTGAGATATAGACTTTTTACAGCCTCAAATTAATTTTTGAAAGTAACTGTTCAATGTATTATTTCATCAAAATATGTATCATCAACAGGCTTTGAAAATTTTTTTAAGAAAACTTTTCTAAGTTGAATAAAAGTTCTAACAAATAATTTAATTAATTAAAACCTCATCATGACGCATGTCCCAAAAAGTTTATTTTACTTTTGACAGACAACAAAATGGGCATATATTGGACATCTAGTGGTGAGTTTTAAAACTAGCTACTCGCGGACAGGTGGCGCGCTTATTAGTTTTACTGTTTTCTAACAAGCTTTAACTTGCAGAAATATTCTGCTAAATACATTCTTACTATGATAATATACAGTAACTAATAATATTGAACGTTCCCTAAAAATCATATCATAAATTATTTTTACTACTTCTATTTACCTTTTAGTATCCAATCTTATTATAGATATCAAAACAAGTTTTGCACTAGTGTGGGTCCTTTCTCGTTCGATATTTTATGCCAAATGTTGGTATCCCAACAGCAACTATACTGGAATTGTATTGGTCACATAGCATGTAAGACATATCTTCGTCATGGCCATGATAATTTTGTGACCCATCTAATTCTATCCACTGAACTTTTGAGCGATTCCACTGTAGTAACTGCGTTTTCAGCATATCCAAGATAAGAGACGTAGGTATTTGTAGTTTATATTAATACAAATCCTTTTTAGTCCCGAAGTTTGAACACGCTTTGGCTGTGGAGCATTTCGAAGCTATTTTAATCCTGTCTTACAACCCATGGTGAAGGGTTTCGTAGCGTGGTCCTCTACTGATCGACGTAAATGCTTGTTAAGCTTTTCAGTGTTTTAATTCTTCTACCTTTGCGTCCACTGGGCTGAACGTTATTTTATTATTCTCCTACCGAGATTGAAGAAGAAAAGAGAAACAATTTTATTTTGATCAAACATTTTATTCCACTACTCGGTTTCTAAGCCTTTTTCGTCACATAAATCATGTATTTTTGTTTTTTTATTTTCTTTTTATATACTTGAGACTTATAATTTAGTATCTACCTATATATTTAATACCAACATTTAACACTTCCGAGGGTTATTTCATGTTTTATTAATTTTAATGACCTATGACACAAAAATCAATTTTTCTTAATATTTTTCATAGCAGAGTACGAATCTCACTTTCCCGTTCTTATGCTCAAAGGCATAAAATAAAATGTATGTAAGTATGTTGTGTTTTGAACCTGAATATCTAAGACCCTTAGAATCTAAATAACGTGTTACTGTTCAGGCCATGATGTCTGAGTATTTGATGGCCAGAGTATAATGGAACTGTGTAAATGGAATTACTGCACCTTCTTAAGAAACTAATTCTGAAATCTAATAGCAGACACAGAACACAAAGCAATTTTTTTGGCAAGGCTCTACAGGTTACTGTCTCCAAAACTGAGATTATTAGAGTTGATTTACTTTTTGTCTCCCTCTACTGATAATGAATTGTAGGTGTAATTGGTAATATTTGTAAAGACACAAACGTGAGTGTTGAATTACTAATTTGAAGAAAATATCTAATTTACCATGTTATTTGTTGTAATATAAATGTTGTACTTGTTAATATATTATGTAACTAACGATGTAAAAAATGTTTTGTCGTTTATTGTAAAAGAGATAACAAAAATGCATACCTATAGAATTTTTTTATTGGCAGTAAATAATGTTATTTTATTACGTATGCTCTCACGTGATTGTTTTAAATAAGTAATAAGTTTTTAATTTTTCTTTGCATCCCCAAAATAGTGTTGTTTTGATTTTGTGAATTTAGACACATCAAAGTATGATCCGTACTGTCTAAAATTATTTTATTCACAACAATATAATGCTCAGAAAACAATACACACTCTTAAGGCAATATTGACTTCAAACGTTAAATCCAAGATGAGAGTGTAGTAGAAGAGAGAGCCCACAAAATGAGTAAAAGGTCTAAAAAGCTTGTCAAATTGACAATACATATATGTATAATACGCCCTATAATCAATATTACTCAATTTTTTTAAAATTTCAGCTATGCTAATATGGCGTAAGTCTAAAAACTGTTCCTGTCTGACTGTGACTAATATCTAAAGCAAAATAAGACGCATGTAACGATAGTTTTTTAACTGGCGACTGACTTCAGTTACCAAAGAAATGCGTCGTTTTGTTATCAGAAATTTGTGCCTTTATTTATTATTCCAAATCTTTGTAGTTTTGTGTACAAAAACGATAAAGAATCTATTGACTTTACCGTTTTTTAATTTACCATGGCAGATTGCAATATTTTAGGTTTTCTGCAATGTCATTACTGCCTTTTTCTTTACGTATGGATTCCCCCGCCGGTCGTCACTCCACCGGGGCTAAGCTGTAGGGTGGTATGTCGGAAAACCACACGGTGTTCCGTCACAGTCCATATTGCCAGAGCCTCAGGTGTACCCTTAAACCCTACATATACTTAAACAGTGTAAATATTTATTTAAACATTGGTAGGTAGGTATTAAAACATATTTTAAAACCACCGTTAGTTGATTAGTAAACAATACAATTTATAAATTGAATTAAAATATTAACAAGTGTCAGTGAGCGAAATCTTGGGTGGACAAGTACTTAGCCCTTAAAGATTTTTCATATCGTTTTTAAAATATCCAAGATCATGTTGCTTTGGATATTTCAATATGACTATTTTCAACGGAAAAAAAACATCTAAAGCAAATCTGTTTATGTAAGAGTTCTCCATCATGTTCTCGAACCGAATGGCCTAATGCCTTACTGAAATAAGAACAGTGGCATAGCTTACGAAATCAGTATAGATAGTATCATTTCAAATTAAAAAGATACTATAGTCACTCCAAGGTTTTTTTTAATCTAGTCTTCATGTAGAGCTTCCGTGACTAGCAGGTGTGAGGATAATAAATGTTAAAAAGCCTCAAAAACTTTACAACGCCAGTTACAGCGTCCCGTCCTAATAACCTTCCCAGGTACGATGCTATGAATAAGTCAACAGCGAAGCTTAATGTAACTCTTTCATGAACGCACACATGTTCAAACAGGGTACAGAAGGTGCCTTTGCGTGCCGCAGTGCACAGCGCGGCACCACACACCGCTTATCGGTGCACAAAGCACGGTGCCCGGCTACCGCAATCCCCGACGCTCTGCGCCGAATACACGACCTCATTAAAAAATGAAACCTCACAAACACGCCATAAGCCTACAAAAACCCCCCAAGACTCGTCAAAGCGCAAAGCGTTACCTACCGGAGAGTAGCGGAACTACACCACTCGCAAAACCAACCTCTGTACTTTTTTAATTAGCCTCATACACTGAGTGAATGCGTAAAATACGTTAGATTTTTTTTCTCCTACGCGGTTAGTTTGGTAGCTTTGAGTAAAGTATGTTAATTCACAAGTAGCCACTTAGTGCTTTTTGAACTGTTTAAAAAAGGGGTTGTGGATAGGGCTTATTTGATCACTTTGAGCTTTAAGAGGTTAATTAACGTTGAAATATATACTTGAAATTTCAAGTCAAATAAAGTTTAAGGAACACTTCTTCTTAGGTGAGCTGTGTAAAGCGGCTAGATGAAGTGGAAGCGCTGTAAACTCCGCGGCAAAGTGTCGTCGGCTCGAACTTCTTTTATCTCAGTCTAGGTTCGCTCAAAAAGTGCAAACTCTGTACAAAGTTCACTTTCGCCTTGTGAACTAATTTTTCGCTCGGTGTCAAGTTCATGGCTGGGGCGGTACGAAGGCGCGAGCGGGCGTGCGGGGTGCGCGGGGGTGAGCCCGCTATGATAAAATAAAATATTCATTATGATTGCTCAACGCGGCAATGTTCGCGAGAGCACGGGTAGTCGGGACACAACGTCTTGGCGGTTGCTACGAGTTACTTCAAAAATACTTACACTGAAAGTTCATTTTGAAAATCAATATCTTATTCCTGTCTCTTTTTATTTCAGACAGATAGATATTCTAAAAAAATACCATTCATACTGCCATGTTGTTTCCATTGCAACATGCAACAGGTTTACATTGGATTCTATTAAGCGACTTGGGAAATGTTCTGTAATGAATTACGATAAGCCACGCAAAGATAATTTAGACTCTAATGATTACAGTTCACATTAATTTTATATCCATACCCATTTGATAAATTGAATCGAAACGTTCTACCAAAAACAAATAGACATAACTACAAGTTTTGTCATTACGTAGAAGACTAAAGCATAAAAAGCCTACTACCAATACTGTTCGTCCCTATTGTACCGAAGAAGACTGAAAACTGACGTAAAAATGGTCCCGGACCTGCCTCAAAGTGAAAGCGAATCGTCTGCGAGACGGCCGTGGAGTTTTTCTCCGAGTTTTTCCCCTAATTAGTCCATTAATCCGGTGGCGCCCTCATTAGCGTTCGACACCCGATTCTTGTTCGTAACACTTGTTGAGTTTGGTCGTGTTTTTTGTGTTAAATATTTTATCGAATTAGAGAGTCTAATGAATAAAAGGATAAAGTGGAACAGTTCATGTAACAAGTCAATGAGTAATTGTTGAGAATGTTATGAGTAGCTGCACTATATGGATATGATCAGAAATTATAAGTATGGTTTATCATATTATATTTGTGTAGCGGACCCTAATAATATATTAGTCGAGTGTCTAGTCTGTCTGTCTGGTTATCTATGTATATAAAAAAAAATTCAAACAACCTCGACTCGAAAGTCCCTTCAACGATTAGAAAAGAGCTGATGATCTTCGAACGGCTGAACAGATTTTCTTGAATAATATCTAAGAACACTGTCGGAGGTTAAAAATGAATCCTTATTTCCCTTAGTCACGTCATAACTTGAGAACGACTTAACCCATTTTATTCATCTCTTTTTTTAATGTTTTCAAATATTTTGTAGAAGGTTCTAACGGAACGAAAAATTAAGAAAATTCCGCAGAGAATCGGTTCCCTTGAGATCAATTTGAACTTTACTGAATATCACTATGCTGTACTGTTATCACTGCATATTATAAAACAAAGTCCCCCGCCACGTCTGTCTGTCTGTCTGTTCGCGATAAACTGAAAAACAATTGTACGGATTTTCATGCGGTTTTCACTAATAGACAGAGTGATTCATGAGGAAGGTTTAGGTGTATATTTTGTTAAGATTTTGTGTAAATTGATTGAAATATGTTGATGATTGTTAAAGATGTCGATGTAGCCTAAGTTACTTCTTATAACACCAGCTATCTGCCAGCAAATCGGTTCCGGATATTTTTTTTTTCAAAGAATACCCGGAACCAGTAACTTAGTAGTAACTACTCTTTTCTCTCCAAAAAAATAAATAAAACTTAAACTTTTCTTGTGAAACGTTCACTTATTAAAGCAAAAGTTTCAAATAATAATTTAACGACTTTACTTTGGATTTCTGACAATAGATGACGATTGATGTTCTCATTTCAAACATTGAGATTTTTCTTTAACAACTGAAACAAATAGCCATGAGTACTCCTGAAGTATTTGGAATTGTCTCGCATTCTCGTAAATTCGCTCCAGTAAATACGAGCAAGCAATTATTTTGGCAATTGCAATGTGTACAAACCTCACCCTTTGCAAACATCTAACTAAACATTTCCTAATTTTGAAGCTTCAACTACGTAGTAACTAGCGCTGGCAAATGAGACTCACACACTGAATACGACCAGTTTAAATTGACCTATCATTTAACACCGTCCTCTTCTAACAGCGTAGTAGAGCATACGTTCATAGGGGGGGCGGGAAGGTATTGCTAGATTGGTCTTGTCATGTACATAGTACATGGTACTGTCAGCTTAACATCCAACTTATTAGACGTTTCGGAAATTCGGTTTCGCCCCGCAAGCACCACGGGCTACGGCTACAGTAGAGATGGGAAGTAGTACGATAGTATCGATTTAATATCATGTTCCTTTTGAAGCTTTACGTAAAAATATTTATAAGTTCTAAAAGTTTTAAAGCCGTCCTAAACACTGTTGTTCCGACATGTTCCGTTAAGAAATTGGAGTATAACCATCTGTTCTCTGGGTTTCGCCATTATGAGGTATTCAAGTACACAATATATCACACAAACAAAGCAAGTCTGTATTCCTACTTAAAATTCACTGCCATTAATTATATGTTGAACTAGCAGTGCCCCGCGGTTTCTCCCGTGTAAGTCGCGATTTCGTGGGAATATCGGGATAAAAAGCCTATGCGTTAATCCAGGTATCCAGCTATCTACATACCAAGTTTCATCGCAATCGGTTTTGTGGTTTTTGCGTGAAAGAGGAACAAACATCTATCCATCCATCCATCCAAACTTTCACATTTATAATATTACTGGGATAGTTTGCAATGGTTGATAGCAGTTATATGCAGTATATATGTAATTTTACCAAGTATAATAGCATGATGGAGTATGTGATAGCATGACAGTTTTGATAATAAAATTTAACTAGAAGCAGCCTCATCAAACAGTTTCTTACTACTTCGTCGTCTGCATTGACCCATCTGAATGAATGAATGGACGCCAAAGTTTTTATTCATTAAATCTGGTTAAAATTTAATCTCATTAACACCCGCAGCACACAGCCACGGCATAATTGTAGCCGAACGTCTGGTCGAGTAACTTCTCATGGTCTATCCATCGAGGTGTCCTGTCGGTTGGGGATCCTATAAGAGACGTTGGTTAGAAGGCACTAAGCTGGTTGTTCGCGTTATAGTAACGGTAATGAAAAACATGTCATACTTACCTCTATCTGAAAGTTCTCCATAATGATCTAGAAGAATTGTGAGGTTATAGCAGATTTCTGAATAATATTTACGTTTAATATAGCTTAACAAGAGAGGCGCTCGTAGCTAAGTGGTAACCGAGTAGGTTAGCACATTACAAAGGTTAAGTGATATAGCCAGGTCAGTCTTAGGGTGGGTGACCATTTTTAACACATCGAGACCCTTCCGTGCCTCGGAGAGCACGTTAAGCCTTCAGCCCCGGTTGCCATACGAACATCTGTGGCATTCGTTACGGGTAGTTGGAGCCCTAAAAAGTCCGACAACCTGGTCTAACTACAGAACTTCGATATCGCCTAGTACTTGGGTTGTGGAGGTCTGATGGCAGTCGCTTCACGTAAAATATCAAAGTTCGGCCATATCGTAGTTAGACTGAAAGCCGACATAGCTTTCTAACGTGCAACTCAATCTCTAGACTATTTAGAGGTCGCACGATGGAACGACTAATAATCCAAAAGTTATCTAACAGTTCTAATGGTTCTGAAACAGGTCGAGAAGAAATATAAACTGCGTGATTTTTTGCTGATTTATTTGATCCTAGTGGTTAGTTGAGCTAAAGCCACCAGATTTTCACGGCAAAGAGAATGGGTTGGCACCGCACGAGTCATCAATCATCACTCAATTTATCACGAGTGGTGTCAAGGTGTTTGCAAAATACTTACTTGTATAAAAAAACAAATGAAGAGGATGAGTACTTGTGATCGTTGAAAGGAAGAAATGAGAGAGAGGGTAGAGTTTACGATTGCCAAGGTGAGTTCTTATGAGAAGCCAATGAATAGAATATTTTATTTTGAAGACGAGGGCAAGCTAATCCTAAGTAGTTGTCCAAGTAATGCCTGCTCTACATATTCTATCATATACGTTTATGATCTTATCTATTTCTGGTTTATAGTATAAAAAGCTTGTTTATTGCTTTTCAGTTACCAGTTACTATTTATATAATGCAATCGTTTTTTTTTTAAGAATTTAATTTTTGAGGTGAAAATTTCTTTGGCGGTGTTGTGCACTTTTTGAAAACTCGTGTCAGGACACGTGACCTGATAGAAAATTCGTGTTATATTTAAAAAATATAACATTCGAAATTCAAACATTCATGAGCGGCCAGGAGCGCAGAACCTCCAGTGTACCCTATGTATACATTTAGATATGTTATTACCTACTTTTTATTTTTAACCTAATTATATATATATACAGATGTGTGTGTGTGTATGTATATGCAAATACAATTTGAAGTTATGTTTTCAGTGGTGACGTGCAGTCCTACGACTGACTGTTTTTTTTTTACACAACTTCATTTACCTGACGTCAAAGCTAGTATCGATAAGTGCACTTCACTACACGATATCCAGTTGGTAATGCAAACGTTTGTAACCCGTCGTCCGCCCGCCCGAGGCAAATACGTTGGGTAAATAACCCTCCGCTATCTACGATATACTACGTTCATGCTACATACGATTTGCTACTAACACGCGCTGTCTACACTCTGCATCAGATTTTTGTTGAGTTACCAACATACAACTGAATAGCTTCATAGAATAATACTAAATAAGATTGAAAATAAACTGGCATGACACTGGAATTCAATAAAAATGTAATCTTAAATATAGCATAGCTTCTAGTGTTTGTTTTAAGTTTAGTGTAGTATTAGTATGGAACACAAATAAAAAAATCCGGATTTGAGGTAGATTTCGTGTTTTTTAAATTTTTTTAAAATCTACCCCCCAGTCTCCCCCCCCCCCCCCTTTGGGGGAATATGGGGATATTCACGAACTTAAGCTTCATTTTTGCCCTGTTGATTTTTCGTCCAAGTTTGAAAGCAATTGGTGCATAATTGCGACCTCTATCGTGCCGGTGAAATTTAGGTACATACATATATACTCGTATTTATATAAAATTTTTAACTGGCGGTTGTTTTGGGGTCTAGGAATCATAACTAGATCTCCTGTGAAGAAATTTTTGGAAAACTCGACAACTGGTACAAAACCAATAGGTAAACTTTCTTTGAAATCTACCTAAACTACAACTGTGTTAAATATGATTATGTTAGATTACAGATTTAAAAGATTGTTTACATGAAGTCGGTGATTCGTTTTGGCTCTTAGATTTTGTCCAATTTGAATGGCTTTTGTTTAATTGGAAATCATTGAAATGTTGTTGTCTCTTGTAAGTAAACGTGAATGACTTGAACTCTTATAAGAAATGTACATAATCATAAAAGTAATTATTTAGCTGCTGACTACACAAGTATAAATTGAAAATTTCTTCAACGATTTGAAAAGAGCTGATAATGTTCGAACGGCTAAACAGATTTTCTTGAATTTTAGCTAAGAACACTCTCGATCGAGTCACCTTTCAAACAAAAAACTTTTCGATCAACAAACGACAAACAAAAATCGGTCTGTCCGTTTAGGCGCTACGATGCCACAGACACCGATACACACGTTAAATTTTTAACACCCCTCAATTTTGCGTCAGGGGTTAAAAACATATATACTGCATACATATTTTGCATTATTAATTAAGGATATACGGTTTTACTCACGTGTATATTTCGGGGATGCCCGACTAGTTTCGGACCCGATGGGGGCCCTTTTTCTAAGAATGAGGCGTCCTATCGCGTCGGATGCAGGTGCGAGACTGGCACCTGCTTAATATGAAAACCACTCACGAAAGGTTTTATTCGAAATTTGCATTTGTATAAATTTTTTGCATTTGCATAAGTATTAAATACTTCATGAAAGAACTGAAAGTCTTTAAGAAATGTGCAAGTCGTTTAAAACCCTATAACTAATTATCCGAGTTCTTACGGTATATAAATAGCCTATAACATTATCATGATCATTCTCATTTACGTTTTTCAAATCAGACAGTTTTTATACCTATGTCATTAAATATAGAAATAAAAGAGAATGCTGTAAATACACTAGAAAGGACTTTTGACATATCAAAAGATGTAACGGTGAACATCCGTCTCAAGTTATATTGCACGGCTATTTTTATATAAACGAATACAAGATGGGAAATACATAAGTGCACGACTCGTCTGACTTCATTATGACAATTTTGATTAAGTTGATCAGTCGAATTATCGCATGTTATAACTCGAACGACCAAGTAGGATCTGGTCTTTTTGTCAATGGCATAAGAGAGTATGTTTCTATAGACCGTTGGTAAGTACGTCATAGGGTTATAGACGTTATAGTCCGTTTAATTCCAATAGCCAATATCATCATTATGTCAACGAGGAATTCATTTATTTATTTAGTTTGAAAACTGATTCTAATTCTTACTCCGTCATCGTTATGACGGGCCTGTTAGTTTGGTAGTTAGTGACCCTGACTGTTGAGCCAGAGGTCGTGGGTTCGATTCCCCCCTGGACAAATAATCATCATCATCATTATGTCGACATGGAATTTGTTTATAGCACACAGCAGAACTCTCATTGAATTAAAACCACTCCCTACAGAAAACTGCAATAAAAACTCCCTTAGCATAGTGAAGTGTTTCTGGTGATTAAAGTCACCAGATTTCAATAATAATCATAACTCCGAGACTCCTCACACACGGCCGTCTGATCCCAAACTAGACAGAGCCTGTTCTATGGTAACCAAATTGCTGATTAACATCCTTATATATTTCTAAATACATACATTTATAGATAAATTACACCCAGACACAGAACAAATGATCGTGCTTATCACACAATTATTTGTCCAGGGGGGGTATCAAACCCACGACCTCTGGCTCAGCAGTCAGGGTCACTAACCACCAAACCAACAGGCCCGTCATAAGGATTAGAATCAGTTTTCAAACTGGCGAATGATACCGCGTCGTGGGTGCTTATAGGCAGCTGTAAGACATTTTAACCAAACTTCGAATATTTCGCTACAATCTCCCACTAGGGAGAGCAAAATTACCTTCACCTGTGGTGAACGCACTATTTAAAGATCGCAAGGTCGAATTTGGCATGTCACACGAGCCTCCAGTGGACGGAATGCGCAATGGCTGGCTGTTTGTTTGTGGGTGGCTGGTTTTGGCGAAATTCCGCCTTTGTTGCTTACCCACCCGCGTGGAAGCGGTGCAAGCAGTAAGATGCTACACCACATAGGTACCTACATACTAGGTATTGGCATATGATACTATGCATAATAATACTTCAGTATTTACATACAGGGTGTTAGTGAAACGCTCCTTTGGTACCTTTGATGATGGGTCAAAAAAAATCGATCCCTATGATTTTCTTTTTTTATTTTTAAGTTTTTTCACGCTTCATCATGTTAGTACAAGTAAATACAAGAATAATTTCATCAAAAATAGCTGACCCTCGGGTCAAAGGACGCACAAGTTAGGCCCCTGCGCGTCCGTTGACCCGAACTCCAACTGTTTTTTATTCATTTTTTGTGAAATTATCGTTTTATTTACCTGTACTATCATGATGGAGCATGAAAAATGCTAATAAAAATAGTAAAAAGATAGTTTTTTTTTCATCAGAATCGATTTTTTTCTGACCCATCATCAAAGGTACCATTAGTACTATGGTCTGTCTTCGTTTCTGGGAGCGTTATACTAACCCCCTGTGTATGCTTTTACACTCAGCTTCACTCGAGTTAATTTAGATTTTGTAAATTCACCGCTACTCGGGAACAGTACTCTTTTCTGGATGAAAAGTACCCTATGTCTTTTTCTGTACCCTTGAAAACAGGAATGCAAAATTTCATGATGATCGGTTGAGTACCTTAAAGTGTAACAAACTCACTTTCGCATTTTTAACATCAGTTATGATGTCTTTATTCCGTAATTGTTAAGGATTCTCGTTTCTAGCTGTTTTTTGTCGCCAAAAGTATTAACAAATTGGAACGAAATTCAGTAGCAATTCAGTCGTTGACAAAGCATGTAAAATCTAAAAAATCGCCTGAAAACTTAATCTTGCGTGACGCAACGGTTTAATTAAGAGACTGAAAAAAGAGTAACGGCCATATTTCTTCCGTAAACCATGTATGTAGGATCTTTAGCAATATGGGAAGGAAATAAATAAATCATATACTTACTAAAGCTAAATACCTACCAACTGAAGACACTCTATTTTCCAAGTCGCTATAAACATTATATAAAAATCGCGTCTGCTTTTATCTTGTACCACTTGAAGAGTTAGAATTTGGTGGGCAATAAGTACATACAAGGCTTTGTTACCCTTACATTATGTATTCTGTCGCGGACTTGTCTGCGAGCGGGGCTGTATACCTACGTAGGTACATGTATGTGTGTAGTACTACGGTACAGTTCGCTTTGTGTAATAATTTATTGCTTTGTTGTATCATAAGCATATTGTAGCATGACGTTGCCTAATTTTAGTGTTTGGTGGAAGGAATTGTTTTGGTTTTTTGGCTCTGCCGCTACTTAAATTTTAAATTGTGTAGTTGAAACTTATGCTTCAAGACATGGGGGACGCCTTACTAATTTCGGGGCCCTATAGATGCCCAGGTAGGTACAACCCACACACACACGTACAACTCTATATATTTTCAATAAGTATAAGTATAAGCACCTAAACCACAGATAAGATAATAGTTAAACCTTCCAGATGTGGTGATTTTACCACTTGAATCTTAGAGCTATATCTAGTTATAGCTGTGCCTGTTTTATTTAGATCAGAAACTAGTCGCGAGACTGACCCGTTTCTTGTGGGGAATATGAACACAATCAATACACTATTTTTCGCTTCTCTCACACTTTTTTCTTGACTCTCGTCTAAAGTACGTAATACCAGCTTTCACGAGAATTTCAAACTAGATCCTACTTTAGACTCGAATGTGTCTTTTTATTATTATTTCCTTATTTTAAAGTTAACTGTAGCCAGAAAATAACAGAACAATTGTCCAGTTTTCTGAAGCATAGTCGCAGTGGCTCTGTGCAAAAAAAAAAACTTTACAATATATTAAAATATACTCATAATATTTTTCTTTTAAAGCATTCATGTAGATACGTAGACTATACTCCAATCTAAACGATACTCATACACCTCTTTTTATTATTGAACTATTTTAAGAAGGTCATTAATTATTATAAGGTGAACTTGAATAACGGAGAGCCTGTACTATGGTAACCAGACTGCTGGTAAAAATACTTACATATTACTAAATACATACATATTAAAGATAAATTACACCCAGACACAGAATAAATGATCATACTCACCACGCAATTATTAATTCGGCGGTTGGAAATGAACCACAGTATCACCACAGATAACATAATGCTATACGTATTACTAACCACTAGACCAACAGGCCCGTCGAATTAACGAAATTTAACAATGATTACATAAACCCCAGAAAAGCAAACGCGCGTAAAACGTATACCCTGGGGCATTTTTGCTATCTGTCAGTGTTAAGCGGTTACAAAAATATAATATACTTAATAAAAATAAACTTTATTGTGGACTCATTAAACTTACAAGAATTACAAGCTATCTCTTTCACCGCTCTTTCTTGCCCTTTGCTTTTTTTTAACCCCCGACGTAAAAACGACGGGGTGTTATAAGTTTGACGTCGATGTCTGTGTGTGTGTGTGTGTGTGTGTCTGTGGCATCATAGCTCCCGAACGGATGAACCGATTTTGGTTTTGTTTTTTTTTTGTTTGAAAGGTGAATTAATCGGGAGAGTAAGAACCCTCCCGATATATCGGATATAGATAGCTAAGAAGCTATGTTTGATGAAAATCGGTCCAAGATGGCCGCCGCCACAAAATGGTGGATTATATATTTTTCCACAATTCCCTCAATATGGGTATCAAATGAAAGGGCTTGACTAGTAGAATACTATGCACTATGATAAATTTCAAATCCAAGAT
Source organism: Euplagia quadripunctaria (assembly GCA_963859945.1). NCBI lineage: Eukaryota > Metazoa > Arthropoda > Insecta > Lepidoptera > Erebidae > Euplagia > Euplagia quadripunctaria. Next base: position 7,348,146 of record OY982573.1, read on the forward strand.
GGCCGTTCATACTATTTTTATTATTTTGTTACTTTGCTTTTTAAATTTTTAATTTATAGCTATTGCTCATCTCATTAAAACATTTTACTGCGCGACCAAAATGTTTATTGTCAAATACTGAACGTAACGTTCTAGTGTTTATTAACATCATCGTCCAACAATTATCTCGCTACCAACGGGACTTAAACTTCACTTTATTAAAACAATGCTAATTTAAATTGCTGTTAGACAGAAACACAACATTCTTAATTCATAGTTGATGTATTTATTTAACGCGGTTGTTCTCTACAAAGATCAAAGCACTACCTAAAATTACAAGAGATTGTCACAGCAATAGTTTGAAGTAGTTAAAAGTAATTTAATTCGTATCCTTTTACGTTATGTACGAACAGAAGACGGAATTCTAAACCAACCTTCCTTTTATAACACTGAAGATTAATTAGGGTGATAGGTACATTTTTAACCGACTTCAAAAAAGGAGGAGGTTCTCAATTCGACGGTATTTTTTTTTTATTTTTTATGTTTGTTACCTCAGAACTTTCGACTGGGTGAACCGATTTTGTAGATTTTTTTATTTGAAAGCTGGTGCTTCCCGTGTGGTCCCATTTCAATTTGGTCCAATTCTGACAATGGCATCCATGAGAAAACCGTATAAGTCTTTTATAGAATAGTTTTTTTAAGTCGGTTTTTTTTTAAAAGAATTATATAGTGACAATAACGACAATAACGGTACATCATTACCAATACCATTACCAATACCTCATGGACGGGACACCATTACAGCGGGTACAAGCGGTCAAAGACTTGAGTGTGCGCTTCTCTTCTGAGCTACAACTTCGCCTACATATCATAGATGTTTGTAAAAAAGCATACCGGAATTTAGGGGTGGTTTTTTTTTTATGATATAGGGGGCACACGAACAGACGGGTCACCTGATGTTAAATGACTACCGCCGCCCATGGGCACCTGTAACCAGAGAGTCACAAGTGCGTTGCCGCCCCTTAAGGTGGGAGTAGGAGAACAGGGGGAGGGGGGGAACAGGGGAAAGACGGGAATAAAGGAGAGGGAAGGGTTAGGGCCTCCAGTAACCTCACTCACGCGGCGAAATGCAATGAAAGCATTGCTTCACTGCCGGTTTTCTGTGAGGCCGTGGTATCGAGCGGAGTCGAGCCGACCCATACGTGCCGAAGCATGGCTCTCTCAGGTTTTGCGTCAAGCCAATAATTTTACAAACATCGGTGCCCTGAAAGCACTATATGAGGCGCTAGTTAAGAGTCACTTATGCCGCGTTCCAATAAACAAAAAACGATTCGTTTTGCTTACGGACGGTAAAATTTTCATTGAAAATTCAACAAAATTTTACCGTCCGTAAGCAAAACGAATCGTTTCTTGTTTATTGGAACGCGGCATCAGAGTGCAACGCAGTAATTTGGTCACCGCATGAGGAAAAATACAAACTAATGTTAGAACGCATCCAGAACAAATTTATTAGGTTCATATATTTAAAACAGTGCGCGGTGTATCCAGGATATCCACTGATATACCCTACCCTATTCGTATCAGGTATGACGGGATATTACAGACTCGAAGTAAGAAGTTTAAAATAGTGCGTTTAAAATAGTAGTTCATCTTCATCATCTTTCCGACAGGCGAGATGGAAGAGAATCGTCTATTCCATTTATCAATAAAAAGAAAACTAATTTCTCTTTTTCTCATTTAGAAAAAGACAACTCCCACATTAAGAACTACTCCTGTGTCGCGGGGGACTTTACAAACATACAAACAACAGACACAAAGAACACCCAGACTCGAGTGAGGATCGAACCCACGACCTATGGCATAACAGTCAGGATCACTAACCACTAGGCCAACAGACCAGTCCCAATCTCTACGTATACGTATTTCTATATGCAAGTAGAGAAAGCTTACCTTCATACAAACCTATAGATCCATAGCTGGCTATTGCCAATCAACTGTATTAAACAAATTATATTATCCTAATTAATCCCACTAATATTATAAATGTGAAAGTTTGGATGGATGGATGGATGTTTGTTACTCTTTCACGCAAAAACCACTGAACCGATTGCGATGAAACTTGGTATGTAGATAGCTGGAGACCTGGATTAACGCAAAGGCTACTTTTTATCCCGATATTCCCCCGGGATCGGGACTTACGGGGGTGCAACCGCGGGGCGCTGCTAGTATTATAAACGTAAATATCAGTTTGTTTGTTTGTTACAGTTTCGCACCAACTACTCAAAACATCATCATAAAATTTGACATACGTTGTCACGAGTATAGAACAAGACGTAGAGTTTCATCAATACAAATAAATAAAATTTAAGTGTCTGTTTGTTATGTCAAAATAATAGGTTTTTTTTAAGCTCATACAGTTATTTACACAACACTAATGCCTAAAAATCAGTTTTTAAAATTTTTGTCTGTCTGTCTGTGTGTTTGTTTCGGCTAATCTCCGGAATGGGTGAACCGATTTCACTGGCAGATAGCTGGTGTTATAAGGAGTAACTTAGGCTACTTTTATTTTGGAAAAATAATTAGGGTTCCTCGCAAAATATATAAATATGTACACGCGACCGAAGGCGCGCGGGACCTGCTAGTATAATAATATAATCAACATCATCAACAACAATCATATTCAAAAACTTTACAGGCATATAGGTACGCTTTGCACAATATAGATACATTATGTAAATTTGAACAAGTCAATAACGCACTCGACAGTCAAATCTCAGACTTTAACAATAATAACTGGTGGAACTATTGTCGAGTAACTTCAATTGCTCTCAAAACTTCTACTGACGTACGTGAATTATGGAGGTACATAATGAGCTATTTGAATCTCTGACTTAAATAGGAATCGTAATATGGAGATTATTTCTCATACGCTATGTCATTTTGCAGTTAATTAATTTATTAATAGGTCGCCTACCACTGAATCAACCAGTTCCGAATCATAGATAGTTTACAAATAGTAAGAAACTTCTAGAAATCAATAAAACATTCAAGTACTTTTAGTAAACACAACCCTGAGTTGCAGTATTTATTTATAACTGCTGTCCTTCCCCAGTCAACTCCAATGAAGCAAAAAAGTCTTATGTACCCTCCATAAAAATAGAAATCTGTTAAATTGTGTGATCTCTTCTTGGGTGAAAGCACTTGTCTTTGGAATGTAAAAAACATTTTGAAAATTCATCGAACGCCCCGGCTTCGCACGGGTGTAATGTAAATACTAAAGTGGTGAACAATTATCGTCATATTTCAACAAATTAACACGAAACAATATTGAACTATACGTATAAATCTTCCTCTTGAATCACTCTATCTATTGATAAAAACCGCATTCAAATCCGTTACATGGTTTAAAAGATCGAAGCGTACAGACGGCGGGAAGCGACTTTGTTTGGAAATACGGAGGAGTGACTAAAAATGCGATTGAAATTAAGGGGAACGACTAATGAATAATATAATAATAGGGACAATACAATATGTAGACATTGGTGTTTACCTAAAATACATTCACGTCATTACGTGAATGTATTTTAGGTAAATACCAATGTACTGTTGTTACCCAATGTTACCCAGGGTAAAGAAAGTGGTAATGCCTTTTCTCCTTTTTTAAGAAATACGATGCTGCTTCCAGCTAATTTTCTGCCGTAGCGAGAATGTACATTTTTGGGTCGTCCAGTTTTGCCGCATATCCCTCTTGCTTGAAGGGCTGACTCGAAATCTTTGGAGTATAGTTCGAAAGTTGAAAATCAGTTAGATGACCTGATGGTGCCTGTAAGCGCTGCCTGTCAGAAAGCCTGCCTAAAAAACACCTGATCCACTCTAGACATTCGACAATAAATTGATGTTATTTTTAATAAATTATAATGAACCGTGGTAGTAGGAAAACCTACGTTATTTCTTTCACGGTGCTTGTTTGACGCACATACCAGCAATATACATAACTTTATGTACGTAAACCAACTAAATTGAGCACACGTAACGAAGGGGAGGTTGGGGTGAAATGGAAGCGTGCCGAACTTGCTTAGATAATGTGCATACATTAAACTAAGACTAAACTAACGCTCGGCGTATCTTGATGAAGGAACTTCGCTCGCCCGCGGTCTAATTATAGGGGAGAGTGGGCAAAAACTGTCGCTTTGATGTAGACGTGTGGGACGGAATTTAATTACGCTGGGATTAAGGTTTGTTGAGCACATGGTGAAGAGATTAAAAAACAATAATAAGTACATTATTATATATGTAGAGCAAAAAATCCCTTATAAATTACTTTATTTATATATATAGATAAATTTATTCAATTTGATATATTATTATGTATGTATTATTTACATAATACAGGATATATAATGCGAAAAAATCGTTGATTTTTCTTATACTGATTAACAATATCAATAATCCTGAACCACATAGAGGACCTCCTCTGGCCTAGGTAGGCCACAGCAGATTTCTACTTAAATTGGGGCCGCCCCACTTCGAGGGTAGAGATGGTGAAGACCACAAGTACATAAAATAGGACTACGTTGCGTTAATACTGTTTTTTCTGGTGGGGGTGTGTTATCTATATATATATATATATAAATCAATGCCACTTTTCGTTGTAATTTTATAACTCAAGAGCGGGCTCACCTATCCAAACCAAATGTTTACGCTTTGTTCGGACTATTTAGTAGATGGTTTATGTGAAGTTTGCACAAAATTTGGTTTGGTTTGGTTTGGTTCTTCATTTATCACATTTTTTACAAGAGAGACCTAAAGTGACACTTAATTATTTAATTGTTTTTAAACTTTTGAGCCTTTGATACATAGTAGATGTGTAATTTGGGACTTAATCGTGATAATATTTAAAAGGTACAAATACCTCTTGTTTACCCGACGTTTCGATCGAATTGCACGGATCGTGGTCACGAGTGGACTGATGAGAGCTCACCGACGCCTCCGTGAAGTGCGATTATTTACTAAAACTTCATGCACAATGTGTACAAAGGTGGACTTAATACCTAACGCGTTCTCTGCCAGTTCTGACATGACAGACGTGGTAAAGAGAGAAGTGAGAGAGAGAGAGATTGAGGTTTGAAAACATTCTAAAGGTAGAAACGAATTTTAGTGGGTAGAAAAAGAGTTGTCTTGTAATACTATCTAATATAATACGTTTTTTTCCTACTCTGCGGTTGCGCAGAATATAAAATTAATTAATATTTGTTTTGGACTTGCAATCAAGTAGACTATTTATATAAAAGCTCTCGCAGTTATTCGCAGTTTGGTTGGGGAAAGTAACGAGCATACTATCAATAATACACATGCTACTAGTAGTCTTAATTGTAATTGTCTTAATTAAACTACTTAGTACAATTAAAGCAGCTTTGTTGTAACACGCCTTAAATTAGATAGACCTGTATCTATCTATCTATCTATGTAACGGAATTTTTCAATGTAGTGTTCACCAACTTGAAGACGTCCGATTAACTAGAAAATTTGCACACGTATCAAAGACCGATTACATTACAAGAAAAAAGAAAGAAAATAAATTATTGTTTAAAAAAGTAAAAAAGCGTGCTTGACATCAAAAGTTAGAAGTAGTAGTTCATTGGTAGCTATTTATTAAATTTAGTTATCTTAAAAATATAGTAAAAGCACCCAGATTTTTTTACAATTTTTTTTAAGTATTTAGTTCGGTTTGCTATTAAAACTTTTTTTTTAACCATAATTTATAATTCTTAAAGCATCGGCCTAGTAATCGAAATTTCAAATTAGAGTCTCAACTCGTACCCACACTACTAACTTGAAAAACACTTCTATCTTCACACGTTTAACTCAGGTCAATAACTATTTTGTCACTCTTATCCAATTCGCAAACATTTCCCGCAATTCCACAGATTGGAATAGAGTGTTATAGTCCCGGTAACAAAAGTCACTCGTTCACGGATGAATATTCCTTTTTTTAATCTTGTTTTTTCTGTGTCATTAATCTTCTGCGGAAGTATATGACCCGAAAGTAAAAAGAACGAAGAATAACCCAGCCATCCTTCCTAGTACCTATTATTTTTCTTTTATACGAACGAACGACCGAAAAATAAAAACAACACTTACCTACATTTAAAAATACCCAATCTCTATCGTCTTTTACGAGATATCCGTTCCAGGGAACCGGCGTATTTGCTTTGGCTGAGCCGGATTATTCTAGCATAAGTCTGTTCGCCCATATATTGGTGTCGTCGATGCACGGGGACACAGATCCTTTATATTTTATAATTTTATACCTATTCCGTGAAATATGAGAAAATATTACTGATAGAATTTGTAAAAGAAGGTAGCCGATAAGATTGTAATCCCACTAATCCTACTAATATTTTAAACGTGAAAGTTGTGAGTACAGATGGATGGATGGATGTTTGTTACTCTTTCACGCAAAAACTACTGAACCGATTGTGCTTGGTATGTACATAGCTGGAGACCTGGATTAACATATAGGCTACTTTTTATCCCGATATTCCTACGGGATCGGACTTACGCGGGTGAAACCGCGGGGCGCAGCTAGTATTATAAATGTGAAGGTTTGGATGGATGGATGTTTGTTACTCTTTCACGCAAAAAACCACAGAACCGAATGCGATGAAACTTGGTACGTAGATAGCTGAAGACCTGGATTAACGCATAGGCTACTTTTTATCCCAATATTCCCATGGAATCGGAACTTACGCGGGTGAAACCGTGGAGTGCTGCTAGTCCTATATATTACAAGATCAATGTTCTGACAACAAAATAAATAATTATAAGTTGATTATAATTGATGTTCTATTAGCAAAATTAAATAATTTTTTAATTAATAAAAGTCAGGCGTAGGTACTTTTGTTCTCCTTTGTTTGCCTTTGACCATAAATAACCCAGAGATATTTTTCTAGTGCAGAATTTTAAGTATGTATGTATATGAAAATCACTATACTTAAGCATAATATAAATAGAACTTCGTAAATTTTATTTCCACTAAGGTGGCAAGCAAGTATAGCATAGAATATGAGTGGTTGCAGGTACAGTTAGAGCGGGTAATTTTTAAGAGATTATTTTTCTCGCTACGTGTGAAGCTTCAGAACAAACCACTATGGCGTTAAGCTCCAACCAACTCTGAAAACAAAAAATGATGGCTTTGTCTCGATAAAAGAGTACCTATTAAGCACCACAAGGAGGTTTTCTAGGCGTGCTTGCCTATGTCCATGCCCAAACTACAAGCCACCAGGTGTGGTTTGGGCTTGGGGATTGTAAACGTTGTATATTGTTTAGTAAGTAAGTAACAGAAACATCGAAAAGTGTTAAATTATCACTAAACAAATGAAATCTTAATCGTTTTTTATCTTAAGAGACTTGGGTTAAATACCAAATTCTTTTGTTTTGGAAAATTTGAAATCAATAACATGACCGCGATTGTCGTCATCATTTGTTACATAAACAATACAATATTTCAATCACGTAAACTATACGTTATATGTAAAAGCTTTGTCGGAAATAGTGTTTTGTATCAATCATCTTTTGGCGCTATATGTCTCTTTTCGATCACGTACGTGAGGATAATGGGGTGTCACCTCTTTCTCCTTTAGCTGTTATTCAAATGAGTACTTTATTTTGTGAATCTTCGTTCTGATTAATATTTTCTATAGAATATGTTCAGTGAGCAACGAAACCTTACGTTTCTTGTGTATATTTCTTTTTTCTTAATCATAGTTAGGTATATTTTTCGCCTTAAAATCTACGTAATATAAAATGAAATAGCATAAACAAATTTATTTTAAGTTTTACAATGTGTGTTTACAAATACTGTAAATCGGGATTTAACCGTTAGAGTGTTTCATAAACTTGAGACTTAATTTGGTTAAATTAAATAATTTTAAATTACTACCTTAAAAGTACTAATAATAGTAATTTAACTAATAATTATAGTTTTTACAAAATTCATTTCCGTTTGTGTAATTTTATTTTTATTTACTTCTCAAAAGCACATCTTAACGAACATCAAAAATGAAATAAAAAAAAATTATTCGCAAATTATCGAAATTATCTTTTTGTAACTCCTACCACAGAAACTGAATCCATACATCGGGTATTTTTTATATTTCAGTATATGAATGCTATCAGACTGTTATGCTAATAGTTATTAATTTAAATACAAGAACTATTTATGCATTAAGTTTTAAGTCCATGGTTATTTGAAGCATTATAACTTTAAATATAACATTACAATAAGAAAATATAAAAGTTTATGTGTCTTAGTGGATACAAAAAGCAGTTAATCATACGCAGTAATTATATGAATGTAGGCATGTGGTTTTTAGTGCAGTGAAACTTGGACAGTTATCGCTACCAGGTGAGTTAGTGCCATGTGACTGTACGAGAAGGTAACAGCTTGTGCGATCTGGTACCCTTTAGTGATTGTGGGGAAATGTTAGAGTTAGTGAAGTATATGTGCGAATGAAGCCAACGAGTTGATTGTAGATGTCTTGTACTGTGAAATAATTTTACACACATTGAACTTTGTGTATTAACCTGGTTTACTATTATTTGAATATTGAACTGTGTGTATAATTAGGCACGCCTCTGCGTTATATTTAAAAAGGTTCATGTGGGTAAGAGAAACATTATGAATACTATTAAAATCATCAATAATCGTAAATATACAAATAACGTACACGCCGACACGCGTGACATGGAAAAATTATGTGTAAAACGTGAAAGATGATAGATGTTTCTCATTTAAACTGATACTTACTTCTTTTCGTTTCTAAAATTGTTTGTACAAGCATGTGTTTTAACTGCCACCACCAATTCTATATGACCCTAAATCTAGAACTGTTTTAGTAACTTCCAGCTTACACATTTAAAGCCGTAAGGTTCCCTACTAACAAGCTATGGCCCCCCTGGATCGCCCGAACCAAGCCAATTAATATTTCAATAATTTAGGAAACACACTCACTGTATGAGTATCAGGAATACTGATTATTTTGACAATTTTAATTTACTTGTGGAAATTCAAAGTAGAGATCACATAAACTATTGCGCAAGCAATTTAAGTCAAGGAATGTCTGTACTTAATTACATTTGACTTCATTTTGTCGTCAATGGAGCAAATATAACACTAAACCCACAATTCGTACTAAACCCATACTAAGCCCACATAAACAAACTCGACTCGCGATCACATGTCTCCCGCAAGACAAATAGGTACTTTCTACCCCACCCTACCCTAACCCGTCCATCTGAAACGCTGACAGTCGGCATTCACCTGCGGGGAAACCTCCCAACAGTAAATTGTACCGAATGTCTTTGGTACTGTGTATTTAAGCTTAATATAGTAGTACGTAACTGGTATAAAGTACGGTGATTCTACTTAATAACCCTTTTGAGAGTTGATGGTGATCTTATTGCTGTAGAGGGTTAAATGTCAAATTGTTTGATTTTCGAAATGTTGAATGTTTTCTTGTTTCAAATTTCGAACTGAATGCTTGTCTGAAATTCATTATAATGAAAATTCATTGATGTAGCTGACGATTTCGAAGTTCTGTTGAAAGTAATGAGCGATTGAATATCTAAATTTATTTCGTTTTGTTACCTAATTATGTTTGTATTAAATTTTGTGACAATCGATTTATTAACATTATTGATTCATTACATTAATATTGAACCTCAACACAAGCGTGATTTTCGCTAGATAATCTATAATATAAAAATGAATCGCTGAATATGTTGCTAAGCGCAAATCTAGAGAACAGCTGAACCGATTTCGCTAATTCTTTTTTTAGAATATTCCTTGAAGTACGAGGATGGTTCTTAAGCAAAAAACAATTTAAAAAATTGCCTGAAAAAGTCTAAAAACAACACTTTTCTATACTCCCATACAAACGATTCGTAATAATACTTAAAAGTCAATTTGAACTTGGTCCCGAATAGCAGAATAAGTATTAAAAAAACTAAAAAATTAAAGAAGCGACTGTTAGGCGGTACAAAGTTCGCCGGGTCAGCTGGTTATTAATAAATAATGTAATTTAAAACTCTTTTTATTTTCACTACATATTATAAAACAAAGTCCCCCGCCGCGTTTGTCTGTCTGTTCGCGATAAACTGAAAAACTTCTAAACGGATTCTCATGCGGTCTTCACTAATAGACAAAGTGATTCATGAGGAAGGTTTAGGTGTATAATTTGTTTAAATGTTGTGTAAATTGATTTAAATATGTGAGATTAAATGTTAGATTATGATTGTTAAACAAGTATCCGCCGCCGGTAAGGGTTGCTAGTAAGTTTTAAATTCGTTACATCTTGTTCTTATTGGTCAACAGTATCAATGAAATTTTAAATACAAATTAAAATCACTTGGGTAACGAAATGTTACCTTTTATTTCAAGATTTGGGAAATAAAATGCTCTTGATATTGGATGTTTTAAAAATATGATGTCCAATAGCCAAAGCCAATTTTAAAACATTCTGTTTTAAAATTGGCTTACAGCATATATTTATTTGTACCTACATAATAGTTTTTTAGCCCAATATATAGGTATTTCGTACAAAAACACAGTTTATGAATAACACTGTATTGCAAAATTGATAAAGTTTATTTTGTGTTAAAGTGATGGTGTTCAGTTATCACTTATCAGTGACGATAATCTCAAATTCAGACTTTGAAAACTCATCTTGGTTATTGTTCTTGTTGGAATTGGACAATCCAATAAGATCAATATTGGACTTACAGTGACATCTGCTATCGAATAGGATAAAAATCTAAATTTAGTTTTACGTTCGGAAAGACAGATGGCAGAACTAAAAAATATTTTTTCTCAATATGATTAAGATTAATGATAACCACGAAGAAGGCTATAAATAAGTACTTGCTTACGAAAAACTAATATAATAATATAATCTTTAGATTGTAAATATATTTTAATGTGTACTGTTTCTAATTGATCTTAATTCGGGTTGCAGCGTCTGCATAGATAATAAATTAAATTACATATTATTATTAGTAAATATATCAAGTCATCCATAATTTCATAAAGAGATTAGGTAATTACGTCAAGAGAATTCTTTGTACCTACGCATTTTTCTTTAAATCGCTGGAATACTTAAAGTATAGGTATGTATAAAAGAAGTGCAGAAAGCTAAGATTTTTAAACAATGTGCGTGACAAATTTAAAAATTACGTGAAAACGGCTTTATCGAGCTACAAACGTCTAGTATCTATATGGTAACCTGTCATGGTACCTACGTAAGTCTATACAATGACAGCTTAAGTTACATTAGCCAATGAAATAAACGAAAAATAAATTATGTTTGAAATTTGACCACCAAGCGATCTCTAGTTTTCATAAATGTTTATTTTTTCTCAACAAGAAGATCTCAGTCGATTCGTACCTATCTGTTGTATAACTTTGCGCATCAATACCTCAGACGTTGAGGAGACGAAATTTAGTATAAACCTGACCCAAGGAAGAGCTTGTTTGTACTTACCTAGTTCTTTAGTTTTAATAAGTAATAAGTAGGCATAGGTGTACCTATTACCTATCTACTTATATATTATTTATGTGGATACCCAGTGTTCCTACTGGTTTAATAATAATTGGGTATTCATTAACTAGACTTAAAATAATATAAAAAAAATATGGTAAGTTAAGTTTTGAGGTTAGTTATAATTTAAAAAAAAACTGTCTAAATAAACTTCTCCATCTGCAGTTTTTAATAGGTAGAACAAAATATATTAAAGTAGGTTCACTAGCAACACACAAAGAACAGCTCAATTGCATTGATACCTTCTCCTTTCTGAGGATATTAAAAAATAACAATAATAATAAAAATAAACTTACAAAGCAAAATAACACAAATTTTAGCTTCCCTATTGTATTATTTCGTCTAAGATTGCGTGTTACGTGAATCTAAGTCTCCCCACGGGCTTTCCTTCAACAGTGATTGATAAGGCGCACCCCGTGAGATAGTCGTTACGTGGTCGTGTAGCCGAGCCTTAGTGAGGATAAGACGGTCACCAACAAACAATAAGACTAGGGGCATGTATTGTATGCAAAGGATCGTTTTTAAACAATTAAGAGGCTTTAAGCAAATATAAAGTTGGTACGTAGGTATTCTGCTACATGACAAAAAAAATATCTGTAAATATAATTCTAGGAAAAATTATAAAAAGAAACCATATCAGACGGAGAAACGACTATTATTTGGAGAAAGGAAAGTGCCTAATAAATGGTTAATTGTTTTTTTTATGGTATACCTGATGGTCACCTGATGGTAAGTGACTACAGTGACAAGTGCGTTGCCGGCCTTTAAGGTTACCTCACTCACTCGGCGCAACGTAAAGCTACATTGTTTCACGCCAGTTTTCAGTGAGGCCGTGGCATCCATCACTCCGGTCGAGCCGGCCCATACTACATAGGTACATAGGGGAAATCTGCAGTGGACGTGGACGTCCATTATCGTCGTCGACCAATAGGTATGATCTGCAGACCCCCTTTTGAAAAAATATTTTCTTAAAGTCTCTCACCAGCAGGGATAGGTAATGTAAAGAAATAATAATTCTTTCAAAAAAAACCGACTTCAACAAAAAAAACTATTCCATAAAATACTTAAATATGGTTTTTTCATGGATGCCATTGTCAGAACTGGACCAAAAGAATGAAATGAAGTGGGACCACACGGGAAGCACCAGCTTTCAAATAAAAGAAGAATCATCAAAATCGGTTCACCCAGTCGAAAGTTCTGAGGTAACATACATACATAACAAAAAAAAACATACAGTTGAATTGAGAACCTCCTCTTTTTTTGAAGTCGGTTAAAAAATACACATATCTAATTTACTGTATTAATTAAGAAGAAAGATGCAATTTGTTTATGCACCATGTTTTTTTGTTTTTGAAGTGATAACTTCTTTAGGCACGTTGTGCACTTTTGGTATGGGGAAAAAACACTGAACTCTCGTGACCGTCACGCTCAGATGACATCCTATATACTAGATATATATAATAGATGTGTAAGTATGTGTTTTCACTTTTGACGTGCAGTCCTACGACTGGCAGTTTTGTTTTTATATATTGTGCATTGTACTTGCGTGACGTAATTCACCTAAAAAGCTGCAGTTGACTCACTGTTATTGCTTTTATTATCACAGTAAAAACAGAGTAAACAGCGCCACCAGTGTCGCGAAACAGAACTACATTATGATACACCCGGCCATATCTCGATGTAGCATGTAGCCAAGTGACTAATTGTGCAAATTGACAAATAACTAGGTTGCTCTCATTGATCTGCCTAACTTTAGATATATTGGGTACCTACATCGTGAAACAATCGCCGAAATCACGAAATGCCATGGCCCAGGCAAAACTCGATCGACCCATTTCAACAACATAGGCATATCTCATATCTAGTACAATATCTCTGTAGGTTAATTCACATATCTATTTAATGTAAAGTAGGTATGTATAGTAACTTTTAAACTTTCTCGTTCCATGATATAATTATGTATTTAAACGGGAATTAACGGGATCACGAAAATGGCCGTGGTCACAGTCAGCCTGTGACAACGGCCAGTGCAACCTGGTCGAAACGTCAGGCAATTCAGAGGTATGTAATACCTTTTCGTGATCGCGTTAATTCCCGTTTAAATACATAATTATGGGTATAAAAGTTTTTCTTCTAAAATTTAAATTTACACTATTTATTTACATTATTTTATTAATTTTGCCGTGCCGAAAGAGTAAGGTATCTATTGAATATTTCTAAGCATATCCATATTATTATCAGACTAGGTATAACTCCAAACAAACACTATTAAATCACTAAAGCCTGTGATCAAACAGATTCGAGAGACATTTGAAAATCATTCAGACATATTTTTTATGTTTTAATGATTTCTAATACAAAAGAACATTTCATTCAAATGACTTACACTGTTTCAACTAGCGTTTCTTACACATCTACATCTCTTCAAAATACTTACATTTATTCCACATAAAGTAGTTCCATATAACGAATAGCACACGTATCCACTAAAGCTTACCTTCTAACATTATTGATGACTAAAACAACCCTCCACCCCCAACGCGGACCGAAACGCGAAGTGGGGTCAAACGCTAACGTTTATTCACAACTCTGAAGTCCAAGATCTTAAGAAAACCTCCATACAAAAACCAACTTTAACCATCAACACATAGATTCTAATTTTGAAAGTTTATTCTCGTCTTTAAAGTCTCAAGTCGACGGTAAACTGAGAGGGTGTTAGAGGGTTAAACCCCCCAGGTGGTTGGGCAATTTTACCACGTTAGGCTGTGACGGTCGCCTGTAATTTTGGGCCTAATGCGACTATTCCTATTTCAAGTTACCCCTCGAGCTTAAGTATGGCCTGACGCGGGAGATAAGGCTCCCTATATACCTACTTTAGTATACCAACGAGTAGGTGTAGTGTAACGAGACTAAGTATGTGCTCTTGTTGATCGGGGAGATAACATAATGGTTTAGTTCAGACGTTTCAACGTAAAGATCTATTAATGGCGGTGACTTTGGATTAAATATTCTTTAGAAAGTGGGTTGAAGTAATTTGGTGAGGGCGCTGACCTTTTTTTAATGTTTGATACTCCTACGTGTACACTATAATTGTATTATCTACGTATTCACAGATTCGGAAAATTAAAAAGAAATATGATAATTGATTCTATTGTTAAATGTGCACACATACCTACCTACGTATTTAACAGAAAAAGGAATGGACCATATCTTGGTAAGAGTAACAATAAACAGTTCTACGGATTCATTGTTTTTTTTTTCTTGCATATTTTAATTTGTTTTTTGATAAATTCAGTAAATGTAAGTCATTGTTTGTGTGAAAATATCTATGTCTATATATTTTTTTTATTTATTTACTGATGCCGTTTGGGGTCTGTACGAATTGTTGAATACAACTTGTTATGAACAAGAACAAAAGAAAAACGTGGCTGACTGACTGAAAATAACTGGTGATGATGAGTGTTCCACAATAATTAATTATGTTTAACTAATGATAATGTTAATCCAGACGAGACGTTGCGCGATTTAGCTATGTAAATTACCTATTTATTATGTTAAAGAGAAAGTATGCCAATGATATAATATTTCTTGTACATACATTATGTACACGCCATTGGGTAGACTTGTTTATAAACATATTCCCTTACTAGCTGCGCTACGCGTTTTCACCCGCGTAAGTCCCGGTACCGAAGGAATATCGGGATAAAAAATCTATAAGCCTATGTGTTAATCCAAGTCTCCAGCTATCTACATACCAAGTTTCATCGCAATCGGTTCAGTAGTTTTTGCGTAAAAGAGTAACAAACATCCATACATTCAGACATCCATACATCCTCACAAACTTTCACGTTTATAATATTAATAGGATTATTTTTTATTGAATTCAGTTACAAAATGTTTCTTATTATATTTCACTCCAGAATAAGCTTTATACTTTCTTGTGTCTTTGCTCAAATACATAAAATACAACCACTTAAGATTTTCTCTGTATACAGATAATTTAAAATCGATTTATGATCCAATCTTCCTTTACACTATGCCATTTCTTTGGGGGTCAACATATTAAATGTACTTAGTGGCTATATATATAGGTATATATAACTATTTTTTTTTTCAATTTCATGCACAACACTTTCGAAGCAAGTAGGTAAGTCTAAAAAGCTATTTTACAAAAATCTATATTAATTTATAAGCAATTTATAATTTGCATAAATAGAAATAATTAAAAAACAAAACCGTACACTTTCAATACGTTCCATAAGTTCTACGTCTTATTTTCACACCCAGACTCGTAAAAGCCGAACTTGGGTAAGTACAAACACACTCGCGAACCAGACTTGATATAATTGTCCCCGCTAGCTCGCAGGGGTCTAAACAAAGATAAAGGCTCCAAAGGTACTCAAATAGATGGAACCCGGGCAGAATATAAATCGGTGTTGTAAAACTTTGTGCGGCTTAATTAATTGCGTTCGGATTACGGAAATGTAGCCAGTGAGTATACAGCCTTGTTTTTGCTAGATGTCAAAGTTTCATATAGTTTGAGCCCTGAGAAATTAAAGGTTTTCAGTACAATTGTGGATAGTAGTACAGGTGACAAGTAGCTCTTAGTTTTTAATAACGATGCGTTTTGCTTACAAACGGTAAAATTTTCATTGTAAAATTCAACGAAATTTTACCGTCCGTAAGCAAAACGAATCGTTTCTTGATTATAGGAGGCATTAGTAAGTTACTAATTGTTAAGAAGTGTTAGTAGGTATAATGAATGACCTATGTATGTGAGTGTCGTATGTAAGTGTGCCTACTGGTTTTAATTCAGAGATGATGAGTTCCTAGGCGTACCAATTGGTTTAAAAGTTAACTTTTGCTAAAACTTTCAAAAAAAAATCCCTACACAAAGTTTATGCAAATTCACAAAATAATAAATACAGTAGATACAGTTATTATTAATTTATTATTATTATACAAATATAACACACATTTAAAATACAAATTGTAACCTTTTGTTGTCAGTAGTAGTAAAAAATAATACCTGCCTAGTACCTGTAATGTGGGTAGGTACTTAACAGTCAAACTGGTGAAATGTATACAATAGGTATAGGAAAGTACTTACTCGTAGGTATATTGTATACATACTGACAAAAAAGGTTACAATCTGTTTAATAAATGTGTGTTAATAGATCTTTATATACCTAATAAGAATTGATACTTGATTGGTAATCCTTCATGCAATATATAGTTTTAATATTGAGGAAAAATATTACTTCATTATTCAATATCTAATGAATCCATTGTTACAAATAGGTAAGCATATACCTAACATATAAATAATGTATTCCCTTTGCCTTCACTGAAAGTAAACTTGCGTTACGAAAAAAAAAAAACAGTTTTAACTTTTTTTTATAAAGACAAATAACATCCCTCTATTGTTATCTATCTACCTGGTCCATACAACAATCATCACACCTCAATGTCTGACAAAAACCAAAAATTAAACAACCTCCTTTGTTGGCGAAAACGCTAAATTGAGGAAATTTCCATCCATTCTCCAGCCAGGCGTCATCCGCGCCTAAACCCCGCTTCAATTTCAATAGCACCCCCTACATACTCCCTACACCCTTTAGGACGCCCCCACACCCATACCCGTCCCTCTCTAACATACGCTTATCTTACGAGAATGACAAAGACACAACTACCTACAGGGCCGGTCCGAAAGTTAGACATATATTATTGTATTATACGATCGTAGGTGGCGCGGGGGTGAAGATTGATGCCACGGGGCGGCGGGGGGTAGTTTCGGCAACCCTATGGCGACGTAACGAAATTTGCGTCACGCACGGATGTGTGCGTCGGAACATGGCCTCATATTTCATGTTGGGAAATTAGATGGTGGAATTAATTTTCAAGTTTTCAATATAGACAGGAAAAATTGGCTGTGATGTGGCCCGTATGGCTTACGAGGTTTCTTTGGCAAATTAAACGTGTGTATGGTTTCTTTTCTATTCATAGATAACGTTTTGGGAATGTAGTATTGGAGTTGATTTGTTTACTTAGATCGATATTGGATTGGATAAATAGAATATGTAAGTATGTGGGTAGGAAGCACTTGTATTAAGTTTTTTTTTTTTTTGCTATAAATACAGTCACTCACGTCTTTCTGAATTCGTTTAAGCACAGATAAAAACACTGAATATTAGTTTCTGAATATTACATACTTACCACAAAGTTTGTGATAATGGATAAATGGATGTGTGTTAGGTACTCTTTCTCGCAAAATTGGCTAAACGGATAACGACGAAATTTGGTCCATAATAGATTATATTCTGGAATAACATATAGGCTAAATGTATGGTAAGATTTTACAAAAATTCCACGCGGACAAAGTCACGGGCAACAGTTAGACCTTCATATGAACGAACCGAGTGAATTTCATAAAACTTATTCGTTTCTTTGATTCTTTATTCAGTCGTCGCACAAAAATACTGAAGCAAAAATATGACAATGAAATGATTTTTCGCAGGACGTAGGCGTATTAAAACTTATTATCCACATATTATTACCTATTCATTACATGTGTAACTACTTTACATAAAATAGTAGGTTATATCGGAATACCTGTGCTAATGCTATACCAGCAATGGGCGATTACACTTATATCTTAAAGGTAGGGTACAGCAGAATTTTGGCTCGAATTAGAACTCGACTCTGATAACATCCCATCCTACAGAAGACCGTAGACTACATGACTGTTTTTTTTTTATGAATAGAGGTAGCTTGCAACTTCATACATTTTTTTCTGAAAACTATGTAGCAACTAGGTACTTTAAAGTTTAAACCATTCCAACCCAAAGGTTAACCAATGGACGGAGTCCGAAACCAATTAACCACATGAGAACATTTTTTAAATTTTTTGAAGTAGGTAAGGGTTTCTATGTAGTACCTAAAATTCAGAGACAAAGAGGTTCATCATCATCCTCCGCGTCTCTTTCCCAACTAAGTAAGGACCGGCTTTCAGTCTATCTATGATACGGCCGAACTTCGATATTTGTCATTGGATTTTTTTTTTGTATTTAACATTGAAAAGTTGAAGCTTAACATATACAAATATGAATCTGTACATTTAGTAATAAGTAAATATTATTTATATAGATATATAATAAGTTTTTACAATGTGATACTGATTACACTGTGATCTACTAATTTTGTCTACGTACTTATAAGTATCAATACTGGTTGATGTACGCAGACGAAATTAGTTGTTCCGTTATTAAGTATGACGTTAACTATGACGTTACTAACGTGCTAATATTTGGTTTTGTCTTAAGTAGTTTAGTTTAGTATGTTATAAACATAAAAATTAGCCCATCGCATATTTACATCACTACATATGATAAAAAAGTCCCCCACCGCGTCTGTCTGTCTGTTCGCGATAAATTCAATAACTACGGAACGGATTTTCATGCGGTTTTCACCAAAAGACAGAGTGATTGATGAGAAAGGTTTAGGTGTATAGTTCATTATGCTTTTGTAGAAGATGTCGAAAAAAAAACAATTTATTCATATACCTATACATTTCTACAATATTTACATTTCTAAGATCTTTGTAAAATACATTTTGGCATAAATAATAATAAAGTATACTATATTGCACTTCAAATAATAGGATTCATACGAGAAATACAATATTAAGTATCAGTAGCGTACAACGGACGGTCTTATCGCAGTCTGCAATCTCTTCCAGACAACCTATGATGGATTATACCTACTGTATAGTGAAAAGTAACAATAATACTGAATATGTTGTAATGGGTAAGGCTGTCTTAGTTTCTGAACAATATTTACATAATATATATGCATATAACATATTAGGTACCATCAACAGTCGTTACAGACAGTACAGACGGTAGACGTACATACTCGTATATCAAGAGTAGTTATATCTATTTGTATATAAATAATTAATACTCTGGTATAAAATTAGAAATGAAAGAAACAAAACACGACTTAAGAAACAAAAACAAAATACAACTAACCAAGCCACGCACTAATTACGGTCATAAATCTATATTTTATGAACGTGCACAATTGTTTAATAAACTACCAAATGTATTTAAAATTTATATGAATATGTAATGAAAGTTTAATTATAAATTGAGTTTAATTGACTGAGCAATGAATTTAATAAATTGTATTGAATTTCTTTATCTAAATGAGTTTTTGAAGTGAAAACTTCTTTAGCGGCGTTGTGCACTTTTAGCGATGGGTAAAAAATGTTAAACTCGCGTCAGGACACGTGACCTGATCGAAAATTCATAAGACGGAGCTGAGTTTCTTATATTTAAAAAAATATAACATTCGAAATTCAAACATTTATGAGCGGCCAGGAGCGCAGAACCTCCAGTGTACCCTATGTATACATTTAGATATGTTAATACCTACTTTTTATTTTTAACCTAATTATATATATACAGATGTGTGTGTGTGTGTATGTATATGCAAATACATTGTGAAGTTATGTTTTCACTTCTGACGTGCAGTCCTACGACTGACTGTTATTTTATCTATTTTATGTATGTATCTACATTACATACATATGATTCTATTTGTAATAACAATCACTGCCCGCTTTGTATAAAGTGCCAGAATGATACTAATTAATAATGAATACACTACAATATTCTTTATTGTACACCATAGAAAAGTTACAACATAAATGAAAAACATTGAATACTTATACAATCGGCGATCTTATCGCTAGTTGCGATTTCTTCCAGACAACCTTAAGATGGACAAATGTGATAGATTAGTGCATAGGGCAGTTTGCAGGTGTAGTTTATTGAACTATACGAATATAAGCGAAAATAGATACATAATAATCATATATAACTTAAGTTCATTTTATAGGTGTATCTAATGTTTAATGAATGTTTTCAATTTCTTTTTTTAAATAAACTGTTAAGTTTTTTATAAAAAATAAAGTTCTTTAAACCTAAAACGTCATTCCGGGTCATTCCTAAAAATAATTTAATAGAAAAAATCTTAAAACGGGGTAAGAAAATATTTGTATAGATACTAGAGAAGTTTACTTAATACTACGCGCGTATGTATATCCAAACACAAACAGAAATACTACATCAACATCCATCTCGGTACAAAATACCCCTTCTAACTTGTTGCTCAAAAAAATATGGGCCAAACATTTAAAGTGTACGAGGGCGATAATTTAATGATGAACAAAAATGATATCGCTGAGTTCAAAGTCAGGAAACTCCATTGTGCTAATTACGCGGCAGACGGCGCGCTTTCGCTTTCGCCGCCGCCGGTCGTTTTAATTATTTTTTTCCAGCGTCTCGACGTCTGGCGGGAACTCCAGGAAAAATTGACGATATAATATGGCGGATGCGACAGGCAAAATTTTATTTCTTTTTTTACTCTACAAACTTCCTACTCTTGATTTTATTTTTAAAAAGAACATTTTACTTTGATTTAGACTATTTTAATTTTTTACCCGATTTTTAACTGCCTATGTATGTCGACTGAACCGATTTTGATGAATAATATGTCGTTGGATTCGTCTTTATTGTGCGAATGTGTGTAAAATGCCTTATTTTTGACGCTAAAATACATGTTTTCAAAGTTTAATAAGTACTTTTTAATTTGAATTTTCAAAAACTTTCAAAAAATTTGAAGGGTGTATCAAAATAAGGGGTTTTAAATGGTTATTATAAGAATATAAACCATTTATAGGTTTATTAGTTGGTATTTCTAACGTAGTCGGGTTTTTGTTTCATTAATTATTTCTTGTTTAAACTTTGTCTTGAGGCGGAAGTTTCCGGTGTATCCACTTATTTCTTTCGCAGTGAGTAAAGTTCGCGTTCGCTCAATCTTTGATACTTTCTTCTTGCATTTTTTTAGCTTGCCTTATTAATGAAAAGTAGGTTACTAACTTTGTACGCTTTAAGAATGAAAGTTACGGCCACGTTGCCGTAGGTCGATGAACTTTAAACTCAGCTGTCTTTTGTTTTTGTGTCATTCGCGACACCGACTTGTGATTTACGCGATACTTTGAGACTGATCAGTGAATAGGGAGTACAAACCTATTTAACATTAGTGGTTCATTCCTCTAATATAAGCCTTGTAAAACTAGTTCTCCAAGTGCTTAATTAAGAAATACCGCTCCTTATTAGATAAGGAGGAGGAAATTCAAATTGAAGAAAAATTAAATTACATTACTAATATGCAAACTCAAATAATTTCAAAATTACAATAATACCAATTATTTACGGTACTACAATTTTGCATTCTATAAAAACTGGAAGCTCCGAGAATGGAGTCCTTTAGAGAATCTGGAACCATGGGAAAAGAAAGATACCTACTTATTAGAAGAAGGCGTTCAATCAGAATACTTGTTTACAAAATCAAAACCAAAATTATTTATTTCAAGTAAACCCATTGTAGGTATTTTTGATTTGTCAGGAGGAGTCAGTCAGTATAAGTAGGTCGTGAAGCTAGTTGCCTGTTCCAAAACGTAGATCCTATGGAGAAGAACAGGCAAGAAACTCCAAGGACACTCTTTTTCAACATGTTTTTTTTTACAAAGTTATTTGTTACATTGCTTATGAGCGCAATTTAATGTGAGGACTATGTAACATAATATTGTTCTAAAACGAAAAAGAAAATCACAGAGCTGCTAGGCAACATAGGAAATACAGCTATTAAGGGTACGCTAGACGATATTTTTTAACAGATACTTTAGATATTATTAAAACAACCAGTCATTTTATTTGCTTCAATGGAAAAAAATTAAAAAAAAATTAAATCAAATTATACATAAGTCATATAACACATTCATCTAAACCAACTAACATCATTAATTATCTATTAAAAATAATCCTTTTATACGTCACAACCTATTCGAAGAGGACACAGGATTACCTGGACTAAGTCCCATAAAAAAATAAACAAACAGGAGCACAATGGTTAACCCTTAAATACAAGGTGGGTCGTTTTTTTATGTTCATAAAAAAGTATGAATGAAAGATTCATCGCTGGGTATCTTATAAAGGCGATTGTTATAGTTATTTTAAGTAATATCAAATCGTAAAACTAAAACTAATTACCCACATTATAACCGTAAAATCCGTGTATGTATGTATGAGCTGACTGCCTTGTTGATCAAGTGTTGCTTGCGAGCGACTATAGTGTGATGGATTCGATTTCCAGAACCATCAAATTCATATTTTCTGCAAAAAATCTTAGTGGCAGACCTTGGATTCATGCCGATTCATGTGAAATATGAATGCGTGGTTATACGTCTACTAATCCACCCTTTACTGTATCTTAATATCAAAAATATGAGTGAAAGAAAAGTATGTGAAAGTAAGGGCTGGTATTCACTGATACAAGTTAAAAAAGTATACCTAAGCTTTAAATTTGTACATTGTTCAAAATTCAAAATACTTGTTTTTCCTTTAAGAGAAAGACGGACATATTTAAATACAACCTAAGATAATTTAGTAAATTTAATTATTTAACCGCTATGATTTGATTTTTAATAATTTTATTTAATAAAATTAAATAATGTAACTACTAACTCAGTTCACGTATACATATAAAGCAATTTAGACAATGTCTATTTATATCAATAAACAAATTAATAAAAATTAATAATAGGAAAAACCTTTGATTCATCTTTGTTCTTCATGTAATTAAATAACTTCAATTTACATACACTACAAGAAACCACGTTCAGTAAGATTCGAATTTGAAATTGCTATCGAAATATCCGGGAATTTTAACAAAAACATAACCTGTCCTGGATATTCCGATGCGAGTATGCGAATATTATTAATCTAAATATTAAACTCAATCGAGAATTACTTAATGTGGTAATACATAAAATAAGCATAAACATTTCATAATTTTCAAAACAATGCCTGTCAATAAAATCTGGATTTTTTTATGAATAAAGCAGGAGGCCACTTTGTGTAATATTGCCGTTAACCCTCAAAAGCTTACCCCATAACTTTAGACCCTAAGGAAGTCCTTTACAAACGCCTAAGGCGTCCATCAAATCTTCCTGAGAATGCATGCATAATAGTCATCTTATAAAACTCTCCAGTACGTTCCATCTCGTATTACGCTCACAAAAAAATCTTTGGGTCACCCTTTTACTACCTGAGGGTGACAGTTTTTTTATTCACACTTCCGTCAAAAACGCATATGCAAAAAGGACTGTTATTTTCTTTGATAGAGTATCGGAAATAATAATTATATGCATAATAGAACGGATTATAGGCCCCGGATTTTCTGTATGTGACGTTTTTTACAATTCCCGTCACCTTGCCAGTGTCAGATGTTTTTTTTATTTTTTACTCATTGAATACATTTAGAGATTTAATAATATGCATTCGTGCAAGCTGTAAGTTACCGATATTTTACTAATTGATAAGCGGATTCATTGTGGCAAATATCGACAGGGTTACATTTAGTTTGAAAATCTTTTGTATCGTAGAATAAATTATGTAAATTATTTTTTTTATATTTCATAAAATCGATAATGTACTTTGCGATAGAATTTGAAAGTACATGTAATAGACGGTTAACCCTCGAACGCTGTAGGTGTGAATCTGACATGCCGTACATTTTGTAAATCACTTGAACCCAACACTTGAGATCGAAGGCGCGGTAACAACAATGCGGCCCGGCCGGTATCTCGGCATGCCACCTCTTGACTTCAATCAAGTAATTACTGCCCTACGGTCGAATACACCCTCAGTCCTTCAAATATTCAAAATGGCCGACCAACTCCGCATTAAATTTATGCAAGCGATAAAATCTGCAGGGCGTAGAGGAAAGTTTGTTTGATATGCTTTTGCATTTTTGTTTGTAGTTTTATTGCATTCCACGTTATTGCCATCGCTTTATTTATTATTATTACTTAAAGAGCAATAACGTTACGGCTATCCATAAAAACATTACACCCTTGACACACCGCATATCCCGAATAACAATAGGATGCAGATTCTGATTCTCTAAAGATAAATAATACATTTTGATTTATAATAGAAGTAAAAAAATACTCTTCATTTATCGAGAATGCATAAATAGACCCTATTATTCAACATCGGGAAGTGCAAAATATGGGTGTAACTTTTTTATACCCGTTCAATACGTGTCAGTGAACGGGTTGACTTGTGAGGGACGCTTTTTTAGTACCTACTATCAAACGTGGTACATTCAAAATAGTTCAAAAATATTTTACGGATGCATTCAATAGTGATTTGATTTATTCCAATGACATGCAGATGTAAGAGTCCTCGTTAGATTTATTTGACTGCTGTTTTTCCATTGATCTCATGTTACGCATGATTGGTCATGTCGATTGGCAGTTAGTGTTTATTATTTGACTTTTTACAATATAGGGGTAGGGCTTGTATGTATATTTAATATTTAACTCAATAGAAATTTTGCACCCGCATAAAGCTGTTCGAAATTTAAGACTTGCAAAGAAATAGCTGTTAATGTGAGAATTTTGTATACGGATCCGAAGCTCAGAAACGCAAATGCAGTATCATCTAAATCCGGGTCTGATAAAGCCCCTAATCTACATAATAAAAAGAAGCGGCCGGAAACACAAATGCAGTGATAATGCCACAATGGCTGCAGAGACCGCGCCGGCATCGGAAGGGTTACTATTGTCTGAACATACAACTCCAAATTAATGAGCGCCTGCAAAAAATGTTGCACAATCGCGATATACGATCGCTTTTTAAGGTTCTCAAAGTTATACAGGTAGCAAATGTAATATATGTAGAGAGTATAGCTAAGAATATTGAAACGTTTTTTTAGGGTTATCTGATTTTATAGTTTAGTATAAAATACCTGAAATATTTTTTATATAAATTTGGAGAACATTATTAAATATTTGAAATCAAAATGATAATCATATCTACGCTGATTTAGTTTTTTTATTTGCTTTAAATTTTTACACTTGCATTTGTTTTTATTTGTTTAAAAGAAAATGTATTTTTCTATAAAAACTTCTTTAAAACTTTTCTCTGTAGAATTAGATAATAATAGTAGTAGACCATATTTATAAAGTACATAATGATAACAAATGAAAAGCACAAAAGACTAGTTTTATAACGTTACCGTGGCAAATAAGCGAACACCGTGGTCTATAGACGCTTGCAATGGGTACCATTCTGCAAGACCCTTTTTAAGCGATGTACTCTTTAAGAAAAACCAACCAAACAATTACAACTTTGAGATCCGCTGCTTAATCGTCGCTACCTACTGATCTAATTTCCATGCGCGCACGCAACGAGGTAGCGAAGGGGTTAGATTTATTCACAGTTTCAATAGAGCCATGCATTTATTAACTTTTGCGTGTACAACAAAGATTAGTATGATTTTGACATTTGTTACGTAATGTTGCTCTGTGTGATAGTGCTGTGACGTGATTTAAGAAAATGTGTGAAATTTGTATATTTTAATTTTGAATATAAGATAAGGGCAAGACATCGGGTCCTAATCGAGGTTAGTGCCTGAGTTAATAAAAATACGTAATAAAAACTGCGTCCACGATAGAGATAAGTCGATCAAATCTTCAAGAAATTAACGATTTAAAAATGTGTAAAAAAACCGCGTCCACTATAGGGATAAGTTGATCAAATCATCACGAAATTAAACTTATAAAAATGCGTAAAAAAAAACTGCGTCCACCATGCGGATAAGTCGATCAAATCTTCAAAAAATTAAAGGTATAAAAATGCGTACTAAAAACTGCGTCCACGATAAGGATAAGTCGATCAAATCTTCAAAGAATTTACCTGCAAATACTAAACTTGATAAAGACTCATTGTCTTTAGTTTTAAATCTGTATTCAAATTGTGATAAATATTTACTGTTTTAAACCGTTATATTAGTGTACGCTCTGCTGAATCAAGATACGACCTCATGATACGGATTTACCATTGACGATGAGATCACCTATAATTCTCATCGCGTATCTATAAAACACTTCATCTTTCTACATGTTCTACATGTGTTCGTAATCACCTGCTTCATATCGAACATTTGAAAAAGTTGCAACAATAATAATAGCCACCTCACACACGGCCGTCTGATCCCAAACTAGACAGAACCTGTACTATGGTAACCAGACTACTGATAAACACACTTATATATTTCTAAACACATACGTATTATAGATACATTACACCGAGACACAGAAGAAATGATAGTGATCATCACGCAATTATTTGTCTTGGGTGGGAATCGCACCCACAACCAACAAGTCTGTCAAATATTAGGGTTTGCTGCGATGACACGGTAACAGGCAAAGTTCCTCTGCCTGAAAGTACACAGTCTTTTTATGAAGTATCCTTTAAACTATACAGCATCCCATAAAGTACTTTTTTTTCATTCTAAAACGGAATTAACTCATGTGTAGGTTGAAAATAATTTCTTCAAGACCCTAATGTTAGGGGAATAAATAGTAAACTACATTACGATACTAGGAATAACACATTCTATGTTTATACTTATAGGTTTTCTTTACGGAGTCTGTAATGCGCGTGATGCAGGTGTCTGCTTACCATGGGGTTTACCATATAGTTGTTTGTAATAGTACTAACTATGAAAAAGACATTATAATATAGATATAAATATTAGCTTTTGCCTGCGACTGGCTTGTGATAATAGTAATCGCGGAAATAAGACAGTTAGGATAGGACCTTGAATATAACCAATTCAATAAAAAAAGAATTATTAGAATCGGTTCACAAATGGTGGAAATATCTAGTAACATACATACAAAAAAAAACAGTCGAATTAAGAACCTTCTCATATTTGAAGTCGGTTACAAAGTAGCCCATGTAACGCTGGAGTTTACCTACCTCTTTAACAAATGTATAATAAAGAAATGTAAAATAACAAGACATGAAAATTTCAGACAATGTTACAAGTCTAATAACTGTAGTGGTTCCTTGTGAAGTATGTAATGTTGTCACTGCCCTGCCATTCGTACCTACCTCAATGGAAGAAAGACATGAGTATATTTTTAGGTAGGTACCAAAGTAATACAGTCTTTCCTAACTTTTAAATTTTCGCGTTACATGACATAATATTATTTATGTATTTACGGGAATTAACGCGATCAAGAAAATAAAGATACACAGCCTGTGACCACGGCCAGTGCAACCTGGTCGAAACGTCAGGCAATATGTAATACCTTTTCGTGATCGCGTTAATTCCCGTAAATACGTAAATAATATTATAATACAGTTTTTGATTTCTAACTTTTACATTTCTAACATTACTTCGGTGTTTATGGTGGCTTCACACAAAATATTGAAAAGGCCTATTGTATTAATGCAATAGTTATTCATATGCTTTTATATGTACTAAGTCCAATTAAGCTTCTTCAACAACCAATATTAAGACAGTAAATATTGAACCTTATTCTCAAACTTCATCTCCCTTATTCACTTTCTCAAAAATATCGACAAATATCTTCCAAATACTGCCACCCTCGACCCCATTACGGGTATTTCCCCATACATAGCCTATGGCATATCAGTTTTTAGCACATCCTTTAACGACCGAACCCCGGATAGCCTTGAGCTTAAACGCTCTGTGAGACCATAAAACTCAGACAAGCGTGGCTGGTGTGTGTCGAGTGTGTTTGATGTTCCAGGTATGTGTAGAGGTAGGTATGTATGTGGGTTAAGTTGTCGTTAAAGCTTGGGAGAAAAGCCGCAGCCATGATCTTTTGAGGTAAACTAAGATTAGCACGTGTATCGTCTCTCTCACTCTTACTCATCAAGACGTTGTTAATTCAGTTACAGTCACATTTTCCAGCATTCAATCTGAATTTTTAAGAATCTCTTTTTAAAAATGAAAGGTGGAGAAAAATCTAAGTAAAATTACACAAATGTAATTATTTTTATGGCTCTATCAGGACTCGCGGCCATTGCTCTCATTTGCCAAAATAAAATACCTTGAAGTAGTTACTAAAAAAAAAAATGAATTATTGACCGAAGCGGCACTGGAAAGCATATAAAAGTCCCGCAATCGACAATAGACAAGTAAGTTTGTTTATAGATTTCGAATATTTTTTAACGCCCCTACCATTAATTTTAAATTTACCTCTAGAAATTAATTTGGTCCCGTATGAGCGCACAACACGTCGTGTTCTGTACATGCGGTACATAAACCGTATCTAGAGACTTAGGACGCCATTTCACCGGGCCACTTCCTGTTAACATAAATCCACCCTATTTTGGAACGAACGCAAACGCTCAAAGAAAACCTTGAAGAGGTTTGGGAATATTTTTTTTTTTTATTTCATTAAACTAATTTTATACATAAGGTATTGTGCACCACATGCAGAGTGAAGTATAAGCCTTTAACTTTTTTTATTGATAACCGTATTAGAAATTGACCATCGTTTGCTTGTGAAGGAAAAAGTCTTGAAATAACCTAAGAGTTTGCTCGAATTGCATTAGTTAATTTTGGCAATTTTTTCTGCAAACTATATTTTGTTATCATGAACATTGGAATTTTATTCTCTTCTCGTTAGCTTATCCAGCTTACTGCGCTACGAATTTAAAAGTAAATGTTCAAACAAAAATTCCAATGCCTTGTCTTATTTTTAACCGACTTAAAAAAAGGAGTAAGTAGGTTCTATGTTTGGCTGTATGTTTTTTTATAGATGTTCACCGATATTTCTGTCATCTATAAACCGATTTCAAAAATTCTTTTTTGTTTCAAAGGGTTGCTCCCAAGGTGGTCCCATTGTCACCAAAACCAGACCTGATGATGGTATCTACGTTAAACAATGGAAACCCTCAGAAATTAAGGAGAGATGTAGTGTGTTTGTTCATTTTTAACCAACGAAAAAAAAAGGAGGTTCTCAATTCGACCGTATATATATTTTTCTTGAAATTTGGTTCGACGTTCGGCTGTATCTATCTTTTTATAATAACTTATTAAATCAAGTGCAGCAAGTTGCTGGACAAACTAAAAATCTTACCACCTTATCTAATTAAAGTATCGGGCTTATAAAACTAAAGTATACTATAATCTAACGTACAACAGTTTGTTAACTTAATGTAATGTTCTAAATACCGTATTTATTCAGTAAGCATGCACCTTATAAAAAAAAAAAAAATAAACACTTAAAAAAGTTAAATCGATTTCAAAAAGCACTTACAAAGGGCACTGAAAAATAGAAAATAATCAAATTTAATTGAAAAAACTGTAATACATGTGACACTTTTAACGTTATAGGTAGGTATCAGTGTAAAGGCACTTACTGGTCTGTTTCAAGTCGGTGCCAAGTCAGAAACGCAATAACTAATACTTAGGGAGATAAACGGCTCAATTAACTAAAAAAACTAATATTAGCCTACTTTACTAGAATTATTATTTTCAAATTGTATGTCTCTGGTAAACAAAATTCACTACTAAAAACATGATGAAAACTAAACGACTCCACAGCATCTCTATGTCAAGCCGCCCAGCACATAAACCAAACAAGTGCGTCCCAAGATGATGTTGGGCCGAAATATCCAATAACTATAGTTTTACAGGGTCCCTTTCGTATAGAAAATCGATCATCCATCCCCCCTCCTGCTACCGTTGCCTACCCCTGATGGATTACGCCGTCATCCCGCGTGATGGAATAAAAAGAAAACATTAGACTCGCCAGTTTTCTCGAGGGAAAGCCTTACTCTAAGATATTTTTATTTTCCTGAAGGGGCACGTCGGGTCTGATTTTTGTTTCCACATTAATCTTTAATGCGTGTTGTGTGTTCTATGGGTAATGTATGATGTGTGTCGTGACAGGAATGATTGTCTTTCATATACTCATAGTAGATATATACATAAGTGGGATGTTTCCCGTCTTTGATGTGTGTGGTTTTGTCGATAACAACCGGTGTTTCCCTTTGTTGCCATAAGTGGCGCGTTTCCCGTTCTGACAGATTAATAATGGATAGAATTAATTAAATTCTGTAATGTACCTACGTAATGTTGCGTAAGCAGATATTCGAGGCTTCAAGTAGGTATTATTTAAGTGATATTAACGTTTTAAGGGAAAGAGTAATTAAGCTAGAAATACACCAATATTTATTAAATACTAGCAACCCGCCCCGGCTTCGCACGGGTACAAATTATACACCTAAACCTTCCTCATGAATCACTCTGTTTATTAGTGAAAACCGCATGAAAATTCGTTCAGTAGTTTTTCAGTTCATCGCGAACAGACAGACAGACAGACGCGGCGGAGGACTTTGTTTTACAATATCAGTCATTAATGTTTATTTTCAGTCCGTGAGTCAATACTATGAATTGATAAAATATGTGTTTACATAATGCGATAATCTATGTATAAAATTATGACGATGTATAATTTCACAACTTATAAGTTGGTTACTCATCGCGGTAGTCTATGGATGCTCCCAATTCATTATAAAAGCTAAACTAGTGTAGGCTATGCCACAATTATACAATGGCAATCTAAAGAGCAAAAGAGACTCCTGACTTTATGAAATCAGAATACTATTGTTATTTCGGTTCTATGGATTATAATTTACAATCTGAATGTACTCACGAACGCTGACGTTTTTGACGAGCTTATTTCATCGTCGTCATGTAAATGAAATGGCTCCTCAACCACACATACATAATCTTTCGAATAGCTATACTATCTGAATGGTTTTATTCTTTTACATCTTCTGACTGTATTCGTGAAATATAATGGAAATGGTACATAGATAAAGAACGCATGTACGAAGTGAAACAAAAGAGCTTTTTGACACATAAAAATGGTATTAACTACATTTAGATTTAATTTTTTTTATTTCTTTTGCTCTTAGAAAAAAAGTTGAAAACTATCTACTATAAAGGGAAGTCGAAAGCAAATGCCCTATTTCAACTTTCTAAAAATATTTTAGTCATATTCAATTCGTTGTTATACGACTAAAACGAGATTGCAGAGACATCTTGTTGAAAATCTAATGTCCGACGTACATAGTACCTTATACGTAGATAGGTAGGTATACAGCCATACCCTCGAGCGGGGGTGTCACCCCAGATACAGGGTGATTTACCTCGGGTCTACAGGACCCTTATCGGGCGTCGTTATGACCATGTGAGGGAGAAGTTATTGTACAGCTACCGGAGGGAGAGGGAGGTAGAGCAGCCTGTACTTTGAAGGGACATAATATGTTATTATTTTTAAAATGTGAGATACGATGTTTGCTTTCAATTTTCTTTTCATTGTGAAATATTAAGTTGTTTAATGTGGAATAAAATATACATGTACATAAGTATACTCGTACCTAAATATAGTTAGATAGACATTTGTAGAATCGTATTAGAGGAGCCGACGGACCGTGTTCCGAAATCTGGCGTTCACTTTAATTAATTAAGTTCAAAATATTTTAATGGTTAATAAGATGTTAAATTAATATTTACGTTGACTACCTCAGAGGTGTCTGTCTCAGACGTAGTAGATTCATTATAACTAAATAATGCACAGTGGTAAAATGCTTTTAAAATCTCAAATTAGGTTTTTAAATGTTATATCTGTCAATGATGATAAATAGCAAATATTAATAAATCATATTTTAAATTCAGAATTTTAAGACAGAAGATATCGTTTATTCTGATTTTTTTAAAACAAATACAAGGAGCAATGCATATCAAGCTTTAAATTTCAGATTAGAATATATATATATTATTTTGCAGTGCAAGTACTTTATTGAAATAATTTATTTAAAATAAAATTCATTTATTTGCAAAAAAGCCGATACAGAAAAGATCTTACATGTTTAAGCAATCTAACACATGCGACTTTAGTCAGTCATATATAATTGACATGCAAATTGTTATTACAAATTCTAATACAAATAATCACATATACAATTCAACAATGTAATATCCATATTACTATTTATTACTTATATTGACAATATAATAATACAATTTTAAATGTGAAAGTTAATTGTATTAACATAATACTTGCAACCTGCCCCGGCTTCGCAAGGGTAGCAGGGACATCTTCAAGAATCATCATCATATTTCAACCAATTTACACAAAACCTTAACAAATTATATACCTAAACCTTCCTCATGAATCGCTCTATCTATTGGTGAAAATCCGTTCAGTAGTTTATGAGTTTATCGCAAACAGACAGACGCGGCGGGTTACTTTGTTTTATAATATGTAGTGATTACAGGGTATAATACAATACCTACAAATTGAGTTGCTAATTTAACCAATTGTTAACCTAAAATATTATACCTAAATAAAATAAAATACAACTATTAAACATTAATCTAAAATGAAAAGAGAGCAGAAGTCGTTTTAGAGTTTGAAGGCCAAGAAATCCTTTGACAACTTGAAGAGAAAAATCCAACCGTTAATTGATAGATCATCTTGTCAATGTCATCATCAGATTATCAATCTACTGAAAAATGGAAATAAAAGGATATTTAAATACTGTTGTGTTTCTCACAGACCGTTAAAACACAAACCTAAAAAAATATTAAGACAAAGAAATTCCTCTTCTAAAAAAATTTACAACTTGTAAGTATGTATAAAGATATATGCTTTTCTTCATAAAATATTTTTTTTATCTTATCAATACCCGAAACAATACAACATAAATCAAAATATCTTTTCATAATACACAATAAATAAGGTATGCCCATCATGTTTTTCGAACCATTGGTCCTCGCAATAAAATTATATACGCCTACGAAATAAAATGTCCCCCAGCGACGGCATTCTGCATGCAAAATTAAATTTTACAATCCGACCCTGCTCAATATAGGTAATATTAGAAATTTATGTCCCGGACTGTCCCTATCCATTTCTGTCATAAATTTGTTACGTCCGGACATAGTTCTGTCTGTATAGAGCTGTATAGAAACATTAGGAAATATGTACACGGACTTGATTTTTTAACCGTATCTTACTTTTAGGTTTTACTAATATTTTAAAGGCGAAAGTTTGTGAGGATGGATGGATGAATGTTTATTACTCAATCACGCCAGAATGGCTAAACGAATCTGGATGAAATTTGGCACAGATATAGATTATAGTCTGAAATAGCATATAGGCTGCTTTTTTCCCGGAAAAATGTACCATACATTTTCCCGTGAGATAGATTTGAATTTCTAGAGAATTATAATATGGACGGGCAACAGCTAGTCTAACAAAACTCTTAAAATAGAATATTAATCCTAACTAATAATTAATTTTAAATTTCGTATTAGTTAAGTTGGACTAATTGACTTAAAACTTAGACTTAAAACGTAAACAACGTGCCCAACTTAAAATGGACTGATAAGTTCGAACAGATGGGATCTCTTATCTTGTGATTAACATTTTCAAAATTAAAAATAAAGTAATTATATAGAAAAATCAATCATCAAAAATAACAACATTAAATATGACATTAAATGTTATGTATCTGTATGAGAAGTTCTAATATTTACGTCTGTATCCAGTGGTGACAGTTACATTAGTACCACACTCTATGTTGCTATAGCAAAAAAAAACAATGATATCTTTGTTTCGTCTATTACATTTGCTACAATATTTTCAAAACACAATTACACAATCAACATAATCACCAACATCATTCAAATCTCAATAACCGGAGATAACACCATAAGACCTCTTGAAAATAAATTAAAAAGGCATCAACAATTAATACAATTATGAGGGGGGGTAAAACACAGTTTCCTCGTGTTAAAAGGCAGAGTAATACAATTTTCCCGCGTTTTTCTCCCCTACCTAATTACAAGTCATTGTATTAATAAACCAGACCGTTACAATTAGGCCGATTACTTTTTATGATTTGAACACTTTTACATTTCAACTTCATAGTCAATATTGTCATCGTTTAATAGATTTTGTTGACTGCTCTTTGCTTTTGCTTTCTTTTAAATAGAGTTGCAAACTGATATGACATTTGAGTATCTTAAAAAAGTTTTTTTTAAAGACTACGTCTTCAGTTCAACGATTTTTTTTTTATTTCCTTTTCCTTAATTCCTATTAGCAGATACCTAATAATATTAGACTGGTCTGTTGGCCTAGTGGTTAGTGACCCTGACTGCTATGCCATAGCTCGTGGGTTCGATTCCCACCCGAGTCTGGGTGTTCTTTGTGTCCGTTGTTTGTATGTTTGTAAAGTCCCCGGCCCGACACTGGAGTAATTCCTAATGCGGGAGTTGTCTTTTTTTAAAACAAAACAAAAAACAATGAGAGTGACAAGAAAGAATGTAGTTTTTGTGTAACTACGAATCTCGTCTTAATGTATTTCTGTATTATCATTTATAAAAACTTATATAAAAGATTCTAGATTAATTTTTAATAAAGGACTAACTGAAAACTAACTTTGTATAAAAGTAAGGTATTGGCGCCATTATCAAATTCAAAATAGTGTAAAATCCGCCATGAAAGATACAGAAATCCAGTGTTTACAAATTCACAAGGACAAAAGTGAATTATTACGTAAAAGCAGTAAGTTGTTGTAATCATTTTATTATTCAATTCAAGACGTTGTAGTCAAATAATAATAACTTGACACATTGAAATTCGACTTTTACCTATATCTAGTCTAATTACTAAATCTAAGATTTTCAACGTAACCCATGACGTCAGTAATACAAAACATAACCGCGCAGCTAATAAATCAATACCAAAAAGGTAACAAATTCACAAGTCATAAATTACGTAAGCGGTCATCGTTGCCCACTGAAAATATTTAACCATCAAATGGTCGC
The DNA here is from genome assembly GCA_963859945.1 of Euplagia quadripunctaria. NCBI lineage: Eukaryota > Metazoa > Arthropoda > Insecta > Lepidoptera > Erebidae > Euplagia > Euplagia quadripunctaria. Next base: position 7,383,527 of record OY982573.1, read on the forward strand.
GTGGGCTCGGGTCAACCATTCACCAAAATATATTTGAATAACGAATGATATACGGTTTGTTTATTGGCGGGCCTGTTCCTTTTTTGAATTTCATTATTCGAAGTTGACCGACGCGCGCTCGGGTCGCCGTCGGTCATTCAAAGGGGACCGATTGGCTGAATGACCCTCGTGTTGCTACATTATGTACAAACTTTTAATATTTTCGCAGCTTGGATGTTCTAGACCGGTTTACCCAGGGGTTTAATTTTATTGAAAATTTTACGTTTCATTTATAATTTTTGAACGCACGCGTGTTCATTTGAAAGGTGAAAAGGTTAGAAGTTCAAGCGAGTTCGCTTCTTCAAGATCATTATAAGAGTGTTCTAGACAAATAGGCTGTACCTACTGTGGTAATACCTACTTAAAGGCTTTCATCTTTACATGTGATAATATGACAGAAAACTATTTCTGTAATATGTAGATAGGTACCCTATTTTTAACCCACATGATAGTAAGTGAGATTGAAATTAAATTCAAACGCTATTATTTTGTCGGAAATTTGGACTACGGCCCTCCACGAGGGTCCCTCGGGATGAAAAACGAGGAAAGTTTCCCTCTCTGTGTTACTTTGTTTACTTTTACACTAGTTATGTAAAAATGTAGGGGTTGGAAACAATTTTTTGGGTGTGACGTGGAACAAACTTTAAAGTAGAGATATTTTTATGAAAATAATACAAAACATTTTGGTTAGATATTGGTCAGGCGTGTAAATAGCCCAACCACGGGTGTGATTGCTCAACAATTAATTATTATAGCGTACTAGGTGTAGGGAAGTAAACCGCTTCTATCGATCAAACAATCATGCCAGCACTGACCTGCAACACCGACCAAGTCCCGATCCTCTTGAAGGCAGCGAGCAGCGGCGAGGTTTCTACGGTCTTTTGAAACGTCCAGGTATTGACCGGCCGGTCACGATCGAAGACTGAAGCACTCCACAAACACCTTGTAAAGGTTACAAAGCGAGTCCAAACACTACACGGCTATAGGACTAACGGAAAATCAGCTTCTTGTCACGAGGATAACTGATGTCCGTGGCGGAACAAACTTTTAATTAATGCGTTGCGTTTTTCAGCGAGAAGAGATTATAGCAGGGTATGCCCGTTTTTCTTGCGCCAATCAGATGCAGCGCAATTGCATTATTTGAGGACTGCTAACGCCATCTCTTGAGATCGTCGAGTACATTGGTAATATTACAGTAGTGCCAGCAATAATTGCATTTGACAAACAGAAAGCGGTTTACTATAATTACTATAAAATTAATAATATAATGAAATATATTATGGTGCGATCATGTATGTATTTATAAATATATTGGCGCTCCACCATGCACCCCGCCTTGGAACATCACAGGATGTTTCAAAACAAGCGAACTTTCTAACTGATTGAGAGTACACAGCGGATGTATTATGCGAATAAATAATAAATATGATAAATATAGCGCCCTAAACTAATTAAATTATGTTTAAACTAAGTTGAATTTATTGTGTAGGAATAGGATATAATTTAGTTACAGCGCGTATGTAAATTCCAGTTTGAGTTTTAACTATCGCCACGCGTACTACATTATCAGAGCCCCTGAATACGTCCGTAATTACTCCTAACGGCCAATGCAACGGTGGAGAATTCTCCTGCTCAAGAAGAACAACAGTTCCGATTTCTACTGGTTTGTCGGGAGTAGCCCATTTTTGCCTAACTTGCAACGTGTGCAAATACTCTAAGTGCCATTTCTTCCAAAAGGATTGGACCATGCTATCTAACAACCTTTTACGTTCCAACAGACTGAATCGTTGATCTGATAAATCAGCAGCGGGTAAATGTTGCAACGGAGTAGACATCAAAAAATGCGCGGGAGTTAATACTTCAGGATAAGGGTCTGACGATAATACGCTCAATGGACGAGAGTTAAGAATACACTCTATCTGAGTGAGAACAGTTTGCAGTTCTTCGTATGTAAGTAACTGACTTCCTGTCACTCTATATAAATGCGTTTTCATGCTCTTTATATTCCCTTCCCACATACCACCAAAATTTGGCGATCTTGGAGGAATCATCTTCCACTCTATGCGTCGAGACAGCAACTCATTCGACAGTGCATTTTTGAAGCTAGAGTTCATTAAAAAACTATACAGCTCATCTAAATGTGCCTTCGCACCTATGAAAGTAGATCCGTTATCGGAATAAAGACATGAAACTGGTCCACGACGGGAAATAAAGCGTTTAAAAGCGGCTAGAAAGTTTTCAGTAGTTAAATCACTGGTCACCTCGATATGTAGACTGCGTGTGACCATGCAAACAAAAAGAACGATGTACGCCTTTTGAGCATGTTGACCTCTGCGTCGAGAAAGAATTGTCCTTATCGGACCAGCGTAATCGACACCAGTGTGACAAAATGCCTTGGCCTCTGAAACACGGTAATCAGGAAGGTCAGCCATTATAGGCGTTGGATGCGTTGGATTGCATTTAAAGCAAGTGTTGCACTTTCGCAATTTGGACCTGATAACAGTTCTCGCATCCAAGATCCAGTAGCGTTGTCGTATAATAGACATAAGAAGCCCAGGTCCGGTGTGACAATTGGCAGTATGAAAATGCTGTATTATTAAGTCAACGATATGATCGCGTTTTGGAAGGAGAACCGGATGTTTAGCTTCAAAGGGAAGCATTGAGCCAGAGAGTCTTCCTCCAATGCGTAAAATCCCTTCTTTGTCTAAGAAGACTACGAGGCTTTGCAGCTTTTTTGAGGGTAACTTATCAGCCTTGATCAATTTGATATCTTCACGGAAATGCACAGATTGAACGGCGAGAATTAACACATTCTCAGCACTTGTCAACCCTGCTATAGAACGAGGTTCGACCTTAGCTTTCGGCCTTGCGAATCTTAATACATATGCGGTGATACGTAGCAACTTTTCCCAAGAAGAAACACGTTGTGCTAACGTACACAGCAACGGCGGCTCTGTGTGAGTGATAGCAGCCAACACACTTGCCTTGAGTTCAGGTAAGTCAGAGCACTTATTAAGCGAGAATGGTTTAATCGGCCAATTCTCAGATGAGCTGCGAATCCACGGAGGACCGTTCCACCACAAATCGTGGGTCAAAAGTTGCGATGGAAGCATACCACGCGAAAGACAATCACTTGGATTACTAGCTCCGGCAATGTGATAAAAATGTTTAGAGTCCAAGTTTTCTTGGCATTGAGCGACGCGATTACCGACGAAAACTGACCAACGATGTGGCGAAGAATGAACCCATGATAAAGCAATCGTGGAGTCAGAAAACGCGTATATCCCAGCAATGGGCATACGTGTTGCATAAGTGTCTCGCACAGTTTTTATTAATTTTGACATAAGTAAAATAGCGCATAATTCTAAGCGAGCGAGCGTAGTGATTTTTGTCGGCGAAACCTTTGATTTAGCACAAAGAATGCGAGTTTGAATGCCAGACGGGTAGGTACAATGGGCATAAATGACACATCCCAGACCATTCATGCTAGCATCACAAAAAGCAACAAGACGTAACTCACAACCAACTTCGACACCTACATGTCGTGGAATTCTTAACGTGTCAAGCAATTGAAGTTCTTGAGCAAGAGCGGAAAAACATGTGCGTATGTGCTCCGGTGCTGGATCGTCCCAATCACACTTACTAAGCCACAGTTTCTTAATTAACAACTTGGCATAGAGAATCACAGGCTCGACCAATCCGAGCACGTCAAATAGTCGTGCAACCATCGAGAGTATGTTTCTCTTGGTGCACCTTTCATTCATTGTGGCGCATGTGAAGTGAAAATTATCTTTACATGGTTCCCATGAGAGACCTAAGACCTTAGAGACATTAATGTCAACATCAAAATCAAGCGACTTGCGGTTCGTGTCGGGAAGCGAGTCAAGTAGCGCTTGTGAATTGCTAGACCACTTCACTAAGTCAAAGTCACCCGATTTGAAAAACTTAATCAAGTTGTGAGCCAATTGCGTGGCAGTATCCTCATCTGCAATAGAAAGAACCAAATCGTCCATATACAGGCAGGTCTCTGCCACTTTCGCGGCATCAGGATAGAGCGGACTCATGTCAGTAGCCAGCTGTCGCACAGTGCGCATAGCTATGTAAGGGCTCGACTTGAGACCGAAAGGTTGCCTATTAAAGGCATAAGTGCGAATTTTTTCAGATTCGTTGAATCTAAATAAAATGCGTAGGTATTTATGTTGGTCTACTGGTACACCAATACGTAAATAATATTGTTTTATATCAGCGTTCATTGCAATAGGAAATAATCTAAAATCTAATAATAATAAAAACAGATCGGCCTGTAAATTGGGTCCGATATGTAATATATTATTAAGCGAAAGTCCTGTGTGCGTTTTAGCACTTGCGTCCAATACGATGCGCGGCATGGGTTTATCAGGTCGGACTACTGCGTGATGCGGTATATAATAACCATCAGAAGACAGCTCAGATTCTCTAACAGGGCTGAGGTAATTGTTATCAGTATAATCCTGAATAACTTTGTTATAATTTTCGCGCACTATCGGTGCCTGACGTAGCTTACGCTCGAGTGAAACGAAACGGCGATAAGCGGTAGCGTGCGAATTACCTAGTTCCAAAGGGTCCCTACAGAACGGTAATGCAACTGTATAACGACCTACATCGTCACGGGTCACGGTAGCCGTGAAAATATATTCGCACTCTGTCTCCTCTGGCGACAACAAGCGTTTCGTGGGTACTTCTTCAAGTTCCCAGAACCTTTGCACTACATCATTAAGCGCTAACGCAGAAAAAGACGCGGTAGTAGGTAAAATATCTTTACGCGGGTAATCTCCCATAAGTACGTAACCAAATGTTGTAGATAAAGCACACGGTGCGCGCGGCCCACACTCGACCACATTCCCTAAGTATATGAATGGGAATAGCTGGGCACCTAACAATAAATCGATTTTTCCCGGAATATTCCAGCTTAAGTCAGCGAGTGGAAGATTACGAAAATCTAGGTCGCGATCACAATCGATGAATTTCGAAGGTAATTGATCCGTAATGCATTCTACAACTAACGCGTGTATAGTGTATTTCTGATCCGGATAAATACGAGATTCAATGTCCAAATAAACATACCCAATTATCGGACTTGAAGCGGAACCAACACCTTTGACATAGGAATTATTCAACGGTATTATTGGTAAATTTAATAAGCGAGAACAAGCAGATGTTATTAGATTATTCTGCGAGCCATTATCTATCAAACACCTAACTACAGATTTAATCCCAGCGCTACCTTTAGAGCGCGCGTATACCTGAGCGGTTGACAAAAGTATATCACCCTTATGACAAGAAGTATAAGACTGTGTTTGTGTAACTAGTTCTGTAGCAAGCGGGGGCGCTCGGACGCACGACGAAGTCGTGTGAGCGCGATAAAAAGGCGCGGGCGCGGGCGAAGCAATGGTCGCGCGATGAGCGTGCGGCGGCGAGTACGCGACGGCGGTATTTACCATTATCGCATGCGATTGCGAATTAGTACTATCAAAATGTAATAACTTATGGTGTCTTTTATTACAGAAACAGACTGACGTACTTTTACAATCCGGAAGTTTATGTAAAGTGCTTAAACAATTAACGCAACCGTGCTTCGATTTAATAAACTCATATCTAGCCTTTGCGTCTTGCATATTTTTAAACTGAGCGCAATCATATAAATGTCGATGGTTACCACTACACAAACAACAATTCGCGGTAATTACATTATTAGCAGACTCACTGGCGACGAAAGATTTGGAGGTGTGATGAGCGCGCCGGTCGCGTGAGGGCGACATAACAACAGCAGCGGGTTTCGTATATGACGAATTCCGCGGGTTTGAACGCTCTAAAATCTTAGCCTGATCTTGTACAAAAGCGATAAGCTGTTGTGTCGTAGGCACTTCCACATTCCGAATCGAAAGTTCAAAAGCTTGGATGGTTTGAGGATCCATCTTTCTCAAAGCGCATTGAAGAAACATAAAATCAGTGAGATCCGTTATACCTAATTCTTTTAGAGCTGATATCGAAGCGGAGTATTTACTAATAAAAGTATCGAGCGCGTTCGCAGTGTGCGTGCAAGTTTTTAAGTCCAATATATTATTGAGATAATGTGTACCTAATGAGCGTTTGTCGTGGTATTTCTTAACCAAACTATCCCACAGTATTTTATATGTTTCACCTGACGGAAGAATACCGGAAGTGAATTTTAGTGCGTCATGGGTGAGTTTAGAAATTAGGTACTGTACACGTTGCGAGTCAGAAAGTTGTTGATTCAAATGAATATTAGCTTTAAATGACTGATAAAATGTATTCCAGTTTTCAGGGCGTCCGTCAAAACTCGGAATTACTAAAGGTTCTAATTTCACTACGGACTTGATCGAGCTACTTGTGTCGAGGGAACGCAGCTTAGAAGTGGTTATTATTTTATTTCTAACGCGTTTAACTCTCGAGTATAAATCATCAAATGAATCGAGGCAAGAATACTCGGGATTGACCGCAATCTTTGTTGACAAATTTATATTATTTATTTTGTCAACAATAGACTCAAATTTATTGCGTAAATCGTCTATTATCTCCGTTTCAGCCAGAAAGTTCTCGTTAGCTCGCGTTGATGAATCGAAAGAAATTATACCTTTCGAAGATGTGTACAAACGATTAATACGTTGAAATAATAATTCTTTCTTTTGATTCAACATAGCCAACATGACTTCGTAACTTGATTCGCTTTCCGTCATGTTTATAAAATAATATCACAATAAAACTACAAAGCGATATGTATACCTCGTTAGTGTAAAAATATAAGTTAAATTTAAATCCTAAATGACTTAGCGTAAAGTACACTGATGGAGCGGTAAATAAGTGGGTAGGAATAAATAAGTTCAACTAAATTGAGTATAATGGATATTATTACCAATTAATACGTAATTCACCAAATATAACAATTAATTATATTTAAATACGAGTCTACCAATAATTACGTAGTTCTCGTGCGTTTTTAAACACAGAATTTACCAATTTTACGTAAATCTGTGAGAGGTAAAATGGCGGTAAGAATTCACTAAAATTACGTGAATCTTTTTTATGTTACGTTATGAATAGAAAGTAAATTCACCAATATTTACGTGAATCACTGGCCTATCCGTACTCGTAAGGACCAACTTATATGGTCAGGCGTGTAAATAGCCCAACCACGGGTGTGATTGCTCAACAATTAATTATTATAGCGTACTAGGTGTAGGGAAGTAAACCGCTTCTATCGATCAAACAATCATGCCAGCACTGACCTGCAACACCGACCAAGTCCCGATCCTCTTGAAGGCAGCGAGCAGCGGCGAGGTTTCTACGGTCTTTTGAAACGTCCAGGTATTGACCGGCCGGTCACGATCGAAGACTGAAGCACTCCACAAACACCTTGTAAAGGTTACAAAGCGAGTCCAAACACTACACGGCTATAGGACTAACGGAAAATCAGCTTCTTGTCACGAGGATAACTGATGTCCGTGGCGGAACAAACTTTTAATTAATGCGTTGCGTTTTTCAGCGAGAAGAGATTATAGCAGGGTATGCCCGTTTTTCTTGCGCCAATCAGATGCAGCGCAATTGCATTATTTGAGGACTGCTAACGCCATCTCTTGAGATCGTCGAGTACATTGGTAATATTACAGTAGTGCCAGCAATAATTGCATTTGACAAACAGAAAGCGGTTTACTATAATTACTATAAAATTAATAATATAATGAAATATATTATGGTGCGATCATGTATGTATTTATAAATATATTGGCGCTCCACCAGATATTATTTTGTTATTTGTTATTGTTTGTATTATTTGTTATTGTTATAAATGTTGCACACGTGCGTACTTTAAATATATATTTTTTATATAGGTACTTACACAAGTAGGTGTATATTTTGAGGAATGTGTGTTGGGAGTGTATTGAATACCATCGACATTTCTGTCGACCAAAACCTTCAGGTAAATCAATTGTAAATCTTTAAGTATGCACTTATCTAAATACCTAATCACCCTATTAATAATGTCGACAAAAATACCATTTTATGATGGCTTTATATCCGAACATATTGTTATATATCAATCCATACTGTTGTACTGGACTGCGCGCGCCCTCTTGCAACCTCGTGCTCAAGATTCGAAGTAATTCGTATTTGAAATAGTTCAGAGAATGAAACCATGAAACAAGGGACTTTCATCGGAGAAGCCGTGAGAGACAGTTACCCGTGTTGACACACGGAACCTCAAGATATATTATTTGATTGCGTTAAAGTTATTCGTAGTATTAATGTGAATGTAATATTTTAAAGGTTTCAGTAAAAACCTAAGTTGCACCCGCGTGATCTTTTATTCCTCTTTCCTAGAATTTAGATCCATCCTTCTCGGTACGGCTCACCCTCTGAGTCGTAGCAATACATAATCTAAATATTATTTAAATTTATGTGATACATAATTTTATATGTCAATCCGTACATATTGTTATATATCAATCCGTATGTACTGTTATACTAGCACCGCCCCGCGGTTTCACCCGCGTAAGTCCCGATCCCGTGGGAATATCGGGATAAAAAGTAGTATATATGTTAATCTAGGTTTCCAGCTATCTACATACCAAGTTTCATCGCAATCGGTTCAGTAGTTTTGACATGAAAGAGTAACAAACATCCATCCATCCATACATTCTCACAAACTTTCACGTTTATAATATTAGTAGGATGTCAATCCGTATATATTGTTATATATCAATTCGTATATATTGTTACATGTCCATCAGTATAAAACAAGCAGAAAGATTGTTACTTTGTTTAAATTTCACATATTTTCCACGAGAAACACAACTATGATACGTAATCAAATTAAATTTTCCTTACATTTTTTTGTTTAAGTGGGTATACTTAGTAAAAGAGTTTGAAGTGCAACATGACTCTCGAAACCGAAATTAAAAAAACAAAAAATTGCACAAACCATTCATCCAAACATCTACCTCGATAGAATCACTACATATTATAAATCAAAGTCCCCCGCCGCGTCTGTCTGTCTGTTCGCGATAAACTGAAAAGCTACTGATTTTTTTCTAGATTTTCATGTAGTTTTCACTAATAGACAAAGTGATTCATGAGGAAGGTTTAGAGGTATAATAGATATGTTAAGATTTTGTGTAAATTGGTTGAAATATGTTGATGATTGTTAAAGATGTCTGCTACTACTACTACTGTGAGTTGCTAGTTCTATAATAAAAGCACTTAATTTGTATATTAATATAAAGCTGATGAGTTTGTTTCTTTTTTTGATAATAAGTGCTAACCCTTAGAAGCCTTAGAATTGCCTACTTAAAACTTTTACTCTAAATACTTTTTGATAGCCGATTTGCTAGCCCAATGCTTGAGAACAGAACTAACCATGAATGTAAATGATACTTCAAGGTACAGAATCTACCTATATCTGTATATGTGACGAGAATTATTTGTACGCATTTGTAAGAAAATTTTGCGAACGCAGTATGTGAAATTTGGAAATGTATGTACCTACCTATAGAAGAACTGCAGCAATTTTTAAACAATATCACTACATATTATAAAACAAAGTCCCCCGCGACGTCTGTCTGTCTGTTCGCGATAAACTGAAAAACTACTGAACGGATTTTCATGCGGTTTTCACTAATAGACAGAATAATTATTGAGGAAGGTTTTGGTGTATAATTTGTACCCGTGCGAAGCCGAGGCGGGTGCTGCGGTTGCTAGTGTGCTACAAATTAAAAATTTACGTAATAATAATAACTTTATTTCATTAACACAGGTACCTATACATTACAACAGTTATTGTTGGAGATTCCTTTTAAGCATGTAGAATGCCTGTTCCAGGAGCCTCCGCTCTTCAGTACCCACCTTACAATAATACATATACCATACGCTGCGCTATTTGTAAAAGTATATTTACAAATACTTCATACATGGCTGTTACCAAAGTAATTATGTTCCGTGTTGTTAGTATTCAGGCGACATTCAATGGCTAGTTAGTATGCGGTGACAGTTTTCTCGTAATTAGCACACACGCCCCATAGTAATGAGAGTACTGTACATAAGCAGACGCTGTGATGTAATGTAAATGGATGTCAAATCCGTAATGTATTTAAGGAATTGGGTCGGAAACAGAAATCAAAGTAACACTACATAAGTATGAAATATGTTTGTGTGTGTGTGTGTTTGCGTGGTGTGTGTACATAAATAATATACAAATCAGTTACACATTAAAATGATATATGTTTCATTAGTTTATAAATATAATTAAATATATTAATTTATATGACACTAGCTGCGCCCCGTGATTTCACACGCGTAAGTCCCGATGCCGTGAAAATATCGGGATAAAAATAATAATAAATAGCCTATGTGTTAATCCAGGTCTCTAGCTATCTACATACTAAGTTTCATCACAATCGGTTCAATAGTTTTTGCGTGAAAGAGAAACAAATATCCAAACATCCTCACAAACTTTCACGTTTATAATATTAGTAGAATTTTTTATATCTGAGATGCAAAGAAACTGAGCAATCATTATAATAAATGAAAGCGTTTTATAAATACTTAGTATTTATAATATGACTTTATGGATATAACACCTAGTTATCTATAGGGTAACACTGCACATACATTATCTACTAGTTCATTTCTTCAAGAAATAATGAATTGGACCTATTCTACAAAGTACAATCACTACTAATTAGAACAAAAATAATGCATTGATAAAGTCATATAAAAAGAAATTGCCAGTTATACAATATGAATCTGTTTCCGCAAAACTTATTTCATCCACAAAAAAATAAGAATATTTTTTTTACTTTACTAAACAATTTCCAACGTATCAGTATTTACAATTATTACAAAGCCTCTCTTTCTTTATCAGACAACTAAACTTAATTTATCTACTAAACGGACTGTATTCATATCAGTGAAACGAAGGTATGGTTTAATCCTTGCAAAATGTTGTGACGGTATTTTGCCATTTTTTTCTCCTTCTTTGAGGTTTATGTATTACATTATAAGGCTCATAAGCTTGGTAATGCTTAATTCCTGAAAGGATTTTTTGCCGACAACACTAATACCTATACCAAATTTTTTGTACAACTAAGTTGTCAAACGAGCACCCACTGCGAATGGGAACTAGCGGTTGCTGCTACCTACCTCGAATCACCAACATCAAAACAGTGAAAGTGAACCTACTCTAGTTATTCTTCCACACCACGATCTTCCGTCTACAATTCTTCAAAAAATTTGCTGTACATTACTCCTTGTAATCGATTTACTATTATTACTTTAATTTATAACAATAAGACTATTAATCGGAAAAGTTACCTTTAGGTACTCTTGTACATATGCTTTTCTTTTTATGAATCACACTTAGTAGCTCAATAATAATCTAATAACACCCTCCCTAACCGTGAACCGTGATCCTTCAGATTTATTATTTTGTTAATTTAATCATATTGTTGAGTTTATAATCAAAGCCTTTTTATGTTACATTATAATACACAAATATATTTACTTCCGTCATCAGAAATGGATAGAACAGCCTATGTGATCACTTTATATTCCTAAACCTCGTCAAAGAGAAAAATACGTCGTATTTCACACAAAATGGTTGTAACATTTTTGCCCTTTTTCTGCGTAACTCACATGTAATGAAGTACATTAGTGTGACCTGACCTCTGAGGGTACAAACTCACACGTGTATCTATAGTCACGCCCCTCACTCACTATATACGTGTAGTGACAGCATTGATTCTAGAATGTTGGTTACAAATTTCATTCTGTCAGTGTTTGAATTCGGAACACAGAATTCTGTATTTTGTTTTTAATTTTATTTTTAAGGCCAGGCCAGTGATATTAGTTTTATTAGGTATCAAAAATAGAGTAAGATTTTAATAAAAGTTACCTTTTTTGTCTTTTCGAATCCAGTTAAAAATAGAATTTCATTTGACTAAACCGTAACTAATTCAATCATATTAGTAAGTAATCAAATGAATACATCTGTATAATAACTAGTACTCCATTCACTGCTAAGTACCTCAATTTAGCGTAGATATGCTAATTAGGAGTTACGTAAGAGCAATGAACTGACATAATTCTCAGCAATGAGCACATGTTACAAGATGTCTTTTGAGACTATAATAAAGACTTAACTATTCAAATGTAATATTTTAATGAAACTCTGGTATATTCTAATTTTGATGCTATTCCTACTTAATGAAACAGTATTCACACGAAATGATCAACGAAGTAAGTGTCCATAAAACAGTAAAAGGAAAAACACAGTCGAAAATGCGTAGGTACATAATATTCGGACCCCAACGCACACACGCGCCAAACACATAGTAATCCACGCACACATATTAACATTCACATACGAGACGTATGTGCCCACGTGTGCGCGGGAGGGACACGTGTGAGAGAGAGACAAAAATAATTTAATGTAGGTGTGCAAGAAAGGGATGGGTGTTGCAGGACGAGCGATACAACAAATCAATACGAGCGGTGGTGACCGGTAGCCTGTGTCACTACCCCTCCGCCCCGGCCTTCCCGCGCCCCCCTCACCCCGCAGACCGCACGCCTCCACCTACATTGTCAACTGCCACAGAGTAATTTAGACCTCCCAAAATTGTTATGGCTGTGCTCTTATGTGTTTTTCGCAACAATATGTTTGTTTGATGTGTCTGTTCTCATTTTAGCTTATGCATATTTCTCTGTATTACGCACTTCTATTAGTGTTATGGTTTTGTCTGCATTATCTTGTTTTTTTTTTAATTAAGTACATATATAGTTGCTAATTATATGTATAGAATAAAGGACAAGGAAAACTAAATGACTAAATGGAACTCTAAGTGCTCTAACTACTCTGAATGAGTACAAAATGTGTGTTTATATTGTCTCATTCATTTTTATTTGTTGAGTAATAAGATAAAAGATTTTCCAATATTAGGTACTTAAGTAGTTAGTCATTCTCTAATTTAACATACACACACACATGTGGTAACCATTTGTTAAAATTACAATAAAAACTTTCGTGAGTGGTATTCATGTTTATTAAAGATATACGGTTTTACTCACGTTTATTTATCAAAATGTTATGTAACATAACAGAACTAAATAAGTACAACACTATTTTATTTAAAAAAAACATGAACAAAATGCAGGATAAAGATCACATACCTATGCTTTAAAATAAACAATAGATACCATTAGATATAAGTGCGAACTCTGAATTTTCGTTAATATAATCTTTTGTTTATATGTAAATAACATATTTTAAGTGTAATAAAATCTATTATTTCATTACATTTTCAAATGAATAAATTAGTATGTACAAAGACCATTTAATTCTGATCTTTATCAGAATAAGACGCTTAAAATCAGAAAAGCATTTTAAATATATTTATCCATTATTCTATTTTCTTTAGTTTTCTTAACAATCAATCTTTTTTTTATAATTTTTCTGTGCCTCTTCTATACAAGTCAACGTTCTGTGAGTTGAAATCCGCTTGACCGCGCGTATGGAAGGCGCAGTAGAGCGACCCAACCAACTTGATACTTTTCTAACTTTTGTGACAAAATCAGAAACGAAATTTAAAAAAGAATTTAATTTTAAATTTCAACGTAGTATTGTTAATAGAATGTAATGTACCTACTATAGTATGTAATTTAGTACTTTTGAGCTTTTTGATAATAGTAGGTAAGTCATATCGATTTCAACATGGACTAGCTGCAATACTGGTCGGCAGTCCAGATATTATTAAGATATCTCAACACGATTATAGTATTACTTATATATAGATAGGTACCTACCTATCTATATTTAAGCATATAAATGTCGACTTTGACTTTGAACTAGTATCTAGTAACAAAAAACATTTAAATAAGTCAACGAAAATATAGATAAATATAACAAAAAGCAAGAAAGAAATAAAAACCACAGACACTACAATTTAAAACTTAAAAGAGAACAGTATATTTTCTAAACACAAAAATACCATTCCAAGCAACGGACAGTCTTTAGGGAGCCTTTTTTTTCTTAAAGTTTTAGGGGTACATTCCGCTGAGTAACAGTTCTGTAATTCACTACCCTTCGCCCTACGGAGGGCCCATACAGAGGGACGATAAACTGTAAAACCGCGGGAGGGTTCCTCCCCCTCCCCCCTCGACCCGATAAACAGGGCTGTAATTTATGACACCTAGAACCCTTCTCCGGATGGACCCGGCTCACAGTTAGGTACTTTTGTTATGTTGGGAGCTGATTGAATTATGTACATATTACGGACACCCTAATGGACAGTAAGAGGCCATATCTAAAATAGATATTGCATTATTAATTTATTTAAAGCTTATGGTGACGTAGACTTGAAGGTTAATTGTTTTTTAGTCTTTTTATCGATTTTTTTTCTCGTTTCAAAAAACGAATGCTTCTGATTATATCTGTAACATGCTACAAAGTAATTCTGCAACAAGAAATTGTAATGTTTTCAAAATGCGGCTGAAAGTTGATTGAGCTCATAAGTTTTTCTACTATTATTGTTAAATTGATATTACAGTTACTAATTACACTTTACGTCTTCTTTATTTAACACGTGCACTAACCAATGTGTAAAAAAGGTCTTAGTTAAAAATGTTTAATCCTCAACTATTTTCCTTTTTCAAAAGATAAAAACGAAGACATAAATAAAAAAAACTGTTTATGGTAGAGAAAGGGTAACAATCGGTTTTTGGGTAGATTTTATTAAACATCAGTACAAAGCCATTCCAGGTCAAGAAATGTTTCGCATTTATTCACGACACAATAGATATTTGAGATCTTTGGAAAATCTAACGTTGGAAATACCAACTAATTCTACAACGTTTTCTGACAAATCGTTATAGTGCAAGCGGCACATCTGTAGAATGCTGTGAAACTGTTTTTTAGAAGCTCGTCAATGATCACGACCTATCTCTGTAATAACCAAATATTATACAAACATATATGTATGTATAGGTGTTGTTTAGAATATAATACAAATAGGTTTATATTTTAGTATACTTACTTAAACAGATATATATAAGTATACACGATATTACATACAAATTAAAATACAAAATGAGGTTTTTCTAGAAAAGAGTGTAAAAGTTGTTAAAGCCGGCACGCGCATGAGATTTCTCTGTTTTTTTCAAGCGTCCATAGGCTAGGTACCCACCTCCGTATGCACGTTTACCACCGACATGGTATAAAAAAAGTATATTTTTCCTATTATATTTAGTTGTGGTTAACCACGAATTACCTACTGCTATACTGTGTATTCCATCCAAAGATTGTCTGTAAGAGATCGCAGTCTGCGATAACCGACCATTGTACTTCTAGCCCATTATTCTGTGCCATTTTAGTGTGCAATAAAGAGTACCTAATTATCTGTCTACAAAGCTGCTGTATATATATAAAAATATTTAAAATCACTTGAGTACCTATTATTGAGTTGTCAAGGACCTCTTTCTATACCTTGGACCTTTATTCTTACTATAATCAAAAATATTTGACAACAGGATATTTAGTGATATTCTGAGTACAATTAGCTCAATGCATACTGCTATGTATATGCTATAGCCATCTTTATGTGAAGCCAGGCACAGTTAAAACTAGTTAATATTTAAATAACCCCAACTAAAAGCCACATTATTAAGAAACAACTATAAATTTACCCGTTTCTTTAGTAAAATTGATATATAAAAAACTTTCCCCGTATAAAGTAATCAATAAAAACGTACTAGAAATAATATCATTCAAGTTCAAGAATAAATATTCACAAAGTTCGCGTCAACTTGGCGTGCGTAAAGAAAAAAAAACTTCCCGTCACTTGATAATGAGATCTCCCAACTTTTTATAGCCTTTATTTACTTTGAAATGGCTAACCACAGATCCAATTCTTTAATTTTGTTCATTCTGTTTCCTTCTTCTATTGGCTGTTTAAAACTTATTTATTAGTCTATGGTTTCGTATTTCTATAATGTTTAATAAAGATATGTGTACCGTTAATAGCCGTGTCAATCATGATATCTACTCATAACCTTATTCGAATAAAGACTTGTTTTAAAAGTCGGTGATAAAGTAAAAAAGAAAATTTTAATGGGTATGAATATATTTTAGTATAATCATCTTTACATACCTATACAATAACAACCCGAGAAGTAAACCTTAAGGAAGTACTTACATAGTACAATAACTCAAGAGCTACACTTGCAAGATTTTTATTAGTACTTTAATATTCAAAATTGCACCGCACCACGTTACAGTTTTAAAGTGCCACACCGCAACAGAAAATAAGTAGAAATCGATAACAAATCCAAGAGGCCTGACCAATACAAGTATAAACTACATATAAATATATAAAGGCTCCTATTTTACCCTTATGGCCGGCACGGTCAGGCGCCATCTTGGAATTTTCCCGTCCCCCGCTCACCACCCACGCTCAATCTTACCCCAAACATGCCCCCTCGATCTAAGGGGCCTTTGAAAGGCCGAAACCCACTAATACTAATGTCCTCTACGTATGAACGTGTATGTGTGCGTGTGTGTGTACAATGTGGAATACACAGGTTGCGAGATTTAAATTGTTTGCACTCAATTTGTTTCTCATTTGGCTTTGTTTTTTAACGTAATGAGTTGCTTGTGTTTAATTTTTATAAATGTGACAAGTATTTAACTTCAGGCTTTAAACGTTTTTTACCAAAATTAAGGTTAATAAAAAGTAAGTTCTACTTTTCACTAGACTTGACTTTGCCTAAGGATAGTGTTACTAAGTATTTTCTGTTTAGCTGCTCGTGATAGAACAAGTTAATTTTATCTTAATATGATTAAAAAAATCCTTTGAATATCTACTTCTGTTTTGTACCTACATGTCAATTAAAATGGAAAAATGGGAGTACTTCTGAAGTTGGGCAACCTCGCATTTGTGTAGAAATATGCGATTATTAAATAAAAATTAATGAAATGTAATAAAAATGTTGCCTGTCTGTACTGTAATATTGTTTTATATACTTTACTGTGTTATATGTGACACTTAAAAGTTAAACTATTAACATAATAAATAGAGTTACTTCAAAAATTAAAAAAGAAAGATGCCTTGGTTTGTATAAGATGTACTCTGTCTACAGAAATATTTTTGAACAAACTATGCATCCTGAATTTATTTTATCATAATTTTTAAACACAGAACTTGTTTTTAAGCATAATGCTAATATGTATTCATTCTGTTAGTGTAATTTGACTAAATTTTCAAATTCAAATTCATGCTTAATATCTTTATTTCATAAAATTGATCATCAATTATTCGAAATCGTTGATTTAATAAATAATTTTTATAATTAACAATTATAATTTTTAATTCAATAATTATAGATCAACACACACCGTCACCGCAACAATAGTTTGCTTTGTCGAATGTAAAATTATTAAAGAAAAATAAATGAATAACATAATATCATATCTGCCTGTGTCGATCTATAACCGCCCGTTTCCAAATGGAACTAACTTCGAAAACTAAACCGATGAATATGTAAATAATAATAAAAATACCGCTTAATGTAACAGTAAAAAGTATTTATAATTAAACAGCTAACAACGAAAGTCGCTCAAAGTTAGCTTTACATTACGTAATTAGTCGAAGTGATCGCTACTGATTAACATACTGAATAATGAATAAAATTAGAAATGTATGTAATGTAAGTTAACCCCGCATTTTCATCACGACCTTTTCGTTTCGACCATACGGCGGCTTTAACAGCAGAAACACGCTGCTTCCATTAAACCTGTATTCCTGCTTTCGTTTGCAATCGGTTAATAAAAACAGCGAAGGACCAGTTTTTAAGTATTACTTCTACATATCCATACTTAACCCTTATTGACAAGTAAGCGATAACACATTTTGGAGTCGTTTTCATTTCTTGCACAAATCAAAGGATAAATCAAACATGAAGACGATGTAAAAGTAGTAAAGAAAAAATAAATTATTTCCATTTCAATAACTGTGTATGTGCGGCGAGGGCATCCCAGTCCTCTTTATAAAAAAGTTAGAACTGTATCTAAACAACTAATTTGTTTTAATAAATATGCCAACGATTTCCATTACTAACGGAATAATACGAATAGGAAATTTTAAAATAACAATCGTGTTTAAATTTACAAGTGATACGCATATTGTTGAATCCAAGCTATAAGTCTAAAAAGGTCAATATACACCAAAGGTTCTAAATATCAAATTTGATCAGTCACCACAAGTATGATGACGCACTCGCTGCAGACTCGGTCATACTCGTAAGTCACACGGTCTTAGACTGATTCTCGCTCCAGTCCAAACTGATTCTCGCTCCAGTCCAGACTGATTCTCATCACGCCGCTAACACAAAAAGGCTATAGTTATCCTACTTCTATGACCGAGTCCGCAGCGAGTTAATAATTTTACTACAGTCGTCTTCTTAATTCCCTCTGTCTCCCGCCTATTTGACCTAATTCAAAGAGTTAGAATGATAATAATAAAAACAACTTAAGTGAGATAAATATTCTTTACTACGGTCTTGACTTCTCAATTGGACCCGACGTCTGCAATATCATTATCATTTCTTTATTTGATCCCTATTTTATAAAGATATACCGTAAATATTTATAATTTGGTTGTAGCGTACTTTACGAGGAAAGTTTACGAGTACGCTTTATGGCATGTAACGTACATAAAGTTGAGATTTCCCCTTAAAGGATTCGGTTGTGAATAAGTTAGAGCGTTATATAGACCTATTACACTTTATAGTTATTGATATGTGAACCAACAATGTATCTACTAAAAATGTATGTAGCAACAGCTTGTTATACCAAATGTTTGTCTTTAAAATGTATGTATGAAGTTTATTCTTAAAAATGTTGATTTTGAATTATCAGAATATCTGGACATTTGATGTGAGACTTTCAACTTTATAACAATATGGTAAGGCTAAGTATAGTGCGTTTGGTTTGAATTTATTGGCATTTGTAGGAGATTTAATTGACAGCCGGGCCGTGTGCGTGTTTCCACAAATTTAAGCTCATATTATGTAATAATTGTATTTATAGTAGATACACAATTCTTTATATGAAATAGACAGTTATTTAATTGACTCGATTGCTCGATCCATAAAACACTGTCCATAAAAGCAATTTTCACACTTAACCGGTCTAATTCCGGACTCACGCTGATGATTTAGCAAAAACGATTAATTGCAGTTTTAGTTATTTAAAAAAATTAAAAGGTAGTCTAATTTGTTTTATAAATTAGACATCATCTATATTTAAAATTGTTTCCATTGAATCATTGTTGTTTTTTGCATTCTATATGTCTTTACAGAACCTTTCACGCTCTATTTGTGATTAACGTTGCCAGATAATTCAACAACAGAACCCGTATAAGGACAACCATGAGACGAAAGGTTTAAATCGTAGTTCATGTACAAAAGTGTCTTCTTAGAAAGTCGGTTGTTGAAATGTCTGGCAACCAGTTATGTTACACATGCAAACTCTTCGGTACATGTACTAGGGCGTTGTAACATGTTCCGAGTGATAAATGTGATCATTGTGTTGGTACTCAAAACTTTCAACTCTCTGACGTCGATGCGACAGTTGAAATACCTATCATTATATTAATACGTGAAGAGAATTCTTTGTACCCCTATTTAAGAAAGTTTCACAAACGTAGTAACGTGAATTTTGGAATATTTACAGTTTATATTTAGAAGAAGTGCAGAAAGCTAAAATTTTTAAACAATATGTCTTACAACTTAAAAATTACGTGAAAATGGCTTAATGAAATTACACGCGTCCAATATATGTGATTACCTGTCATAGTAAGTAAGTCTATACAATGATAACTCAAGTTATACTGGCCAATGAAAAAACCATGGTCGAAATTCGACCACCACGCCATCTCTAGTATTTTTAATATGACCAGTGGTGTTAATCTAAATATAAGGCAGAGTTTCGAATAGGTTTTGTATTGACAAAATTAATAGCAATTCACTATCCGTACTTTCCTTAAGGAAATGTACCCTCTAACTTTTTCTGTCCTTCAGACAACGTTTACGCAAAATTTCATGATGATCGCTTCAGTAGTTAAGGCGCGAAAGCGTAATAAACAAATACACAAACGCACATTCACATGAATAGTAGCCGAGCCGATAGCCGATATTAGATGTAGAAGAGTACTTCTACAAACATTATAAGAAAGTTTAAACTGTGTCTGCTATTTAAATATAGCATGTTGGATTATTTCTTGAAAAAATTTGCGAAAAGTGGCTTTAATATCTAAAAAAGAGCTTAACGTCTATCAGCAGCGTTACCACATTTTTTATAAGAAAATCAGGCATTAAAGCCTTAACCTTAAAAGAAAAGAGGCCGGATTTATGCGATGACAGTGGCCAGTGATAATTTAAAAAGTATAAACATAAGTTTCTTTTGTTTTGTTTTTTGTTAACCTACTTTTTAATTATAAGCACCTACGATCTTTAAAAAGTTACTAAAGTTATTAGATAGGAGTGTACCACTTTCGTCTTCATTATTACTTACCATCAGATGAGTTGGAAGACAAAAGCCTACCTATTCCATTACCCAAAAAAAACTTATAGGATAATTCCTTTATTATTTATATTTTATTCCTTACTAGCTGACCCGACAGACGTAGTCTTATCGATTTTCAATTTTATTTGTATCCAATCGTTGTCATGCTACTTATAGAAAAAAGCACTTTCATTGTTTCCCAAAACTTCAATTTTTTTTTACAAACCTTTAAAATTTATCTTCTGCTAAGATTCATTTAGATAAGGCGGTTATTTTAAAATCAAATTTAGAATAATAAAACCCGTTCAATATTCTCCAGTGATGCGTTTACCAACGAACAGCATTTAATTATTATTTAGATGAGATTATATGAGATTTATAAACAATGTCACGTCATAGATCATTTCTTCTGCTTTACCGCCTTTCTCTCTACATAGAAAATAAAAGAGTGGTCTATTTCCTAGTATAACCACGCTTAACTTTATTATTGTGTTACTTCAGGGACGATTATAAAACCGGATAAAGTCGTACAATAATATAACTATAAATGCCATCGTGCATACATAACAATTTGCGTTTACAGCCATAAAATTACATTTAAACATTTTATGAACAATCGTTTAGTAATAAAGTAAGATCATCCATATAACAGAAATCTCAATATTCATAACAGTGAGCAACAAAGGCCTAAAAGGTGCGGTGACGATCCAATCAGTCACCTCAAAGAGCATTTCAGAGATAATTGGCGTCTCGTTCAAAGGACGCGGGCACCGAACCACCCAGCAGCGCGCAATGCATTACCAAAATAAAAAATTCACGTCAATTTCCGAAAGGGATTTCCATCAGAGCCGATACGGTGGCTAAACACAAAACCCCGAAGGTGGCGCGCACACACACACACAAACTTGAAATATTCAGTCGCCACTCCAATACATCATTCATTCGTCCGCCGAGAACGGTTCGACACCAATCTTCCATTTGGCAAGAAAATCGATACACGTCGTGGCCATATAAGCATTCCGGGGGTGGTAGACGGGGTGTCTTAAGGGGGAGTTAAGGTTTAGTCCCGAATATTGAATTTCCCTTGGGACAAACCCGTTTCGCTTTGTCCCTTCGGTCGGGGTCGTGTGGGCCGTGAGATGCCCGGGCTAGAGCCTACCTACGTACATGTACGCGCACACAGACGGACGGTGCGTGAGTGTATGTTCGTGCGTAAGTGTTGGATAATAACATTGCGAGGCCACCAGGCATACGTGACTTTCAGGGCGTTTGACGGGCCCCCAGGCTATATGCTCTCTACGTATGTATTATAATATCTATGCGTGTGTTTGAGTGGGCGTTTTACCCTATATGTGATATAGAGGCCTCCCTTCGCTTCAAAGCCTTTAAATTGGGTCTCTTTAAATAAAATGCTGTACGCACACGTTCTTGTCAAAAGAGAACACTTTATATAAAATTCTAGAATTTAGTTAGCTTTTAATAAACGTTTCAGATTTACTTTGGACATGAATATGATTAAAATATTTAAAGTAGAAATTCTTTATTTGTCACGTGTTACATTATTAGTTTTGGTTATTTTTACTCAAACAGACATCATTGTTCAGTTGACAGAACACCTTAACTTGATGTACTGTAGATACATTTTACGAAGTTATTAAATTGCAACATAAAATAAACAGGCTAAATAACACAAAAAAATACAAATTTAATCAATATCAAATAACAAATATTAATTTAATTATATTACTCCACAAATGCAAAGTCTAATAACATCATGGAATATGCATACATACATATATAAGTACTTTAAACCAAGCATATTACACTACACGTTCCTAGCTTTATTTCTCCATACTCCAATACAAACACGGCATTAATCTTGCAACTACATCCCCCCTACCCATTAGCCATGTCTATGGCCCCCCATTACTCCATATATTTAACTGTTTCGACCCCATAAATGTTTGGCCGCTTCATTTACTAGTCACACATCGTACCCTTTATTTTATGTGCCGTAAAATTAACTTACGCTTTCGGTACCTAGTTGGATGCAAATGTTTGAAGTAACTAATATCGCCTATGTTAGAATGGGTGTAGACAAATATTTGTATTCTGGGTAAAGAAGCTATTTAAATTCATTTAAAACTCTAAATTAAAATACGTAGAGACTCATCAAAATTTGCCAAAAATATATACCTGTTCTCAAAAAATCACATACCAAAAAACAAGCTCTTCAGCTAAAACTAATGACAACAACGCGTACGGAAGCACTGAATAAAATTAACGGAACCAATGCGTTTAGTTTCTGCATAATTGTACACGCAAGATTTAATTATGTTTATTAATTTAAATTGCATATTAAATTATTTTTGATTATAATGTGCGTATTGTATACTGTTTGTTTATTGCATTTTTCATTACAATCAAAATTTTACATATTAGTTATTATTTTGTTAGGTATCAATTATTTCTCCTTTTCCCTTTCATTGTAATAACCTGGCTGCACTCCGTTCGTGTACAATGTGTACACCAATAAGTGTTAGCAGAATACCACCGCTATTTCCTCGAAGTGGCATTACGCTGAGCTAACGACTATTTTTGACTCATGCAGAGGTATTTTTTGATATTTGTAAATATGATTCTTACTACAATTGTAAGTCCGTTGTAAATCTCTTTTATAAAATATTTTTTCTATCTTTCTTCCTTCTTTTTTACATTATTAGCATGGATTAAGGTTTTAATACGCAGTTATTGATAAAGAATTGATACTCCGTCAAGAAACAATTTGTTATTTAAAGTCTGTTTGTATTTTTTTCTATTTTGTTGTTTAAAGGAAATTCTTCAAGATCGATTTAAGCCTTGTGTAGGTTGTAATAATTAGTGGGTGCAGGATTTATAACTCTTGACAGTAAAAGAATAAGACCAGTGAAGTGTTTAAAGAAATTCCCAGTAGTATTTATTACTGATAAAACTATTTAGTAAGACTACTGAAAATGGCCAAACTTCTTTTTTTAAAGACAGCTATTTTTATTTTAAGTTTTAAGTTTGTCAATTTATTGCAAACCTTTAACATTTCAAAATAAGAACAATAAAAGTGAAATTAAATAACATATTTATATCTATTAGCAAAATTCCTTGTATCAAAAGTATAAAGTATGGCTGGCGTCCACTCTAAAATTCACCCACTTTAAGTCCCTGAGAGACGTGTATGCTTCATTGCGAATTTGCATGTGTGTGTATAACAAATTATTACAGAGGAATACGAAGTAGAACAATATTATGATCTATAATCATGACTCAAAAGTAAAAATGTACAGGAAAGACGTATCGCCCGTACATACATTTGGAGATTGTATTTATTTGGCCATATAAAACGACTTTATATCACGTCCGAGATAATGCTTCCTTCCTTAAATCTATGCTGATGTATATAGCAACGGCTAAAATAACCACAAATCACAATTCCTCCGGATTTTTTTTACCAATGGTAAAATAAATCATTCTGTACTATACTGTGATAAGTCGTAGGTACATGGCATAAAAGCCTTATGAGCTTTCGATCTGAAAATATACATACGACGATCAAAGGGCCACAAAATCTTTATATTCTTATTTGCCTAGTAGAAACTATAACGCAATACTTTTATACTATTGTTTTTTACACTAATCACAAGAATAGCAAATTACAGTACTAATACCCAACTTATATGAATTCTTCACTAAAATAGAAGTGCGACTAATGTAATGCGACTTGAGTATGAACTACAAATCCATTTCAAAAGAACAAAGACTAGTCACATAGACCCACAATTCCAAGGCATTAAGCCTAATACAGTACCGCAGTACCGTGTTCGGATTTTCAATCAGTCCCCACCTTTGTAGACGTGAACTATAGGGGAAGTGACGTCAAAGACATATGGGCATGTTCTCCGTTTCCCGCTTTAATCCCAGCCGAACTATCGAAACTATCGGGATTGCTTCTTGAGGCGCTTGAGCTTGAAAGGACGTGTAACGAATTGTGATGTTCTAAATTCAAACCAGTGTTTTACTTTTCACTCACAACAGAATTTTGTTGTTTATGAACTGATTTTTTGTAGTGAAAACTACTTTAGGCACGTTTGTGCACTTTTGCTATTGGGAAAGAGCACAGAACTCGTGACCCTCGCGTTAATAATACATATATAGATCCACTAGATGGCGCTAATCCAAACATTGAGTTCTGTCAGCTCCTTATTAATTAATGCCACCAACCTGCTAATGTGACGTTTTAAGTTATTTTTAATTTAATTACACTTTATATAGTTTTAGTTTAATAAAAATAGTTATATTAAATTTCGTTTTCTGCCGTGTTATATATAACAGGATAAAGGACAAAAGCGTGTTCTTTTACTGATTTCAGCTATACGTGGCTATATATATGTAAGAAATACCACTAAGAAGCACAATATAATAAATCGATATCGAGTCCTAAGTACGACTCTCACTTAGGTTGAGTGGAGCCATTTTCAACGACTCGGGGCTTTACTAGCTCCTTTTGATACTCCCAAATCAGCTCCATTAGACAACTGTGAACTCTGCCACATATTGTATAGTACGATCTACAATGCATAAAATATACGAGTAGATCTCACACAATCCATCAAATAAAATTGTAATTCTTAAAAATATATTGTCGAGTTTCCCCCGAGTCACCCGGGGGCGGACTTGTTAGAGCATCGGTCGAGAATCACGTTCTCTTTGAAAAACGTCCTTTGATGCGCTCGCCTTGTTACGACCGTAGCAACTAGCGTTCTCACAGTCACGTGTATTAAACCTTTAACTCTTTGTTGACTCCACTCTCAATCAACTTTAAGCCTTATGACTTACACAACAAGAACCAACTACCTCTGCATAGAAATAAAATAATTTCGAGTAGGCTTACGTGCCTGGGAACTGAAAGTTTTTTTCCCTTGATGAGAAAATGTGTTTTTCATGATATGTAATATGTATTCTCTTTCCATCAAAATGAATTTTACAATTTCAATAGATAAAGAAGATATTGAAGTCAGTATTATCTTCGATCAAAATTACCTATGTTTTTATATTCTGGTAGAAATCTCATACAACCTACGCCTGTGATATTTGAGCCATAAAGTATAATGCCTCTCTCTGATTACCATTTGACGAACTGAATATTCCGCTCTGATAGACTTTTTGAAGCCATGCCGTAGCCTGCAATTCAACGGTAGAGAAAAAGAAAGAAATTACCTCTGATTTTTTGGATTATTTCTAGTTAGTATCTATTTTCCGTTGCTGTTTTATTGGAATTCTGATTGATTGGAGTCGATTACTTTTTGTTGAAATTTATTTTTAGATTTAATTCAGCTGTGAGTTCACTAATTACCTAGTACCCAGTGAACCCTTGATTTAGAGTTTAGGGATAGTTACAGTTGCCATTACTGCTACTATATTCGTAAAGGACGAAATACAAAACGTTAATTCCGTTCAAATAAAAAAAAACAAACGTTCCAAATTCAAATTGAGACGCGATTTTAAATTTTGCTTTCAAAAACCGAACAAAAATAGAGCACACAATGCATCGAATTAATTTCTAGCATTGTTTTCGTTACACAAACGGTAAAACAATAAGTTTTGAAGTCACATGCAGAGTTATAGACTAAACTCCATTTGGCCTTTGTCGTAACCCTTTGTTAGGGCGATCCTTCATTGTTTTCACAGGGCGCGAATTAATCTCAGTTTATTTCTTTGATCGCGATATTTCGAATAAAGGCTGTCAACTTACCGTGATGGATATGTAAATGGAACGTTTTTGTAGTCTTTGAATGTAGAAATTTCAATGTGGAGGTCAATTGAGTCGTTTGCTGACAACTTATTTTTGAATTTACTTTTGTGTTAACAAGACGTGACATTAATTAGTTAAACGTAAAATGTATTACATAAGCCATAGGATTAATTATTACTTTTTGATGCATGCAGACATATTTTCCTAGTACTTATTTTAGACTAGCTGTGCCCGCGACTTCGTCTGCGTGGAATAGTGTATTTATATCGAATTCTTACACCCCTTTTTTCGCATTAAAAAGTACCCTATGTCCTTTCTCAGGCTCTAGACTATCTGTGTACCAAATTTCATTTAAATCGGTTCAGTAGTTTTGGCGTGAAAGGGCGACAGACAGACAGACAGAGTTATTTTATTATTTATTATTATTTAAATGCAAAAATGCAACATGAGACGAGATTTACAGTCTTATCATCGACGTATTGTATAGTCTACTAAACTTCCACAAGCACACGGTACCTCCTGTTAATAATTACCGAGATAGGAGGTATAGAGGACAATAGTTGGCGTAGTCACAATTTCTGGTGACCCCGTCTATTTAGAGGGAAATTAAGTGTAAAGCCCCGGAGACTCACCGTTCCTGTCCGTTGACAGTCAGCGTTACAGTTTAGCCGGATAGAGGTCTGTATTAGACCGTGTTTTGAAAACCAGTGACGCCCCCTAGCATATTTTTAGAAAAAAAAAATTCTCTGCCTCGCAGCCTCAAAGAGCCCGAGAATCTCCGTTCTTGATCGCTAAGGTTCGTTACCCAATCACGGTGTGGGTCAAAGAGAATGTCTTTATCAGAACATGTCCACCACAATGAAAACAGACAAAAACTGGAGCACCCATCCGCCCCCTTCGTCTGTTGTTGAGGTGGTACCACCACCGTACTGTGTAATTCTTTATTATTTCGGGTTACCCAAATACACAAGTGTTGTGTATATTTAGAAATGTTATTTTGAAATAAGTGGTTATACCTACCTACATATATACGTTTAACAAATAAAGAATTACCATGTTCTGTGTTACAAAGGTAAAACGGTACGAAGTCCAAAGGGTCATATTTGTAGATGAGGTCCAAAGTACGAGGTCGTACGGGTACGCAGCCCGACATGTGTACAAACTCACAGTTTGCACACTGACTGACTTATAATTTTTACACGCTTTATATTAGCTTCACTTGTAAGTATGTTTGTTTGTATGTTTGTAACCGACTCCTTTGGGCACGATTTTGACCCACTTTAAACGGCCAGATTTCATTCAAATTTTGCACACCTGTCAAAGACCGATGACAATGCTTTTTTATTTTTTAGTTGAATTTTCTATAAAAGCGTGTTTTTTAGTTTTTTAAACTATAATTATTATTTTATTTTACTTCTTTTCAATAAGCAAAGTTGTTACAAAGTGCAAACAAAACTAGAGAACCCTTTATCTCAAAACAGATTTTTGTATTGCTTTCTCTAACAGTATTTTAGGGGAAGTGCGATATATAGGTACATCCATATGTATTATCAGAAAATCCATGTCGGCTACATAAGTTATTACGGAGGCTTTAGACCGAGGCAATATCCGGGTGGTTTCGTAGCCTTTGTCAGTTTATTTATGTGAAAACATATGCCTACAGATTGCGGAGAGAACATCAAACAGTTACAGATAAGATACTATATCCAGCGATATTTTATCTTTACCTACTTGATATGTATCTGGAGCTTTCAGATATCGTTTTAGTAAAATTAGTTGTACCTAATAGGGTTAATATTTACTCTGAATAGACTGTCTGTCATAATATAATCTTCTTTTGTATCGAATTATGATATGAAGTATTTTTAGTGAGCAGCCCGGGGGGTTGCTATATAAAAATACTCAATTAGGTTCCATTGAGTCTTTCACCTACGTCTTTCAAATATCTAATACTAGCAACCCGCCCCGGCTTCGCACGGGTAGCAGAGACATCTTCAACAATCATCATCATAATTCAACCAATTTACACAAAACCTTAACAAATTATATACGTAAACCTTCCTCTTGAATCACTCTGTCTATTTGTAAAAAACGCATGAAAATCCGTTCAGTAGTTTTTTGCGAACGGACAGACAGACAGACACGGTGAGGGACTTTGTTTTATAAAATGTAGTGATGTGGTGATATGTATCGATTTAGAAATATATAAGAATGTTGCTGATGAACAGACTGCTGATAAACATATCAGCAGTCTGGTTCGCATAGTACAGGGTCTGCCTAGTTTGGGATCAGACGGCCGTGTGTGAGATGTGTCAAGTTATTATTATTATTAAACAAACTTTTTCAAAATGATGTCCTGTATATTATTATTTAAACAAGTTCACAAACAAGCAGACGACGCCGCCTTTTAAGTGCCTGGTAAGTGGTTACTAGCGTCTAAAACACTCAAAATTACGGACTTTTATCGAATGCAACAGTCTAACTAATTGAAAAAACCGCACTCGAGCAGTAATTAGGTGTATCGTACCTCTACGGTAAAAGAATTCTTAATATTTAAATTTTTCATAACTAGCGAGCGCGAGTGACATTTATGTTATTGCAAGTCTTACATTGTGTGACAAGGAAAAATAACATCTTACATTATATAAAAATACAACAAGAACAACACTATTATTTGTACCAAGTACAAAATCGACACACTCTACACAAATCATGCAATTTCCAAACTAATTTATTACATCTAATTCGAATCTTAACAAGACGGTATCCGTAAACTAGAGTACATAACACACACACACACATAAACACGATATATATATTCAGTTAAGCCTTCCAAAAGTAGCTTCAACAGAGACGCACACACATACAAGGTAAAGCCGCAAGGCACGTAACATAAGGAGCTTTGAAATTAATTTAGCTCGGAACTAGCTGGCAAATGGATAGACGTGTGAGCTCGGGAAAGGAGGGGGCACCTAAACCACCGGGTGTAGTAGGGTGGGGGGAGTGTGTCGGGAAAATTCGGCGTTTAGGCGAGCCTTTGTGGTGCGACCGGTTGTGCTTAGCAGTAATTGTACCCCGTTGTATATCGCGTTCCCTGTTTGATTATAATTGATATTGTTGTGTGAGCTTGCCAATTATAGGTAGGTAGGTACCTGTTCGGTATTAGGTTTCTTTGTTTCGGGTACGTCGGGTGTGTACAAACTAGCGTATAACTGAGACATGTATAGACTATAAAAAACTTGGAAAAGATGGTGTTATTATCGTTCGCAACGCTAGTGGTATTTTTTCCGCCTTGCTAACACACATGGAGTTCTGGTGATAGTTGTTCAAGAATAGAAAAGTGTGTTGCGAAAAAAGCTTTCACTTGTCCAAAATTTTGAGATGCCGTGTGTTAATTATAGTTATGTATTGCGAAAAATATGGTCGCGAAGTTTATTTAACCATTTACTATATCCTACTAATTTTATAAACGTGAAAGTTTGTGACGATGTATGGATGTATGTATGTATGGATGTTTGTTACTCTTTCACGCCAAAATTACTGAACCGATTACGATGGAACTTGGTATGTAGATAGCTGGAGACCTGGATTAACATATAGGCTACTTGCACTAACATATAGGCTGTTTTTTGTCCCGATATTCCCACGGGATCGGGACTTACGCGGGTGAAACCGCGGGGCGCTGCTAGTGTTATTTTATGTCTTAAATCACTGCACGCACATTGATATATTACAATGTGTTTACTTATCATTATATCTTCTAAAATATATTTGTTTATGGAATAGGGGACAAACGAGCAGACGGGTCACCTATAGTAAGTGACTACCGCCGCCCATGGGTCACAAGTGCGTGCCCGGCCTTTAAGGTGGGAGTAGGGAAAGGGGGAGGAAGAGGGGGACAGGGAAGGGTTAGGGCCTCCGGTAACCTCACTCACTCGCAGAAATAAAATGCAAGCATTGCTTAACTGCCGGTTTTCTGTGAGGCCGTGGTCGAGCCGACCCATACGTGCATGGCTCTCCCACAGTCAGTAAATAATAATAAACATTTAGAATTGGAACGGATTAGTTATACGATTACAAAATTACCAACAGTGTGTTTGTAATCATCATCAACATTTTTTTATAAAAGCGACGAGGCACTTGCGTCTAAATTGCGGTATTTCCTGAAAGGTATTACCTACTTACAAATGAGAGCAAACAGTAATACGTCAATAGTATGTACTATTATATAACAGCACATAATCACTCTTACAGTAGGTACGCACACACACACACCGTCAAATATACATATAAAATATTACTCTCACATACTAACATCTAATGAAACACGTCAATATCAAAGGCCCGACAATATCCGCGCGCGTCACACATGTTACATGTATGACGTAACTAAAGTACCTACCCGGCCACCCCGGGCGATTGCCGGATAACCAGCTTATTAATATCCGGTTATATCTCCGCCTATATACGCGGGACCTTTGATTTATATGTATTGATTTAAGTTTGTTTCAGCACCAGCTGCACAACTTATCAGAGACAAATATAAATTTTGCCACGTATGTTTTGAATGTTAATGGTTTTTCCCGTAGTTGGTAATTTTCTCAACAGTCAACAATACTATAGTAATGATTTGCTGAGAGTCAATTGTACAAATGTATCTTTCTCATACTCTTAATATCAGTTCATGGTTTTTTTATGGTATAGGGGCAAACGAGCAGACGGGTCACCTGATGGTATATGACTACCGAGTAGGGGAAGAGGGGGGAAAAGTGGGAAGGGGGGATTAGAGTTGGGAGAGAGTGTAAGGGCGGGAATATGGGAGAGGGGAGGAAAAGGCAAGGGTTAGGGCTTCCGTTAACCTCATGCATGCGGCGAAAAGCAATGTAAACCTTGCTTCACTGCCGGTTTTCTGTGAGGCCGTGGTATCACTCCGGTCGAGCCGGCCCATACGTGCCGAAGCATGGCACCTCGCACGAAAAAATGTCATGTGCTAACAAACCGATAAATAGTATATATCGGACATTGGTATTCCAAAACGAATAGTAAGTATACATAGTACCTACTTAGTAATTTTATTACTTTTTTTTACATATAAGTACGTTTTGAGAAGGATGTATTGTGTGACTAGGGTTCTCTAATGTATTAATTCCTCACCTAGTGGACGAAAATTTGATTGCAATAGATTGACGTGGTATATGCTTAATATGCTTAATATCTGTATAGACATGTGATGTGGTGGAATGAACAAAATGAGGTCAAAAGAGTTTCATATTTGGAAGCTGACGAGTGCAAAAGTAGAGACAACCTAAGAAAAGATGATGGACTGCGTAAACTGCGTGGGAGTAAGCAGTGAGATGAAGAATGATTGTTTAGAGTGGAAGAAGAAAACTCATAGCGCCTAACAATAAAATTGGGAAAAGGGAATGCACATGATGACGACCTATTACGTGAACTCTGGAACAGTGCTCTTAGAATACATTGCTTGGATTTTCGTTCCAGCAATCAGTAGAATAGTAATAGCTTAATGATAATATATCATACGAGATGATATCATATTCCTCAACTGGAATGATATGATGATTGCACCCCAGCTTTCACGCCTTTAATATTAGAGGCCTTTTGTTTATTGCCTGGCTGTGATAATGGGAACAACATTCTTTGAATATGGAACTATGAGCGTTATTATGCTGTGTAATAAAAATGTATTGGTAGTTAGAGCTTCTAATAACTATGAGATGCCTATGCATACTGGAAGTAGTAAATATTTATCTACGCTTTCATATTTAGGAATATTCTTATGATTGCTACTTCTTTCCTCAATCGCTTTCGGCTGATTATCATTCCATGGGGCGAGTGCCTTATGAATTCATAAAAAAAATGGATAAGTCTATCTAAAACACCAAAATCGGTATAGAAAGTGTTATGGGTAACATTTTATAGTAGCTTAAATAACTAATATTTGTTAAAATTGTTAAATTTCTTTGGCTTGTTTTATTTGTTTACTTTCTGTTATTTTTATTTTGTTCTTTAGCACTCTACTGTAACTAGCCAATGTTATGTAGACCGTAAGTGTGATACATATCAGACCGAAGACTAAACAATATAATGTATAAATATATTAATATGTATGATGTGGTTGTACTATTTAATAAATAAATAAATAAATGGGTATTTTTTATACGTAATCCACATATAAAAAATACCCATAAAATACTTGCAAAAGTTTCATGAATTTGTCCATTGTATTATTGCTTAAGAAAAGGCTTAAAGTGTATCTTGTTTCTTTTTTGTTTATTGGCAGAATGGTACCAGAGCACAACCCTGACAATCAAGTGCACGACGAAACGGTTATGTCGGAGTTAAAATGCTTAAACATCATCAAACCTACTGCTGCTACCACTACCATTGTCAGTTACTCTGTCCAGTTGGAGGAGAGCAATACTTCTCTTATCTCGAAAAGCACGCGCGAGGGACCAAACCTGTGAAAACCTAAATCAATATGTTGTATATTTTTATTGCATTGTGATTGAAACCTTATGTTTAACCCCCGACGCAAAAAGTTTAAAGTGTCTGTGTGACTGTCTGTGGCATCGTAGCTCCTAAACGAATGAACCGATTATGAGGCGCTTTTTTTTGTTTGGAAGCTGACATGATTCAGATGGTTCTTAGCTTACAACAATTTATGAAGATTTGTTAAGGCATTTCAAGGTCATCAGCTCTTTTCTAATCGTTGAAGGAATTTTCGAGCTTTTTTTTTTATTATGATTCTTACACGACAGCACAAAAAAGAAGTGTAATGCCTACCTTTTCAGAGATACCTCGTGTATATATGTATGTAAGTAGGAAAAATATATGTATGTATGAAAAAGACCGAGGCATGGTTTAAATCCATGAAATTTTTGGATTTAAATAATGTGAAGTTAGGATGGACTTTGGTGTTTTGTAGTAATAGCTAGACACCCTGTGAAGTATAAATTCACTTAAAAAAGGTATTTCAAGAAAACTTCATTGCACATTTGATGACCTTACCTCGTGAGGAGGTTTACGAGCAGGCTATTCACAGTAAAAGATTGAACACAGCACTAATAGTAAAACAGAAAGCTTCATTTCACTTAAGAAACAAGTTCGAATACTCAAATTACGAACATCAACGTAATTTAATGAATAACAATCTCGTATCAGTTGTAAGGCCCACGATTCATTCTTTAAAAAAAACGTATTTTAAAAAGATGAACAATATATATTATGATATGAACTCGATGATAGTGTCTCTTAAGGAGTTGTGTATTAATTGCAATATAATTTGTAATCTATACTAATATTATAAAGCTGAAGAGTTTGTTTGTTTGCTTGAACGCGCTAATCTCAGGAACTTTTTGTTTTGGTTTGAATTGAAAAATTATTTTAGTGTTGGATAGCCCATTTATCGAGGAAGGCCGTAGGCTATAAAACATCACGCTACGACCAATAGGAGCGGAGCAGTGACCATAAACGCAGGTGAAACTGCGGGGGGGGGGGTACTACTATAATTAGGTACTTTTTATTGTAAAAATATCGCCGTAAGCTTTACAATACCGATGCAATACAATACAATATATCCCTTTTTTGTTACAGGTTCTACGTTTTACATCTTATAAACGCACCGTATAAGTATATAATGTACCTGTAAATGTAAATGAAGATACAGTTAATTTTTCATATCAGTTTGTAATCTAAATGAATAAAGAGAAGTATGTCATTTACTTTAAAAAATGTATGTAATTTCGCATTTAGGTATTGAAATTAGAGATGAAACGGATACCTGTTTGGCCGGATACCGGCTACCGGATATTAGATAGAGATGAAACTGAGCAAACTACTCCTGATTTACAGTCCATTAGGTCCTCATTGAAAGCTGAATTAGAAAGTAATTTGAACCCCGTAAGTCAGTCTAACTACTCGACGGAAGATGAGGAAATAGTACGGATAGTTGTTGAAGTTGAATGAGTTCGACAAACGATTCTGTTGGAATTTATAAAAATGTCTTGCAAGGAATCCTTCCAGTCCTGCAGTAAATTTCCAACATGTGATACAAAAAGTACATATCATGAGATAGATGAAGAAACAGAGTCAGATGTATCGCACAAAACTTACGAAAGGTTCTGCGATTGCTTTAATGAAGTAGCAAATGAAAACAAAAGTTACAGTCTCACGACCAAAAAGAAAACGAGATTTCACATGAAATTTACCCTGCCCACCACTTGCCTCATCCTGACCTACGTCACTAGCTTCCTCTACTGTCATTAAACCTTTCATACAAGCCCACCTTTCCTTCAAAATATCACCAATTTGTATAGTTCAGCGTGGACGAACCCTACCGGCTTTTTCACTCACGTCTGCCTTATATCCTTTTGGTTTATTTTTTTGGTTTTTCATTCGTTCCACACCTATTCTTTCTACGTGCCCAAACCACCTCAGCATACCATTTTAATTTTTCTTCACTGCGTCTCTTTTCAAGCCACTCTGCTCTCGAATATCTAGAATTCCTCTTTGTGTCAACAATCTAATTAGCTAATACTACACAATATCCTTTTTTTCGTGTGGAAACTCTCATGGGTGAAACCTTACCGGGGCCATAGGTGAGGCTTTAACCGACTCAAACCACACGGTGTTCCGACCGTTGGTTATGTTCCGAAAGGTCTACCCAGCTAGATAGCCCATGAGATGGTAAGCGAGCTCTGTCTACTAAATTGGTGATGACAAGACGCACAAAGACATCACCCCTCCGCAGATGACTACGGTGTGGTGGGTGGAAAACCCCAAAACCCTTCTCATCCACTCGCCCTAAGCGTAAGTAAGAGAGAAAGCATGAGCGCGCCTCCGCCGCCCGGGATGCTATACAATAATATATACTTACCTGACTTAACCGAATTTTCAGAATTTATATGAAATATGTACACAGCAGTAGCGTATATAACAAAAGACTCTTTTCTAAAGCTGACATTGTCTATGTCAAGCGAAACTATTTGTTTCCCCTTAGCGCAGAGAAATTGGTAGTTTTTCACCATTATTTGCCCTATGACTATTACATACATCATTAATATTGATCATATTTGTTATGTGGCTTAAAAATTAAATGAGGTATCTACTTTCAATATCCAGTATCCGACCGGATGTTAGTTTACTATCAGGTATTCGGCCGAACACTGGACAGTGGCCGGATATCCGTTTCATCTCCAATTGAAATCCATGTCATTTGAGTTTACGTTACTGACGATCGACTTAATAGTAATATTTTTTTATTTCCTTTGAATGACTGTACATACATTATTTCGATTATTTTTTACTATTTGTATATCTTTTAATTTGTAAAATTACGTTACGTTAAGAAAAGGAAATGTATTAATATGGTTCAGCTACTCATTTTCGTAAAAGAATTCCAGAAACAAAATCGTTGCCAACAAACCAACTTACAATCTACCATCCATTGGTCTTCCACGGGTTATTTATTATGACACCAAGACAGTCTAGTAGTTCAAACCTCGTTACCGCAATTCATCATTTTCTTTCGACCTACCCTCGTCGTACGCGGCGATAAAGCAGTTTATGTTTGTCTCTGGCATCACACAATGTATGATTTACGGCAACATCAGGAAACCATGTAGATTTTATATATTTTTTATAGCACTACTTGTTTGGTATGTATGTTTATTGATAATAAATAGTTTTTCCTATCTAAATAGTTCACTTTGGTTTCTACCTTACTTACTACTTAGAAGATAATAAGAAAAGGAGTATCTATATGTTATCGCCACTTCAAAAAAAAATATTATTTTAATAAGAATAGGGGTTTACAATACATGATAAAAAGATCACTATTTAATAATAATTAATTAATAGACATTATTATGATTAGTTGTACCGGTGACGCAACGCCATTGGTCCGCATGACAAATAGCGGCTAATTGAGGTGATATATCCTATTTCTGAATATGTTTGTCTCTCTTTAGTGTGAGTTTTGCGTTTCATCGAATTTCAAATCCGATGTGATTTGAAATTCGATGAATTCTAAAGAAGTTTCACTTCAAAAAGATTTTTAAATCTTTTAAACTCCCAATATACAGAGCATGTACCTATGCCTATGTGACCCTGCTCGAGCTATTGTTTACAACTCCGCAATCCATCCGTATAAGTAATATACGTTTCTTACAGTTGCCGTACCTGTCCCCGTCTTACCTACCTTTAACCAGGCGTATGTCACTAGATGTACTGGCGCGCGCTAAATACCTACCGGCCGCTGATCCGCCGGCGGACCTTATACGCAGTCTCGCGCAGTGGAATACCGGCAGGTGCATCGCGCGCACACGGTATAAGAATGTAGATAAAGTAAGAGAAAAAAAAGCCCGGTGACGCTATTTATGTTATTTAAAAAAATGGACCTGTTTCCCTCTAATTATTCACTAAAACTCTTTGTAAAATTTAGAATATTTACCACTATACAGTTTAAAAATCGAGGTTTTATATGTATAGGAAAAGGGAAGAAGTTTATTGTCTTTACCTAAAAATAATGACAAACACATGTATATTAAAAATAAGTGTTATGTACTTAATTTACATAGCAATTGTTAAAGTGGTAACCCTACACATTTTGTAAAGCCTGAAAAGAGTAGGCAATTAAAACGGTAGGTGTCGATATTTTTGTAGGGAGTCATTTATCTGTGACGTAGTAACTACCTACTTAGTAATCTGTACTTTAACTATCAATATACTTCTAATTTTCCCATCTAGAATTCCCAAAGTGCCCGGTTGGCGGCAGTAGGTTGCCCCATATTACGTGAGTGGGACCACATTATAGTTGGCAAAATGTGAGTGCTTAATAAGCCTCTGCCTACCCCCTTCGGGGATAAAGGCGTGAGTTTATGTGTGTATGTTCATTGAAAATTTAACAAAGAGTCTTTCACGGTATCGCTTTGTGATGTACATCAACATCTACATCACTCCACTCTACATAAGTGATTGTACATAGTATTGCACTTAGTTGACGGAACGCATGGCGTAATGGTTAACTTGGTCGCCTCGCCAAAATTTTATGTGATCCACAAATAGTTTTTCCCAGTCTGGGTGTTCTTTAAATGCGTTTATTGCATGTTTTAAAGTCCCCCGCGACACATAATTCATTACTAGCGCGGGAGTTGTCTTTTAAAAAATAAAAAAAGATATAATAATAACTTGACACATCTCACACACGGCCGTCTGATCCCAAACTAGGCAGAGTCTGTACTATGGTAACCATACTACTGATAAACGTACTTACATATTTTTAAATACATACATATTACCTATAGATAAATTACACCCAGACACAGAACAAATGATCATGCTCATCACACTATTATTTGTCCTGGGTGTGAATCGAATAAACTACTTAAATTATAAATACCTATAATTTTATTGTTTTAATTTTTTGCATAAGTATACAGTACTAAACACTACATATTAAAAAACAAACGTAAACAATATATTTTGTTTACTATTTCTTAAATGCAAAAACTCATAAACCATCCGCATTGATGCTTGAGGTCAATTTACAGTTTAAATTGTGCTTAGTACTTACTAAGCTCAATTAAAACTGTGCAAAATTACCGAAGACGTGTATTAAATTAAATACATGTATCAGTAAAATCTGTTCCTGCTGGTGACCCTGCTCATGTCGTCCTCAAGAGGTGTTTAAGTTGATGAGTATTAGATAGAAGAGCGCTCGCTACACTTATCTAAGGAACTCTTATTAAATCCTTCTTAACTAATCCTTCAGGGGAGGTACTGACTGCAGAAAAACTTTCATTAAATATAATTTTAATAATTTAGTAGTTCTAGAGTTTTGTACATACATATTAAACACCTAGACTACATACAAATATTTGCATTGAGCGGAAATGGAACCCGCGACGTGGCAGTCGACTGCACTACCGCCGCGTAAGTCACAGTAGAGGTCATCAAATACTTTTATTGAGTAGTACCTACTTGACAATACGAGTGTCAGTATTCAACCTTAGGAGTATAAACCTTTAAGCAAAACAAAACAAAAAAAAGAAAAAAAAAGCAATATGACATATATTGCTTTTTTTCTTTTTTTATAAATAACTTGTTGTTCAGCTCGTTTGTAATTTGTACTGTTTGTTTTCTTGTCAGCTTTGTTCCTTCTGATGGTAGATTATTAGTAAAGGTCTAAAGCCCTGCAACATAGCTCTATGACCACAATCAGCACAACTAAATGAACTGTAAGTCCACTGGAGTAAAAAATACCAAAGAAACAATGAAAGAGTTTGAGTGATTCCTACCAACTCTTGGGGAGAACTCATGTTGACTCCTTCATTAAACCATAAAAACTCATTCATTTCCCATATAATGCCCACCATGAATTAAAATCTATGTATAGATATTCACAAATCTATTTTCCAAACCGTACCAGTAATTAGTGGGACCGTGGTATATAGCCCGGCGTATATAATGTAATTATGCACGTACATATACGCCCGCCTCTAAAATACTCTTGGAACAATTTGGAACTAGAGGCGAAGTTTGGGACCGCAGCAGACGGCCGCCATCTTGCCGTAGCCATGGCAACCGGCCGCGAATTGTCTGCTCTCCACCTGAATTGTAAATACCTGGCAGCTCCAGGCAGTTGTTTATTAGTATGGCATGTGTTGGAGAAATAAGTAATTAAAGGTTTAAGGATAGAAAAATGATATATTAACAGTAACTGTACAAACTGTTTTGTTTCAGATTACACAACGTTACAGTACAATACATTCATATATTTGGATATTTGTACTTATGGCTTTATGACCAGGTAAAGTCATAATAGATACTAATTTTTTTTAAACTGGTCAGTGGCGTAACAATAGCGTGGCAGCGCGGGCAAAATGCTACGGGCCCCAGGCCCGAAGGGGCCCACGACCCGAGAGACCATGAGCATAAGAGGAAGAGGAACCTAACATAAATTATGAAAGTACAACATCGACCGTTTTTACCTTTTTTTCTTTTTTTTTAACCTAAGGCAGGTTCCTATTCGATAAATTTGCCAAGGGCCTAAGAGGGTATAGTTACGCCGCTGATACTGGTCCCAATAAATAAACATAATATTAAAACGAGCTAGTTCTTACGTATCTAAAACTTACACACCAGTAGATACTGTAATCTGCGACAGATCATGATACTTATGATCATGATATTTATAGGAAACATTTTGGTAATACCCCAAAATGAAACAATAAATAGCGACACTAGTAGCAAGCTCTAAAGTGCAAACTAACTCTTCCGGTTATCAAAACTTACACACAAGTACTTCTTCACGCAGATAAAAGGAAACTGGGGGCGACATGCAGCACCTCACTAAATGAAACCGCGTAACGGCAATCAGCTAATGTAGGTACTTGCCGGATTTTAAATGCATACTGCACGGTCCCCGTGACTCGTCAATCACTAGTGTTGACTGATGCCCGGTTCCTATAATCAAGGAACGATTCGTTTTGTTTAGGGACGGTAAAATTTTCGTTGAATTTTCAAAGAAAATTTTACCGTCCGTAAGCAAAACGAATCGTTTCTTTATTATAGGAACCTAACATGATTGATTATGACGATATAATACGATGGTGATATGTCGCATATTATTTACCATTAATTGAAATATTTAAAAAAATTAGGTAAAGCGGTTCTAGCATGGCCTGGTGAGTTTTAACTTCTATCTATCGGTTTGGCCCAAATAATTGAGTTGTAACGTGTTATATTTGAATAGTTGGACACTTATTCCTTATTCTAATAATGTTTATCAAAAATGAAATCTTAACAAAAAGACCGACGTAAGTATTAAAACAAGACTTGGAGTGCATCGTCCTCGAATGGATTCCTGTAGTAAGATATAACAATTCGATGGAGTATTTCAATATAAACGTTGGACGCCATTAATAGGCGGGAGACGTGGCCCGAGATATGAGTGCAGCCCTCGCGAGGTATACTTAGTGTGGAGTAGGACTTAAATACATAGTGAGATACATTATTTCAGAGTAGAAATCAGTATTTCAGAGTATAAAAATAAAGTGAAGATGAGAAGAAGAACTATATTCTATTTTTAGGGATCCGTTTCTCAAAAAGAAAAAAGGTACCCTTATATATACTTTGTTGTTGGCTTGTCTGTCCGTCGTTATATGTAAAATTATCATCAAATACTTATGTCTGCTATGTTGCAGCTTTGAAAAAAATCAAGCTTTTGAGTCAACGCCATTTTTATACTTTGCAGGTAAATTAAAATATATAGCAGAAGAGTTTTTTGATTCTTTAATCGTTTGTGTAATTATTACGATTGATTCACGGGGTCTACTGTACAAGCCTAAACTATGACCACACCTTTTTGTAACACCTTGTATATTTAGACTTTCGATACAAACTTCAAGGTGGTTTCGGAATATTCACGCTTCTAGAAGACCGACCCACCGACTGACCCGGAGTTTAAAAGATGTATGATCTTTACATTTAATATTCAAAGGAAATATAGGTAATACCTACAGGGATAATATGTATCGACTAAGCTAATTGTACCGTCGCTACCGGACTTACAAGAGATGTTGTCCGGGTTAGCTGACGCCTCCAAACGCATCGGCCTCAGAATGAACATAGATAAGACAAAAATTATGCTCAATAGTCATATTAACCCGGGGCCGATAGTAGTAAATGGCGTTCATCTCGAAGTTGTTCAAGAGTACGTGTACCTTGGGCAAACCTTGCAACTGGGTAAAAACAACTTCGAGAGGGAAGTCAATAGGAGGATTCAGCTGGGATGGGCAGCATTCGGGAAGCTTCGTCAGGTCTTCACGTCGTCCATGCCACAGTGTCTTAAGACAAAAGTCTTTAATCAGTGTGTCCTACCTGTAATGACTTACGGTGCCGAGACGTGGACACTCACGGTGAAGTTGGTTCACAAGCTCAAGGTCACTCAGCGAGCTATGGAAAGAGCTATGCTTCGTGTGTCTCTGCGGGACAAAATTCGTAACGTAACGAAGTTATCCGACACAGAACCAAGGTAACCGACATAGCTCAAAGAATTAGCAAGCTGAAGTGGCAGTAGGCTGGCCACATTGCCCGCAGAACCAATAACCGCTGGGGTAGACGATTTCTGGAGTGGAGACCACATCAAGGGAAACGTAGTGTAGGAAACCCTGCGTCTAGGTGGAGTGACGATCTGCGCAAAACGGCGGGAAAAACTGGATGAGGAGAGCTGACGATCGAGCTCAGTGGCGTTCATTAGGAGAGGCCTATGTTCAGCAGTGGATAATGAAAGGCTGATGATGTGATGATGAAGCTAATTGTAAGAAAAATAGGGCTGTAACAGTACGGAACTTTGAAACATGATCAAACTGCGTTACCTTATATGAGTTACGCAAGCTTCAATGTAGGTACAGAAACTTGCCCGAGAAGCAGCGCGCAGAATTCCGTGCACTTCTCAGAGGAGAGCGGTTGACGGGTGATGGTCGCACCGGGTGACGGGACCCGTCTTTGGTGAAACGAGCCTGTCGGTGAATGCAGAAGAATACAATGGCGATTCTTGCTCCCCTGATCATAGGCAATTAGCGCAACACCGGGGTGGTTTTTAGTCGGTAAGAGTACGACAGACCCAATCCAGGGATTGGGAGGGGCGAAGGGGTCTGTCGGACTCGGATGCCCATGAGGATCTTGCACCCCGTCAGAAAAAAAGGTACACAATCTTTGAAGTCTTAAAATAATAAAACACTGTTATTCGAGTTTAAAAGAATCACCATGAGTTTTCAATGCCTCACAGAATGCTATTTAGTTGTTCCGCTAAAAATCTGACTTTTAGACCTTAGATACGTTCAAACAATGAAAGCAAATTCTAGCTTTACATTATGATTAATGATTTTTTTTCCTTTTATGGATTAAATCCTCCAATGTAAAGAAACATTTCGAACATAAGAGATTCTGTTTCCACGCAATAAGACAACGGAGGGCAGAGTAGTTGTGGAGCACTCTTCATTTCGAATGCCTGTCCACGCGCCGCTCCTCCCGCACCCCGAATGTGTACACGCCCTATCGGGAGAGAACACACAGCTTGTAATTGAAGTCAGCTTTTTGGAGAAGGTATTATCGAACATCGGAATATAAAATACTTTTATTCACAGGATTTACAAATTGTAAAAAATCTTCCGGTGATAAAGTGAAAGAAAACTCCAATTACAAAAACATGGTGAACAAGTTTTGCGATATATATTTTTTATTACAAACAAAACGATATACCTACACGGTTTTTTCTGAGATCTCTGGACAGCAACGACATACTTTTGAAAGCTTCCACAAATAAATTTTATAGTGTTTGATTTGTAAAAGTCTATAAGTATTCTTGATTTGGGGAAATGAAAAAAGTTATGTAATTCTGTTTTGACTTCACCTGTGTGTCAACTAAATAGCAACTTACTTTTTTTTTATATTTAAACAGGGCGTAAGTGACACCGTACCGAATCCTAAAATAGTGTATTCAGACCATCATTCTGAGTGGAAAATCATTGGAAATTTCTGCCGTAAAATTCATAATTTTTTTTTATTCTTTTTTAATTTTTTTGCTTAAAAATGATATCACAATGAGTAAACAGAACATTTTACTGACAAAAAATCAGTAAATACCCCATGCCAAAAACAGCAATGTAAAACATTTATGCAATCAGCTGCTTTGACGGTACCGTGCGCTGAAGGTCATTCACCGGATCGTACACGTACGCGTGTCGCGTTACATTGCGTAGTTCAAAATCAAACTATTGACTGTAAAGCCTTAATATCGCATTTTTATGATGAACTGGCTTTTGCATTGTAATAAGTATCCCTAGAAAGACGTTTTTGTAAATTAATGAAACAATCTCAGGAAATAAAAACATCTTAGGTCTTTTTGCCTTTATCTATATTCTTTATATTATATACCTTTAAAAATTCGTATACTTACCACATCCACATCTAATTCTTTCGTCCTCCATACACGCATGCCCTTCGCTCCTTGGCAAGTGATGAAAGGATGTGTGATGCGTTCCCTCCATTGTGGCTTGTCTCCCAGCAACCAACCTTCGTAGGGAGAAACCGCTATGGGAACCCTCACCTGTGTTCGTTTGTTTTTAATTTAAAAAGTAGGTGCGTTGATTGATCTACATGTATCCATGGATGTTTGTGTACATTTATAGTGAAACAAAGGATTGTTGTTAGTAGATATATGTATACACCTACCTGTATATTTACCACTAAGTCGGTAAACAAGCATTGCCTGCCTAAAACATTTTTTTGTGCGTGCAGCCGGCGTTCATCGATTTATAAGACGTTATCACGTCAATAAAAGCCTATTGGTATTGGTATTGGTAAAGGGCTCTGTTTCCGCATTTAGACTCATAGGCGGTCCATTATGCGTTCAGATAGGCTGGCTAGTTGAGCCAGCCTAGCTCCTTCCAGAAGCACAGAAGCCTCCTGGGGCGTTCACAGGCTTCTAGGAGTGACCTCGCTCCTGCGAGGATATTTGCCCGTTTGTGTGGCCACTCCCTCGCACTCCAGGACAACGTGGGCGGCCGTTTCCTCCGCATTAAGACAGCCTCTACATAAAGCAAATAAAAGCCTAATC
This sequence comes from Euplagia quadripunctaria, assembly GCA_963859945.1. Taxonomy (NCBI): domain Eukaryota; kingdom Metazoa; phylum Arthropoda; class Insecta; order Lepidoptera; family Erebidae; genus Euplagia; species Euplagia quadripunctaria. The sequence goes on from OY982573.1 coordinate 7,427,597, forward strand.
ATACATGCAAAGCTGCAACTGCTTAACATAAAGATATAAAGATTTCATCTTTGTATCTTTTTTCCTTTATCTAGTAAGCTTATCTTCAGGCAAGAATCTGTGGAACAAATTGTCGCCTGCGGTATTTGCGGACCGATACGACCTTCAAACCTTCAAGAAAAGAGCACCTCAAAGGTGTCAGCCTTGTGACTCTTGTAGGTGTCCATGGGTGGCGATAGTCACTTACCATCAGGCGACCCATCTGCTCGTTTACCTGTATACCATAAAAAAGCATTATCCCTAGATGTCTGCTTGAATCGCAGCCGCTCGCCTAGAAAAGTGATTTCACTCTACCGAAGACAATGGACCACGGAACACATTCTTGTGAGCTTGGTTACTATAGCTCCTTGTTTGTTTAACAAGGTTGGCAAGGCATCAATGATACGACAATTCGTACGTACGATGATACGACAATAATATGTGATGCAAAATCAATATTTTGCATCACATATTATTGCTGCCGAACGGTATGTGATACCACGTCGTTATGTCTTCATTTTAATATTTAATATGTTGTAATCTGGCATTAAACAGCCTGGTTCGAGCTGGTTTAGCTTACCAACTTCTACTGCGTCGAGTGTTGTCGGTTAGACCGCCGTATTAAAAAAATACTGTCTATTTACTTTTTAATTATATTGTACTTATTTTCTGATTATCATAAGAACCATGCGCTTTTTACACGACTCCCCATAAAACGAGTAGGTACCTATAAAGTTTTCAGCATAAACTTTTTTTCCTAACTTTTTTTTTTGAGTAAGGATAAGTCAACCCTATTATACCTTAACCCAAAGACACATTCACTTAAAATTACTTATAACATAATTACATTATTGTTGAACTACTGTATCGAGATGACATAATTTCTTGGCTGGCTTGGCTTTCTTGAATTTATTAGATGTAGGTTTAGGGAAAAATTGGTTAATCCATTTTCTGTACCTACGTAATACTTTCTGTGTAAAATTTTTGTGTTAACTGTGGAAATAAATAAATTATTATTATTAATCATTACTAATTTCATTTCATTTCTTTTAACAAAGCATCACGTTCAGTTTTATTCCTGTCACAATCCATCACCAAATGTTGCATATCTTCAATTCTATTACATACAGGACAGTGGAGCGAGTCAAGCATAAACTTGATTCTTAAGATTTTACATAAAATTTAGAATTACAATCAGTAATAAAATCATATCATAAACTGAAGTAGGTACTTTGTTAGAAAAATGTTAGCCGATCTTGATTTATGTACCTAAGCCGCTGTGTTCTCCGAACCTCAAAGTACGAAAGAAGACTAAATTCTCTACAGAGTCTTATACCTACCTACTTCAGTATTTATTGATACCTCTTCACCAAGAATATGCTCAATGAGGGAGGGGTTAAATCTTTTAAATTAAGAATTTAAAACATAATTGTCCGGAGTGAACATCATAAAGTAGAACATCATAAGATTGCTAGACAGCTTATACGTACTTATTATTTTTCTAAACCATGTAGTCTGTTCGTTATTTGAAAGGGCACTGGCCGATTTCTAGACAGATTGTTTGTACTTTTATTAAAAGAAAATTTTGGATTTTGTTTTTTTTTTCGGTTTTTTAGTAACATGTTCACCTCATATTTGAGTTAAAAGAAGAGAAAAACATTCCGATTAAAAAGAAGAATAGAAATAAAGACTCGAGGGAAAGATATGTTGAAAGACCGATACAACAAAACATTGGTCAAGGTTCTTCCTTTACAGCAGCTAAACGCAATGTTTCATTGAATTGCTTACGTAAATTCAGCATATCCTACACACACATCAACCTTTATACATAATTAAAGTATGGTAGTGATTAGAACTTCTGCACGACCTCATCGATTCTGGGTTATATTCACATTTTGCTAAATATATATGATGTTCCATTGTTAGGTATATCTCATCGCGATATAATCCATAAGGCCAAAGCAGTAAGCTTGACGAGAGTGAAACTGTCTCGCGGCTGAGAACCTGCTTGTTAAATGTAGATACTATTGCATCAAATGAGGTAACAAAGACTTTCAAACATATTTAAAGTGCAACACCACAAATAGCAAAAACAAATTACCCTTTTTCCCAACTTAAAAATCTATTAAAACCTCGATCGAATCTCAATAATTCAATTTTGGAATATTAAGAATGCCCGTCATGAATATTGTCTATTCCCATAACAAGAGCACCTACGTATGTAATTACGGACTCAGTTTCAAAAAGCAATCACATCTAAGCGTAAAGAGATCGACTATCCGAGATTGAATTGCGAATCCACGTAATATATCAAAGGTAATCCGTTTAAGTTTAAGGGGCACTATATATCATGCGATGGCGGTACATAGACCACCCCGCTGTTTGGTCGCCTAAGCAGGGTGGCTCTGTAACGCATGTTTAGGACTGTGGTACAAGTGATAAGTGTTTTCGATAGTATATTTGAGACATATAAAACGACTGAGGTCATAAAAACCTAATCGCTCACTACATTGTATTCGATTGGACTAACCTATTACCTAACACTACCTGATAATGCCCTTCTACCCATGTCACAGCAACTACAAATGCGTGGTTGACAATTTTGATGTTTATCACCATTGTCTGGTATCAATATTAGTCCACTCCATTATAGGACTGACTTGCTGGCAAATACCTGGCTGAACGTCATTATGCGTAAAATTAAGAATAAAGACTTAGTTTATGTGAGAAACTTCCTAAGCGAATTATATACACATATTTCATGGAAATTTTTGTAAATTATTCACGTAGAACTAACCCGAAATTTCACATCCTTGTGAAGCTGTAGCTCTGTACTTGTTTAATAATTTAAAAAAAAGGCAGTCATGGGACTGTCGACAGAAGTGAAAACTTAAACAAAACGACGAACTTAAAACGTCACATTAGCAGGTTGGTGACATTAATTAATAAGGAGCTGACAGAACTCAATGTTTAGATTAACGCCCTCTAGTGGATCTATATATGTATTATTAGAGTGGTGGTCACGAGTTCAATGCTTTTTCCCCATACCTAGCAAAAGTGCACAAACGTGCCTAAAGAAGTTTTCACTTCAAAAAAATTTTGCTTCAAAAAAAAGCTTTGCAAGTATCCATAGACAACTACAACAGTTTATAAAACTAGATAAGCAGAAGCTATAATTGATAACATGGGTCTATGACACGTCTCTTTGAGAGGCTCCAGTGACACTACAAAAGAAAGCGTCAGTTACTTTTGCAGCATCGAAGCATTTTAACAAACACCAAACAAACGTACTCGTATATCTATTATCCGCTCCTCGATTACTTCTTGCACCGAACTTTATTCGTCAACTAAGCTGGGTGGGGGGTGTTTCAACGGATGTGTGGGGGGTAACGTTTTCCTGTTTGAAGGCACACGTCGCAAAGGGAAATCCTGTACAGGACAGAGCTCTAAAATTGCCCACCCAGCGTCGCTACGCAGGTATCTATAGGATTATGAAGTAAATACTTTGAAAATACTTTCAAACTGACTTCAATGCATATAGTTAGTGTATACCTGACATTACTATTAGTACCAACTATTGAAATTAATTTTATCGTTATATTTAAGCAAGAACGAGCACATTTTGACTGGCCTGTCGGCCAGTCAAAGTATTTAGTGACCCTGACTGCTACGCCATAGGTCGTGAGTTCGATTCCCACCCGAGTCTGGGTGTTCTTTGTGTCCGTTGTTTGTATGTTTGTAAAGTCCCCCGCGGCACAGGAGTTATTCTTAATGAGCCAGTTGTTGAAAAAAAAAAATATTATAATAATTCTCCAGCCACGGCAGTGGTCAGATAGCTAGTCTGTATATAAAGAAAAATTCGTATCACGTTGTTTGTTCGCTAAGAACTCCTTATAAGCTAATATACCGATTTTAACGAAATTTTGTGTGAAAACTGTGTAGTTTAGTGTACCAAAAAAGACTCCTATATCTCAAGTTGTAACTTGAGGGATATAGTTTTTTTTTATTTTTTTTTGCATATTACCTAGCCACAGCAACGCATGGCAGGGTAGCTAGTCTATATATATATATATATATATATATATATATATATATATATATAAAATAATCGCGATTGCCCCAACATGTCCTGATTTTACTTATTACAACTGTAAACTTTTGTAAAATTAACTTAATACTTCAGAGGTCCGATGGTTGAAGGTCTCTCTGAAGGAATATTTCGGAGTATTTTGGCAAATATGAGGTCGCATTGTTGCGTACTTCTTTAATACACTTACTAGCTACCTACTCGTTCTCAAGAACATCAAATGCGGTTCAATACAAATACATATAGCACTTCATTTTACATAATGTAACGTACCAGCTACATTAGAACGCCATTTACCTAATAGATGATCATACAAGCTTAGATATTTGATGTACATTGCGCTACCTCTAAGGATTACCTATTCATGGAATCTTAAATTATTAACAGACGCATTAATGGTGTTGGTGATCAATCAATAAGGATTTGAATTTAGAGTAGAGTTAGATGTTTAGGTATGTGGTATGAGAGCAAGTACTTAATGTGTGCTATCGTAAATATTGTGTTTTATAGTACTTAGTGAATTGTTGAAAAAATAGTCACTGTCACTATTGAAGGCATAGGGATATTTAGCTCTAAATAGAGCCACCCGCCCGTGCAGCAGAAACAGTTCATTTAGTGTTGTGAGGATCTTTATTCTGTCTAACTAGGAAGTTGTAAATATGTAGGTCACTCTAGTATCCATTATCTCAAGAATCTTAATCCTTTCTGACTAATATTTTTTGTTTGATTGTTACACTTTCACTTCTTAACTACTCGACCGATCATTGTGAAATTTTACATATACGTTACTTGACTTTTTCAGTACCCAAGGGTACTGAAAAAGCCATCCTGAAAAAAGTGCCTACTGTTCCCGAGAAACAAAAAAATTGACAGAATCTGAAATAAATTAAAGCAAGCTGGACCGAGGCTGAGAATAAAAGGTAGTTTACTTATCAAGTTGAAAGCTCTTTGCGCATAACTTAGAGTAAGCAATTGCCCTAGTTACCTAACACTCTAGTAGCCTAACTTTAACGTAACTTATAAGTGCTTAAATTTGCTGTACGATTATTATTAGTATTATTATTTTAAGTGCCTAGTGCTACCTCGACCATTTCTGGTCTTTTGTAGCGCACTCTTGCTTTATAGTTCACTGCTCAGACTTATGGCTTCGAGAGATCTCCAGAACCTATCAGCAGTGATTGTTTGTATTTCCTGCGGTTACATGATGTGTAACCCTACGTTAATACTTCGGTACCGCATTAGTGGGCCACAAAAGCATAGAATATGTATTGCAGTTTCTTCTTCCTCTCGACAGAATTTGCATATTGTGTTCTCGGTCAACTTTAGGTTGAACATTACTGTACGATATTGGACAATTTCAATTCATTTTAGATACCAATTTGACTGGCCTGTTGGTTTCGTGATAAGTGACCCTGACTGCTACGCCAGAGGTCGTGGGTTCGATTCCCACCCAGGACTAATAATTGTGTGATGAGCACGATAATTTGTTCTGTGTCTGGGTGTAATTTATCTATATTATGTATGTATTTAGAAATATATAAGTATGTTTATCAGCAGTCTGGTTACCATAGTACAGGCTCTGCCTAGTTTGGGATCGTGTGTGAGATGTGCGAAGTTATTACTATTATTATTTGATACAGAGGTACCTACATATAGTTTAATTTGAAAACATTTTTCTAGGAACCGAACCGTGAGGCATTTGACAAGGTTTCATAAACCACCGCAATATCCGTCCAGACAAACTAGAAGAGTCCACCATCTGTTTTGATATTTAAAGCTTATGACTAACTGATGCAATTCTTTTGTTATTGCAGGTAATCTTTAAACTATTATATAACACAGATCATGAGAAAGTACAGGTCAATATTATTAACACGATCGACACATCAACGTCAAACACCATAACATCTTTTGTCACAACGTATGGGAAAAAATAACCGAGACTTAACCCCATCGACTTTTTCACTATAGAACTCATTTAAATCTCTCGATGCACCCATGCACCCTACTTTGCCTGCGATGCACCTTGTTGCAAATTAAGGATTCTACCCTAAAAAAATGTGACCCCAAAGAATCGTGGGTAAAAAAGTTTTATCTTTTTTTATTACACTTTATTGAAATGAGACACCGGGTACGCATATAAAATTGGTCTTTTTGTCAGCCGCGAAAGGGTTAGACACGTCGGTAGTGCATTGAATAATTTTTTTAATGCGACTTACAATGATTTAACCCTGTGCATGCGGTTCGTGACGGTTCGTTATATCGGTGTTAAAGTTGAATTTGCGTTTGTAATCACGAGTTTTTTTTAGTATCGTTATTTTTCGGAAGCAGGTTCAGTGTGGGATGATGTGTGATTTAATTTTTTTTCTGTATTAAAATAAATCTGCATAAGTGCTATTGATTGTTCGTGGGAGAGCCTTGCTTCGGCACGTATGGGCTCGACCAGAGTGATACCACGGCCTCACAGAAAACCGGCAGTGAAGCAATGCTTGCATTACTTTTTGCCGCGTGAGTGAGGTTACCGGAGGCCCTAACGTTTCCCTCTCCCCCTTCTCCCCTATTCCCGTCCTTCCCCTCTCCCCTCTTCCCGCTTTTTACCCCTTTCCCCCCTCTTCACCTGCTCCCTCCTTAAAGGGCGGCAACGCACTTGTGACTCTTGAGTTGCAGGTGCGCATGGGAGGCGGTAGTCATTTACCATCAGGTGACCCGCCTGCTCGTTTGCCTCCTATACCATAAAAAAGGAGTAATGAGTTACAATTAAAACAGACTTTATTAGGAAAAGTGTAGACAGACTTTAAGAGGTAAAAAAAGAAATTACATCAAATAACGCTGCGGGCACATAATTGTATCCACCTATATAAACACAAATCAGTACATATGTGTATATCCCAGAATTACCATTACCTTGTTGCCATTCTTCACTGTGGTTATCATCGCGGCAGGATCCTCGGAATGAGAAAAACCTCGGCACACGCACATACATAAAATAAAATAAAACTAAAATCTCTCTCTCTGACATCTTTTTTCACTAAAATATATCTCATACTAAAGAATAAACAATGTTTTGCTCTTTTGATATTACTTACAACAATAGGTACCAAATATAATAGTCCATAAAATCTTATCCAAACGCCTAATAAATTCATCTATTTTAAAGTGTACCACTAACCCTTTGCAAGCTACAGTGAGGTCTATTGTGCCCCACACAATCTCTCTGACAAAAGTTTCTAGAGATACCATCAACAATTTCACACTTGGCACATTTGACGTCACATTTTTTTTTCAATGTGACATAAGAGTGCTTTATTTAGAGCGATGAGTATCGCTCCGATTTCATCTGATGTCATTATATTGAAGTAGTGTCTCATTGACTTTAATACTTTTTAATTCTATTGAGGCCATAAAAAAAATCATAACAGATTGTTAAAAAAGTCACATTGCTACAAATAAGCATTTGATATTTTTGTCATAATTTTACAGATTTTCAAATTGCTTATTAAAAATTTTTAATGTGTACATAGTACATATGTAATCCCATTAATTCCATAAATGTGAAAGTTTGAATGGATGGATGGATGGATGTTTGTTACTTTTTCACGCAAAAACCACTGAACCGATTGCGATGAAACTTGGTATGTAGATAGCTGGAGACCTGGATTAACGCATAGGCTTTTTATCCTGATATTCGCACGGGATCAGGATTTACGCGGGTGAAACCGCGGGGCGCTGCTAGTAGTGCCTATTCCATGGAATGTGTAGCTTGTCACTTGATCAAAAACAAAATTACAAATACTTTTAAATTCGTTCATTTGTTTTTTTTTCAATCTACATACCTCTTCTCTCTCTCTTCTTATTTCATCATGTCTTCGCACCTACCACATTTTATTTCTACATCCCCTTACGATTGACTGGCAGAGAATGCCTTAGTCATAAAGTCCGCCTTTGTACAATATGTGAATGAAGTTTTAACAAATAAATCATGTCTTAAACTTGAAATCATTAACTAAAATATTACATCAGACTTCAACGAGTCTTACTAACTCTTAGGAGCTTTTCTTAGCCATTGTTCCATCGTTGAACTACTCTGGGATTATCCAATAAAAGTTAGGTGTTAGATATAAACCTCGAAATTGATTGTTGTGGTAAAGATTTATTTATCCATATGTGGTCTAAATACCTATGAAAAATTTAAGGGCGACCGTGAGCACTTTACCATATTATTATCTACTAACCTTGCTACAAAAAATCAAAAATCATTAAACCAGAGAGTACGTGATAAAGAATTAGTTTCACTAAACATACCTTCATTAAAAAATATTCCTGCAAATTTATCCTTTTTTAAATCGGTTAGCAAAAGCAAATATTTCATTGAAACTCCAAGGTACAAACCGAACACGAAAGCACATAAATTTTCAACCCTTCAGCGGCGACATGTTACCCAACTTGGTCGCTGCGTCACTCCCTCAGCATTCAAACATACGCTCCTATTTACCAATAACCCTTACTGACCCTTAACCCCTCTACCTAAATATGACCTCTCGGCCTAGCCCCTGGTCATTGTGTAGCGAATTAATCGGCTAGTATGCCTATTGTATGGACACTGCCCACCCGTTATTCGTCCGGCCGTCATTGTGTTTATATTAAAAGTTTTTAAGTGTCCCCCTCGCAGTTTAGGGTTTGCGAAACTGGTTTGCGAATTTTTTGGACATCGGTCAAAACTGGTTTCAATTCAATTTTACTTATCTAACTATCTATTTTGGATGCACCAAATATTATTATGAGTAGCTTACAACGCAACGGTAACATAAATTCTGGGTTCAAGTTAAACATTAGAACAAAGATTTTCGTATTGGGTACATATAGATTATATAAAAATATAGATCCGGTCGAATTGAGAACCTTCTTTTTTTCGTCGGTTAAAAATATTGAGATTCATGTTATTATTATATTTTATAATTCAAGTAGGTACTTATTTTTAGCGAGGTATCACTACATCACTACAAATATTACATATATATACATATACATTATAAAACAAAGTCCCCCGCCGCGTCTGTCTGTATGTTCGCGATAAACTGAAAAACTACTGAATTGATTTTCATGTGGTTTTCACTAATAGACAGAGTGATTCGTGAGGCAGGTTTAGGTGTATAATTTGTTAAGATTTTGTGAAAATTGGTTGATGATTGTTGAAGATGTCTCTGCCACCCGTACGTAGACGAGACATCTTCCCGGGGCGGATTGCTAGTGTTATATAAAATAGGTAAGTAGGTATATCCACTGACACTATAGTTAGCTAGCCAAGAACATTAAGAATGGTAGGTAATTTTAATTTCCTTTACTTTAGTCAATTAAACAAAACCAAAATTGAAAAAAATAGTGGCTAGAAAAAAGTCTGTCATTTATTCATTCATTCATTAATTCATTCCTGAAGGAAAATGCATTCCTGAAAGTCTGTCTGTATTCCTAAAAGTCTGTTTGTATTTCTGCTGGTAGTCAGCAGGTCACCTAACCTCTAGTGGTGGCTTTCGCACCTACCGTTAAACCTTTACCACCACGCCACGTGTGCTAATCTGCCAAGATAACGTGAAAAAAAATCTAAACATTATAAAAGAAGTCCTTATCATTTTCACATCAATATCTACAACAAGAATATCATTTCTACAAAAAAAAACGATATAAATAAATCAATTTATGGTAACCTACTGTTTTCGCTTAGGTACTACTCATATAGGTATATCTAACTAGCAGCACCCCGCGGTTTAACCCGCGTAAGTCCCGATCCCGTGGGAATATCCTGATAAAAAGTAGCCCATTCGTTAATCCAGGTCTCCAGCTATCTACATACAAAATTTGATCGCAATCGGTTCAGTGGTTTTTGCGTGAAAGAGTAACAAACATCCATCCATCCAAACTTTCACATTTACAATATTTGTGGGATAAATTGTATTTTTCCGATCGGAGGTTACAATATAAAAAAACAGCTCAATCGCAGCCCACCTTGCAAAGACCTAAACACGCTCAACTATTTTGCATACACAACACACCCCTCGCTAATGGTTAACTATTTATTGTTATTATTTATGCACCGGAAATGTTCCCCTTGTGCGTCACTAGCGTTACTACAGATGTGCATCTTGGATGAGCTGTGGGCTAAACTTGGCAACTCTAGAACTTGGAAATAATTTAGTGTGCTTGAACGGTGATGTAATTTGTGACTTCGGAGTACTAGCAACTGAGGGTTTGAGTTATTCGCTCCTCGGATTGGAGATTATTGCTAATTTATAACTGTTACTATTCGAGAATAAACTTTAAGAAACTTTTGTTGTACCTGTACCTGTAGGTATTGGACAACAAAGTTTTTTAAAGTTACACGCACAAGTAACACTATAAAATTTTGCTATTAATAAATATCCAGGTAATATCACTGCATATTTTAAAACAAAGTCCCTAGCCGCGTCTGTCTGTCTGTCTGTTCGCGATAAACTAAAAAACTACTGAACGGATTTTCATGCGGTTTTCACTAGACAAAGTGATTCATGAGGAAGATTTAGGTGTATAATTTGTTAAGGTTTGTGAAAAATGTCTGAAATATAACGATGACGATTCGTAAGTACCTATTTAAGAACGGTCTTTTTTCACATTAAATAATGATTAATGAATTTATTTTCGCGAATAGGTCGTTTTAGACACTTTTGCGCGTCGAAGATGGTGCCGCCGAAATAAACTCAAGGATTGAAGTCTATATAAATTCAAACTGTGCAAGTGCCATGTAGGCGTCCGGGTTGGTCTTTATACGAAAGAGCCATTTCAGTTTTGAGCTGACCAGTCACGACACGCAGTAGACGAGATAAGTCGGTAATTACGGAACTCAACTCAAATATCAGGCTGACATGAGAAAAACACCTACCTATAAAATGTTAGATATAAGTATGTATGTACCACCTAGCTATCTGAAACCTTTAGGTGTCAAATTTAGGTAATACATACAGTACAGTGGAATGGCTTGATAAGTTTTAATGACCAAGAGTGCTAATATGCACTCTGAAGTAACTTTAATACCTAGATGAATTAAAACAAAGAATAATATGATAAAGAAATATGGTAGAATTTGAAAGTGGTTCGTACATTTGTTGATTAAATTACTATAAATAAATAGTCAACTAATGAAGAGGTACCTATACCTACCATACAGCAGAACTTAATAGAACCTAAAACTTGAAACATTATGTCCCTAATGTAAACTCATTTTTTTATATTTTAAACACGATTTTTGAAGTCATACTTACCTTCATACTTGAGATTTTTTCCCTGTAGTGCATGTGCAATACCTAAATATTCATTTAATACTCGAATACTCAGATACCTCTCCTGTATAAGCTCCACATACTTCTATAACTGCCATTCAAGTAATTAAAAAGATTATGGAAGGCATTAAAAATCTACCACACGTTTTAAACTGTTACCTATTTAAAACTTAGCAGAAATCCGTCAAATCGGAAGTACATAACTTAGTAGATATATAAAATTCCAATAATATTACTACACAATGAAAACTGTCAGTCAAAATGCATAGAAAGGATCAACTGGAAAGGTGTGCGTCGTTTATGCAAATTTCTTTCCTAATCACTGCTACGTTTTGGAATATAAATCTTATACCGCATTGATAAGGTATACAATTACATTGGCGCCACATTCAATAAACAGATTACGTTTCGCAAATTAAACTGAATGCTTACGTCATACAAAAACGGTCTAAATTTGTAAATCAGTATGTTTTATATTAGACCTTACGCATCAAGTTACTTTCTAATTTGCATGAGGTATTGTGTTGCTAACTTTATTTTTTAAATGGCCACAAAAGATTTTTTTTAATAAACAACACTGCGAATGCATGCAAAGTTGAAAGTGGAACATCTGCTGTGTGGGGATTGACTGCTTGCAAAAATTTGAATATCGGTAGAATTAGTGTTGCATTATGTTGCACCTACAGAGTGCAATGTTATTTATATGATTGAGTATTTTATCCTTTTCGTTCTTTTTAAACTAGTGGTGCCCCAAAGGTCGAAATTCGACCATGATTCATTAAATTATTTATATCAATAAAGCTACGTCAAAAGTGTCTAAGGAATAAACTTTGAATTTTTTTTAAAAATTAAGACAGATACTAATGCTAGTCAATAGTTGCTAAACAAAAAAAAAGGAGAAAAAGTATTCGACTGTTTTGTCTTTACCAGTTTATATATAGGTATGTAGATAGGATAGATTATATCTATCATGATTATACTTATCTATCATACCTGCAAACTTCAGTAACGTTTTTCTTTTTTTTTGAACCCCCGAAGCAAAAAGGTAGCGTATAATAAGTTTAACGTGTGCATCTGTGTGTCAGTCTGTGGCAGCCTCCAGCTTCTAAACTGATGGACCGATTTTGATTTTTTTTTTTTTTTTGTTTAAAAGGTGACAGCCGTTATCGAAAGTGTTCTTAGCTATAATTTAAGTAAGTCTGTTCAGCCGTCCGAAGATAATCAGCTCTTTTCTAATCGTTGAAGGGATTTTATAATCGTGGTATTTAATTTTTTTTATTTATACTTGTTTATAGACCAATCTATCAATGTACCTACGTCGCTAGTATACTTGTTAACACTTCGAACCACCTACTCTACTTACCTAACTTTAGTTACACCACGTAAGTAAGTAGGTGGTAGGAACTGTAGTGGGTTAAAGTTGCTATTAGAACTGCTTTACATATTATGTATGTGGTGGGAGTACCTACCTAGACCCACATTCTTAGCTCTCAGTTTGTAAATACATACCTACCTATGTCAAAACTATACCTAGGTATGTGTTCTGTTGATGCCCAGATAGGTACCTATACCTACATCTACATGAAATAGATAGATAGGTAACTCTTTTTTTATCTTTATCGTTTCTTGAAAGTTGTATCGTAAAAATGATATTAGGTATCATAACTTGGAACATCTCTCTTATCGACGCCTGCATAAAATATTTACATAGGTAGGATAATAATAATAACTTCACACATCTCACACACAGTCGTCTGATCCCAAACTAGGCAGAGCCTGTACTATGGTAACCAGACTGCTGATAAACATCCCACTAATATTATAAATGTGGAAGTTTGGATGGATGTATGGATGGATGGATGGATGTTTGTTACTCTTTCACGCACAAACCACTGAACCGATTGCGATGAAACTTGGTATGTAGATAGCTGGCGACTTGGATTAACGCATGGGCTTCTTTTTATCCCGATATTTCCACGGGATCGGGACGTCCGTGGGTGAAACCGCGGGGCGCTGCTAGTTTCTAAATAAATACACAGAACAAATAATCATGCTCATCACACAATTATTGTCCTGAGTGGGCATCGAACCCACGACCTCTGGCTTAGCAGTCAGGGTCACTAACCACTAGACTGTACTGTACTGTACCTACCTGTGGAGGAATGGGTGTTGTGTCCTTCCAACACAAAGGGAGGATCCTCCGACAAGGCGAGGTGATCATGCCTGGCGGACCGCGACCCAACGGTTTATGTTGGAAAGTTGTTGTTAATATTAATCGGCGCAAAAACTTTCATTGTGCGATGCAGGATTTGTAGTTACTACGTAGTTCAGCTCGTCTTCGCTAGATGATGTTAAAATATGTTTTAGATGTATCTATGTGGAAGTCGCCACACGACCTTGAAATGATAGGTTCAATATGGTACAATGTCCTCCGGCAGGCGACTAACAGCCTCTTTGTATATATAGGTAGGTACATGGTGAATTTGAAAAAGGAACACTTATTTAATCACTGAAAGGGCATGCATGACTGTAGCATACAGTTACAATATTTTTTTTAAATTCCGTTACTAAGTAAATCCTTAAAAACTAACTTCGAGTTTTTTTTAAATAAGTTTTTATGGATTTTCTCAATAATTGAGTGAATAGTTCAGAAATAGAAAAATATGTACCTACCTACTATTTAAAACCTTTAACTTTACACATACCACCTACTTTTATGAAAAGCGAAGGCAAAAATACCTGGGCATTCAAACAGTCATAACTTGGAAACGGATAGGTTTTTTTCAAAAATTCCTTTTGTAACTGCATGCTAGAGCCATGCCCTATCAGTGATTAAATTAAGTGTTCCTTTTTCAAATACACCCAGTATAATTATCTGCCTTAGATTTTAATTCTTCAAATCTTGAAACCTACTTATATTAGGTATATAGTAGTCATTGTGGTTATAGATATATTGTGTAGGTATACCTACTTACCTACTAAAATGTACCTAATAGGTAGATAAAGTTCCTACTTGCTATCCATTTCATGCTTATTACTATTAAGTATTATTGTTTTAAGTGCCTAGTGCTACCTCGACCATTTCTGGTCTTTTGTAGCGCACTTTTGCTTTACAGTTCACTACTTAGACTTGGCTTCGAGAAACTTCGAGATCCTATCAGCAGTGATTGTTTGTATTTCCTGCGATTGCATGATAAGTTGATCATATGCATAAGAGCATAGAATATGCATTGCAGTTTCTTCTGCCTCTTGACAGAATCTGCATATTATGTTCTCGCCCAATTTTAGGTTGCATATATGTTTGTTCAGTTTGCAGTGTTCGGTGAGGACTCTTGTTACTGTACAGGTTTTGTATCTTTTGAGCTCCAGAAGTTCTTTGGATACTTAATTATCATAGCCCTACCCTTTGTTAAGGTCTTCATGCTTAGCTTCACATACCAAACCGTTTTATGGAACATCATGTTGCAAGCTACAGAAATACTAAGAGAATTTTTTTATTTCAGACTGCTGATAAACATCCCACTAATATTGTAAATGTGGAAGTTTGGATGGATGTATGGATGGATGGATGGATGTTTGTTACTCTTTCACGCACAAACCACTGAACCGATTGCGATGAAACTTGGTATGTAGATAGCTGGCGACTTGGATTAACGCATGGGCTTCTTTTTATCCCGATATTTCCACGGGATCGGGACGTCCGTGGGTGAAACCGCGGGGCGCTGCTAGTTTCTAAATAAATACACAGAACAAATAATCATGCTCATCACACAATTATTGTCCTGAGTGGGCATCGAACCCACGACCTCTGGCTTAGCAGTCAGGGTCACTAACCACTAGACTGTACTGTACTGTACCTACCTGTGGAGGAATGGGTGTTGTGTCCTTCCAACACAAAGGGAGGATCCTCCGACAAGGCGAGGTGATCATGCCTGGCGGACCGCGACCCAACGGTTTATGTTGGAAAGTTGTTGTTAATATTAATCGGCGCAAAAACTTTCATTGTGCGATGCAGGATTTGTAGTTACTACGTAGTTCAGCTCGTCTTCGCTAGATGATGTTAAAATATGTTTTAGATGTATCTATGTGGAAGTCGCCACACGACCTTGAAATGATAGGTTCAATATGGTACAATGTCCTCCGGCAGGCGACTAACAGCCTCTTTGTATATATAGGTAGGTACATGGTGAATTTGAAAAAGGAACACTTATTTAATCACTGAAAGGGCATGCATGACTGTAGCATACAGTTACAATATTTTTTTTAAATTCCGTTACTAAGTAAATCCTTAAAAACTAACTTCGAGTTTTTTTTAAATAAGTTTTTATGGATTTTCTCAATAATTGAGTGAATAGTTCAGAAATAGAAAAATATGTACCTACCTACTATTTAAAACCTTTAACTTTACACATACCACCTACTTTTATGAAAAGCGAAGGCAAAAATACCTGGGCATTCAAACAGTCATAACTTGGAAACGGATAGGTTTTTTTCAAAAATTCCTTTTGTAACTGCATGCTAGAGCCATGCCCTATCAGTGATTAAATTAAGTGTTCCTTTTTCAAATACACCCAGTATAATTATCTGCCTTAGATTTTAATTCTTCAAATCTTGAAACCTACTTATATTAGGTATATAGTAGTCATTGTGGTTATAGATATATTGTGTAGGTATACCTACTTACCTACTAAAATGTACCTAATAGGTAGATAAAGTTCCTACTTGCTATCCATTTCATGCTTATTACTATTAAGTATTATTGTTTTAAGTGCCTAGTGCTACCTCGACCATTTCTGGTCTTTTGTAGCGCACTTTTGCTTTACAGTTCACTACTTAGACTTGGCTTCGAGAAACTTCGAGATCCTATCAGCAGTGATTGTTTGTATTTCCTGCGATTGCATGATAAGTTGATCATATGCATAAGAGCATAGAATATGCATTGCAGTTTCTTCTGCCTCTTGACAGAATCTGCATATTATGTTCTCGCCCAATTTTAGGTTGCATATATGTTTGTTCAGTTTGCAGTGTTCGGTGAGGACTCTTGTTACTGTACAGGTTTTGTATCTTTTGAGCTCCAGAAGTTCTTTGGATACTTAATTATCATAGCCCTACCCTTTGTTAAGGTCTTCATGCTTAGCTTCACATACCAAACCGTTTTATGGAACATCATGTTGCAAGCTACAGAAATACTAAGAGAATTTTTTTATTTCACTAAGCTGGCAAATAATTATCTACACGCCCTACCAAATAGGAGCTTATAGACATTACATAGGTAGCACATGTCAAGACCAAATGAATGGTCTTGACGTGAGCTACCTACCTATATGATCTAGGGACCACAGCTGAGATGTCCTAGATGGCACTATAGGAACCTTCGTATTTTTTATTTTATTGACGTTAATACCAACCTATATAGGTAGGTATACTACCTATTTTCTACAAATCATTGACAGACAGTTTTTGAAGAGGTAGGTACCTACTTAAGCTTGCAATAACTAAGGTGGTACCTATTAAGTAAGATGGTACCAGCTGTAAAATATTCATTCTTCGACTTCTTCCTATTATTAGCTTTTACAACATTCGCGTGCTAAACCAGATGGTAACATTTCCGATACAATGCTATTAACTCCTATAGTTACGGATTAAAAAATACGAACAAAAAATAAGCCAAAAACTAGTTCCAAGTACCAAAAATCCATACAAAATCATCATGTTTGGCAAATTCACGCGAATTTTTTACACAATGAACACACGAACCGAAAACCAGAAATTCAAGTTCATGAGTCGTTCAACGGGTTAGACCACGCGCCTTTTTTAATTTGCAATATTATTTTTTTACGCCAGGACCTTGGTGCGTGTCTTTTGTGCCAGCCATATTGTCCGGAATGACCTGCAATGTTAACGAATTATTGAATTAGTTAATAATTATATGCGTTCGTCGTAAATTTTATTTCTAATTGTGTAGAATGGTCATGTTTCATGTTTTAGCAATGTTAATAGCCACAGTAGGTAGGTATAAGTAGTTTATTATTTAAAAAGACTGCTAGTGACGTGATTCGCACATTACCTACCTACTACCTACTAAGTAGGTAGTGGGTAGATAAGTATTCTGGTACCTAGACGATATTTTTTCATTTAGGTACCTGATATACAGTGAATGAATAGGGTAGGTACTTACTGCGTATGATTGATAGTCGGTATTTTACAAGACCTAATTATGTAGGTACTAAGTACATGTGTACATTGGCTAATGACAAGTAAAGACTGTAGGTAAAGTTTAATTAACCTAAGCCTCTAATTAAATAAGCTTTGTTTGTTAACCGACAAAGTGAAATTTTGGATGGAACCATTAAAGCTTTTTTTATAAATAATTTATTGTATAACAGCTATAAAAACAAAATAAAAATTATTATAGGCTTGTCGTTGATAAAACTAAGTTTCTTAAAATTGCTCCCTAAGCTCTAATTTTAAGCAGCATGACAGACCGTAAAATCCAAAAAGTATTACCCGAGTCTACGACCTTTGCTTATCTGTGGAGGCCGTACTCATTCGCGAAACTTGAAAATGGAATGCCTATTGCCCAATTTGGCGCCAAAACGGCGCGTGGCGTGCGAGAATGCCGCCGCCTCACACACACTCGCCCCGCCCCACACACGCCGGCCAATCGCACGGGGCGAACACCCTCAAGGCCCGCGCAACACGCATATTGATCTGCGGACACCGCTCGAACCGTTTACATTTCGACATATCACATGCTAAACACCGACAAACAATAACATATGGTCATCGGACAACCTGAATTAAACTTTAATGCGATAAGAATAAAGTTTGAATTCCATTGCCAAAATTGTTAAGACTAGTGACGTTATCGGTCTTTCGAGAGGAGTAATTTATAATATGAGATGCCCAACCAAAGTGAACCGTACTGACATAATATTAAGATAAAGATGTGCAGAAATACATCATATTTGAATACTGAGTAAAACAAAATCATTTCATTAATCTAAAGATAAAATTGTTACATTTGAATAGGTACCGGTCCTAATATTTTGAGCTATAAAAGTATAGAGGCCTGCTAAATTGTTTAGGATTTATTGTATTGTAATTGCCTGTAATATTTATGCTATATCGAACAGAAGTCCTAGAGTACGATACATTTAATGCGAACATAAGTTTAGTTGTTTTAAAGATGTTACAGCGTCACCTATAGTTTAGAACATTAACGACTACGTATCGTGACCACTTAATGTAAGCTATTGCATAATAGATGTCACTACTAAAATACCAAAGTATTCTGAAATATTACAATTTCTTTGTACCTAAGAAGTTTACATTTACGAGTGTTATAGATCTTTAATATACATACATTATTTACATTTACTATTTTTGTTATTTCACCTGTAGTCAATGTGTGTGAAGAAGTGTACGACGTTGATCGTAATCATCATCTACTTATGAAACCGCATATTACAAGTAACTAAACCTATACTATAAGTTTAATAACTATTACTCATTACTTACTAGGAGATATTGATAAGCGCGATCGAAAATTTTGATTGACATGTGACATGTTTTAATTTCCGCTGTCATCAAAAGCATATTAAACTCATAAACTTTGTATGTAACTTTTATTAACAGCGCCTCTAGTGAAAAGAGTGGCTAACTAAAAATGATGATGATGCACAAATATGGCACTGAGCTATTACCGCTAACTATAAATCTCATACGAAAGTTGTTAATCAAGTGAAGACCTCTGGAGTATTGGATAGGTAAACAGCAACTAAGAATTCCTTGGAGAATCACAAAGTTAATTTACACGACACGATTTTTACCACTTATGTTATTTTTTTTGTAACAAACAAGCTCATAGTAAATTAATCTTGTAGTAGAACACAGTTGTCTATTTTCTATTCCTTGAAGTAAAGCAGGTTTTATTGGCAAAAGATAAATGCTATATTATAAATTTTCTGAAAGCTGAGTTACAACCAAAAACACCTAGCTTTTAATGGTTAGGATGAGAGTCGTTGATCTTCCATTACATTTTCTAACAGCAGCCCCGCCGAAAATGGTGCCAAGTAAAAGATTACTTAAGTTTGCCGTAACTGTTGCTAGGGGTGTTTAATCTTGAGCTAAAAATATATGTATACTAGAAAGTACAAGAAACTAGTTCATATATACTAATAAAGTAAAGACAAATTATGTATAAAAGTATTATTTATTACTACCATTCAAGTTACAAATATAAATACATTTATATATTGTAACAAAAAAATGTAACATTAAAGAAACATTACTGACAAAAGAGCTTACAGTTAAAATAAATTAAATTATAAATTTTTTGTATCATTAAAATAATAAATAAATCCTGAAGTAATTTATCAAAAAGGAAAACTCTTTTCAGTTCATAGTTAAATTTAATACATATTACAACCACATGTATTAGTGATGAGCTGATATACAGGTGTTACAGAAAGGTGTAGTCAAGTTTTATTGTTGTACTAGCTGCGCCCCGCGGTTTCACCCGCGTAAGTCCCACGTTAAGTTTTCTAACTTTCTTATTTTTTTCTTTCATAAGAACCTTCTCCTAACAATAACAAACACAAAAAAGTATTAGCGAAAACGGTCCAGCCGTTCACGCGTGATGCCGTGACCAAGGGAAATAGGGATTCATTTTTATTTAGATAGAAGTAGAGTAAATGTCGGAAAGGGATCTCTTTTTTAATACAGAAACTTTATTTTGAAACTGTCAAATTGACTACAGGTTTCTGTAACAGCTTGTATATAAAATGATGTATCATTTGTTAATTTTGCTATCACAATTACAATGTTTAACCTATCAACATATAGTTAGATACACACCTACATCTTTATACACAACCCCATTCTCTAATTGTCATCATTTACAAGTACATCCACCGTTTCTTGAGCCTTTGTCTAATGTGTTAAAAGCCTCCCTTCCACATCCATACTTAGGACTCTTTTTCCAATATTCCTGTCATTCTATATCATCACATGTCCAGACCATCACAATTGACTTCTCCATTTAAAGACAACTTTTTCTTAAAGCCAACTTTTTAAATATTGTTTCTGTATATCTATTCGACTTGTTCTGTGATAGCTAGTGAAACACTAGAGGGACTGCAAGTCACAGACATGTAATAGGAGGTAAAGTATAAAGTGAACATAATAAGAACCGAAGAAACAAAAAATGACAAATGTGTGTATCTGACCTAATCTGAATTCCTTGATGATAAATGCAGTATTTTACTTTTCACTCTGTAAATATGTTCTTTTTACGCAATTTTGAGGTTCTTTTAAAGAAAAATTGTATGCTTCTACCAGAAATTTCATATCAGGCAACACTATGCACATGATGTAAAAATTTCTCAATACATATCTCAGATGTAAACCATCTACCCCCGACTGCCTGTTAACACTCAAACATAACAGATGCCCTTAAAAAGTCAAAGGGAGTCAAAGCTATGGAAGTCTAATTGTAGTGGTATATAGATAGCTAGCCATAATCAATTATTATGGACCATAATACTTTGCCAAGATGGCTGAATTCATAATTGAATTTTGTAAACTTGTAACTTTCCTTTTTAGTACTAACATAATAATAATGATACACATCAAATTTTAACTTATGATTGGAAGAACAATTAATAGTCTACTCCTTGTTACAAATATAGCTACAATATTTTTTATATATTAATATGTTATTTAAATATTATAAATTTACAAAATATATTAATCACAATCCTTCGTTTTCTTTAGTATGAAAAGTATGTATTATTTAAAGTGATGTGTTGATATTATATTAAGAACTGATTAGTATAATCAGTAGACTAGGTACAACAATAAAATCAAAATTAGATAATAACTGCCCTTTATCCTTTAAGGACTTTTCACATCTCCTGCCTTATCAACAACTTTTATTGGCTCATTTAGGACTAAGGGTATATCCCCCCCACCATTTTTAGGCATCCAACCAGCTGAATCTTCTTCCAATTTCTTTTGTTCCTCTTGAACTCTCTCATACTCGCTAATCTCTATCTGATATTTAGGACTGGTGATACCAAAAAAACCTGCAAGGGATTCTCCGGCATAATCAACTGCATTTAAGACCTTTGTCCCTGATTTATGGGCAACATGAGAGAACCAAGGTCCCCAAGTCAGAGTTTTCTGGAAATAAAAACAATATTTATGTTGTTTAAAACTACAATGTTTGTATAAAGTCATATTAAAGTTTAATAGCGTTGTGCTAAATAACAATTCAAACAAAGGCGTCAAATAAAGTCATTGTTATGGCAAGCTACACAATAGATTAGTTCAGTATAGATATATTTATGATTCAATCGAACATAAATTACATTTAAAGTTATTCCGTTATTGATATTAACATTAATAATCTGCTCGGCCAAGTTCTTCCAGACAATAAAATAAGAAACAAACATTTCCATAACTTACAGGGTCTACATTTTCCTCCGGAGGTTTACTAGTAACTTCAGTGACATTTTCCTTTTCAAATTCTTCATCAACTCCATCGCTAAAGTGTAGAACTCTACTCGGCTTGTTGATAGTAACTTGGGTTTCAGACTTATTGTCCATCTTCTTCAGTTTTATATAAATATCGACGGGGACTGCGCTCTTTTTACCACTATTTACATTGAATTAAAATGCTATATAAGAAGAATGACGTTATTGACGTTAGTCAGTACTATGATGACATAGAGTATTTTCCGATATACACTGCGAGCACTGTTGTACTCGTAGTAGGTAGTGTAGTGCTCGTACTAGGTGTGGGTCGTTACGTATATTTCACGAAACGTAACGTGTCTAGTTACTTTAAAGCGTCGCTAGTTACGAGTACGCGTGATTTTTGTAACTAGTCTCATCTCAGTGTGCGGCTACTTAGTGAATCGTAAATATTTATAATGATTTAAAATATCTATATATTTTGCCTATAATGAATTATAATTAGGTATTTATACGGGAATTAAGGCGATCACGAAAAGGTAGATCAGGCAATTCAGAGGTATGTAATACGTTCTCGTGATCGCGTTAATTCCCGTATAAATACATAATTATAAAAGTCATATTAGTGTGAACTAAGACTTACAACAGAACAGATATTAAGCATATATATATCATGGAACGCGATAGTTTAAATTTTTTTTTTAAATTTTTTTGATATATGTATATATTTTGTTGTTTTTATTTTTTTTTGGATCTATTTATACTACCAAAGTATTAATGTGAAAACATTTATTGGTTTACCGCTGAGATTTTTTTTCAAAATATATAAATAAAACCATGGTATACTAATATGCCAAAAAAGAAAGATCTTAATTATTAATATAATTCGTCAATGAGCCAAAACAAATATTTGTGTTTAACTCTAAATCATTCATCTAACGGGACCGCTGAGATTTTTTAAAATAAAGTCAAAATAAAACGACTCTATACTAATCTCTAAAATCATAGACATTTGCATCAAAATTACATGCATTGTAGTAAGACTTACGCTGTTTTTTTCGGCTCGTTCATTTGTCGGCACAGTGCTAGTGGGTAAAAGTGATGCGTATACCAATTACACTTGAGTGTGAAAGAAACAGTATACGTATCGCGCAACGAATTCTCATTGTAACGTACCTACGTTAACTTGAAACTCCGTTTGTATGACACGTTAACAAAACGAGGTCTCAGTTTGTATTATTTACTACCTATGTCATGTGCGTTGTAGTGTAACCTGTACACAAAAATCACTAGTGTGTTACTTGGCTTGACACTCATTAGGCGGTTACATGTTACGAACGTAGCTACTGTATCTAGTGACGTGAAATAACGCCCACATACACCTAATACCTTCAGCCCAATGCGTAAAAAGCCAATCAAAAGAATGCTGTTATGGTTTTAAATCAACTGAAAAAATTATATTTCGAATGACTTCAGCAGTCCTTTATACAAAAACAGCTGGCGCTGCTGCAGAGATGGAAGTAAATAGTGATTCCGATAATCCCACTCCTTTATAAAAAAGTATAGTAAATAAGTTTTTTTTATTTCTGTCTAATTTCACAACTTCCTAAAACTCCTATACTATTTCTAGTTTTGCGAAATAGCGTGTTTCACGCGATTCTGGTAGTTGTACGATAATTTTTCATCTGGTACGATAATTTTCGAATATTGATACGATAATTCACTCGCACTCGAGTCCAATGAGGATCATTCACATAACAAAATATTAGATTTCTAAATATAAGAGCATATGCGCTATAACATTCTGATCATTTCGTTTTTTAAATGATTCAAATCCAACAAGAAATGACAAAGTTATTAAAGTTTTCTGTTCGGCTATTTCAAAACGCTTGCTCGGAGCTGCGCTTGGTATGATGACGTCACACGTCGCGAATCGCGCCCTTCACTAGTGTAAAATCGCTAGTTTGGTCAGTTTGGTTCAGATTATTCACCATTTCGCTTATGTCGTGGTATGTTAATTATTTAGTTTTTACTATAATTTGATGTTATATTATTAGTATAACAGTATTTATATTGATAGTGACTATCTATTGATATCTAAATAGATATGAGTAGGTAGCTACCTATTATGGAGGTCGGTTTTGTAGGGATTAAATTAAAAGGTAAGTAAGTCTATACCTACCTATTCCTTTTTTTTTTTTTTTTTTTTACATGTGGAAACCCCCACGGGTCATCATCTCACCGGGGCTAACGGTAAGATGGTATGTCGGACTCGAACCGACTAAAACCACACGGTGTTCCGTCACGGGGTCCTGATGCCGGGGACTCAGGTGTACCCTAGGAAGGAAGTCCCTGTGAGCCCCAGCAGACTTGGCCGCCTGCTCGACAGCAGGCGACCCCACAATTTGGTGAGGGGGCCTTGCCCCCTCCGATTTAGAGAAGTGCGCGTGGAACACGTCGCGCCACCGTCTCGGGCCTGCTTCTGCTAGGGTGACGGGTAACCCATCCCGTCACCCCCAGGCAAGCGCTCATGGAGGCCGGAGATCGTCTCGCTCTCTCCGGCGCCTGGTGCGTCTTCTTCGGGACGGGAGAGTACTAGTTCTCTCCCGTTCCCTTTCCGCCGCCTCCTTGGTACTCATCACTTCCTCGCAAAACGAGGCGGCGGAATCCCATGCGCTCTCGTGCTGGACCATAGCCATCACCATGGTTTCCAGTGAGAGGCTGCCTACACTCAAGGCCATCGCGAGGTCAGCACGTTGCCGCGCCCACGCAGGGCACTCCACCAGTGTGTGGAGTGCGGTGTCCTCGCGACAGCCCATGCAATGGTGGCACACAGACGTTGGCTCCCGGCCTATCCGACACAGATACTTACCAAAGCAGCCGTGTCCGGTAAGCACCTGTGTCATCCGGTAGGAGAGTGCGCCATGTCGCCTCTCCAGCCAATCCTCCATGACGGGTCTTACCGCCACAATTGTGGCGTGCCCCGCGCTGGGTCGCTCAAGTCGTTCCTTCCATTCAGCCATGAGCACCTGGTGGAGCTGGGACCGTTGTGCCTCAATAGGTCTCAGCTCCTGCTCTTGCGTCTCTCTGCGCCATTGATAAAGTGACGCAAGTGATTTAGCCTCCAGGTCCCATGGCGGATATTTACCTATTCCTACTAAGTACCTAAAATAGGTATCTAACTACCTATTTACCCAAACTGCGTGTTCAGAGGATTAGATTTTTCTGGATTATATAAATCATTCAAATATTATCTCTAACAAGTGCAAAGCACAAACCGAACAGCATGTTTTTCGCAGGAAAAAGAAAATGCTTGTTTTGCGTAGCGAGCCCTCAGCTTGAACAAGATAAATCTTTAGCTATACATGAAGTTGACTATGACGAAAACTATTGTTTGACCATTTCATCCGAATGAGAGAGGATACAAATAAACAATACTCAACAGTCGGTAACGGGCCTCGGGCGGCAGGCGCGCTTTCACACATAATCACAGATCGCGTTTATCAAATGACAAAATCACCTGCCCGCTCAGGGCATTTTTTTTTATGGTATAGGGGGCAAACGAGCAGACGGGTCACTTATGGTAAATGACTACCGCCGCCCATGGGCACCTGTAACTCAAGAGTCATAAGTGCGTTGCCGCCCTTTAAGGTGGGACTAGGGGTAGAGGGGGGACGAGTGGGAAGAGTGGAAGGACGGGAATAGGGAAGAGGGAAGGGTTAGGGCCTCCGGTAACCTCACTCTCGCGGCAAAAAGCAATGAAAACATTGCTTCACTGCCGGTTTTCTGTGAGGCCGTGGTATCACTCTGGTCGAGCCGGCCCATACGTGCCGAAGCATGGCTCTCCCACAAACAAATCTCTCTCGTAAAATCCTCTCTTTAACATCGCGGTGGTGGTCTGAGTACAGCCCTGGGCTCGAATATCTTTGTGTTCGATTGTTTATTTGAGTAGGTAGGCATTAGGCATGAATGAACGAACATCAAAGCTATCCGCGGAAATTCAAATGTTATTAAGAAATGATAGAAACGATGCACAATACGTAGGTATATTATACTCTATACGGTCAGTGGATCTATTCGTGAATTTTAGCTGTTTGACATGCGCAGTGCAGCTTTTTCATACTAAATTGTCTACTGCGCATCGAAACTGCTAACTTTACGAATGATTAGCACTAGACCCGTTGACCATATGTACCTACTGATATTAGGTAGATACTCTAGCTAGGATACTGTAGGTACCTACTTACGTCAAAATAATCTTCGCAACAGTACCTATAAACCACTTCGGCATGACAGAGGAGTTTTGTCATCTCTCCGCATTGCTTTACACCATTTTTTTTATTATTTGTGCATCTTTCGGCACAATAAAAAAAAGCTTATTAGGTGCATTAACACTTGTATTTTTGCATTTTGGGACAATGCAATACTTATTTGACGGCATTATCACTTTAAAAATAATCTAAAAAATCAGCAATCGTCAGGTCGTTGCACTAACTGCGCTAGACTAAAAGCTTACCAAGCTGGCGACGCGAAGGCGACCCGCACTTTTGCCGATACGCGATGAATGACGTCACAGCGTTCACGTCCTTTCTTGCGAGCGTTTTTAAAGTTGGTGCACTAAAATCTCTGTATCTTGGTTATTTTTGATCCGATTAAAAAAAATTAAACACTGTATTTATTGTTTTTTTTATAGCTATAAATCTGCATACTTAACAAAAAATGTGACTGATCCTCATTGTAATCTTTGGCCGAGTCTATGGATAATATACTATATATATATATATATATATATATTGTTTGCATTAAACAGATTGAAATATGGCCGAGTCCGCTGAGTATATGGCGAATAGGGTATTAAAGGCCCTATTCATCATCGTGCCTGACGTTCGTCCCGCCAAGGACACGCACGATGCACGATGCAAAACGATCTTGAATAGTCTTGACGTACGTCATAATTATTATTAATGGCTTGCTGGACTTGTACGACCCGTTTTGCATCCAGCGAGTACCCCCACCATGCATGCATGCCTGATCATGTATATTGCCAATTTGTGGGCAATTCCCCAAAATGCAGGGAATTTAAAACCGATTGACAACACCATTATAACAGTGCTTACTGCAAAATAATAAATGATTTTATTGGAGAATTTATGGGGAGACCATCAATGTGAGGAAAATGCGGGGAATCGGGAATTTTTAGCCTTATTAATTACATTACGACTTCAGGTTTTGTCTCCCCAAACTGGGGAATTTAACCATTATTTTAGGGTAATTTAGGAAAATAGCATTGGCAACAGCACCGTGGCCTTGAGCGGACGTACAGCCGGGATGGATCGACACGATGGTGTGGATGCTACGCAGTGTTGCCAACCCCAAAAAACTAAAAAACAGCAGTTCACCAATAAAAAACAGGAGAAAACAGTAGGTAAAGTGAAAAAAGGTAGATTTCAAACTTTCCTTATATAATTAAAACAATTACCTACTTGTATTAGGTAGTAGGACTCACATATGTTGTTATATTATAATATTGATTACAACATAATAAAAAACAAAAATCAAAGTAAAATTATTTTCATCCTAAGTATTTTTAGACATTTTTTCTTTTTGAAATCATACATTTTTGACGTGACAACGTCTTATAAATTGGTTTGCCGGGTGACACTTCAAGAAACTGCGTTACGCTCCGCTCACGTTATGCGCTCACAATGAGAGCGAGTGAGAGGCACGCGTGAATATTCGAATTAATATACGAATAATAATAATATATATATAATTTATATACGAATGAATATTCACATTAAAATTATTTTACCACTCAAAGTCGTTGTCACGTAAAACTTTCGCCCGTATACCGACTTTACAGGCAACCAATTTTTTTTTTTTTTGTTATATTTCTTCATGTACCTTTCAAATGAATAGCAATCGGTTATTCGGATTTAGTGTGTAATGCTCCTTTAGTTGTAATGTTGCAGTCGATATTCTGTTGCGTAATTTGGTTGCGTTATATTTCATAACTATACATTTAAGACGGTAATAAAAATATTTTGCATAGTGTACATAGGTACGTGGCGCTGAACGCTAATTGAAAAACAGTAAAAATTAAGAATGAAATAGAAAACAGCGGCATCAATGTAAAAACAGCAAATTTACTGTTAAAACAGTAGGGTTGGTAACACTGAATTGCTACGTCCAGCACTGCGGCCTTGGCGGAATGGCGGGACGTACGTCAAGATTGATGGTGAGTAAGGTACTTTACTCTATTGCGAAAAATGCGAACGTTGAAACGTTCGTTGTTTAATGGAACAAAAACGCCATGATTTCACTGTTCTGCTTCACAAAACTTAACCTTCAGTATCATTTCTCGGCTAGCCTTTTTACAACTTTAGACACTGTAAATAACACTTTAAACTAAGGCAAATTAGTAAAAATCTCAAAACCATCCGAACACGGTTGAGTCCAAAGAGTATACAAACACGTTGAGTCCTGACAACTGATAACAACAACAAATTGTCATGTAATTTTGTCAACATACTCAACCTTTGATTATTTATCTACTATACATAGCCAACTGTTACAGTTAATTCCAGACTCCAGTTGTGGTTCCAGTTCCACTTATTGCTGCCCGAGACTTCTCTTGTGGGAGTAAACAATACTCTGGGTGATTTGTTGAGAGCTGAGAGTTGAGATGACCGTAGGAGTATAAGTGGTCTGTGGACGAACTCTAGGACTTTAGAATCCGATTGTGGTAGCTCCGCAAAGCCATTAATCAAAAGTTGAAGTTGAATAACAACTAAATAATAATAGTGTAGTGGCAAAGAAAGCCTTTCCTACAGTGACAAATAGTGTTAAGCTTATTTCTCTAATCATATTTAAAATCAATACACTTAATATATATACTCGATTCTCATCTATAATGGAAGGATGGTGTAGGGGTTGTTTGTTAAGGTATGATGACCCCATGGAAATGCTGCAGTATACTGAGAAATACAGGAGACTATTTGTGTACTCTACTGGCTTGCAGGTTAGTAAACAAATTAAGTTTATAAAGCCTATTCAATCTAGCTGATTATAGACTTGACATTGAACATATTGTATAGGATACATTTATATTATCTGCAAGAACATCTCACCTCATCCTCCGCGCTTTTTCCGTCTAAGTTAGGGTCGACTTTCAGTCTAACTACGATACTGCCGAACTTTGATATGTTACGTGAACCGACTGCCATCAGACCTCCACAACCCAAGTACTAGGTGATATCGAAGTTCTGTAGTTAGACCAGGTTGTCGGACTTTTTGGGGCTCTCCGAGGTACGGGGTCTCAATGTGTTAAGAATGGTCATCCATTCTAAACTGACTTGGCTAGTATTACTTAACTTACTTACTTAACTGTAATGTGCTAACCTACTCGGTTACCACTTGGCGAGCCACTCATTTGATTCACTCTATTGAATCAAAATTCATAGTTTAGCAGTTTATATATTTATTTATTTTATACTAACAACTTTATAATTTTACAGGTAAAGAGAAATGATACAATCACATTTCAACTATGTAAAGACTGCTTCCTCAACATGAAGGCTTCGTGTAAATTTAAAAAGCTATGTCGGGCATCTGACAAAAAGTTGAAAAGCTACTTAGCTTTGAAAGATATTGGAGAT
Organism: Euplagia quadripunctaria; assembly: GCA_963859945.1. Taxonomy (NCBI): domain Eukaryota; kingdom Metazoa; phylum Arthropoda; class Insecta; order Lepidoptera; family Erebidae; genus Euplagia; species Euplagia quadripunctaria. The sequence continues at coordinate 7,457,146 of OY982573.1, forward strand.
GGTGTGGATTTTTCTACATTTCTCAAGAATAGTGATGATACTATGGCATTTCGGTAAGTGGATAAGCTCTTCCTTTCTATATTTGGTTTAAGAAACACAAACACACTTTCTAAAAGATAACTTCTTTATTAATTAAAATATTTAAGGAAATAATAACTTAGATATTAGTTTATCAAAATGTTTTGAAGACTTAATAAAAATATGAGATCTAAAATGATCAGGACATTCACCTAAAGTAGTCTTTAGGTTAATGTCTTTTTGGTTGATTTAAAATTTAATTACTTATGGATATTGTTATTTTGATCAGTAAGACAGATATTGTTCTTTAAGGTATATAAATAAAATTCAACCATTCAATCTCCCTGTATGCATATTGTTTGTATTCATTTTCACTATTTATCTGTATAATCTAAACTAATAACTTGACTAATGAGCTGTAAATTATTGCAAGTAGTCAATTTTTACAGTTCCGTTTCTCAAAATTGTTGACTTTGTCGTACATCGCAACCGCAAAGTTAAGTTTGTCTATCCAAAAAGACAGACAAAAGTCTTCAAGAAATAATTCCTGAGATGGATAGATGGTACTATCTACATACAAGTTTGCTTACGGAACCCTCTGTGCGTGAGTCAGACTCATACTTATCCAGTTTTTTATTGTGCTTTTGCTAGAAATATATATGTATTAAGTATAAAAAAATTAAAGAAAATAACTAAATGTTTTTCTGTTTACAGTCTTCCAATGATGAGTGGCAGTAGTACACCAGTCCATCACAACAAGTTAAGAGATGATGACAATGGTAAGCAATGATATTCTTTTTTACAGGTATTTAATTAGTTAATTTAAAAAAAAACTACTCACTAAAACAAAATTAGATGAGCCAAATCTCTCTTTATTTGGTTAATCAGTTTGAAATCTTAATTTAACGATTAAGCCAATAATAATAATAAAAAGGAATTTAAATGCAATTTCCATACTATATTTAACACTGTCTCATTTTGAAATACTTTTGTGAAAGAAGCAAGATGGGCGCTATAACAATGTGTAAAAATTTGTAACAATACAGACAACATTTCAAATGTCTACCTAAATCCATTATTAAAATTGAGCAAAAAACGCAAAAAAACATTTCTTTGCGCCCCTTATTTTTAATGTTATTTTATTTTAATTCTTTGTTTTTGTAGCAGTACACACTCGAAATTTTAAACCACTGACAGACAGACCTATATCGGAAAATATGACCTTTACACATTAACTTTAAATTCATACGAAAAATAATGTTGAGTTGATGCAAATAGTTGTAACAGTGCCTATAAAGTCACATTGTGTTGTGGAAGCGATTAGTCAAATCCCAAAAGAATTTGAGAGCCTCTCAAAAAAGAGTGTGATGGAAGAATGGAACTGATCGCAGGTGTGATACCTGTCTGCCATTTATAATCTGAAGTTTAATTTTGCTACTAATGATGTTTCCAGAATCAACATGCACAAGCATCCGAAACTTCATGACAGACATCTTGCAAGGTGAAGAGATGCCAGACACGGAAGCTCGCATCATTCGAGAAGTAATAGAAGAAGAGGCTGATGTATTAGATGACTCATTGGACTCACATTGGTTACAAGATGATGTATCTATTGATACAGACTTTAGATTGGATTTTAGGTAAGTTAAACACAATTATTATTCTATATAATTCTTTAATAATCATTTACATAAGTTACAATAAGAAATGCTTTCAACTTTAATAAGTGTTAAAAAACTTTTTAACAAAAAAATTAACTCTCTAAAAAGGCGCCGACTCAAAATTTGTTTATATAAAATTTGATAGTTTATGTAAATAAGCTCAATACTTAAGACTTAAAAGGTTTATTTATTTTTTGCTTTTTAGTTCTTTTCGTTGGTTTAATTTTTTGTTAAAAAGATTTTTTATGCCAAAGGCCCAAATTGCACACAGTGCAGTGCGTGCACCGGGAGTGTCACAAATGCGCCGCCGCACAGTGTGATATTATGAAAATCTAGCGGGACAAAATTATTTTGTCCCATATTTACGTGTTATTAGGTGGTAAAATATAAATGAATAAATAAAAAAAAATATTTGATAGTTTTAGACGTATAATTTTACAATAGAACATTATTTTCACAACTATACATCAAAAAGTACATACAATAGTAGTAAATACAATAAACAAGCTATACAAAGTTTAGTACCTACACTTAATTTTGAGATTCTTCAGAGTCTTCGTCAGATTCCTCAATACTTTCATCCGAGTCTTCAGATTCTGATTCAGATTCACCAGAATCCATATCTATTTCGTCTACTGGTATTTCACGTTCAATACTTGGAATTCTTGTTTCTAATAGGTCGTTTACTTCGGGTTTAATTTTACCACGCTTAGTTTTTGGAGCCGCACGTAAACTAGCAATATACGGATCCGATGAAATTAACAATCTATTCAGTAAATCTCGATTAGTATTAATTCTTGAAGATTTTCTTGTAAAAAGTTCCCTAAATTTCCTATTGTGTTTATTTCGTGCTTCTTGAGCTTCTTCAGACATTTGACCTATTGGTAAAACACATGCGGAAATTATATCTTTCCCGTGAAATAAAATTTTATGTACGCTTACTGGCATTGGGTACCACGAATACTCCTTAAAATACAATTCTCTTGTTGCCTTGGCGAATTCATGGAATTTATCAACATTTATGAAATATCCGCTATTTATGGTTTCTAATATGACATGGAACCGTTTGATGAGGTCAACATTTATGCCAGTTATTTCTGCTGACTTTTCAGCATTTCGGAAAAACTTTCGAGCTGTATTCCCATCATTAGTGTTTCCGGTTTGTTGTTTTGGCATATCTACTAAAAGACCTAATTCGCTTCTAAACTTTTCTTGCAAGTACTTCTTTTTTTCAGCCACTTTGGTTTTATTTTCGGTTCCCCTAGCCTGCCATGTTTTTATATCCAGACGGTAAGATATATGCAAGATGCATTCAAATAACCTAATCCAAGAATGCAGAGGTGATATACCCAGAGATAGAAATTCACTTTTTACCGTCTTTTCTAAAATGAGTTCTTCGTCATTCATTTCACTGGGTTTGGCACCACATATGTAGCATGTTTGTGTGGATGTACATGAAGATACTGCATTACATATTTTGCCGTCTATCATACAGAATATCAGTGTTGACTTTACTAACACTTCCATGTCATTTACAATAATTTTAGTAGGTACCAGTGATCTAGCTTGTTCTTTGATTTTGTCAACTTCGGTCACAATAATATTTGGAGTTTCTTTGGCAAACACAAACTTTATGGGTCGACAATATCTAGTTGATGATGTCGAAGGATTTTGCCAAACAATTTGTTTGCCACTTTGGCCATTCATTGCATACATTTGTATTGGCACCATTGAAATGCTGAACAAACTTTCATCACTAGAGTGTGATTCAGAAAATTTTTGTTTGTAGCGATTTTGTTCTGCTCCATCACAACCCCATTTAACAATGATATCTAGATTTTTTAAGTCTTTTATCGTTTTCAGGACCTCTTCTTGCACTCTACATAATCTTAATATCGTGTGATCCATTAAAGATTGAAGTTTAACTTCGGCATGTGTTTCTGAAACATTAATTTCACTTGGATAACACAAATGTTTTGCCGTTTTCACTTTGTAGTATGGTGGATATAGATTTTTTTTAATCAATTTTGATTGCTCGCGTATGATGCCATATTGGTGTGTTGACAAATTTGCATCAACCATTAATGCCAGGGCTTGGTCATTCGAAAGCCCACCTTGCTTTGGATTGATTAAACACCTCCGTGCTTTTTTTATTTCCGTACCTCTTCTAGGTGAAAACAGGGAAAGCTCCTTAACAATAGCTGCTGAATCCCTTTTGCCTGACTGGCGAAGCTGTATTTCGTTTGCCATCGATATCTCTTCTGGACACGTAGTTTCAAGAAGATGACGAATTCGCCGTCTCTTTGTTTTTTCACTGGATAATTCAAAGTCTTTCGGTGGTCTTCCGGCCCGGTTACTTGTTCCAGGTAGTGAAACATCGACGATAGTTTCACTGACAATACCAGTAAATGATATGTTCGCTTCCAACCATGAAGCATTCGTTTTCTCAAAGCAGAAAGCGTTCTCGATGTCTTCCTGATTTCGACCATTTTTCGTCAATTTTTTGACTAACTCTACTGATTGTTGCTTTTAAACTCTTCAGAATATCATCCGTAATGGACTGGACACCAAGTTCTTGCAAAGTATAATGCAACAAAGCATCTTGTCTTGATTCTTTGGCGTTAGCAAACCAAACGTCAAAAAACGAACGACGAGAAATATGCGAAGTCATTCTGAAAATAAGAAAATGTTGTATGAGTGTCGCAAACTTTCGCAAGCAAATGAACAATTTTCTTGTAGTATATAAATATACCTTTCAGAAAAATATACTCAATGCACAGGGAAATGCAGGGAAACTAACTAAAACCCTAGATGAAACTAAGGAAGTACTGTTTATGATCAAATAAAAACCTTACTCTGTTAATTTAATATTTATGATTAAACTAATATACATACTAACAAAAAAATATATGAAAATTTACCTTGAAAGTCCCACAAAAACGATAACAGCACAAAATCACCACTAGCACACAGAAACACAGCGTATTCATCGAGCGAACTCAGACGAATGAAACGGTAACAGCGAGCGGTCGGTCGGTGTGGCTCAGGTAGCCGGCCGTCCCGACCTGTTTTACCTGCTATTGTTTCGCGTAAATTCCCAGAAAATGTACTAGATTGTAGTATAACTTATTAGCTTCGAATTTATTCCGTTAAAAGGATCATTTAAGACATGTTCCTAAATTGACTTCTGTCCGTCTAGTTTCTCAAAATATTATACTGTGCGCCGCCTTGTTAAAAATCTTTAAATGCCTGTATAGAAGGGCAATGTGATAAATTTCATCTTGTATAGATATTAATATTCTCTGTGTTACAATGTTGCTGTTTTTGTTGTTACAGTCTCAGCCCATTTGCAACCCCACATTCTATAGAAAATGATCATTGTTACACACCAAAGAGGTTAGGCAAACCAAAGGAGGAACAATTAAAAAAATATTTTACCTCTATTAGCCCTGCAAGGCAAGATAAATATTATGTAAACGATTTTACAGATATTATAAGAAATAATCAAAGTGAAAAAGAATTATGTGTTCTTGGAACAGATGAGATCGACAATGAAATCGCAGGAAATAATTTTGATATGCCTACTATTGTAAATGAGCAAGCAGTAAATCATGTTGTTGTTAATGATGAAAAATCATTAAGACATTTAGATTTACCAATCATTGACAATGAAAAGTCAATTAATAATTTGAATTTACAAATAATCGATGAAGAAAAATCTTTAAATAATTTAGATTTATCAAGTTTACCAAGCCTACCAAGCATTGATAGTGAAAAATCTATTAATAATTTAGATTTACCAAGTTTACCAAGTACTGATAATGAAAGATCGACGAATAATTTAGATTTTTCAACAATTGATAATAATAATGAAAATAATGGCCAAAGATTAAAAACACCAAACTTTTATGTACCTACTGATGGTACAGCTTATGTTACAACAAGTACAGAAATTGAAAGAATAATAACCAGTAAGAAATCAGAAAAAGATAAGCCATGTACCATAGACAAGAATTTGGAAAGAGCATTGGAAAATGAGGATAATAAAGAATTCTCACTGGATGAACTGCTTGTTTCTCCCCAAGGTAAGACCTGCTTTTAAGCCGTTCATGTGCTTTTTGTAAGCACATGAACAATATAAAAACAGTTTTAGCAAAGTGGTGGGACCTGCACTTGAGAATGTGCAGATTCAAACCCCAATAGCCTACTTATACTACTAAGTGCTAATTGCCACGGCAGGTTGTTACCTGCCGTGGCAATTGGCAATTTGATCACTTATCTCTGCATCATCATCATAAATACTTATTTATGACCTCAACCGATTGTGATGATTATATTCGTGTTGGATATGTATATATATATATACATATATAGTTTCACATAGAATAGAATAATCTTTATTGTACATATCAAATAACTATGGATTAATTCTAAAACATTCTGGGCACCTCCTGCCTCTCAATTACGTGTATTTATAATCATTTAATTTATCTTCATTTTACGTAAGCCAACTCGTCTATATTGTATGTCTTTTTTTATATTATTACTCTACTAATTTGCTTGCACTTAACAAGATTTTTCATGAGCTGGGGTTAATGGGTTCAAATCCTATTTTCTTGTTGTAGGGGTAATGCTATAGATAATGCGTTACGCCGCTGTTATGAAATAACATCAAAATAGTTTTCCGTAAATTGATCAGAATCACCTGAACGAATTTACAATTCTGTCCTTTTCAAAGTGTGGTTACATTTAAGCTTTTTTAAATTACAGTTTTTCAGGAAGCATCAGGAGCTTCTACTCCAACTATAACCAATATTCTATTTGGCGATAAACTCAGTCTAAACAAAAATATTTCTTGCAAAAATTCAGAATATTTGGAAAAAAATGGTGAACTTAAAATTGAAACACTTGAAGAACTTTTCCAAAATCAAACCCAGGATATACACATTCAGGATAAGAAAGAAATAATGGATACTAAACATGAATTTAAAGTTCCCATGGATGTGGACGAAGTTGATACTGGGACAAAGGAAACAATAAAAAAATATAAATTCTCGTCCGAGTTTCAGAAAGGCCAATTTGATTTAGAAAATTTCTTTTGTTACATATGTGAAAAAAAATTTCAAAGTTCAAAAGCAATATGTATACATGCTTTTAAGACACACAAAATAAAAATCGTAAAGAAGAGAAATATGGATTATAAATATAAGCCTAAAATATGTAATTCTTGTGGAAGAGAATTCAGAGATTTGCAGAGCTTTCATAGACATTTAAAAAAACATAAGGTACTATTGCTAGAAAAAATCTTGCTACAATAATAATATTAAATCTTGAATGTAACCATACCTTTCAGGAATCACTCAACATCCGATATGGTCTAGTGGCTAGGATACCTGGCTCTCACCCAGGAGGCTCGGGTTCGATTCCCGGTATCGGAAATCTCTTTTTATAATTTAAAGATAACGAGAAACATATTGTTTAGCAATTTTGAATAATTTTTATATTAAAGGAATTATAAAATTGTTATTTTTTATTTACAGAATGAGAAGGATCCACAAGTATTTAAGTGTGATAAATGTAGTTTAGATTTTACGTCGCAATCAAAGTTGGATAAACATAAAAGTGGTCATAATGGTACGTCTGATAAGAAACGGGTTGGAAAGGTTAGTATTTAAATAACACATTTCAACATACACATATTTTGAACAAATATTTGATACTGTCACCATGACATGAAAAGGTATAGATAGCCTGCAGTATTAATTTCGTTTTTGAAATTGAAATACTAGTTTATACGCCAGACAGTGTTCTCTTTAAATTATAATAAAACTTTCCTTGGCTTTATATTTGTTTCCTGATACTATCCTGCGGAGACCTCTCGATATTTCTGAGCCAGCCTCGCTCGCCGGTGGCTATTCACACATTACGCGCCATTTTCACATCTCATATATTTCCAACGTTCCACAAACGCGATTGTTAAAGCAAAATCATTAAATTCCTTATTATACAGGCCACTACCAGCATTATTAATAAGCTCCAAATTTACAATTGTTTGCATGATAAGCTTACATTACTGATTCCATACAAAAATCTCATAGAAAGAACCAAAACACTTTTTCTCTCGAATTTTCCGAACCGAATTTTTCTTAGCCTCAACCTTTTTCTTACTATTACAACATATCATTTTATTTTTAATGACATAGGCTCTGAGTATCAGACAGAATGTGTTTGCCATTTATTTGAAAAGAATAGAATAATTAGACATTTTTCTAACTCATTTGTGATATTCCGTTGAGTGCATCAATTCGGAACCTAACAAAATCCCCGCATCACTGTACATTCAAGCGTATACTTTTAACGGTACGTCTCGATTGCTTTATAACGACGATATTTTTTATTTTTTCAGTACGTTTGTACAGTTTGTGGTGCAACAAGTACAACGATAGGTAACTTTCGCCTGCACGAAAGGAGACACACGAAAAATTATACCCATAGATGTCAGCACTGTGATAAGGGATTCTACCGACTGTCTGAGTTCACTACCCATATGAGGTGAGGTCATGTAACATGAAAAATGATTCAAGTCTTAAGGCGGGCTTCCACTGCGAGCGGAACTTACTCCGTACGGAGTAAGTTTAACCTGCAACAGTAAATTTCATAGAAGTGCTTGCACCAATAAAGAGTTAAGCAGAAAGTGCTGAGCGAGTAAAAACAGTTAATAGTTGACACTTTCCGCTTAAACAAACCGCACGGAATCTGCGTAAATTTCATAGAGGTGCTAGTAAGCGGACAAAACTAGTAGAAAGGGGTAAGAATGAGTTCGCTGCGACACGGTGTGCCGACGAGTCAGTACGTAGTAGTAGTAACGGACTCCGCCGCACACACCACCCAACCGTACCTCTCGTCGTAAAATAATAAACATTTCTACATAATATTGAGGTACATAATCAGAATCTTCACTTGAATTCAATTTGTCGTTTTCCGTTTAGAGCCCTGCCATCACTTCTCACTGTCATTTTCCTTTTGCAGTGGAAGGTAAGTAATTAAATCTCTTAGGGGGAGGTAAAACCTTTTTTAACTAGTTGTACTCCGTTCCGCTCTTCCTTTCGACTCTTCCTCGCTCATTACCCTTTTGCAGTGGAAGCCTGGCTTTAAGGTTACTATTTATTAACAAGTGTTGTTATTTTTTTGTAAATATCTTTTTTTTTGCAGAACTCACACTGGTGAAAAGCCGTTTCCTTGTGCATATTGTGATAGCTGTTTTGCAAGAAAGGACGCTCTAACAAAACATATAAAATATCACATTGGCAAGTTAAAATAATTACTATTTAAACAATAAGTATATTTATTTCGCAATACATTCTAGACGTAAGCGATATATTATGACCAATATCACAATTCTAAGTACCATTGTTTCAGATTTAAATTATTTTATAAAGTAATTTTTAGTTAAAAATATGAAAAGTTTATTTTGTCAAATATCTTCATACCAGTCATTCTCATCGTAAACAGCACATAAAACAATTATATCACAATGTTCTTCTAATTTTAGATAACAAGCCATACCGATGTGAACACTGTGAAAAATGCTTTACAAACAAGAGTCAACTAAATCATCACTTGAAAGTCGCCGTAAAGTGTAAGGAAAAACGCGGAATCTTCGTAGACAAGAAAACACTTGTAGAGAACATCAAAACCAAACTTAATGTAACTGAAATTCAAGGTGACTCTAAGGAGACAGAGGAAGAAATAGGTGATACTATAGAAGAGGACGTTGGTGTAACCCAGTTACCGTATATAGACACTGAAATGAGTAATTAAAATCATGCAGTCTATCATCAAATTTATTTTTATTGCACAAACTTTTCCATTTCCAAGCATCGGCTTTTCTTGAAGTTGCACACAAATACCTGTAATAAAAAAAAGGCAATCATGGGACTGCCGACAGAAGTGAAAACTTAAACGAAACGACGAACTTAAAACGTCACCAACCTGCTAACAGGTTGGTGACGTTAATTAATAAGGAGCTGACAGAACTCAATGTTTAGATTAGCGCCCTCTAGTGGATCTATATATGTATTATTATGACGGTGCACAAAATATAAAGTATAGTCAAAAAAGTGATCCTCCAGCCAAAGTATCGTGTGAAGGACACAGGCTGAACACCGGGCGCTAGAGCCTAGAAATAGTATTTCAAGAATCCTAATTTTGCGAACATAAATAGTAAGCATATTTCTAGTCTTCTATATTTACCTATAAACAAAAAGTAATTCTACTGGCAAACAAAAATAATTATACTTTAGCAGCCCCGGATCTTGAGTTTTTTCGAGGCGGGGCAAAAACTGAAAAATGCCGCCCTTACTTACCCACCTATATTTTTCTAAAAATACATGGACATGTAAATTTAAAAAAAGATAGGACAGGATTGAGTCTGAAATAAAACGTGAGATTAAAAATAATTAATGTATAGCACATTAAAATCACAATTTTACTTTTCGGGCCTTTTGTTCTGCAAAAAAATCTATGACTTTGGCATAATTGATCTGTATAACAAAAAGCAGTTTGATTTTCTACTGCCAATATTGCGAGACCCGATAAACGTTCCTTGCTCATCGACGATCGTAGATAATTTTTTAATAAGTTTTAGTTTCTAAAACTTGGTACTTTCGTCCCAAATCTCCTCCATGCTTCTGGAGTTCTTCAGTTGACATATTTAAGATTTCAGTACCATTGAGAAATACAAAATTCTATTTCAATGTGGTAGCACTATCGAGCCTCTTTTCAATTTCTGAAAAGATTGTATCAAATACCATCGTTGTTGCCTTAGAAAAGAGTTAAACAGGTTGAAGTGTTGGGAGTTCGTTATCACACATCTCATCAAATTGTTTTTTGCACCTCGAAATTCGTTTATTTGGTAGAATAGGCTCAACGCCAATTTTTCCTGCAATTTCTTTAGCCTCGCTTTTATCCAATACTCAATTGAATTTTTATCTATTTTTTTTTGCAATGTTTTCATCGAGCCATTCATTAAAGAGACTGAACGCGCAAGGATTATCTTCCTTTTGAATTTCGATATTAACTCGATTGTTAATTTTTACACTATTTGATCGTACAACCAGTCCTTTTTGAGAATTATAACACAGCGGCTCGTGACGTACTACAGCGGCGAACGAACGAGAAATTGTATTATTTTAACTAAAATGCAGCGTATGGATAGTAATTATATAATAGCTACATGTCTAAGGGTAATGCTAGTGTTTATATTTTATTGAGAAGTTTATTGTGTTTATATTGATATAACAAAGGTAATTTTCGAAATTTATTGTATTTTCATTAAAAAAAGATTGTATACTTCGTGACGTATTGGAATTCTCTAGTGGAAAGTCTTAAATCAGTTTTTTTTGGAATTTCGATTAATTTTGATGTAAATATACTTTTAAAAAAAATTATATTAATTATTAAACGCATTTAATCACAATTAAATGAAAACAGTTTTTTTTTAAGTGGAATTCCCATTACGTGACATGCAAATTTTCTGAAAAAACGCCCACTTAAATATGATTTTTTTTAACTTACTAGCTGCACCCGGCATGCGTTGCAATGCCATTTTTTCTTTTTTTTTTTATAAAGATTTTTTGGGCCAGAAACCTCACGGGCGTCCCCAGAACACACTAAGTTTCATCACAATCTGATCAATGGTTTCAAAACGCATAGAGGGCAAACATACTAACATTTATTTTTATTTATATAGATGAATTATTGTTTATAAATAATAAATTAATTCATAAGTTTTAAGAATTTTGTTTAAATTCCAATTGTTGCGAATATTTGGCTAATGATAATAACGATTTCATTATATCAATCTCTACGAAGTCATGCAATTTTATTCATATACATATTGAGTTTTGAAGTATATATTCTAAATAAGTAGTTTACGAGAAATAAATCACTACATATTATAAAACAAAGTCCCCCGCCGCGTCTGTCTGCTCGCGATAAACTGAAAAACTACTGAACGGATTTTCATGCGGTTTTCACTAATAGACAGAGTGTTTCATGAGGAAGGTTTAGGTGTATAATTTGTACCCGTGCGAAGCCGGGGTGCGTTGCTAGTATAAAATAAAAATAAAGCAATAGTACGCTTTAAAATGAAAATTATAACAGATTTTTATTTTATCACCGAACTCAGGCTATTGTGAAAAATGGTTTAGTTGTCCCTAGTCTAGGTATTCTTTATGTCCGTTGTTTGAATATTAGTAGTCTCCCACACACAGGAATTACTTCTGGAACGAAAGTTCTCTTTAAAAATATACTCGTTTATATATATGTTCGAAGAAAACATTATGTGCTAGTAATAAAACAACTTTGTAACAACACCTGATTATATTATTCAATTAGGTCCGTGCTACATAAACAAAATCTTGTATTCAATCTGTATATTACCAGTGCACTTGGTTCTGTAATAGTGGATTTCAATTGTATTCATAAAATTGTAAAAGCCAATTGTTAAATAATGAACAAATCAACTCTTAAAGCTAACACCCTATATGTAGAACTATTTTAACATTTTATATTTAACAAGCAAACTGATATAATGTCGCCTGCGTACAGTATAGGTACATCAATGATTCTAAACATTAAAAGGACCCAGATCACTTGTTTATTTTTGGCCATATCATGTTATTTAAATAAAACAGCAAACTTCCATTTTGAATATGAACGTAAAATGTGTATTGTGCAGTAGTTTTAAGATCTACACATTGATATTTCAAAACTTAAAATAAGAGATAATTTCTCTTTCACAATGAAGTTATCCAACGGTTACCAGTGACGTCAGTTATGCTTTGTCAAATGTAAAGTCATTTTCCTAATTATAATTTGAAATGTCTATACATTTCAAATTATAATTAGGAAAATGACTTGCATTAAAGAAATAATTATAGCTACTAGACTACTTAGCTAGAAATTACGCTTCATTTAAAAATATCAATTAATATGCAGATAGCGCACAACAGATTTGTGCTAGAATTCCAGCTTTTGGCAAAGTGACGTCATTGGTACCGGGTTCACACCTTATTAGGCCTCTTTATTAATCAACTAATACATACATCAGTTTGCTTTGTTCAATAAAAAATATTTTATGTACTTACACTCATTTGTAAGTTTCTATAACTAGTATCATATAAAAATGTATAATTAGAACAACATAGTTATTTTAGAACATTCATACAGAAATATTGGACCCATAAGCACTTGCAGAAAGTAAAGAAATAATAAATGATTGCTTGTCGTTCAGTGCAAATGGGTGCCGCGGCTTGATAGACTCATTCAAGGTTTCAACCAGTGCTTGTTCAACCATTTGCTATAACTATGATGGTTTAAGGAGGATTTTAACAAGGAGCACTCGCGCGTAAAGTAACAGCTCAGACTAGAACATTAAATGAGAAAACAGTTAGTGTTACATTAGATTGCGCTATCTTATACACCAAAATTTACCTCAATCACAGAATCTAATTAACAACTTGTAAAATTATTTTTGGATTAAATACCCTGTCTATTGAGGAAGGTTAAAGTCCTTGAAGATGATACTGCAACTCAAGGAAGGAAGAGAGTAATGTTACATAGAGAATTGTCCATTGAATTGTCACATTGTCCAAGGACTTTGTTATGCTGTCCTTAGGTCAATAAAAAGTAAATATTTTGGTTAGTTGATATACAAGATCTTCACTCATAATAATAATGATACAAGAACCGATAATAATAACCAACGAACCATCCAAAAATGTTTGTAACACTGAATTGTCACTTTACTCGCAAAGAAATGCTTGCAGTGCATTTCCACCTTTTATAACAAAATACCATTAATTTGTTCATTCATTTCGTCTTATCATTAAATTTATATTAATAATTTATTATTGTATACACATTTCAAATTGTTATTTCTTGGATTCGTATCTTATTACTACATCCATAGGCTTTAAATTGAACTTAGTGTCTTGTGATCAGACACTTTATTTTATATGTAGTGACTACATTTTTCTAACTACACTAAAACAAACACCAATAGGTAAAAATATTTCGCATACATTGTGCTTCAAAAATTAAAAGTTTTATTGTGTCACAGTTTGGCAACATTGGCATTTAAACAACGTTCACAAACACTATATTTAAAAACATCAACCAATTATATTCTCAAAACGAAAATAATAACAACAATATTCAGTATTCAAGCGAAGCGCAAATAATATTAGGTCCTTGCCTATTTTTATAATATTGGCTAATCTGGAGAGCAGTACCGTTCAGTCTACTAAGAATTCTTTAAAAAAAATCAGTTGTTTATTTGTTTTCTAGTCAAAAAGGGCGCTTAATACGCAAGCAAGCATGACAAGTAACCGCATGGTGCGTTGTCGGTTTGCTGGTTTCCGTTCTGGAAATTTTGATCTCAACAATGAGATCGAATCGAAATCGCAGTCGATCAGAGAGGAAAATCGATAACGTTATTGTTGGCATTGGTCATTACTGCACGGAGTATTGGTGCACTGTGAAGAATTGCAAATGATACTCATCAAGCTTGATGTTAACAACTGAGACTTATCAATAGTCCACTACTTCTTAACAAAAGAAAAAATATATCGCTATTTACCGCTGATTTTGTTTTTTTTTGTTACTCAGAATCAGTAGGCACTGTTTTGCCCCGATTTCCTACAGCAAGGATAGCAAACTAGTTATAGGGGTATAGGACTCTTTAAGGGAAGTCAATAGCATGGCTCTCTTCAATGCAGCTAATCTTCTTGAAGGTTTTGAAGCAGTCACAATATTTCAACAAATTACTTCCTTCTCACAAAAAGGTGCAGTCATGCGATAAACACCTTAAATACCCTACGCCGCTATATGCAGTTAGGGATAGAAGATACTAGTCTTACATTTAAAATTTTCTATAGCGGAATTATAACTTCCATTGATTTGATTGCCATTGATTCAAATAGCATCGTCAACAGTTCTATAAATAAATATATACTTTAATTAAAGTTCTGAATCTTCCTATAGAAATCAGCAATTGTATAGGTAAGGACCTAATAATAGGTTAAATATAAACACTGATTCACATTGAGAGGAATACTGTCTCAGCTGCCTTGAGTAAATACAATATTTACATTTTTTGGTACAGCTAGTTCTATACTATTTATACACAAAAATAACTGGTGACATGGTGAAACAAAAACTGTGATAAATAATCTCGAGTTTCGTCACCGTCTTGTTATAACTTATAAGCCACGTTTTCACCATATGAATAACAGCAATCTTGCATCAAGAGGCAAACGTGTTTCCTTAAAACATCTTATGACAAAAAACGACAGAAATTTACATTGCAACCATTTTTTCTTTATTGCGTTTTAAATAACAATAACGTGTTGACGCAGATATGTGTCGCATTTTTTCTGTAGGTATTTATGAAAAACAATATTTGTTTACCATTACCTATTTTTACAAGACACTAAAGCAACTGCAACTTTGCATTTCCCTACCGACGTCTATGATATCTTATTTTTATTTCTCTACAACATTGACGCAAGCACTCGTTCTAATTGTTGTGTAATGAAACCATTTCCATGCATTCTGCAACTGTATTCAACTTTTATGATGCCAGACACCAGTTTCTTATTACATAGAACTCCTAGACAAATATGATTTTAAAGAAAAACATTCTGTCATACTTATTTAAATTAAGAATGTAGTGATAATTATATAGTGCAAACGCGGTTTACTATAATGGGCTAAGTCATACTAGACAGTATTAGCCCCAACATGTTAAACTAAAACATTCAGTGGTAAGGTATGTCTGTCTTGCGACCTCACACTCAGTCAACACAGTATTCAGCACCTTGGTTTAATCAGTCAAGTTCAACACTGCACTTTCAGCTTCAACTAGGACTTCTGGCCCTTTGGCCTGTGTTGTAATACTATGCAATTGTCTGCTAACTGGTTACGCATAGAACTGTTCTCCTTGCGTACTTCGGATAGTTCTTGGTTGAGTCTTATTATTTCTAACATGAGTTTCTCATTTTCCACTTCCAATTTCTCTAATCTGAAAATGAAATTACATTTTTAAAGTTTACACAAAGGATTAATCCTAGGTCTTTTTTATACAACTAAGTTGTTGAATAATAATAACTTGAGACACCTCACACACGGCCGCCTGATCCCTAACTAGGTAGAGCCTGTACTATGGTAACCACACTGCTGATAAACATACTTATACATGACTAAATACATACACATTGTTACGAAAGCCTAAATTGAGGCGCGGGCGCCATCTATTAAGGAGTAGAGGAAATCATAATGGTTGAGATTACCTAAATTGAGACGCACGCCATATTTTGACGAATAACCGAACTAGTCTCCGGCTCGTAACAATATTATAGATAAATTACACCTACACAGAGAACAAGTGTGCTCATCGCACAATTATTTGTCCTGGGTGAGAATCGAACCCCCGACCCCAGCAGTCAGAATCACTAACAACTAGACCAACAGGCCAGTCAAGCCCACGGTCTACCTGATCCTACACTAATTTCAATAAACACCTTCCCCCGCAACAACAGTCGTGTCAATGTTTCCAAACCTGTCCATTGTCTCATTTGAAGTTTCTCCTCACGAAAAATACGCACCCAAAACGAGTAAATTTGATGACTCACGTACTTTCTGTTGTTGCCTGTATTTAAATACCTAACCTTTTGACTATAGACTAATATAATTTATACATTACAAGGGGTTTACTTACTTTTTATAAGCAAACCAACTCAACTTTCAAAACTTCTTTTAAGACTGGTAAAAAAATTAAAGAAACTAAATCTATACTACAGAATTCAATTCAGATGTCATCTTATTTAGTAAAATGTTTAGTACAAAATGAAAAGGTAACAACTACTGGAAAACTTAACTGATGACACAAACCTAAAACTTTTGAGTATGTAAATATTTTAGTCCATTAACTTAATTATAAGTTATATAATGCATTAAATGTACTTTATACATTATTGAACATTTAATAATCATAATCTAATTTCATAACAGATACACTATTAAATAGTAAAATAGCAGTATTGAATAAATACGTTACCTCTTTTGTTTCTCTGTAAGGTCAGTAATGTGATCGCACGCTTTTGCCAGAATACCTCCTTTGCTAGCGGAGTCTGGTAGTCCAGAGTTTGGTACAAGATTAGCTAATTTAGAGATCCAACTGTTGATTTTATCCCGGCGACGTCTCTCTACCTCATTGTGTGTGGCTCGCCTTTTGTCGTCACGCTAATGGAAAATATTACAATCAGACACTTGACCCATAAAACAATGCCGATGCGATTCGTGATCTTCACGCGACCAATAGCGTGCGCACATTAGTAGATTGTACTCAATTTTTCAAAATAATGTTTTAAAATTTCATTTGAATGTGATGGTGAATGTTAGTTAAATTTCCTTGCGTATTATTTATGGGTTTTAAAAGTCTGGTGGCAGTTCCATTGAGGGCCTTGGTGATGGTTCCATTAGGACTAGTCTTTTTCAGTGTTTCCTTTTGCTTGAGATAAGTAAGTACTACTTATTACGAAGGTCAAGAGGCAGACTAAGATCAGGCAATAATGATGAGGTGAGCGGAAATTATGTCATCATAATGACATTCTAATGATGATTACATATAATCGTCTACAAAGATATGTAAAATTTAGAGTCATGGTTCAATAATTATCTTTTTTATATGGTCTTTCATTACAAAACCAGTAGGTATTGAAAAGTTCTTAAATTGTACCTTTCATTATATATTCAAAAAATTTGTAACTACAGAAATTCTAACAGAACCTTTTTTTGGCTTTTTTTTTAACAAAATCTATGGAGGAAGGTCTAATTTATCTTTCTAGACTGGTATATAGTATATTACCATCAGATGACCCATCTGCTCGTTTATAATTTATAACAAAAAAAAATAATAATTATATATTATAATAATTGCTGTTTCTATACCTTTTTTGCAGTCACTGCTTTTGCTTGCATAGGATCTCGACGAACTGCTTTCTTTGGTGTTGTTCCTGTGCCAAACACTTCTACTGGGTTGCTGATGACAAAATATTCCGTCTCTTGGTGGATACCTATAAATTTAAAAAGAAAATTAATTTTAAATCATAAACATAATAAGAAAAAATTAATAACACAAAGTCTGACAGGGCTCATTGACAAAAGTTACTACCATAGCCATCAAAGCACTGGCCACCATTTCAGTTTTCTCACATTATGTTTTCTGATATGGCGATTAGGTAATGGGCTGCCAGGCTGTAAATCCCGCCAAAGTTTATGGATAAGTTATATTACTTGTTTCTCATCAAAATCAGGATTATAAGTTCGCCAAACGGTGGTCTGTGGAAAGCTAAATCTGCAATTTAAATAAATTAGCATTCTTTGGACCCATTGTCTGGGGTTGTTTTCTTCCACATAGCCCAAAATAATTATCAGTTTTAGTATGAGATCCTGCTATAAGATTACTACTTCATTGAGTGTGTAATCAAAATATAATTTTTATATAAAATATTAATGAAGGTATATTTTTGCCAGGGTTGTTCAAGCCAATCAAAATGTGGCCGTAGTGTTTTTAATAAAATATAACTAGAATCATGAAATTTTGGCAAGAAAGTAAGTGAAGGAAAAAATCCGACAGTCATTAATTTGTTGTTATATCACATAAAAAAAAAGTTTTTGTGATTACAAACTTATATTTTGCAGTTGGATTGTTCACTTTGTCGTACATCACAACCAAAGTTAAGTTTGTCTTTCGAAAAAGACGGGCAATAGTCTTTGAGAATTGATTCCCAAAATGGACATATACAAGTTTGTTTGCTTACCCTCAGTGCACAAGCCAGACTCGCACTTGTCCGGTTTTAATATATAAAAATAAGATTTTGATTACATAATGAACATAGTAATATTGCAGCTAGATCTTAGATTATTCAGTTTGCTGGCTTCACTTGTTCTGCACTTCCCTACAAATATTTCTGGACAGCAAGCTGCCATTTCTGATCTGTATCCTGTGCTGTTCAGAGGATCATATGTAGAAAAAGAGGTCTTCTCTTTTTTACAGGTGGAATACAACTGGAGCGTCAAAAGTACACCCAAGAGGTGGCTGTTGTGCAAACCATGTAATTCATATTTTATTAAATTTTGGGATGTAGTGTATCTGGCAGGATATCTTTTTATGTTAACTGTTTTTAAAAATTGAAGTTGCATAGAACTTCTTACCATGTGAAGGTGAATGCGCCATATTTGTTCCTGATTCATCACCTGCCATTGTTATCAATTTGTATGTTACTGAACCAGCTGTAAGAATAATAAAATATTGCTATTACTTTTAAACTATTATTACTAGTTTCCTGTAAAAATACTAAAATCATTTGGCAAACCTCAACATTTAAATTAATAATTACATACTAATCATTAACACTACCTCTCAACTAACTAGATTAAGTAAAATGTTTTGTTTTGTTTGTTCTTTTTTTATCTTTTAAACTGTCTCTGTTATTTTTTTAAATCTAAAATACAATTGATGGTTTGGATCTTATATATAAGTCTAATGTGTCTAATTTTCTTTTTTTAACTCTGTTAATACCTACATAACAATATAATTTTGTTTCAATATGTTGTCTAAACTGTGAATGCTGTGTTAGCTCGTAAGTGGCATGTATATCAGAATCTTATTACCTGGATTTTACCATAAATAACCAAATAAATAAATAAAATAATAATTATTAAATGTTTTGTTTAATTCACTGAAACATAAATCAATCAGATCTTTTTATATATCTATTGTTTAAGGTAGAAGTCGTGTTTGATTCACTGAAATATAAATCAATCAGATTTATTACAAAAATGTATTGTTTCAGGTTTTTTTTTATTAAGTTGTTAATGAGAGTTCCCTTTGTAGCAAATGTCAAGGAAATGTGGTTCACTTGTTGACAGAGGTCACTTGTAAACAATGTTCTTACACATTTTATTAAAACATGCTTGAAAAAACCATAAATAAACATTCAAAGTCTATAACAACATCTTGATTTTGTCCCTGATTGGATTAGACAATATAGCATGATTAAACATTGCTATTTGGAGCATAAAACAAAATTGTGTCGTATTGATGAAATATTTATGATACTTACATAGATCTTTGAAGTTATATGTGCCACTGTTTTCGTAAGGTTGTGAAACTAATTGGGACCGTTCTTCGTTGCTCCCTAAAATTTATTCATAATTAAATTTAACCATAATTAAATAACTGACACTACATATTGTGTACAGATAATTAGATTGATTGATGGTACAGTGAATTACGGTAAATCCAATGTGTAAATGTAAGGTAAACAAATTATGGGAGTAATTGCATTTAGATCCTAATGTATTTAAAAGTAATTATAACTTGAGGTATTGACGTACCGTAAGATCCTTCATCGACCATGCCCAAATATTCACTGTCTGCACTGCAAACAACCGAGGTAATATACAGTTTATCACATGAAAATAAAATCTAAATCGAGAAACTCTGCGTTGACTGCCAAGTTGCAAAACTAAAAAGCAATGACCTTCAGTGACTTAAATCTCAATTATATAATGCACTATGTAAATAACTAAGGTTTCAAGAGAATATTACCTGTTATCGAGTGAATTTTCATGCATGTCATCAACGTCAATTTCTACTTTGGCCATTGCGCGTAATTATTTTTGAATTTCCACAATTTGATCACGGGAACAAAATAAAAGGGTCATGTGACAAAACCATAGACAAAGTAAACTTAAAAAGTTGCCAGTAGTTTCAATCAAAACTTGCAAAAAGTTCTATACTCTGTGGTTGTCATCGAAACCTATATTCTTTGCTGTAGAATAGTGCCATTTAATGTTGGTAATGTTATACTGCAAATCTTGTTAAATGCAGTTTTAAAACCAATAGCTGATATTACTTTATCACGTTCAAACTTGTTTCGGCCACCTACTAGAATTTATTCAAACTACTTACAAAGATCCTAAATTGTTCCTTTGTTGGTAAAGAAAAGGATTATCATGATTAGTACACAAGATGTCACTACGTGTTACTAATTTGACATAGAGGTAGTTTATATTATTTAGGACACCAAGACCTAGCCTCTATAAGAATGGATTTTACGAAATTGTTGCATTAAGAAGTTCTAAGGGCTTTCGATTTTTTTTATGAAATACATTGGTTTTATATACAGATCTGAAATTTGGCAGGAAAGTAGGTTATAGGTAGGACACGTGAGCTCAGTTCGAATTTTGTAAAAGGGCCGGATTAAGGAGGTCTAAGGGCTTTACATGGAAGGCATTAGTTTTTTTGTACAAGAGACCTGAAATTTGGCAGTGAGGTAGTTTATAGGTAGGACACATGAGCTAAGAACGGATTTTACGATAGAGCTGGATTACGGAGGTCTAAGGGCTCTCGAAAGTTTCTTTGAAAGACATTGGTTTTTTGTTGTAGAAACCTGAAGTTTGGTAGGGAGGTAGCTTGTAGCAAGGATAAGTGAGCTTGAAATGGATTTTGCGACAGGACTAGATTGAGGAGGTATTAGAGCTGTTGTAAGTTAATATGGGAGTCCTTGGTTTTTTGTACTAGAGACCTGAAATTTAGGCGGGGAGGTAGTTTATATGTAGAACACGTCAGCTAAGAATGGATTTTTCAGAAGGATCGCATTAAGGAGGTCTAAGGGCTCTTGCAAGGTTATGTGAAAGTTCTCGGCTTTTTACACTAGAAACCTGAAATTGCGCAAGAAGGTAGTATAAAGGTAGGACACGTCAGCTAAGAATGGATTTTACGACAGTGCCGGATTAAGGGCTCTCGCAAGTTTATACGAAAGTCCTTGATTTTTTATACGAGTAGGTAATATAGACTTAAAATTTGGTCGCACACCTGAGCTTAAGGCCAGATTACCGGAGTCTGAGGACTTTCGTAACTTTATGTGAAACTTCTTGGTGTTTGTTACTAGAGACATAAGGCTGAGTTATTCTGATTTACAATTTAAAATTAATAAATATAGAGAAGTAATTTTTTTTTCACAGGAACCGCTAAGGAAACCCTATAGGCTTCAGGTGGTCAAAAGATTTTATTTCTTCTTTAATCTGAAATTTTTCTATCATCATAGACTATTATTTGGTTACTACGTAGTTTATAATATGTAGAATAAGTCAGCTAAGAAAGGATGCTAAGCTTAGAACACCTATGTTACCTTGAACGACTGGGCCCTTCGCGATGACTTCCTCCCCGGAGAGGATCTTTCGCTACCAGCCCATTCACTTCAGGTCATCGCTCCATGATCGAGGTTGAGGGCGAGGATGTCATCTCGTTGAAGGAGGCGGTGGAGAGGGCCCGGGAGGAAGATCTCCACTCGTACCCAATTCGCCGCCGGCAAACCGGGCTTTCCAGCGCCCCATGCCACCCTGAGTGTGGCCGCGGGTGGACGGGATGGGTTTTCCTCCCCACCCGCTATAGTGGTCAGCCACGAAGACGCCCTTGTGTGTCTGGACGTCAACTAACTCAGAGGTTTTTTAAACCTCTCAATCTTGGTTTGGTTACCGTGAAGGTGGCGCCCGTGGTTTTGTAGTCAGGCGCTAGGAGGTGTCCGGTTGTTTTTAAAAAAAGCTGTTCCCGGATCGCTCCTATTTTAGGTCCAGTATGGTAGACCGTCTTGTTTTAGTCGGTTCGATACCGACACACAACCCCACCAAAAACACCGGAAAATCTACAAGACCGCTGTCAATTTATGAATGGCATGAAATTCCAACATTCAATTTCTTTGAAAACATGTTGAAAAATGTTGTGTTTTTTATAAGTTTAGTGTTTAATTTTAAGCGTACGAAGTCGCGAGTAACAGCTAGTTTAGGGGCCATCCATATATTACGCTACACGAATTTAATGATTTTTGACCCCCCGCCCTCCTTGTCACAGGTGGTCACATTTTAGGACCCCCCCTGCCTGGTGGGACGTCAAATATTTTTCAATTTTACACCCAGAACTGAAAAGAGCAGTTCTATTTTTTGTGGTAGGTAATGTTTTGTGTTTAATACTTTAGACCTTGTCACACAATGTCACACTTTGTTAACCCCTCCTCCCTTTTTAAGGTGTGACGTAATTTATGGATGGCCCCTTAAAATACAATCAAGTATGACTTAGTATAATAGTTTGGTTTAGTAACTAATTAAACATTTTGATATCGACCCTTGGTATGAAATCACAGTAGGTACCTATTCTCATATTTCTAAAAATATTTAGTTTTATTTCATTCACATAAAATACAACAACAATAGGTAAATGTGATTCAGCACCATGCATTGTGCCCCGAGGCGTAACTACTTAGTTATCTGTACCCGAGGTGCACTTTACAAAACCTTTAGAAGACAAGTTCCGATCCAAACGTTCTATCATCCAATGTTTTTCTTTGTCAAGCTTTGCACTAGCTCTAGGGGACATTGATACGTGAAACGTTTAACCAGTTTTGAATTGCTCGTAGTTTTTTTACGAATATGAGGTTATATACATATATCGTTTTTATTTATAAATACATGACTGCTCAAAAAAGGACTGTAATGTTTTCAAGGTTCATGTTATGCATGTTTGTATGCGAGTTTCCTAATTCCACCATAACTTCTAAATGCCTGAACAAATTAGGATGGGGTATCGTTAGAATCCTTACATCATTCCGAGGGACACAGACAATAAATAAAAAAAAATAGTATGGCGCGTAATTCGTTTTTTGACAGGGCAGTTGTGTTTTTAATTTTTTAAATTAGGTAGTAGGTAAATTGTTTTCGAGATTGATTGGGAGTATTTGTTACTGAGACAGGAAAATTCAAAAAAATAGGAAATGAAAGCTTTGCATTTAAGTAATAGGTTATTTTCTAATCCTTTAGTTTATTTTTTCTAAGCCTTTAGTTATAAAATAAATAGTCGAACTTTAGAGTAGTTAGGTACCGAACCACCTTTATGTTTTTCTTAATCAAGACTAGATGCTTATTGAAAAGAAATATTCATTTTGTGATTCAGGCTTGTATAGCTATTATACTCAACAATCTATTTGTAAAATGAAGTTGAAATGTAAGAAGACGGTAATAAGTAATGAAACTATAAATAACATTTCCGACAAAGATATCTATTCAAATTTACATTCTTATTTAAAAGAAAATACATTTTTCTCCAGCGATGCCAAATTGACTACCCGTACATCGAAGTATTGAAGTGTTTGTACAGCAACGCCACAATGTCAGTCCGAGCACAGGAACAGAATTCGAAGGCGATTCCTTTAAGGAGAAGCGTAAGACAGAGAGATTTCATACGCCTTCAAGCTCCTGGAATGGCAAGGGCTTGGTATCAATATTAACGGCGAATGCATCACTCAACTTTGGTTCGCCGACGATATTGTGGTCATGGCGAAATCGATGGAAGATCTCAGCACAACGGTCGATGGCCTCAATCGAGTCTCCCAGCGGTTGGGCCTTAAGATGGACATGGACAAGACGAAGGTTATGTCGAATGTCCATGTGGTGCCTACCCCCATCATGGTTGCAGACTCAGTTCTTGAAGTTGATGACGCATATGTATATCTGGGGTTTTCGACCAGTGTGTGTTACCAGTGATGACATATGGATCCAAAACGTGGTCTCTCACTACGGGCTTTATAAGCAAGCTCAGAGTCGCTCAATGAGCTATGGAAAGGGCTATACTTAGTGTTTCTCTGCGCGATTGAATCAGAAATGAGGAGACACGCAGACGAACGAAGCTTACCGACATAGCCGAACGAGTCAGCAAATTGAAGTGGCAATGGGCGGGGCACATAGCATGTAGAACGGATGGTCGATGGGCCCGAAAAGTTCTTGAATGGAGACCACAGACCGGAAAGCCCAACTTAGGACGCCCATTATCGCGGTGGATAGACGACCTAGTAACCTATTGTTTCAGTACCAATATTTCTAGACTACGATGAAACGGAGTGAGTATTTCATAGCGTTCATCTTCCTGCAAGTGGTATTATTATATAGGCTATTAACTCCGTACTGTACATAAAAACACTAAAAAAAGTTGCGAACATTAAAGATTTATGATATAGCAGATAGGAATTGATACCGAGTTTGAGCCCCGTATTGGCAGTTTGTTCAACAGAAGGACCGATAAGACAAACAAGATAAACGATCAAAACTTTTGAAATAAATTTATTTTTCTATTTTCTAACTGTTTCATGGTCTATTTACTAGTTAGATATCTGCTTACTAGCTATTCTCTAGAGCGCTATTACACCAAGCTCTTAAATTATGTTAGGTAAATATTTGCAAGTTTACATTATTTTCATAGTGTCACCTCCTCCTCCACCTCACAAAAAGCGATGATAATTATCTAGTTATACAGTACTAAGTGTTACCCGAGACTCCGATCGCGTGAGTGTAGATTTTGACAATTATTTCAGACCTATCCTCTGACTGTTACCAACAGTAGTAGTAGAGTGAAAGCGTAACAAACCAATAAACAAACAAACTCACTATCATATTTATTATATTAGTTAAAGCAGCAGTAAGCGTTCATGAATCCTCATGAACGCTTCTAGTTTTGAGGTGCCAAGTAAAAGTCAACCTCTCCGTTAAAAACACCCGTATATATTTCATATTTCTTTCCAAACTCCTTCCATCCCATTTTATAGTTTTACTAGCAACCCGCCCCGGCTTTGCACGGGTACAAATTATACACCTAAATCTTCCTCATGAATCACTCTGTCTATTAGTGAAAACCGCATGGAAATCCGTTCAGTAGTTTTTCAGTTTATCGCGAACAGACAGACACACAGATAGACGCGGCTAAGGACTTTGTTTTATAATATGTAGTGATTTTCTTCTCTTTCTCTCTACTAGCTTTTCTTTCTAGACCATGTATATTACATCATTATCTTTAGTTTGATACATATATGTATACTAACGCCTGTATATCACAAGGCAGAACTGTATTACACACACCTTTCGCCAGCTATATGTTTAGTTCCACGTAGTAAGAATAAGCCTTTTGCTTGTAGACAGCAAACGGCTGTCTGCCGGGCAAGCAATACGGAGTGTGGACTCCGTATCCATGTACTCTTATACGGAATTGCCTATCAGAAAAACCCAATAGAAATTAACAGTGCTTCACGATCGCAAACATAAGTTTAAACTTATAACACAGGACTAACGAAACAGTCTTCTATTCTTTAGTTTTAAAACAGTCAAGAATTTAGAAAGAAAAACCTTAAATGAAACACGTGGTAAGTTTAATACGACTGAGGAATCAAGACTTTTAAATCGCATTTTCCTAGTGCCGTAGTGACATGTACCGTCGATAAACCCACTCAAGTCAGGACAGGTTTATCAATAGAATGACACAGTCAATAGTTGTTCGGCGCCCGCTAGATAACGTTTAGCGGAACGTGGTGAGATGAAAGCCTTATCGACATCCTGCGTTGCCAATGTATACCTAATATTAGGTTATACACCTATCATGACCTATCTACTTTTAGCAAGCGGTTTCAGAGATTTGTTGCAGAACTACAACCCTTAACAAATTTTTGAAATACTAACAACTTCTAGTTAGGAAGTAACCTTCCTGCCTGCCTACCTACGTCCGTACATTTCTTATTTTATCTAACTGGCATTCCATAGCACCTTTTGGTCCTATGGAATGCCAGTTAGATAAAATTAATGTACCTCCAAGAACGCTGGCCTGAACGTGTTAAGAGTAGTATTTTTTTTGTTTTAAATTTTCTAATGTGGCCCAAGAAAGTGACCCCCATATTCAAAATTCCTTTATTTACGTTGCACATCTGTGTTTGGGTCACAAGAATTGATATACTCGTATGTTTCAACTTAATCGGTCTAGTAGATACGTAGCAAATTGGTGGTAACAGATAGATGTACGAATGATCCTGTAAGGTTCCGTTTTTCATTTGGACGTACGAAATCCTAAAAAGTGTGAGAACTGGTCTGAATAAATTTAAAGACTTAAACAAACTCGGAAATTAGGATTTCTCAACGTAGATACTTGAGACTCTACTCTTTGAGACTTTATCTTATAAATTAATTAGTGTTCTTGTTAATCCCACTAATATTATAAATGTGAAAGTTTGGATGAATGGATGGATGAATGTTTGTTACTCTTTCACGCAAAAACCACTGAACCGATTGCAGCTAGTAAGTAATATTTTACTCCTATGCACTACACATAGTTCTTCTCTTATTCACTGTTCATAGTGTTCATTTGCTGTCCAGTATCTTGCTTTGGAATGTGCTTCCTTCTGAAGTTAGGATGTCCACTAACCGTGACACTTTTAAAACTAAAGTCTGCGAGTTTTATAGGAAACAAATAGCATAAATATCTTCATAACCTCATGTTATAGGTAAAATTTGAATCGATACATAATTGTATTTATTTGCATATATAGTTATGTATTATAGCCAATGATATGTATCTTCACCAGCCACGTATCTAACAGTCAACCTTTAGGTGGTGCAGAGAAAGATCTCTGCACCACCTAAAGGTTGACTGTTAGATAATGCCACTTGGCATTAAGTTCACCCCGTGTAGGAAGGACGTATTAAATAAATAAATAATAGCAGTAAATATAGTAGTATGTATAACTGTTCCCCTGGAATCTTTAACTACTTTTTACTTCATTTGATTAAAAAAAAAATTAAATAGGTCTTATTCAGCATTTGTTACACCTCCCAAACGTGTCTGTTCACAACATTTGCTGTCCTTTCTCAGTAATCATAAGATATACTAAACAGACTAAAGATTTCCTGCAAAACATTAGTAAAGAATCCTTTCCACCTTTAGGGCGAATAACTTATATTGGTTACAAAATAGCCAAAGATATCAATAGCGAACATCGAACCAATAAAATTAACGTATCATCCACAAAACAAAACACATCACCCGACCCAATACAATCTTCATAAAGTTGCTTCAACGAGTCAGCATGTTCAAGCAAACTTGTCGCAGTCGTAGGTGATTAGCAAAATGCCCGACTAGCAAATATTTACGAAGTTGACATACCATTTAATACCTTTGGGTCGTTCTAATGGCCATACCGCCTTTATTTGGTAAACGTCGGAAGATTTACGAGTTCGAAAAGCCAATAGACGTTGAAATAGCAGATCGTTGGCAATGGTTGGACGAATACCGACCTAATTGATGTTCGCCGAGGCTAATTGATGGATCAACTGGGGCGACTTCTACGTACACGTAACTTGTTTTGACAAGGCAACTTGGAATTAACTTTTCGTTGACGGCGGGTTTTATGCCTTTCTTATGTTGGCTTGGTTGTTCTTAGGCTGAAAGTAATTCAAGAAACAACAAGATTTACGATGTAAACAAAGTTAAGAATGACAATGTTTTTTTTACAACGTAAAAGTAGTTGAACTTGAAAGTCAATGTTTAAAAACCTACCATAGGTTTTTGTACATTGACTTTCAAGTTTCGTAATATATATTTAGCATAGCTATAGAAGAATGTTTACCTGTAATACAGGTAAACATTTTTCTATTAATATATAGCTGATATATAGCTTATTTAGATTGCAATTAATTAGTATTAAATTAATAATACGAAGAATATGATTGATCATTCATTTTTGTATTAAATATGAATTTATAAAGATTTCTCCAAAAATGTGCTTGCAGAAATAATTTACTCCAAGGAGTAATATCAAAGGAGTTGTTCAATATTATTTATGGCTATACAGAGCCTTGGCATTGGTGAATTTTAATTTAAAATTATGCCTCGAATTAATTATATTGTAAATGAAAGGGTTTCATTCAGTACCCATTGAGAAGCTCTGAACTTTGTGTTTCCTACTATTCCTTTAATGAAGATTCTATATCATCTAAATTTGCACGGTAAATACCGCTATGACCAACTTCCTTCTAAATTTCAACATTATTGTACATTGAAATATTAAACTTTGAGCAGACTGAAGTCAAAATTACTAATTCTGACCGAGCAAATTTTGAGTTAATAACTTTATGCTCTATTCTGTTAAATCAGAAACTATGTTCCTTTGTATTCTATGAATAAGAACGAATCAATTCTGACTGTATCGGTATCTAGAGTATCTACCTGGCGTTGGTTGAGCTAGTTAGAAATTGAGGAAACGGTCATAACCGAAATTTTTATGAATGAAAAGAAAGTGTATAGGAAATACAAATTATAAATATATTAATTTCTTATATCTCCTTTTATCCAATGTTTGTTGAAGACACGTATAAATATTCGTACCGTCGAGTTACGAATATGTATTCTGCCTTTAACAAATGTCGGCGCCAAACTTCGTGTTTATCTTTCTAAATGTTCCCATCACGGCGGTCTCATTTACATGTAGGAATTCTGTTTGGCAACGTAGATTTCATTTCCAATACCAACATTCAACATTATTATTCTATGATCCTGAGATACTAAAGATAAAATAAAATCAATAAAGTTATGAACCCTTTATAGCCCTGTGGGAACTCGACGATGGCTACGCTACACTGCACACGATGACCCCAAGCAACCTCTCGTTATTTATTCAGTATAATTCTGATTTTATAATACTTGTGTAAGTTTGAAACAGGGGCTATTGCCCTTCTTAACTGTTTGGATACATTGCTGCGGTTAAAAAATATTGAAGCACTCATGTCCATAAATGGGTTATAAAAAAAAAATATATATCTTGATTTTATACATGAATTTTATTAGTTCTAAAGTTAATTTTCTGCTCGTTAGCCAACTATGCTGTATGAAAAAAGTTTTGACAAATATGTTCTTCAAAAAGAATGTACTAAAATGAGAATTATTTTCGTCGCGGGTTCTTCGTAATGGTCGTGTGACATCCATAGTGTTGTACAAGTCCGTACGTGGACAGCGTACGGACGCCTTCCATCAACAGGCCATAAGTTTATTTGCCGTATTAGTGGCAGAATATAGTGGCCTAACTAAAGCGCCTAATCTATTAAAGTTGTGTAGATGTGGTGCCTACGGTAGGGCGAAAGTACGGTATACAATTAATTGAACAAATACAGGTCGATTGATAGGAATCTTTTAGCTATTTATTAATGACTTTATAAATGCCTCGAACAGAAGTTTCCAAAGAGATTGGACGGCGAGTGGATTAAGGGCCCTTGGCCCTATCAATCAATACTGTATAAGTTGGTGGCAGTTAACAAGTTAGTGAATTGAAATCGAACGCTTCTGTTATTAGCAGTGATTGATCAGGATTTTCTTTTATATCACTAAGACTAACAGTTATTTTTTTTTTATTTATTCGCCCTGGTTTTAATAGAAAATAATATCTATCCCTCAGGAAACATATCACACAGCGAGCTTACTCAATCATAAACTCCCACATATCAATGACAATTAGGAGATGGAAGATCACGACTAGTCTACGACACTCGAAAGCCTTAATAAAGAGCTATGATAACAAAGTATCAAAAGAACTCCTGGAGTTCAAAAGATACAAAACCTGTGCAGTAGGTAACACAGATCCTCACCGGACACTGCAAACTGAACAAACATATGGTCACCCCAAAGTTGGGCGAGAACACAAGATGCAGATTCTGTCGAGAGGCAGAAGAAACTGCAACACACATTCTATGTTTTTGTGGCCCACTAATGCGATACCGAAGTATTAACATAGGGTTGCACATCGTGCAACCGCAGGAAATATAAACAATCACTGCTGATAGGATCATGAGGTTTCTCGAAGCCATAAGTCTGAGCAGTGAACTATAAAGCACTAGGCACTTAAAACAATAATAATAAATCCATTTGCAAAAAAATCACGTTGTTCCGTTCCACTGTTATTGAAAAGAATAGTGATCCCTTTTAACTCTTCATTGTCAACTAGAGTCTCCGGCCGTATATGAGGTTTGTTCTATAGGTTATAATGTCCAGAACGAAAACGTTGGAACCAAAAACGTCCCGCGTATTCTTTTACGGTAGCTTCCCCATAGAAATCATTAATCCTTCGAGCTGTTTCGGCAGCGCTATTGTCACGGTAAATAACGCGATATTTTAAGTTTTCCTTATTGTGAACAAAACGATGTTAAAGAAAAATCAAATGGTGCGAAAACAAACGAGATCACTAAATTAGAAATATTAATACACAAGCCTAAATTTGAAATTAATTTGAATTTGGAATTGCTTACCAAACTTCAGATCTTTGAGATCGAAGTGGCCAGTTCGACAAAACGCCAATGTCATATATAAAATAAATACTTAACTTTAACTTAATACTTAATAAAAACTTTAACTTAATAAAACTTTAATTTAATATAATTTTCAAACAGCAGGCTGTCTTCTAAAATTTTTAAATGTTGCCAATAGTTAATTTTATTATTGACAAATAAGTAAAATGAGTTTGAAGTTGTAAATTTTGTGTGATTTAATTTGTTCTTTTTGCTAGTATATTGTGTGTATGTCACGGCACAAGGGAAAATACTTTTATTTTATATTTTGTTTATGTGTAGTTCGAGGCTTACGCCTTGACAAAGAACCTCAATAATATTCAAACTTAAACATTCAAATAATCATAGTCAAATTTCGACCTTTGGCCGACTCGAAATCAAAACGTAGCTTCAAATATTTATAAACGTAACTGGTCATCATAATCATCTTCCTGTCCTTTTCCCAATTTTATTTCGAGTCAGCGCAACGTATTGGTAATATTTGTCCAATAATTTACATTTTTTTTTTCTTTAAAAGACAATTCCCGCATGGATGGACATGGAATATTCCTAATGCGCTAAATGTCGCTAAATAAGGCTTCACAAACATTTAAACAACGGACACAAAGAACACCCAGATTCGGGACAAAAATTTGTGGATCACACAAATTTTTATCCCGTGTGGGATTTGAATCCACAACACTCGGCGCGGCGTAGTGGTGAGGTGACCACTTAAACCATTGCGCCATCTGCAGTTATTATACTATTCTTAATATTTTTGAAATTATTGAATTTAGCCATTAGTAAATCTGAAGGTTGTTTAGCTATTGTTTTACATACATTTGTGTTTGCTCCAGTTATTTTTTTATGGTTTTAAGTGTAACTGGTCATCTAAGGTAATATTTCTACTTTTTTTTATAAAGAATACATGCTAGAAACATAAGCTCATACATTACTAGCATTTTTGTTAACCCCTATAGCTAAGCTACTTGTTTCTAGGAGTGGGTATTAATTTTATACAGCGTTTTGTTTAAACAGATAAAATTTTATTACAAAATGTTTACGCCTTTTCACCACGCATCAATAAATGATATAACCCATATCAACCGCGCATGGCTCCTACATCAAATGAATGTCAAAGGCGCGAATATCATTCGGCATGATAGACAATATATATAGATGATAAGAAGTAATTGATGGATAGCATACAAGAACAATTGTAAATGTATAGTTATAGACCGGCTAATTGACCATTACCTACATTTTTTGCAATTTCACCCTTCAATATCAACCCTTAGATCCCTTGCTGCACTTATGCCTAGTTCATCAGTCATTTAGTTGGTGCTTAACTATCGTTTTACGATAGTGGCATAAGTGAGATAACTGTCGACAAAGTAAAAATTCTTTGCAAAATAAAATTTATTTAAGAATACTTGACCCCGCATGTACCGCTTAATTTTACAATGATTCTACTTATATCTGATAATACTTTCAATACTCTGAGAGGCATGAGTGAGAAAATCGGTGTTGAACTTCTGTCGCTAGCTACCGGTATATTAAGCCACAGCTTAGTTAAGAAATCATATCAACCTTAGTTACCGATTTACACTATCAGTTTAATATCTGCTCATATAAATTATTTGACATAAGTTTTATTTTATTTCGCTTTTTGAACTTGACAAACTTTTAAAAAGGATCCTAATAGCCACTTCGTTTACGTGGAAATTTCGGTGTGGGAATCGGAAAATTTGCCGGGATTCTAGACTATAATCTATCTACGGCACGCCGCAATTATTGCAGTAAGAGTCGTCATGGAGGATTGGTTAGAGAGGCGACATGGCAGCCTCTCTTACTGGCTGAGCTGGTCTGCGTGCCACGACTGCGGAGGCTGTCGCGCGGTCACTGCACTACACAGCTTATGAAGTGGTGAGTGTGGGCACAGCAACGCCGCACTTACCGATCAAAAGGCCTGGTCTGCAGGGGATCCCGGAAGCTTCCTCCATAACCACTTGTAACTGAACACCATGTGGTTTTAGTCCGTTTGATTCCGACATACCACTTCAACCTTAGCTTCGGTGAGGGGATGACACGTGGGGGTTTCCACAGAATAAAAAGCAGACAAATGCGAGTCTGACTCGCGCATCGAGGGTTCCGTAAGCAAACAAACTTATATGTAGATAGTACGTCCATTTCGGGAATCAATTCTCGAAGATTTTTCGAAAGACAAACTTAACTTTGCAGTTCTAAAAATACTCTCCCATACATCGATATACGACAAAGTTAACTTTCCAACCGCAATATATAGGTTTGCAATCAAAAAACTATATTGTTATGTGATATAACAGCAAATTAACAACTTTCTGATTTTTTTCTTTACTTCTTTCATGATTCTAGGTCAATGGGAAGTACCCTAGGTTTTGATTTACCTGCGAAATGTTTAAATTTGGTGAAATCTAAGGTTTTAATGGCCCTATTTAAGTGAGTAGCTTACATGTAGCTAATGTTAGGTACTTGTAATTACGTTGAAAAAAAAAAACTTAGAAACTTGATTTTTCACAGCTTCAAGGGACTGCAGACATAAGTATTTGGTATTAATTTCAACTTGATGCGACCACGGGTTCCTAAGAAAAAGGATCTTCACAGACAGATAGACAGACGGACAACAAAGTGGTCCTATAAGTGTTTCTTTTTCCCTTTTGAGGAACAGAACCCTAAAAAAAGGTCCAATGAGTGCCTATTTGTCCAGATGTTCCATTTCTTACGTCAAACCCTCGTTCAAAACCTCTAACGCCCTAAAATACTCGTACCTGCACAAAATTCGTAATGAGCTTTTCATATAAAAGGCTTGGTCTGATCGATTCCGCAGATCAGATCTATTTGTCCAAGGTTAAAAATTTTGCAAATTCACTCCTCCATGAGGGGTAAAGTGTCTAGCTCGCCAATATTTAAAAAAATAATGAATTTGCAGACCCTTTTATCCCTTTTCTCGAAATATTCGTTTACTTTCATGGTTGATGGAACGATTTTGTAGGAAAGTCGGTATAAAACTTCATTTAACAGTTAAAAGGAAATTGATCTTTAAAATTTAACGTTTATTATTGATACTCTGTGACCTAAATGAATCTTAAAGACATTTTCTCATCTTTTTCAGTTTTGTCCACGTTTTATTCGACTTTCCTTGAGTAATGTTATGGGTTAGACATAGATTGAAGTAGATAAGGACGAGTTACATCAAATCTTGCCAGTCTTAACATTCTTTACTCGCTTTAAATTCAAGTCTTAGCTGCTTAAAATCGACTAACAATTTTGATTTGTTTGGATAGGTGTTGTTTAGCCTACTTCTAATTGTATTATGGATTTGAATATCCCCTATGTACTTGTAACAATAATAAATTCTACTATTAAGCTGGTGTGATGATGAAGGTTTAAAGTGAAGTAAAATGCGATTGGCTGTTGTCCATATTGCCAAGATTACATATTAAATAATATGTGAATAGGGGCGTTATAAATACGACGAACAAGAAATCGTGTATTCCATGGAGGTTCCAAAATACAAAACAAGGGTCGGAAATATTAAACACGTCTATAAAATATCCCATAACACCTTTCGAAGCCCGCCGGGCATTTCTCCGGTTCATAAATATTATGGATGTACGAATGTTCCCCCTGACGGACCCTACAAGGTTTTCAGCACATGTTTCACGACAGTTTTGGTCGAGATTTATTATGTTTCTAGCAATTTCATGTAATGATCATTAATTTTAATTTTAACAGCACATAATGCTTCTGTGCTTATTGTACTAATAAGTGTACAGCTCGGTTCGTTATTACTGCTAGTTTAAGAATAGGCAAATGTTTTTTTTATAATATCTAGGTGATGAACGGCGCCGTTGATAGTAAGCCGTTACCGGTGCCTATAAACTCTTACAAAGTCACAACGCGTTGCCATCCTTATCCTTGTCCGCATAGTGGCAACCCCGCTCAGCGGTAGAAAAAGAACAGTAAGGCAATGGTCTTGAGCTCTGTATCAAGCGGAAATCTGCGGTACTATCTCATTCTTTCTCAACTGATTACAATGAGTATTGAAAAACAAAACCGTCGGCGTTAGCTGAAATTGTCAGTAGCTGTCACAAACAACTTTGTGAGCTCACAAAATTGTTTACGACTATCGGATTTCAATAGATTGGTTGGTTTGGCTTCCCATCAAATTTTATTAACGTCAGATTTGATTGTATCGTGATTTTTTTTTACTGAAACTAAAACTCGACTACGCTACGTAAAAATCGAGCTCTGAAACAAGAAAATATTCATGTCTGACATTCTTTTTTACCATCTATTTAATATTTATCATCTAATAAGTAGACAATTTACATATGTATGTATGCCGTCGTGGTAGTTAGGGATGTTGTGGAGGCAGAATTTATGACATATGCGGATGCGGATGCAGATTTTCATATTTATTTTTAATAAACTTTATATGAGGGCAGAAATAAAGTAAAAATATAGAAATCTTTAATATTTATATAAAATATTTCATTAGTTATTAATATGTGAAGTTCAAAATTGGTGTATTACATTTAATAAACGGTAATATCGCCGCCATTTTCAGGATCGATTCTGTTTCGCAGCGGTTCATAAATTAAATCAGCGCTACTGAACCACAAAAATTTCACTTTGTGGTGGTGGTGGCATTGTAAATTCACTTGTTAAATAATCTATCAACTGCAGACTTAAAACACAATAACACTCAAATAATTAAATGTTCATACGGCAAGCGCAACTAAACACTTGCACTACATCTGCATCTGCATGAATATCCTTCCATGCATCCCATTGATTATTGCGGATGCGGATGCGGATGCAGATGTCAAAATAGATGCGGAAACTCCGCGATTGCCAATGAGAATATCCGCAACATCTCTAGTGGTAGTATACCACCTAGCAGCTATGGATTGCTTACTACAATCGTATATTTGTAGTGTATTTTAATACTTTAAAATATATTGTTGTGTAAAAAATTCTCATTGCAATGTGGCATACAATCACGGCTCCTGTAATGGAATAACTACAAGACAATTTAAACGAAATGTTAGGGCCACGGTACCTACTATATGAAAAAGGCCTAAATAACGGTTTATGTTTGATTTATCTGTCAATAGATCAGTGTAAGCCTTGCTGTGGGTTTGATGACTGGCCGAATTTAGGTTGCGTAGTGACACGGCCGTTTTGTAAATTATTCGGGACACAGCTCTAATGGAACGAATTTTTACAGGCTTGGCTCAATCAAGTTATATCGTTATAGGTAGGTCGTTATAACGTTATAAATTGCCATTTTTATATCCAGACGTATCTTTAATAGAATTTTTTCGATGAAGTTTGTTCAAATTTTAATCCTTTTAATATAGAAAGTATAGTTTAGTAGAGATTCAGTATTAGCCTATTTTAGACCCGATTTAAATATCAAAATGAAGAGTTTTAAAATATTATTACTAAAATATATTCGAGGTATATTATGTTTATTAGTTGGTACTTTTTTTCTCAGTCGGGTTTTTCGTTTCAATTAATGATTTCTTGATAGCTTAAACCGTTATCGTCATAGAAGCAATACCATCTATAGCCAGCAACTAGTGTTTGTATACTCTTTGCCGGCAACTAAAAATCATTGTAAATGTAATTCTGTCATAGTCATATCTCTTTGTCTGATTTGCATAAAAGACATGACTTCGCGACATGTCTACTTCGTTCATTTGGCTTTTCATGGGTAAAATTATATATATTTTCAGTATATCTAATGTTTTAGTTCTTTATTTCCAATTAATGTAAGGTTACTGTTGCCCATAAACAGTTACAATTATAGTGGTGTCATGCAACTCTGGCAATACTACTCATCGTTAGTAGTACATATAATTACTACGCTATAAGTATTACTGGCCGTTTCCCGCAGTTTCTGCGTTTATGGTCACTGCTCCGCTCCCAGTGGTTATGTTATGTATAACCTTCCTTAACGAATACTCTTTTCAATACAACAAGAATCCGAATTGTAGTTTCCGAAACAATCAAAGAAAAAACCCTTCAGCTTTATTATATTATTAGTAAAAGGTCAGGGAAAAAAAATCTTCCTATTTTACATGCAAATTCAAGACATTTGTTTTCAGAGCCTAATTACATTTAATTTATATGTGCCATTTTGTTCGATAACTTGTTGCCATCTTGTATATGACATCATCCCGTTGTTGTAGCAATCTTGGGATATTTGATCAAAAAACTGCGACATTTGACAGTCCTTTCTTGATGTTAACCTAACACTTAGATCATTAATATGTCTAGATGGAGTGTCGCACTACAAATGAACTAAAATAAAGCCAACTTTATTATTTGAAATGGTTTAATTAATTATTTTGCTTGAATTGATATGAAATAATGATACTTACCAATGAAAAGTAACTTTTTCCCTTGTTTTAGATCGAACTTTGTAATTTTTGCACACTTTTGTCTCACAAACTGTCATTGTAAACATTACGATTTCGCAATGCAATTCGAGCGCATTAAGTTAAAGCGACTACAACTGACACTGAGCGCGGTAAAGGTACTTAAAGGCCAATTGGACTATAATTTTCCACGCTTTCACAGCTTTGACAGTCCATTTAGACATATTAATGATGTAAGACCAACACTACCCAAAGTATTCTGAAGAGACTGAAACAGGTAAAAATCTGAGGGCGCAAGATTAGGGCTATATGGTGCATGCATTAACACTTCCCAACCAAGCTCTTTAAATTTTTGCTGAGTGGCCAAAGATGTGTGTGGTCTCGCGTTATCATGATCAAAGATCACGCCTTTTCTGTTGATCAGTGGTCTGTGGAGGTTGACTACCCTTTGACCATGATCTTTTTCGCAAGTTCTTGTCGTAGGTGAGCCACTTTTCATCACCAGTGATCAATCTTTTAAAAAATGGTTCGGCTTCATTACGTTTCAATACAGATTCGCAAGTACACGAGTCATTAGATTTTTTCAGTGAGCTTCTTTGACATTAAAATTCCCGGACTGAAAACGTTTGAATCAACTTTGTGCAACTCTTACTAACACTGCATTAGGTCCATAAACGTCACAATTTTTTTTTCGTTGCTTGAGTCGCATTTTTTCCCTTTTTTGTAATAAAACTTCAGAATGTATAAAATTTCTTCACTCATTTTGGCGGACAAAAATCAATTGAAAAATGGCGGGAAATTGTTTTTTAATTTTAATTTTTCTTAATGTTCTATATTTATTGATATCAAAACTAGCCAGATACAAAAAATACAACCAGAGATGTTTTTAAAATTTTATACAAACAAAATACGAAAAGACTATTTCCCCGACTTATTATATTAGTAAAGATAGTAGTCTTTATGAACTACAGTCTTCTTAGAATGAAGACACTTTTCCAATAAAAGCTGAATAATAATTACGAATATTGATTAACTGTACTTGCACTCCATCTGATTTGAAATTGTAATTTATCTTGAAAGTGTGATCTATTCATAATTTGGCAAATAGGCACAACTAGATTTTTAAGTATCTAACACATATTGCGGGTTTAAACGCATTGCGGTTACAATGCGTACTCGTACCTATAGGCCTCGGTACAATGTAATGTGTGTATAAAACATCGTCTCGACCAACAAAAATTTTCGAAAATTACCTAAACCACAAATAAATTACAAGATAACAACAAGATAAACAATGAAAAGATTTCTTTTTTACGTGGTTAGGGTGGTTTAGGTTACCGGAGGTCCTAACCCTTCCCTCTCCCCTATTCCCGTCCTTCCCCTCTCCCCCCTTCCCACTCTTCCCCCTCCCCCTCTTCTCCTACTCCACCTTAAAGGGTGGCAACGCACTTGTGACTCTCGAGATGCAGGTGCTCATCGGCGGCGGTAGTCATTTACCATCAGGTGACCCGTCTGCTCATTTGCCCCCAATACCATAAAAAATAGATAAATTAGGACTTTTACTAAATTCGCATCCCAACCAAATGACGATAATGAAGCAATCTACAATGCACGCTTAAAAGAAGACAGCCCTTATAAAGCTTTGAAATTATTTCTTTACATTAAACAGCGAACAAACAGGGTGACTAAAGCAAGTTACGGTTTGCGCGTAATGACCCTGTTTCATTGTGCTAATAGCAGTGATAACATAATTTTCTAAGTAAATAGTTTTTGCATTGAATTTGCCTGGTTTGTTTCAATTTCTTAATTGACAACATTATTTGTGTCTATATTTATTACTTTATTAATAGCTGTTCTCGAGGGAAACATCTACTCCAAGAGGCACTAAAAAGCTATTTGAGAATCACACTAAAAATACAGTAACTGACTGACTGTTCTGTAGAAACGAGTACGTAATTGGTTTGGGAATCATAATTTACTTTTGTTAAATTATTTACGTTTGACTGTTTTGTTTTTAATTTTCAATATGGCCGGTTGACGGCAATAAGCTTGGCCTCTACTCTCTCTCACTCTCACTTTCACGTAGAGTAGGACCAATTTATAGTTGGCGAAATGTGGGTGTTTAATACATCTCTGAATCTGCATACCGTTGTGGGAAAATAGGTTTGTTTCGTGGGAGGCTCAACCGGAGTGATACAAAGGCCTCACAGAAAACCGGCAGTGAAGCAATGCTTGTATTGCTTTTCACCGAGTAAGTGAGGTTACCGGAGGTCCTAACCTTTCTGTACCCAATGCACTTGTGACTCTTGAGTTGCAGGTGCTCATTTGTGGCGGTAGTCATTTACCATCAGCTGACTCATCTGCTCGTTTATCTCCTATACAATTAAAAAAAATTGTAAGTATATATATGTGTATTTATACGTATGTGTATTTCAAATCCATTAACTATAACTGGGTCTCGAGGTATACACCTAAATGCATCGGGCCGGATATGAAACTTTATTTTCTTACTTCCTCGGTAGCAAATCTTTCCACAACACGTAAAAAATATTCTCCATGTATGCAAGTGCTGTAAGTAAGTAATCCTTTACTCCTTTCAAAGCTGAAAGCCATGCTTACAAGCCTTCCCACTAACTTTTGCCTTATATACTGGTTTCGTCATCTGTTCCGCACTCATTCTTTATATAATACATGCCCAAACCACCTCACAATACCGTTTTAATTTTTACCACAATGCTCTTCAATACGTACGGAATTTACACTGCTGCTATCTTGCTGTCAACCAATCTTACTCCATACATACTTTGCAGTGATCCCATCGCAACAGCATTTATTCTACTGTCAAAATGTTTCTGCCATACGGAACACCGCTACCAAACATGAATACCAACTGAAAAGCGCACCTTCTGCGGCAGTTCATATACGCATTTACTCTTCTTTCAATACCGGCTTTGCATCTTCCATCCCTCACTAACGGACTACTCAAGTATACGAACTCTGACACTTGTTCTGCATATTCATTTTCAACCATAACATTTCTTTATTCTTCTTAAAAACTTAAGTTTCGTCTTACTCGAGTTCACTTTCATACCTTTATCTAACAAGACCTTATTCATGCTTTCCACCATTTCTTGCAAGTCCTCCGCTGACGAAGCAAGTAGGACTTGATCATTAACAAATGTATATGAGGCACTTTACACGCCACCCTCTCCTATTCAATCCATATTAATTTTCTAAAATCACTAAAATCTAATCTAATATATAATTCAATGTAATAATTGACAATAATAATAATTACATTTTTAATTTAATATAATGCACAATATTTTAAAGTAAAATTATAATTATTTCCTATTAATTGTAACATGTAATAAATTAATTAATAATATTTGTATGTCTTGATGGCAAAACATAGCGCAATAAGACCACATTGATTGTATCTACCTATGTTTTACAAATAAATGATTTGATTGATTGATTGATTGAGTCTAAACCGGTAAATCAAATCTCACAATGAAAACACAACTAAGATCGAACAAATAAAAATAGTTTATAAGTAAATTTCATCAATGAAATCAGTAGTAAAAATACCAAAGGTTTGTTTGTTAAAATATTCTTTAGTCAACTGTTTTTCGACCAGTAGTAAAAATACCAAATGTTTGTTCGATAAAAACTCTTTTGGTTAATTGTTCATTCGATCAGTAGTAAAAATACCAAATGTTTGTTCGATAAAAACTCTTTTGGTCAATTGTTCATTCGACCAGTACCTAGTAAAAATGCCAAATGTTTGTTCGATAAAAACTCTTTTGGTCAATTGTTCATTCGATCAGTAGTAGAATGGCCTAATGTTTTATCGGTCACAGGTCAAATGATCAAATGAATTTCGGTCACCAGTGGGAAACCCGAAAATTACTAATATTAACTTTCTGGCATAATTATGAACTACAAAAGATCGCGTGGTGGTCGAATTTCGACCATGGTTTATTTCATTGGCCAATATTACTTGACCTGTCATTGTATAGACTTTTGTACCATGACAGGTCAAAATATATACTGGACACTCATAGCTGTACGTACCCGTTTTTGCATTTTTTTTAACTTTGTAGCAAATATTGTTCAAAAATTTTAGCATTCGTCACTTCTTCTCGGTATAAACTATAAGTGTGCGAAATTTCATACTCCTCCGTTTGCCCAATTTTCGTAAAAAGGGATCCAAAGTTTTCGCTTCACGTATTAATATATAGATACTTATATAAATTACTTAAACCTCGCTCTGTATT
This sequence comes from Euplagia quadripunctaria, assembly GCA_963859945.1. Classification (NCBI taxonomy): domain Eukaryota; kingdom Metazoa; phylum Arthropoda; class Insecta; order Lepidoptera; family Erebidae; genus Euplagia; species Euplagia quadripunctaria. The sequence goes on from OY982573.1 coordinate 7,498,783, forward strand.
TTCAGGCTCATAATTTTTCTGATGTAAAAAGAAGTAAATAGCTGGCATTTCATTACGTTTGTTTTAAACATTATGTTTACGTTTCAGTACCAAGGTAAAAGCTTTAGGTACTTTACACGCAAAGAGCTTTGATCTGCCTGTCTGCGAAATTACTGTTTGCTTTTTATGATGCTCATACCTCTCTAACTGTAAAAACAAATGTTAATTTATTTTAAAAGGTTGTTTGAAATTTACAAAGGTACATAATTAATAGAAATACATTTAAAACAATATGTACTGTAATGACATTTTAAAGTGCCCCAAGACATAAAACGATCGAGAACGAAAAATATTTTCATTTATTAGGTTCACAAGTGACATTATGTACATTCAAATTGTATATGTTTAATACCAGACGTTTTAAACCATTGTGAAAATAACCTGGTGATAAAAAAGTTTATTTATCGAGATTTAAAAGAGGATTATTCCAAACCTAAGACCTTATTCACGTTGACATCGTTCGCATCAATCGATCAGAAAGAAAACATAGTTTATTCTGATCGATTGATGCGAACATAATTTTAATTTATATTTTTACTAGAAAGTTCTGATTACAACATAAAAAAACAATACGAAAACAAAAAAAATCCATAACATCCTTAGTTTTAAAATAAAGTAATATCGGCAATCTAAAGACGATACGAATAGATTGTCTGTAACTTTATTTTAATAGGGTATTAGAAAAACGAAATTAAAAATGTACACGTTTCTTTTATTTGTCCATCCCTATCTTCTCATGTTTATAAAGCGTTTTGGAAACTTACGTAGAAAAAACAGCATGCGTTATAAACTTAACTAACATACTTCATCATCATCAGCCTATCGCTGTTCACTGCTTGTTTTTTTTGTGCGTGTGGAACCCTCTCGGGCCGTCACCCCACCGGGGTTTTCGGTGGGGCGGTGTGTCGGAATCGAACCGACTAAAACCACACGGTGTGCCGTACTGCGCCTTAAGTAGGAGGAATCCGGGAACAGCTTCTATTAAGACATCCGGACCTCCCCTGGCGCCTGCCCGCAAAAGCGCGGGCACCACCTCCGGGTAAAAACTTAGAATCTCTCAATTAGCCGACGTCCAGGACAAAGGCCTCCCAAAGGTAAAATTAACATACTTGTAGGTGATTTACTTGGAAGTCATCAGTACATATTATTAAACAAAGTCCCCCGCCGCGTCTGTCTGTCTGTTCGCGATAAACGCAAAAACTATTGAACGGATTTTCATGCGGTTTTCACTAATAAATAGAGCGATTCTTGAGGAAGGTTTGGGTATATAATTTGTTAAGGTTTTGTGTAAATTGGTTGAAATATGAAGATTATTGTTGAAGATATCTCTGCTACCCGTGCGAAGCCGGGACGGGTTGCTAGTTTAACATAAGTCGTTTACAAGAAAACAATGTAAAGGTTGTTTTTTGAATCAACAGGAGTCAGTTTATCTAATGCTGCGTTTCAGAATTGTGACAAGGGTCGGGTACAACATGTGTTCGTGTAAGGTCGATACCGATTTTGAACTGTAATAGAATGTCACTACTATATACCGATGACAAAAATAAACAGAGTTTGTCAATACCTTTACTGCCGAGCGATATCTATTTGTATAGTGGTAATATATCAAACGGTGATAATACCTGTCTCCATCTAGTGAAAATAGAGTAAACTATTTTTTTTTATGAAGTGGTATAGGCGTTTGTCTCCCAACTTACCTGGTGGAAAGTGACGTGAAGACGAAGATGGTACACGCCTATCCAAGAGAAACCTATTCACTCTACACTTAAACGTTCCAGGATTATAATTGACTGGAAAAATAGACGCAGGCTGCTCATTCCACACCTTGGCGACTCGAACCAAAAAGGAGCTGTCAAAGCGTTTAGTTCGACATTTTGGTGTTTCGACAACGAAAGGATGGAACCTCTGTCTGCGTCTAGTTGTCCGATAAAGGAATGGTGAGGGTTCAATTAATTCGAAGAGAGCTTCTGCGCACTCACCAAAAGTGAACCCTATAAACAAACGATAAGCAGGCGACTTTACGACGATGCTCAAGGCAATGTGATTGTACCCTATTCGTGAGCACATCGTCATTTATGAGCCTAAATGATTCAACTGATTCTGCATCATGCTATGGAAGTTCATGCTCCGGTTATACTGATGATATACATACAACATGAATTTATAATTCTTATAACTCATTCGCACCAGGGGATAACCTGCAGATATGGAATAGCCCTGACTGATGTTTTGGCCGATTGATTTTTCTATTACATTGTGTTCATGTTGTGCTACTAAAAACGTACAAAAATGTAATAGCATAAAATAAAAGGAATCATAACAACGGTTATTAAATACAAAACTCTACTCTTTCTATTTCGCTAAATAGACTCTCTGTAAGTTGTCTTTGAGGTTGGAGCCTAATAAGCCCGATACCTTGTCTAAATAAGGTGGTAAGATTTGTAACGTGGAGGGTGACCTCGAAGGAGTTCGTAGGATGACGCGTGACAGATTTTTAATTTGTTTAGCAACTTGCTGCACTTGAATAAGTTATAAATAAAAAATATATGGGGAAGTCGTAAGTGTAGTGTGTCGAAGTACCGACAGTACGAATAAAAATAAAAATAGTGAAGACAAAGTGGGGGTAGTTGCCGAAACTCGTACTTCACGGAGGCATCGCTGAGCTCTCATCAGTCCACTCGTGACCACGATCGGTGAAATTCGATCGAAACGTCGGGTAACCCAGGGTATTGTACCTTTTAAATGTTATCGCCATTAAGTCCCGAATTACACATCTAATATGTATCAAAGTCGGGAAAGTTTAAAAACGACCAACAAGTAATTACCCATCATATTGATATTCCACCGTCTCTGGTATCTTTCATCACCTCTTTAAGTCCTGACGAAACCGTCTCCCCTGTTATTAACACAAAACCCCAAGTTTAGAACAGCCAAGAGCTTTGAACTTCTCTGTCATATTCTATCCACGATAAGATCATAGGAAGGGCTTTCACATTTTCAAAAAAAATCGCCACAACTTCTTTAAATTATATCTAAGCCAAAGGAGGCTTAGATATATTTAAAGATTGTGATTTTTTTTTATACTCATATCATTTCCTTTATACTCACCATTGACTCGTAATATTTTTTAAATATATTAAAATGTGAGAAAGTGGACTCGTGGTGTGAGAAAGTTAAGTAATACTAGCCAGGTCAGTCTAGAATGGTAGACCACTCTTAACACATTGAGACCTCTCCGTGCCTCGGGGAGCACGTTAAACTTCCCGGGTGCCAAACAAATATCTGTGGCATTCGTTACGGGTAGTTAATAATAATAATAAAAGAAAAACAAATTAAATATTTGGATTTGTCTCACGAGATTGTCGATATGTGGAATGTCGATTCGGCGATCATTGTTCCGATCGTCATATCTGCTCATGGATTGATAGCCAAAAGCCTCGATCAACACCTTAAGAGGCTCGCGTTAGACGACTGGATCAAGGGACTGATGCAGAAGGCAGTTCTCCTCGACACGGCCCGTATAGTGAGGAGGTTCCTGTCTTTGGAGCCCTAACCACCGGTGTCTTGGTCCCTGTACCCGATGTCGGTGGTATACTATTTTTTATATTTTTAAATATATATTTTGTTTTATAGGTATTTAAAAATGTAATTTATAAGTTTTACGATAAATAAAGAGAATAATAATAATAATAACTCCACACATCTCACACACGGCCGTCTGACCCCAAACTAGGCAAAGCCTGTACTATGGTAACCAGACCGCTGATAAACATACTTATATATTTCTAAATACATACATATTATAGATAAATTACACCCAGACACACAACAAATTATCGTGCTCATCACACAATTATTTGTCCTGGGTGGGAATCGAACCCACGAGTTGGAGCCTTAATACGTCCGACAACCTGGTCTAACTACAGAACTTCGATATCGCCTAGTACTTGGCTTATGGAGGTCTGTTGGCAGTCGCTTCATGGAAAATATCAAAGCTCGGCCATATCGTAGTTAGACTGAAAACCAACCCCAACTTAGTTGGTTAAGGCGCGGAGGATGATAATTAAAATGTGAGAAAGTGGTGTGTGATAAGACTTTTTTATTATTTTGCCTAATTAAAAAAGCTTTGAAGTCTAAAATGTCATTTGCATTCACCTTTTTTCCGAATATAACAAACGTTTGTCTCCCTTTTATCCTAACTTTATTATTATTCACGCGAAAGTGAGTTTCTCTGTTTTTTACGCTTTCAATCTTATCTAATAAACCAATCTTCATGAAATTTGCAAGCTGTTGTCCAGAAAAAAACTGTTCTCGAGGCGTACCTGAATGACAAAATCTTCATTCAAGAGAGCGAAGACGCGGGCTCAAACTAGTTTCTAATATATCAGTTGCAACACAAATCGAGAATGGAGAATAATTTAATTGCACAGGCTCTTACATGACGTAATCAGGTTATAAATAAAACGTCCGTGGATGATAATGAAATATAAGTGCTTTCCATTTATTGGAAAGCAGCTGTAAAATAAAACGATATCATTTACTGCTACTAAACGAGTATTTAATAATACAGACGCTTCTTAGTAATAATATTCGAAATCGGTTTTTGGAAGTAATTAATGTTAGCTGATCTCTAGGTTTGATGTATAAGTCCGTATTTTTATATAATCAACGTCGCGCGTTGGGAATGTCTGGTCAGCTCGATTTATATATTTAGTTAAAAAAATCTAATTGGTTGGCAAAGTTGGCAAACAAGTACACCGCTCACTTGGTGAGCGTTTACCGGTGTCAATCTCGTAGGCCGATCGTTGAATTAATCCGATCGAGATAATAATATGCCTGGGCTGATCATGGTATGCTACTTGCACGCTACACTAGTAGTGTCACTTGAGCGTTGCCAACTGTAAAGATGCCGTTTATAAGTTACTTACTTACGTACTTGTACAAAAAATCCTCAGCGTTTAATCTTGCTTTGCTTTCCTTGCTGGAGGTAAGGTAAGCTGACAAACAAAAGCTGGGCCCGAAGCCGAGTAGCAATTAAATGCGAGAAATAGTATTTATTTTTGACCGACTCCAAAAGGAGGAGGTTCTCAGTACGTCGGAATCTTTTTATGTAGGATAAATTCGTTAGAGATGGCCATATGGGAGATATGTCCAATTGAATTATTTCTGCCATGCATTCGCTAGATGACGCTATAGTGCAGCTGCAGTACGCAGCGAGCAACGCCCGGTACCACATTGCAACAAAATTACTGCGCAAAATTAAATTGAAAAGTAAGTAAATATGCTTTATTTTTACAGGGTATCGCTAAATAATATATTATATTATCGTAAAAGTGTAAATACTTAGTTTTTGTTAAGTTTATTTTTATTATTATGTTTTGCAATCGTTTACGGTTCTTTAACCTCAAAATGGCGCCTGAAATGTTTCACATAACTTTAAAAATTGTGGAGTGGATGAAGGTGAAATCATTTTTAATATTAATAATGTTTCTTTATATTGCGGATGCCAAACAAGTATCAGAGAAAGGCTATGGTCACTAGTGGCAATTGGAGTGAAGATTTTTTATTTTTTTTATGGCATAGGCGGCAAAGCAGATGGGTCACCTGATGGTAAGTGACTACCGCCGCCCATGGGCACCTGCAACTCAAGAGTCACAAGTGCGTTGTCGGCCTTTAAGGTCGGTAAGGTAAGGGAAGGGTGGAAGAGGGGAAGGAAAGAGTTAGGGCCCCCGGTAACCTCACTCCTGGTTCCGGTTCGGTTCCGGTTTTCTGTTAGGCCGTGGTATCACTCTGGCCGAGCCGGCCCATACGTGTTGAAGCACGGCCCTTCCACGATTGAAAAGATTCATTAAAAACTGCTATAGGTAAACTGCATAAAAAATGGCGAATTGTCTGTGCATAAAGCGGCAATTTCCTACAACATACCTCGGAAAACACTCAAAAGAAGGTACAAGACTGACAATGGTACAAAAGGACCGATGGGGCCTACGTCAATGCTTGGGAACACTAACGAAAATGAACCCACCAGATCCTAGAGAAAATATTGAAAATTAACCATTAGCAATACCAGGGATATCTACTGAACTAATAAATAACAAAGATAATTAGACTACTTCTCGAGTTTTAAAAGACATATCACCTATACCACAGAAATTTATAGAAGTCCGTGAACGTAGCAAACAGGTTTGTAAGCTCTCGACTTCTGAGACGCATAAAAAATTAAGAAAGGGTAAAGAAGAAGAAAAGACTGAAAGAACATAGATGCACGGTTAAGCAAGAAAAAATATTGAAACCAAAGATAAGAAGACTGATAGAAATAAGATAAGAAAACGAAAAGTTGTCAGGCGTATTAATGAAAGCAGTTCTGATCTCCGTGAACCAATACTATGTGATACATCATACGATACAGAAGACGATGCAGATAATTGCACTGGATGCGGAGAAAACTATTATAAGACTCGTCTTGTTGAAGATTGGCTCCAGTGCCTTGTTTGTGATAGATGGGTACATGAAAATTGTACGGAGTTCGAAGATACTTGCTACAAATATGGACAAAAGAAGACAAAAGCGGCAAAACAAATAGAAACTCAAGGAAAAGGGAAAGCAAGCACTGGCCATCTATCCCTTTCAACTACGGCCAACTTTTCTTGATGTGCCGGGTGAGATGGCTAATTCCAGTTTTCATTTAAATTGATTCATCTTATGTACCTTAACTATAAAACTTTTATAAGACTAATTACAGTTAGCTGCTGCTGATTGTAACAACCCTGTGTCAAATTTTATTTACCCTGCCGGTTACCGATTTACAAAATTGATTTTTGTTTATTTTATTGTTTATTTGATTGTAACAACCCTGTGTCAAATTTTATTTACCCTGCCGGTTACCGATTTACAAAATTGATTTTTGTTTATTTTATTGTTTATTTGATTGTAACAACCCTGTGTCAAATTTTATTTACCCTGCCGGTTACCGATTTACAAAATTGATTTTTGTTTATTTTAATTTAAAATAAAAATCTAAAAAATGGAATTAAAATTTTAAAACTTAAAAATCGACGTCGAAAAACGAGGAGGTTCTCAATTTGACGTTTTTGTGTGTATGTTACATGACATCTTCGCTCATTGAAAACCGATTTCAATGATTATTTTTTAAATTGAATTGTTATACTCGAGGAAATACTTCACCTCTAAAAGTGGAAAATTAAGGGATGTAGAAACTGTGACAATCCCTTATAGCTATGGCCATCCTTTCCTGCAGAATCAAAACAATATTACGCTGGTATAGTGTCATCTAAACGCCATTTTCTGCGTATACGGCCATAAATTTGCGATGCCCTAACTTTTTCAAGAATTAAGTGAAATTGGCAAATTGATTAGTTGTACGAAACTTATTTCTATATGGTATTGTAGAATTGTCGTGAATAGCAATCATTACAAGTAAGCAATATTGTAAGGGAATCAGAAATGATCCAGTCGGACAGCCTTACTTCCGAGTACTTTAATCAATAAATTCATTATATTATTATATACGGAAGGCTACTCGGTTCTCAACGAGTACGCGTGTGCTCTCAATTTCGACTAACAGTATTAATTTAATAAGGCGAGTATAAATACTACATTTTTGATGGGTGATTCCTAATTTACTATATTTTTTCCTTATGTTAATAAACCTTGACATTCATCGAAATCAGTTGTTCCGTGTTCATAAAAAAAAGTTTTTCTGATGATTGCACTTAAGCTTGCCCATTTAGAAATAACACACATTAATCATCAATTCATGTACTTGTTTTCAACCAGAAAATAAATCTGGAAATGAAATCCATTGTACGTCAAAGTCAAAATGAATACCTTAACGATTTCACGCTCCCTTAGAGCAGCGAAATAACCAATATTTGATCAGACGTCAACGTTGCCAACAAATTGATAGATAGGATTAGGCTTCAGGATTAGGTTATTGGTTCTTCTCAATTCGATGGCCGTGACCTCGCGATCTTCAAATGTAAAGCTGTGATCCCAGACCGGATAAACAAGCGGCTAGCGATTATCAGTTTGGATTAAGGATCCAAATTTGATGTCAGATTTTTTCGTCATTATTTTGTGATATATAAAAAGCTTAATTTATAAAAAATATTTTCCTAGCTAAACTTGTAACTATATAATATTAATAACTATAGTAAAAAAATATGAAAGGTTTCCGATTCCATATTATATTCATTACTACATTTTTAGTAAGTATAAAATTGAGCGACAATAATACCATAACAAAAACGATAGTAAGAGCATTACATTCATAACATCTTAACACAAACATTTAGCGAACGAGGATATCAGTAATTTGTGACCCAAGTCATTAACAAAGATAATCCAACTATTACTATTATATAATAATAATAATAATAATTTATTGAATCAAAGAACCTTTCTTTACAAAAATATTTTACAATCAAGAAAAATTATAGAACCACATAAACACAACATTATACACACATTTCAATATCAAATAAAACAACAAAGTTTCTTTTCTACATTAAATATTTACATAAAAAAAAATCACAAAACTGTTTTTTTTCCGCGTTCAGAATATGTGTAGGTATATTAATACCCATTAGGTAAATTCAAATGTCATCTTACCTTTGTCAATTGTCATCAAAGAGACAAAAGCTTTACGAGCAAATAGAAAACTCTTGCACAACAAAACTGTTATACGACTTGTTTTTATATAAATATATGTCACAGAAAGATAAGGCTTCATTTTGTCTCAGGGTACATGATCCGTGAGTATGGGTAGTTATTTTCGGCTCCTTTTATCATGGGCAGATGGCTTAATAGTAATATTTTTTGCTGTTACAACACAAATTGAATTGTGTGGGAACAAAGTGAAACATATTGGCTTTTTCATACGACTTTTCTCTACTAGTTTGGAGAAAATTTGTAGTTTTTGCAAGTTTAGGTGTTGTGTTTTTATATAGTGAAATTTTTTGGGTTGTTGCAAAAATGAACAGTACAAAAGAAGTTTAAGAGAGTCGTCATACATTTTATAAAAAAAACCGTTTATTTTTATTTATTTGGGAAAAACAAAAACAACAAACAACAGTTGTACACTTGTCTGTGTTTAACTATGGGAGATCCATGCTTCGGCACGTATAGGCCGGTTCGACCGGAGTGATACGGAGGCCTCACAGAAAACCGGCAGTAAAGCAATGACAGTGTGACAACCCTCCCCACTCCCCTCTTCCCTCTTCTCCTCTTTCCCCATATTCTCCCCCTTCCCCTACTCCCACCTTAAAGGCCGGCAACGCACTTGAGACTATTGAGTTGCAGGTGCAAGTGGGCGGCGGTAGTCACTTTCCATCAGGTGCCCGTCCGTGCCCTATACCATAATTTTTTTAAATTAAAAAATGTTTAATTTTAATTGACTTACAATCAACTTCTTCCCTATAATCAACCAACTTAATATTAGGTAAATTTTTATTAATAATAATAATAATAGCCTTCATTTAACAATTCCACTTAACGATACATGCTTTACTTAAACACTAATTAATACTATTTGACACCAGTTTCGCGAAGGTTGTCTTGCTTTCCAGCATAGGCCTCCCCTAAAGCTTGCCATAGGGCACAATCATGTGTCTTTCTTCTCCATGTGCTTACTGCTACTCTTTTTATGTCGTCTTCCCATCTACGGCGTTGTAAGCTTATTACTTATATTTAACTTAATCAACCATTATCACCTTAGACCACAGTGACTATATTCTAATCTTAGCAAACAAATTGTGTTATTCGTTTTGTTTGCCAATCGACTTCTTACACAATTACAAAATTATACAGATAACGGCTAAAAGACCTTTTTGACTTCCATACAGGTCGGTTGTGGACTCGCAATTCTAATGTGTCACTACCAACCCACACGTGCCCAACCTTACTCAAGTTGGGCACGTGTGGGGTGGTAGTGACTGCAAAAGTAACAAAAATAAAATAGTTGGAGCTGTTTATTTTGCCGGGCCCGATGACCGGATCCGGTACCATTTTATCGGATGTCTCGGTAAGCGTCTAATGGGGCTGGATCCGCCGAATTGCTATGTACAATGGTGATTCATGTTACTCAATAAAAATGATAAAGTAAACATTTTTTTTAATCGAACTAGAAATTATTATTCCTCCTAAGAGTATCTTTAACAAAAAAACATTCTCCCAAAAAGTTAATACCTTTTAGATAGGTCTTTTTAATATTGATAAACATTATCGTCGTTATTAGATAACTTAAACTTAAAAGACAGACTACCGAAATGTGAAGCGATATCGATAATATTCACACATTTCAAAACGATTTTTCAATAACTGAAGGTACCGTCTCCCCATACCATAATTGGGTTATATTATTTATCCTATCAGACACAAAAACTAGGTATCTATTGGACAGGGCACGCAACAATTGTGGCGGTAAGATCCATCATGGAGGATTGACACGACAGGCAGCCCGGCAGCCTGTCGTACCGGCTGGTGCAGGTGCTGACCGGCCACGGCAAAGTGAGAGTGCGTTGGAATCCATTTCTTTTTTTTGAGGGAAAGGGAACGCGCGCCTTGCTAAATCAGCAATTTCGCGGTGACTTTTTTCCTAGGGTATCCCCGAGTCCCTTGCAATAGACTCACTTGTGACGGAACATCGTGTGATTTTAGTCAGTTCGATTGTTCGATTCCGACATCCACCATTTCACCAGTAGCTCCTGTGAGGTAAAAAGTAACTAAAAGTAAAGAAAGTAAGTTTAAGGTGAGCTGAAAAAGATAAACACGTCAGTAAAGAAAGAGGTTTAAATCCCCTTCCAATTATCCAATTTAATTTTTTTCTTCGCGGCCCCAAATTTTTTTGCCATACCAAGGCTATTTATGAAATGTATTTCTTTTTTATGGTATAGGGGGCAAACGAGCAGACGGGTCACCTGATAGTAAATGACTACCGCCGCCCATGGGCACCTGCAACTCAAGAGTCACAAGTGCGTTGCCGGCCTTTAAGTTGGGAGTAGGGGAAGGGTGGAAGAGGGGGAGAGAGGGGAGAAGGGACGGGTTAGGGCCTCCGGTAACCTCACTCACTCGGCGAAAAGTAATGCAAGCATTGCTTCACTGCCGGTTTTCTGTGAGGCCGTGGTATCACTCCGGTCGAGCCGGCCCATACGTACCGAAGTATGACTCTCCCACGATTATATTACTATTTGGTGATCTATAATAAAATATATTCCATCTATTTATATATCATTTGCTTAAATTTGATTCCGGACATGAAATTACGATCATGAATTTTCGTAACCTAGATTGAACTCGACAGATTTGGAAATCTAGTATGTGCGTGTCAATATTATTGTCGAGAATAATTATTACTTATTCAAATGGGTTTAGTTTACTTGTTTTTAATGACAAATACTTTTTAATCATATGTATATAAGGTTGTTCCTCTTTTGCAATTAGAGCATGTTATTTACTGAAACTTTAATTTAGATGAAACGACGTTACTGTCGGCAATGTGCATATTTTGCTGTTACACTCTTTACATGTAGACTGTGTGGTCACGTAAAACATATTTTGCCTTTGAAATGAAATCCTGCACTAACGAAAGTCTAGGTTTATGTCATCCAATCCAAAAACAATGAAAAATAACAGTTACACGGTTTATAATAAAGCCAAAAGTCTTTTCTATTCGATTTTCCTCTACCACTCTAAAACAAAATTTGCCGTTGTAAATGTCTACGCTGGCATTATTCCAGAACAATCAGACAAGTAATATCATATCCGTTTGCAAACAAATTTTATTATAGAAATAATAAAGTATAAGACCGTATCCACTAATGATCATTCTTTACACGTACGAAAACCATGTGATAATAATATAAGATATCATTTCCCGACATTCTGGAATTCTCCCTCAATATGTTGTTATGTATAAATAAAGCCTTGGGCGTATAAGGAACGTGGCGGGATAGTTGGGAATAGTCGGTTAGATGACGTCATTGAGCAGCCTCATAAATAATTCAGGACATCATCTTACTGCGTAGTGCGGTAAATGTTTTAATTATAGTTGTTCAAATGGGTGAAAGAGAACACTTCATGAAATTTGAATCCTGCAAAAATGGTAATTGTCTGGCAAGTCTGGAGGGTTGTCTGGTTTTTAACTGCAGGTCTTGTAATGTTAAAAACAGACAGTCAGAGGGATAAGAATCAGGGCGAAGATTGACAAGCGGGTAGGGGTTGATTTCTTAGGAGTTTCGCCATCTTGTTCAACGTTATTAATGCACCCTATCTCACAAAACGTTTGTGAAATACAGCATAAAGTGACCACTGGAGTAAATATTGTAGAGAATCCATTTTTTATGCCATAATGGCATAAAAAATGGATTGCATTAGTGCATAATTCCGTCATTTCTCTATCTACTCATCAAAGCAAAGTAAGCTTCACCTCTATTCCTCTGTTTCTTTGTTTTCTTCTTTTTTAGGGTCCCGTTCCTCAAAAGGAAAAAAGGAACACTTGAACACTTATAAGATCACTTTGTTGCCTGTCTGTCTGTCTGTCTGTCAAGACCATTTTTCTCAGGAACCAAGTTGAAATTAATACCAAATACGTATGTCTGCGGTCCCTTAAAGCTGTAAAAAAATCAAGCTTCTAAGTCAACGCAATCAAAAGATACAGCCATTTAAGTCTTAGATTTGACCAAATTTCAATTAGCAGGTAAATCAGAGCCTATAGGGTACTTCCCAATGAATGACCTAGAATCATGAAATTTGGTAAGCAGCTAAGTCTCTCAGTACAAGTAAAAGAAAAAATCAGAAAGTCATTAATTTGTTATAATATCTGTCTGTCTGTATGACGGTGAAGACCTTTTCCTCAGGAACTCGAGGAGGCTTCAAGTAAAACTAACATGAAATAATTATGTCAACGGTCTCTTGAAGTTCTAAAAAAATCAAGCTTCTAAGTCAACGCAATCAAAAGATATGGCCATTAAGCCTTATATTTTAATAAATTTGAATATTTCGCAGATAAATCTAAACCTATAGGATATTTCCCTTGGACCTAGGTCCAACCGACAATCATAAAATTTGGTAAGAAGCAAGGTCTGACAGCAAAAGTAAAGGAAAAAAATCTGAAAGTCGTAATTTGTTGTTATATCACATAAAAAAAATGTTTTTGTAATTACAAACTTATATTTAGCCGATGGAAAGTTGACTTTGTCGTAAATCGATGTATGGGAGAGTATTTATAGAACTGCAAAGTTAATTTTGTCTTTCGAAAAAGACGGGTATAAATCTTCGAGAACTGATTTCCGAGATGGACTTACTATCTACTTGCAAGTTTGTTTTCTTACGGAACTTGACTCAGTCAGATTCGCAGTTGTCTGGTTTTTTTTAATAGAAGTAAGACAATAATATAGTAGTCAAATTAAGGCAATTTAGATGATAATAATTCTTTGATTGTTTGCCTTTCTTTTTTAATTAATTGTTGCTTTTTTACCTTAGAGCTCGACATTTTTCGTGATTGAACAACAGCCTACTATATATACTATTTTCTAATAAAAAAACCGGCCAGGTGCGAGTTTGACTCGCGCACCGAGGGTTCCGTCAGCAAACAAACTTGTATACGTCCATCTCGGGAATCAATTTTCAAAGACTTTTGCTCGTCTTTTTCGAAAGACAAACTTAACTTTACGGTTGCAAATACGGTACGCAAAATATAAGTTTGTAATCACAAAAAAAAAGTTTAAAATTATTAAAAATATTTCTATTATGCGATATAATTAAAAATTTACGGTTTTCGCAATTTTTCCTTTATCTGTGCTATTAGACGTTGCTGCGTACCAAATTTCAAGATTCTGAGTTCACGGGAAGTACCCTGTAGGTTTTGATTCCCTTGCGGGTGTCGAAAATTTCCGGAAATTTGCGGCATAAACGAATGTATCTTTTGATTGCTTTGGCTTAGAAGTTTGATTTTTTTACAGCTCTAAGGGACAGTAGACCTGAGTATTTCATACAAATACTAGCTTGATATCTTTATCGTTCCTGAGAAAAAGGGTCTTGACAGACAGACAGACGGACGGGCGGACGGATAACAAAGGGTTCCGTTTTTTCCTTTCGAGGTACGGAACCCTAAAAAGGAATACCGTTCAAGTCAAAGTTGTGATTAGGCTAATCAATTTATGAATCAATCTTTGAAAAATTCTTAATCACGCGCTTACCATTCTAGAGATTTGTATTTTTAATTAATTGAATTTGTATCTTTTCCGTACCCGGCAATTTTCAAAATACAAAAGCAGCTGTACCCATAAATGTACACTAGGGGGTGTAAAAAATGGGTATCATTTATCATAAAAGTTTTATCCGATATATTCTCGACTCACCTTTCCTATCAGATATTTATCATTCAGTTTCCAACAAAAGCCGGGAAATGTACGCCATTTTCTTGTAAGAATTCGTTCTTCGTTCTTCCAAAATGGATTACGTATCATACCTGCTTTGTTATGCAGCAATAAAATGAAATAAGTATACTTATTTAAAAATTCCTTTATCCTAACCATTTGGGAACCTCTTCTAAATAAGGAATTTTTATTTAATTATGCGAAGTTGTTTATACAGAATTTCTCCGAAGACCAATAAAGAATAAATTGTTAATTTACACTACCTAACAATGCTTGTTCGTATCATAGCCGACTGACTGATCAAACTTGCCATGATTGATGTTAGACAGCAGTTAATGCACGACTAGTTTTCCTGGTCTGTAGGATTACCAAGGCATTAGAGGAGAGAAATAGAATTCGAAACACGAGTGACAAATTGGCTGTCAGGTGTTGTAAGTGTTTAAAGGAGTGTGTGTAATCGTATTCACACTATACACCCCATAGCTTTATACATATAACCAGTCCACCTGTTGGGACCATGTGCTTGTTTGCTACCTCATTTGTGTAAAAGAATGATCATCTAATACGAGCCTGTCTAATAACAGGTCATACCACAATACAAAACATATAATCGTAAACGTATATAATCCGTTAAGCAATTCGGTCGTCCTATATTAGAAATAAAATATTGGAAATCGTTTAAAAGCATAATGTTCTGGGCAATTCCACTAATTAAAAGACAGTCGCTATACGCTTTTAATATAGTTAGTACTCATTGAATTAAAAGAGCTCAATATTTGCTAGCATTTAAAATAAAGTGGCAGCTGATGGCAAGTAAACATTCCGATGTATACATCTGGTGTCACGTTACTTTCGGAGCTTCTTTAGAAGCCACTTATGCAAAATTCTAACACAGAAATACGAGAACAAGGAAAATTTACGTAAATAAAAAGTTATTTAACACGAAAGTATTACATTCATGGCTTGTTTTATTTACACACACCATAAAACGATTTTCCAGTAGGGGATGTAGGGATTATATAAGCCCAATAACATTCGAAAAATAAACACTTTATTAACTAAGAAGAATATTGTGCCACTATTACAGTTCTCATTCTAAACACGGGCTGGTTACTTTTTCTTTATCTGTGGTGGAAATATATTCTTTATCGCTTTCAAATTGCAATTATTATTATACTTTGGCCGAATTCGATATGGAATGTTCACTAACAAATCGTTTTTTAGGAACCAATGACGGGCAGGTATAAATAACCTGTTTGCAAATTATATACTAAAACTATAATTTAAAATTATTTGTCATAGTAAATAGGGCTTATGTGTTTGAAATTAAATGAGTCAGAGGGTAAGATATATATTAGTATATATGTATTGTAGGTTCCACTAAATCAGTTAAATTATTTTGACGGTTTTCATTGACAATTGGAAAGAGATACCTTTTACAGTATTCGAACCTTTTTCGGTTTATCAACTAAACGATTGTTGGCATTTTTCTCACCCTACGTGAGTGATACTCTTCTTTCCTACTCCACAAGTCTAATTTATAAGGAGGAGGCACAGCGATTCAAGTGTAACCTTAATCAACTACTAATGCTACGCGGGTTTCCATTTTGAATGTGGGTGAGATTTGAGATATTCTGTTTGTAAAGACACATGGATAACTTCTATGAACGATCTATTTCAAATTAATTTTTTTCCAAACTAGTTTATACTCGCGGCTTCGTTCGCATTAAAGTTATGTTTCTATCCCTTTTGAACAGTTTTTTCTGGATGTTCTTTTCTGTTTGACAATGTGTATGCAAAATTTCATGACGATCGCTTGAGTAAATAGTGTTACATGACAGACTTTCGCATTTATAATATTAACACCTATAAATTTGGAATATCAAGCATATCTTATTAATTTCACTATCTTGAGTAAGTACCAAGATTATTGTAAAGATTTTAGGTTTTTAATACCATAAAACATCTCACAAATAGTATCTTAGACGTAGTTCGGTTCGACGTTATTGAGACTTTGAGACGCCTATGTGTCCTTGGAAGGCGCTCTCCTCTGGCGCCATGGCGTCCGTCTGTCGCGACACTCGGCTCCAGGGACGCCACACAAACTGACTCCTAATCACTTACACAAATTATTACTGGCAATTGAGCTTCATCTGAATAATAAATAAATTATGGGGCAATTACAATAAGAAATATTGAAATAGTCGATACACATCACGTAATAATAAAAAAGATTTTATATAATTAAATACAATATAAATACAGTTTTACCAAGTAAATGACGGTTGTTGTATAAGTAACCCTAGCATCTTAAAAAAAATATTTATGAAGTTAACAGCTGATTTATATTCGAAGTGCCCTACTGGAAAATAACCTACACACTATAAAAGACTGCTTCCCGCAGGACTTCCATAGAATTGATAGATAGAGTTGGTAAGGCAGGTGCAACACCACTGTTTTTACTTGAGTACTTAGACACCGGTAACTGCATGCTATGGCATGCAGTTACCGGTGTCTAAGTACTCAAGGTACTATGGTACCTATATATAGTTCTGTATTATAAGCTATTGGTTTGAGTGGAGTGTAGTGCAGTGAAACGCATGTAAGGAACCTTGCACACCTGACAATTTTTTATAATGTATTCAGAGGTCCATCTCTGAAATCATTGACTAGCCTGTTGATCTAGTGGTTAGTGATCCTGACTGCTGAGCCAGAGGTAGTGGGTTCGATTGCCACCCAGAACAAATAATTGTGTGATGAGCATGATCATTTGCTCTGTGTCTGAGGTATATAAGTATGTTTATCAGCAGTCTGGTTACCATAATAAAGGCGATAATAGATTGAGATCAGACCGCCATGTGTGAGATGTGCCAAGTTTTTATTATTCTCAAAAAAATCTTCATGAAACCATAGAAAAGTAAGACGTAAGGTGTATGACGATTATTTTACCACTTGGCTATCACTCATTTGATAACATTGTAAATAGTATTCGAAATTGCTTTGTTTTCTTTAATTAGTCATTTACTTCTAAATTACCTAATCCCTCTCAATGTAAAGATCCTCCCACACAAAGCGAGGTTTCTGCGACCTGAAGCTTGGTGAGCTTAGCTACTTGAGAGCTGTTAATTGCGTGCGCCCAGCTGTCTGAGCGACGTGATCAGCTTTGATCTACTTTTCTAATTGGATTGTTATAAAACTATTTCCTTTATACCTGTTGACGACCTTTATCGATAAAACGCAACTACATGAATATTTGTTCTATTTGCTAAAATAAACGCTTTCAAAGTTTAGGTTATAAACAATATTCATTACTAAAAGTTTTCAAAAGATTTTTTCTGTAACCCATAGCAAAGACGATTTCATTAAAACAACATTTATCTATAAAATTTGAATACCTGTTAAAACTTTTACGTTCAATATCATTCCTAATATTAGCCTGTTCGTGTTTTAATCGTCTCGTGTCGTAGTATAAAGGAATATCAGCTTATATGCTTCAGTCTAATTTTTTTAGTGAGATAGCCTTGTAGTCTGACTCTAAGTTAGCTCCGTAACATAATGAGTGTTGTTAGTATGGTGATGTAAGGTACTTCAATAGTCCGAACTTAGAAAACCTGCAAATTCTAAATTTAAATCTTGAACGCTTTGGAATGAAATAGACTTATTAATACAGCTTCGCTCACTGACATTAATTCACATTCTCCAATGTTTTTAATTGTATTCAATAAACAAAGTAACAAATCTCTGTTGTCCTAATTAAAAATGTCCAATTACATATATTTTAAATAATTTTTGTCACCTTTTGTCCCTCTCATTTTCCTCTACTCCCACCTTAAAGGCTGGTAATGCACTTGTGACTCTGTAGTTGCAGGTGTTCATGAGCGGAGGTTGTCACTTACCATTAGGTGACTCATCTGTTCGTTTGCCGTTTATCCCATAAAAAAAAACTTTATAAAATATTAAATTTCCATTAATTTCGGATAGGCAGGTATTTAATTCCCATAAAAGTTTAACAATCTCTTTGAATCAACAAGATTAAGTTTAATAATAATGAAAAAGAAAATGACAGGTTGAATTTTCGGTAAAACGTTGAAATTTTCGTAATACCGGTAGTCAGACTTCAAACCTAATGTCAGCGACAGTTTGGAGCATTGCGGGTAGCCGCAGCCTACCACGATTGATTTTTCAATAACACACTGAATTAAAGTTATGTATTATAGGTATTTAATTCAGCAATGATATATAATGTTTTTCATCAAGATTTAAATCAACGAGTTTTTTTCAGTAGTACGTGACTCACGCGAGCAGTTGTGTGATATGTAATTAGTGTCCTACATTCATAAAAATCCATAATAATAAATCATAGTGACATTATAATGTATTTTTTATTGTTTTCATTACATTAAAACTGTTTTTAAATGAATATGGTTCACATGGTTGACATTTTATGGGTTTAAATGGTAACACAACGGATAGGGTTAAGAAAACAATTAATGATATCGTCATAAACGAGGTTAACAACAGATTCGCAATTATAGATGACTGAAGTTAAATTGATGTAATACATCATTATATTAAATGTACTTAAAATAAACTTATAAGAATACAATGATACTAAGATATATGTTTTTTATTGGGACTTGTCAAAACAAGTAGCAGTAATAAAACATTTACAATGAATTATAAGCATTACTTAATTGTTTGTCAATGTTAATTGTGACCCCTTATAGTTAAAATATGAGAATACAATTAGATGCATTTTTTGGTAAACATAGTTGTTAGTTGAACAAAAGATTAGGAAGCGTGACTGTAAACAATAGAGGATTTTAAGACAAACAATTCTAAGGATTAGAGAACTATGAGTAAACACTTAATGCTGGAAACATCCACGGTGATTACATTAGTGTTACTTATCCTAAAAAATGGATCACTCTTCAACATACAATTTTGGAATTGCAACTCTTGTTGAAATTTAGAATTCAAATTTATTATAACTAGAGATCGTGTAGTGGTCGAATTTCGACCATGGTTTATTTCATTGTCCAATTTTACTTGACCTGTCATTGTATAGACTTTTGTACCATGACAGGTAAAAATATATACTGGACACTCATAGCTGTATGTAACCGTTTTTGCATTTTTTTTAACTTTGTAGCAAATATTATTCAAAAATTTTAGCATTCGTCACTTCTTCTCTGTATAAACTATAAGTGTGCGAAATTTCATACTCCAAAGTTTTCGCTTTACGTATTAATATATAGATTCCAAAATATTTTTGTGATGAGTCTTAATCATATTATTATCATTGTTTTAAGTGCCTAGTGCCACCTAAACCATTTCTGGTCTTTTGTAGCGCACTTTTTGCTTTACAGTTCACTGCTCAGACTTGTAGCTTCGAGAAACCTCCAGATCCTATCAGCAGTGATTGTTTGTATTTCCTGCGGTTGCATGATGTGTAACCCAAGGTTAATACTTCGGTGCCGCATTAGTGGGCCACAAGAGCATAGAATATGCATTGCAGTTTCTTCTGCCTCTAGACACAATCTGCATATTATGTTCTCTCGTAACTTTAGGTTAAACATATGTTTGTTCAGTTTGCAGTGTCTTAGTGATAAGAAGAAGTTAGTGTGTTAAAAAATGATAACGTCAACGAAAGGAATGTGTTGTATGTAGTAAGTTGCTTGGAGGCAGGAAACTTATGCTGTTATAGCCCCGTGCCTCGGAAAGCTCATAAAGCCCTGGGTTCAGGTTTCTGTCCCCTTAGACGATGTAAGTGATGGAGAGTTGTTGATCAAATGCTTTGTGGCGACTAAAACTGACTGATACATGAAATTGTTCAGACAGTCCGTCTTGTAGAAGGTCAGAGAATAGAAACGTTTGGCATGGTATGTTAGTTAGCATCAATTAGATATAAAAGTAGATATTTATTCTTTTATTGAATTACATTCGTTTTATATTGTATGGCAAAACATGTACGTAATGACATTGTTTATACAAGTCGTTCTATAGCAAACACTTTTACGACAAACAAACGTCAACGTTCTTATTTGAGTCAATATGTCCAAAAATATCAACCGGTATCGTTGTTTTATTACGTGTCTGTTGACTGTGATTGTTGATATTTAATTTGATTGATATGATTCGCTGATATTTATTGTTATTATGTACCTAAAAATTGTTGAAAACGATATTATAAGTAATTTTTAATTTTGTAATGACAATGCATTTTTATAGCTTGAGTAATAGAACCGAATTCAGGTCTTACGCGACGATACCAGTCAACTACCCATTATCTTTTAAATAATATTGTATAATCCCACACATTAAGATTTCTTGTTGTTAGTAAAATATGATAGTTCGATGCCATCAGTATCAGAATCTTTTGTAACTGTCATTATAGCATAACTTTTGTTTAAGTTGTTTAAGACCCTGTTTGTAAAAAATCTTCTGAGACCAACCATTATTATTATATCATTTGTAGGCAAGATACAATTGAATTTTAATTTAACCATTGTAAAATAAATCTACTGAAGAGAATAAAATTAAGAATAATACAATATCAAAATAATGTAAATAATGTTCAATTTCTATAGAGTATGGCAAAAATTACAATTTTACTTTTTAATTTTAAATCTGTCTGCAATTTTGTAGTTCATAAAAACATTAAGTGCATGAAAACTTTGCCCAATTAGCTATACTTACAACTTTTAATTAATTCTAAATTATCGAAAGGTAATTCACGAATGCTTTGAGAAATCTTGTTATATACACGTATACAATTATAGAGCAATTTTTATCTAAACGCGTACTTTTACAATTCAGCAATTTAAGTTTTGTAGGATCTCTTTGTCAAAATTATGATTATGACTGTAAGCATATTATTATTAGTCTCAAGATACAACTATGTATGTCACCTCAATAACAGCGACCCCAATAACATATAGTTTCTGTATTCATTATTTACATATAATTTTACTAATCATCTTTAATATTAAAGTATAAATACTAATACAATCTACTAATAAAGAGAGTAATCAAATCTGAACACGCCGCAGTAGTTTCACTACAATGACTAAGTATGTACCTAATAATCATTTAACGCTGACGCATTTAACACATTTATTATTTTAATTAACATTATTGTTGCTTTTCTCATACTACACACAGTAACACTCGCTTGAGATATTTACATCATTATAAACCCATTAGCTGTCGCCCTTTCGGTAATACATCTAAAGATGAGAAGGCGAGGCTATCGATCATAACAATAGCGACCAAGTGTACGCCCAAATGTCGATACAGAACAGGGATTAAAAAAATCTATTCTCCATATCACCAAAGG
Source organism: Euplagia quadripunctaria (assembly GCA_963859945.1). Classification (NCBI taxonomy): domain Eukaryota; kingdom Metazoa; phylum Arthropoda; class Insecta; order Lepidoptera; family Erebidae; genus Euplagia; species Euplagia quadripunctaria. The sequence goes on from OY982573.1 coordinate 7,520,557, forward strand.
AGAAAACAAGCTTACGGTTGCAAGCTTTTATTTTGATTATTTTTATATCAACTAGCTATCTACCTGCTACTAATATTGCTGCATCATTATATTTTTTACTTTTTTCTAACTAATAATAACTAAATCCAGATCTCTATTTTAAAATAATTATTTTGTCCCTTCCGGTATGGCACAAACGTCATTATTCGACATTGTCCTGAGTCCATTTTACCGACAGTGATGCATATAAGTTAAAATGCTTATTTAAATGTGCACGTATCTTCAAACCAATAAAACGTTTTTTCGTTTAATCTTTATTGTAAGTACAGTAAGTACAACAGTAAAGACATTTCAAGTAAAACCATCTAGAGCCCAAAGATCGGAGTTCAACATAATTTAATACGTTAGGATAACGGTAACATGACAGATAGGAAACGAAAGGGTATCTCGCTTTTGTAATCAGCTTATATAGTGTGATACAGTGCTAATTAAAGCCCTGACATTGTGTTCAGATAATGTTTGATATTACATGGTTTGATACATATTATATTTGATAGCATTCTAAAACGTTAGACGTTCGATTCACTTAATTTTGCTTTCAGATTATAAGGCATGCATATCTTAGTAATATTATAAAGGTGAAAGTTTGTGAGGATGAATCAATGGGTGGATATTTGTGTCTCTTTCATGCAATAATAGCTGAACAGATCTGGATGAAATTTGGATATAGAGAGACATAGATTATAGTCTGGAATGCTACCTATGCTACTTTTTATCCAGAAAAAAAACGTATGTTTCCCGTGAAATAGATTTCACAAAAATTTCCACGCGAACAAAGTCGCCGCCATGCCTTCAACTTAGCTTAGGGAGCTTTAAAGTATCTCAGCAGTAAGTATGTCTCTGGTGACGCGTTGTGATACGTGACGGTCACCATTACGCCTTGTGACATGTTAGACCTTAGTTTTCAGGAATTCTCCAGGGGTTTGTGTCTACTTTGCACTCCCAGTACTGTCACTTAAAGGGTGGGTATAACTTCATAGCGTCGACACTGCTCGCGCGACTGCGTATGAAAATAAATCAACACCATTAAAGTGGTAGTATAGGGTAACCGTTTATTACAAGACGTGCCGTTTGTATGATGCTTCTTTACTACAATAGTGGCTTAAGCTATATTCCTTTGAACGTCCCTTTCGATGAAAGTTGTTAGAAATATGGTTCTAGTTAATAAATTGGTGTTAACAATATTGTCAGCTAATATCATCTACATCTATAAAAATAAATATAATTGAAATGTCTGTTTGTCATCTCATAATAACAGCATTCTACAAAATTTCGAATCAAACATTGAAAGTAAATCAATTGAGGAAATAAATTAATAAATAGAAATTTATTTAACTTGAGAGTTAATTAACGTATTGTTTCTATTTTGTTAATGTTGATAATAACATTTGTAACGTCTTTAGTTTTTTTAATTTATATTATGTTACATTTGACGATAAACAATTTTATAAGTCTTTAGTTGGTAGCAATAAACATATTGTTACAAAAGTATTTCCTTTCGAAACTCTATAATTTTTGCTCTCTGAATGGTAAACCAATTCATATTTCTAATATTATAATAAAAAAATATACCTTCTATTGAAAGATGTTATTTTTTACTCTCTCTGCTTTGAAAACTGAAATGAGTCTTTTGTTTACATAACCAGTAATTAGACTTTTTCGTACACTACATCTTAAGGAAACCCTTGAGTAATAATAAGAGAATTTAAATTAAAATGTTTAAATGAATTCCAAGCAAGTCGGCGTCAGTTTGCATAGGGCTGTTAAGAAAAAGTAATTTCCCTCGATAGCTCTGAGCTTGTAAATTGCGCACGCAAAACTCTCGGACATAAAACAAGGTTATACGAAAAGCTTGTGAATTTATATGTGAATTAATTCAGCAATACACTTGTCTGAATTTTTCATTTCGTAGTCCGTAGCGGTTGTAGCAGATCGTAGCATAATTGCTACAGCCATTGCAAAGTTTATGAAAGCGAATAACGTCAGGTGAATATCATTTTGAATAAAAGCACATGCTTTCATTCGTAGACGAGACTAAAATCTGTATGTGAAATGTGGACAAAGTATTTAAATTGAGCTCTCTCAGATATAAACGGATTATATTGTGTAAGGATAAGCAATTTTAACATTAAAAAAGTTGAATTCTTAATGTTATTTATTTGTTAGCCAGCCCACCCTTTAGTGTACATTGCAGTTGCGGGTATTCACCTCAAATAATGTTTTATATGATTGCCAGATAAAATATAATTTATATGTAGGTTAAAAATCTTTCTAATTCTTGGAATTTTTTTTTTTAAGAATACTAATGTCGTGGTTCACACATTACCAGGGTTGCCAGTACGGATAACTTATTTTATACCGCCGAGTCTCAGAACTTATATAAAATGACGTACTATCATACAACATCCGTGTTATACAACTATAGTACGCCACTCTTTGGGGATTTCAATAAAAGGTGTTTTAACTTTAACGTATAAGGATTTAACAGTTTACCACAGACACGATTTGTTATAAATATCACTATGTGTATATAATTGTACGTACTCATTTCGCTATAACGTCAGTAATGACATTGTATCCAATTATACAATGTAATCTACTATACAAACAGGATACATGAGATAACCGAATTATACAAATTTTGTATCCAATTATACAACCTGGCAGCCCTACACATTACTTACGACGCTTACTACTACGTGCTACTAATGCCGAAAGCATTCGAATAAACGAAAAATAACGTTGCAGAAATGAGAAACTGACTTGATAATATATGGTGGCAAGAAACTTAAAATGACAACAAAACTTTATAGAACAACTGATTCGTCTAACATTGTAGTAAATCAGTGGTTGTCCTAGTTTGCTCCTTAGGGGTAAAAAGGAGATAGTAAACTTTAATGTTCAGAAGCTCTTTATGGTTTTATAATGGTGGTTTCTAGTAGACGATGGTCGAGAGTTCGAGATCGATCCCTGGTTACTCAACTCTTTTTGTATTAGATGTATACGACACGGTGAAGGAAATATACAAACCTGCAAAACGGAGATACCTCCATAAAGTTCTAGAAAGTTTGTGGAGTGTGGCCACTATTGGCCAACGTGGTATCTCTCATAGGTCATCGTGGTGGACTATACTGTACCCCTCCCAGAGGCCCCAACTGGGACAGATTGATAAATTACTTTCAATAGAATATATTTCATCAAAATTTCAAAATCCTTTATAATTAACGTTAACTTACTATTAAACTTTGGTGGATGAGTACGTAGGACACTCATCCAGGTTAATTACACGGTAAAAAAAGTATTTTCAAGCTTTTATTTCCACTTCTTATGTATATTATATAACACATTAAGTAACATCACACACAATGAACGTAATCTCGTTAATATTTGCGCTGTTGTACATTTTAGGGTTATCCCTCCATCTGCGATGTAGGTTATCTTTTGTGCGGAACGGTGTGTACAACAAGGGAACTCATCACGCATATTGTTCATAGGCGAACTGAACAAGCCGCACTGAAACACGAGGCTGTGCTTTTATTACACGCCGTTTGATTAGAGATGTTAGCGGTGAACATTAAACATAGATGTTTAAAATTGGTTTAGAAGTAACTGATATGGGTTTGAGTATTGTCTTTATAACATTTCTACTAAGGAATGTTATTTTCAGGATGGATAATTTTTATATTAATGGCCAGGATACAAGAACAGAGGTGACCAAGTCATTTTAGAACTTGCATATATTTGTAACAATAAAATGACACTTTTAACAATAATCTAAACAATTTGTAAAAACCGTTACTTGCTCGAAGGACCAAATGTTGGGTTCTAGTGCCTAACAGATATGTTGACGTTACGGTTTGATTGGATGGGACTTGTTATTTAATTTTAAAAGAGTAAACGAACGACTCCCTTGATGGATGTATTGGCACTAAAAATATATTTACAAAATGTTGCAGAAATGCATAATATAACAATAATGCCGATATGAATTAAATAAAGACACATAAACTCCTACACCCACAAAGGTCAATGTACAGCGTATCTCTACACAAATATATATATTTATATACCACTAAGTTGTTGAACAACTCCTTTCTTTTAGACTGTCAAATGCATAAAATAAAACTTGGTAAAGCCTGTATTATGGTAACCAAACTGCTGATAAACATACTTATATATTTCTAAATACATCCATATTATAGATAAATTACACCCAGAGACAGAACAAATGGTTATATGCTCATCACACAATTTTTGTCCTGGGTGGGAATGGAACCCATGACCTCTGGCTTACTAGTCAGGATCACTAACTACTAGACCAACAGGCCAGTCGGATACATTCTGTTAATTTTAGTGCAATTCCATTTAGGCTTATAAACTTTATTCATCTCGTTTACTAGTCTTTATAGTTTTGTTCAAAGATAAAAAACTAATACTATAAAATAACTGATGCTAGATGTAACAGACTTGATTGAAATGCACATTTTTTTTAAATGATGTTGATACTAGAAATAGAACAGAATTTTGTTCTAGACTAGTCTGCCAGTGGTCTAGTACCTCAGGGTTGAAGTTACTAGCTGTACGGTTCCCATAGGATCGATTTCACCAAATTTTCCATGCGGACAAAGTCGCGGGCAACAGCTAGTATATAAATAAAAATGAAATGTTGTTCGTTGTTAATCGCATCACTTGAGAACGGTAAGACAGATTGGGTTTTTAGGGAAAGAAAAGATTTAAAAGTTGCCCGTAAAATGGGAAACTTCAAGAAAAACTGGAAGTTTTTTTCCATGAAATTAAAACAAATTATTGAAATTAACTGGTATTAGAATAAAGTCTGCTAAAATGATTGAATAAAGCTGTTGATATATTACTTAAATTAGGAACAACTGCAAAAAGTGTGCTCAAACAACTCATAGAGTATGTTTTGCAAAGAAAGCAAATATATATTTTTATATGGTACAGTGGATCAAGGTCGACTTTCTTAAACCATTGCTGATTTTATTTTGTTCAACCTCCAAATGACATTATTGTTCAACACGACAACTGGAACATAACCTTGGGCTCATTCTCAGAGAAGAGGCTAAACTTTTATACAGGACCTTCTATATTATATCGAATAGAATAAATGCTAGACCATGTTATAATGGTTCGATATGACCTGGCAAGACGTAAGCATGACGCAATTCTGTGCTCCCCTGATAGGGGAAAAATTTATTTGTGGTCTGTGTATAGTAATTTCAACTTAACTTGTATTGAAATAAGGTTGGGAAATGCTGATTTCTCTGTTCTGTTCTATTGTTTTCATGTCCAGACTACGGGACGCCTATACAGCGCCAGTATGGCGGGTCGGAGATGACTCAACCGTCGGGTAAGGGAGGGTACATGTATTTCATATCATTTGTTTTGTATTCGTAAGGAGATTTTTATAAACACACTAAAAGAAAACTTGCTTCATGGTTGTGCTTTATCAGTAAAAAAATAGTTTTACAACAAAAGACCCTAGCTAAGCACATTAAGAGCGTATAACTCAACTCCATTTGGTGTAGGAAGTAGTCGAACTGGAAATGAACAAGTGATATCACCTACAACTTTTTATAAGCACCGGTTATCGCCATCAGACGAGTCATTATTATGATGTATACAGGCTGTTACTGAAATATTTTAGGGTAGGATAGTAATAGACTCCGTGAATAATGTAAAGAGCTTTCTGCTTTTTAATACAAAATTCTTATTTTGAAACTGACAAATTGAAGTTGAAAATTGACCGATAAAACAAATATTTCGTAAATTATTATTGGTAGTGTATACCAAGTATGTTGATCAAATATTCAAGTTTTCTTGAAAATATCCGCATAAACAAAAATACATGAAAATTGTTAATAATGACATAATGTTTGTAATGCGCACAGACCTAGACCAGGAGAAGCTTTTTCCAAAAAAGATAATTAGGTAATAATTTAATTTTTTTAAGGTAAGGTATAAATAAGGTAATTTAATAAGCGTTGCGTGTAAAAATAAGGTAATTTTTACACATAAAGCTTCTAAAATTTGACCACAACCTTCTGTAGCACCCTGAATGAAACTTAGTTATATAAGAAAACAAGATAAATTGTTAAAGTTTAATTATTTGCTTTCTTATAATGGTAGAGGATTTGACACACCAGAACTTAAAAATATAAGCGAGCGACACGTTGGTACGTTACACATATACACATCGTACATTCTAACGTGGGAGAGCCATGCTTTGGCACGTATGGGCCGGCTCGACTCCGCTCGATACCACGGCCTCATAGAAAACCGGCCGAAAAACAATGCATTGCTTTTCGCCGCGTGAGTGAGGTTACCGGAGGCCCTAACCCTGCCCTCTCCCCTATTCCCGTCCTTCCCCTCTCCTCTCCTCTAATCCCCCTCTCCCGTCTTCCCACCCTTCCCCTATTCCCACCTTAAAGGGCGGCAACGCACTTGTGACTCTTGAGTTACAGGTGCCCATGGGCGGCGGTAGTCATTTACCATCAGGGGACCCGTCTGCTCGTTTGCCCCCTATACCATAAAAAAAATACACTAACTTAACCAAATGCTTCTGTTTAGGGGCTGGATATGTCTCGAAATCATGCTCTTGGTCGCATGTCTGACGCCTTCGCCATTACGCTACCGTACTGATTGATGATATGTGATGATACAGTCTCGAAGAAATTATTCTGAAATACTTCTAGTTCCACAGTTTTCCAAGGGGCTATTACCATATGACCCTCGTAACGATAGCAGGAGTTAAAGATTAATTGATTTTTAACTGAATTTATAATTTTCCCAACTGAACTGAATTTTCCATGAACTTACTTTTTATTACATTCAAAAAGATAAGCCCGCTCATATTTTTATGGGACTCGCTGAGTGTTCTGCTCGGTATTTTCGAAGATCAATTGTTCATTTTGCTTTTTTTCATTTAAGTGCAATTCTCTATTTTCTACAACACAGCAAAGTACATCCGTGTCGTTCTCGCTATGATTTGATTTGATACCTATTCGTCGTATCTTAATGTAGCTCTAACTTACTGTCCCGGGTGGCGTGCGAGCAAAACGATGTTCGAGCTTTTGCAAATGAGGCTTCGCAGTGCAGCGCTGCGGCAGTAGGTTTGTAATCGACCTGTGATTACACAGACTTTAATCTAACATGAATTTCTATAATAATAGCCTTAAATAATAATATATTTTATAAGCAGATACTATTAGTAAACTTACGAAACGAAAATTTTCTCGTTTAATATACGAGATTGTCTCAGGAGGTTTTCCTCGACTGTGACATGGAGTTCTCCAAAGCGAAGAGGGTTTCACTGTAGGTGACGGTTTACGAATCTCGGGGGTATCACCCATGGCCATCGGCAGTCTTCATAAGATTCGATTTTGTTTCATAAATTCCTTCTATTTTTGGAGCGGTTTTAACATTTCGCTGAATATTTTCTTATGTCTAATAAAGTAAAATGGGCCTCGTTAACGATTAATGGCCAATAATATAGAGATAAGAATGCTTGAAGGCTCTTTTACCGGGTACTTATTCCCAAGATTTAAGTTATTTTGGAAGTCTGTTATATTTTTGTTTACTGTTAAGATATATATCTCTAAATATAATAAATGAAAAGCCGAGTAGCAGCAGTTTAACAGACTTTTAGTCTTATAAAAGACTTTATTTATTTCAACTAGTAAAAATATCTGATTTATGGAATACCACAAACAGAAATATAAAACAATATTAATCAATGGAAAAAAACATTTTTAAAGACAAGCTTATGTATGTAATTATACGTATAACGTAATTAATGTTTTTTTAATAATAACATTTTTATTTTATTTTATCATCTAAACTAAACGTGTATGCAAAATTTCAGCATAATCGGCTGAGGATAACTGCTTTAAAATTCAGTCGCAAGATTTGACTTGAACTAACATACATACAAGGCCGTCTCAGGCACACGAAATTTGGGGCCTTGTTGGATACTTTCCAAATTTCTTTCTGCGTTTTTTATTCTATTATATCCTCAAAATCTTCATTATTCTCTTTAGCTGTGAGCGGTCTGCACTACGAATGGTAATCTTCATGCAAAGAAATATTCTTGTAGCAACTTCAATACTCAAAAAAAATTCTTCTCATTTAACTCACTTTATTAGCTTTTGCAAGATTGAGATGCTCAAACACACAAGGAATTAGCATATTCCTTTCGGGTTGTTTATATATCTGCCTTATATGAGGTCTTTCATGGCCCCCGTGAGAATGGGGGCCCAGGGCATGTTCCCCGTGTAAAGTGCCCGTATGCCCTTATGGAATAGATGGTACTGCATACATACAAACATTGAAAGTTAATTAAAAGCCTGTAATTATGATACAATTATACCTTCACATACCACACCTCCGAGTTCACATTTAAAAGAACAATTTTATTACATGTACATAGATAAAAAAGAAAATAAAGATATTGCTCTGTCGCCTGTCGCCGAATTGTCACCCGGGGCATAATAACGAATCGATTGATACGTCTTTTATCAAAAGCTGTGAAATAAAATATCGCATGGAATTAGAAAAATATGACTGAAAGAAGGCTTTGAAGGTCGACCCCTATCCGTTGCTAAGAAAATCCGACAAGGCCAGCGTCTGTCAGTGATCAATTTGAGTTTATAGTGAGTTGTATTATTTTAGACTGTTTTTCAATATTATCCTGCAAGACCGTTACCATAAATGCTTTACGGATGGCTTGTCTCAATACTCTATTGCCTGTCACTCCATTCTCTTAGAGGCAATGGTACACGTTGCTATGCACTTTAAAAATAGATGCTTTAATTAACAAATCGTCTATTCGAATGGAAATTAGGTCTGTGGATTCAGGCACTTCCTTCGCCCAACATAGGCACCTTGTAGGACGATAACACATTCCGCCTGCCACTTGCCCTCGTCTAAGAGCTCCTTGTGTTTCTCTGCATCTGTCATTATTACTGTGGAGAAGCTGTCGACAGTCTCGGACATCATGGCCTTTCTTGTAGTAGAAGCGCAGGTCTTATATCTCGACATGCCAATATGAACGACATAATCCGCCGCATAGGAAAATATTTGTGATGGCTATATTAGGAGAAACAATGAAAAAGATTATGAAATTATCGGTCTCGTTTGAGTGAGATAAGACTTTAGAGTAAAATAATTACTCGAACTCACGGCTTCTTGTAATTTTGTAACGTAATCTTTTGTTAACTAGATGATGATGGTGGCAGTAGACAATAAAGTAAATGTTGTTAACAGTGATTTCATTGTTATTGTTTTTTTTGTACCTATGTGGTGGGTAAATGAGGTAGGCTATGGAGCTCCTCCACTGGTTTTCTGGGAAATAGCACTTGGCCCTCCATTGGCGGCCCCTAATCTAGAACTGTTTGTCGATATATTATGGACTTTGAATTCGGCTTTCATTGCACCGTAGTATAGGACAAATTGCCAAGAGACTCAAAACCTCAATTTCACTCGCAGAACTGCGACCTGATACAGAATACATCATAAAGTTCATGTTGTGAAGTGGTTTATGTTTCAGGAGGCTTTTTACCTCCTCATCTTCCGGATTCGAAGGTTCCGGAAACCTCATCGAGCGAAGTTTTGTGGTAACACCCAGTCGAAGTGCGACGAGATAGTTATGTCAGAGTTGAAATGAATTAAAATCACCAGTAACTCTTACCCGTGTTTTCATTTGTCTATTTAGTTGTCTTTAAGCTTTTAACATTGAAGCTTTTAACATTTGGTTTCTTTGCTTTATTTTTTACTATCAAGAGTAGTTTATCTTGAAAGTTATTATTATTATTATATGCAGCGGAAATCGCTTAAATTATTTTACTATTATTATACCCATAAACCGTTCCTATAATTTTAGTGTCCAATTTTCGCACCAGTCACTTTCATAACAGATGTAACACGTAGCCAAGTGTACAGGGCGTGTCTACATTAATGAAATATTCATGGGTGCGACATGGTGTTTGCGAGCCCTTTGATAGCGCGTAATCTCGCCCAACTAGATGAATTAAACATTAACATTACGTACACAAGCCGCGTCACTAGCGGTTTCGATACATATCAAAGGAATGCGATGAATATACATACTTATATCGTATTAAATTTATTTTATATCGTTAATCAATTTATGGAAATACATAATCATATCACAGTGACTGGTCTTCGCGTCTTGCTCGTGAATGAACATTCCTTGCTAATACCATTGTCTGGACGTCGTGGTTTTATTTACTTGTTAAATGTATTTTCGACAGTAGCTTAGTTTTCATATGATCAGCAATGAGATTATTATTTCTCCTTTGGTTTACGAAGTAACGTAATATAATCGTAGATAATCGTAGTAACATAATCGTATCTGTGCTTTGGTGGTCTTTACCTCGTAGGTACAGTATTATACTAACAAATAAGAATTAAGGCGGTCAGTAACATGGTGTTTGTATAATACGGAATACAGATAAGGATAGCCAATAAGTGGGTTAAATAAGGTAGTATTTTTTATGTAAATGAACGTGATTAAGAAGCTTTTGATCTTACATTTTGATCAACAACAACAAAAGTCATCAACAACTGTAACTCAAGAGTCACAGGTGCGTTGCCGGCCTTTGAGATGGGAGTACGCTCTTTTCTTGAAGGTGTGAAGGTCGTATCGGTCCGGAAATAACGCAGGCGACAACTTGTTCCAGAGATTGGTTGTGCGAGGCAAAAAATTATCCAGGTGATGGGGATGAAAGTTTTGTCGCGTTGAACGATGGCGAAACGAAATAAAAAATAAATAAAAATAAAATGGTTCTCCTTATCTATCCATATTGTGATAAAATAATTTAATAAGCAATTTTAGTTCTAACCTCGGCTACTTCAGCATCAATACTCAATATGTTTATTGCATTCCAAAATGATGGCTTAGGTGGGAACTTACAAATGCGAGATCAGATCATCATGCACCCTGTCGGGCACAGCAATAGATGAGAGAGGAAGAGATATTCCAAATTGTTTATGTGCCTATTAATGTACTATTTTCCGTTAATAATTTATTGGTTGCGATTTCGATCAACTAAAGTCATTTTTGTCATTCAGGTATTCACTGATGCTGTAATAACATTTGTGTAGAAGTAATTGTTTTAGTTTATTTATGAATACATTGAATTTTGAATGAATTTGAAGTCGGGAAGATGGTAGATTTAGTGTAGTCCTATGGCGTAGTGTGTAGTTTTGTTGTTTATCCACTCTTTTTGTGAAGAGATGTTGATTTTTTTGTACGAATTGGCATATTTCCAAAATATAAATTGATGGCAGTGTTAGTATATTGTGTCCTTTAAAGTGTGGTTTACAGCTTTTTTTGAAGTGTGATGAGTGTTGGAGTATCTGCACTGTTACCCCATAATATAATACCGTAACTAAACCAGGCATAAGCGCATGCCTATCACTCTATCGCATATTTAATACTTTAATCTCAATTGTAGTATAATCATAATACAAAGACCAAAGTTACGAGTAAAATAACCAACCTCACTTCGTTTCATAATATTCAAAGCGACAGTACATTATACAAGATTAAAATATCACTCCCGGTACAAAAGAAATGCTTCATTGTTCGCAAAGAAAATGTTTAATTCTATATTTCAGTCAAAGGTTTTACGCGATGACCTTTACTCCTCGTTGTTACTTAGTTTTCTTGAATTATAATATAATATGCAGAAAAGATCTATCAGTCTATATTTTCGTAAAGTCCATTCTGTGTAATGATAAAATTTTACACGGCTGGCAGTAGTTGCGTCGAGTCTCAACTTACCTTCGAACTTAATCATAACTAAGCTGGTTCTGGTCTAAGATAAAATGGTTCTAGGGCTAAATTCTGTCTTCCGTCGGCCTGGTGAAATTTTAGTTGGATTAAAATTTCGAATTTCATTCTTTCAAGCCTCGAAATCATCAATCTACACCGGACAAACGGTCTGTGCACTTTAATTCATAGGTCACACATAACTAGCGTTTTTGTTAACCCTTCCAGATAAAGCAAAAATAAATACCTACTTGCCGCACCTAGTACACTAATGATCTAACCTAGGTGACGTCGGTGGTGTACTTACTGCGTGTGGGTCGAAACAGCAATCACTTGATCGCAAGATAAGGGTCAAACCAGATTGAGTAGCAAAATGTTTGAGCAATTTAAAATGCGAATAAAATTAAATATTTTGTAAACAAGTTTATGTAAAATTATAGTAAAATCAAGTCTAGTAGGCAGCGGCGTGACTGATGTGACTCACCTCCTCACTCACTCTGATCACCAGTTTTCTCGCAGACAGAAGCATCAAGATTGTCGTCGACAGTGCACACTCCGACTCCAAGTCTATTAATACTGGTATCCCACAAGGCTGTGTGCTATACTGTGTGTTCTTCTGCATATCAATGATATGCTGCAAATCAACAGCATTCATTGCTATGCCGATGATAGCACCTTTTATACCGGCCACGTCTAGAAAATATTAGAACATACTCGAGCATTTTCGAACACACACGCGACTATGGCAATGTGAACAAACTTTTTAACTAAACTAGCGTTCTTCTTCTGCTAATAGCGCAATAACTGCCAAATCTGAAACGGCGTTATTTTAAAAAGAAAACAAATGTTATCCTATTCTCTGAATTCCACACTGGCTTATTTCGCGAGCTTCAAACACCCGCCCGAATATATGCAACTATTCCAGCAGTTCCAGTATATGCGGTACTGTTCGCTTGTTGCTATATGCTAGGTGGGAGTGGTGGCAGAAAACATGCTGGATCCTGGATTATTTATCCGCTCAGTTTGAGTTGACCCTTACGCTACCGCCGCTGAAGTTTAAATGAATAATAAAAATATTAGACTGTACCTCTGTTATATCTAGTTACGTCGTTTTGGACTACAATGCTCTTACAAGTGATGTAAAATAGTATGTAGAATGCTTATGTTTCTATATAAACATGTTCCGAGTAGGTATGTCCTTGTTCTTGCGGTTTTGGCAACATGCTATTTGAACTTGTGGTTCCCAAACATGGTAACCCCGGGCTTAATCGTGTAACTGAAGAACATCAAAAGTTTATTTACAAGACCTTTAGTAGTGACATAAAACAATATCATTTTAGAGCAATTTTTATGGTCATGTTTACTGTCGCCCCGATTGAATACAAACATTTTCAAGTAGTCGTTTCGTATTGTTTTTCATCCCTTCATTTCGAAATGTATGTGGATGCCCTACTGATTTATGGTATTTGCAGCCTGATATTTGATGGGACCTTGATATTGAAATTATGCGACGTTATTTCTTATTATAAGGTATTTCACGTTGCAGATATTATCTGAAGGGTTCAAGCATAGACCAAAACGATAATCTGAAAACATTATAATACGCATGAACTGTTCCAAAGGTACGTGATCAAATTACTTACTAAAATATGGTCTGTAAATTTAACTTGTTTTCTTCAATAGAGGAAGTGGCGCGTGCGTGCGGTGTAATGTTCCAAACTAATACAAGGCTTTTACACGACGTGTATTGTTTCACTTCGAAGCTTTGTTTGTCTTCTACGTCAGTACACTCACGTACACTCTTACCAAAAGTTCTAAGGAGGGTGGATCCTAAGAGACTTTCTGTGATGAGATAATTTTCAAAATTACACAATGCTGTTGTAGCCAATTGTCTTAGGACTGGTTGGTTTAGGCACCAATTTTTTTTCTTAGTTAAGTTGAAGAACAAAAATACATAAAATTTTCATGTTACAATTCGAATAGTATTTTTAGCATTAGTTTAAGGATCGTGCCCATATTGACCTTACGAGTGTGTGTACCTTCTACAAAGCAAGCTAGAATTTGTTTTTCAATAATTAAATAAATTGTTGTTTTCATTTTATTTAATCGTTGTGTATACTTTCAAATTTATTTACTTTTCGACCTACAAAACAAATGGTTTCTTTTGAGAACAAAACTCATTTCAAGTATTCATGTTGAAAACTCTATCGCAAGTAAATCTCTCCCAATCATTATATTATCGTTGCAAATACAAGATGCAGACATCAATGAGGTAACAGGTACTTGTAACAATAACTGCACTGAATAATCCTGAGTTGAAATTGTAAAAAATATTTGTATGTTACAGTTAAAACGCGCATATCCTAGCCCCGACAAAATTACTGCACTGTGCTTTCGTTTATGCTCTATGAGAGAGCATTCGGCACCCAAATCAAAACAAAATGAAAACTTCATTCATCTAAGCAACGCTGGTTTTTAGCTGTTTTGATGGCGTGTATCCGCTCTTAATTTGGTTCTGGGATCACTGACACATCATCCTTACTGGATCCGTTCACCTTCTTCGGACTACTGTTACGTAAAAGAAAAATAAGTTTCAACAAAATCAAATAAAGCTAGGACCAGGTCTTGGAATTGTGGCAACGTAGTTCAAGGAACAATAGATTGAATTAGCCATGATGATGCTGATACTTTGAACGTCTTGCTCATTGTTATTATTCGAACATTACATGAAGTAGGCTCTTCTTGTAAGCTTGTCTTACCTGTTTCACACCAAGTGTTAGTGTCGTGGTTTGGAGTATCAGGTTACAACATAATAATGTATGCAAATTGATTTTTTATTTTTCTGACATCAGTGTTCAGTTATCAACAATTCGCGTATCGCTGCGAAGTAGTTAGTTACAAACTTCTAAAACGGTTTTTGTATGATGCATATTAAATTTATCATAATATGACATTGTACATTGCATCTCAATTTTTTTTTCCAACGGTTACTCTCGCTGTCACCAATATGAGAAAATTCCAACCTTTCCGACCTTTATGTTGTTCGAAACCTCCGGGTATATCCCACTTCTGATACCGGATGCCATACGGGATACTATAATGTTCTACTATTTTATCTCGTTGATCGACCATTGAGGCTACCAAAAGAAATACGAAGTATGCGATATTCAATAATACGACTATTTCACTGAGTTACATGTAATAATTAAATATAAATTAAATAGACCACTAAATATGAAATGATTACAATGAAATAAATAGATTTGGCGTCGAAAGGGTTCAAGAACGTATGTCCCTTACCAGTCCTGCAACCACCAGAGCCTGACTTCAAGATGACATAATCGTTTAACTCCATCCGGTATTAACCGCTCCGTAATGAAACGAACTTTACGATACTACCATAATATAAAAAGTTTGCAATGCTAATTCAATCATAAATAAAATATTCAACACCATGTCAGATTCAACCAGCTAATAGACACGCGCCGTCATATATATACTCGTATATTTTATTTCTTTAAAGTTACATTAATAACTGCACGTAGTTAACTCGTTGGGTCCCTCTAGAGCGTCCCTCAATTTTAGCCCCACCTGCTTCGGCAGAAAATGATTCATATTACCCAGAAGCAGTAGACCGACCGAAAAACATACAGAAAAAGAAGATACCTTGCTGTTACTCTTACTCAGCGAGCACCACGTCAAAGTTTTCTATCTAAGTATTTCGTACACAAGGCCCAAACCCGTAACCGTATTTCGACTTTCTGCAATCGAAAAAGTTTAGGGCCAAGGGCGGGTTCTATTAATTTATTAATAGGTCCTTGTGAAACTTGTGAAGCGACGCAGAGTTCATACAACTACATTTGATTAAAATTGTTGACTTGAGCGTACAACTAGATAGGTATTTAACTATGACATTTAAAGATTAAAGAATCATTGTAAGATGTCAAAGGCTACGTCAAAGTTAGTTGCTATGATATGCTGGTATGCTTCCCTTACTGGGCAACGATTAGTTGATTAAACCTATGTCACTTCTTCGCGTAGGCATCATATAGGTGGCTGTTTATACACATCTTTAACCTGCAGCCACATTTAGGGCGAAGTAAGGTACTCGGTAAGGTCACCTCGGTCTTCGGTTCGCCGAGGAGAAGTCGGCTCAGCTCGCAAGGGCATATCACAATTTTCTTTTAAATTGCAAAGATAATAAGGCCTTTGTAGCTTTTATTACAATATTGTGAAATATTTAATACAAGGGAACTTATATAATATTAATTGACTTTAATTCTAGACCTTCATTAGAGAAATAATAAAGCCTGCAACTACACAAACAAAGTTGGCCACGATCTCTTAAATAAGTCAACTTATTAAATATGCACATACTTCAATGTATTACTTTATTTGAAAAATACAAATCCTTATTCATAGCAATGATATTTATCCGTGGGTCCACAGGGTTCACATTTAACGCCATTCCTGGGGTAAGGTCCAGGTCTGGGTTTTTACATAACCTCAAACTGTATTACAGCTACTCCACAACTATTACATCTTAAGCCTAATTAACACTGAACATTGGCCCGAAAAGTGGTTGAGGTTTTAAGCACCTATTGGATGGTTCTCGATGTCATCATATCATGTCTTATTTCTACCTATATTTAAAATTCATAATTTATTGTTTCATTGATATTCATAACCTTAAAACCAGAATTCCAAATAAACAAGCTCCAAACTTATGAATGTTTTATCATATTTAAGCTTGGAAAGGCGAACTTGCAGTAAACAATTCTCATGAGCGCTCATTGGAACAGCATCAAGGCTTTTATATTCATAAAATCGTTTGAAGGAACAAAGTTCACATAAGTATAATCAACGGAGGGAAATCTCATTAGCCAGAGTTTTGAATCAGTCACGCTACTCTTGTAAAGTTTTAAGAGCAAATTTTCCTGCGTAATAAATTCCGCAACTTCACAAAGAAATTTCGCCGCGATCGCTTATATACGGCATTAATTCTTGCATACAATGGATAAACTTATTAGATATGATACTCAAACTTTAATATAATTTAACTATGATATATTTTGTAATATGTTAAATAGTATTACATACGTACTACTAAGTACATAGTATAAGGTTTTTCGCCTTTAATATTTATGAATATTTGTATCTTTGAATAAACAATATAATCGATTAATGTAGGTGATAGAGAGAAATTTTGTCTATCACTATTTAATCTATTACATATCGGATAAATTTATAAATAATGAACATTTCAATTGAGATTCCATGATGTTATGTTATTATGCTTTGTCTCGAGAAGATTAATTTTATGATATGAGGAATACTGGCATTACTGGTAATATTAACTAACTAATCTAAATGAAGTTCTTCCTGAGCTTCATCTGCACGTAACTGAATTTGTGGTGAAACTAATTATCGGATTAAATAATGCCCTAGTATTATGTTGAGCTTGGGGACTCTCCAGTGATTTGGATTCTAGAATTTCTGCATTTTTGCTACAATATTTTGCTGCATTCGTGAGATTGCATTTTCCGTGAACGAGTCCTTAATCGCATTTTCTATGATTTGTTGCGACAAAAATATAACTGATCATAAATCGGTTACGGATGCCGATAGTCACTTGCAACCTTAGATCAAATACATATAACTACCATTGGCTATGCAAATTAAATAACAAAAAAAAAATTAAAAAAACAATACACGATAGATACACGATTCCCTACAAAAAAGTATGTCCGTATTAGACTAATGGTATGTATTGCGGTGTGGCCGCCTGTTGATCAAGAGGCGGCCAAGGTCTGCAGGGATTCCCGGAGGCTTCTTTCTTAGGGTATCCCGGGTCCCTTGCAATAGACCCACTTGTGACGGAATACCGTGTGGTTTTAGTCGGTTCGATTCCGACATACCACTTCACCATTAGTTCCGGTGAGGTGATGACCCGTGGGGGTTTCCACACGAAAAAAAAAAGAAAAAAAAGTGGTATGTATTGCACACGCACGATCGCGAAAGTAAAAAGGAAAGGACAGGTACGCATAAAGAAAGTAAAGAACTTTTTAAATCATCGTTTGTTACAGTGCCATTATACATATATTTAAAAACTAAAGCTATCATAAAAATATGATACTTATCGCAAGTCCGACATATCATGCCTTCTTTGCATTTTTTTTATGCTACAACTAAAACGTCACACCGCTAGCGCGAGCGCGAATCATTGAAGCACAGTTTAGTTGGTGCCATTTTTCCGATCAATCGATCGGAGCTCTGAGCGGAAATCTCTGGTATTTATGATCAAAGCTTGCAACATTAGTTTAGTAGTGTAACTCCTACGTAAGCAATGCTGATCTCTGACTTATCATTATCAGAAATCATCAACAAAAATCTAAACGATGCCAATAATGATTTTCTTTTGAATTTAGCTGCTTCCCCAGTAGGGAGCAAAAAAAACATAATTATATTATTATCCCTGATAAAGCCTGCACTGAGAAGGTAAAAGAACTTTATATTTGTACGGTATTCAATATACCTACGTAGGAATGTAAGCTTTACGCATAGCGTCACTTGGGCCCAATTGAAAACCAGCGTCAGGCCTTCGTCTGACACAATGCTGAATTGGGTCCGTTTTTTTGGCACTAGCGGTAACCATAGTTGCAAAATTGCTTATATTTTTTATGTGTTGCCAAAAAATAAATATTTTCTTTCTTTCTATGTATTACATTTAATATTAAATGTAAGCTGTTTAAATGATTAGATTATTTTAATAAAAATTCCGGATAATTGAACTACTTTTAATCCCACACTGATTAAAATACTGTCTTAGTCGGTGCCCGTCACTACATATTATAAAACAAAGTCCCCCGCCTCCTCTGTCTATCTGTCTGTTTGCAATAAACTCAAAACCGAAAATCCGTTCGGCAGAACGGATTCTCATACGGTGTTCACCAATAGACGGAGTGATTCATGAGGAAGGTTTAAGTGTATAATTCATTAAGGTTTTGTGTTAAATGGCTGAAATATGAATGGATTGCTAAAGGTGACGGTAGATGCTCGTGAACACGGCGAAGGAAGCCTCAATGAATCAATGTGAATTTCTATCTTTCTATTATTTGTATACTACTAATATTATAAAGCTGAAGAGTTTATTTGTTTGTTTGTTTGGTTGAACGTGCTAATCTCAGGAACTACTTTTTTGAATTGAAAAATTATTTTAGTGTTTGATAGGCCATTTATCGAGGAAGGCTAAAATACTATATAACATCACGCTACGACCAATAGGAGCGGAGCAGTGTCCATAAACGCAGGTGAAACTGCGGGGACGGCTAGTCCAGGATAAAAATATTGTTAAATATTATGCTATAAACAAATTTCCTAAAGCAAAGCTCGCCCAGGTCGCTAGTCATGTGATAATAGTTTAATATCATTGCATTCAATCTGACTAATGAGTCATTTTTAGGTGTATAGACAAACCCAGTTCAATAGCCTGTCTGTTATTATATCCATGTTGATTATTTTGTACATAATTATCTAGATTCTGTTCAAAGATATCAGTATTTTAGGGATGGTTTACTGATCTACATAATTACGTTCCAAAACCGTTACTTTATTATCATGCACTTATTGCGCTGTTATTCATAATACGGTGCACACTGTTGTAATAATTTAACCCTTATATGGCCTTTTTTATTGATGTGCACTGAGGGGAGAAAGGATAATTCACTGAATAGTGCAAAAAACACAAGCATATTTTGATGGCTAAATAAAATGCGCAACGTTCTGTAAAACTGTTGCCAGTAAAGCGTTGAAGCGGAAAGTACTGCTTGTGTTTCTATTGAAAATAGTTTACTTTGACGGCCGACATTTTATAAACATATACACTTATTTATGAAGATGACGCCATAATCCCAGAATAATACAAGTCCTATTTGAATAAATTTTATATAGCTTATTTATTGAGGAGGATTGTAAGCTGTAAAAGATCACGCTATAATTTATAGGAGTAAAGCAGTAGCTTCAAATGTGAACCTATCTGGTTAGTAGTAGGCGAATAGGCACGTTTAGAGAGATGTGAAATTCAAATTTAATGTAGATGAAGGTGTGGAGTACAGGTTTTTTCAGAAAAATGTCCAGGAAATGTATAACTTACGTTGTTCTGTAAATCTGTTAAATAAAGCACAAGGATACACATTTTTGTATTGTAAAGTTTGAATGATTGTTGATGAAGTCATCAACAATCATTGAATCAATTGAATGAAACTTTTTTCTATTAAAAGCTCCCACCCCTGCTATTTAAAGCTACTTATAAGTATTTCCAAGTCATTACAGAATAAAGTCATTCAAAAACGGACTAAAATGTTTTAACACGATCGGTAACAACCAACTTAAGACAATGAGTAAACAACAATGTTTTGGTAGTTTCGGTGACCGCCGTTCATAAGGCCGGACATATTATGTCTGTTTATCATCCTTGTGATATTAAAAAATATTGTGTTCAAAAATTCAAAATAAGAACAGGACGAAATATCCGAATCGATTAACAATTGC
The DNA here is from genome assembly GCA_963859945.1 of Euplagia quadripunctaria. Taxonomy (NCBI): domain Eukaryota; kingdom Metazoa; phylum Arthropoda; class Insecta; order Lepidoptera; family Erebidae; genus Euplagia; species Euplagia quadripunctaria. The sequence goes on from OY982573.1 coordinate 7,540,958, forward strand.
ATCGTCTATTCCCAGTTGTGCAGTTCAGTTGATTGAGTTTCTGATACCAAGTAACAGAACGCGGCGATCTCAATTCCAAGAATTTCGTTTTTCTTTAAATATCATATTCGTTATAATCTCAATATAATCCTACACGTTTTACCCTAGATTATCGACACGTGTATGGAGAGGGCACTTGTTAGATCGAAGCGAGTCGTGTTACACGCATTGAATAACAATAAGCTCTCGATTTGTAATCGATTAGATGACGCCTGCGATTTCAATCATATATAAAAAAACATAAAAATTGGGCATTGTGTACTTTCTATTCAGTGTTCAATAAACTTAGTTTTAATAGAATCTTTTTAATTATAAACGGCTACTGGTGCTTACTAACTAAATCACTTTGTCCCAGGCAACTCTGCTCAATCAAATTAAGTAAAATTAAAAAAGAGCCGACTACGCTAGTAATTCTGTCCTTTTCTGTCACGTCAGTCAGATAATGCATCGTCAATAATCGTGATGTATGACGTTTGATGAGATAAGCCTCACTATAAAATGATTGGTTTTGTTACCGGTTAAATTTGAATCGTAAATAGTCGAACTCATTACCAATATTGATCAAGCTAGGTAGCGTGGCGTAGGTCATCGCCGTAGCTACATAGTCGTCACTGCGAGTGCTACGATAAATGATGTGAATGTACAAATTTTAATGATGATTGTTTTGTATGTATATAAATTACAGGTTCCAGCTTGGCCGGGTCTTCTACCTCCAAACGAATATAGAGGGAGTCAACTTGCTTCCACCACTGATATTTTTTGGAAGTTTCCTTCCTTGCAAGGTACCTTCCCTGTCCATTAGCGGGCTAGGGCCGGGTAGCTACAACGTGGCGGAGCCGAGGTCTGTGCTAGAATACGTGACCAGCTCGAAAGAATTTACAGACGACGAAATCTTGCGCCTCTAAACCATTTCTTAATTGTACCCAATTAGAAAGACACGCGGAGAAACAGAGCGGCCGTAAATTGTAGAAGCTGAGGGCCACTTCTACCTCGGTCCAAGAAGGTGTGAAGGTTTTCTAACCATGAACCAGAAAGATTGTTTTGCCTAAGAAAAGTAGCTGCACGTGCTTAGCTCACTTTAAACCACAGATGTTTCAATGTTTAAAAAAATTGGGCAAAGGTGCTGTATGTACAATAGAATAAAAATGACGGTAACCAATTCAAAACTACATGGCATATATCTATATTTTTGTTATAAAGTAGGGCTATATTTACGAATCACAGTGGAGAGATAGTGTTTAAACGTGAGAACTGCTTACCATTAGGTGGATAGTACCTCAGTAAAAACGATTATTTATCAATACCCGTTTTCAGTAAGGCAATCCGTGAGTTTTTTGCCTCCGTAAACAAAATATTTTACAGCCTCAAAAAAACTATTTGAGAACCACATAAATATATTTTAAAGATTGGGAAGGTGACTATAAAATAATATCAGAATAATATCAATATCTATCAGTAAAATTAAGTATTCTACATATTTATTAGGCTTATCGAGCTTTTTGCCACACGACAAATAACCCTACTTGCAACTGCGCCGCAACATTGTTATATATAGGGGTTCGAAAGGTATTGCACGCGCTTGATGGCCAAGTCGCCGCAGCGTCGACAAGTCTGTAACGAGCATCTGGCCTTAGCGTATCGTTGGAATCTAAAGACAAACGTTTTACCAAACGCCTACACGTCGCGACTCTTCGGCGCCTCACACCCACATACGGCCGTTATCCTTTTATGTTGAAGATGAAATATAATAATACAATACAATACAGTCATTTACTGTATCGTAATTATGTTGTTTTGATTACATTTCACTTGATTTTATTTGAGGAACATACAATTTGTGTATTATCGGTTTATGTTCTTATATTAAAATACAAAATACTATCCATTTTTATTTAACAACAGTCTTTGTTTAAATTGTCATGCATCGTTCTGAGTGGGGAATATACATATTTGATATTTTTTCAATGTGTTTATATGTTAGATAAAACTAGGAATTATGCCAGGCGCGTCGCGGTCCAATGGTTGGTGCCAGGAAAGTAGTTGCCCTTATCTAGGTTTAAATTTCGCGGGGTTAGTTAGTTAGTTATCTGTTAATAAATTCTGCTATTGTGCTGTAATAAAATTTGTTTTTAATGACAAAAAGTTTTAGAAATATTATTATTTTAACAAATTACTACGCAGTCTTACACTGGGTAACGGAAAGCAGTGTTTAAACCACATTAGTAAAACTTATAAGACGTGTTATAAGAGACCGCCTCAAGTAAAATCGTGTAACTCAATTTGATTATTTTGCAATTGATTCTGGCAAAAGGATAAAACAAGATAATAATTTCAAAAACATAATAGGAGCCTATTTACGTAATACAAAATGATCACAAAATGTCTACTACGCTTCGGTAATTATGGTTATTATTTTAAAGATGGAAGCTATTACGTTGATACTTATACAAATATTTTATTTATAGTATAATTGAATGCTTGTTATGGGAGCTTTTATAAAGTTAATTACATTTACTGTGTTTTTTCAAGAAGAAGTATATAGGCATCACACTCGCGTTTATGTGTTGTTGTATTTTATTAGAAAGATAAAATATTTATTCTAAGTATAAATATTACTCAGGTAATAAACTCAAGAACCACTTATTTTGTAAAATTACTTTTGAGCTGATTCATTCATCGGTACACAGAGATCAAAGATCAAATACGTTTTTTAAGAAAGAGCACTTCTTCAAGTAAAATCCTTTGTTGGAATCCTTTGATTTTTTGCAAATTGATTTTTCGAGTAAGGTTTGACAACTTGCACGGGATAAGCATGCTTGAAAATTCAGAACATGAGCAATGTGAATTTGTTCTGTTTTAGTGACAAGAATTCCTCAAAGGGTTTTTAACAGTCTACGAAAAGAGAGAAAAGAAAAAAATACGATATTGAAATATCATTGTTGAATCATTATTGTATCATGTAACTTCAACCCAGATACTATATTGTTACTATCACATTTAAGCCAAAATAGTAGTAGTAGCGTAGTTGTAAACCGTGGAAGTATAAAATAAATAGCAAGGCTTAGAACTCGTGACGAAGTATTTGTGGGTGCGAACTACACTCGGGACACTACTGTCGTGAACGACACAGCACAAGCATTTAGCATATCTGAACAGTAGACATTACCTAGTTTTTACGTCATGTTATTCACATGTTCCAATTCACTGATACAATATTTAAATCTATATAGGTACCTAACTAGCAATAAACATTGAAAATAGAATAGGTACTTAATATAAAATCTCAATTGTGTTTCCCATTTTTTCGCTATGTTTCATCATTATCATTATTATGTTAATCATAGGACTTTCAGAATAGAGTGTAGATCTCTCAAAAACTTGAACAATAAGCAGTCTTCCGTCGCCTCAATCCTTCAACTTATCTTGCTATAAGTCTATCGCAATTCGCAAGGCATTGTACGCATGCCACGTTCAGCACTGCGTTGGCGAGTCGAAAAAAATCTTCATACATTTCCGTCACAAAGTAGATGATACGAAATTTAATGACGATTCTGTGGACTAACTGTAAATGGAGGACTATTCTTTAACATATTACTAAACATAGATTTGATTGAGTGTCTCTTATTTTTATGTCATTGACAATCATTAGCAGGGGCGCAACAATCCTCAAAAAGTAGGGAGTGTCCAAAATATTTTTTATGACGACTAAAAAAAAAGTATTTACATTAGTGTAGGAGTTTAGTTAGGCAGACCAGTTTATTTTTCACGTTTCAGAAGCTTTTTTATTTCGTCCGTAAATTTTTTGGTAAAAAGTTTTTTAGCAATTCCTACAGCGAGCGTTTTGCTTACAAATAGTGCGAAACTCAACCACAAAAACTAGACATCATGAATGAAAACATGTTCAAATTATTTTAATAATAAAGAGGTTATTATCGGTCAGTGTTTGGTGGGGTGCGGTGGGTAGAGTTGCTCACTCGTCGGCACATCAAAGGCGAACCCGCTTTGATCTCGCACCGCTACGGCTCGCCGCTTCCGATATTGTGTTCACCTACAGTCGGTCACCGGCACGTATGAGCTATCGATTTGTTTGTTAACTACGACCCTGTGAACAGCTGACTGTTATTTGATTGATAAAATGTATGAATAAATTGAAATGTTATTGTGGATTTTCGGCATGTTTTTATTGCAATGTATTTTAATGTTAGGGGAACTTGCCTATGCTTTTAACATTACTTGGTTATCCGTTATCAGACTGGCTATTACCTATTTAGAGGCATGAAAACCTCGACGAAACTCTATAAAATCAAGGTTAATAATAATGATAATATAATGATAATAATTTGACACATCTCAAACACGGCCGTCTGATCCCAAACTAGGCAGAGCCTGTACTATGGTAACCAGCCTGCTGATAAACGTACTTATATATTACTAAATACTATACATACATATTATAGATAAATTACACCCAGACACAGAACAAATTATCGTGCTCATCACACAATTATTTGTCCTGGGTGGGAATCGAACTCACGGCCTCTGGCTTAGTAGTCAGGGTCACTAACCACTAGACCAATAGGCCCGTCAATGTTAATGAAATAGAACTTTGACTTTTTGCTATTTAATTGATATCTCTCTGGTCAGCATAACTCACTGTAAAAGGCACAGGTGTACTTTAGGTAGACTTTTATATTTATTATATCTGTGTACATATGTTTTGTTTGTCATACGTTATATTTACATTTAACATTAGAACCATACCTCTTTTTTTCTCAATGGACTAACCTAAAGAATAATATGGTGATCTTTATTTTCAAAACGGTGAAAGTGCTAATTACGTGTAGGTGCCTAAAAGTCGGCTTATTAACAAAGTATTTTTATTACGAAAAATCTTTGTTCGACTTGTTTCTTTCACAGAATAAATTCTCAATTTTCCAAGACAGGATTAAACTAATCGCTTCCTTAAAAGTAGGTAGCTATTTTTAAAGATTAGATGGAGGCGATTTTTTACGTTCCTTGGTAAAATTCTTTCTTGACGTTCACTTTTGATTAGTGAAGATTATTCTTTAATGACTTCCTGGTCGTAAGTATCGTGCTTAGGCTAGTTATCACCAAGTTCTTAGTTTACATACAAGCCTTATCAGTCTTTATTACTGTACATTTATACAGATTGTATTTGAAAAAGGAAAAATTACTTAATCACTGAAAGGGCATGACTCTCGCATGCAGTTACAATAAGAATTCTTAAAATAATAAAAATCCTTTTCAAAAAAACCCTGGAAATTCAAATGGTCATGTGACTTGTAAACGGATTAAATTTTTTTCTTTTTTTCCAAAATTCTTATTGTAACTGCATGCTAGAATCATAATTTAAGTAACTGTTCCTTTTTCAAATACATCCTGTTTAATAATAATAACTTGAGATAATACCTCACACACGGTGTCATGGCCTTCTGATCCCAAACTAGACAGAGCCTGTACTATGGTAACCAGATGCTGATAATCATAATTATATATCACGAAATACATAAATATCTATATATATATCAATAAATTGCTATTTCCCTTGGTCACGCCATAACTTGAGAATGACTTAATCGATGTTATTCATCTTTTTTTAACCGACGAAAAAAAAGGAGGTTCTCAATTCGACCGTATATATATTTTTTTGTTTTCTAATATTTCGTAGAAGGTTCTTACGGAACATAACGTTTAATCGTGGGAGAGCCATGCGTCGGCACGTATGGGCCGGCTCGACCGAAGTGATACCACGGCCTCACAGAAAACCGATAGTGAAGCAATGATTTCATTGCTTTTCGCTGAGTGAGTGAGGTTACCGGAGGCCCTAACCCTTCTCTCCCTCCTCCCTTCCTTCTCTTCCACCCTTCTCCTACTCCCACTTTAAAGGCCGGCAACACACTTGTGACTCTTGAGCTGCAGGTGCCCATGCGCAGCGGTAGTCATTTACCATCAGGTGACCTGTCTGCTCGTTTGCCCCCTATACCATAAAAAAAAACAAAAATTAAGAAAATCGGTTCCCGTAGGATAAATTTGAATTTCGGGCAACAAATAGTTATAGATAAATTACATCCAGACACAGAAAAAACGATCGTGCTTATCACACAATTATTTGTCCTGCGTGGGAATCGAACCATTAGACCAACATACCTTTTTTTTTCTTGTGGAAACCCTACGGGTCTTCACCTCACCGTGTTCCGTCACAAGTGGGCCTATTGCACCCCTGCAATAGGCCCACTTGTGACGGAAATACCCTAAAAAGGAAAGACCAACAGGTCTGTCGTACATAGGTATAATACCTACTATTTTCGCTGTACGTTTTTATTTTTTTTTGCTACGTTGTTAGCCTATTCATAATTTTATTAAATACCTATAATTAGGACATATTACGTGTTCTATCAAGTGTCTATCCATCTGACATACCTCGTTATTTTTATAAACCATTATCTAACCACATCTGTTCAGTGTTTCGAATTCATGTCACTTTGGTTGTAACATTGTGATATTATATTTTGGTAAACATAGGTTAAATTGTCTGCGTAACGGGAAAGAGGAAAATATCAACATCCGGAATATATAGCATCATGCGTGAAAGATTGGTATTGAAGCGCGCTGGAGTGTTCCAACAACATGATTATCTCACAGTTGGTTAATTTTTCTAACCTTCAAACATTAAACTGTGCTTATGAAGTACATATATCTGTATATTAATACGTGAAGCGAAAACTTTGGATCCCTTTTTACGAAAATTGGGCGGACGGAGGAGTATGAAATTTCGCACTCTTATAGTTTATACAGTGAAGAAGTGACGAATGCTAAAATTTTTGAACAATATTTGCTACAAAGTTAAAAAAATGCAAAAACGGGTACATACAGCTATGAGTGTCCAGTGTATATTTTGACTTGTCATGGTACAAAAGTCTATACAATGACCGGTCAAGTAATATATGCCAATGAAATAAACCATGGTCGAAATTCGACCACCACGCGATCTCTAGTATATATTAATGTTTCACTTATGGCACTCACGTTTTGTGATTTCTTCTGTTTTGTTACAATAAAGTCTTTCGTGAGTAGTATTCATGTTTATTAAAGACCCGCGTAAGTACCGATCTCGTTGGAATATCGGTTCAGAAGTAGCCTATGTGTTAATCCAGGTCTCCAGCTATCTACATACCAAGTTTCATCGCAACCGGTTTAGTAGTTTTTTGCATGAAAGAGTAACAAACATCCATACATACATACATCCATACATATATACATCTCACAAACTATCACGATTATAATATTAGTAGGACTATACGGTTTTATACACGTTTGTATTTCGGGGATGCCCGACTAGTTTTGGATCCGACCGGGGCCCTTTTTCTTCTGTTTTACCTTACAACATTTCTCCTATTGAGTTCTTTTTCCGCCTTTTCATTGTTCTGTACCTCACACGTTCGTTACCCTTATCGGATTGCTGTCCGCTTTTTAACATACTTTTATTAGCTTCACTTGTATTGTAACTATGCAAACATAGTTTCGAAATGAAACTTTGTATCTATATGTAGTTCTGATGACAATACTATAATTTGGCATCTTGGAGATGGTCTGATGATCAACTCTGGAGATGGCTAGTGGAACTCTGCGTTGGCTACTAGTAAACCTTTCGAGTTTGGGCTCATATGAATAGTTTTGACACGTCATACATGTTGGACTTAGTAACGATGTAACGATGGGCTGATGATGGAGCCAGGAGGTGAATAATGGAACTCTTTTTAACCCCCGATGCAAAAACGTCGTTATGTTATAAGTTTGACGTGTGTGTGTGTCTGTCTGTGGCATCGTAGCTCCCGAACGGGTGAAATTGTAAATTTATAGTTATTTACTTCCTATTTTGGTTTGCTATTAAAGCCCGCGTTAATAGCGAACCTAACTATTTACCAAACTATGTACGAACTTTCATTTTAAGTTTTCCTAAACTATAATTCGTTATTATCTGAAACTTGTAGAGAAATTAAGTTGTAATTAATATCAAGTAGAAAGTAAAAAAAACTAACATCTTAAGATTTCGAAATAAGGTTTTTTTTTAACGTAAAATTATTTATATTGTCCTGAGTTTAAAACAAGAGTAAGAAGTACCTCTTATTGACCTAGAAACATAAAGTTTATTATCTCACTGTATAAGTTTGGGAAAAAATCTTGTAAGCATTGGGTTTTTGGTGGTAACCCGGCATTTAAAAATGTATAGTTAAAAATGTAATCTGTACCATTAAACCCTGCTTAACTAAAAGAAATACATAAATAATTAAACAACTTTGTTCTTCCACAAGTTTAATTTATCTTAAGCTTGTTTGATACAAAGAAAACACAAAAGTAATAGAAAACGTGAGACATAGAAATATAATATCGACAAGCTCGTGTAAATTAATGTTACAAATTAATTAATCTAAAGGTTTCGGGGTCATTTGTTCTTAAAGATTAAATTAGCTCAGTTTATTTCATGTAAACAGATAAGAAAATATACTGGACACTATTGCAGAAGGCTCGCCATATTTTAAGCACCTATTGCATTGAAGCCTATGGATCTGCGCCTGAGGTAAGACGATTGATGGAAACTAAGAGAACCTGCCAACCTGCCTGAGGGTGAAGGGTGAAAATAGATAGAAACATTAAGAATTATAATAAGACAAGTAGAATGAAAAAAGAATTTGAAATGGGTCAAAATATATGGTTTAAAAAAGAGCCACATAAGAATGTATGGTTACGAGGTAGAATAGTTGGTTCTAATTTTAACAGATCATATAAAATAAGAGACACAAATAATGTTAATTATACCAGAACCTCTTTCTTTATTCGACCAGCATAGACTTTGTGATTCACCAGAAGAGGTGCTAGCTGGTTGAACGAGTAACTGTTGTGTAACTTAATATTGTAATACTTAAAATTGTTATAGTAAGAATGATGTAAGTTTAAGATTATAAAAGTAGTTGTATATATGTAACCCAGATATTGTTGTCGGTTTTAAATTATAAGTATTGTTGGGACTTCGCGCGCCCGCTTGCAACCTTCATGGATGGACGAATAAAAATAAATACTATTTGGTCGCGCGAAAGTCTGCTGGCGACTTCATGCTCTTAATTCGTATTTGAATTAATCTAGTGAATGGAACAAGGAAGAAACAAGGGGACTCGAGTTGGAGAAGCCTGCGTGCGTGGTAGCCTGAGCTGTCACGCGGAGCTTCAAGATACATCGAATATTTAAAAGTGTTGTTACAAGTTATCTGATTATTTATCTTTATTGTATTTTAAAGGGTTCAGTAAAAAAAACCTAAGTTGCTTCGCATAATCTTTTTATTTCCTCTACCTAGAAACAGATCCATCTTTCTTGGTACCTGCTCTATCAAAGATATTCTCTATTACAGTATAATGAAAAATGTTTAGTTTTGTAAAAGGGGATAAAGAAATTAGAAATATTATAAGAAAATTTAAATTGTTCTTATGGGTAAGAAATGTTGGGATAAGTAACAGCAGTGTTTTGTTTATATTATATTATAAATTAATATAATTTTTCTAAATAAAAGGGGATGATGTAGTAACGGAACGTAACAAATGTTATTTGAGTTTGACATATCTCTCTGTGGTGGACTACGAAACGGAAGCAACACGTATTTGTAACCTCTGCCATAATATTAATAGTAGTTATTGTAAGAACTATAAGCTCAAATACCTCACCACATAGTTTTATTAAGAAAACCATTACAATACAGTGACAACCTCAATGGATTCCTATCTTTGCCTCTGTTACCGTTAGGTAGTAAGAGTATTCAAACCCCAGCCAGTATGTAGTATAAATTACAGATCATAGACTGAAGAAAAAGATTAATAAATAAATATTACTCCATACAGTAACTTTAAAATAATATTGAAGACCCATATAGAAAAACCGATGAAGGAAAATCTATACCCTTTCCATTGCCACCAAAGATTGAATACAATACGAAATTAATGACCATGCCTTTATTTTTATTGCTGTGGTCCATTGCCACCAACAGAAGACTTTGAGACTTCTATTACTACATTTTCATCTTTCCTACTCCGGGACACAAATTAAAAAAGAGCGATATATCACTCAGACCTAACTTGTCAATGGTCAATTCGCGCTCTGACACTTGACCTTTTGCCAAGCCAAGCATAATGACCGTACATGTCGCGTGACTGAAAATGCTACGTTACAATCTAAAAGCGTTAATTCAACTAATGCATTTAGAATTCCTATCGTCACATAGACCCATGTGTAGAATATTAATTGTTTCCGTCACACAGTTACGTTCCAACTTAAGTCCTTTAATCCTCCGTAAATGGTCATTAGAGCTTCACGGTGCGGTGGTCAGCTCACCTATGATTTATAAATTTCTGTCCGTTCCTGTCATATTCCATAGATACCTTCAGGTTGTGAGTTCATTCATACTCAAAATTGTTCATACTTGTCAGTTTTTCGTACATAACCTCCATGTCAATGTTATAGTAACTTTTTTTGCAATTATATTGGCTTATTTTAACAAAATCATTCATCAATCATTTATAGTCGCTCGTAAGTAGTAAAAGTTCCTTCACATGTTCCAATAATATTAAGTGTGCAAATGCAATTAGATTTATTTTTAATATAGGTATGGTAAATTGATGAACAACTTAATTCTAACTTTATCGACGGTGCAAATCAGTGAAGCATTTCAACTACACATTTTAAAACAGTAAGTTTTTCATATTTATGACAGTAATTAAGAAAAATAATGCTCTTTGTAAGAAGCTTTGTTTAGTAGTCTTTAGAAATTCGAAATTTCAAGTAACATTACCGTCGTCATTCATTACTAATGGCGTTCGGCCAACAGGCCATATTTCTCACTATAGAGCTGTCACTGATCCATTTGTTTATGCAAATGAAAGGGACAACGGACAAGCTCCTTTAATGAAGTTTGTATCAAGTGGTTTTTTAAGTAAACGTGAACCGTAGAAAGTTCTACAGTAAGCTAAAAAATGATAATGGCTTTAAAATATAGGAATGAGAAGCATAGTGATTATACGAGCAGACTGACGCGTACGTTTTATAACTTACGCGATCTTATAAAGAAAACTGTCTTGACTGGTAAACTGAAACTGCTTATCTAATCTAATATTATAAGCAACGGGTGTTGCTTATAATATTAGATTAGAATACTAGCTTAGAGTAACATCATATTAGGGTGGTGTAGGGTTGTCAATGCTCGATTGACACCCCTAATATTGTAAGGCTTTATAGATACTTGCCACCAGACTGGCACTGTTAACCAACTCAGTTGTAAAAACATTTTTTTTTTAATTTTTTGCGTATGGAAAAAAGTAAATCAAAAATTATTTGAAGATTCCATTTTGATTTTTCTCCAATAAACCAATATTTGTTGCTTTGGATATTGCTTTTACAGCTAATCTGCCAAATTTTTAAATTAACCTTATAAATATCAACCCAAAATGGTGTAAATTACGGCTTGAAAGGATGTACGTTGACCTGAATGACCCGGAAACGAGATTGATAAACGAGGTTACTGTTGGAGGAAATTTGTACCTCTTTTTGCAAAAAAACATCATTTGCATATATTTGGGAACGAAATTTTATAGCAATTTTACCACAACACGGAGTTCAATTTGCACTTGGCTGGTTTTTTAATAAATATTTTATGATAGGACCCTCTATCTAGATACGCGACAGCGTGTCAAGCCAATTTCAAGCAAAAAATAAGGAACTAGCGACGAAGCAGCCGTGCATATTACACGAACCATCTAGAGTCACTTTTGACACTTTAAAATCTGTTTGGTTTTGGTTTATTTATTAAAACCCCTTAGATTAACTAGAGCCCCAAATTTCATAAATACAGTTTAAACGGTTATTAAGGTATTAACGTCTAAAAATCGGCATTTGATCACTGACTGACTGACTGACTGACTGACATATAGATCAAAAACCTAACCCACTTTCAGATGACCTAGAAAGTTGAAACTTGGCATCCAGCTGGGTAAATGTGTGTATACAAAGGAAACAAATCACAAAACATTGAATTTTTGCGATTTGAAATATTTTCTAAGCAGTCGATTTTTATTAATACCTAGCGCCTTTCTATATTATTAATATTTTTTATATTATAGGGGGCAAACGAGCAGACGGGTCACCTGATGATAAGTGACTACCGTCGCCCATGGACACCTGCAACTCAAGAGTCACAAGTGCGTTGCCGGCCTTTGAGATGGGAGTACACTCTTTTCTTGAAGGTCGTATCGGTCCGGAAATACCGCAGGCGACAATTTGTTCCAGAGATTGGTTGTGCAAGGAAAAAAAATCCAGATTTTTCTTTCGGAAGAATAGATTCCATAATGAAAGGACGCTTTTATTGTTTTGTATACCAGATTATTTATAAAACTGAGACAACCAATGATAACACAAATACCAACTGGCAGCGCTGGCTCAGTGATAACTTTTTAATTTTGAATAGTCGAATTTTTTATACAATTAAGACAACTTACGATAAATTTAAGCTTGTTATCTCAAGCTCAAGATTGGACCCATTTAAATCTCAATTCTTTTGTCGGCGAAGTCGATAACCACGTATATTCTTAAAATTGAACTTGGTCCTCATTTTCACATTTATGTTTTTGATGGGTTTGTTTCACTTCAATAATGACGATGTTAACAAATCATTATATCTCTTTTATTTCGAACTCCTGTATATAGGTACATAAGCAGATCTTTAGAGCTACCATTAGCTTTTATAAAAATTAAAGTGTTTAACCATGTTTAACCATGTTTTTGAAATTTAAACTGAATTATAGTGGTTTATGAATATCGAATCACAATAGTTGCTCGTAGATACTGATCATTCCTGGTCATTTTCCGTTTCCCCGTACTTGTATAGACTTGATTGCTACATTGGAATATTTTGATGACAGTTAAAACGCACCATAAAAGGCAAATGTTCAGTTAATATTTTTTTTATTATAGGAGTATATTTATACAGTATAGGAGGTTGGCAGCACAAGCGACATATGAAGAGATGCAACATTGAGCCATCTCGTTGGGAACGTTTGGCAGCACAGCGGCCAGAGTGGCGCACGATGGTGAACAGCCAGGTACGCGAGTTCGAGGTTCTGCGTAAAGCTGACCTTGATACCAAACGCGACCGGTTAAAGACTCGCCCAACTGCTGCCATAACATATAATTACGAGAACGGCGTACTCACGTGCCCTCATTGGGCACGGTGGTTCGCTGCGAAGATAGGCTACATAAGCCATCTTCGAGCGCACCAGCGCCTTCCCTCCGACTAGGGGTCGAAGTGGTCGCCATGGCCGAAATCGGTCGGAACAAATCAATCAATCAATTTTATTATATATTATACCTATTGATATAAATGTTACAAAATATCAACTTTACATTACCCACTCAACTTGATAGAAAATAGTTAATTGCCTTAATTCTTAGAACTAAATAAATAAATTTCTTCGCTACGATCCAACTCCTTATTGCTAACTAATTAAAGTTAACTTTCTTCTGGAGTAACAGCAACATTATATTCTAATCGCTGACCCGTAATAGATCTTTAATGCGTTCAATGATTCAGGACTAATTTCTAAAAAAATGTTGAAATAGAGTTTTAAGAAGTCGCTCACAGATACATGCTATAAAGTAAAATGCTGTTATTTCCAGAGGCTAAAGAACTTTAATAAAGACTGAGTTTAGTTTTTCATTTCGAATTCATAGGATGTGGTTTTTTCTAACTGAAAAGTTCATTTATACCCCATTAAATTGAGCACCTACGCAACAACTGTAGATATTTTTTTTGATCTAAATACAAGTTTGCAAATCTAAAATAATAAATATTAAGTGTTTGAAAAGATGAAAATTTGTTAATTATTAAATATCGTTAATTCGTTTTTCTCATGTAAGACAGAGAAGAACTCAACTTCCCACCCAATTCAGAGCCTTAAAGGTGTCCTCTAAGGATTGTTGAATTGAAAATTTGTAAATATTCTTTTTATTTAGTACTGAAAAGTTTATAAACACGTACAGCATAACGAAGACTATGAGTTTACGTGAGGTGTATGATGACAAAAATATCTTAAATACACGATGAATTTGTTCTAAGCTCTAGGTATCACTCAAGGACAACATTTATGCAAAAAAAAAAACATAAAATATTAAAGATAAAATTTTCACAGAAAAAAAACATCCGTCTGCTTGGTCACTTAGTCAAACGTTAAAATAATCAAATTTTCAACATTAAATTTTTATCCCAAAAAAAATTGTCCAGCTGCGTGGTCACTAAGTCAAACGTAAAAAATATTAATGCGGCGAAGTAGGAAGTTCCGATTGCACTGCGTCTACAAACTGTGAGTTGTTCAGATAACTTTGTGATGCAAATTACTAAATATTTTGTACTAAGCCAAATCAAAACAAAAAAAGGTTTCTCATAATTTCCATCATAGATTCTACTATGTGAATTTGGGTGGTGATGACTGAATCACCCTATTTGCCGTGTGTGAGGTGTCTCATGTTGTTATTACCTCTGTTTATTCATAAATCAAATTATAAATTCACTGCGAAGAGACAATTCAATGAATTCTAAGGATTATCCAAATCATTGGTTCGATGTTAACGTGTATATTTACTATACTATATCATAATTCGTATACAATACATTCAGTCCACCAACAACGTAAAACTTTAGTTGAGTGAACGAGAAAATATCCAGCCATGCGTTTGATTACTTCTTAAAAAAAATTGTCTTAATAGTCATACACACATGACGAGCAATTATTTTTATACATACATGTAAAAATATGATTTTAACTTTTTTTGGGATAAGAAGCTTTATGTATGTTTTTTTGCAATTGACTGAGTTACATATATGTTCAAAAAAATACACTAATGAAGGAAAAAATGTAATATTAACAGATCCTACTCACATACTATTAAACTCGTTGAGTATTATCATCACAATACAATTTGGCAGCATCGAGAGAACATACAGGGTCATCAACGAGCGTACATCGCACGTAAGTGGAACAATTGAGGCGGGGAATCCTTGTACCGCAAGCTTGCGGTCCGACCCAGGATAAGAAAGTAATTAACCCTTACATGAGCCGAATACCTGCTACGTTTACTGAACAGGTAAATTCAAGCCAGTGAGTACATAATCGGGTAAGTTCTATTTGCTCTTTCGTCGAGTTAAAATTTAAGGGTCAAGATTTTATTTAACTTATGTGGCGCTTTCCACTGCTCCGGTTTCATTTAGTGTTTATATTGATACCTACATAGAATAAGTACTACTAAGGACTAGAACAAAATGTTGGTAAGTGGTTGTCGTTTGCCAACACACTATATTAGGATAAAAAATATCTTCCCAAAAGGTAGTAAACTGATGGACTGTCTTTATGATGAAAAAGTATGTTGTAAGCTTTTATTTAAACTCACAATAATTTAGCACTAACATTCTTAAAAATACATACGTTACAAACGATCGTGAACGGGTGCTGTTTGGGGTGACTGGTCGGCCTAGTCAGCGATGCTTTAGCCTATACTATTATTTTGGTTCGTTCAACTGCAACTCTAGGCTCTTAATCCAGTCACGAATTAGTTTTAACAGTAGACTTTGTAACTGATGTGCACCTTGAATGATTTCTATCTTTAATAGGTTCGAACCTTCAACGGTATCACTGAGTGATATTTTTTGTTTGTACGTTACCTTTTGGAGCATTTCAATAAAATGAAATTCAGGTGGCAACAGCTTGCATCATGCTTACCTTTTATGTAACACTAATACCATTGTACCTGAAGATCTGACTTTTAAAAAGAGTGGCCATGAGTTTCTTTGCCAGTATTCTTCTCATAAGGATCTACGCATTTTGGAAACTGGAAGTTATAGATCGACACAAGCAGGCAGTAGATTTTGGTGTTTTCACCTAATTTACCTCGACAATCCAGTACATGCTGTGGCGTCTGTTTCCGTCGATCTATGATTTTTAACAGTAGCTTCAATTTAACGTTCATAAATGTCACTTAGTGTCTTAATTGAATAAATGATTTTGAATTTGAATTTGAATTTGAATCGAACAAAACGAAATGTTCACAAAATACGTTCAAATAATTTTAAAATAAAATTTAGGGCAAGGAATTAGAGATATATATTCATAAATACGTTCGAAAAACATCACCCTCCTTTGCCAGTCGAGTAAAAAGATAGACGTTAAGTAATGAAAGAGAAAAAGGACATTAATTTATCTTTCTGAATATACTTCCGACTACTAATCTGATGGGCGCGTTGTTAAAAATTTCTAAAGTTTTTTGGGCTCATCGTGCGAAACGAATAATGAGGTCAATAAATCAGGTCCCAACCCTAAACTTATTAAATCTGTATAATGAGCAAGTTTGGAACTTATTTTACACAAACAAATGCTAAAATTGTGCCAAATGGCCAATTATGTACGTATGTATGTATGTATTTTGAAATAGGACAGTACCTACGAATTACCTCCAATTATTTGGAATTGCATAATGAAGATAATGCTTGAATATAAACGAACGCCTTTCTAATTTTTTGATTGACTGGTGTAACTGATAACAAAATTATTTTCTTAACTATTTATTTTATGGGATCGAATAGACAAGACACTAGTTGTGGTTTTAGACGGCGAATAGACCACTTTCACTGTCTGAGCCAAACACTTGCTTTAAAAGAAAAACAAATAGAAGAAGGTGACTGAGCGTTGAAATTTCTATCAGTGGTTGTAGCGGTTGAATACAACAAAAACCCTGCTCAGTCTCTTATAAATACAATTTCTTATAACTATTTTATTACTTTTCGAGATAGTTTTTACATTTGTTATTTAAATTCTGGCCACAAACTTAAGCAAAATAATGTACCACAACGACACGAAATTTTATGGACGTCTTTATATTTAGTGTTGAATTTATATAACTTAACACTTATACTTAACTATCTACCCATTTACTTACTCAGTCTTAGCGTAGAATATATAAAATTACTAAACCTTTCTTTGACCCAAAGTTATTCTGAAATAAAACAGTAGGTACTCCGTATTAATTCATTTTTTTTTCATAAAACTGAAAAGGTCAAAAGCACACGCGCGCCTTTTTTAAAGAAGAGTACACGGCACTAACTCGACTTGTTGCCAAACTTCTTCTTGTTAAGGGAGCTCTGGCTATCCTTCTCATCAGCAGAGTAAGCTAAGGAGTACCGAAACTAAAACCAGCTATTGAAGAGCTTCGAGCCGAACACCTATCAAACTACTAATACCCAATATCGACTGCAGTTAACAATGCCAAATATACAAAGTGCAGCTCTTAAACTATCCGACTTTACGTAGTTCGCAAATGAATGGGGAAAGTGGCTATTAACCAGATGCACGATGTTAAACCAATAATCTCATTTGTGGAATTAATTGCCTAGAAATACTTTAATCACGTTCTGGCTTACTGAATTTATATGTAAATATATTGATACTTATATATTATAGTAATAGTGCTTAGATTATATTAGTCGAATTTATGTTATGTATAGCTTTGTTAATAGATAGAATATTTCAATGAATTATCAAAGAGTTTTGCCAATTGTCTGTATCTATCGATTTTCTTAAGTCTTTGATATACCATGGCCTTATACCAATTAGGTAACCGTTTATAGGGTTTTATATGTGCTTACAACATCAAACGAACCTTAAGAGTTAGATAAAAAATATACCAACTGAATTGCTACAAAGCTCAAAGTTTACAAATGGCATGAACGAAGCAACAAGATTGATATATATATAAGGTAGATTTATTTTCCCAATCAGGCTACCGCCCGTTTTAGTGATATTTCAACTGTCCAAGAACTAATTGAACCGATAGAAATTTATTGCGATATGGTGTACCTATTTCCACATATGTATATAGTTCATCTACCTTGTTAAGCGGCTTTGGCCGTTTCAACGGATTACAAATATAATATTGTTTACATATCTACTACGTCGTCGTCGCTTGCCTTATCATATTCTCTTGGATCAATAGTATGTTTAAGACTGGAATAAGGGTGTGTCTATTTCGCTAATTAAAAGATTGAACAGTCGTTATTCGTTAGTCATAAGTTTAATTAGTAGGACTGCACTCCTTACTGTCTTTATGAATAATAATAACTTGACATATCTCACACATATTATATCCTAGACGGTATACCGCCGTTTACCCGAATTTTATTTGCCCTAATATCATTTGGCATAATAGTCAACAGGCATAATATTATATGACGTAATATTCATTTGCCCTACTCTTATTTGCTATATTAGTCACGTGCTAAAAGCTTTGTTTCCCATAAAGTCACTTACCATAACATCATTTGTCATTATCATTGTAAGCCCTAATTATCACATGCCCTAATTATCACATGCCATAATTATCATATGCCATAACATCATTTGCCATCGACATTGGGTGTGTAACGGTTGTTATATTAGGAGAAACTAGATGCAATCGGGACTTTAAGGCACCCCGACTCGGATAGGTTAGGTTAGAATGGTCGTGGTTATTTTTTTATAAACGACCCAGAAGTAGGTTGGTTAGGTGCCATTTGAGTTAGGTTAGAACTGTGCCTAGCTTGGAAAAAGATTCGAAAACAATTTATTATGGCGCTTAAATATCATGTGTAATGATTATTATGGCGTTTAAATATTTGTCTAATAATTATTATGGCATTTAAATATTATGTCTAATAATTATTATGGCGTTTAAATATTATGTCTAATAATTATTATGGCAATTAAAAATATGAAAAACAATACGTATGGCACTTGTATCTTATGGTATTTTTTAGGTTATATTTTGTGTGGGAGAGCCATGCTTCGGCACGTATGGGCCGGCTCGACTCCGCTCGATACCACGGCCTCACAGAAAACCGGTAGTGAAACAATGATTGCATTGCTTTTCACCGCGTGAGTGAGGTTACCGGAGGCCCTAACCCTTCCTTCTCCCCTGTTCCCGTTCTTCCCCTCTCCCCCTCTCCTCTCCTCTAATCCCCCTCTTCCTTCTACCCTCTATTCCCCCCTCTTCCTCTACTCCCACCTTAAAGGGCGGCAACGCACTTGTGACTCTTGAGTCACAGGTGCCCATGGGCGGCGGTAGTCATTTACCATCAGGTGACCCGTCTGCTCGTTTGCCCCCTATACCAAAAAAAAAAATCTAAGTTTCGGGCAATTAAAAGTGTGTGATATGTCTTTTAGGGCAAACGAAACATTCGGGCAAATACAATTCGGGAATATGATGGTTATGGTATATAATCTTCGGGTAAACAATAGACAACCATCCTAGACAATAGGTCGGTAATATATTTAAATATTTCACAGGTTACGAAAAGTTTATTATTCTTAAAATAAGTTATGAAAAAATTAATCTTCATTTTCTTACCTACTTTTGTAAAATAATTGGAAAGGAAGTGTAAACGAATTGAAAATTCATCAGCTTAATATAGCTGCGAATACACTCAGCCAAACGTCAGGAAAATGATGATTGAATTTCAGAATACGCAGAAGTGACGTACTCTATTGATTGGTAGCTCATTGTGAAATGAGGAGTCACAAACAAGACGTAGAAGCAATTGGTGGTGTTCTAAGTAAACAAGTTCGTATTTTGTTAAACTTGATGGATGAAGTATTGAACTTTGTTTGGCTTACTTTTAGGAAAGTGTAAGTGTATTGTCTTTCCATTTTACCAGTGTTTGTTGTAAGAAAGCTGGAGCGTAATAGCGGCGTGTGTCTTTTATACGCATGTCTGTAACATATGGTGAAGAATTCTCAAAACATATCTTTTTTGTTTTGTAATTCAATGTTTTATTCTTAGCCGGATTTGAATGAAGTATGTATATATATCTATTTGAACCGCTGTCCTCACCCATAAGATAGAAAATAAAGACTATATAAATATTAAATAATTATGTAAAAAGCAGTCGGTTACGATTGTTGTGAATTGTGAGTTTTATAACGCGAATATTTTTGAACTGTGACTGTTTCTTAAAATGTACTATTTACTTTTTATTTTTACTTTGAAGTTAATTCCTATTGGAATACTCTAGAACATATCTTCAAGGCCTCTTGTAAGCGGTAAGTTTTCTATTTAACCTCTGATCTTGAGAGATCTTTTCATTCATATCTATCTTAGTTGCTTAGAATAATTGTGTTCGCAGTAAGATCATCGTTTGTATGACTTTCATTGCGGGCTTACATATATATGCTCCCGAGGGCGTAGGAAGAGGCATTAAGGATGAGAGCACAATGAAGGTAAAATGTGGGCAAGAAGGGAAGACAATGAAAGGAAAAGGATATGACGTAGTGTAAGGAATAGTTTGAAGTAATTCTATGAGAAGGTCAAGGTCACATGCCTGTAAGTCGAACTGGCTTTTAAAGGGCAGTCCGAGCTCTCTAACTTTTACTATAAATGTATGCATTAACTTTTACCAAGAATAATGTTAATACTGTATTGACTACCGGAACGGCAGTGTGCTTTGTCGAGTGTTTGTAGGGTTTGACCATTACTAAAACAAATACTTTATTGATTTATAAAATTAGCACTTAGTGGCCATCCATAAATTACATCACACTTTAAGGGGGGGGGGGGAGGTGGTCAACAAAGTGTGACATTGTGTAACAAGGAGGGGAGGGGGGATCATAAGCTTCGTGACTTCACATGTCAAAAGCTAAAGCATTAAACACAAAATATTACCTGTAAACTAAAGACTGCACACGCTACTACACTTTTATTGAAACAATGAATTTCAGAACTGCTCTTTTCAGTTTTGGGTGTAAAATTGCAAAATATGTGACGTCAAACTAGGAGGGGGGGGGGGAGGGGTCAGGCAAATGTGACCACCTGTGACAAGGACGGGGGGAAAGGGTCCAAAAACCATGAAATTCGTGTGACGTAATTTATGGACGGCCCCTTACTTACTGCTAAAAATAAAAACGCCCGATTAAGAAAGCACCTGCGTCATATAGAAGACTGTACTTTAGTAGCTACTAAAACTTAAACTAAGCTTTAGTTTTATATTTCAGGCGTTGACAAGAGTAGTCACGGCCCTTTAACCAATAACATTAGTGTAACGATTGCTTATAAGCACCAGTACTCGCCTAGCGTCTTGTGAGTTATGTGCTTGTTTGCCAAATTAGTACGTAGTATAACAATAGTTTTATCATCCGCGTTTTCTACCCACTTAAGAGACGGTATTTAGGTGAGTATCTATGATAAATGTCATCGGGGATAATATCATAGATTGTTAGTATTGAGTTTTCTATTTATTATCACTACTAATCTCTTGAGGGACCGAATAAATGGAAGACTTTTTGTATATATATATATATATTAGGTAAAGAAAATTTTCCTCAGATTACGGTTGTAGCTTTAATACATTTAGATTAACATTCAGTTTATTATATTGTAACATTGTCCTTGCAGAGAAACGAGTACGAGTAGCGGAGATGAGCGAAGATGCATATTCTAAGGACAAATAATAAAAGACTTAAGTCTCAAGTCTCAGGCAATGCATTGGCACTAACATCTTGGCATCTGTGTCACCTAATCTATTATTATCCTAAGATCAGATACATCATCATTTCCATTCTTAATTTATAAATTATGTCTATTTATATTGTTTTGGAGAGGCTTGTGGCTAAGTGGTAGCCGAGTAGGTTAGCACATTACAAGGTTAAGGAATACTAGCCAGATCAGTCTTAGGATAGGTGAACATTCTTAACACATCGGGACCCTTCCGTGCCTCAGAGAGCACGTTAAGCCGTCGGTCCTGGTTGCCATACGAACATCTGTGGCATTCGTTACGGGTAGTTGGAGCCCTAAAAAACCCGACAACCTGGTCTAACTACAGAACCTCGATATCGCCTAGTACTTGGGTTGTGGAGGTCTGATAATAATAAAATATCGAAGTTCGGCCGTATCGTAGTTAGACTGAAAGCCGACCTCAGCTTAGTTTCCTTTTATATTGTTTTGCCTAAATTATGAATAAATCTCAAATATTTGATAGCTTAATTTTTTTTACTCATTTCAATTTCATATCACTATACTGGTGCCCTACTGAAGACTGTGTCTAAGATAATAGAATTTCCAATGTATGTATGAAGATATGTAAATGGCTCACAATACATTCGAAACGGTCGAGGTTTAAGTATTTAACCAATTTGCCACAAAATACGTTTCTTACTCGTACTTCGTACTTAGTCTTCATTAAAGTTTTACAATTAACTTACAAACCTTGTTTCAAATTTAGTTCGGGAAGTCTGGCGTTGTCTTAACGAGGCTTTTGGCACTTCTAAATTACTTGTCTATAAGTTAAAAGTAGTTAGTGGTCTGTTCTACGACTTTATATATCCTGTGGGTATCGTAAATTCGGTTTTCTATAAAAAGGATACATTGTATCCACCTACCTAGTACTAACTACTATGTAACATATATCCTATTTGCTAGCGGTAGACTTTTAATTTAGGAAGAATCGTGTTAGTGCTAGGTAGTAGCGGATTTACCAGTAGGCTGAGTAGGCTGAAGCCTAGGGCGGCAGATTTTAGGGGCGGCAAATTTGGGGCCTACATTATTTTTTATGTCTTGTCCTGGATTATCGAACTAGATAGACCGACCGGTAGGGGCGGCAAAATTTTAATAGCCTACTGGCGGCAAATGTGTAAATTCGCCGCTGGTGCTAGGTATGACTAACAATAATCGCTGAACTTGTTTTAAGCGAAGATTTTTGCAGTTTTTTTCATAAACCTTTTATTATTTACCACTTTTATTATCACCTTATATATTTAACATAGCAACTCGTTAATAACTCCACAGCTTAATGCACATATTTCTATCGACTCTGCCCTAGTATAATGAAACCCTTCGGTAGCCTAATTAAAAAAAAAGACTTACAAAAATCCAATAATAAAAATTAAACGCATCTATTACGTAAAATCACAAAATTCTAATGTGTAAAGAGGCTCTTTGTTTATATTAGTTTATGGATCCCCGCCGTGACAGCCGCAAAAAGTCATATTCTTATTCTTCACGTATATAATCAAAGACTTCAAAAGGTACTTTATTATATAGCCCTAAACGATGTTGTACTATAATTGACGAGAATAAACGATCCGTGTTCTGCGGCCCCATTGTTCTAACAAACCCACATAAGTAACAACTACTCTTGTTATTAATAACCGTTAATAACATTAAAGGGCCCTATAGAAGTTGCGTGTTAGGCCCCTGATATTATTCTAATTTGCTGAAGATCAGCTCTGTGCTGTTATGTCGTTAGCGTAATTACTTCCTTACCATATTTTTGGGACAAGCTTTGTGTTCACTTGAAGGTCATTTAATTACTTACAACTCAGTGCATACTATCCTAATCATAGCCACAAGAAACAGATATTTGTTTTATCTAAAAATGGCTTTTACTATTATGATTTTTAAACATCAATAGCGCATATAGCTTAAATTTACTTAAATCCTTGTATTTACACTCGTATGCAATACATTGTTGTTGTTAGAGAGGTGTAACTGTGATGCTTTGGTGACCAATATATACAAATAAAGACCAGAATAACTAAGTTGGCACCTGATGCCATAATGGATGATCGATTACAAAAATCCTCCCCTGTGCTTTGGAGAGCATATGGGTAGATATTCAACCGTTACGAGTGTTATTAACAAAACTCGTATTGTATAGAAAGTTAGTACACTCAGGTTCTGGACGTCCGCTAGTAGTTATATGGGTAAATATTATTTCTTAACCATCATCGGGGTTGGAATTTTTCGTAAATTTACCTACACTTTAGAGACACTCTTATGACCTATCAAATTTGTTTTTTTTTATTAAAATCTGATCAAAATGACATCAATTGATCAAAAATGATAGCTAATGATAAAATAGAAAATACAATCAAGAGTCCGAGAGTTATCTTCATAAGGAACATTTCTCGCTGCTAAGCTATTAGGTGCCAATTCCCTAGAATATTTTAATATCATCCAATACACTTTAAACAAAATATTTGCTTATCATTAGCTTGTTTCAATAGGTTTGTCGAGTCTTAAAATGTGAAAGTAGCTTTGTATCACTTCAACTTGTGCTTAAGATAATTAAGTATTTGGTGCTTTAATATGATTCAGAGCAGGAAGCGCCTGAAACTCTTCTGATTCTCCGAGTTCACTCCGACTTCACCGTAGTTGAACTTGTCCTCACGAAACAGGACGGTTGTAACTAGGAGTTAGTTACAACTGTCCTGTGCCGTGTGACTTGTTCTTTTAAAATTGGAAAAAGTAACACTAGGGCCAATGATCTAACAACATAGGTACCAGCGACTTTTGTTGCTGATTGAACTTACCTTGTCCTTTTCTCTCTTAAACTTTCCAAATTTAATTTTAAATTCAAATAATGATCTAGTTATTTTAATGATCTCTTGCTCAGATTGACAGTTTAGTTCAGTTTCAGCAATTCTCTACCAGATTCATGTTATTATTTTCTTCTTAGATATCATTAATGTTTATTGAGGAAGATTCTAGCTTACATAATTAGTATCATAACGATACGTCAAGAAAAGAGCGGTTGTACTCCACTCTTTTCTTGACGTACGGTGTTGAAGCTAAGATTTAAAAAAATCCTGGGACGAATTGAGTAATGCTCAATACATAATAATACATACATTGGATACAAGTAACGTAAGATGTTGTCAAAGAAATAGTTATCAACGCAATGATAGCGCCGAGAAGGTAATTAAATCTTTGTTGGAGCCAATAGAGTATAATTGAATCACTGGCAACGATTAAGAGCTTTGCCAACTCCAACAAGCTCATTGATTTGTACAGAATTTACGTAACATTATCGAAGATTATAATTGGAATTAATTTACATACAAATGAACATTACTCAAATATTATTTCTGTAACGTTTTTCTATTAAAACAGCTTTCTTTATAAATTCTATTGTTGACCGATAATTGTGTGATGAGCACAATCATTTGTCCTGTGTCTGGGTGTAATTTGTCTATGATATGTATGTAGTTAGTTGGTTAGTAATATATAAGTATGTATATCAGCAGTCTGGTTATCATAGTACAGGGTCTACCTGAGATTTATGATCAGAACGCCGTGTGTGAGGTGTCTCAAGTTATTATTATTATACAACTGTCTGACAGAAGGTATACAATTAGAATAAACATGCGTGATGAACATAAATAGTTTTGCCTCGTAAGGATCGAACCCACAACACTGCACGCAGTTACTTAAACCATTTCGTCATGTCCACTGTATTTTTTGCAAGCTTTTATTTAACTTCCTTTGTTAAATGGGTCAAATCTATACGTAAGCACACTGTAACTTGCAAAAGGTATGTATTGTTTACAACTAACCGTGGGACGTAGCGTGATGTTACATTTCGTCAATGAATTCTCTATCCAACACAAAAAGATTTTTTTAAATCGGACTGATGGTTTCAGAGATTAGCGCGTTAAAACAAACAAACAATCAAACAAAAAACTCTTCAGCTTTTATTATATTAGTATAGATTAAGTGTACACTTACAAATGAGACGATCTTACAACTGATATGTGACATTTTCACAAGACATTCCTTACTTAGTCAAGTATCATTCTATATTTCATAGATTTTCTAAACAATAGTGAATTTTTGTGTAGAGAGGTCGCGCGATGGCGTGCGGTACTCGGGAGAAATTGACGTAATCAAGAGTCTTCGCCGCCATATTTACTTCGTTGCCAGCCATTGTTTGTTCAGGTGGTAGTACTATTTCTCGACCATACCTAATTTACATTGCATCCGTTAAACAGATTGTTACAGAAACGTGTGGTTAAATTTTAGGAGGGTTATCTGTAGCCGACAAGTAGTTGATTAATCTTAAAAAAAAGTTTTTGAAAATATTGTTGTTATTTAATTTTCTTTGGGAAATGATTTTTTTAATGTAGGAGCACATTTCTATAAAACATATTATGAATTTTCATGCTAATTAATTTTTTTTTATGCAGTAGTTTTCAGAAAAAAACGGGACATTAGATCAATCTCCTTGGTATTAAATACCCACAGTTTAATTCCTGTCTCCCCTTTCTCTTACGAAATATTAGCTTTATCGGTCAATTTGCTAGTTCAAAATTAGAATAAAAAAAAAATCACGAATTTTCCTAAAATTGTTTTTGCTTTGCGTTATTTACGGGGTCTACTATACGACTCTAAAATATGACTACACCTTTCTGTAACACTCTGTATAGATTAATCAGATACAGGGTGTTAGGTAAATGCTCCCGATAACGAAGACACACGATAGTACTGACAGACCCTGTTGAGATAATATCAAGACAGTAAATGCAAAATGAACATAGGTTAATTGAATTAACAGTTTAAAATGTATTTTTGTATTTGTAAGCCCTTTGTTACATATAGTATAGAGTAAAATACGTATTTTAACCTCAATATTCGATCAAATATTGCAAGACTGTTAACAATTGAGAATTACAACAGTGCATTTTCAACTTATTAATTTTAAGTATATACAGAGTTCCGTGACGCTAACTATCTATATAGTAATTAGTTGTGTTGAAAACTTTCCAGAATAATAGGGACTACATTTTCAGAACTATTAATTCCTTCGAATACAACAAAATCCTTGCGAATTAACTGAAGTACGATCAGATTGAACAAATATTTCTTTTCTAATACGCAGAAGGGCTACTACTTTGTAGATGTAATATTTAGCTTGAGCATATGTATGTTGGCAATTTCATGAAAATATGTAGATAATATTTACTTTAGTTTTGATAGAAACTTATTCATTTTTAATAAGTTGGGCCTGTATTAGTTAACAAAGTAGCACTCTATCTGTGGGTAATATCCACGGTAATATATAAAAAAAAATATAAGAACGGTTTCATTAACTAAAAATCATTTGGATGTTTTTACAGTAAGTTTTTAATTTACTTAATCTGTTTAATCCCGAACCACCGTCTTCCCGTGCCTGGCTTTTGCGAAGTGAAACCTGTGCCACCGTTCGAAATAGGGGATCTTATTTATGCTAGTATTTTTAATAAACCCACTGAGCTTACGTAAGGAGTGGGTACACGTCAGTGTACTGAATGGGTTTTGAACCGTAAGTCGATACCTTAGTCATTATACCTAATTTAATGTCCGTGGCATATTCTTGTTAACCTTTAGTGGGTGTGTGGAACGGTGTGGGTTCACGTCGATAGTACACTGGGTTGGTTCCGAATCCACAACCACTCCACTTAAATATGCTATGCTAGAAGCGCTATTTAAACTAGGCCTTAATACCTTACCTTACTTGTTTTAAATAATGTATAATATAAGTACCTATAAAAGAATATGTAAGTACATAATAATAATACATTACATATGATTATGATACCCAAAATTATTTTGGTGTAGGTTTAGTTCTAAATTTCTAGTTCTCATGTAATTTTGTTAAATTTGTACGTAGTAGCAAATAAAGGCCATTTTTATTTTTTCATTTATTTTATTTATTTAACACTTTACAGTCATATTCCGACACTTAAATCTGCTGTACCTAGCTGTACCTACATACCTAATGCTTTAAGACCATAACCATCGATTTTTCATAAGGACGATTTAGTATTATAATCCTCAGAAATTCCCCGTAATCAGTTATATTTTTAATACCAATTTGTCATTTGTGACAGATGTTTTGTCCCCCCTAGCCAATGATGGCGAAACCCCAGAATGGAATTGTCCAATGGCGTGAAAACTCCTAGTGAAAATAAACTCTTGATTTATTCACAACTTTCATTCACGCCATGAAAGAATCGTAAATAAACAGTCGCCTTGAGGCACACGCATTCCTTTTTTATTACGGAGCTTTACAAGTTCTGAGATATTGAAGATTAATTTCCTGCCGAGTGGCTTGAATCGTAACTGTGGAGTGCGGTGATATGATTATTGGTTTTATTACCAATATACGTCATATCCTTGTTGAGGTATTTGTAATTCAAAATATAGTTTAACCTGTAATAAACAAACTGAAATTAAAGATAATAGGTGTTAATGCACATAAGTGTATGTTTCTTTTTTTACATTTATACTTTACTTATAGTAATTGTAAGGTTCAACTTGTCTCGATGCAAATAAATTTAAATAAATTTCTGAAATAAAAGTGTACCTATTGGTGAAAAATATTTATTTTGGTTATGACATCCAGGCAGGGATCAAATTTATTTGTTGATTATCTTATCAGAGGAAAAAAAACGACATCGATTTTAGTGAGACTTTTATTATCGTTGATTTTATCTGAGAAAGTCCTACTTCAAAACCAACGTAAGTTTTTCTCCAACCGGTGGAGTAAATGTAAAGATTTTCGTTACATATAAAAAAAAATATTATGTTTATGAATACATATCTAAGCAGCTCGACTATTATTATACAACCAACTAATATTTAGCCGGAGACCAAACGAAGTATCTGCCTCATAATATACGTGTGAAGATACACCTTTCGTGGTTATAAATGTAACTTAGGTAAATGAGCGTATTAATATATATTATTCTAGTTGTTGCCCGCGACTACATCATATCTCTGCTATACAAACGTTCATCCCCTATTTACCACTTTTAAGTTTTATTTTCGCGACAAGCAGTAGCCTATATCTTATGTTAATATGTATCTATATATTGATAGTAAGCCAAAGAGTTTTCCGTTAGCAGTCAATGTTGGCCCTCAGAGGCAATAAAGGAATAACATCGCTGAAATAAACGAATATTTCCATCGAAACTAACGGCATTTTCAGATAAAATGGCCACAACAGAACGAGTCATCTAAATCCCCTGCTCGACGGACTGGAGGTAACGGGGAATGCTGGAAAAAAAAAATATTATTCTCGATGGTTCCATTGGCGGTTTGCCTCTGTTTTATTATGCTGCATCATCACTATACAGATACCAGTAAATCCTTTGGTAATATATGCCCATATTTTTAGGCCGTTATTGCCTCATGGGATATTTATTATTATGTCCTGACTTAATATGTATGGTATTTTATATTGGTTTTTATGTGAATTTTGTTTACATTGTATTCGTATATTTTTGTTGTAGAATTCTATTAGGTATAGAAATTATGAAAAAAAGTGGTTTGAGCAGCACTTTATCAACTAATATATTTTTATTTAGTACATTTTACATAGGTCTCAGGGCATGTGTTTCTTTTGTATTTAGTTTTGTAAAGACTAATTCCACTTGACGGCCATTTTCTTGCACAGAGAATTAGCATTGCCATTTCTTGTGTGGCCAAATCAGAAAATTTTAAAAATTATATTTGCAAACTGTACCGTTTGACAAATCGTGTGTAAAGGTTGTTGTGAGGCTCTCAAAAATATATTATTTTAAATTTTAAAATTTGGTAGTTTTAAAGTTATTTAAGAAAATAAAAATTGATCATTTCCCTCCGAATCATCTTATCTCCGAAACTATTGAGCCTATGATTTCGAAAAAAAATAGAGTAGTTCTTTATTTATAGATTACTGAAAATTTATAAAAAGTCTATGATCTTAAAACAACTAGGGAAATCTCTCAAAATTGTGGGTTGGAATGTGCCACCTATTTATATGGGAGAACCTTATCTTTAACTACAATATTATGTTTGTTTATTTTGAAAAAAACATGCTACATACATATTTATCATACGGAACCCTGTTTATGCGAGTTCAGTCGCACTTGGCCGGTTTTTTCTAAAGACCATTGGCTGAGAATAGCGGTAATAAACACGAGAACTGTTCTTCACTTTATACTATTTCAAATTATTTTTCGCAAAAAAGTCCAATTGTCGTTTGTTTATTTTTTGTTATTTGATAACGAGGTGTTGAATTCGAATAATTTTGTTCTCTTGTTTTCAATTATGTGAAGGAAAGAAGATCCTCTCGGGCTTTTGATACCTACATTAAGTGTAATTGGGACAGATGAAATGTTAAAAAACAAATTAAAATATAAATAGGTAGATTGCTATTTTTGAAATGTCTATGTAATATTTTGTATCCAAATTTACTCTTCTTTATATACATTTGAACAAGAACAGGTGCTCCTGGGTACCAACAAATTAAGATATATAATGAAAGAATAAAATATTTGTAACACATTTTATTGAAAATAATAAACTTCTCTTCGCAGCCGATTAATTTACAATAAAAATATTATATTTAGCGTTACATAACTAAATAGTAATTTTACTATAAAAGTTGTGTCACACAACAGTAAAAGCATTGGTTTATTCTATGGTGTAATATTTAATTATATCTACATATAGACAAATTTATATCTTACAGCTGTATATGTAAGGCAAAGCATATTACTTAAATATATTAAAGTACTGTGAAGACACCTACATTTGTATTTGTTCATGCAATCTTACTCATTTAGAAGAAACATTTCGCTTGAGTAGGTACACGAAGGATACGGAACCGTACTGTTTGATGTATATGGTGTTACGTAACGGCAGCCCTTATCCGGACTTTGAATTGAGTAGTTCTTAATTTACTACAACAGTATCCTAATCTTGGAAGAAGAGCGGTATTTGTTATTCATGTTCCTAATACACCAATCAGGCTATCTATTACTTCTTTTTTAAATTCGAAATTCATCTTTCATGTGTTTATTGGATGCTAGTGGGTATTTAGTCACAATTTGTTGAAGTGATAACTTCTTATGGGAGGCTAAACCGCTTCGTTACGTAACGCGTTACGGTGCCAGTCTGTCTGGCTTTCCTTTCTCTCACGCATACGGCAGCGGTAGGCAGGCTCTTCCTCTCTCACTCTAACCCACAGCGCTCGCCGTATTAGTTTAAGTTATCACTTCTGTCAGGCGCCGGGCGATTCGATACTGTTTATTAAAATTGAGGGGCTCGTGGCTAAGTGGTAACGGAGTACGTTAGCATATTACACAGTTAAGTAATATTAGCCAGGTCAGTCTTAGCTTGGGTGAACATTCTTAAGACATTGAGACTCCTCCGTGCCTCGAAGAGCACGTTAAGCTGTCAGTACCGGTTGCCACAGAAACAGCTGTGGCATTCGTTACGGGTAGTTGGAGCCCTAAAAAGTCCGACAATCTGGTCTAACTACAGAACTTCGTTATCGCCTAGTACTTGGGTTGTGGACGTCTGATAAAAATAGAATATCGAAGTAAGGCCGTGTCGTAGTTAGACTGAAAGCTGACCCAACTTACTTGGGAAAAGGCGCGGATTAAAAAAAGAAACTATGAGTCGCTCTTTTTAATTCAGACACCAGTCTGTCATAATAGTCAATGTTGTTTAAATATTTTATAAAATACTATAGAATGTAAGCTAAGCTTGGTAAAAGATATTAAAAAATATTATTATTATTAATTAAGGTAACAAAGTATCTTTTATCGCTGTTACATACGTAAAAAAACGATGATTATATTACGCATCTTTTTTACGTATTTAATATCGGCAAAAGATACTATATAACCTTAATTAATAATAATAATACTAAATTTTTTTAAACAAGTGTTGTGTCTTCATAGTATCCAATCAAATCAATACGTACCTATCTAAGAATCTGAATAATTTATTAATCTGTATAGGTAGATTTTTTATCTTACGAGTTTTTATTGGCACTTTATTTATCTGTTCTTATCTTATATATGTTCTATTTACAAGCGCTTTAATTACAAACGAGTAAATAAACTAAGCTAGAAATATTAATAGTTAACATTATTGACCTACAGTAATTTGAATTATTTTATTCGGCCAAGCAAAGTGACAATTGTGTCAATTAAGTAGCGAATCATTACTCAAACAAAATTTTATATTTGATGTGTAAATCGGGACTTAATCGCGGTAATAATTAAAAGGTACAATACCTTTTTTGGTTACTCGACCTTTCGATCGAATTGCACCGATCGTGGTCACGGGTAGACTACCCGTGACCACGATCGGTGCTATTATTACGTCCCGATTTACACATCAAATATGTATAGCCGCGAAAGTTTAAAAACAATTTTTTATAGTCTAATTGTGTGGTTATTTAAACCAAATGCCATTAGTTAAAACTTATTTCTTACAACCTTAAAAACTTAATATTTCAGATTTTCATTTACCATGTCAGTACAGTTTTATACCTGAGGAGTGGTCAGCCAAGCTTTCACTGATATTCTTTAAGTAATTAATTAATAAAGTATACGGTTTACTGTTCATACGTCGGCCATTAGACAAAATTTACTACACCATCAGGGCATTGTGAAAACTGGATTATTTAGATAATACATTAATGACTGTATTTTTAAATAATATTGGCCCCACGACAAAACTATCACTTTGTTTCGCTCGACACAATGTTATTTTAATTTCAAAATTTTTAATTGAAACATTATAAGAAACTTCACTTACAGTATGCTATTAATTATCCATTTGAGGAAAATGTGGACGGGACACATTATGACAAATATTTTAGACACTAAACTTTTATTAATTTTAATGACATTTATTATATGTTTATTCTAAAACTGGTTAAATGCTGTTTAGCATGACATTCTTCACTTTATTCTTTATAAAGACAACTATTGCACTAGCCTCCTAAGGCCTAGAATGATATAATATACATATACTTACCTAAAAGTGTAATTAAAAAAACAAAACAATAATATTCTATTGTTAATTTAACAAATAACAGGCTTCATAATATTGGACCTACTTGTAGTCTATGTTCATAGTAGTCTTCTAAATAACTACTCTCGGGTGAACAAAGAGAGTTGTGCACCTTGAGACACTTTACTACATAGTTTCTTTGAACGTGACGTCTTCATATAATCATTTATTTCGTTTGAACAAAAAGGACAATTTCTGATTCTATTTATGGTAAAAGGAATTGTTATTCAACCAACTCACGGTATTCCCGGAAAACATTTTACTAATTTTTAAACTGATAAATATATTGAACTTAAAAATCTTTTGTTGTATTACTAAATAACAGGAAGAAGAAAAACGGCATCTTATTTTTAATTAGCAAAGACTGAAACTTATTACAAAGAATTTTAAATTTTAAATACATTTTTCTTAGCATATATTTAAACACTAATAATTATTATAGTGCGTGTATAGAGTGTAATACATGTATGGTTTATGTAAATGTAATAATATATAGTAAAATAACGTTATATATACGAATAATTATACCAAAATATTAAACACTGAGTACCTTAATTGGTTCCATGGGTAAGCCTTAACTATTAATTGAAACGAGCGCCCTAATAAGCTACTTATGTTAGTATCACTTTGGCAATCGCCTACCGTACAGTCGCCGTCATAAATCTTTGAACGAATTTAATTTCAATTTATAATTTTACGTTAAAGTACATTATAATAATATTAAATTTCATAGATAAATAATTCTCAAAAACAAGCGACAATTGTACTTAAGATTCATGACCGCTGCTGTAATTATTAAAACGTAAACTCGTTTTACTTTATAGTTTACAAATTTAACGTATTTCACGAAAAGCAGTTATGTGAAATACAATCACATTCAATAGCTTATACAATATGCCAAAAAAAGAAACGTGGTTATAAATGCCATCTAGACAAAAAGCTTTTTAAAAAAATAAGGTGGACCACCTTATTTTAGTATAAGTTAAAGTGAAATTAGAAAAGGTTGTTTATTTAACTGAAATTATTCATTTGTTTTTGTGAAAATTGAATTATGTTTATTACGCGGATTCGCTAAAAGCTCGTAAAGCTAAACTAATGTTGTGTATCTACCGGCCGATGTGGTACAAAATATGTATAATCAGAATCCTTGTGTGTGCATTCTTATATTACTTTTTACAACATAATACGTCGGCTAATTGTAATAATATTTGCTATCTATCAGCACATTAGTATAAGTTGCAATATTTAATTGTAACACCAGGGTATTACACCCTTTTTTTAAAGTATTTTAATTTGATCCTAAGGCCAATAAACAATCAGAAAAAGTTATTCAATCGATAAGTGGCATTAAACTGCATTTCAATTTTACATTTTAAATTTCCGTAATCCGTAAATTGATGAAAACGCTACACGCCATTTTGCTCTTTCTTCACGGCGTCATGGCGAAATTAGTTACTACACTTATGATCGGTGAGAGAGATAGAACAATACATCCTTCATCGATGTTTAAACATTCTGTAATTTGGTAGAACAAAATTCGGGATTAATGGCAAAAATTTGCTTATCATGAAATAATTTATTCTGGGTAGATTTGTACTTTCTGCCTTTACGAAAACCGTTGTCCATGTTAATATTTAACTAAAATACACGCGAGGAATAAAATATTCGAAAATTTATAACAAACCTTAATTTTTACTAGCATGATAACGTAATATCATGGTGGGTTTCTTTTCTCATATTTGTAGAACTGATAAAAAAGTTGAAAACTTTGAAAAAAAATATAAAATTTAATTTCTAAATTTATTGAAACTTACATTTTCCGATTGTCTAATGCCTAAAATACCTTACTATTATGTTTTTGTTCATTACATTCATAGAGTAAAATACCCTATTATATATAAGGCACTGCCTCATAACTTAAACAGTATCATACATTAGTTACTTGACAATTTGAATTCGTAGTAACATTTGTAGCAAGTCATACAGACAAGTACTTGAAAATGAACTATTGTATACATGCATAAGTACGGAAATAGAAACGTCAAAAAGATAACTATGTCTATGACCAGAGCAGGGCTTTATTTAATGTTTTTACACTAACTGCGCTCAAAGTAAAATATTTGAATGTGTGCTTAATACAGTATAGTTTAAAGTGCAATTTACAAATTGTGTGCGACGACGACGACGTCAGCAACTGGTGGTCTGCACAAAATAAACTAGTTTAAAGTGTCATCATAGAGCTCCTTTACTTTATGCTTGGTTAAAAAAATAACAATAAGATAAATTCTCTTATTGGCTGGTTGCCACTAAAACGCAGACAACTATTTTTTATTTGTTTAGTTAGTGTTTCTTCCAACTCACCTGATGGCAAGTGATGATGAAGACAAAGACGGTACACGCAGGATTATAATTGTTTGGAAAAATAGACACAGGCAGTTCATTTGTTTGTCATTTGTTTGTATTTGATGAAGTAATCATAGGTTCAAATTCATTTACACTAAATCAGTTGATTTGTGCACACATAGTGCTGTATAAGATTTGAATAAATTAATTAAGAGAGAGTGAGTAAAGAATTTAATAACAATAATTGTGTAATTGTTGTTCATAGCCTAATATGTTTTGGGGCGGTATATATTCATATATGAATACTCACTTCATATGAATCAAGGCAAGTTTAATACGATTTATTTCGTACCAATTTAGATGTCTTAGCACATGCTCGGTAAATCAGATTAACCATTGATTAATTTTTCATCAAAATTAGATATAAATTATTTGCCTTATATGATAAAATAAAATATCCTATTTGTAAGTACAAATTTATGATTGAACGAAACTTTAGAGTAGTATCCATGGTATTACTTATGCTTAACTTTTCCTAACATTAATTTTTTCTATATTTCGAGTAATAATTTAAAAGCCCCTTTTAGTTCAGTAGTAGGTGCTTAAACCTCCCATAGTTTACTACTATGCGCAAGCTCCTTCTTCAATATATACCTACAAATCCAAAGCGTATAAATAAAATATTATACACTCTATCACTATTAACAGCTTTTTTATTTTACAAAATACGGCAGAGTCTCCATTCAAGTACCTTATAACATTTTATTGCACCATATAAAGTCCTTTATTACGCTTCCTCTACAGAAGCGCTATAGAGGCGTCTCGTCACCGGATTCGGTGTTCGGCAACCTAACTACCTTAGTTCCTGCTAACACCCCCACGCCTTCCAAACAAGACCTTCTATTCGTGAGTATATCTCGCAAGAATGCTCTCCTAGAACCGGCTAAATTAGTTCCTGTAATAGACCTTGTTAATTTTCTTAATGCAGGCATTTTAAGAGCCTCTTCATAAGACGGGGGCTCATCCGTAGGCGTAGTTTGCGCTCGACCCCCGAAAGGATCTCTTGAGCAAGTTGGTGATAGTTCTCTGGAGAAATATAATGTGCTTTCGCTACTTCCACTTTCTTGTGGTTCTTGTATTTGCTGGTAGCTCGATGGAGAATTTGTTCCTCTAAATTCTTCTAAAATTTGCCTAGCGCTTCTGGCAGTAGTTACTACTCCAGCCCAGGACCGTCTATTCAGCTGCCTTGCTTCATTGGACCTAGCAGTACCGCCAATATTATGCGTAGAATGTGTAGAAGCAATAGTTACTCTTGGCCTTCGAGGAGGTTCATCGAATGAAGCCGCTTTGATGTTCCGTAATGGTGATCTTGTTTGGGGTTCCATATTAATCACAACCCCATCTTCTGTTGCTGTTTGAGTGCTGGTTTCAACGGGTTCCTCTCTGAGGGCGGAGTCAATACGCATTGCTTCAGAGTAAGAAGGAACTAAGGCACAATTTCCCCGTATAGCTGCGAAGAGTTCCAAGCTGTCGACAGTGGAAGCATGCGAGAGGGGTAATGTGCGAGGTGGACGGGGAGCAGAACATAGGACGGCACTTTGTTCATCAGCGAGTGCCCACGCGTAATTAGTTGCAGTCACCGGTGGCAGCGTATCTGACAAATGGGTGTCAATATCTAACTGTCGACTTGGGTCAAGTTCGTAATTTGTACCGAATATTTTTGTGATCTGTAACAAAATAGACTTGTAATTAAAATGGTAACTTTGTCTAGGTACCTTCTACTTAAGAATCATAACTTGATGACTTGACCCATGAGATTGACTGATCTTTTAGTTTCGGACGGACAGGCTTAGTTTTAATGACAAAATATGATATATTTTGTCATTAAAACTAAGCCTGGTTTGAGAAAATTATAACCTTACACAATAAAGGTACGTAGCACTACAAAAGACCAGAAATGGTCGAGGTGGCATTAAGCACTCAAACAATAATAATAAAGGTACGTCAGGTTTTATAAAGAAAACTGTTTCATCTTTTATTATGTTGTACTGAGTTTTCCTCCTTCCAGGAGTTTTGGTGTAACTATAAGTTTATTTCAAGTGTGTTGATTATATATTTTTTTTGGTAATTGTTAACCGTAGGCCGGATATAGCGAAACGCCAATGATTTTTTTTATTTGTGGTGCTCCAGCCACAGTTTGGAATTCCAGACGAAGGGAAAATAGGTCGTCTATGGTATGAATATGGATGGTGATGATGGGTATGCCTTTGTTTTGAGACGCAACAGATGTAAAAATCATTACACCATCAATATTTGAAGCACTTCTGGATGTTCCGGTAGCGTGCGGTGCGACAACAAGGAAACGGTGCATTTTTACTTTCCCATCACCACCTTCACATCTTAAAGTAATTTTTCTTGAAGTAAATTATGTTTTGAAACGTTTTAGGGTTAAAATAGGCTTCATAGGATCGATAGGCTTATGTTGTTTTCTAGGATCTCACAAAGCAATTTACCCACGCTTTAAAAAAGCTGGGTTGTATGTTACACAAAAAATCAGCATTGCCATTCAAAGTATTAATGTTGCCAGTCTTCAATCCAAACCGGGTGACATCGATGTGGTTCAATTCTATGACACCTGCACTATATAGTTTTATGCCTATTTTTCTGC
Organism: Euplagia quadripunctaria; assembly: GCA_963859945.1. Taxonomy (NCBI): domain Eukaryota; kingdom Metazoa; phylum Arthropoda; class Insecta; order Lepidoptera; family Erebidae; genus Euplagia; species Euplagia quadripunctaria. The sequence goes on from OY982573.1 coordinate 7,578,747, forward strand.
CTAATAGTTTTTTAATTCTTATTAATTATTTACGATTAAGAATTATTTACTATTCTTAATTATATTCATAATATAAGGACTTACCGTGTAATGTACATATGCAGTGTTACACTCTATGAGTATCCGCAGAGGCCAAGACAGGAGGAGACAGGAGAGAGTCCAGAACAAGAATTGAGAAGAGTACCATGGACAACGATCCGCATCCCTGTAATGAAGGTAGCTTAAATCCTCACGAATTTTCAATGCAACTGTATATCGTAATATTTATATAATGTATACACTTGCATGATATTCACCTATATGCTACCATGTATTCCTTGAACGAGCTGACTCCAATGAGGTCCAAACCTTCACGCATTTCCATGAAGTCATCAAACCTTTCATGTTCAGCGAAAAACCTTGACCTTTGGTCTTCAAATTCTGAAAAAAAAAAGTACGGTTACACCAAAATCTCTCCAAGGTTTACAATTGAAACTGCTATTCCATTAATGGATTTTAGTAATAGATTCCCTGTAAATCTAAAGTCACTAGCTAAAAAAAAATTAACATTTTTCTAGAAAACATTTTGCTGGATAATTGTTCAACATGTGTGCAGTCGAGACGGACCGCTAGACTTCATATTTTTTTGACAACTGGTGCCACAATCCCACTAATATTATAAATGTGAAAGTTTGGATGGATGGATGGATAGATGGATGGATGGATGTTTGTTACTCTTTCACGCAAAAACCAATGAACCGATTGCGATGAAACTTGGTATGTAGGTAGCTGGAGACCTGGATTAACGCATAGGTTACTTTTTATCCCGATATTCAAACGGGATCGGGACTTACGCGGGTGAAACTGCGGGGCGCTGCTAGTACACAATAAGCGGATGGAGTTTGCGCGCTTCTACAAAATATTGTATAAAATATGCAAACTTCATGTTAATACGGATTAACGCTGTAAACATTTTAGTATTAATATTAAACTTTATACCGGTCTCCGTGGAAATGAAGTTCAAGCATGTCAGTAACTACTGCCGCCTGTTCCACAAAGTTAGGTGTAAAGAGAAGTTTGTAGGAGTTACAATTACTCCATACCTGCACGGGCATACTGCAGTATTTTGATATCACGTTGGAGTCCGTGCTATGTAGATGCTAATGCACATAGTTCACAAATAATAGACATGTTTTGTATAACTATATTACAATGCAGTAGATAAAATGAATCTTTAGTTAGAAATTTCTCTACTGGGTACTGTTATTGTAAAGTACAATTTCAAGGCCTGTTCACGCGCCCCAATTCTGACATCTTTTTAAACATGCAGATATGAATTAAATCCACGTTTACTGTAATCTATAAAATGAATGACTAAATTATTTATGAAACATAATGTCTTTTAGTTAAATGTTATCTTGGAAACGTATATGAATGACTTTTTACTGGTACGTGCACTGAAGATTTTAACTGTAATACCATCTATTAGAATTGGGTAGATACCTATGCTCAAAATAAATTATTTCGCCAAGTGTCGCAATAAAATAACTTACAATAGTGTGAAAATTGTCGTCCAGTTTTATTTTATCGTTTTTAATGTAGATTATAATTTTTAAATTAACATTAAAAGTAAATTTTACAATACTAAAGCGTGACGTCACGCCTTAGTATTTCATACAAAAATGTACGGACGCTACTGTTTTAACGTTAACTAAAAAAATACTGATTTGAGTTGACAGTCATCTACCCTATTAAAATCTTTTACTTAGCTATTAAACTAAGTGCTTATCTATGAAACTAGAGCAATATGGACTTAATCAGGTTAATTGCTGATACAGGAACCAATTATTGTAATTAACAATCGCAGTCTATTTTCGAAATATATTTTTGTGCCTATGCCTATACTTATTGTGAATTGCAAAAAAATGTTGGCCTTTGCGGGAATCGAACCCACAACACGCAGCGTAGTAGCGAGGCGACTACTTTAACCATTGTGCCATCCGTGCTAGAAACTGTTAACATAATAATTATTATTGTGTCCTTCCACTCACCACTTGCCGCTTCTATATTTGCAAAAGCAAAACCTTTGCTGAAACGAACTTTCGTGATAGGAGTCTTCGAGTCCAACACAAGATTTCTCGACGCGTCACGCTGCCCACAGCACGCATGTGCAAACGACGTGCTTGCGCTGTGTGTATTCACTCTTTCGTAATATACCTAGTAAAAAAAAAACAGTCAGTCGTAGGACTGCACGTCAGAAGTGAAAACATAAATTCACAATGTATTTGCATATACATACACGCACACACATCTGTACATATATAATTAGGTTAAAAATAATAAGTAAAGTAAAGTAATCTAAATGTATATATAGGGTACACTGGAAGTTCTGCGCTTCTGGCCACTCATAAATGTTTGAATTTCGAATGTTATATTTTTTTAAATATAAGAAACTCGGCTCCGTCTTATGAATTTTTGGATCAGGTCATGTCCTGACGCGAGTTTAATATTTTTTACCCATCCCAAAAAGTAACAACGCAGCTAAAGAAGTTTTCACTTCAAAAAGTTTTATTTACTTAATGGAAGACTAAGATATCAGTGTTTACTTGTGACGTCGATGTCGCTCGGTTCGTGCTGAAATATCGTTCATAAATTCTGTTTGTACAGTTTTCCTTGACTTCAAAATTCTACTAATGAATAACCAAATGCATGCGATCAAATTCATATTGTAGCCTTGAAGCAGCTTGTTCGCTGAATCTTTAAGTATACTGCATTATGCATAAACGTACAAAATGCGCAGCAGTACTATAAACCAATTTATAAGTTAGATCAATCGTGTAAAACAGAACCGTTTGGAATATACGTCATTGTTTACAAATTGAACGTTTGACACAGGTAGAACTGAAACGTGCATGTGACATCAATAGGTATGCAGTTCGATCGTGCCGTCATAGGTTATACCCGACCGAGCAATTACTGTATGTCTAACCTAGTTAAGCGGCTGCAGTGATAAAAGCGCTAGATACGTTTTGACATGTTGGAAGGCAACACAGTCAAAGTAGCTTTCTAGTACTAAAACGCTACCAAAGTGTATCACCAATTGTGGGAACACACTGTCGTTGCGCTGTGTACCAATGTGTGGTTTGACCATGTTTAATGAGCTTATCTTTTAGCAGTATAAAAACCCATTATATTCATTAAAGAAATACGGTTTTATCCACATGTGTAGTTTGGGGATGCCAGACTAGTTACGGGCCCGACGGCGGCCCATTATCAAGGGGTTAAAAGACCTGCCGTTGGTGTCAGTCAGTCACATTGTGTCGTGAGTGTGTGTAGATTTCGATAATTGCTTACCATGAAGTGGACTGCATGCTTGTTTGCCCATATAATTATTCTTCTTGAATCACTCTGTCTATTAGTGAAAACCGCATGAAAATCCGGTCAGTAGTTTTTCAGTTTATCGTGAACAGACAGACAGACGTGGGGGGGGACTTTGTTTTATAATATGTAGTGAACTGGGAACTTAAATAGAAAAATATGGCATATGAAGTCCCATCAATTTTCGAACGTTTCAAACCACTTTACGCTGTGCTCTCTCCTATCAACCTATATATGTATATAACGTAGAAAATAAAACAGGTAGGCATATAAAGTACCTGAGTGGTTGTGTAAGCATCTCCGTTACGGTATCGCGTGACTTGCCGCTTACGCCTCACGTAATGGTAGCATATCGCCTTCCACCTGCAATAACACACAGATTTTATATTTTGAATACATTAGTAAGCAGAAAGCGTACATTAAATCAATAAGGGAAGACGTGGCACTTTGCTGCTTCTGTATTGTTTTTATTAAAAGTAACAAAAAACTGACTGCTTTGGAGTTTATTTTTCACGTGTTAACAGATGTTGTTTGATACTTCTTTACCAAACGTATTTTTATCGAATATAAATGAGGTTAGTTATGATATGCGTCATTGGGAGTCCTGAGGTCACCAACACCCTTGAACCCTTGCAGTTGCGTAGAAACGTAGCCTCTCTGGCAGTATTCTACCGCCTCTACCATGGCGAGTGTTCTGAAGAGCTCTTCCAATCGATCCCACCTTCTCCTTTCCTATCCAGAACAACATGTGGCGGGCTGAGGTGTCACCCCCTTACAGTGCAAACAATCCCAACTAGAACCAAACGGTTCAGCACCTCCTTTTTTGCCGCACCTTTAAAATGTGGAATGCATTACCAACACACGTGTTCCCTTCACGTCCTTTAAGCGGGGCGTGAAAAAGCATCTCTCGAGGCCGTCAAGCTGAGGGTCACCATTTTAGTATCATCCATATCTATAATGGTGGTCCTCAGTCTTTGGAGCTTTCTATCAGGCGGTTTGAGGTTAAAATAAAATAAATAAATAAAAATAACATACAAATTATTACATACATAATAACTTGTATGCTTGGGAAACATAAATAATATTATGTCAGAAAAGTCTTATTAGTTTTAGACCTTACAGGGGTTCTATATCATGCAGTGGAACATCTTGTGGTAGCACATGCACGATGCTTTGTTAAAATACTTGAGAACGGTTATTTTTTTATGTATATAAAACAATACTAGCAATATGGGGAGCATTTATTAGTTTTTATTATCTAATCTAGGTGTATATGTTAAGAGTGGGAAAACGTGGGTGCATCTAAAAAGTCGTAGTTTTCATGCCTCGAGTGAAATTGGTGCAATTGGTCCAAGTTGATTCATCGGCAGTAAGAAAGTATAAGAAAATAGAACATCTCATTGTGTTAGTTTGTCATGCATTCCGAGGGTCCAACATGAACAAGTAACCATTTTTACCTCATAGATTATAAGTTATAGACAGTGGATCGTTCCATTCTAAATATGTTAAGGAATAATGAGTAAATGGGGCACTGTCACTATCCGCAACAATCAAATCGAGTCAAGTTGTTCTGAGCTCGACCGTCGCGTCGTCAAGGAAACACGTGTGACATTTATTTACATTTACCGTTGTTATTTTTATTAGAAACTGTTGGCGGCGAAATTCAATGTTATTCGACGGGAACTAATTTCCTGCTTCATTTTCTTAATTTTTCGTTCCGTATGAACATTCTACAAAGTATTAGAAAATACAAAAAACTTGATGAATGAAATCGGTTAAGTCTTTCTCAAGTTATGACGTGACCAAGGGAAATAGGGATTCATTTTTATATATATAGATATAAAGTAATAAATAAAAAATTATGATTTTGCTTTTGTTTTTGTTAATAATTTCTACTTAGTTTCATAACAATACAATTAGTTTTAATGGGAAACACAATAATTTATTTATAATCTAAACCAATTCTGACTGTTGTTACCACTATCTGTTATCGAGTTAAAACAAAATCCAAACGTTGCCTAATTTATTAATTCCGATAAAAACTTCGAAGTAACTAAGGCGTTGTCAGCTGTATCAAAATATCTTCGAACTTCGTAAAGTGCTCCAAACTGTCTTCCTTGTCAGATGAGTATATCACAAGTGAATTTAGAAGTACATAAAATTGCCGATGATTGTGATGATCTAGAAATTAAAATTTTATTGAAATTTATCGTGGGAGAGCCATGCTTCGGCACGTATGGGCCGGCTCGACCGGAGTGATACCACGGCCTCACAGAAAAAAGGCAGTGAAGCAATGCTTGCATTGCTTTACCATTACCACCATACCACCATACCATTTACCATAGCATAAAAAAAGAAAAGGTTATTAATATCTATGTATCTAAGTTTTTTAACCACAATTCAGAATACCGTATCCCTAGTAAAATGCAAGAATTTGAAATTCCTTTTTTTTTTAAACTTAATTACCTTGCATGTTATATATGTATACGTATACATAATTGTATATGATATTCAACTTACCAACATCAACTGTTGGGAAGCGGTCTGCCAGGATCGATCACTTAGCTTGGTCGAAGGATCCTCCCTTTGTGTGGGAGGGACACAACACCCACAATCTTTAGTTATCCTATTGTTATAATTTGTCAATTGTTTAAGTAGACATGATTGTGTATACTACATTACTTACTACATGATGAGACTGTAAACAGTTTACAACTGATTTAGCTTTACTGCTTATTTATAAGTTATTGAGGAATTCTAGCAGATAAAGTATCAAACAAAATCAAATGTTCGTTTACCTTCAGTTGCGTTTATCTACAAACAAAGTACTCAAACATTTATGTAGCAGTAGTTTGGGATACCAAAACTCGGCGTGTCTCGGTCTGTCTACCCTGGGAAAAAATCTGTTTATAGAAGATAATCTTCATTTAAGGAATAAAACGAATGTGGGATTCGTGAATTCGATAAGTAACTGAAATTTACAGAGCTATGTACTATTAAGTAGAATATATAGAAAGTAAAAATCTGGTTACGATAAAAATGATTGAATCAGAAAAGCATAGCAATCGAGGATTTGCTGAAATAGGCCCAACTTGTAGGTCTCTGAAAATTATTTTGATTTCGAGGTTCCACGAGTGACTAGAATAGAATTTTATTTATTTGCGTCTCTAAGGACTAACATGTCAACATCAGAGATACCACTCGCGCTCGCTCGCTTTTATAATACAAGACCATACCACGAAGAGGTCTGTTAAAACTACTCACAATCCGAAATATAAAGATTGTTGCTTCCCCTGCCCACGGAACACTTACGATGTTTTACCCAGTTCGGCAAACTTTTTGTCTATTCACTAAATTGCTAATACGTGAAAGGTTGCAAAGTTTCCCTATAAAAATAACTGCCACCAACATGACAAGGAGTCCGTTAACAATATCATTCAAAGTGAGTCCTAACATTGATTCGTGCCAAGTTGTAAAATGTGCCATTAACCTTTACGATGGGTTGCAGAGTGTGACCGGTTTTACTGCTACGATTGCTACGCCGCGCCGTAGCAACTGTTTACGTTGAACGTAAATGTTACCGTTTAATTAATGGTAGGCTCAATCTGGAATTTAGAATAGAGATTCTGTTGACAGGTTTTTCTTTCTGAATATTGTGAGCATAATATGCTTCATGTCACAATAGGCCGCGCCAGACCAATTTTTTAGAAAGGTATTAAGAGCACATTAAAATTGGGCCAATTGGCCTAGTTCAGCTTAGACAATTGACTGGCCTGTTGGTCTAGTGGTTAGTAACCCTGACTGCTGAGCCAGAGGGCAGGACAGGACTAATAATAATTGTGTGATGAGCATGATCATTGGTTCTGTGTCTTTTAGGGTCATTTGGTATCACTAAATGCTTACTGAGTTCTTTACGTAACCTACCTACAATTTATACTTTTTTCATAAACGAGCACTCGCCGACACCGTCAGTACAAGTAAACTCTAATAACACCGTAAATCAATTCTATCAGTTTATCTGCCGTTACCATGAATAAAGTCAACATAATTTTCTCTTAACATATATAACGAAGGTCTTGTTTGTCGAATTGGGTGTGTAAATATTGTAATTACAGAACTGAATAACTGAGAAACACGCCCCAATTATGAAGATATTATGCCGTAATTAAAACACGTTTGAATAGCAACGATTAAAGGGAAACATGTATACAAAATATATATAGATCTTTGTTAATAATATTGAAATGTGAATATGTAAAGCAATTTCTGAGTAAATATTTAATAGAACGTAGAATATGTAGTTTAAAGACTTATTCTACGCGTATTTCTCTAAATACATACCTACATATATTTTTGGTAAAATAACATATACTACATTACAAGTGCATAGGTGCATAAGACCTATTTGCATAGAATTTGAAAGTAAAACATTGTTTAAGTACCAAAAGACAACCAAATTTAACCAATTAACAAAGTAAAAAAACTCTTCTCTGGCCATAAATAATGTTACAATTTAAAAAGTTATAGCTATTTTTCTGAATTCAAGTTTACAAATTATTTATTTAATAGTTTTCACTGTGCCTGTTAAATTACTTTATAGAGTTTTGAGTTTGAGATCGGTAAGATCACAGAACAAGCTTTTTACTCCCGACAGCTTTAAATTAAGTTGAAATTTGGTGCTTATATTACTAATTTACACAATATAATAAAATTTTTGTAAGAGAGATATTAAGTATATATATATATAACTATAGTTAGTCTAAGTTACCATAATCGGACAGAAAACACTTAGCAACACTACTAATACTCGAACGTAATTGGCTATAACTATATTGAAAAACATTTGAATAATATCAGCATCGTTAAGTTTTGGTTCGGTCGAGGTCGGTTTCAATCAAAAACGAGTTCGTATCAATAACAAAATCAACATCGGATCCGTTTCATGAAAATGCTCTGAAGATTTTACTTTTCGGTGGGTGGGCCGGATTCATACTATGATAGAGCTTGCTACAATTCAAAATTTAGAACACCATCGCCAAGTGATAAATGCATAAAAGGCCTAGTCTCTCTTTAAAATTATCAGAGCACTCATAATACATTATTTGGAAGGAATATGTTTTACAGGAAAAAAAGAAAATGGATACTTTTTTCTATAATATTTCAATTTTTTTATGGTATACGGGAAGAGCGGAGAGAGGAGGAGAGGGGGGGGAGAGGGAAGGGTTAGGACCACCGGTACCCTCATTCACGCGGCAAAATTCATTGCTTCACTGCCGGTTTTCTGTGAGGCCGTGGTACCACTCCGGGCGAGCCGGCCCATACGTGCCGAAGCTCGCTGGCTCTCCCATGAACGACAAACAATCCTCAAATAGAATGACACCTTTTTTGTAACACTTGTTGTACATATATGTAAGTAGGGGTCGTTATTGTTACATTATTTAACGAAATTCTTTATTTTGTAAACATATTCGATTATCAAATCTAGCCCGTAGATTACATAGGAACGCACTTCCAACACTCTCGCTATTAGCTTTTGAGTATCCGTAATCAATCGATGCTTATCAATCGATAGTGATTCGTAATCGGACAAGCTTATGTTCATAAGTCGAGGTGTCAATATTTATACATACATATACACAGATCTTACCAAACCCTCGGCGTAGATGTCCGCATAGCATGCACCCTTGCACTGACGGCAGCAACATCAACCCTCCTCGCAAGCTGTATCCTTGCTGTACTGTGGTAGCACTCCACCAAGTACACCAAATACAGCAGAAGTACGAATGCGATGGGAATGTATGCGTAGCCCACGTCGCATGGAGACTCTCGAACCGTCCGCTTTATCGGGTGCCTGATAGACATGAAACTGATTTAGTGGTTAGTCTTCATTGAAAATACGTAATTTATATAGTCAACGTATTAGAGAGTAAGTCTCGTATTAGATAGTAATATGTATGGTAGTAACACGATAATTTTATCATTGTATGACAAATGAAAAAAATCGCTAAAATTTTCATCATCATCATAGGATGAGACACATCTTTCCAGATAGAGAGTTTTCCTAAAGGGGAGATCTTGCACTATCTCTGCCTCATTGCTCACAGTTTGATATCTAGTTTAGAATGAGATTTTGGGATAAATTATACGTGGGAAGCAGTCATACTCCTCTCCGTTGCTTTCTGTGTTACCGCAAGCTTTTCTCTCATTGCTTTTGTGAGGGTCCAGGTTTCGCAACCTATGACTGGTTGTAAACGTCAGGACAAAATAGAAACATTGATTTAAAGAAAAAAACAAAAATAATTGACATACTCACACGTATTGACCAGCAAAATTGGAGGTCGTCAGGCCACGCGACATGCTGGGAAAGTGGAGCAAGAAAGTCACCGCATGGTACCCAAGAGACCGCAAAAGATATCGAGGAAGATAGCACACCAGGTGTGACGACCTTAAATTGACAGCTGGACCAAAAGGGTCGCCCAAGACAGGCAACAGTGGAAATCACTGGAGGAGGCCTTTGGCAATAGGCACGCCGAACTGAGAGACATTTTGTAATTATTTTTGTACTTAATTTTTTTACATAAGTTGAGAAATGTTACTTAGATCGGTATAAAGGGCTGTATTATTATTATATGTAGGAACATTTTCCAAGTAATTCAAAACCAATTGTAATTTGAAATTGAATTGAATTTGCTAAAAGAGTAGGTAGATAAAAAACAGAAGAAGGTGCAAAAAGCATCTGAGTTTACAAAATATGTTTTAGAAACTAAAACACTATTAAGACTGTAGAAGTTTTGTGGATATATGTAGATATTTACGTGCAAAGGATACACTATAGGAAAGTGAATTACTTTGTCACTACTGAACCTACATCACCCAATTGAAAGTCTCGGGCTGATTAGTACTGTTTACACAACGCCAAATGTTGTAATGGAGGGATCTCAAGGCCTGTTTCTTGTCAGATAAACTATGGCTCTACCTCTAAGTCACAATTCGCGCTTTTGAACTAACGAACTCAGAAACTACTTGAATTGTTATGTCACTAAGTTTATGAAGATGTTTTTAATTAAAAAAATTGATATTTATTACGTCAATCGAACAACAAGCAGAAGTTTCGTCCTGTTAACGTTAAAAAGAGTTTTACTGACGAATGATTGAATTAAGTTCCATTTAAAATGGGATCCGTCGCTTTGTAATTTATTGCTTTATGTCCACGCAGCGGTTTCGCCCCAACTGCCAGCAATTGTACGAGTAACAGAATGGACATTTAAATTTAAAAAATCTTTCAATATTTCGCTTTTTACATACTTCCGACGTAATTGAAAGAAAATGTATATAAAATAAACAAATCTTTGTCAACGAATGTATTAATAAAAATATTTGATAGGTTTAAACATGTGCATCGATTTTGTTCTCATTAAGTTATACAATAATATTCAAGCCTTATTTAATAATACAGTCATGTAATAATAATACTATCCTTGAAAATTGTCCTTTTGGGCTGTTCTGTTTATGTGTAATGGGAAGGTACAGTGAAGAACCGCAGAGAGGGTGTCACCTCTAAATTCTTTAAAAAACATTAATATGATGTGCTGCAGTCCTCACTTCAGCTGAAACTATACCCTGGCCATCAACAAACATGTGCTCAGTATCTTCGAAGCTGCTAAGGAGAAAGCCTAACTAAGGATGGCGTTAGGGCCAAGCCATTACCCGGTCATTGGGTTAATTTGATTTGGTTAATTGAGTTTGATTTCGGAGATCGGTCAGCACGGAGGTGTAGAATGAAACCGGTGCAAGACCCCTTCGTTGTGGGACTGGGTAAGGTGTATGGTCAACAGTGGATATCCCATCCAAGATGATGACGACGTTCAATAACAAAAAGTACGTGAGCCAGGACTGAACTTAAAACGGCCCACAATCTTTTTAATTCATTAGTAGGTACAATTTCGGATAGCGGCTGAACAAAAAATTCTTACTTGCTGAAATCGATGAGGTCCCTGTCGATTTCGGCGGTGTTGCACCAAGCCACGGAACCGAGACAGCCGGCAATCATCAAGGTAAGCATAAAACATTTCCAGTTGCCTTCCCGTCGCAGTACACCACCCAGACTCTGCTGTCGGGGACGCTGTGGACAATATTGTAGAGTTATTTGTCTGGGAAATTAAATTTTATACTATAAAAAGGAGAATAATACATTTTTATGTCATTATAATAAGTACTTTATGTATAACATACACAAATGTTTAAGATGCATACAGAGCCAATATAGAGCCTCAAATACAACTCCGTAGCTCAACTTAATATATAAATAGGCAAAACAAAACATTTAAGAATCATTTTCTCCTATGTTTATCAACCGATTTTCTTGACTTTTTTTTTGAAAACGGCTACCAAAGCTACAGGGGTCCTGTATGTTATATTGAGCTGTTAAGGTACGTAAAATCTATAAAATGACAGTTCAAGTTACACTGGTAAATGAAATGAAACCAAACATTCAAAACTTAATTAATTATGATTGAGACGACCACCGGGTGATCTCTGATTATAATAATTATGAGCAAATTTACACACGCACGCGATCGCATCTTGCGCGACCAATCTACTAGGTGATTCCAGTAAGTACTTACTTAAAGTGAGCCATTGCAGTGACTTTTTTGTTATGACCATTTAGTCAATTGACCCTAAGTTGCTCAGTTTTTAGCCTGTCTGATATTTCGATTCTGAACCAGGGGTTACTTCGTTTGTTGTATATTTAACACCTAGTCCACTGTAACGCTGTTATTACAGACATCACAAAAAGATTTCTGTTTTATTAATAGTCGTTTCAACAAAATAATTACTTTTTACAAGAAAGCTCTCGTAGTCGGGCGTTTTCTCAGTTCTGCACATTTTTAGGGACCCGTTCCTCAAAAGGAATAAAAGGAACCCTTATAGGATCACTTTGTTGTCCGTCTATCTGTCTGTCTGTCAAGAAATGTCATGAAATTAATACTAGAGATCTCAACAGTTTTTTTATACATAAGTTGTGGCACTGGCTTCTCTACCAGGCATATAAGTATACATTGCATTGCGCATTAAACAATAATATAATAATCATAGTCAGATTGCTAAAATGTTAATAACACTTGCGACTTTTAACCTATGGGTTAAAAGTTGCAAGCAAGCACTATTGTAGTACTTGAGGGTACGCCCTTAAGTACTACAATAGTGCTGTAACCATAAAGAAGAATAGATTTAATTCGTTTAACATCGCTTCCCAATAAAACAAAAATAATCCCACTAATATTATAAATGTGAAAGTTTGGATGGATGGATGGATGGATGTTTGTTACTCTTTCACGCCAAAACTACTGAACCGATTGCGATGAAACTTGGTATGTAGGTAGCTGGAGACCTGGATTAACGCATAGGTTACTTTTTATCCCGATATTCAAACGGGATCGAGACTTACGCGGGTGAAACCGCGAGGCGCTGCTAGTGATAATATAAGCTTATTAAGATTTTTAATTTTTATCCGACACAAGAGGTTAATTTATTCGTTTGATCTTGAATATTCCACTATTTTTTTTGTAGAAATTTAGCCTTTTAAAATAATACAATTTTCAAGTCAGTCTTACAAGTATTTTTTTAACTGTAGGTACATGTTATCTAGTGGCCATTTTCACTACATTTAAAAACCTTATATAAAGAAAGAAATGTATTTTAAATCCATTTAAGAATAGACGAAATGATTCTATGATTGACTACGAAATCCTAAAAGTAAACTGTCATAAATAGATCGCCTCAAAATTCCAAAGGTCGTGATTGATATTCCATATGAACAGAACAGCTATAATAAGTTCATATTTTAACATTCTAGACAAAGTCTTTGCCTCTGGCATTTCAACGCTCTCTCTATCTCTTTCCTTTTGGACAATTCTTTCAGATCTCTTGCTTGCACACGGGTTAAGATAGGCTATTACAAAGAGTGTTTGCTCAATCCGATGAATATGTGACAACCCGAGCAACCCAATTGCGAAGAATCACCCTTTATTTACTTTGACCTAATAATTTCCTCGGGTCCCTTAGGGTCGTGAACAAATATTTCTTTGGGAAAATGAAAGATTTCCTGACGCAAACAGTTTTCTATTCTAGTGCCGTCCATTAAAGTGAATGTCATTGTCATAAAAGTTATTTTTCTTTATAGGTACTTAAAATATTAAGTATTAAAATAATATCTGACACCTAAAAAACTTGTTTCACTGCTGTGAAGATTCTCGTTCCTCTATGCGACGTACTAAGGGTTAAAATGAATACTTACAATGTAAAAGTAAAAGGCTGTGAGGAAATCTGTATACCTGTGAATAACCTGTGACTTTTATCGAACGTTTATGAAGTCTGGTAAGATATCGCTACTAAATACATTATTGTATTACTGTGTAATTTTATAGATACCGGATACCAGTCTATGGATACCACATTGAGTGTATATTTTCGGAATAATTATAGTAGCATTCTTTTAACGTAGAAATATTAGCCTACTAGCAGCACCCCGCGGTGTCACCCGCGTAAGTCCCGATCTCGTGGGAATATCAGGACAAAAAGTAGCCTATACGTTAATCCAGGTCTCAAGCTATCTACATACCAAGTTTCATCGCAATCGGTTCAGTGGTTTTTGCGTGAAAGAGTAACAAACATCCATCCACACACAACATCACATTTATAATATTAGTGGGATTAAATAGTGTACTAATACTAGTTTCGATAAACTATAAACATTACTGTAAAATATTAGAATTAAACTTTTATTTGAAAAGGTACAAATAAAAATAGTGCAGTTAAATATTTATGTCCACTACTAGCAGCGCCCCGCAGTTTCACCCGCGTAAGTCCCGATACCGCAGGAATATCAGGATTAAAAGTAGCATATGCGTTAATCCAGGCCTTCCGCTATCTACATACCAAGTTTCATCGCAATCGGTTCAGTGGTTTTTGCGTGAAAGAGTAACAAACATTCATCCATCCAACCAAACTTTCACATTTATAATATTAGGGGGATTAGATAACTGATATTCACGCTGGCAAAACCGTGTACAGAATCGAATTAGATATAAAATCATTCATACTTTTGGAAAAAAATGTAATTAGACGGAGCTGATTAAAGAAAATGATATGTAGAGCACGTGTTTGTTTCAGAAATGGCTTTATTTAAATTATTACTTATTAAAATTACCTTTAAAAACATTGAGATAATATAATCACCGAACGTAGTAATTATTGCAGGTATATTTACGTCACTGGACGTTTTGACCTGACCTACTTAACCGTCATATCAAAGGCTCTTCAACGTAATAATAATACACTCCACTACATTCAAACAAGTACTAATGCCAACAGCTTAACAATAAGCCGTCGCACCACTATCGCTGACAATCTCTTCAATCAAGGCGAATTGTTTGGATAAACAGAATCTCTTGAATTGATCAGATCACTAGAACGGCTTCTAACAGCTTTATTGCTTGTTCATGTCAGTGCTTCGTGACAACAAGCCAAGTAATTCCCAGCGAATATTCCGAGATCATTTTCAAGTTATTGGGTTGAATGTTTGAACTAAATCTTGTATACCTACATAAGTATTAGATATAAATCGAAAGTTTCTATAAATAAAAAAAAAAATACCTTAAAATCTGACAGCGGTTAAGTCCTGATTTATATCTAATTTATTTTTTTATTTGAATAGTAAAGGTTATTTGTGTGTCTACATATTGTTTTGTCACAAATACCACGTGTCGGTAAACAGTTTGTTATGATGTGTAAATATACCACTTCAAACAATTAATATTTTATATTTAATAAGGTAAATAGAGAATACTATTTATTCTCTTTCAGTTTCGATGTTAGCTGCTTACGTTAAACCAGGTACAGGTACCAACCCCGGTGGGGTGACGGCCCAAGGGGGTTTCCACACGCACAAAAAAAAAAAAAGAAGACAAGACGGGATATAAAAATAGGTTTGAGAATAAATGCAAATAATTCTTTTATGATATGATGATAATGGGAAAATTCCCTTGCAGTAATAATGTACATATATTAAGACTTGGTTAACTTATTTACGCCTCCTCGTATATTCAGAAGTAAATTGTTGTGATAAGGCCGCCCATTGTGCATTTTATGTTTAAGTTGTTTTTTTTATATGCATATATATCATGTGTTTGGTGTACAATAAAGAGTACTATCTATCCAAATTGATAAATAATAAAAACGTTCTTTTTTTAACGTTATCCCATTCAGTAAAACGTGCATTAAACTATACGAAGCACAGAAAAAAAAAACTCTATTGATATCTATACTAATATTATAAAGCTGAAGAGTTTGTTTGTTTGGTTGAACGCGCTAATTTCAAGAACTACTAGTTCGAATAGAAAAATTATTTTAGTGTTGGATAGCCCATTTATCGAGGAAGGCTATATAATATCACACTACGACTAATAGGAGCGGAGCAGTGGCCATAAACGCAGGTGAAACTGCGGGGACGGGCAATTCGTTAAAAACGACTTTGGTGATACTTTTTGAATGGCATAATCACTTGTTCAAACTTTCAAACAAAATGAAATAAAATAATTTAATTAACAAGAGTTTTTATGTTATAAAAACTGAATAAGCAATTAAATTTTACGGATTAACTCTGTACACTAAAAAGCGCACATTTCACTCGTTTAATTTTTAAAAGTCTGGACTTGTTTCTTTTTGAAGTTAGATTGCAATTTTATAGAGATATTTTAATGTAATTGTTTTGAAACTTTCGCGACTTTGATACATTTCAAATGTGTAACTCGGGACTTAATCGCGATAATATTTTAAAGGTTCAATACCTCTTGGTTACCCGACGTTTCGATCGAATGGCACCGATCGTCGTCACGAGTAGACTGATGAGAGCTCAGCGACGCCTCCATGAAGTGCTAGTTTCAGCAACTACCCGCACTTGTTCTTCACTATTTTTATTCATACTGTTGGTATTTCGACACACTACACTTAGGACGTCCCCTGAATGATGTCGAGGCCTCGACGATAGCATTTGCTGATAACAGGATTCCATAATGTTGATAAGCTGTACCCATCTTATATATATATATATATATCATATTATAATTTAATAAGAAAAGGTTATTAGTTTATGTTTCCATCATAAATAAATCATACGTAGCTTCAAACCCTCACACGGCCTTTACCGTAAAAAAGGTTTACAGACCGGAATATACTATGTATTCTCATAGAAAAACTATTTAGAATGTTGGTCTGAACGTATTTTAATGTAATAGGTATGAAGATTGTTTAGGTTACCCTAAAAATTGTTAATAGAATGAGAATAATTTAAAACAACAACGGGAAACAACAAGTAAGCATTTTACCCGATAGCTGCTGGTACCTTAATGCTCTCTATTCTTTAATAAATCTTGTCAATGACAATCTTACGTTGAAAGCATGGTATGGTACAATATGGTGGAAAGAGACACTGGATTTCAATACGCAACTCTTATCTCGGATATAGAACAGAAGTTTAAGGTTCGAGATTAAGAAAGAAAGAAAGAAAGACAGAAAGAAAGAAAGAAAGAAAATTTTATTTGGCACAGTCAGAGACACTTAATTATATCGTTTTAGTGATTTTTTAGGCTTCCATACAAACCGGTTAGTAAAAAAGGGTATAAATGAGTCTGTCAGTCACAGCACTGACGTGAGCTAAAATTTTTAAAATTTTCTTCTTTTTTAAAAGAGAACTCCCGCATCAGGAATATTTATGTGTCGCGGGGGGCTTCACAAACATTCAAACAACGGACACAAAAAACACCCGTTTCGTGGGAGAGCTATGCTTCGGCACGTATGGGCCGGCTCGACCGGAGTGATGCCATGGCCTTACAGAAAACCGGCAGTGAAGCACTGCTTGCATTGCTTATCGCGAAGTGAGTGAGGATCCCGGTGGCCCTAACCCTTCCCTCTGTCCCCTGTTCTACCCCTCTTCCCCCATTTCCCATTGTGACTCTTGAGTTGCAGGTGCCCATGGGTGGCGGTAGTCATTTACCATCAGGTGACCCGTCTGCTCATTTACCCCTAAACAATAAAGAATAGAGCTGACAGAACTCAGTGTTTAGATTAGCGCCCTCTAGTGGATCTATATATGTATTATTAGCGTGACGGTCACGAGTTTAGTGCTTTACCCCCATAACAAAAGTGCACAATCGTGCCTAAAGAAGTTTTCACTTCAAAAAAAAAAACACCCAGACTCGGAACCACTATTTGTGGATCACACAAATGTTTGTCCCGTGTGGGATTTGAACCCACAACTCTCTGCGTGGCGTAGTGGCGAGGTGATCACTTTTACCATTGCGCCACCCGTGCAGTCAATTCGAATTCAGATGAAAAATCGCATAACAAATATAAAAACCTGACTCTAAATAAAGATACTCTATTCGGTATAAAACTTGGATGAAGTCACTCGGACTTCATCCGAGTTTTATACCGAATAGAGTATCTTTATTTAGAGTATTTTATCTGTAGGGGTGGAAGTTTCTAGTAAAATTTTAAATGTTCTGATTAAATTAGATGATTAGATTAATAAAGTAGATGTCAATATTATCAAACATATTTACAAGTTAATTAAAGCGTTATCATCTGTGTAGACAGAGATAGTTATAATATGTCTTTGAGATAGCTGTCTACTCAATTTATGTATAGTAGATAGAAAATAAACAAGAATCTTTACCGGGTATTTTCATTAGTTAAGATCGTAAACAACCTTTGTTATTTAGAATAATTAAATAGTCATAAAAAAACAAAGGCAAAAATGAGGAAAAACATTTCAGCATGTTAAGTTCTGTGTTGTAAAATTTAATAATATTTTAATGATGTGTTTGATAAACGTTTAAAGACGTAATTCCGATTTATTTTATAGAATATTGTTGGGTGTGTGTAAGTGTGCGTGTGCTTACATAAGAAATTTGTGGCTACAGAGAAAAGAAACTGAAATATTTTTTTAGGTCTACACTGATAGCTTTTATTGTATCTTACATAAAATAAAAGAAAATATAGAAAATTGCATTACTAAGAGTTACTTTTAATTTGTACTTCAAACGATAAGAAGGAAAGATCTCAATTTCCAAATCCTGGTATAAACCAGTCCCTAAAGTCGTTTCGAGGCAAAGCATAAATTTCGTATTGAGTTACGTATTTTAATACATTATTCAAAGGGCGGACCAAAAGGTCCCCACAGCGGAGTTTCGGAACAGAATCATTGCAAAAAATATAGTTTTACACTTCAAATGGTCGGAGAGTTCGTTATTTTGGTAGAAAGGTGCACCTAACAAATTTAATTGGGCACAAGTTTAAGTGAAACCTGAAAAATCGTAATAACTTTTTATTTACCATATTTATTTGAAATACTGTTTCGTTGGATGTTTAATTAGGCTGCCTTGCTGTAAATATTATAACGTTTTTTTAAATATAAAACCCTTTTTCTAAAATTATGGGTTGTGGTTTTTCTAAATACAATTTCTAATTGACTAAGTATTTATTATTGACTTTTGTTTATGTTTTTGTCAGTATAATGTATTGCTATTTTTTAATAAACCGATTCAACTTTGTTCGAGTGTTTATATGAGGAAATGACGTAATTAGTCGCTATCCTAAATGTTGTAATAAAAAACAAACAATACCTCTCGTATTGTTTGTTTTTTAATATACTAATAATAGACGTTATGTACTAGGAAATCTAGAATAGGCAAAGAAAACAGTGTGGAATTATCATTTGGTGTTTACAGACGTTAAAGAGTCGTGTCAAGGCGTGAAAAGAAGGCGTAATGTTGTTACGTAACAAATTTATTTTGCAATTTATTGTCATAATAGAATGAGGACAGAGCAGAAGCAAGAAAGCTGAAGTGGCGCACTGTATCCGCATTTACCAGTACACGCGTGATTTAAATGGGAAAACTTTGTCACGCTACATACAACTAATAATTATTTTATCCCAACATTTCTGTCGTCAAAGCTGCCGCTAGACATTTTCTGATAGTTTATTCAAAGTTGAATATAGACAACATGTTTGGCCCATCCCAAAATTTTACATGACACATACGAAATTGGAAATAGAAATTTGAATATGTTTGATAAAATTTTATACATTTTTTTAGGTGGAGAATAAAAGTGTAGAGCAAATTGAAAACAATTTCAAAATGGTGAGCCAATTTATTTACTTTTGTAATTTATTTTTATGGGTTTCTGGGGGCGAACGTACAGACGAGCCACCTGATGGTAAGCGTCTACCGCCGCCCATGGACACCTGAAACTCAGGAGTCACAAGTGCGTTGCCGGCCTTTAAGTTAAAGTAGGGGAAGGGAAGGAAGGGGGAAGAGGGAGAGTGCGGGTAGGAGGAGAAGAGGGGAAGAGGGGGAAAGGGAAGGGTTAGGTCCTCCGGTAACCTCACTCACTCGGCGAAAAGCAATGAAAGAATTACTTCTCTGCCGGTTTTCTGTGAGGCCGTGGTATCACTCCGGTCGAGCCGGCCCATAAAGAAAAATACATTTGACACACACGAAATGGAAAAAACCCAAACATGCACATGTTCCGATTATATTGTTTTGATAAATAATAAACGTGAAATATTTTAAGGAGAGGAAGGAGGGAAAGTAAGGAAACTAACTTCTAATGTATGTGAACTAAGGAATAGAATGTAGAATGTTTAGAGCAAAAATGTTCCAAAAACAAAAGTCCAGGTCGGGACCGAATATAGAAATAAATGGATTCTAAGAAAAAAAACACTAGACAAACAATGAGGATAAAAGGTTTACATCATAGAGGTTACTTTGTGAAAATGGTTGGCTAATGCACGACTTAGGAGTGCGTCCTAATGTAACGCAAAATATCACATACCTTTACTAATGTTTCCATTAGTTCATTTTGCAGAGGATCAACTTTTTTATGCAACACTGATGTGGAAAAGGGCCCATCAATTGTTAACTGCTCAGCATGGGTTTGGACGTGTGTAAAGTCGGGGATGTCAGCGAAATATTGGGAAAATTGTACGTAAAAATGAAACTTTTTTAATTTGATGAGGCATATTTTTTTCACGGAGCCATTCAGTGCAACATAATTTTATGCCCTTATGATATTTCTTGTTATTGTTTATTTAAAATGTTATGACAAGAGACTACTTATAAGCTTCTTGATCAGTTCAGTTTGAAGTTTTCTCCTTTTTTAATAATGTTTACAGTTTTGCTATCAATTTTTATCGAATCGGAGACATCGAAGTCCCTCGAGTTTGTTATTTTGGCTTCTTGTCTATACTATTGGCAGGTGCCTATACAATTCTTGTATTAGATAACTTGCTTACTATTTTACAAGAACGATTTTTCTAAGCATAAAAATTTCATTTCCCTCCTAAAAATATCAAAATTAAGAAAAAAAAATTGTTATCAAATCAATTAAAGCAACGTCTGGTGAGTATGGTGGGGGACGATAGGGGTGTTTCCAATCTAACTACTTTAGTTGTGAGATAGTCAGCTATGCTATCGTGTACGTTCGAGTAAAGTAGAGCAAGTGGAAAATCTCAAGCTTATCCATCATCATTTGGTATTATAAATAGTACAACTCGGTGGTAACTCTTACGGCTTGTATAAGGATGTTAAGATTATTAGGTTCACCTAACATTCACAGGCAGCTTCATTTGACGCAATTTTCGTTTCGAAAATGGTTTGGCTCCCTAGCGTTAAATAATTGTGAGAGACGGATTTGATTGTGATACAATCCGAATCAAAATCCTCTCGTTTGTGTATGCCTATGCAACAACTTAAGATAAGCTTCTACGCAATTTTGTTGTTGTTTTATGAGTTCATACGGTAATGATTTCAGAGTTTATCTTTTTCTTTTTTTCTCCAATTTGATATAAACGTATCAGTGTCGGTTTATCACTTGCATTGCTTATTCGAACGTGGTTTGAGATAGATTTACTTCCACTATGTCTTTTAAATTATTGTTGTCGTCTTCTGTCTACTATTTTCAAGGATCGCTTCGTTGAAAATTTTAATCTTAACAATAATAAACAGACAACGTTCACTTGCAGGACCTGATATTTTGAAGGCATTTGAATTCTGAAAAGTTGTGTTTATTGTGAATGAAACAATTTTTTATTGTGATTATGTTGTCTATATTTAAGTTCAGTATCGTTGAAGAATATTCTTATAAATACTTTTATGTCTGAAATCTAAAATTATTGTCACAGTCATAAGATGTCACCAGAAATAGTGTAAAACAATGTCCTACTTTGACTCGTTTATCATTGAAATGGAAGATACTACATTATAAAACTAAACAATCTATATATTATTTTGCTTTTACATGAACACCTTCCAATATAACATTAATAGGATATCATGTCATTCACCTGTACTTTACGCATAAAATTAGAAAAAGCTTCTGAATTCGTGGGTGTCAAGAGATTTGGGTGTAATACAAAATTTCGTAATATATCCGACATAATTACAAATATATTTACTTTATAAAGGTAATGTGAAATATATAATGGTAGGGCACAGCGCATTTTGGCTCGAACACGAAGCGCCGGAAGGAACAGAGATACTCTCCGTCCCTACAGAAGACCGCGTTTAGGGAGCGGGGGACACCAGCGCGGCTGTAGTGAAAAAAAAGTGCTTGTGTAATAAAAAGAAAATCATCACTAATTAAGTACGTACTTCTAAAAAACAAAACTATTGTTTTTTTATGTCTGTTTGATACAGCGAGATCTTCGGTTAAACCGACAGCCACCCACTAGATAATTATGTACAAAAAGCTACTATATTGAAAATTATGTTAAATTAAATTATGTATTTACGTGTATCACATAATAGGTCTATTACATTGCTTTGAATTGCCTGGCGTTTCGACCAGATTGCACCGACCGTGGTCACAGGCTGACAGTCAGCCTGCAATATACCTATAAAAAAAATAACGTGTATACAGGAAGAAGTATGTATAACACGATTTTAATTATTCACGGACGTACCGAATACGGAAATTGGCTGTGTAATTCCAGGAAAAGTCTGCAATAAGCTTATATAAATAGAGCTCTACTTGTATGAGCTCACTGAAGATTCTTCCTTGTACTAAGCTTGAAATAACCTGTTCTTTAAATTACGTAGATCCATCACGATGATGTATAAATGTTCGTTTAACTATTTGCTTATAATTATGTAGCTAAATGTTATTGTGTAATGCTGTGTCTTTCAAACGATAAATGAGTCAATGTACGGATAGTCTTTGAAGATTCTCTTAGAGTATTCATTCATTTTCGGTATTCACAAACTTACTTCATGTTTTGATTACTAATATCTACAACACCCTTTCAAAGTAGTCTAATCTGGGAATATTTGTGTGCTTGAAGAATATCCCACCTTGTTCCTTTACCTCATCTTACGACGTATTACTAAAATGATAAGGATTAACAGTCTTTATCATTTACAACTTGGGTGTATATTCTACATATATTTGGACATATTGTATATCGGGAATTGATCGTGGTAATATTCATAATATGGTAGATGATCTGCAGAAATATTAAGAAGCTACGTAAATATAAGTTATACTCAGTGCGACCATTCAATGGAATTGAACCCATCGTAGTAACTTGTGAACTAATGATGTTTTCGTAAAATTATTATATTAATCTGAAATTGCCAGCAATTGGTTTTCATGACTTTTAAATATTACTTTAAAGTTGCCATTGACTGTTTCAAACAGAGAGGTAAATCAACTAACCTTACATAATATTTCAAACAACAAATGTGGCTATTATAACTGGCATCCAACAATTACGAGGTGGTAAAATCGATTCACCGGTACGGAAATGGCGGTGTAATTCCTGAGGGAACGACACATTTGTCAACGTTTCATGACGATAATGGAACGGATTTTATTCAGCAAACTTGTACGTTGAGATAACTTAGCCAAAATAGAACAAACAAATAAAACACAAGCAAATTACATGAAAAAGCCCAAAATTTCCATTTCCAATCATAAAGAGAAGAAGAATTGTCGAAGAGTTTGTTGGTATTCGCTAAATTTACTATTTACATCCTTACTTTCCTTATTTTTTCAAATGGCGAATCTATTCGAATATTAATTTTTGCGTTCGAGAGCCTGTTTATTGTTTATATTGAAGTAGTTTAACAATAACCCCAAAAATCAACCAAACTGCCTTGCTCATGCTGCCTTAAAAGTTAAATTAACCATTCGGTAGGTAAATCCGTTCCTAACTCAATCATTTAGTTTAGGTCGGGAAGTTGTGTAAGTGGCGTGGCACGTATGCTTTATACTTAAGTTAATTAATAAACAGGTGTTAATGAAACCCATTTTATTAACTTATAAACTCACTAGTTAAATCTGGTTTATACAATGTCAATGTCGGTTTATTTTTGTCAAATACAGATAGACATGGATTTCGTGTTTCTATTTAAAGCTACGTCCGTTCTCTCAAACCTACACCTGTATCAAAGCAAGTAAAAGTTTTTTAGCCAACAAGATAGGAGCTTTGTATGTTTTTAGCTTATCTCCAGGGACGAAGATTTTTCTGTACATTTTCTGTAGTTCCTTTTATAAAAAACTATAAAAAAGAGAGAATGTTTTAGGTAGGTTAGGTAGGTACTAATTCAAATTATAAAAATTGTTTGTATTAAAAATTCTGATTACAAACTAATAACAAATCAATATTAAATTACATCAGTATAGATATTTATAAAAATCTTTTCCGTTGGTGCATAGGTCACACATAGCACATAGGTCATTTAACAAACGGGCTTTTTGATCATACTTAATCATGAGAATAAAAACGATAAAACATATTTTTATTTATATATTCTAGAAAGAAAGATAATTCAATCTATCCCTTTCATACAATAAAAAATAATGTAAAACAAGATTACAGTCATTTTTGCAAAGTAGTGTAGATCTAACCGGTACAATCACAATACAGCGGAACGGCAACACTACGGAAACGGAGGTCGTCAGTATAATACCCGGGAGACAACAATACATTAGTCACTGTTGGTTACCAGGACACACAGATTGTCTGACGAGTTCTGACGCTTTATATTTTGATGAATTTATAATTTCTTTACTAGAGTTATTTTAGCCTCACGTAATACCTGCGACAGAGCGACTGTTCCAGTGGATCCATGACTTGTTCAAACAAGGATAAATTGCTGATTTTTGCTTGTTTCATTATCGTGTTAAAGCGTAAGTCTTATTTTTTTTAATACAAAACTTCTATCATATTTCGATACTAAACTGAACTGCTAGTTTCGTTTAAAAATAAGATTTAGAAAATAAAGCTTAAGTGTCATGTTATTAGAACATACTGGCTATCTCCGACCGTTGTAAACGCGTTAAATTTTTAATCCGAATGTGCACTCACTTACGGATAAATGTTGATGATGATATAAATGTGCCCAATACATTACAACTGAATGAAAATACAATCAAGTAAACCGAGGACTTAATACACATTTGCGTACTCCGTTTGAGAAAACGGCATGATGCTTCTGCATATTTTACAGTTCTCACAATTATTTTATGTTTAATGGTATCAAATATTCGCATTAAAGAACGAATTATTCCATAAATAGTAAATAATTTATTATTCTCCTTAACATTCATACAAATCCATTATCATCGGTTCCATTACGGCTCCCAGATACAGCCTCCATTAAAAATTACGATTGCTACACCCGCCGTAAACATATACGGTTCTTGCAATTGTGGCTTAATGCAAAATCTTAATTACCGTACTAAATTTTGGATCACCGTACATAAAAGAACAGTTGCAAGTTAGTCTTAGTAGTAAGACTGGCTCTCCGACTCGGATTAAATGGGATTATTATACCTATATCTCGCTTCGTGTTCCTCCCAAAAGCTTACTGGATAGGCGACGATTATGCTTACTTCCCCTTAAACCTCCTCTTACACTCCTTTGGATTGTAGCATAAAGTTACATGTAAAGCCTTTATAGTTTATTATTAAACCTTAAATAATTTTTCGTATTAGACTACCTACACTATAACTTTTTAGCGTTATAATTTTAGTATAGATATGTGGAATAGTGTTTTATCAATAAACTGTCAGCTGGTTCAGTCTCCAGGTACCTTTTTACGAAGTTTATATCCATGTTGTATATTAATTAGCACTTGCTTTAACTGTAAAGGATAACAAAAGTTTGACTGTAAAGGATACCGGCAGTTTTTACAGTGGGAGAGCCATGCTTCGGCACGTATGGGCCGGCTCGACCGGAGTGATACCACGGCCTCACAGAAAACCGGCAGTGAAGCAATGCTTGCATTGCTTTTCGCCCAGTGAGTGAGGTTACCGGAGGCCCTAACCCTTCTCTCTTCCTCCTCCCTTCTTTTTTTGCACAATAATAAATACTCGAATTCCAGGTGCTAAATAAATCCGGAACCGATGTAAAACCGTGCATATTGATTTGATTGTCAGTTTGCTATGCTCTATCTTCGTAAACTCTTGTTTATACATGAATACACATACATACATACATATAATATGAAAAGAGATTTCATCTTGGTTTTGGAATCATACCTTACGTCCTTGAGCACAGGTGATCACATTTTGCATGACAATGCATTATGCAAACACACTCATTCATTATTCTAAGATAGTCTCAAACAGATTTAAATAATTTTTACCAACTTCGTTTTATAGAAACTAAATGCGGTCCGACACCTCTGTCAAACGCACTGTAGCCCATCCACGCGGCCAACTTTAATTAAATAACATGAAACAAAATGGCACGGGAAGTAAAATTATTCCGTTCGTGCTCCGAATTTGTTTATTTAGCTCGTTAAGGTAATGTTCGTAACTTATTTTTACTGGCTTCCTTTTATAGAACGAATGCTAAATTCGTTATACAACAGTATGTATACTGCAGGGTGAATTACGTTCGATGATGTACCTTTTACCACACATTTAATGTATGTACCTACAATATTACGGGAACGTAGGTTTCACATTAAATTTTGTAATATCTATACAAACAAATATTCAATGCTGTTTGTTGCCAAGTTCACTATTTAAGAACGGCTATATCGATAAGCATTTTTTTAGAATGTTGGTAATAGTCCAAATTTAAATTTTTTGCAAACCTTATAGGTTTGCAAAAAATTTAAATATTCATAAAAAGAAATCCGGGAATCCTTAAAATGTTTTGTTCTATGAGGTTGGCGATGTTTCTTACTCAATGCCTTGGTATCGAACTAGTAATTAAATACGCAGATAGTCAACACACTCACCCCCTTGAAGGTAAAATACTCATACTTACCTCCAATTATGTATCTACATTAAAAGTAAACTACTGAATATTGCGGTTTAATCATGAAGACTGTGTTAAATTGGTGAAATAAATTTTAATTAATGCCTTTTGTAGTATAAGTACTGAAATTGTTAGCGACAAACAATTTGTATTAAATCGTGAACAAATTTAATAAAAAAACGACACACGGATTAAATGGGAACAACAAAATTTTTTAAATCCGTCGTTGCTAAGGGATAACTGGACGTACCGAAACGGGGCGAACAAAATATTTTAATCGATGGGATGAGTTCAGACCCTTCATAATTGAAATCAGATAATATATTGTTGCCTAAAAATAAATATGTAATTCATTAAACGAAAACGTAAAGATGGAAGAACCTAGTTGCGACTTCCAAGGTGTAGAGCTTATGGGAGAAGAAATTCGTAAGAAACTAAGGGATAATTTTTTTAATGTAGAATCTAGTTTGTTAGAATTTTTCATCAGTCGACTTCTACAACGATACAAATAGACTATAGAAAATGAAAGAAAAGAGTTTCGAGCTGTTGAATAATTCATTTCATCTCATAGATAAAACTGAGAATCTCCAGTTAGCTTTCTGTTTATATTAGAGTTGTTTTGAAATTACAAACAAAACCAGCCTTAGCCGGTACACAATTTGTAGAAGATTCTCGCTCGACTGCCCATTCATAAGCCATTTAAATTCAGTGCGATAAATATTTTGAAAGGTGTCGTGAATTACAATCTCCACAAATGATAGGCGGACCTTAACCTATAGGTGTTTTTTTCCCTAGTTAAATTTATTTAACATATTTATATAGTCATTTATCTATAATATATATATATATATATATATATATATATATATATATATATATATATATATTTAGAAATATATAACTATGTTTATTAACAGTCGGGTTACCATAGTACAGGCTCTGCCTGGTTTGGGATCAGACGGCCTTGTGTGAGGTGTGTCGAGTTCCTGATCTCAAACAGTATTGTTGGAGTAGGTATTGACATAATATTATAAACTGGTTCAAACTGTATTTAGTTATTATTAAAATGCTCAAAATCCTTAAAATAATAAAAAAAATACGAATAATAAATGTAATATACATATAGTGTCATAGGGATATATAGTACAAGTAAGTGTGTAAAGGTGATTCGAAAAGACTAAAGTTTAATTAAAAATTAAACTTTATTGTACAGAGCAGTATATTTGGGTTATTGCGATTTCGATTAAATTAACAAGTGATATATGTGTTTCCATATTGTTTACAATAAAGCAGAATTATTTATGAACAAGATTTTCATAAATCAACAATTCTTACCACATTCTATTCAAAGATTTTCTCAGTCATTTCGTTTATTATCCTAAAATAATCAGGCCATTAGGTATACAAAACAGAATAATAAAAAAACAAAGAATATTGAGGAAACGAGGAGGCTAGGCGTTTTAACGAGAAAAATTTAAAACAAAGCTTTTAAAAGTAGCTAAAGCGTATTCATATTTAATTAGGGAACGAGTTGCTGTTTCTCATTGTCTTCAAGACTGAACTGGAAAGGCATTAATTAATTTCACAATGGAGTAAATCAGTCTCTCAAAATATAGCTTTTAATGAACGAATTAATTATCTAATGGAAATTTAAAAAAAATATATGCAGCATATCAATTTGGCTTTATTCGAAAAAATAAAACAACAAAACCATGGCAAAACTCTCAATAAGAACCACACATTTTTTGGAAAAAAAAGGCAAAGGGATTATCGAAGGAGAACGGCATCGTTTGGAGTATTTAACATTAAAACAACGCTGCACGTCGGTCGTCGCTGTCCCGAAGGAGATGAGAGATGTGCTGGATTAAGAGTAACAGAACGGGTAACCAAGGCCGTTAATCTCTGAGAAAAAAGCTAAGTAGAAAATTACGAATTTACAAAAAGTGAAAAGAGAAAGTAACAAAGTATAAATAGTATAAGAAAATCCATAAAACATTTTTTTATGGATTTTCTCAAAAACTGAGTGAATAGTTCCAAAATAAAAAATATGTACAACTTAAAATCTTTAACTTTACACGTTCCCCCTGCTTTTATGAGAAACCAAGGTAAAAATACCTGGAAATTCAAACGGTCATAACGGATAGTTTTTTTTTTTTTTATTTGTTTTTTATTTTAACTGCATGCTAGAGTATAGCCTTTCAGTGATTTAAGTAAGTGTTCTATTTTCAAACACACTCTTTATAGATATCCTTAGTGGGCGTATATGACGTGCACGTCCGTACTGCATTTAGACAATGTATTATAGGGGGTTTTTTTTTTTGAAATAATTTTCTTTGGTTTCTTTGTAATAAGTACTTTACGTCTTGTAGTAGACCATTCTTTCATGGAAAATGGCTTGGGTTGTACAGGATTGTGGCTCAGACGAATTCATGATGATCAACTCAATAGGTATATAACTTTTAAAAACGACCGTATTGTCTACACCTGCGTAAATCTACATAATATTGAGATGGTCATATATGCCGTTCTAAGCAGCTCCACCCTCTTTTATGTCACTGCTTCGCTCGTAAGGGTCGTAGCGTGATGTTACATAGCTTATAACCTTCCTGAATGAATAGTCTATCCAATCTAAAAATAAACTTTTCGAATCCGTTTGGTAGTTCTAGAGATTAGCGCGTTTAAACAAAACAATTCAACAAAAAAAACCTTTTAGGGTTTATTATATTAGTATTAGTTTAGATTT
Organism: Euplagia quadripunctaria; assembly: GCA_963859945.1. NCBI lineage: Eukaryota > Metazoa > Arthropoda > Insecta > Lepidoptera > Erebidae > Euplagia > Euplagia quadripunctaria. The sequence continues at coordinate 7,608,182 of OY982573.1, forward strand.
AGAAGTGCTTCGTTGGCACTTTTTAAACTAACTAATGCAAAAACCAGGTCTGAGTTTGAAGGCAAGTTTACGGATGAACAATAGCACATAATACTCTTCTTATTATGTGTTAGTAAACGATTTTAATTAACTTAAAACAATCTATAAAATCTCACTAAGTATAACGTGAAAGGTTCAACCTGTGTGACCTAAGTTTAAAGAGTTAAAAACGAATCGTATTTATATGTAAGCCACCACATTTATTACGGCTTTTGATTAAAAACTTTGCCTAGAGCGATGAATTTAATACAAATATACGTAGTTTGCATACAAAAATAACGAAGTTGTGGGTAATATTCGTAATTGTAAGTGGATGAAAGTATTGAAAAAGCCTACCTACGGGTAACCTAATATTTGACGTCGGTCTCAGAGGACAAATTATATCCTATCTATACTGCATAATATCTTTATTTAAACTGTGAAACTTATCGAACTGCGTCACAACTTCAAGCTCTTCGAGATTAATACTAACACATTATGCTGTTAACATGGACGAGGTGCGGTAATAAAATCGTACGGTACAATTATCCTGTCTACTAACGGTGATGATTATCTCTATTTCCCCTTAGAATTGATCTTTATTGCAATCCGGACGCGTATGTTCAATAATGGGAATATTCCGGCTGACACGTTGAATGGAAACTAATGATCCTTAAGAATTATTTATTATGTCGTAAAGGAATTTCGGCTTATTATTAGATATATGTTTGATAAGATTGACATTTTGAGCACGTAATAAGTTATCCGTATCTTATCTTAATTTATGATATAGTGTTAATATATTTATTACTAGCTGTGCCCCGCGCGGCTTCACATGCGTCTACACATATATATATTTTGCGTGGAACCTTAATTCTTTTTCCAAAATAAAAGTAGCCTAAGTTATACCTTATAACACCAGCTACCTGCCCCTGGAAATCGGTACTCCGATTCCGGAGATTAGCTGACAGACAGACAGACAAAAAATTAAAAAAATGATTTTCTGTATAAGTACCGTGTAAACCTGAATGTTTACACGGTACTTATGCATTTAGTAAACAGCTGTTATTAAGACATTGCGAACAGATACTTTAATTTTATTTATTTATATAGATATAAAGGTAGACTATAAATAGTTCAGTTCAGTTATAAAAAAAGAAAAAAGCTTGATGTGATCAATATGGCAAAGTAGAGCAATTATTTCAGAGCAAAGGCTACCAATCACTACATATTATAAAACAAAGTCCCCCGCCGCGTCTGTCTGTCTGTCTGTTCGCGATAAACTGAAAAACTACTGAACGGATTTTTATGCGATTTTCACTAATAGACAGAGTGATTCATGAGGAAGGTTTAGGTGTATAATTTGTACCCGTCCGAAGCCGGGGCGGGTTGCTAGTACCATATATGTCATAATCTTGACTCCATACATAGTTTTGTTTCACCTCTGTGCCGAATTCCTGATAGCTACCGTAAAGACAAATCATGACGATGAAGATCGTAAGGCTGTAAGCCATTATTAAACTCTAAGTCTCATATAATTTGCTTCCTCATATGTATTCTGCAGATTGTATTATGGGTCGTATTCTGAGGACTTGCTTGAAATGATTACCTACGCCAATATTTATCTCCTTAGCGTTTGCCAAAGTAAGTAAGTAAGTAAGTTCTATCTTACATTTATTAAGCCGTCGCGTACCAAGCCATTTCTATCTGAGTAATTCTGTAAAAAGTTCAGAAAAAGAATTTTAAAAGGTCTGTAATGTGCAAGTAATACCTTTGATATTCACACGGAAGTACAACCCTGGATCTTCATATCATATCAGACATCAAGCTTTCATACTATCGTTACTATTTCTGCAAGATAGAGAATCTGTTGTCTCTCCTCCGATTGATTTTATTATGACTTGTAAAACACACAATAATACGATACAATAATATAAGACATTTCTTTAGTCATAAACTGATTTAACATTACATCAAACTGAAAATTTAATTACTGAAAACTTGTTCAAAGCCATAAATAAATTTTACATAGTCAAAAGGCTCAAAGGAAATCAAAGCGGATGTGACGCAATTTAAAGCGGTGTGCTACATCATTACCAGTTGGGAATTACACTAGTTTAGTGGAACGTAGCAGAACGGAAGCACTCTGCGCTCCGACTACGAAATGAAGAATATATTCCACTACGAAAAACTAGGTGTATTCTCCTATTCCCTTGTGTACGCTAGAGATTTTTGTTGATAACGAATGAAAGTAATATGAAACTATATTGTTACGTGATGTAGGGAAAGTTGATTATTTTGTATTTTCTTTTTGAAGTGAAAACTTCTTTAGCGGCGTTGTGCACTTTTTGGGATGGGTAAAAAATGTTAAACTCGCGTCAGGACACGTGACCTGATCGAAAATTCGTAAGACGGTGCCGAGTTTATTTTTTTAAAAAAATATAACATTCGAAATTCAAACATTTATGAGCGGCCAGGAGCGCAGAACTTCCAGTGTACCTTAAGTATACATTTAGATATTTTATTACCTACTATTTATTTTTAGCCTAATTATATACATAAGATGTGTGTGTGTATGTATATGCAAATACATTGTGAAGTTATGTTTTCACTTCTGACGCGCAGTCCTACGACTGACTGTTTTTTTTTTAAACTTACTGTACGGTGCGATTGTTGTCTCGTATGTACGTCTCGGACTCAGAAGACACTTTTTGTTAACAAACAGGATGGTATGCTTCAGTGTCCAATATATCTGTATCAGCTTCTGCACATTTTTTTATGGTATAGGGGGCAAGCGAGCAGACCAGTCATCTGATGGTAAATGTAGTCATTCATGCCGCCGCCGCCCATGAGATCCTACAACTCAAGAGTCACAAGTGCGTTGCTGGCCTTTAAGGTGGGAGTAGGGGAAGGGGGGGAATAGGGGGCGAGGAGGGGAGAGAGGGAGACAGAAGGGTTAGGGCCTCCGGTAACCTCACTCACTCGGCGAAAAACAATGCAAGCATTGCTTCACTGCCAGTTTTCTGTAAGGCCATGGTATTACTCCGGTTGAGCCGGCCTATACATACCGAAGAATGGCTCTTCCACGAACCGTAATGACGTAATTACAAATATTGGTTTTGAGATGGCAGAAATGTTTTCATTGCTAGGTGTCACAACATACTTTTGAACTAATCTAGTATTAAAAAAATTGGTAAAATTAATAACTTTTTATTAATTGAGCTGAACTGAGCTAATTGGTAAAAAGTACTTAGACCGCGACATAAAATCTAAATTGAACGGTGGTAAAACCGTTGGGGACCAGTGTTACGCTCCCTTTATTAGTTAAATATACCCGTACCTACATTAAATTTAAAATACGGACAAGTTTCCGACAACAAATTTAAAATCAATTTTTATTTTATTATACTGTGCTTTGTATTTTACTCATGTGCCTATCTGTATCCCGCGGCGTCTGTCTGTCTGTTTGCGATAAACTCAAACACTACTGAACGAATTTTCATGCGGTTTTCACCAATAGATAGAGCGATTCATGAGGAAGGTTTAAGTATATAATTTGTTAAGGTTTTGTGTAAATTGGTTGAAATATGATGATGATTGTTGAAGATGTCTCTGCTACCGTGCGAAGCCGGAGCGAGTTGCTAGTACGTCTATAACGACAAGACAAATCGAACATTGTAAAAATAGCGATTAGTGTATCTTTAGAACATCATACCATCCAAGTAGTCCTAGACTAGTAGTCTTCAAAGTATTCTTATGATGTTAAAAAGTTAATTATTTATACTCGTATATATTTCATTAAGTCTATAGTTTGCCCTAATAAAGATACAGTTTGTGCCACATGGTCTCGAGCTTGTCACGTAATTCTATTACACTACCGTTCACTTTGAGCGATGCATGGTTTAGTATTAGTTCGTGTATTATATGTACATACCGATTTGCATATTAGTTTAACGAGAATTACGTATACAGAAGTTGCAGATTCTGTATTGCCCTGGGCTTTGTTGAGTCCAGTTTGAGATTCTATATTAAACCATGCCTTTACTATTATGAGTGCCTAGTGCTAGCGCACGCCTGCTTTATAGTTCACTGCTCAGACTTATGGCTTCGAGAAACCTGCAGATTTTCAGCAGTGATTGTTTGTATTTCCTGTGGTGATATGCAATCCTAGATTAATACTTCGTTACCGCATTAGTGGGCCACAAAAGCATAGAATATGTATTGCAGTTTCTTCTGCCTCTCGACAGATTCTGCATATTGTGTTTTAACTTTAGGTTGAACCCGCTCTTCCCCCCTCTCCCCCTCTTCCCCTACTGCCACCTTAAAGGGCGGCAACGCACTTGTGACTCTTGAGTTACAGGTGCCCATGGGCGGCGGTAGTCATTTACCATCAGATGACCCGTCTGCTCGTTTGCCCCCTATATCATAAAAAAAAAAAACCTATGTTTGTTCCTTTTGAGCTCCAGAAGTTCATTTGAAAGGTTTTCACGACCTGAGACTGGTCGTGGTCTTCCATCTCTCAATTACCATTGATGAGTATTGGGCGTTTAAACCATGCTTTATAAATATATATATTATAGCGACACAGTGACTGTAATTAGGTATACCTATAGTTCATCTTAAATACCACTTAGGTAGTCCACTCGTGACCACGATCGGTGCAATTCGATCGAAACGTCGGGTACCTAACTTACAAATATTATCGCTATTAATTCCCGAGTTACTCATCTAATATTAAAATACCAGCTAAAAATATCAAGTATTTCTTTAAACAATAGATGTCGCTGGGTTTTATGATGTGAAATTAAGTGGACTGTATGTTAAGTTTTTGAATAGTAAAACATTTAGGTTTGGACCATAAACAATCAATGCTCACAAAGTAAAAAGACACCAACCTTAACCATCCACCTTCGCATGTAGAGATTAACAGCTCCCGAGACCACACACCGCGTGTAGGTTGGAAAATCCGCTATTCAGGTGGAATGGTGGATTTACATTACAAGGTGGTTCAGGCTCTAAAATAACAGTTTATATTACTCAACACGGTTGTAATGATATTTATAAGACGACTTGTCCATGTGGAATATCCACAGAGACAAATTTAGCGATATATTTATCACAGGTCTACTCAATAGCGCGCACGGTGAAGAAGAGGTCATTTATGGGCAGGGAAATGATAACTATTATTACCCATTAATAGACGAGGAGGGATTGTATAAGCTGCACATCACAGGTAAACAATTCTAGTAGCAAATGGACCGTTTTATCACCAGCTAATACTAACCCTGAATCACCAGGTAATACTAACCCTGATAATATTTACTACGCTGTCAGTAAAGGATTAAGAAGCCTTAACCTTATACTCACCGCAAGGAACGATTAAACGAGAAATTTCCTTTTGAGTTTTCTCTCTGTCTATTCAATTAGTACAGGGCCTTCAATATAAAAATACAAATATACTTATAAAACTAAAAAACTAAGTAATTTAGAATAAATATCTGTAGATACACAAATTAAGACAATGCCCTTTCCGTGACGTCAATGAAGACCTATAGAGTAAAAGTACCTCCTTCATTTGCATTTTCTATCTCCTTTAAAGGTGAAGGATCAAATAATATGTTATACGTGTACAGTGTTCGTGTGTGTTGACATTGCTTTCAAACTTCAAAGTCAAATTACGAAATTAAATTATTAAGCTAGGAACACATTGGCGGTTTGAGGACAGGACAGGACCCTTTAAAGTTCATGTTTTCAGACTAGCGATGGGTTGTGGATTTCAATACTTTCAATATTATATGAACCGCTTTTGTTCCAATCTTCTGTGTTCTTAGATGGAGGCTTATTTCTACTTACTAAGCCTACCCCTTTTTGACAATTCATATTGCTTTGAGGCACCAGGAATGATAAAGAGAGAGCTAAGTCCCTCAATCCTTTCTTTTATTACGAGCAAGTGAGTCCACTAGCGTTGTGAGTATTATAGAAACCACTATCCGCTTACCGTGGCGTGGCTTGGAGCACTTAGTTTTAAAAAATACAGGCTTGCATTTGTCCATCACTCTGGAATGATGTGAATTAATGTTCCAACCTTACCAAATGCTAAGATGAATGTTTTTGCCATTAAACCTATCGTCAGGGCGCTCCGTCTGCTAATGATTATGGTCTGTTTTGTCGAGTTGCCTATTAGTTGTTGTATTAATAGCTGTAGAAACAACATTCATCGCTCTTAGTCTTAATAGTTTCACATAAAATTGAAGCCTAGTCGCAAAAAGATTTACTTAAACGTCTTTTTTTACAAATATAAATACAGTGAATACCAATGTTTGAAATGCACCACTAAGTGTAGTGTTGTAGACAATAATGGATATGGATTTCAGCAAACGTAATATTTTGTATTTTAGGGTATGTATGCGTTTCTACCAGTCATTCGGCGTGTTTGAAGACTGTTCAATAATACACGTTGGGAAGTTCACTTGTTATATTTATCAGAAGGTTACAATTTGGTTACACAATTACAAAGTTGAGAGAGTTAAGGCAAGGACACACTAGCGCGTGGCACAGTGTTTATGGGGCAACTGAGCTACCTTGGAAACGTGTACATATATATATATATATATCAAACTACTTAGTGCTACTGTGTGCCTACATCAACGCTCCCCTTTTGAAATAAAAATAAAGTTACAAAAAAATATTAAGTACAAAAAAAATCATTCGTGAATTCCTATAAATTCCTATAACAATTTGGAATGTATAAAAATTGTGTATCTGCACCTCAAGAATTGGTCAAACATTATTTCCCCGGTTACAATCCAAAGCCTCGTTACACAAGTTAAGGTTTCTTCTTGACTGATATTTGAAGGGAAGGGATCGTTCTCCTGCTTAACGGCTCCGATAATTTTTACACAAGCAAGTGGCAACTAAGCATCTTACTTCGCCCTCATTGCTCTCTGGGGACTATATTCACCTTCAGAAAAACAACACAATGCTGATAGCAATTTGAGTAGCTTGCGCGCTGTCTACTACAAAAATTACATTAATATAGTAAGTATTCGTTAGGTATGATATTAACGTTCAGTAAACTGAAAATGAGCATAAAATATAAATATATATCCATCGGTCTCATGAGTTTGTAATTATTTCGTTACCTTAAATTTAGATTAGTAATCATCATTAGGCGCTTTTGCAGGTGATATGCCGGTATAATCTACATCAAATTTAAAAACAGTTTCTTGTCCCTGAATGTTCTAACCCCGTGTTTACTCTACAGCTAATTAAGAAACATCCACCTTAATCACATACTCGCAGGCTGCTTCATTTTCTTTATGTTCTCATTTGGAATGAACACATTATATTTCCGGTCATATATATAACTAGTATCCTATATAACTTAAAAGCTAAATTGCTGTAAAAGTTCATGTTTAATAAAATAACCTCCTAACTAAAATAAAATAAAATTCATTCTTTATACAAACTTGACATATGTACGTACCACGAAGAGATCAAAAGTTTAGCTACAAACTTATTTAAAAGTCAGAAATTAGATCAACTGTTGTATCATAAATGACTAAGGTATGTAGGTACTTATGGCGTGATACAAATCCAAAACAAACTATCAAAGCCGTACGTAATTTTTTGAGTACCTTATCGAGAAATAACTTATCTATAGGGTATTTTTCATTATTTTTTCATGATTAATTATTATTATACAAAGATCGCATTCGCACCCAAAAAATTAAGTTCACAACCATCTGTTGTCGCATCCCATTTGCCTCGCAAATAAGAGCATAGCAAATTACAGAAGTACCTACTCGTCATAATAATCGTGCGTAATTGAAAACAGTACAAATTTCTTAGTAGTGTTTTATATTTTTAAAACCTGCTGTGTGAGCTCTACTTAATGATCGTAATATTGACCTATTTAATAAAGTTTACTCATTAACTTTAGCCTTTACAGGGTGTATATGACAATGGAACACTTACTTAAATCACTAAACTTACTTATATAACTTTCTCTTAAATTTTTTAGTGATTTTCTTAGTAACGGAATGATTATTTTTGTAACTGCAGAAGAAGTTACAAAAAGAATCATTCCATTACTAAGGAAATCCATAAAAATTTACTTAAAAACTTTTCGCAGTAACTGCTTTCCAGAGTCATACCCTTTTAGTGATTTTAGTGCTCCATTGTCAGAAACACTCTGTATATAATGTTTAATTATGTTGATGTAGGTATAAGGAGAACAGCATAAAGCTTAAGCTTAAAGTTTGTGATATTTATAATACAACAAACCTTTGAGGCAGTGAAGAAAACTCACACAAAAAAATATCAAAGAGTTAATTTCGTATGGACAAGTTCCCGAAGAGTCACCCAAACACAACATTGCACAACATACTCATTTCCTGTCTAAAATCAGTCTGAACTATGCGATTTAAACAAGAATACTGTACTTATCTATTCTAAAGCTGTCTAAACAGTTAATTTCAACAAAATAAGATAATGGACTAAATATCAACTGTCGACGAATGTCTGTTTTATTAATAGCCGCTAACACGGAGCAGTGGCCGCTAACGCCAATTATACCTAATGTAGTCAGTAGCTACTCGAGCTAACTTAATTAAATTCTAAATAATTGATTACTATTGTGATTGTATTTACCTATTTCTTCTAATGGCTGTCGAAGGTCAATGAGAAAACATTATCATAAACTAGCCAGAGCTCTCCAAATCTAGGCACGCAAATCTTTAAGCGGTCGTTGGGCCGTGCTTTAGTTAAGGTTTTTAGTTTAAATAAGCAATTAATAATAAATACTCGGTGAATTATATAACATTTGGTTAGTCTTGTTTTAACCGAAGAAACTTCATACTCGCGAGTCTCGCCTTTGACCCGCAAAGTAGACCAAATATTTCAAGGCATTGTTGTCTAACTCCTACAAATTTGCAGATTCATGACATAAGTGGCTAATTAACGTGAGAATTATCATTCAGAATTGTTAATAATATAGTAGTAGATGCATAGGTTTTGGCATTCATTGATGTTATTGTGACTAAAATTAAGATTTTATTTATTTTTCAATCAAAAATCATTTAGGTTCTAAAAACCTAAAAACTTTGTTTTTGACGGAATACCACTTATCTAAACAAAACCTCCAATAACTTTACAAATGTTATCAAAACAGATGTCTAGGACAGGCAGCTAATTAAAGTTGGGTTGGAATATCTCAAGTTTGCGGGAGATTGTGCGGTAATCTGGCAAGAGTCTTGTGAAGACAACTTGAACTCAAACTTTTTGTAAAGCCCTGTAATCACCGCTATGCGTCACTTTTCTTGAACGTTCCGCGTCGTTACATCACAAAATTTAAATATCATGGTAGGGAGTGTAGTTAGTTACTAGGTATCACCTGAAATATTAAAAGGTTATAGTCGACTTGAGAGTCGTTCGTTCAATGTTCTGCAACAAAAAAAATTTAGTAAATTACTCTGTTCTTTTCTGTTCTCTGTGTAAAGTATTTTACTCTGTTCTTCTACATATTATTTTTTATAAGATTTTATTTGATTTGCGGTTATATGACAGGAAACCCACAATTTGGAAGACAAACGCGATATCTACGAAGTTATTATATCAGTAAGAAACAGGCCGCCATAAAAGAAATGTGTGCATGGATTCAAAATCGAAACTCTGCTGGGTAACAGGAATTCTTTAACTAATGTGAAAACTTTTCAATTTATTTTTATTATATGCGCCTAATGAAGCTAACGATGATTTCATTGTCACTTTTAGCAAAAGCTTAAAGAGCTTTTTATGTTCTTACAACTTATAGCTAAAATTATGTTCATGTTGATGACTAGCGTAATAAGAAATGGTCATATGAAAAAAAAAACGATGCTGTCAAAGGTATTTTTTGAAAATCCCAAAACAAAAAAAATATTCATATCTTGTAGCAGTACATACTTTTCTAAGGCATACATTTAAAAATCTAAACTATACGATTTGAACCAAATTTAATCGAACGATTTACGGCAAATATAGTCTAAAAACTATTTTATATATTGCGATTTCGAAGTTGACCGGATTAAAATTAGCATTATTGGACTGTAGCCTATCTCACCAAAGATCGAGAAATTATATATAGTGAGACATTAAGAAAGGGTATGCCATTGTCCCGCTTCTTGCCATTTCCGAATTCACTGGAATAAGTACCTGTCTATGACCCTGCCTTGCTCCACAATTTACGACGACCCTGGCCGCCAACTTCAACTCTAGAATGCGCATATTGTAGGTATCACTCTAGGGAATAGCATGCTAAAAGTAAAAAAAGTTACACATATTAAGTATACAGAAATTAATTTAAATAACATAACGTTCTAGAACAATAAAACACAGCCTCTATACAATAATGCGCATCGTTTAGAATACATACTACGTAGAATAAGACGGAGAGCATAATGTCATTGATCTGGAAGAACCGACAAAGTCCAGGAATGTAATTTATACATTTAAATTTACATTTTACGACGCCTTGAGTACATTGCAACAACGTTTTATTCAGTATCGTACAAATTTCTCAGTTTAAAATATTACAAAATGCCATGAAAATAACAAAAATTTTCATTCAAATATTATATGTAAAAGGAATATGCTCTGTCAAGCGAGGACTTTGAACCTTTTTAAAATGAAAGATGAATGCCTACTCGCATGTTAAATATTATATGAGGTTAATTGGCGTAATTGTCGTGAGTGGTAGACGTTATTTAAAGAAAAAATATTTAGGCTCGTTAAATCTAAGCCCAAAATAAAATTAAAAATTAAGTTGACTTCGAAATAGGTTTTATTTAGTGTCAACAAATAAACCATATCAAAATTGACATAACAAATCAATCGATTGATTTGTTGTACATGTAAACATGTTGTGTTGAACAAAATACAACCCAATGCCAAATTTTAATTGTGGTTTTGTTTGTTATGGTTTATGTTAGGCCTGTGATATCTTCTGCTATGGGTTTTGTACAGTTGGTGTATTTAATTAGAAACTGCAATTAAATTTCCTAAAAAACGGGCAATCCTAGTTTTTTAAGGTCTTATTTAAAGTTTTCTGAACCTTCGAAAGCTCCATAATACCTATACTCCATATAGTTTTTTTTGTCAGTTTAGTTAGTGCTGCCATAGTGAGAAAAAACAATACTATTTTTTAAGATATTTTTTCAAATTTATTGATGTTGACAAAACTTATCAAAAAGTATTTTGCATTTTGCAAATACAAAATATGTCCTAAAAGGTACTTCAAATAAAATAGATGCTTTTCTAAAAAAAAATATTTAAATACAAAATTGAAAGATTAGGTTAATCAGGAAGATTGTCGATTGATTTATGTAGGTGAGCACTAAAAATAGATTTTTGATAATCCATCACAGCAGTTCACAGTAGTTACTTGCCATTAGCCTACAGATAGAGGCAAGTATATACCTACAACAACAATTGCTAAGAGACTAGAAGTAAACAACACGACGAATAGTAGTAGAGTATTCTAGAATTTACTCAACTCCATATACGAGTATGTATTACGTCAGTCGCTACTACCTAAAAATAGACGACAGCTTTCCAATAAAGCTATTATTGCGATACTAATAGTTACAGAAAATACTTTGACTAAGTTTGACCTTTGATATTGTATAAATTGGGTGAGTTTGAAGACAAACGCCTACTCCTTTATTTATAATATTTGGCATTAGTAGTCAAGTTATACCTATAGTTTATATGAATGTATCATATATATTATTCATCGCCTAAGTGGTACAAAAACATGTGTATCGTCACTATAAAATAGTTTCACATAAAACAAATTAAAACCCGAACAAATTAGTCTACAGCGAAAGTTTAATTTAAAGTCGGCTTAAGTAAAGTTTGGAGCTGGAACAGGGTTTTCGATTTAAATAAACTATATCTATAAATACATAAAAATGTCCCTATTTCCCTTGGTCACGGCATCACGCGTGAACGGCTAGACCGATTTCGCGAATTCTTTTTTTTTGTGTTTGTAATTGTCAGGAGAAGGTTTTTATGAAATAGAAAATTAAGAAAGTTGCGTAGAAAATTAGAAAATTAAAAAGAAATTAACGAGGGACTTATGCGGGTGAAATCGCGGGGCGCAGTTAGTTATATTATAAAACTCATTCGTCTAGATTTGGACTAAAAATCAAAGTAGGCTTCGTACCTTTATTTAAGTTTAGTGGGTCAATCGAACGTAATATCCATCGTGTATTAGCGGCCACATGTTTGTCCCCATTCTTGACAACCTTCTATTATTCAATTTCTTTCTAGATTCAGAAGTTTATTCAATTTACGTGGTAGAATAGTTTCGTTATTCCCTTTCGAAATCTTGCTACACCTTCACTCTGAAATCCTGTCTTTGTGATAGTTCCACGTCAGGCTATGACGTGGTATCATGAGTGAAATTAAGCTATGCTCATTTAACTGGGTTTTTGTTGCAAATACGGCTGGCATTTCCCAGTAGAAGTTTAACGTACCATCTTATTCATAACACATAGAAGGTAATAGTTGACACTCGGCTGGACATCATTTTAATGACATTCAATATCTTGATAGAAGACAATAAGAAAAGAAAGACAAGTGATTACAAAATTATTAGAGATCAAAGCTGAAATATCTACATACATTACCATTGGTTACTTTACTCACATCTTTTCAGTCGTACGTAGCTTACTTCTGAATCTTATGGTCGTTCAGCGACGAATGAAACCTCAATCTTCTGCCTATCTTATGGACGTAATGACCACTACACTGATAGCGCTAGCGCTCTTTAGCGCAACCAGACGCCATTTGTCACGCACGGAACATTGATGATTCTATTGATTTCTATAAAGATTAATGACAACTGATTATTTTTAACCCATTCAAAAAAGGAGGAGGTTCTATGTTGTATTGTATATTTTGTTTTTTTATGTATGTTCACCGATTATTTAAAGACGCCTGGACCGATTTGGAAAACTCTTCTTTTGTTTGAAAGGGTATACTTTCCGGGTGGTCCCATGGTCATCAGGTCAGGATCTGATGATGGGATCCTGGAGAAATCAAAGCACTTGATAGGCACCCTTGAAACGATTTGGGTATTTAGAGGCGTATTGGTGTCGGCGGGTATACTTTCATTGTGAAACAAAATAAATATTATTATTATTGTACTTTTTTAAAAAGACAATAGATTAAAAGTTAGCTTAACTTCAACAGTAGGTGGCCATCCTTGCTCTCTAAATAGGACGTCCAAAGTCTTAGTACAATTCCCTAGTCTATTGTCTAATCTATGATCGGTAAACGTTTATTTATTTTATAAAATAAATTATAATATTTATTTGTCAACTTCTTAAAATAAAAGATGTCGCAGAATGAGGTCTTTTCATTCCTGGACTGTGCCTCTTTGGCAACTTCAAAAACATGAATTACCCATACAGACGTCCCAAGATACCAAACCGCAATACTAACATGTATTATTTTTAAAAAGGAAAAGAAATGTTGATGCGGTCGGGTGTTAAAAATATGTACGCTATAATTATTAGCCATGGAGGAAAGAGATCGCGATAAATTGAATCAAGAATCCATCACGAATCTAATTAACCCTGTAGTTACTTTGTCCAGCACAGTTACGAACTAGTTTGCAGTCTAGTAGCATAAATATGATTTTACTGACTATGCTGAGATGGTGTAGTTAAATCTTTTTATTTTATGTAATAAATATTGTTTTGGTCTCCAGTATCAGATCCGGATAGACGCAACAAGATATAGACATACTATTTTTAAATAATCCGAATGATATTGTTAACGCATTTACCGACTTTGTCAGATGGAATTTTTCCAGATAAATTAAAACTGTACATAGTTAAACCTCTTCACAGACGTAAAAGTAAACTGGAATTATCGAACAATAGATCAATCACGCTCATATCAATATTATTATATTTATGAAAAAATAATGCACAAGCAATTAATACAATTTATAAACAAATATAAATTAATATATGAAGAACGAAATGGCTTTCAAAAAGGTAAATCTACAACGCCGGTAGCTTTTTCTATGGATAAAAACGGCTAATATCACAAATATTTTTCTAGATTTTTCTAGATTAGACAAAGCATTTGATCTGGTAAATCACAAAATGCTCCTCGACAAATGCGAGCGATAGGGCATTCTTGGCCCTGCTATAAAATGGATACAAAGTTATCTAGAAAACAGGGAGCAGTGCGTAGAAATATCCCACATAAATTCAAATCAAGTCACTGTTATACTTAGATCCCCATTCAAACGTAACACATCAGGAGTGCCCCAAGGGAGCGTATTAGGACCGTTCTTGTTCCTTCTATATATAAAGTATTTGTCTACAAGTACAAACCATAAGTGCGTACTATTTGCTGATAACGTATCCGTTATTATTCCAGAAAATGATAAATACAAGCATAATAAAGAAAGCATAAAAAGAATAAAACTGTATACCTTGAAACAGTAACGAAACATAGCTAATGAAGAAGCCCCTAGCCCTACTTAATTAGTTAGAATGAAATAGAATCCGTCTAATGATTGCTCATTTCTCTAGTGTAATTTGATTTTATTCTCTTAATATCTTTCCTTTACTAGCAAGAATCCTAACCGAAAAGCAAGATTTTATACTGTCTACTTCTTTTTCTGTTTCCTTACACAAATAAATACAATAATGTAACCTAAAAGTTATGTTAAAACAATGAATCGTTCTATTTTATTCATCTCTATTGTTGACCGAGTACCAAACACCAAAATTCGACTAAAAGCTATGGTCGAAGGCGTGGGATAACTGGAGTTAGGTGGAGCGGGCAGGTCACATGGCTAGTCTGTATGACGGAGAGTAAACCAAACAAAACAGAGTGGAGTCATAGAATGATGGCCAAGGGTTATGACAAGAGCCAATGAGTAGAACACCAGCTCTATGGTTAACATAGCGGAAACATCGTCAAGTTCATCGCGCTGGATAGTGGGGATTGGCGCTATAGCCCTATAGAGAGCAGTGAATTGATATACTCTGTATTTGATTGGTAAACAATCACACGACCGGCTATAATCAGTGGTCAACGATATTTATAAACATTGGTACACCTTATGCTTTGTTAACCATATTCCTCCCTCTCATAAAACTCTGGCGGTCCAACTCACCAGCAGGAAAAAACAGTGCTACGTCAATACTGTTTATTCCCGGTCATCTATGTATATCCACAGAATACATAATAGTACTAGTAGTATACCTAATTCCAGTCAAGAGGTTAAACTAAATTATTAACAAAGTGTTGTCTTTATTAGTGTACAGTATGGAACATATGTGTTGGACTATCATGTCACATAATATTACTTTGCTGTAAAAACTTTTATTCGCGTGTTATAAAACTATTGACGAAATTTTTTTTTAAAGTTTTCTTATAAATCAATGAAAGTTCCACTATGTGTATGTATTTCTATTTTAGAATAAATTTATTTCTAAACTAATATCAAGTGCAATTGCCTTCAAAGAGTAAACTTATACTAAACTTATCAGTTATTAAAAAGAGCATGACGTACCTTTGATTTAAATGATTCTTAAGAATTATTTAATGAAAATACTTACTAACTACTAAGTAAATTATTTAGTGCCTAACCT
The DNA here is from genome assembly GCA_963859945.1 of Euplagia quadripunctaria. NCBI lineage: Eukaryota > Metazoa > Arthropoda > Insecta > Lepidoptera > Erebidae > Euplagia > Euplagia quadripunctaria. The sequence continues at coordinate 7,623,862 of OY982573.1, forward strand.
GATTCAAAGACAAGAAATCTGTTGTTCTTCCTCCTTCTTGTTATGGTCAAATCAAGTTTATTGAGGAAATAAAAGTAATCCAAGGTTTGTACGGAGTACAATATTTTTAACAGATCAAAGAAGACTGCCCGCTATCGTCTTGCACGCGTTTGTCATCCGAAAAGGTGGCTAGATCCGGCAGGGGATTTGTGACATAATCATGTAGCGTGCATGTAACTTCTCGCAGCAATTGGTCTGATGTCAGGCACATTTTGTCGTTTTAGTGGCTTCGATTAAGACATAATTGCATCATCGTACTAAGAGTACTCTCTTAGCAGGGTACAGGTTAGTAACCGAAATTTTTTACACTGAAGTTTGATTTTCGAGCATTAAATATTTACTGGACATTTTATTAAAAATATTTTCAAAGCCATTTTGAACATGAACTAAAACACTGTTCGTGTTATACTGTAAAATTAAAATGCAAAGTTAAAATGCATAAAATCATAACAACTATTTTAATCAGAGCGCTCCTTGCTTTATTACGACGCATCCTGTCTATCTAAAAGCGTACAGTAAAAGTATTCTCTTTGAAATGCAAGCGCTAAAGTTGCTTGCATACTGAACACAAGGGACAAGTGTTGAACGCGATAGTGAAGCAAAAATACGAACATTTCACCGAGTTACAAGTCATAATCAGATACACAACTAAATATTACATGATTACAAAGAAATAAACAAATGTGGAGCAGATGAGTTTACGATGTCAACTTCAACTTTTGGTTTGTGGCTTTGTGGAGTTACTCTTTTAGTTTCGCAATTAAAAGAAACTGACTTTCTGTAAGATGAAATCTATCAACGACATTCGGCCAGAGAGCCGCTCCAAAGATAAAACAACTTTAAATTCAACCTTAAACAAAATATTCAACACTATGTTCAGATTCAACCAGCCTGAACAGCACGCGCCGTTATATACATATATGTATTCTAAAAGTTAAGCCAGGTAAAAATAATATTTTTTATATATTACATTTATACGTCATTATCTTGAAAGCCTAAGAACCACACTGCCAACCTACACGATTTATAATACTAACACACACAAAAGTAAAACTCTGTGCCACCATTTTACACAATAACTTTTGTAAAATAGCGCTGCGAGTCCGTCATCTACGCAACATACTACAACAGAATAACACAAACCGAATAAAAAATACTACGGTCGCGAATAAATCCGCCTGGAAAAGAACTACCGCTTCAGTGAGTATAACGAAAGAGAATGTTGGCACATGTCAGTTGAGACTACGAAATGATAAAGGACCTTTCACATATGGCACGCACACATATCTCACTGTAACAAGGAAACGTCCTGTGAATTATAAACTTATTCCATAAATTTAGAAAACTTTTTAGGCTTCCATACCCGAACCAACGGGACCCTATTACTAAGCCTCCACTGTCTGTTCGTCCGTCCGTCTGTCTGTCTGTCAGCGGGCTGTATCTCATGATCCGTAATAGGTAGACAGTTGAAATTTTCACAGAATGTGTATTTCAAATAATGTCTTGTAAAAAATTGTGTAAAGGTCCTAATAGATTGCCATATGTAAATATTTTGCAGTTCCAATAATATTACATAATTACGTGTCGAATTGATAACCTCCATTTCTGAATCGATTTTTTCTTTAAATTCGAAATACCCGAATCACTTGGAATTTCACTACCGATGATAATACAATTATATATAACTATAAGCTTGAGCATGGTACAGTATTGACTTATTATGTCGGTAGACGCAATACTTCAATAATTTCATTGAGGATTACTAGTAACAGAGCCTTCCTTGTTATAGTCAACCTTGGAATATGGAAAAATAGTATTAATTCAATTTAAAACTATCGTTAACTTGCCATCCTTGGAGATAGATTGTTTTTAAATTCATGGAACACACAGTTGTACAATATATTCTAAAAAATAAAATCAATTCACATCGGCCTAGATATTTTTTCACATACCCACCCAAAAATATAATGATTACAGAACCTCCTCCTTGTTGAAGTCGGTTAAAAGTATAAAATTGAACGCCAAGTAAAACGGGTAAAACCTCACATTTAATCACTGATATTTAATAGAAATAGCAGAAAGATGTTAATTTTAATCTCTAACATTCTCCACAAAATCTATTTTTTCCTAAAATATGAATAGAGTTATTTTATAAGCGAGCGATGAAAATTTCTTAATTAGAAAGCTTTTTCATTAAGACTTTGCAAAGTATGCAACAGATTTATGTTTCATCATTTTTCTACCGTTATTATTAAACAAATATAATTTGTAAATTGTATCGAACTTTTCTTTAGTGTTGTTTGAATACTTACAGTTTACAAAAAACATTAATAATTATTATTTTTTCGTTAAATCTGAAATCATCATCATCACATCGACAGATAACTTAAAACTAAAAATATTAAAGGTGGGACTCATTACCCTTCCTCAGTTAGTCAAATCTCAATCTCCGCAATAACAATAACATAGAGAAGCTTTTAATGAATTGTGATACAAAGGGATGATAAATTATATTACACAAAGCTAAAAAGCGAATTCTTTACAAACTGACAAAATTTGTTCAGTAAAGAGTTCGCTTATCAGACAATGCAGGTTTTCCAAACTCGTAATAGACACTCCGCTGATAAGAAGGCAATCTCCGTCCTTAGTCTTTAGACGAAAAATTTGGCAGTCAAATAAGTCAAAAATTAACAATTCTAGGTACTTTTTAACAAAAACAAGTTTGGTTTTCGCTCTTGTGTTCCTTCCCATATCAAATGATGGAAGTGGTGGTCTAGTTTAAAAATATTTTCGTATGGAATTTTTACATCAGCACTTAAGAGTAAAGATTTAAAATGTCTATTCGATAATATTCTAGGCGATTTTTTATTCAGAAACAATTATTGATGTTGGCAAACAACTGTACTGAGAGTTTAACAACGTTATGCTTGTCTTTAAAAATGCCAGACAACACACCATTTGGAATACCTAGAATAGAAATAATCTCTATTATTGGTAAACCAATTAAAATGTTGCTTACATGGAATACACAAAGTATATTTCTAGAAACAAACTTTCTGCAGACAATAAAAAAACGACGTTAAATAAAATAAATAATGGCTAGTTTACTTTTCTACCTAATTATTTTAAGTATTGTTTGAGACACATCATTTTGTTTATCTCAGTAAGTGTTAAACGAGCATATAATCTTTAAACAGAATCTAAACAGTCAAATAAAATAAATAAATTAAAAGACGAATTATAACGGGATTAAACTGATTTTTATACAACTAACTTAAGCCAAACAAAGGGCCAGCAAAATTTTAAGCGAATCCCGAAATTTTTAGATACTTGCATCACCAATAGTATCAATTGTGCGTAACTAGCCCTAACTCCCAGCTTCCACACCATACAGACACACACAATTATAAACACAGTAATACACGGTTTTGAATGATTTGGTTCTTCTCGAGTATAAACCCTCAATCCTTAAACTGTTTTCGAGGTTAACTTTCTGAAAAGTCAAATTGTCAGCTAAATGTAATTTATTATCAGTCATAACCGAGTGACAATTAAGAAGGGGAACTTCGATTGAATACTCCAGTCACGTTTCCCTGGACCCCACGGTCGATCGATATCCACTGAATAAATAACTTAACTGATGTTTGTTTGTTTATACAGAACTACGTACTTTGGTTTCGCCCTATACAAGACGTGGAATCGAATTTCCTCAACAATCTATTTTATGATATTTTGCCAACAATTTTATTGTGTTTGCTCAGGGGCCTTGTTTACTTCAAAATATACAAGTCGGTTGATGGAAACGCGTCTGGAGGCTCTGTTATGTTAACAAAATGTTACCTACTTAGTACCTACAGTGAATAGGATTGGCATAGGTAGAAGGAAGCAAAGGATTCATGAGAGTACAGGACAAAACATGATAGATAATATAATTAGAAGTCTGTTTGAGAACGTTTTTATCGTTTAGTAAAAGGGGTACACAGAAACCTTTATATTTATAATATCAAGTACATGTTGAATAGATAGATATTAGAATACAACTGTAGAGTATGTTTTTTTTTTATTTAACGCGCCTGGCTTTGGAATTACCATCTGGATTTGTAATAAATCTTTTTGCAAATTGATAACCCAATTCATAGGGTAGGGTATAGGATTTAACATCTCGCTACGGCTGACACTGCGGGTAACAGCTAGTAAAGAATACAAAGGAAAATGTTTTTGTAATCAACGTAAGTACTCTATAGAAAAAACACAAATAAACTTGGATAGTGTCTCTTGTTATTGTTGTGACTAGATCGGAGCTCCTGCAAGTTTGATACGGTTTGTACCACCCGACAAATCACAAATTTTCTTTGTAATGTTTGAATTTACAAACACAACTTACTATATTTGTTGTGTTTTGTTAATTTAAGCATAGGCATCAGAGTGTATAATCCATACTCTAAGGGATTTATTAGAAGTAATTATATTTTTATAATTAAAGTCAGTAAAATACATAATAACACGAAATAAGTAATAAATAGAAAGGGATAAACGCTCTTAATGAGGTTTAAAAATCTCGTTATTTAGAGAGCGGCAAAATATTGAAAGGTGCTAAATATAAACTGGCATATCGCCTTTAGAGGTTTGTTTGAACTTTCAGGCGCTTTGAAGAATATTATGAGAAGAAAGTTCTTCAGTTATTTATAAGGAAATATATGATTGCGGTTATTGATAAGTTTGTAAATAACTTTAACAATGATTTAGCGTAAAGAAAAAAATGACGCTGGCCTGAAGGCAATCTCCGTCCTTAGCTTTTAGACGAAAAATTTCGCAGTAAAATAGGTTGAAAATTAAATATTCTAGGTAACTTTTTACAATAAATACAAGTTTTCGCTCTTGTGTTTCTTGCTGTTGCATTTGAGTAGCAAATGATTGGAGTGGGTTGGTCTGGTTGAAAATATTATCGAATGGACTTTTTAAATCAGAACTTGATTCCATTAGCTAATTTTTTATTCAGAAACAATTTATCTCGCCACGCAACTGAAGCCCTCGATAGACCAGATACCGATGAATGGCTCTGAGAGTTCAACAACGTAATGCTGGTCTTTTAGAAATACTAGACAACACATAATCTAGAGTACCTAGAATAGAAATTACAATTTTCAGCAAATATACTACATATGTTTCTAGCCTAAGAAATAAATTTAAGAAAAGTAAATTGTAAAAAAATCCTTTATTAACTATATATCAAAGACGATCTTGAGCTTTAAGTAATAAGTACATTTCAAATGTACCAATAATGGCTCAAAAGCTTTCCAAACAAGTTAACTGTAAATTTCACCTTCGAATAGACCATTCTACTTATTGTTTTGACTGAATAATCAAAAGGTTGTCATCTCAGCTAAATAATTTCATATTTTTAGTCAAATCAGCAAAATTTAAAAATTAGTTATTTAAATTAAAAAACTGTGTTATTTAGTCATTAGATAACACCAGTTGTCTCTGAGAATTTATGTGTTTCAAGTAAATATAACGTAACCTTTCACAAAGGCATGAAACCACTGATTAATTATTTGAGACAATACACTGACATTAGGCGCCATCGTTCCTACATTCCTAAAGCGTATCTTACTACTATTATTATAAATTTGAAAGTTTGAATGGATGGATGGATGATGGATGGAATCACGTCAGAACGGCTGAAGTGATCTGGATGAAATTTGGCACAGAGATAGATTATTATCTGGAATACTTTTAATCCCTGTAAAAAATGTACGATTCCCGTGGGATAAGTATGAGTTTCCACGCGAATGTAGTTAGTATTTTATTAATATACTTTATAGGCATACATACAACGTAAATGCTATTCATTTATCGGAACCCTGGTTCGTTAAAGGGAAACGTGACTAATCACGCGATGTATAAAAGCTATAAACTTTTAGCTAGCTACGATTTACCATAACATTGTTTCGTAATAAAATCAAATAATAAAATACATTATCTCAAAAAAGTATCGGGAATTGATATTTAATTCTAATTCTAAATTGAATTCAAATAATTCTTTTTTGTGGTTAAGTTGGTACAACCGTTTTCTATATTGGCGCGAAGTTTAAGTAATATCTGTCATTTAGTTTGTTTTCAGTACTCGATTTTGTAAGCATCTCAAGAGTGTTTTGCGATTTTTATAATGGATAAAAAGATGGAACAAACAGTTTGTCTCAAATTTTGAATTGCAAATGGAATTTCATGTTCAGAGTCGCTGGAAACGTTACAGAAAGCATACGGTGAATCGACTTTATCAAAAACTGAGTGGTATAGTGCATTCAAAAGAGGTTGAGATTTGTTGGAAGATTCAACCTCGCTCTGGTCGGCTATCAACGTCTTCAACTGAAGTTAACATCGCTAAAGTGAAGAAAGTTGTGACTGAAAATCCTCATTCAAGTTTGAGAGAGATAGCCGCTGAACTTTCTGTGTCTCACGAATCGATTCTTACCATTTTGAACGATTGCTTGGGCATGAAACACGTTGCCGCTCGACTAGTCCCGAAAGATCAGAATTTTATTCAAAAACTCAATCACGTAAAAGTCGCTGAAGACATACTAGAACGAGTCAATTTCGACCCTACATTCGTAAAAAGCATTGTTACTGGTGATGAGGCATGGGTTTACGAGTTTGACATGCAAACTAGTCAACAAGCTTCGGAATGGCGACTTCCAACTGAACCGAAACCGAAAAAATCACAACAAAGTCGATCAAAAGTCAAGGTCACGTTAACTGTTTTCTTTGACTATCTAGGTGTTGTGCACTTGGAATTCTTGCCAAAACGTCAGACTGTAAATAAAAAATACTATTTGAGCATTATGCGGCGTTTGAGAGAGCAAATTCGCCGAAAAAGGCCAAATTTGTGGAAAGAAAATTCTTGCATATTACACCACGACAATGCGCCATCGCACAAGGCCATCATTGTGAGCGAATTTTTGACCAAAAACTCAACAAATACCATCGAACAACCACCGTATTCACCGGATATGGCTCCGGCTGACTTTTATCTCTTTCCAAAACTCAAATTACCCGTTTTCAGTCGATAGAATATTATCAAACAGAATTAGCGGCGAGAACTTAATTCGATTCCGGAAAATGCATTGAAAACATTTTTATGACAAATGGATTATTCGTTGGCGAAAGTGTACTATTTCTGAAGGGACCTTGAAGGCGATTCAATAAATTTGGAAGAATAGTTAACATTTTGTGTTTTATTGACCATTTCCCAGTATTTCTTGACAGAGTAGTATATATATATATCTCTCTTTATTGTATACCAGAACCAATTTAAAGAGAAATATAAATGGCAAAATTGGCTTATACAATTGGCTTCCTTATCGCGCTGTGGCAATCTCTTAGAGGGAACTCTGAAATCTAGGGAAAAAAGATTTCACGTACCTAAATCGAGATATTTTCTAATGTTTTGATATATACACGTAGGGTAGTAATTAAAACCTAGCGTATCACATAAAAAAAACGATGATGTATGATAAAAACAATCTCTTTATCAGTGCACCTACATTATTACCTTTTTAGGTAAAAAACCAATTATTACCTACATTGGCCTCAAAAGGAACAAAGTCATTCTCTATCCGAGTGAATAAATTGAATACTCTGCTTACAAGAGCTCATTTACTCTCTCGTCGCATTAAGACCTCTGTACCAGCGACTCGCCTGTCACTGGTAATTTTAAGTTATATCTTGTTACACGACAGTAATAGGAATTCCATTGCATTTATAAATTAGTAATAATTAACAAAAAACTAAAAAAAAGCATATTGATGATATTAGTGGCGTATTTGTTATCGACCAGACTAACTATAAATTAACTTATGCTTTTTTAGGTTTATTAACAGTTACATTTTTTATTTACATGCTTTGCTTGCTATGCTTTTCTAAACAAAAACAGTACATAGTAATCGGTTTTTAAATGAACTTGCTGATTAACAGTTTTATGCCAATATTTTTATAAAAATATTTTTTTTTACACGTTCCAATACAGTTAATAGTTAGAGTGAATATGAAATGGCCATAACAGAATAAGTGAACTAAAATAAACGTGTTCTTTTATCTTTGAGAAAAGTTCAGTTGTTAACTGTTAGTTACTATAGTGTCTAAGTCTTCACTGAACTTGACATTTGCAAGTTAAACAGGCTAGAAAATCGGCTAATGAGCTTTTCATTTTTTATTAAAGAAATCCATTTAAAAAAAAAGATAAATTTTAGCTATGTACAAATACAATTTTCATACTACTAAGTGGCATACAAGCAGGCGATTCGCAATGTGAAATCAATCTTTGAAAAAATAGAACTATTCTAATGATAATGTAGCAAAATTCAATATCAGTAGAAACTAGAAGTAGGAGAGCCATGCTTCGGCACGTATGGGCCGGCTCGACCGGTATACCACGGCCTCACAGAAAACCGGCAGTTAAGCAATGCTTTCATTGTATTTCGCCGAGTGAGTGAGGTTACCGGAGGTCCTAACTCTTCCCTATTCCCCTCTTTTCCTCTTCTCCCCTACCCCGCACACTCCCTGTTCCCCCCCTACCACTACTCCCACCTTACAGCCGGCAACGCACTTGTGACTCTCGAGTTGCAAGTGCCCATGGGCGGTGGTAGTCACTTACCATCAGGTGACCCGTCTGCTCGTTTGCCCCCTATACTACAAAAAAACGCATTATGCAAGTATTTTTTACCCACGGTTTTAAATTTAAAGGGGTAATCCTACTTTCCTACCTTCTCGCAAATAGTAGTTGAACTTTATGAACACACTAAATGTAAGTTTTTATTAGTTCAAGTTTTGTAATAATGACAAAACTTTTACTACCAAAGGACTAAGTTTAAGCCTTCTATTTTATTTGTATAACATAGTTTCAACTTAGTACTTTAATATGCTTAATATCTGTTCTGTGTAAGTCTTAGTCCACACTAATATGACTTTTTCCTGATCTCATTAATCGTAGTTGACAGTGAATTAGACCGGCCCACTGTCAAGACCGGCTTAATCAACGGTATGTTATATGGAGCATTTTGTTTTCGTGCAGTTTAACGATTGAATAATGCTACTGGTTTGGATTCAGATTCTATACAAATTATTAAATGGTTAATTGATCGTTGTGTTACGTCTGTCAATTTAACGTTTGTAAAATTTGCCGTGACACAGCGCAGGTACTCTTTGTAGATTTTATTTTTATTGTATTCTTAGTCAAAGTCAAATATCTTTATTTCATGAAATTCTTTAATAATGTTCGAAAACGTCTTTATTTTAAACTTAATTTTACAAATTATAGATCAACACACACAGAGTCACCACAACAATAGGTTGCTATATCAAATGTAAAATTATAAAATAAACAAAATTGATAACATGTAATACTGTATCTGCTTGCACCCGTTTCTAAATCATTGTGCCTTGTAAGAAGAAATCGAGCAAACAAACTCGATGCAGCCCCTGTTTTACCAGATAGTTAAAAATACATATTTAATGAAATAATATAATACAACACTGTTTTATCGTGCGTTATTATGTTACTAGTAGCGCCCCGCGGTTTTACCCGCGTAAGTTCCGATCCCGTGAGAATATTTGGATAAAAAGTAGCCTATGCGTTATTCCAAGTCTCCAGCTATCAACATACCAAGTTTCATCGCAATCGGTTCAGTGGTTTTTGCGTGAAAGAGTAACAAACATCCATCCATCCAAACCTTCACGTTTATAATATTAGTGGGAAGTGGGATTATGATTAAAAGTAAGCATAGTAAAATTGAGCATTAAAAGTATGGAAACTGAAAACTAAACAAGATAAAATTATAAAAATCTTTTTAACAAAAAATTAAACGAAATAACTAAAAAGCAATAAATAAATAAAGCTCTTAAATCTTGAGATTATTTACATAAACTTTCAAATTTTAAATAAACTTATTTTGAGTCAGCCATGTCCATTTCTACGTAGGTACATATAAATTTAGATAATTAATCAGTTTGTTGTTAGGCCCCGACTCAAAATAAGTTTATATAAAATTTGATAGTATGTATATGTAAATAAGCTCAAGACTTAAGAGGTTTATTTATTGATTGCTTTTTAGTGATTTCGTCGGTTTAATTTTTTGTTAAAAAGATTTCTATAGTTATTTTCGTCGGATTATTTTTTTGTTAAAAAGATTTTTATTTGATGATTTTTTTTTTCATCGTCAGCTCAGCTACACGATGTGATGATTTCTGAACGCAAATACCTGATAAAGTAATGAAAAGTAAGCAGAAACACTATTCGTATTTTCGAGGGTTTCTCTCAATTTTATCAGGATCCCATCATCAGATCCTGACTTCCTTGACATGGGACCACCCTTGAGGTATAACCTATCTAACAAAAAAAGAATAATCAAAATCGGTTCATAAATAACGGAGAGAGGGCTGAACATACATAAAATATATATATATATATATGGTCGAATTGAGAACCTCCTTTTTTTCATCGGTTAAAAATACGAAAAGAAAGACATAAAAGATAGTAGATGAACACATATTACTCGTAGCTCACATTACATATTTGCATTAAGTATTTGAAATAGCCTGTGTAAAAATAATTAAGACCCAAGCGTTTTTATTCATCATTTAATTCACCACTGAGTAATAGCCCTTCAGGCATAGTAAGTTGTCGTTTTACTGTTGATTTAAATTTTATCAGACATAAGGTTTGTACAACGACTTGTCAACTTTTTAGAGCCTGGAGTTATAACAAGTCGATGTATATGACATGTGTTAAAAAAGTGTACATCACTTTTTTTTAAACTGGTCTTTATTTTTATGAACATAAATCAAATTTTCATAGATGTACTGACATGCCACCGTCATTATCTTTATTTATTTAAATTTCTGCCTCTGAATCACGATTGCTTAAGTTATAAATTGCTCGGATAGCCCTCTTCTACTGCATGAACGCAGATTTAATATCGGTGGCGTTCCCGAAATAGCGCTGTTTACATCGTCAAAGCTTGTGGTCATACGTTTAAGTCTAAATAAAAGTGAAGTGTCATCTACAAAAAACACTATCTCGTGATTGTCCATAACAAGAAGTAAGTCATCAATATAAATTAAGAACAAAAACGCGAATAGAACCTTGCGGAACTCCCATTTTTAACACAGACCTTGGAGAAAGCTTGTCATTAATATCGAATTTTTGGATCCTATTTCTTAGATAATAAGTCAGTAAGAATCCAACGCCGTGTTTTCGATACCGTAGTAATGTAATTTTCGTTTCATGAACAACAAAATCAAAAAGTTTGGATTAATCGCAAAACATACCTAGAGCATCGTTGGCGTCCTCTCAGGCACCAAAGACATGTTATACAAGCTCAACACCAGCATCAGTTGTGGCAGCGACCCCTTGTAAAACCGAATTGCTTATTACGGAAGAAACTATTGATATGAAAGAAACTCTGCAATTGGTCATAGATTACTTTTTAAATTTTCTTTACTGAATACTGATAGTACCGAAATAGGTCTAAAGTTAGTTGGGTCTGAAGTGCTAGCAGATTTGAACAATGGAATAATTTTACTGAATTTTATTAAATCAGAAAATACACCACTTTCAACGCACTGATTAAATATAAAAGATAATTGATTAGCAAGTACAGTGATTAAATTTTTAGTAACTTGTATTGTGTCTTAACCTAGATCTGTTTTTCTGATTATACAAAAACCTCTTAAAGCGTAGCGTTTTTATCTAAATAACACTAACAGTGAAAAAATATTTGCAGAAGAGAGTTCCAATTTCAGAAATAAGCACACATAAGTAAACATGAGATATATCAACTATTTTCCAGCGCAATGTATGTGTAATTATGTACTAGTTGGAGCTAGGTGTAAACTTTACCAAAAATATATTATTAAGTACAAGCATACTTCTAAATGGTGGAGTGGTAAAGACTTGTGGAATTTGTGGTTTTATAATAAGGAGGCTAAATTTAAACATTATTATTGTTAAAAATGGTTAGGAAATGAAAGAATGACTCGGTAAATTGGAGTGTTCCCTCACAATAGAAGGAAACACTCTGGGAGTGCGTAAATTGTCAATATTTTCTTTCTTTCGTAAAAAATACTTACGTAATGTGAAACTTTTTCAAATGTCTTCAATTATTTAAAAGGTAAAGCTTGAACAGGGGTGGCATCCTCAAAGATTTATTTGACCAGTAACTTTGGCTGAAATCTTATCGCAGGGGTTTAGTGGGCACGTGAAAAGGGATAGAAATCTGAACGGAATTTATACCTGTAGTCCTCGTTTCACAGAAAAATACCTCATTCCAGTGTACAGCTAACAGATCTGAACTGAATGAGAAAAAATATACACAAAGAAAAAGTAAAACATGGACAAGTAACAATTGTGTTACAGATGCTAAAAATATATGAGTACTTTTATTTTTATAGAAAATGCACGGAAAAGGACTAGATATAATGTGTAGTATATGGAATGAACGTGAATTGGAAGACAAACGCCTATTCCATTCCATAATGAAAAAAAGAAATAAGAGGAATAAATAAGGGACCGGTAGGTATCTTCAAATACTTATAAATAAGGTAAATATTTACATACATTTTCATTTTAAAATTAAGCAGAATGTTTTCTGTATAACCTACCTATAATTTCTTGAGTCGTAACCAATTTATATCTTCATTCCTAATAATTGTATAAAAGATGAAAAATGACTTATATACTTTTTTTTGGTCGTGTTCAAACTTTAAATAAATTAAAAATATTTTTGTTTTTAAATTTATATCAATACTATTTTTAGATGTAATGGTTTTAGTCAGTTTCAGCACGATATAAACTCCTTGCCGTTTCTGGTGCATAAATAGAAGAAAAGAAACAGTATCGACCATCTCCTATATCCATATGCCTAAATAGTCACATTTCTCAATCAGTTTGAATTTAAAATTGTCAGTGAGGAAGGTTTTGAATTTGTAACTACCTTGATTGGACAGAGTTGATTGAATTTCAAGACTTGTTCCAACAATAAAGTGGAGTGTACTTAGCGAAGCTTGAGAATTTTCACTCACGTTTGGCTCGTTAGAAGAGCAAAAATTTTCACAAACGACGTCAATGACGGACCAGTAGTAACAATTTAGGTAAATTAAATAGCTTTACTATTTTATAGTAATTGTAAATGTGCTTTGACGTCAACTGAACGCTTAATGCTTGCAAAATTATTAAGTATTCTACGTATTTTATTATGGATGTTGTAAATAGCATACTAGAATTGAATGAAAAGGGGTTTTTAATAACTATGGATATCCTGACAGGTATTGGTATCTACGAATATATACAGGTACAAATCCAAAGCAAATAATGTATTAAAAAATTCAAAATCGCATCAAATGAAACCGACCACTAGGGTGTTTGGGACAAAAAATATTCAGAACAACAATATTAAATCACAACGCAAAACTCATTGTTATGTAATTTTAAAAAGGTGAGGGAGTCCATTATAATACAAGTAGGTCACACGTACCAGAGTTGACCTTAATGTATTCTTGAAGGCGGTGTAACCTTGCAATGGTGTGACACTACGGTACCAATGTTAGCTTCCGCATAGGTATAAATCACTCCAACTCAAGGTAAAGCTTTCTTTAGAACAGTGTTATCGAGCTATCGATATTATGACTTTGTGAAGTTTTTTTTAACAGCTTTAACGCCGGTCGCAATTTGGGAGTATTTCAAATATATATTTAACTAACTTATAAATGTTTGTGTAAGGTGAAGTTAAATTCTGAATAGTGTTAATGCATTTAGTTGGTCCCTTGGTTGTGTTTATGTTTGCGTTGAGGTTGTGGCCTCGATTTTGTTAGGAAATTCTGAATAACAAAACGGAATCTGTCTGTCTGTCTGTTCACGATAAACTTAAAAACTACTGAACGGATTTTCATGCGGTTTTCACCAATAGATAGAACGATTCATGAGGAAGGTTTAGGTATATCATTTGTTAAGGTTTTGTATAAATTGGTTGAAATATGATGATGATTGTTGAAGATATCTCTGCTACCCGTGCGAAGCCGGGGCGGGCTGCTAGTGTTATATATTGTAAATCCTCGCTTGGCTGAGAGGATTTGGAATCGGGTGTTTCAGAGAAGATGGTGAAATTGATAGAAGCTGGGAACCGGTATTAATATATTTAGGACTGAATTAGTTACAATAAATACATGAACTTTATAATGGCTTCATCAATTTGGTACGGCAACTTGACAGTCGTCCACTCTGACTGCTCGCTGAAGCGCTTCTCCCATTTGTTCTATCAATTATGTGTAGACTCTTTTTCATTAACTATTAGTACTATTTAATTTAGCGAACCAGCTGAGAATGAAGAAAAAAATCTGCTACATGTTTTTATGAGAACTTTTTACTTTGAGTACCTATTCTAAACTATGTAATGATAAAAGGACTTGGATGTATTCCTTGTAAGACACCTTTTAGGGGTTTCAATTTTTTTTTAAACTTAAAGAACGTTGCCCATTTCAGTATGAAAATCCGTTTCACATTTTTTTATGCTGCGTCAAATATGTATAAACTGCATTATTATGCCTGCACTGAGTATTTTCTGAAATATAAACGTATATTGTAACATAACTTGGGGTTATTGAGAAATTAAATGCCAATATTAGGTTAAAACACAACAAACACACAACAACGAGAAAGTATTGTGACACTGACGTTAGTTTTTTTAATAATGTCTGTGGCATCATATTTTGACAGGGATACCATGTATAAATTAAGGCAAAACTAACACTGCAGTATACATTCGCTACATAAACTACGACTACATACACGAAATAATAAGATTACTAAACTGCAATATATTTTAATGTGATATTACGAATTATTATCACGTATATTATTATTTAAGCATTTTATTTTAAAATAAACATCGTTTATTTGAATTCAACCATTAATGGATTATTTTATATAATGGCAACCTTTCCATTAAAAATGGAAACCGGTCATTGATTCAAGTTTTAGTCCTTGTAAGATTTAATTTTTAAACCCCAAGTTCTATAGGAGAGATTAGGGTCGAAAAGTCACATTAAAATCAATATTTTTTTTTTACATTTGAAATAATGACACGAACGTCTAAAAGTGAAACCATGAATGGGTATCCTTATTTAAAAGTTAGTAAAAACTGAGTGCAGCAGAATTAAAAATAAGTTTAGCTCTATAGAATAGCTTTAATAATTGCCAAAAATTATAGATAATAAACATCGTTAGGATGCTGATGCTGCCTCCCTTCTGCGGTGCATCACTAATGTTTGCGGAAGCACATACTGATGGTTATCAAGTGATAATACGTAAAAAAGTAGCCAAGCGATAATACGTAAAAAAGTAGCCTCCTTATTCAGTAGAGTAAGAAACAGTAGCAACGGCATCCTTAAGATGATTGCCTCCAGATCAGACTGTCCGATCCAAAATAAGTGGATGCATATTATCACCGGACAAGACTGACACTATTTGTGGAAAGGAGGTATGACATCTTATTAAAATAATAAATTAAGGACGAAATATGTAAGGCATGGATTGTAAAAGAAATATTGATTTATAAATGTAAACTAATATTATTTTATTTATTTCTAATTGTTTTGTTTCTTGTTCTTTTTGTTTATTTTGTTTATATTCTGTATTTTTCGATTTATTGATGATAATTATTTACTGATGTTTATTCTAATTGTTTTCTATGGATGTTATCTATCTGACATAAACGTACTATTTATATAATAATTGGTGTGTTTTATAGTAATCTAAAATTAGTATCAGGAAACCCCTCAGTAACTCCGGTTCCCAAATAACACAGTTGTTCTGATTTTGGATTTGAATAATATATGTCGTCGTTTACGAACGTTGTCAGCCGCAGAAATGCGGTTATCAGGAGTAAACCACAACACATAATGAGTTTGTCAGAATTCCCTTATATTTCAAAGACAATATTAACTGTGTGAAATTGCCTTCAAGGTATTTCTGCTATAATTCCTAATAAATGTGTACACTTCTATAAACCTTACGTTTAAACTCTTTGTGATTATCCAAAAGTACAACTATAATTATGTTTGTAAGTAACGATCCTTTATACATACGCATAACTTATATGTTTAGTATTATATAACAAATATGTGTGTGCGTATAACACGTACGGCGGTGGTAGCGTAATGGCCAAGGCGTCGGACTTGCGACCAAATGGTTGCTGGGTCGAACCCCAAATACTGCACTACCGAAGTGAACCCACTCCTAACTAGCTGGAGGGGTTAATAGGAATACCAGTAATGTGTGTACCAACAGCGGTGTTATTACTGAAAAGTGATTTCTTCCGAACAACCTCAGATTAACAAGTGTTTAAAAAAACATTGTTTTGACTTACAAAAAATATGATGTAATTTAGCGTTCTTATTTACATTAAACGTTTTAAACCAAATATAAGTTAGCTTATATTTTTTTAGTTTTAGTTTAGTTAGTTATTATTCAGGAGTTATTTTTATAGGGCTTGTTAGATGTCATAATTGTGTCAAAGCGCCTTAGTTGTATAACTTATCTTCAAGAATTGTAAGTATAATAATAATGACGATGTAATTTTTACCTCTCATTTTGTAAAATTGTTGACGATAATTCCAATCTATTTTTTTCCTAAATTTCATTCAAACTCGGTCAGCTTTAGGGCGTGACCGATAACAAACGTGTTAATAAAGGCAAGTTTATTAAAACGTTTGTTATCAGTCCTAATTCGGTTTGATCCTAATATTATTAACATTTTTAATATGCAAATATTAAAAATGTTAATAATATTAGGATCAAACTGCGTTTTAAACAAATTTAATTATATTATCTTCGAACAAGAGACGTTAAAATTAATACAAAACTCAATTAGTGGTTGGTCTCTTTTTAAAAGAATAAGCGTCACTGACATCGTTGAAATTATTCTTATTTACTTCATTCAATTGAAATTCAAATTCTGTATTTGAATACATTAATTTTAAAATTTCCTTTGCTGCTTCGGATATTTTATTCGGGCTTCGAATAAAACTTTACTGACGTAAGTTGAAGGTTGAAGTTAACTTGAAGGGTCCGTACGGAATCTCAAGCAGGTACCAGATCGTCTTAACGTGAAATGTGTCAAAACTTTTTGTACAAGGCCGTTTTGAATTTGTAGAAAAAAATATTGGAAACAGAAACATGTCGCGTAGACTCGTAGAACTAGTTACGTGCTACGAGCTTTTTAATATACGAGCGAAGGTGTGAAATTCTGAATATTGCAAAGATTTTTAACGATCACGTAAAAGGAATATGTTTACCGCTTATATCGTTTTAGTTTTAATCATCACTACATATTATAAATTAACGTCCCCCGCCACGTCTGTCCGTCTGTTTGCGATAAACTCAAAAACTACTGAACGGATTTTCATGCGGTTTTCACGAATAGATAGAGCGATTCACGAGAAAGGTTAAGTTAGGTATATAATTTGTTGGGGTGCTGTCTAGAAAACCTCCACGTGGTGCACCCTGGAAACGTTGGCGATGACGCTGCCATTTTTCCTCAGTTTTTGAGGACGGCGTCATCGCCAACGGCTAATATTCTAGTATGAAGAGGAGGCCATCTTTCTTCGGCCATACGGTTGAGGCTTGGCCCAACAGCGCACATCTTCCTGTTGGCTCTTCGCTCTTCGGAGCTATGAGGATGAAAACCTCGTTAAAAAATCACGGAGGTGGGACCCTTCCATGGGTTGGAGTTTCTCCGCTGTCCTCAGCGGAGAAGGAGGACGGGCTCGGCGTGCACTCACACTGCCACCGAGCAGGCATGGGAAGATTTAGTTTCCTTGCCACCGTCGGCATATCGTAATCCCGAAAGGAGTCGTGGTCATGTTTCGCGACTCCAATCGGGGACGAGGGTCTTGGCTTAGCCGCCCGGACCGCGAGGAAGAAAACCTCTATAAAAAATCACCCCGAATCCCGTGTTCTGGTGCGTGACCAGGGGATGCATGGCTGATGGGTAGTTCAGTCGCAAGCGCACTCCCAGCCGGGGGACCTGCGGACCCCTCGGTTGGGTATAAACCTTCGCTTGCCCGGGTATTGGGGATCTCTGCCCGGGTCGACCTTTAGTTCTCCCCTACTCGTGGGTTTAGTTATGGAGTCAATAAATATCATTAAAATAAATAAACAAGAAGAAAAAAAGACGGAGAAAGATGTTAAGAAGAAGGAAAGGAGCAAGAAGGCGGACGACACTTTGTCCAACGACGCGCAACGTAAGACGCCTATCTCGAAGGAGCTCCCAGAAGTCAATCTGACTTCTGGGAGCAGAAGACATTCGGAACGTCTGCGTTCCAGGTCTGTCCTGTCATCGGCCGAAAGTTCTGGTTCGATGGTGGACACACAAGAGGTGATGGAAGTGGAGGTTCGCGACACTGAAAGTCGAAAACGCGGACGCTCCACGGACCAAGATGGCGACACGTCCCAGGAGATGCTGCCTCCCAAAGTGGCTAGTAGCCATAGAGGGAGGTCGCGTACACCGGTCTCGGCTTCGTCGGGCTCCGCCTTCTCTAGAAGGGAAGCCTACGTCCGGGTCAGGGCGGAGGGCGAAGACGTAGCGGAAGAGGAGATTGCGGATCTCCTGCTTAAAATTCAAGAGCCGGTGGTAGGGGGTTCTGTCCCCGGAACACCATCGACCATGCAGGAGAGAGCGAACGCGGCGGTGGCCGTCATCCACAAAGTGGCCACCAAATCAACGAACCTTAAGGGTTCCTTTGTTAGGGCCCTTAAGGACTCCTCTTCCGCCATATCTGGGGTCGTCGAGACCCTCATTGGGGACGTGGCGCGCCTCCAGGCCGCAAACGATTTGTTGACGGGGCAGGTCACAGAGCTCAGCGCTCAGTTCGCCCAATTTCGGGCACAGGCGAATTGCTCTGAGCAGCCAGACCCGGTTGCCCGGCAACCTGGCCCCTCCCCAACCCCCGTTCCGGATGCCCACTTGCGTCAAGTCATTGACGCTGTGTGGCGCATGATGGACGGGCGCCTCGCGGGCCTGGAGGCAAGGCTTCCTCCGGCGCCTATTGTTCGGCCGCCACTCGCCGCGGCCAAGGCTAACGCCGCAACAGTCCCGACACCCCTTCCCGTCTCGGGAGGCCGCGTGACGGTGACGTATGCCGCGGCGACGTCGGCACCGGCGCCTGCAGCCGCACCGAAGGCTGGTCGACCGGCTAAGGCCGCGTCAAAAGCGGTTGCAAAGGCCGGGCAACCACCGAAGACCGTGGGAAAAGTGGCAGCAGCGTTCCCTCCGCTTCCCACTCCAGTGCCGAAGGGGATGAATGCGACTGCTGCTGTCACTAGTGCTGAGCCCGTGCCTGGTCCGTCCGTATCTGCCCCCTCCACGTCCGCCGCTTCCAGTGATGGGTGGCAGAAAGTCGGGGGAGGGAAAAAGCGGTCCCGCAACCGAAATAAGAAGGCTGCCAAGAGTGCACCGTCTCCGCCACAGGCGCCATCCGTGGCAGTGACTGCCACCAAAAAGCCCCGGAAACTGGTGCCACCCAAAACGGCGGCTGTGGTTGTAACCCTGTCGCCGGAGGCGGGAGACGGCGGGCTGTCCTACGCGGCTGTGTTTAAGAAAGCCCGGGATAGTCTGGCCGGTGAATTTGGGGCCGTGGGTGTGAGGATGCGCCTCGCCCAGACGGGAGCTCGAGTCCTCGAGTTCCCTGGGGCTGAAGGCGCAAAGACGGCGGACACCTTTGCCGAGAAGATGCGGGAGATATTCGCAGCCACAGATGGTGTAAAGATCGCCAGGCCTACCAAGTGCGCAGAGTTGCGAATTTCGGGCCTGGACGATTCAGTGACGGCCGAGGATGTCCGCGTTGTAATTCGGGAGAAGACGGGATGCAACGCGGACAACATCAGGGTCGGCACCATCCGCCCCGGTCCAGGGGGCCTTGGCGCAGTGTGGGCCAGTTGTCCCATGGCGTCGGCCAAGATTTTGAGCGACGCCGGAAGAGTCCTCATCGGTTTCGTGAACGCCAGAGTCACACTCCTGGCGGCGAGACCGATGAGGTGTTTTAAATGCCTCTCCACGGGACACACCCGCGTCAGGTGCGCGAGTTGTTTTGACTGCAGCGGACTATGCTTCCGCTGTGGTCAACCGGGGCACAAGGCGGCGGAATGCTCTGCCGCCCCTCACTGCCCAGCGTGTGCGGCGGGAAATCTTCCCGCCAACCATCAGATGGGGCAGGGTGGCTGCAAGCCACCCCGCACTTCTCGGCAAACTTCGGGGGCTAGCCAATCGACCCAGGCTGCCTCCGATGTCAATCCTGCGTCGTCGTCGTCGCCCATGGAGGTTGTAGAGACAGTCAAGTAATGGACCAAGTCTCCAACCTTCTTGTCCAGACGAACCTGAACCACTCTGCCGGTGCGCAGGACCTTTTCCTGCAAACCATGGCGGAGTGATCAATAGGTGTGGCCGTAGCCGCGGAGCCCTATTACGTTCCTCCCCGTCCAAATTGGCTGGGTGACCGGGACGGCTCCGTGGCAGTCGTCAGCTCCACGGCGGCTCATTCCCCACCCTTGTCGCTAAGAGACAAGGGTACTGGATATGTTGCTGCCGAATGGGGGGGGATCACCATATATGGTATCTACTTCTCCCCCAATCGGAGTCTGAGCGACTTCGAGGTTTTTCTCAGCAATCTAGAGACCTCGATGCGGCGACTAGCGTCTGGGCACGTCCTAGTGCTGGGGGACTTCAACGCAAAGTCCATTGCGTGGGGTTCCCCCAGGACGGACGCACGGGGCGATGCCGTGGAGGAGTGGGCGGCATCGGTGGGCCTCTGTCTCCTAAACAGAGGCTCCACCAATACGTGCGTGCGACAGCAGGGGGGGTCGATAGTGGACCTTTCGTTCGCTACCCCTGCTCTCGCCGCACGAGTAAGGAACTGGCGTGTCCTGGAAGAGGTTGAGACGCTCTCGGATCACTTGTATATCCGATTTGAGCTCTCCCGGACCCAGGACCCCAGAAGGGGTCACACGGCGCGGCGTTCTTCCCGCTTCCCGCGGTGGGCTGTTTCGAAGTTGGACAGGGACCTACTAGAGGAGGCAGCCATCATTTACTCTTGGCTGTCTCCGCAGCCTCTGACTGAGGAGGTAGACATGACGGGGGCAGGCCGCTTTCGCGATGCGATTACGCAGATTTGCGATGCAGCCATGCCCCGCGTCCGAGGTCGTCGGCCTCCAAGGAAGGAGGTCTACTGGTGGTCCCAGGAGTTGGCGGACCTCCGTGCGGCCTGTACTCGTGCCCGGAGGTCCTACACTCGCAGCCGGCGGCGTCGCCGCGAAGAGGGGGAAGAGGACCAGCTGCATGAGGAGTACCGAGAGGCGCGGGAAACTCTGAAGCTGGCCATTAGCCGTGCCAAAGAAGGAAAGAGAAAGGAGATGCTGGAGGGTCTCGATCGTGACCCCTGGGGTCGCCCATATCGTGCGGCGCAACAAAAGCTCCGCGCGTTGGGCCCCCCCCTTACGGAGACTCTCCAGCCCAGCTTCCTGCAGGAAGTGGTTGAGGGCCTTTTCCCGCAACGGGTGGAACACGTACCCCCGTCGATGGCCCCCTTGGCCGGAGACGACGGGGAGGACGAGGATGATGGTGTTCCACCCGTCACGGAGGCGGAGGTAGGGGCGGCTGTTCTACGGATCCGTTCCAAGAACACCGCCCCCGGGCCAGACGGGATCCCTGCCCGAGTGTTGGCCCTGGCCCTCGACCACATGTCCGACCGCCTCAGGGAGGTGTTCGACGCTAGTTTGGCGTCCGGACGCTTCCCTGACTGCTGGAAGAGCGGGAAGCTGGTACTTTTAAGGAAGCCGGGACGGCCTACCGACTCGGTCGCGGCCTACAGGCCCATCGTGTTGCTGGACGAGGCGGGTAAATTGTTTGAGAGGGTCCTCTCTGCCCGCATCGTCCGGCACCTTGGCGAGGTCGGCCCCGATTTGTCGGACGCCCAATTCGGTTTTCGAGCGGGGCGTTCGACGGTCGGTGCTGTGTTGCGCCTGAGGGCCGTGACCGAAGAGGTAGTGAGCTGTGGCGGCGTGCTGTTGGCGGTGTCGTTGGACATCGCCAACGCGTTCAATAGTCTGCCATTCAGCTGCATCAGGGAAGCACTCCACTATCACGGAGTGCCAGGGTACCTGAGGCGGCTAGTGGCAGACTATTTAGAGGAGCGTACCGTCATGTACGAGGACCGAGAGGGAGTTTTGAGTCGTCGGCCCATGTCGTGCGGTGTTCCGCAGGGGTCTGTCCTTGGACCACTCCTGTGGAACATGGGATACGACTGGGCCCTTCGAGGCGACTTCCCCCCCGGGCTCGGCGTAATTTGTTACGCCGATGACACGTTGGTTACAGCCCGGGGGGTGAACTTTCAGGAGGCGGCGCGCTTGGCCACCAGGGGAGTCTCTCTGGTGGTCGGGCGCATCGAGGCGCTGGGCTTGCGGGTGGCCCTGGATAAGACGGAGGCCCTTTTATTCCATGGGCCCCGTCGTGGTCCACCCCCTGGCGCCTCTATCGTGGTTAACTCGGTCCTCGTACCGGTTCAGGCCCACATAAGGTATCTGGGCCTGATCCTCAACGGTAGGTGGCTCTTCGACGAGCACTTCCGACAGCTTGCTCCGAAGCTGGTCGGCGCTGCGTCCGCCCTTGGGCGACTCTTACCCAATTTGGGCGGACCCAGCGTCGCTACAAGACGGCTGTACACGGGGGTTGTCCGGTCAATGGCACTGTACGGTGCACCGGTGTGGGCGGGAGCTCTGACCGCCCAGAATAGGGCGCGCCTCTGGCGCCCTCAGAGGGTTATGGCGGTCAGAGCCATACGCGGATACCGCACCGTGTCGACGGAGGCGGCGTGCGCGTTGGCCGGGACTCCCCCGTGGGATTTGGAGGCGGAAGTGCTCGCCGAAGTATATCGGCGAACGGCTGAGTTCCGGGCGGGAAGCGGCAGTCGGCCCCCGCCCGAAGAGGTACGCGAATGGCGTGAGGCCGCTCGCCGAGCCACCATGGCTCGTTGGTCGTCCCGGCTGGAGGCTCCACGTGCTGGCTTTGCCGCCGTGGAGGCGCTCCAGCCGGTCATCGTCGAGTGGGCAGGGCGGCAGCACGGGACCCTTTCCTTCCGACTGACGCAGGTCCTTTCCGGGCACGGCTGCTTCGGGAAGTACCTGCACTCGGTCGCTAGGAGGGAATTGAGTCCCGCCTGTCACCACTGCGACTGCAGTGAGGACTCGGCTCAGCACACGCTGGCGGTTTGCTCCGCCTGGGCGACGCAGCGTCGGGCCCTCACTGCAGTCATCGGAGGAGATCTCTCGCTGCCGGCCGTCATACGCTCCATGGCCGGTGGCGACAGGAATTTTACCGCGGTCGCGACCTTCTGTGAGGACGTCATCTCGCAGAAGGAGGCGGCGGAAAGGGTCCGGGAGGACGACCTCCACTCGGACCTAATTCGCCGCCGGCGAACCGGGCGGCGGAGGCGCGCTTACCAGCGCCTCATGCCGCCCTGAGTGTGGCCGCGGGTGGACGGGACGGGTTTTCCCCTCCACCCGCTGTAGTGGCCCCCCGCGAGGAGGCGGCGTCCGCGTGTGCCTGGACACCGCCTAATTGAGAGGATCTTACCCGAAGGTGGTGCCCGCGCTTTTGCGGGCAGGCGCTAGGAGGGTTCCGGATGTCTTAATAAAGCAGTTCCCGGATCCCTCCTACTTAAGGCGCAGTACGGCACACCGTGTGGTTTTAGTCGGTTCTGAGGGGCGGGAGGTTCGGCTGAGGGGGTTTCCACACGCACAAAAAAAAAAAAAAAAAAAAAAAAAAAAAAAAAAAAAAAACAAAAGGTATATAATTTGTTAACGTTTTGTGTAAATTGGTTGAAATATGATGATAATTGTTGAAGATGTCTCTGCTACCCGTGCGAAGCCGGGGCGGGTTGCTAGTCTATAATAAAATAACAACTTATTCTCGATAAGTATGATGATGATGACCTGCGTTAATAAAAAATGTATATAATTATATCATCTTTTCTAAAAATACTATATAAAACGATTTTCCTCATTTCCATAAAAAATTATAGAGCATTAGCATTTTTCTTTTATTATCTCATTAGAAATTACGAAGTAGTTAGGTTGCTTGTCCCTTTTCACCTCGCCTTTTTGTAATTGCTAACTTTTTCCAATATTCTAGTCTAAAAAACTATTATGCTTCGATTATAAATTGTTAAAGCCAAATCTATACATTTAGTTATCACAACTAATTGAATTCGAGTAAACACAACACAATTAACATTAACAACAAAAGTAATATTATGTTCAAAGTCTTCTACCGACATAATCCTATACTGCTTAATATTAATTTGCTATAAACTTTTAGTTTCATTCTTATAATTTCTAAACGACCCGAAAATTAAAAGGATTGTGTTCGAATTTTCGGATATCTGTGGTTAACTAAACTAAGTTAACTAATTAGTTTAAAACTTAATTTTTAGTGCTTATATTCATTTAAATTGTGCATGTTCTATCTATCAGTAACTGAGTTTAATTGTGTAGATGTATAACTCAACTCGTAAACAAATGCAAGTAGCAGTACTCAAAGATATTGCATTTTCAAACAATGATTTTAAAAGGTTTCGCAATAAAGTGTGTTACGGACGCAGCATGTTATTTCAAGACAGCTATAATGGAGCTGTGTTCTGCTTACGTAACAGCATCTGAATATTACAAAGTGAAACATAAAAAGAAAAATAAAATGACTTTCTCGGAGTGTTTATTTTTATATATCTAAGTTTGCTATTAAGTGACATAGGTATTACAAGTGCACTTTGCATAAACTTATGACAGTATTGTTACATTGATGAGAGAACATATCTCTATTCGTCCAGAGGCCGAATGTGTGAAAACTCATTTATGAATTCTTACTTATTTTAGACTATAATAAAAATAAATGGATTCAGGTAAGTAAATTGTTTGAAGTATCAAGATATTTCTATCAGGCGCGTGGCTAAGTGGTAACCGAGTAGGTTACCACATTACAAAGTTAAGTAATACTAGCCAGGTCAGTCTACGATGGGTGACCATTCTTAACACATTGAGACCCCTTCTGTGCCCCAGAGAGCACGTTAAACTGTCGGTCCCGGGTGCCATACAAACATCTGTGGCATTCGTTACGGGTAGTTGGAGCCCTAAAAAGTCCGACAACCTGGTCTAACTACAGAACTTCGATATCGCCTAGTACTTGGGTTGTGGAGGTCTGATGGCAGTCGCTTCACGTAAAATATCAAAGTTCGGCCGTATCATAGACTGAAAGCCTACCCCAACTTAGATGATGATATTTGCAACGAGTACATAGACTGTTTGAAGTTTGGAGTTAAGGTGCTTGGAGGAAAGCCTAAGCTGTGGAAATATAGTTGAAACTTAACAGACCAAATTCTAATGTGGAAGTATACATAAGCATTTTCAGAAAAGTTTCCTACTGTCTAAAATAAGCTAAGAATGCATCCAAAAGTAAAAAAAATGTCTTAATTTGACCGTTTCCACTAAAGCGGCCAAAGTCTGTCTTAAATTTAGTTGGCTGTCTAAAGTTCGGTTCTCTCGGTCTAAATTACAGACAGTTTAACATGTGTATGAGTATACATGATCTCAATGAATGATGAATGAATTCAATGAATGAATGATCTCACAATAGAAGTCTATTGTAACATTACATTTCAACAAAATCATAATCTCAACAATCGGACCACACAGCGGAGCCACAGCAAACTGGCCTGTTAGTCTAGTGGTTTGTGATGCTGTCAGCTGAGCCAGAGGTCGTAGATTCGATTCCCACTCAGGACAAGTAATTGTGTGATGAGCACGATCTTTTTTTTTTACGGATCGGGACATTTTCACAGACGTCGGCGGTTGTTCATCTTCAAACACCAACACTTCACTCTGGGATATAGTAGGAACGTCTAAATAATACAGCCAGGTTTCATCACATGTAACAATCGAGTTCACGTAGTTAAATCGGCCGTCTTCAATTTTATATACATATCACGAGACCAAGTCACGAGCTGCTTACTCAGCGGTTCAGTCATCAAGTGGTGAACCGGTACCCAGAGTGAACAAAGTTTCCGTACTCTGAAATGGTCGTGAAGAATTCGATGAAAAGTTGGTGCACTTAATTTGAGAGTTTCCTCGATCTGCTAATATTTCACATGTCGGTCTTCCTCCAATAATTTTCGGTAGTCGCAAT
The DNA here is from genome assembly GCA_963859945.1 of Euplagia quadripunctaria. Lineage (NCBI taxonomy): Eukaryota > Metazoa > Arthropoda > Insecta > Lepidoptera > Erebidae > Euplagia > Euplagia quadripunctaria. The sequence continues at coordinate 7,650,180 of OY982573.1, forward strand.
GTTTTCATCGGTAGTCACTGCCCACCACTGGTAGCCTGCAGAAACTTACATCATCCTCCAAGTTAAAATTGCTGCGATTGAATTGAATACCACCGTTCGATGGTCTTTAGAGATGGCTATGTTTCCCTCAGTGCACTCTCATTCATTTGCTCGAAACATTTTTGTTTAGTTAGGCCACGCTTAAAATTATACACAATATAATTACACGAATGTCATAACGAGAGAAAAGCCCACCTACTTTATTTAGAAAATTAATTAAAATATCGGACAATTTGTAATTTTTTAATCTTACTATTTTATATTATTTAGATTGTTATATTCTTAATATTATATGTTAAAAAAAGTCTTTCTTGAAGAGTTCCACACAAAGAATTCTGCGCTATTGCCATCAAACCGCTTCCTGCCTCTTAAACCTTGTCGTTAGTCCAAATTGGTTATTTTGGTAAAGTCTTCTTAACGATTATCTTGATAACGAAAACAGCCATGGCAGTTTTCTTGTTTGTTCTAAGGATTTCTTCGTTCCATATTGTACACAATCATACATATCTTCGCGAATTCGGAAAACGATAGGTGTGGAGGCCACACATTTCTTGGAAGAAAAATACAGTACTGTATTTTATTAGCGTTTTACAATACAATGTACAGTATTTATTTACGTCTCAACGAAACATGTGTTTATGATGACATTAATCCTATTTGAAAAATATACCTAGCACAAGCTTTATTGAAGTGAAAACCGCTTTATCTACTCCATGGCTGAAAGAGAACATTCCGGTAAGTAGTTTGAATAAATAATGTAAGCACCGTCCGATTTTACAAATATAATCTTTCTGAGGTATGAATATTGTAAGTTTTAGAAATAACAGGGTTTGGTGTATTCTAAACTTCTGCTTTTCAATATGAAGGTGTATTTTCATTCTGTGTATGTATTCTTGGAAGTAATTGACGATTTATTTAGTTTTAAAGTTTTAAAAATGGATGGTTTTAGAAGTGGAGTGGAAAGCACCAACATTATTTAAACCTAAACTGCAAAAAAAGAAACATACGGTATCCTATAGGTAATCTTTGTGATGGTCATAGGACATTTGTAACTAAGATAGTTAATGGTACTCTTCGCCTGAAATGAACCTCAATAAAATAAATAAAAAAGTGTGTGTGCAATTCACACACGGCAGAAGTGAAACTTCAGAAAAGTAGCCTACGAGAGAATGAGAAAAAAAGTAAAATCGACACAAATAATTTACTAATGTTAATAAATTTAATTTTAGATAATTTATATAAAAGTTTTTGGTCAAATTAACACAGATGTGTTAAATAATTAACATAAATTAATTATCCAACGAATTTTAATATGCAAATGCATAAAAATAACACCACGTTCTCATTGACGCATTTTCTGAAGGCTTCGTAGTACGCAGGCGCAAAGACAAAGATTATAGGAGACACTGTGTACTTGTATTCTATCTCATTCTCTCGCTGGCTAAATCCTATTTATGAATGTTTGTCTTGTTTGTCTCCTTTCAGTGTGAGTTTTTCGTTTCATCGAATTTCAAATCACAAAGATTCTATGGAAGTTTCACTTCAAAAGAATATAAAACAAAAAACAATTTTTCTAGAACCCGACACATGGCAAGGCAATATGACTAATAAGCTACATTTAAACTAATACTATAAAGGTAAGATATGAGCCTTTACTTTTGGCTGATATACCACTGTAATATCCTTGTAGTTAATCTAAAATTGATCTGTACATCCAAGGTCTTGTACATATTTCGTAATGATAACCAAAGTGCTTCACAGATTTCATAAATCAGAAGAAGCCTTTGAAATATTCAGGATGGTTTCTTATGATGAATTACTTTGATTACAGTGCGTGGTAATAAAGGTGAAGGAATCCGTATTGCCAGCTCTGAAAAGATTTATTTTCTGAAAATTGGTTTCTGAATATTTTATACTAGTGATAAGCAAGACCACGGCCCGCATGGCGGTACTAGTGTCTATAATAAAATACTAGCATGACTTGCGTGTGTATGTTGAAAAAAAAACAATGTACGGAATTTTAGATCCAAGAGAGATCTCTTTAAGATTATAGAAATTATGATAAATACGTGAATCGTCACAAGACAAACTTTTTGTTAACACTTTTGTCGATACTAAAACGAAGTTATTGTAATCGAGGACAGGTATTAAACTCGTTTTTTTTTTCCTAATAACGACGGCGGTTGCGTAACGGCTATAGCGTATATGCGATTTAAAGGTTGTCGGTGCAAATCCCAGGTATTAAGTGTAGTTCATCTAGCAATCTTTACTATAGATGTGACGTTGAAGCACTTAGTTAAGTTAGAGATTACCAAGAATATCCTCTGTTCCTTACTCAGAATGTCCGCTCCTGACGTCTTAAAGTCCTTTTACTTCAATTTCGAAAAAAATCTCATCCAAACAGTGCCAAAATTGAGTAAAGTAACAAACCTCACGTAAGAAATTGCTTAAACGACAAGTTCTGTGTACCTAATGGTATGCAATAGCGCTTTTTACGGTGATTGGAAATCGATTAGTATATCTCGAGGTCTGCTATGGCTATCATTCATTTAATATCTATCTAACAAGGATTACTATTCATCTACAAAGAAAAACAATAAAAAATCCAAAATGCTTGGTTGTCACTGATTACATTTTCTTTTTTTGTGCACACTCCAGAAAATGGTGCCATATTTATCTAAAACTCTCACGGGAATCTCAACTTCCCTACCGAGACCTACCTACGCAACCGAGATATAATACAACTTTTATTTGTTCTTCCTCATAAAACTGTTCTAGTTTGGAGTTATGACCAGGTGAATATTGCAAGGACTCCCTCGCTAGAACGGTGGGCAAAAGGTTCAACAATATGGAGGGTACATTACAGGTTACATCATTGTGGGGGATTTATGTTTCCACTTTCACGTAATGTGTACTTCCGCCTTCTCAAAGTAATGACTGCCTCGAGTTCGAAATTTGAATCTACATTTAGCCAAGTTTAACTCTCTCTCTCTCAGTTGTTTTGCAGCTTTTATTCGGGGCTCAAGTGTTAAACTTTGCATTATGCTGACTTTACAATAGGCATTGTTACTTGAATTAAAATAATCGGGATGTATTTCAAAGAACAATCAGAATAATTTATAGGTAAATTAAATTTGATATCAGATCGTGCAATATCAGAATAATTATTTAATGTTACGAAAATATTGAATAATGTAATAAGTTTCAGCTCTGTAAAGATTTTCGGTGTTAGTCATTATGTCAGAGCCCCGTTTAGTCAAAATTTATCTTTTAATCTGGCCTTATCAACGATTAAGAGCTTTACAGTATTTTTTATTTGGTGCTCCAAGATATGGATGTGATATTTTTATGGATTTACAATTGAAAGAAGAGTCGTAACATCGTCAAAACTTTGTGAAACATCGTGCATCGTACCGGTTCGTACCTGTTCGGACTGAATGGAGGTCCGTGAGATACGATATCAGTCCTCGCCGTTTCTAGACTGTACCCTTGCCTATTCCACAGTGGGCCAATCCGGCCAATAACGCCTCGGTGGAACAGCCCGGGAGCAATAATATCATCCCCAAAGAAAATAGGACGACCTACAATACTCATAAACTCAAAAATAATTCAGATGTACATATGTTTTAGAAGGACGAGGGGGCTGTATAGACTTTTTATTAACCGATTTGAAACAAAAGGAGGCTTCTGATTGTGGTGGTTTTCTTTTTAGGTAGATTTCCAAGAAAGTCTACCAATTAGTTTTGTACCAGTTGTCGAGTTTTCCAAAAATGTCTTCATAAGAGGTCTAGTTATGATCTCTAGACCCCAAAACAACCGCCAACCGCTCAATTTTAATGGCACGATAGAGGTCGCAATTATGCACCGATTGCTTTAAAACTTGGACGAAAAATCAACAAGGCAAAAATGAAGGTTAAGTTCGTGAATGGGGGATATTCTCCCAAAGGTCCCCAGTCCACTGGGGGGCAGATTTTCAAAAGAAATTAAAAAAACACGAAATCTACCTCTGCGGGTCTGGTGCGGGCCCGGATTCTTTTTGTATGTTATACGTAAGTGAATAAATTATATGTTATTATTAGATACTTTTTACTTAGTGTTTCCATTAAAATTTAAACAAAATCCACTTATCTAACAATAGCTAATGAAAGTTTGTTGAACCATTATTTAGGCGCATTGCAGTCAGTTTTTCCTTTCTTAAACCCGTATGTTATTCAAATCCGTCCAACAATACCAAACATTTTACGATACGATCGCATAATAATATTCAAAAAAAAAATTGCCGACTGAGCAATATACCGTTCAGAAATATGAACTTTTCTTCATAGATTTAATCTTCGAAAGATAAAGGATGAAAAAAATATTAAATAACTTGTGAAATGTCAAGAATAAATTAAAATGAAAAACTTAGGGACGAGAAATAGAAAATGAGTCAATAATAATATGTTTAACAACTACTATTAATAATAGCTTTAAACACAGTGCGTTGTTGTCTAGTAAGTATTACTAAGACCTGATAACACTGAAAATTAACCCTTACCCAACAGCTTATGAAACAGGGCTCATATACAATTTAAACGTTTATTTTTCACTATTAGTAAATTAAACATAAATCCTATAATTCCTTACCCATGTTTACAGATTATAAACACATATATGTTCGCGGTCCCACCCGCACGTTCGTTCCAGGCGTTCAAGTTATCCTGTCTTCAAAATTTCATTAAAATGGGATCAGGGAATTAGTTTTGATTCTTTTACTAAGACCTTTTGTCATTAATATTCATGATGAAAAGTAGCCAGCTGTTTGACGGGCCGCCAAGGGCTAATGGAGCTTCCAAGGATTTTGTCCTTAGCTTACTTATTTAACTGGTTCGATTCTGATGTACCACTACAACGTTTGCATGTAGTTTTCTCATGTCAAATAAAAGCTTACTGTTGTACCAATTTACATTATGAACTTTTAGAAGGTTTTGTTGTAAAATTCATTACAGATATACAGAGCTACGTGTTCAATTATAACATGACGTGTTAGTTCAGATTAATAATACGTCAATTAATATAGACTACTTAGATATTTATATTCATTGTCCGATTTCATTATGCATTGATCCCAAATATACCGGTCCTTTACATAATAATATCATCTATATAAAGACACCAATTCAAACTACAAATAATTTAAATTTACTTGAACATTTCATCTCGCACTGCAGCCACTCGCAATTTATATAACAGCAGCCGTTCTTGGAACCGTTCCAAAACTAAAGGATATCAGTTATATAATACAATTGGTACTCACCAAGTCCTCGTCGTCGTCAGAGAAAATATTGCTACGCTCCTGAGCCGTCATATCGCTGCCTTCAATACAATGTACAATATATCCATGGCTCATACACAAAACACGAGCTTCACATATAAACACTGCAATTCCTTTGAAATTTCCTTAAACAAAACTCCTTTCGAATACATTTTAAATTCACCAATAACAAAGTTATAGTAACTTTTTTATCGATTTGGAAAAGTATTTTAAAATTTCGAATGGTGTTCGAAAAACAAATAAAAGATCGGCGATGTTCGAATATTGGCCAGTACACCCGCACTGTTCAATGGTCGGGCACTTACTGCGGTGGAGGGCGGGCAGAGAAAGCACTGCAGCGTCTGGTAACCATGGCAACGTGAAGGCTTTCACACCGCAGGGGCGCGTATGCATTTTGATGAGAATAACCATCGAGGGTGGTGAATTAGATTGATTTTACACATTGCTGAATTTGCAAAAGGCATATCAGTTTTTTTTGACAAAGATTCATTTCTAAGTAGCATCAAGTTATGTTAAAACGAATACGGTAAAACTGGCTTTTAAAAGGCCCTCTAATTTGAAAGTTTTAAGTCCCCATGAATAATTCTTATGAATATAGCTACTTTAATCTATTAGGTTACATGAAAACTTGTTTTGATTGATCTAACAATATCTGATTTATGAAAAATTTTGTTTTCCCAAACCTCTTTTTTTGTGGATAGATGCCTACTTATATGGATAGATGCTCCATGAAAATCCTAAGAAAGATAGATGAATAAGAAAGATAGCCTGTAGTATAGGATATATACCTCATGGAATAAAATGAGTAAAATACATAGTTTTAATGTTTTATTTGTAATTTTAAGGAGAAAACTCTTATACAATTAACTAACTCCTACAAGGTCACTTCTGGCGTCCCACAGGGATCACATGTTGGCCCAGTTTTATTAATTTATTTATTAATCATCTCCCCAGTAGGTTACAATTCTCTGAGTGCTACATATTTGCTGACGATTTAAAATTTTACCGAATAATTCAATCTGATCTTGATGTTGAGTTGTTTCAAAAAGGTATCGACATGTTAGTAAAGTGGTGTAATGATAATGACATGAGTTTAAATATCAGCAAGTGCTACCACGTGAAATTCACAAGAAAAACGAAATTAAAACCATTTATTAATTATATTTGTCGCAACTCCGTAAAAGAAGTGGAACAGATAAGGGACTTGGGAGTTTTATTCGACAGGCAGTTAATTTTTATCCCTCACATCGAAAATCTAGTCAAAATAGCCTCAAAAATTAGGTTAGGTTAATTAGGTTGGGCTTGAAATTGCTTTCAGTTTTCCACAAATCTCGTGTGGAATGTGATGGCCAATTTCAAGATCTGGATTGAATCCGGGATATTTTCTTGGTTCCTTTGTTTATTTTTTGTTGTAAAATAATAGAGTACTTTTTTTAACACACGCTAGCACTATCTGGATAAAGATGTCCCGTAGAACATTAGAATCCCTCAAAACGAAACGCTTAAAAAAAATAATTTCAAAATAACACTGTTATATACATATAACAGTGTTATTTTGAAATTATTTTTTTAGTACACCGATAGCTACAGCTATCGGTGTGTGGGGATAGATGCCCCAAAGGCCTATACCGCGAAAAATCGGGGCGACTATCCTTTTTGATTTGGATAGAGGCCCTTTTATTTTTTAACTAAAATAAATACGAAAGAGCGATTATTAACGCCTGGGTGTGTATTTAATGAACTAGTGTATTGATATAATAATAAATCGAAGGAAATTTATGGATACTTATAAAGTTAGTTAGTAGTAAATATAGCATTTTTCGCGCTCGTTGCGGAGATAATCGGAGTTCTGTACGACGGTACGGTTTGCTGGGGACCGAGGTACGTGGTGTTTACGCTACTTATTTAAACTATTAATTCGAAACATAATAGCGGCATTCATCCCGGTTTTACCCTAATACAGTAAAAGAGGGTAATTTGTCTTATCTAATAGTTAAAAATAGAAATATACATTAAGCAACTATACTATAATTAACTACAATCTACATATTTTTAAAGTACCTAAAAAACAACATGTGAAAATGTTTTATCCTGTTTATTTATGAAAGCTTATTTGGATATTTTAATCGATTTAAATCTACAAGGACCACGTAGGTACATTTTCAATTTTATTAAAGTGTATTTCAGTAGGCCTGTGTATCTGTTTGTGGTATCACAGGTCTTAAACGGATAGACATATTTGGGTTTAGTTTTTTTTTGTTCTAGCTAAGAACTAGAGAAGAAGAAAGCTAATGCAAATAAATCTGTTCAGCCCTTCGAAGATCATCAGCACTTTTCTAATCGTTTAAGGGATTTGTATTATCTGGTAATCGGAAAACTTATTATACTTTCAATAGCTACGTGGATTTACGATAGCTGATTTTGTAAGCAGTGACAAAGAGTTTTCTGTAATTGACATGCTTTGATTAAATGAAAAATGGCAAAACGAGGAAAAAAATATTTGGTGACAATGATCACAGAGCATAAAGAATAGACTTTACTCGCCCACTAAGCCAGTGTAAATAATTTATTGTTCTGTGACTGCGATTGAGATGAGCATTTTCTGGAATCCTGACACTGAACGTACATAAGTCTTCGTTTCTAACATTATTTGCTTTGTTATCACGAACATAGTATTCAGATAGTCTTAAAACTATCTCGTAGTTAGCCCCTTGGCCACTTTCACGACCACCGTGCCTAACAAAATAATGTCCACAATTTCGTTAAATACCCATGACCTATTAGCAAGTAACTACTTAGTAATCTGCGCTATTAATCTTGGCTAATACCGTTTGGTTGGCAGTCGTCGAGAGTTAGAGAAAAGGAAGCAAAACTTGGGATGACGTCAGTATGCTTATAAATCACAGTAGACGAGGGAAGAAAAGAAATGTTTTTTTTTAAACACAGCTGTCCCGAATCATAAATGTAGTAACAAAAAATACAACTGTATTTTTTCATGAACAAAGTCAGACCACTGTAATGAAATGGGACCTGATTAACTTGATGTAAGAAGACACTATTAACACCTCGTTGAAGATGCATAATTATGTCAAAATCTAGCTTAAGTTAGCTGTATTTTGACATTTTTGGCTACACACGGTGTTTAGTAAGCGTTTTCTGCATCTGTAACATGCAGAAAGTATTTGGATTCAGTAAGGGCAACCTGCCGTCATGAAAGGTAGAACTCATTCGAACTGGGAGTCCTTCAACCCTATAGCTAATACTGGAGGTCTTCGGACGCGCCTATAAATGTCGTCTCTTATCTCCTTTGGTTTTCATTGTTTAGAAATTCCATAAAAGCAAGCAAAATCAAAAGCATTATCTGTCCTGTCTGTCATTTTCGAACTTCAATAATAACCGCTGGGTCCACCAGTAATAAATAGCACAATGAACCCTAATCTGGATGCTATAGGTCGAAGAAAGTGGTACTTTATAGAAGTAAGCAACTATGTATAGGATAACTGTAGACCGTAGATGCTTGCAACATCGTACGCCAATACCTAATACATTATTATGACTAGTTATTCAGGTGACACTACGCCATTGGTCCTTCTGACAAATGATGGGCAATGATGGGGCGACAAAAAGGCTAGGCGCGATTTATTAGTTATATAACGGTCACTTGAGTGCTGACCAAGGTACAAATTATATTGTGACTGAATTTGATAGTTTATGTGAGTGATAAGGCTGTTCCTAATACGTGGGGTAAACAAAAAAATATCGTACCTTATAAATTTTAAAACAATTACTCCCTTACTATTTTGTTCCTACTTTACACTCTACAATTTTTATCTATATAGTGTCAATATTCTTCGAGTAAAATGGCTATGGCATAGGGACGGATAATAAGACAGATGGACGAGACGATCCTACGAGTATTGTGCCCGCGTGATTCCGTGCCAGATCCTTAACTTATTATTGGTAATATTAGATTTACTGTTATTCGTAATAATATACGTCAAAAAGTTCTCCAGAAACAGATGCTTCCCATGAGTAATCATCGTAAATTGAATAACAGTTTCTAAAAATAAACAACGTCGTATCGTGTTTTATTTATCCCTAGTAAACTTTCAATAATTGGTATAATAATATTTAGTTCAGTTCAGTATTACAATATAAATACATCTTTAGTGATCAAGATAACTATAATATCGTGTTTTATAAAATCTGTTGCTACAGATGCATATTGTACAAAACTAGGTTTGAAGCTATTATTTTTTAGTCTAACATAAAATACTAATTTCAAATCAGATAATATCTATTACGGCTAAAAGGGTACGGTTGCACGAAGTTCTAACCGACTAAACCTAGGTGCGGTCGATAGCAGTTGGTTTTTTTATTCAAGAGGTTTGATTTAATTGAAGTTTGACCGCAAATGTCACGTACTACCTAACCATTGGAATACTAAAGACATGTTATATCTTTAGTAAATGAAATAAGACTTTAATGACTCATATCGGTTTTTGTTTTTACTTTTTTATAATATCTAGTTATAATATCCCCCACCTGGTTTTAACCACAAGTTTTTAGCCGTAACATATCTATATAGGAGACATAATACAGTGTTGTTTGTAACAAGTTGAATGCCTTTGAAAGGCGTTCTTTGAAGGCTATAAATAGCTCTCATCGGAAGGATGATCTTTTCATCCTTCCGATGAGAGCCTTTGGCAGCGGGACAGGAAAGGTCAGTAAACAATATAATTCCACTAACCTTACTACTACAGTTTATGAAAGATGTATCCGCTAGAGTATAATTTTCATAAGACCAGTCATATTGTCTTCAAGCTAACTTTAAGTAAATAGCATACTGGGACTTGGGATACATTGTTATCGCATGAATTTTATCTAGTCTTGAGCCACTAGTATAGAAAAGACTTAGAATAATTCCTTTATTTATTCGGCGCTGTTGATGTAATCGTGAAGTGTCGATAAAAACATTTTAACAAAAAACCGACGAAAAAAGAAAGAAAATGAAAAGCAAAAATTAATAAAAACATATTAGCCTAACTAAACTTCTTCTACACTTAAATTAAAATTGTGTCCAACTTCGATACCCTATCCAATAAACTAACTCAAATAATTCTATAAAAAGTTATGTGTATGTCGAGTCGAGCGTCGTCTGTATGAATTACAGACAGGTATGACAAGTACAGGAATTTAGATTAAAATACTGCTGTCTTAAAAACATATTGACTTCCACATAGGGAAAAATATTCTTCATCGCCTGTCGAAGGCAAACCGAACTCCATAGACCACAACTAATACATATATACTATATATTATATATGTATATTACTATAAATTAATTAATAAAAAAAAATCACGTGCTGGTTAATATATACAACGTCCATACATCATCCGTAGTTCCGAAATCCGCCAAGCGCCAAGCATGATCACCTAGTCTGGTGGATGGATCCTCCCTTTGTGTTGGAATGTGTGTAAAGGAACAGATGTTATGCCCCACATCTGTTACACGTTTTATGTATTGACATACAACGATCTCTTATGGTACTAAATAAGAAGATTTTATAGGTAAACTACGCTCGAGAACAATGAATCCGTGTCACATGAAAGATACCAATTCCTGAAAATCTCGGAAGTTAATAATGCTAGCTTAGTGAAATAAATTGTTTTTCATAAACATTTGGCTAGATGCCTATGCTCAAAATATTTTTTTTTCCAAGTCACGCAATAAATGTGAAAATTGTTTTTTTATTGTCAATTTAGCATTAAAAGTAAATGATTTGACAACAGTGAGGCGCGACGTCACGTTTTAGTATTTCATACAAAAATGTACTAAACCTATCGTTTCAACGTTTACTAAAAAGATACTCATTTAATTTGACAGTCATCTACCCTATTTTATACTCCTTATATGAAAGTAATAAAATTTATTTGTCACTTTATATTATACTAGCTGCGCCCCGCGGTTTCACCCGCGTAAGCCCCGATACCGTGGGAACATCGGGATAAAAAAGCCTATGTGTTAATCCAGGTGTCCAGCTATCTACATACCAAATTTCATCGCAATTGGTTTAGTGGTTTTAGCGTGAAAGAGTAACAAACATCCATTCATCCATCCATCTATGCATCCATCCAAACTTTCACATTTATGATATTAGTGGGATTCATAAAAATTACAGAAAGAATTCATTGCTCTCGAGAGTAATAGTAACTATTATTATAAATACTCAATTTTCATTATAGCCGACTGTCCTTAGATTTTAAATTACGAGTATATCAGTTATAGACGCCTGGTTTTGATTTATCTTTAGTATTCCAAAGATAACCTTCCTTAAACCATTTGTCAAACATGATGTACATTAACTGTTATAGTTGACCTTATTGATGTCGGATTAAATTGGTTATCATTCTTATCCACTGTTAGTTAGAGTGAAAGTTGGGTTTCAAAGGTTGACTTTTGCCAAATAAAATAACTAATTTAATAGCTAAAATAATAAACGATATAAATGTGCATTATTTGTCATAGAAGTAAAAAAAAAACACTATCACAACACACAAATAATACATATATCTTTTAGGCAATAGGTCCATCTAACCAAGGATATCATAGTAATATACTATTTCATTCCATTATCTATGTTTTAAAGAATTTTAAGAAATAAGAGAAGTAAAGTTTTTATATATGTACTTACAACATATATTAGTGATTGATGTTAAAAATTAAAAAAATAGAACGGTTCTATGAATTTCTTCATCTTTCTTAAAGAGTCTTTGGACGGTATCGGACACGCATTTGATTCTGTGCTCGAAAAACTTTAAAGTTTCAAGTACCTAACAGAGACTGTATTATTTCTTAAACTAAGTATTCAAACAATCGCGACCAACATATATTATATTTAAAAATAAAATGCGTGAGAAGTGTAGTTTAGTTTTAATTTTCTTTTCTTTTCAAAGTAATTTGAATTAGTATTACCGGAGGCATTAACCCTTCCCTCCTTTATTTTTACAATGTATTAAATAAACTCGTTCGTTACGAAGCACTTAAATAACACCACATGTTCACGGGCAGTAATTAAAACAATGAAAACAAAATGGCTATTAACACAACGGATAATGAATACACAAGATTATAATGAAGCCGTGAACATTAAGGGTATAATGGATGATGACCGTCTCATATTGCACTAATCTTATTCGCCAGTGAGGCCACCCCCGCCTCTAAAACTATGACGCAGCGCAATTTCTGTAAAGTGTGTCACCGCTTATTCGATTTAAAACAAAAAAGTGCTCAAACTGATACGTAGTTTTTTTTTATTTTCTTTTTTTTATCAAGTGGAATAATTTAATTGGTGGATAACGGCAGGGAACAATTTTCTCAAAAGAGTCTCTTACTCCTGGTTTACAGTCCAACATACTTTAAGATGTAACCGTTGCGCAATGTCTCAATACTATATTTAACCTGTACTACTTTAATTAGAAAGTTAAGTCTGTTTTACCCTATATCAGGGATTACCATTTCGGGTCCGTGTTTTAAAGGATATGACCCTCGCGGTCCGTTATTACTTTTTGTACATACGAGTTCCAAGCCACCTGCCTAAAAAGAAGATTAAGTTTTTTTTATATATTGTACTGTTTACCTAAGGTCCGCAAAAAATAACGCACCAATAACGGAGCGTACTATTAGATGACCTCTGCCCTATATATTTCAAAGCTGTGTCGCAAAAAAAAATAAAATTTTGTCCTAAGTTTAATGCTAAAATACATACGTGTATAACACTAACTGATTTTCTCAGTTTAACATGAAACCGCCTGAAAAATTTTGGGCAGATATTAAGCATCTTTTAAGCTTTCTGAAATCGAAATGAATAACAAAGCAATAAAAACGAAAGCTTTCATTTACTAACATTAAAGATAGAAATGATTTTTAATTTACATCATACCTATTTAACTTTACTAGTAGTAGTCGTTGAACTCAGTTTTTTAAGTTAAATTTTTAGTCAATATTTTGTATCTCAAGCAGATACATTTTTTTTCGTCCATTGCTATATGGAGCTAGTATGGAGATAGATCCAGATTTCGACAGTTCTATTTTTTTATTTAAATGCACAAAACACATTACAACCATAACAATTAACAATATCACATATAGCAAATACAATGTTTTGATCTGGATTGCAGCGTAACAAATATGTGCATACAACAAGACACAGTAGCTAGACAGATAGCAACACTACAACTACTACTAGACTACTATGGATTCCATTCTATTCTTGGTTGCACGTAATAAAGAGCAATTTTTTGCTAAGTACCTCTCATAGCATGTCGAAATATCGACTAAAACCTCTCGTTGTTCCATAACAAGCGGCCACACCATTGTATGGGTCTGAACTGCCGCTCTGAACTGTTTACTACATACTGACAATTCAGCACTACTAGCGTAATTTAAGAGCTGTAAGATAACCGCTTACGATCATGTGCACCGTTTACTTTTTTCCCAACTTAGGTGAAAAAAGACAAATTAATTTAATTTAGTTTGAAGGCGAGTGACTACATAGGCTGCACTAAAAGTATCGGGAATGGAATATGTCCACTATTCCTATCGTATTAAAATCTTTTTAATTGAAAACTCCTTGGTTTTAAAAATCGAATACCGAATAATCGAATTTAAAAAAGATTCTCGGTCTTCTCACAAGGTCTTCTCAAACTTGTTTAGTCGTTGAGAAAATGGAATTGACTCGAGAAAATTCAAGGGCGATGATTTATTATGACTTTCGAAGCGGTTTAACACAAAAACAGTGTGTTGACCGGATGCTTTCTGCATTTGGTGATGAAGCCCCATCCAAAACCACAATTTATCGCTGGTGAATTTCAACGTGGAAGTGTCAAGCTCAGTGATGATCCCCGTCAAGGTCGTCCAAAAACTACAGTCACCCAAGAAAACGTTGATGCTGTGCGTAAGCTGATTGAGGAAGATCGACATGTGACATACCGCGAAATTCAGGCAAATTTAGACATTGGTATGAGTCAAATACAAATAATCTTGCATGAACAATTAGGTGTAAAAAAGTTGTTTTCCCGATGGATAAGGCATTTGCTCTGTGAAGAGCAAAAAGCGGCTCGCGTTACTTGGTGCGTCAAAACTCTCGAAAGATTCCACGCAGGATCCTCAAATGCTGTATCAGGTGACGAATCCTGGATATACGCGTACGAACCAAAAACAAAAAACCAGTCACGAGTTTGGATGTTTGAAAATGAGTTAAAGCCAACTAAAATTGTTCATTCACGGAGTGTTGCAAAAAAAATGGTGGCCACGTTTGTCTCCAAAACCGGCCATGTTGCGACTATTCCTCTTGAGGGACAAAGAACGGTTTTTGCAGAATGGTATGCTAGCATTTGTTTGCCACAGGTCGTTTCCGAACTCCGTAAAGAGAACGGCAACCGCCGCATCATCCTCCATCACGATAATGCGAGTTCCCACACCGCGCACAGAACAAAAGAGTTTTTAGAGCAAGAAAACATAGAATTATTAGACCATCCGCCGTACAGTCCCGACCTAAGCCCTAATGATTTCTATACTTTCCCTAAAATAAAGAATAAATTGCGTGGTCAGAAATTTTCATCACCTGAAGAAGCTGTGGACGCCTACAAAACGGCCATTTTGGAGACCCCAACTTCCGAATGGAATGGTTGCTTCAATGATTGGTTCCATCGTATGGAAAAATGTGTCAAATTTCGCGGAGAATACTTCGAAAAGCACTAAATACATTTTTAAATAGTAATGTTGTGTCACTTCCTTGATTCCCGAAATTTTCAGTGTAGCCCTCGTAAAAATATCAACGACGTAGAGTTAAATGCCTGCACTGTTAATAACTATTTAGCTATTTATATCTATATTTTACATTTACTACAACAATTTAGAATATCTTAATGCAGATAAATGTAGTAACACTATATAATACTTAGAGTATTATATACCCTAGGGTAGAAATATAAACAAAAACATAAGACTTGTCTCATTAGATCTTGATTATTTTTATTCATTTCGTGATACGTATAAACGCTCACCGCGGTCTTACTGAGCAGAAATGCCTACCTAACCTTCTACCAGTCAGTAAGGGGAAAAAAATTAGTACTTCAAAATAAAATAAAATTATTAAGAACCTTTGGTAGTTACCTACTACCAAAGGTTCTTAATTATTTTATTTTGAATTTCACGACCGTCACCTTTAAGTTTTATGTACATATAAAATCAAACTTGAATTCACTTAATTATTTGAAACTTCAGAAGAGATATTCAGTATTGGCAATATGTTTACGGTGATCTTTTATATGATTTTATTATTACAATTTCCATCATATGATCATAATTTCATCAGTTTAAAAGTAACTATAAAACCCCAAATCCACACTGGAAATAATTCTAAAAATATAGCGCCGAGTAATAGAGTGTCACCGTAGAGTGGGTGGATAAAATGAAGTTTAATACTCTGTGCTCACACAGGACCGCAGCACGCTTTCATTCCATACCTTTGTGGGTTACATTATTGGTGTTTCATAACAGGGAAAACAAGAATTTAACAAATTAAAGCCTGGACCTGGACAGTCTACCACAATGACATTGTTTAAAATATGAATAAACTTTAACAATATAACGATACTGTTTAAATTTTATT
The DNA here is from genome assembly GCA_963859945.1 of Euplagia quadripunctaria. Lineage (NCBI taxonomy): Eukaryota > Metazoa > Arthropoda > Insecta > Lepidoptera > Erebidae > Euplagia > Euplagia quadripunctaria. Next base: position 7,666,209 of record OY982573.1, read on the forward strand.
AATTTCCACGTTGGAGTTTATTTATTAAAATTGATTGTTTTAAACAGGCAAAGTTTTTGTGTAGGTACTTGCTTACTTCATGCTAGGCAAATATACCTATTTGATAACCACTAAATGGACTTATGGTATGGTGTGATAATCCGAGTAGCAGGGACAGTTCTCTTCCTTTCAGACTACCTCCATTTTTACTGTGCTTGCTCGACAGCTAGCCAGGACTGACAATTAGTAATTATACGCTGGGACATATTACACCTTTCTAGACTCAAATTAAGCATAACTTATACCTACTATATGTTCTAGAACGCGAATAAATACACTAAGATATTTTTTTTTTACCCACACCAATGCAAATAGATATTCATGCATACACATATATTTGAACAGCATACGTGCACTACCGCATCCCCACAGAGATCATCATAATTATATCAGACTGTAACATTTTAAGTAAGTAAGGTTAAGCTGCATTGCCACGTAAATAGGTACTTACAATACTTGTAGTGCTGCGTGTATGTAAGGACACTGGCAACTGCAAACTTTCAGGCGGTTTGTAAACATAGTTTGAAAATATAGTTGTATAAAAGAAATGTTCATAGTGTGATTCATAACTTCCCTGCTGAGCGACACTACTGCATTGCGGTTAAATATGTGCACAATTTTTGTTTTTTTTTTATGAAGACTACAAGTAATGGGATCATACATTGAACTAATTTCAAAGACAGGCTAAATGTTTTCTGAAACGAGTTTATTTCGGTACTGTATTGGATCGGGTTCCAACACTCGATTTCTTCTTGCCATATCAGTTTTGTTTCCGGGCATTGTGAATAATGACCTGATTAATATTGATCTACATCGTATATAAGTTAATAAAAATATACATCATATACAGTTCATTCTCAAATTAGACGTTAAAAAAGATTAAAAAACAAAAGATTGAGTATCTGGACACTTTGTAATTAACTAATCTCCTTTGAGATTTTTAACAATGATAAATGGGTATTTTTAATAAAGATTACGTTGTGTATCATATTATTTTAAATATCAATATTAATATATCATCGACTTTGCTCAGTACTTTATTTTAAAATTTTCTTTGCACGCAATTAATATAAACTTTATTGTTCTTATATCGTATTGTGCCTAATTTTGAAGAAAACTATCCTATTTTAATAAAATAGTCTTATAGGTTTATTACCTTAGTTTTAGAATTTTAACAAATCCTATATACCTAATAGTTGTTGATATTATAAAAGTAACCTAGCGAAAACAATAATTATATTTTTCTATGCTATTGTACATAATATAAAGTACGGTGTACCTAGTGTGTGTACGGTGAAGTGTTTATAATTTCGTTTAATACAGCACAGATTCATTAACTAATTCTTCTTCAATATTATTGGTTTTGAGCTCTAAGAATGAAAAATAAGAGTATGGTATAAAAAAGATCATTATATGTATTAAATTTATCAAGCGTATCAACTGAAAAATATATTCACCTACATGCTAGATTAGGGTAGGTATTTATAGACATACCGATGCAACAATTGATAAGGGATGACGCAAGAGTATAGGCCAACGTCGCGTTCCACACTGTAATTCAAATTACCTGGATGAGTAGGCTTGCAAGCCTACCCATCCAGGTAATTTTTGCGCTACACACTTATTGAATTCACATACATACAACATGACCGATTATATCGTTCAGATTTGTTTGTCGATATGAACTACACGTTCTACCGCATGAAAAGCAATGGTTACTATAGACGGCTGACAGTTTCGCCACAGTGATGGAAGCTAGAAAGGTAAGCATCGGAGGCGAGTACTCCAAATAAATAAAGTATAATCTCTGGGTAATTGATTAAAGAGGGTGCATGCAAATAATTTCAAATCCCGTATAATTTCTTGGTATTAGTCATTGATGCGTCTTTTCCGCTTAGTTTTCAAGATGGAGCGTCTTCTAAGCATAAGGTAATGTTAAAATAACTTGAACTTAACGACATGCTTAAATACATTCTAGATAAAAAGGTTTAGAATCCAGGACATTTAAATCAATGTGAATAAAGATACCTCTAGACAAAAAATAAACATTCCCTTATTTGAATAATTTCTTTGAATACAAATTGCAATACACAAATCCACACGATTCTGAATTCAAATGATCATTAATTTTAAAATGATCTTGTTCATCAAAGTTAAACTCCATTGAAAGTTTTAAGCCCTGTCTAAAGGCAATTTCCTTGCCTCTAATTACGTTACAGTCTTGACCCAGTTAGCAAAAACAAATTATGTAGTAAAGTGTTGAGAACACTTGTTTTTGCTTTGCGAGTAATGTTTTGGGATAATATATAGACAATACTGACTCGACTTCTTCAATTGGTTGTACTATCATTTTTGAGACAGGGTAGATGACCATTTTTAGCAAGCCGCAGGTCTACGGTTTATGTTGGGATTGACGATTATAACCTACGTAAAAATTATAAATCAATTAATGACGAAAAGAAAAGAGCGTACTCCTATCTCAAAGGCCGGCAACGCACTTGTGACTTTTGAGTTGCAGGTGTCCATGGGCGATGGTAGTCACTTACCATCAGGTGACCCGTCTGCTCGTTTGCCCTCTAATATAAAAAAAAAATGTATAACAAGACACGAAGGTTAATTGGCTTTATCCCATATTTCACAATTTATCAAAAACAGTATGCGTGATGAGTTTACTGATATTTTTTATTTTGTATTATATATTATTTTTTTAAAAGACGGTGGCTCGCAGAAGCTACGAATTAAGAGAATGAGTTAAAATTGTACACTAAATTTAATAATAGATTTAGATACACACATATACTTATAAACGTGTATATGTGTATAGGTATTTATCTATATATAGTTTCGTGCGGAGTGCGCGTATTTGTGAACGTCCTAATGATGCACAGTAGGTTGCAGGGGAAAATTCACAACGCGAAATTCGCATTTAAAGGCTCGTTTCACTAGTTTAACAAGCTCTCGCCCAGTCTGGATGGTAAGAGCTTACCTTTGTCAATAAGTTCTTTCAAAATAGTGGTAGGTGTCTAAAAAATCTATCAACTTTACTTACCACTAGAAAAAGAACTAGGTTATTAGTGTTAGTTAACCGAAGTCATATTTTTTCTAGTCCAGCAAGCTGCTTGGGCAGAAATCTGCTATGCTGTCTCTTTCAATACATTGTAAACAGTCAAAAATTTGCATTACACAACTGGCCAAAAAAAGAATAGTGTTTTCAGGATTGATGCATGTATGAGTTTTTTTATTCCACCATAACGTCTAAATGACTGAACAGATCCTGATGCATACCCTATGTACTTTTTTATACCGTTATGTTAAAGCGTAAAAGCGCAACAAACTAATAAACAGACAGTCATTTTCGCATTTCTAATATTAGTTAGGATGTACTCGTACTTAAGATTTGCTGTACGTTTTACTTAATGTTTTTAAGGGTACAGCTTGAACAGATTTCTGCTAGAATCATCCCAGAAGATTGCGTTAAACGGCACTACTAGCATTGGGTCATTTACGTCAGTTTTTGGTATTTGTTGTTATAGAGGCAAAAGAAATACATTATCTGTGAAAATTTCAACTGTCTAGCTATCACGGTGTATGAGATACAGCCTGGTGACAGACAGACAGACGGACAGTGGAGTCTTAGTAATAGGGTCCCATTTTTACTCTTTGGGTACGGGACCCTAAAAAGTACCCCACGCATTTATACAATCAAAAAATATTTTCTACTTTTTAGTTCGGTTTGTTATTAAAGCGTGTTTTTAGCCATAATTTATTTTCTTATTTTTAGTATTGTATTGTCATCGGTCCATGATATATGTGCAATTTTTCATGTCTTGAAGTTGCTGAAAATTACATTGAAAGATTCCGTTACATAGATAGATAGATAGGTACAGATAAAAAGTCACAGCCACTGCGTAGCAGCCAAACTTTCTTACGTCTTTCTAGTCTCTTGGGATCGCGATTTTACTCTAAACTTTGCCATCGGATCACTTTTATGAGATAATAATTCATATAAAATTCAATCTCACCAGTCCGACCATTGGAAATACTGGACTACAACATATAACAGGGGCTTGTATGTAAAATAATAAGCAGCTTAGTAAATTACGTTCCGTTAGTTACAAACAAAGTACAGAGTATCACCACCTAATTCCATCAGTGTTACATCGCTATAAGGATATAATCTCCCAGGGTTTCCACAACACGTCACCTTGATAACATTAAATTCATGACAAACACAAAAGGCATACCGAGAAATAACAGACCCGTATGATTCTATTTCTTCTTTGTCTTTGATAACACGAGTTTGGAATTGTTCAAATTCTGGGAGCAAAACTTTTGAATTGCTTCTTACAGTCGTTTAACCTTATCTAATGGGATCTCAATGTGGGCTATAAATTTAATTACTTATAAGATGTTCCTACAGACAGCAAATTCACTTGTAAAGTCTTAAAGGAATAGAAAGTGGTACCAAACGTAGGTTTGGTAACATTTTATTTACTAAATACTTACTAATATAATATTATAAATGCGAAAGTAACTCTGTCTGTCTGTCTGTCGGCATTTCACGCCGAAACTACTGAACCGATTTAAATGAAATTTGGTACACAGATAGTCTAGAGCCTGAGAAAGGACATAGGCTACTTTTTTGAAAAAAGGGGTGTAACGGGTTGAAAGGTGGGGATGAAAAGTTGTATGGAAGTATCGTCACATTTAGAGCTTGAAAGAAGAAGCTTGAAACTTATTTTTTAGGCTGTTGATTTGATATAAATACACTATTTCACGCCGACGAAGTCGCGGGCACAGCTAGTGTTTTAATGTTTAGTAAAAATATACATGACAGTCATCTACCCTATTACACCTATTCAAACTCATGTCGCATTAACGCTTATTTAAATGTAGGTCTCAGCCCACACGTAGCGTGATGATCCTTTAAACCCTATTGGCGCGTAGCTCTAGATGAATGTGCGTATATAAATAACATCAGCTTTCTTTGTCATAGATGGCTGCCATAATAATTTAGTTCTCGTTATAGTGACAGGGGACGAACGGCGCCACAGAGACGCGCCGGCCTGGCGCCCCTGACAAATATCACACGGATTTTTCACTAATAAAAACATAGTGACTATAAAAAGTAGGTTTTATATTCATTTTCGTATTTATTAAAATACAAATTACTTAGGTATTTGAAAAGATAATTATATTTTTTTGCGACTTGACAATTTTTTTTTATAAATTAGTTTATGTTGAGAAACAATAAATAGAAAAACAATCGTCCCTAAACATGCCAAAAATCTCTACTCTTCTAATAATCTTCTCCATTTTTGTCCTATTCATTATTCCATTATGGTTCTATCTTAAACCTCTGGAACTCGTTTCCTTAAGAAATCAGGATGTCCACTAACCGGTTCACTTTTAAGGTTAAGTACGCAAGCTCTACAGAGATTTATTGGCGGGATCATCAGTAGTTTGTATTTATTATTATTACATTTATGTATTTTTAAATCGATTATAATTGATATTAAAGTAGAAAGTAGTAGAAGGATAAAAGTATTATAATATTTCACCAATTTTATTTCTATCCATAAAGATAAACCATGTAATCCTATTGTAAGATAAAATAAACAAAGATGTAATTGTGTTTCTTTACGCCAAGGTAGCTGTATGATGTAGTTTTCCAAGGTCGATATTCAAGCTGAGTTGAATATTTGCATTGGCCATTGCGCCTTAAAATTGATAGCAGAAGTTAAAATAGAGCCAAACTTATTACCGCATGTAGCAACTCAAATACAGTTCCAGACAGTTCTTAAAAATACGTAAAAACTATAAAATAAAAACCGGCCACATTCCAACTGTGAATGTAAGTTTGTACGTATAAATAATATTGAGAAATTTACCATATTATTTTAAGACCACAGACTTCTTATTAGTTTTTCTTTTATCTATAAGTAAAAAACTATTTTATGTATTTTTATTCAAAATTTTAGCCCCATAGCTTCTGAGGTAAGGGGGAATTGTCAATTTTCTTATATTTTCTTAAATAACTTTAAATCTGTTAATCTTAAACTTGTTAAAATAATATTTATTATTTGAGACCCGCACAAAATACCCTATTATATGACATAGCACACAGTACAGTTTGATTTCTTTAATTTTTCAATTTGTTTTCAAAAAGAACCTAAAATAATTTATTTACGTTACAGATCGGTGTTTGGGTCACAGAAATTAAGTGTACCAAATTGAAACTTAATCGGTCCAGTAGATTTAGTACAAATTGGTTGTGACAGACGGACAAACAGACGCACGAGTGATCCTATAAGGGTTCCGTTTTTTTCATTCGGACGTATAGAATCCTAAAAATACAGTGCATACATGGCTGTACGCACTGTATTTTTAAGATTCTATTGATTGTATTGTATTTTCAGAAGCCACGAATTTTAGTTTGTTTGAAACAACATAAAAAGTCTGTCTTATTCATCATTTGTGCATTACCAATGTTCTCCCAAATGTAAGTTAGGTTTTTTTTTTTATACTAGGGAATTCCATCATGGAATATCCTCTACCTGGGGTGCGGAGAGGGGTGTGCCGGACTCCTACCGGCTAAAACCACCAGTGTGTTCCATCTCGCATCTTCTGCCGGGGATACGGGATACGGGATACAAAAAAAAAGATTATTCTGTTGTATCAACAATAAAAATGAGAATACTTTACTTACTTCCTACCTTTCCTTCTGTAGCATTTGCTTTATTTGATTTCTAGGTACTGAAAGTTTCCAATATTACGTCAGTTTATACCTACTATGAATTTAAACACAACATTATTGACTCACTTTATTGCATTATCTCACTTACACCACAAGTTTCTGCTTGCGGTGGAAATTGATCATCGTGACCAAATAGGTACTTGTAAATTTTTGATCAAATCTGTCCTTCTGAGAAATATACTATACAGATCAGATCATTTTACAGTCCATATTATATCTAAATATACATGTTATATCAGTAGATAAACTTTTATAAAATATGAAAAATAGTAAATAAAATAGCATTTTTCCTAAGGATGGCAGAAATCTAAATCGAAAGAGAATTTATAAAACATACAAGTCCAGCCTTTCTCCCCTCAAGGTAGGCATAAAAACAACAAGCTACTATTTGCTTTCGTCCTTACCAGGTATATAACCTCGCTAGTACCTTTTTTACAATATTACTTGCCTCTGTCTTTTTAAGGGTTCCGTACATCAAAAGGAAAAAGGCACCTTTATAGGCCAACTTCGTTGTCCCTCTGTCTGTCTTTTTTGTTAAAACCATTTTCTCAGGAACGCGTAGGGCTATCAAGATAAAATTAACATCAAATACTTATGTATAAAGCTGTACAAAATGAAGCTTCCAAGTGAACTAAATCCAAAGAAAAAATTTATTGGCGTAATTTAATTCTTAAAACCAATCTTAACACTTCGCAGATAAATGGAAACCTGTACGGTACTTCCCATTGACCTAGAATCACGAAAATGGCGACACACAAGTAAAAGAAAAAATGTGAAAGTCGTTAATTTGTTGTCATATTACATTAAAAAAAATCCTGACTTATTTTCCGCGCTTTCAAAGTTTATGGGCTTAGTGATGTTAATTACAGAGTTAAAGCACTTTTTAATTTGTAGCTGTATATCTAGTCTCCAGTAGTGCTTTGAAAATACCACATAGTAGCTTTATATTTTTAACAGATACTCAAATATATAATTACAACAAATAATTTAATTTTCGAGATGGTCGAACTACCTACATACAAGTTTATACGGAACCCTCGGTGCGTAAGTCAGGCTCTTGTAGTCTGTAAGGACTTTGTTTTTTTCAGAATATCGCCTGTTTTGTCTTCGTATGTTGTTCTAGTACAAATCTGACGTACTTGCCGACTGAGATTTATCTTTTAAACATAATTCGCCATTCTCAAAATACTGGTATTTAGCTATTTTGTATTTTTGTCTATATATAAGAAAACGTATAGGGTCAGGATTCTAGGAACACCTATTATATATTATTATTGAGAATTTGCAGCTAATTCGACCATTTCTTGTCTTTTGTAGCACCTCATAAATTTTCACCCTCTTTATAAATCTTCCTGGCAAATCATCACGGAACGGATTCTAAATTTATTATGGAAATGTTAAAATAAATGAAATTATGGAAATGTTAGAATTTTTTTCTTCCGTCCTTAGGCAATATAGTCGTGAGTGTAGGTATGTAAAAATGAAAAACATAAAGTTTGTACGGTCCTGTCAACAACGGCATTCGTTGAACACATTTTAATTGACCAAGGTTACACTAAATTCTATCATACTGGACACAGTACAGAGTTGAATAAAATTGTGCTCGGAGGACTGAGTAATTCATCAACTCGTCCTACAACAACGTCCTAAAACAATAAACTTTCCTTTGCTTGTAAAATGAAACAATAAATTGTTGTCCTAGAAAAAAAATGTTTAGTAGGAATTGACTTTTTTAATCTTAAAATCCCACTTCCCACTATCCCACTAATATATCCCCGTAATATTATAAATGTGAAAGTTTGGATGGATGGATAGATAGATGGATGGATTGGTTGTATCTTGTCTTACTAATTGTACCAAACGTTGATAAAGTTTAAAGTGCCACACAAAAAGAAACGTGAGACGAGTTTCAGAATGAAAATATTATTTATTTTGATTTTCTGCAAGTCGTCTTATATGGGCCGTAGGCATGTAGGACGAGTTGATGAATTACTCGGAGGACGGGGGGACTACGCATCCCAGCGGTATTTTGAACTCCTTTAACACCAAATATTATATTGTTTTGAGTGCAATAGCCAGTGTTATCCAGCAAAGTTTACTGGTGACTACGCATGGAAATATTCTTCCAACGTTCTATACTTTGTTGATTTAGTTTAACGTTTGAAATGCAGCGTGTTTTATGTTCTAAAATGTTTTAATAATTGTTTCCTAAACAGTTAATTAACCTTTTTAAGTTTTAAACATTGTTTGAGATTTAAAACAAAACGATTAGTCACGAATAAATGAATACCTATCTCATAAAAAAATTTATAGTTTATGAATGAAATGAAATTACCTACGCGAATGAAATTTTTTGTTTGCATAATTTATTTCAATGCGTTATTATTAGTCATTTATTCAAAAGGCTGTATTGTTAGCACACGTTACCCCACACAATAACAAGCATGAGTCACGAGTATCGACTGGCGGGCGTTGCCAAACGAATGGCCAAGGTCACACCATACGCTATGCAGACTACGCCAATTCGTTACTTGGGGTAAACAGCTTACAACTTCTCTGGCAAAAACTTTAATTTGACTTATTAATTGGTACCATAAAGGTTTTAAAATAAGCATTTTGTGCGATCCGTAAAAAGAGAAAGAAGTAATACCATTACCTATATTTGGACAAGGTTGCAATCTGCTTTTGAATCGATAGCCCAACAGTCGGCGCCGGATAACGATTTTCACTAACGACTGACACTGCGGTTAAAAATACTAATTAAGACTAGTGCTATTGTCTACAAAGCAGAGGTTTGTTAAACATAAGTTGCAAGTTCGGGTTCACATGGAGTCCTGCTGCCTTTGACTGCCTTTTGTCCTTGAAGATGATCGACGATCTTAAACTGAAAAACTTCTATGGCTTAGGAAAGATTTTAGCTCCCTGTGGTGCCCTAAACCGGCAGGTGGGAACCATACACTCAAGCAAAGCCTGCTTAATAAAAACCCTTCAAGTAGAATCAAACACTAACTTTTAAACTTTCGCGTTCCATGATATAATCTTGGATTTACACGGGAACTAACGCTAGGAGTCAGTCTGTGACCACGGTCAGTGCAACTTGGTCGAAACGTCGCAATTCAGAGGTATGTAATACCTATTTTGTGATCGCTTGCGGAAACCATAACAGAGAGAGAGAGAGAGATTATTTTACAACCACATTCACGGCAGGAATTCTTTTAAAACCATGTGATTGTGAGAGTGAATTCTTTGCGAGCGAAGCGATTCTCTTTTCTTATAATCTCTCGTGAAGCTAAAGCAATAAATAGTTTAAATTTTTGGGTAGATTTCGAAGAAAGTCTACCTATTGGTTTTGTACCAGTTGTCGAGTTTTCCAAAAAATTCTTCACAGGAGGTCTAGTTATGATCCCTAGACCCCAAAACAACCGCCAGTTAAAAAGTTTATATTATATATATATATATAAATATGTATGTATCTACTTCAATTTTACCGGCACGATAGAGGTCGCAATTATGCACCGATTGCTTTCAAACTTGGACGAAAAACCAACAGGGCAAAAATTAAGGTTAAGTTCGTGAATGGGGGATATTGCCCCAGAGAGGGGGACTGGGGGCAGATTTTCAAAAAAATTAAAATAACACGAAATCTACATCTGCGGGCCCGGATTTTTTAACCGACTTCAATTCGACTGTATGTTTTTTTTTTATGTTTGTTACCTCGGAACTTTCGACTGGGTGAACCGATTTTGATGATTCTTTTTTTATTTGAAAGCTGGTGTTTCCTATGTGGCCCCATTTCAATTTGGTACAGTTCTGACAATGGCATCCATTAGAAAACCATATATAAGTCTTTTATAGAATAGTTTTTTTTGTTGAAGTCGGATTTTTTTTTTGGAAGAATTATTATTCATGAGGTGATAATATTGACTAATCAAACACTAATTACCCATCCTTTCACATTAATCAAATAAATTAGTATTTCGCTAATGGATAATAAATATATTTCATTTTCGTAGCGTAGCAATTTGTTATTGAACATAACCATACCGGCGATTTAATAACGTTAAATATTTCATCGCGATAAATTCAATTTCAAACATTTAGGTAGGTATGTTCCAGCAATTCATTAAAGTAATGGGCTCCATACGTCGCGCGAAATTGGGCTTTGCATGCCGCAAATAATAAATATAAAATGGTGTAAAGGTTAGGTGTAAAATTCTCTATTTTGCAACAAAGATAATGCTTCTAGTAAAACTGATTTTTGATGGTTTAATCGTGATTTTCTGTACCTAATCTCTGAACTTTAGTAACAAATAATCACTATACAGAAAATATATTTAAAACTAGCAGTTCCCGCGCGGCTTAGCTCGCGAGTACATATTTCTATATTTTGCACTTAACCCTAATTATTTTTCCAAAATAAAAGTAGACTAAGTTACTCCTTATAACACCGGCTATCTGCCAGTGAAAGCCGCGTGGAAATCGCTCCACCCGTTCGGGAGATTAGCCGGAACAAACAGACAGACAGACAAACATTTTTAGGCATAGGTATCGTGCAAATAACTGTATGAGCTTAAAAAAACTATTATTTTGACATTACAAACAGACACTTCAATTTTATTTATTTGTTTTGTTTGCTAAGTATTTTTCTTGAAGTCCTTTAAAAATATTTTAATTTGAAAGTGTGATATTTTCAAATGTTGTCTCTAGACCATACTCTATTTTCAAATAAAAGCTTTCGTGAGTGGTATTCGTATTAATTAGGATATACGGTTTTACTCACGTGTATATTTCGGGGATGCCCGACTAGTTTCGGACCCGACAGAGGCCCTTTATCAAGGACTGAGGCGTCCTAACGCATCGGGCATCCCCGAAATATACACGTGAGTAAAACCGTATATCCTATTTAATACTCTATTTTGTTTATAATACCTATTGTTGTTTATTAGTATGTAGAAATAAAACGTTGTATTTAAGATGCAATCCCAGTACGTACCTAATTAGTCTTACTATCCATCTGAAAAAGCACACTAAATCAGTTTTGACCGCTGAGTAGAGCTCGAAACAGTATCAGAAAGGACATCACGTATCTCTTATAACAGATTGATGGGCGGCACGTATCGGCGCGGCGCCTAGTGTGAATCGGTTAGAGCAATTTGTTCCTTTCGACAGTGGCTAATGGTTGCAGATTCAATACCGCAAGATTGATTGCCTTATTACGATGCGTGACTTACGGAAGTATGTCGAAAATATTCAATCTGTGTTTTTATAGAACATTTAGTAGAAAAACGTTCCAAGTTTTTACATTTAAATCTTACTTTATCAGGGTTCCTACCTCTTTTAAACGTAAGTAGATTTTTGGCAATAACATATTGAAAAACAATTTTAAATATTGCATGAAAATATCTATAATATCATAGATTCAGAACCTTTACTAATGCTGATGTAAAGAAAGTACCTAATAAATGCACTGATACGTTTACAAATTTATAAATTTAGCCATCTGTTTTAATGCAAATTTTCAATCATGAGCTTAAACGGCCGCACGCCCGCACTCCGGCTGCCTTAAAGTTACGTGTTCAAATAAGCAAAACTGTTTTTTATTCCACCTAAGATTTATTTATTTAAAGAGATATTTTTTCACTAAATTTTCAAATACACCCTATATACACAGTGAAAATAGAATACTTGCTTAAATCACTGATAGGGCATAATGATGGGCATGCAGTTACAATAAGAATTAAAAAAAAAACTTTCCGTTTACAAGTTATGACCGTTTCAATTTCCAGGTATTTTTGCCTTCGTTTTTCATAAAAGTAGGTGGAATATGTAAAGTTAAAGATTTTAAATGGTATCTACATATTTTTTTATGTACGTTGCTGTTCTGAGAAACCTAGGTAAAAATACCTGGAAATTCAAACGGTCAGAACTTGTAAACGGATAGTTTTTTTTTCAATTTTTTTTATTGTAACTGCATGCTAGAGGCAAACCCTTTCAGTGATTTAAGTAAATGTTCTATTTTCAAATGCGCCCTGTATAAGCGATATATGTAGTTATATAGAGTAAGATCACGAAAGTGATATAAAGAAAGTTAAGTTATAATAATCTCTCAGGTTAGTGATCGCTGTCAACGTGATAACCGCGCACTACAGGTACTTGCACTTGTGAAGTGTTGTTAATTTTTTGTTGAGGTGTTTCTTAATAATATTCATACTATTCTTCTAGTGGATAATAAAAATGAACTTTTAGTGTACACCAGCTGACCCGTCAGACGTTGTCCTTCTTATATGAATATTCCATTCGACCGCGAACTGTCAATTAATTTCTGCCAATTTCCTTATTTTTTCCTTCCGTAAGAACCTTTTATAAAGTATTAGAAAATATAAATAAAAGATAAATGAGATCGGTTAAGTCGTTCTCAAGTTATGCCGTGACTAAGGAAAATAGAGAATTATTTATATATGTGTATAGATATGGAACCTATTTCAGTCACGATATTTAATACAAATCCAAAAGAAATAAGGTAACCAATATTACATTTTCAAAGCATTATTTTTATACCTTAAAAGAGTTCATGAATTATAATTTACATTGCCATTAGCATTTTAGGTGTACCTATATGAATTACATGAAATGAACATCGGATTGTATATTCATATTGAATTCTTTATCGTTCACTACTTATTTGTTTATGACATTGTTGTTAAGTTTCGCACAAGCTTTTACATTTTGCATGCCGAAAATAGTAAGCGAAATATGAAGAACCTTGTACTATAATAACCATACATTTAGACGAAATAAATTTAAAATCTATCCATCCGTTAGTATATAATAACGATATAAATCGCTTAATTCATACTCAATTCACGCTTTCTCTTTTAGAGGAGATAAAAGAAAGAATAGGCCATTTCAACGACTGTTTGGTAACTTTTTTATTTATCATTTAAATTAATAGATTCATGGTTATCATTTCAGCCGTGGGATGTCCACTGCTTAATATAGGCCCATCTTTAGGTGATTGATTATTTTTTAAACCATTGTTTACCACAATAAACATTGGCACATTCTTGAAGATCGTAATTCCTCAGCACGACAGGATCCGAGAAAAGCATCACATAAACATTATACCATGATTTCTCACAAGTATCTCCGGTTTATAGCCACTTTAGCACTAGTCATAAAATATGTTGCCTGAATTTACGAGATACAGAATAGCCAATAAAATAATTTTAAGCATTGTTTGTCAGACTTTGAATACAAATCAAATTGGTTTAGATTAAGATTGTATTGATGGAAGAATAAAACTTGTATTTATTGCAATTAAAAACACATCTTCTACGAGTCTGTACAAGGCTCATCAATTTTGTACATAGAGTAAAGAACAACCGTTCATTAACTGACCACTGCTGGGCCCTAATCCCTCTTATACTCAGCGTCCTGAGTAGGATTAATCTATTGACCATCCTCACCTAGCATTGGCAGGCTTTATAAACCATCGGGTTTTTATTAAGTTTTTCTGTACCGTTGACCCGCACCAAAAAAGTATTTTTAAATTGACACATTTGAAAAGGCAGAGGTACGCAACAAGACATCAAACTAAAACCAACGGCCTTAGATTATATGGAGGACCTATATATTATAATCTAAGCCAACGAAGTGAGACGCTCGTGATTGGACAATTCGGCTATCGCAATTTTTAACACTGCTGGCAACATGCTACCGAACGTTTATGTATACATATAAAAGTAAGATTATAAAGCAATGACTGTATTGTATTGAAACAGGTCTCGGATTAAGCTAATTTTTCCTGATCCTATGACTTTATTTAGTTTTATGTTAGACTTAGTTCTGGAGTACGAATGTTAGATAGAGTTTGATACAGACGTTCAAAGTTTTACTAAATTTGTAAATACCTACTTGCTATTAATATCTACGCTCACTTCTTCTGACAGTCTCAGAATGCCATTTTCCAACATTCCATTTTGAAAATTTCATTTCATGCATAATTCAAAAAAGAAAAAGGGTAGGTACCTATCTGAAATATGCACAATACACAGTTTACGCCAACACAATTTCTTTTTTAAATTACAAAATATTACTAATTCAAAAGACATCGACATGAAGTGAAGCGGTGATAAAATACACGAAACATCGATTTTTTAGCTACTTATAAACAGAATTTAAATCCAACCGAGTGAAATGAATATCTAATGTAGTGCAAAAATCAAATCATTCGCTTTGAAACTCTAAACAGACTGCCACCGAGTTGTTGGCATGAACGCAAACATTTCATTTCCGAGCCACCGAAGTGCGTACTGATAGGTAGACGTAGAACATTTTCACTTATCGACCGCAGAGTTGGCAATTTCCTTTCGAATCCGTAAAAAATTGATAGCAATCAGAAAAGGCACTAGAAAAGTTTGCCTAATTTCTCAATTATTACTTATTTATTTTCGGTTGTTTTCCTTTCAAGGATTAAAGTAGGTACATAAATATAACAAGTTTACAACGATTCAAACTTAGAGCTTGTACGGTTGTAACTGAACAGTGCAGCCTAGATAGATTTAAGGCAAACATATAACAACAAAATAAAAATGAAAAAAGAAAAAAAACAAAAAAAGACAGCCTAGCAAAATATTAACTGGCATGTTGGTCTAGTGGTTAGTGACCCTGACTGCTAAGCCAGAGGTCGTGGTTTCGATTCCCACCCAGGTCAAATAATTGTGTGATGAGCACGATCATTTGCTCTGATTCAGGGTATAATTTATCTATAATATGTATGTGTATTTAGAAATATATAAGTATGTTTATCAGCAGTCTGGTTACCATAGTACAGGCTCTGCCTAGTTTGGGATCAGACGGCCGTGTGTGATATGTGTGAAGTTATTATTATTATTATTATTGCTGATTTCTTTCTTTATACTGAGAAATTTAAATTAATTTCGTTATGTACCTAGGTATCTATTACATTTCTTTAAAAATCTGTTGTTTGCCTTCCGTTCGCCCCATCATAGATGATACGCAATATCAACGACGTGTACGTATCAAGTACCTCAAGTGAAAGGTTGCGTTTTTACTCAAACCATATCGGAATTAACAGTCTACAATGTACCTAAGTGATAAAAAATTTAAATCTGTTGAAAGAGTTCAGTGATTCCCGTCTCCATTTTTTTCCATTCCCATTCCATCCTACTAATATTATAAACGTGAAAGTTTGTAAGGATGTATAGATTGTATGGATGTATGAATGTACGGACGTATGGATGTTTGTTACTCTTTCCCGCAAAAACTACGGAACCGAGTGCGATCTATGTAGATAGCTGGAGACCTGAATTAACACATAGGCGACTATTTATCCCGATATTCCCACGGGATCGGGACTTACGCGGGTGAAACCGCGGGGCGCTGCCAGTATCTAAATAAAAACTTTTATTATCGTAAGTATTTAGTAGGTATAGAACAGTTTAAATTTACTGGTTGTTTACCTTAGAATCAAATTAAAACCCTTTTCTAAGAAGGGTGTAGGTAATACCTACCCTATTGTTAAATATTTCTTTATGTAGATCTATATTTTTTTGTTTAATTGAAAAATAATTAGAAAAATGAAACTAAAAATGTGGTGCACTAGTAAGCTTTAAAACAAATAATATCCATCCAATGTCTATTCAACCCGGGCAAAACCGCGACGGACCTAAATAAATAGTTCGCTGGCAAAGTTGCACTTCTACCATTGCAGTTAAAATCTAATCAGGCGTTATTATTGTTTTTAATAAAAAACTTTATTAAGATAATAATAATCTATTTTATCATGTTTACAATTTTTTGTTACATTAACTAAGCACCGACCTAGATACTATAGATTTACTAATATGCGACACACATTCTTGTTAACATCGTCTAATTATCTTAATTCCTTTACAAAAATTTATTGACATGCCAACCGTAAACAAATACAGTATTTGAGTCACTCTATGGAGAACTCGTCCAAAAACGCAGAGGTTGAGTAGCTAAAGTATTCTAGAGATATACTCTAGAAAGATTATAAGCCTTTATATGTTAGCCGAGAACCGAGCCTCTCGCGTCAAGGGTACTCGACTCCACTTACACACTCATCCACGTTTCAGGTTGTACTAACTCAAAAGAGACTTCGTATTCAGTCAGATTTAAATTTTCTGCGTACCTTTTTGTACAAACGAAAGCAGGCAGTGATTTTTTATTTACCTTTCAATGTTTGTGAGTTTTAGCTGAATTTAAACCACTTGCTGTTCGGAAATGAAATTTTATTGTTGGTTCCAATGACAATACATTTTTATAATAAACATGACCTGATTCCGAACCGAGGATTGGCCCCAGACGAGGGAACACTTTATAGACGGATAGAATTATGATAGTCTGTTCTAAAGTTTACCATTTCCTATATATAATAGGTTTGTTATTAAAACATGTTTTACAAGTAAAAATCCTACTAATATTATAAACGTGAAAGTTTGTGAGCATGGATGGATGGATGGATGGATGCTTGTTACTCTTTCACACAAAAACTACTCAACCGATTGCGATAAAATTTGGTATGTAGATACCTGGAGATCTGGATTAACATATAGGCTACTTTTTATCCCGATATTCCCACGGGATCGGGACATACGCGGGTGAAACCGCGGGGCGCAGCTAGTGTGAAGTGAAATAAAATAACATGTTATAGAACTGAATTACATTTATGCGTTTACGATTACTAACGCGAATTAACATAATTGGTCATAACATAACTTTGAACTGCCTGAAGTCTGCCAAGTCATCATTCATCATCATAATCACGTATTTGTAGGCTGAAGGTGCGTAATTGAAGCACATTATTTTTAGATTCTTTTATGACTACATACACGCTCAAGGATCATATACCTTTAACAGTGGGGGCCTGTCAGTTGTCACTAGCAATTAAGTTACCTATTTTATTTTCTTTACACAGTTTTGTTTGTTGTTGCTTTTGTTATTGGTCTCTTAGCCTTCCTCAAAACGAAGTAAATAAATAAATAATTGTACAAACACGATATTAAAGTGTCAGAAACATAAAATACTAACACAACTCTGAAATATCGTAGTTAAAATTCTAAAACATCATTGTCTTTATATTTTCACGATGCTCATAGTTTTGTCTGTACATTGCAAGCTCTTTATAAAGCAACACGTTAGGAAAAGTGACTAAGAAATAGCATATTGTTGTCATAAACAAACGCGACGAACTGTCTGTTCATCAACCGTTAGATGTGCAACTTTGTTTTTAAAGAGAAGAGAGAGTATTTTGTTAGGTAGATAAGAATGTAGATATTATTGTATGTCCATATTATATTGTTGTAAGACTACTGGTAACATGCTTTGTACACCTAACTTTGCCTCTTTTTAAGCCCCAATGCAAAGAGAGTGTTGTTATAAGTATGACGTATGGCATCATAGCTATCAAACGGATTAACTGATTTTGTTTTTTTTATGGAATGAAACTTGATCTAGAGTGTGTCTTAGCTGTGATCAAAGAAAACCTGTGCAGCCTATTTTTACCATTGTAATTTTGTAATTTATATTTAATTTACTTTTGTCAAACAAGTACACAGTGTGTCTGATAGTGATTGGTTATGCGTGTCTATAAACGCACACTGTTGTATTACCAACCCTTCCCACTTCCCCTTGCAGAAAGCTCTATGACCATAGCGAAGGATAGGGTCTACAGTGGGTAAACAGCTCTGTGCCGGTAGTGCTGTCAACCCACGCCACTTTCTTTTGTAGCATGAAGCTAAAATCTGCCATCTTTAGAAAACTTTTCCGTTGGTCGGCTTTCTTTATGAGACATACTACGTCATCATCCCCTGTCGTCAATGATGAAATTTTATAAAGGAAGTTATGGTTGTGAGACCCATTTAATAGCACGTTAACGCTAGTTCACGGGATACTCGGTATGGTAAAGAGAATAAATACAATAATATTCAAACAAAATCTTTAATTTCTAAACAAACATATGTTGTTACTTTACACATTCAATTGAAATGACTCTGGTCGTTAGTAATCAAACAATTATAATGTGAAACTTTCAATACAAATAATCGTGACTTATCAAAAGGATAAGCCACGATTATTTGTATTGAAAGTTTCAAATAAACTATTAAATTCGTGGAATGGATACTACTTAATACCGTATATCCGGGCAACGCCAAAGCCAGATATCCGGTGGCCGGATATCTCCTTAAAAGATATAACAGATGAAAAAGCAAAGTAACAACTCCTGATTTTCCAAGGAGGGCTTCGTTGAACGATGAATTAGGAAGTCAACCTTTTTTCCTAATCTTCAAAAGCGGCAGTAAACGTAGAGATGAGGAGACAAAGTCAGATGTATCTCGTGAAACTTACGATACGGATACCAGACAGTTGACGGATATCCGTTCATCTCTACTACTTAATATATTCAAAATTTCGAAAACTTCCTTACAAAGTTATAATGGTTGATAGATCGTCGCCTACATGTTCTATCATAATGTTTTCTTTCGACATTACTTATTATACGTAACATGATACACAACAACCTCCCACGCTATATTCTTAAAAAAGTTAATGTTGAAATAAAAATAGGCTATTTTACATAATGCTGTATTTACACCATATTTACGTTTTGTGAAGCATTTTATTACATGGTAACATTAAGTATAAACATACATAAACTCATTCCGTTTCCCTTCGGGGTATGCGGAGTATTGCGGAAAGACAACATACCACCGACTGCTACTATCCTTACATACCTCACGACACTACTTTTGGCTGCTGTAAGAGAGAGGGGGCATAGGGAATAGGGATGCAACATGGTGCAACATGGTTCTCATACCACTCATTTCGCGAATGTTCATAGGTAGGTAGATCTCATAAGATTGTTTTTCAATTTAGTTAAATTAAATAAAACATTCTACAGTGTTTTTAAATTACAAAAAATGGTTGTTACTTCGTAATTTTATGTTGCCCGGAAATATTTATAAAAAACAATAAGAGCTGTGTGAATGTACCTTTAAGATCGAAAATGCCTATAATGCCAACGCCGACGCGACGGTTCATAATAAGTGTCATTGTTATTGCTAGCTCAGGTGAGGTGGAGAGGCGTAGGATAATGCAGGTGGTCCATTAGTAAACATGGCAGCATTTAATAAAAAGTAAAAGTACATAATATATATTACGGGTTTTTTTTTTAATATTTTTGGGTTGAGTATGATGATTGTGGTGAATATGATGATGATGATGCTGATGATGATCACTCAGAAAATAGAAATCTTAAGAATATATGAGTAAATGAAACCAAAACTGATATGGGCAAAAGAAAAACGATTGGGTCTAATCTGGCTGCAGCCATGACTTCGCCCGCACATTGGACCTAAAAAAACGTTAACAACCTTTTCAATTAAAAGAAAACAGATAGATAATGCTCTCATCTCAATACCAGCAACTATGTTAGGGCTTTCCCATGTGACTTAGCCGTGGGAGTGAATTCATTACTGAAACAATAAAGCGATGCACCATTCATAAGATATCTTGATCACGCCAAATGTTTAGCGTTATTAAATACCTCTAATTTACTGTCTGTAAGACCACGGAGCAAAATGATTCACGATTATCATCACTACATAGTATAAAACAAAGTCGCTTCCTGCTGTCCGTCTGTCCCTATGTATGCTTAGATTTTTAAAACTACGCAATGGAATTTGATGCGGTTTTTTTTAATAGATAGAGTGATTCAAGAGGAAGGTTTATATGTACAATATATGCACAATATAGTAGAGAAACACTGACAACTTTAGAGGTTTCTAATGTGATGTCGTAAATAAACACATTTTTTTGCGTTTACATTACAAACGCTGGCTGAACCGTACGAGATAGATCAAAATAATGTACCACAGTATTGTACACCTTAAAAAGGTCTACAAAAAAGTCCGCAATGGTATTTGTTTATCTCTTAGGAATAACCCACAATAACCATTTTTTATCCTTTACATTTTAAGAGAAATAATGGCTTATTTACCAAGCGATTTTAAGCAATACAGCATTAATCCTTATCCAATTAAGTACCTTAAATACATTGTGCATTTAATATAGATCAAAATGATCCTTAACAGCATGTAATTTCAATGAATATTTTCAAAGATATTACAGATTTAAAATGCAGGGACATAGTGGTTGCGGCGGTACCGCCCAGAGGGTTAAATGTCGTTCTTTCAAGAGTAATCTCTGAAGAAAACATGTTTGTATTGTCTAATGATAAAAAAGCTGTGAACGTTGTATATAAAGACATTCCGTAATATATTTAGTATCATCATTGCACCCGTGCCGAAGCCGGGGTGGGTCGCCAGTAAAATTTTATAAAGGAATGTTTTGTTTTAAATTAAAAATCTTTTTAGGAACATATTATACTTCTTATTAAGATATGAAAGACATAGAATTTCTCTTATTATGGCTTACACATTTAAATATTTGCGAAATGAGATCTAAAAAAATTAAATAGAATTGAGACTTCTTTATATTTACATATTATTAATTATTCAAAAATTAATTAAGAATCGTAAAAATAAACAAAAAAGTGTGTGTGTGCAATTCACACACGGCAGAAGTGAAACTTCAGAAAAACACCACGTTGACTATGACGCATTTTCTGAAGGCTTCGTAGTACGCAGGCTCAAGGACACGTGCTAGCATACAAAGATTATAGGAAACACTATATACTTGTATTCTATCTCATTCTTTCGCAGGCTAAATCCTATTTATTTTTTCTGTTTATCTCTTTTTAGTGTCACTTTTTCGTTTCATCGAATTTTCAAATCACAACGATTCTAAAGAAGTTTCACTTCAAAAAATATCTACAGTTAAAACTTAAACAAAAATGCAGACCCTGAAGTTATAGGCAGTTTTTATGACAGCAAGTCAAATAGCAATTCATAAGTCACGTTGCAATTTCGCATTGTTTACACGGCGCCCCAAGTGCTGTCTCGTTTGCTGTTGATGTGTAATGGAGACGACGAAGAATTTAGCTGGTATTTAGGTTCAACACCTCTATGTGTACCTACAGAGGTGTTATAAATATTTTGTATTATTTTGTGAGAACCCCATTTACAAAAGCCCGTAAATCGAATAGAATATCTACAAAAGAACTTATTCATTTGAGATATAAATCCAACAGCTGTCCCCGAAACGGTGATTGGTCCAAAAGGCTCAGTTACTACAATGTAACATCGTTAGAGAACTATTGTAATCTACAAAAGTTATTGGTCTATAGCTGCTATGTGGGTTACAAGGCTAACTGCGAAAGTAAATACTGAACATAAATTAAATGTTTTCAGGTCAGACAAGTCGAACGGACCTCGGTCACTCGGCGCCAGTAAACAGCCCTATGAAGACAAACAGTGATATTCAAATATTCATTTTTATATTTATTCGCATCAACAGCATTTTTTAATAAATAATTTTCTACTTCACTACATATTATAAAACAAAGTCCCCCGCCGCGTCTGTCTATCCATCTGTTCGCGATAAACTGAAAAACTACTGAACAGATTTTCATGCGGTTTCACTAATAGATAGAGCGATTCATGAAGGTTTAGGAATATAATTTGTTAAGGTTTTGTGTAAATTGGCTGAAATATGATGATAATTGTTGAAGATGTCTCTGCTACCCGTGCGAAGCCGAGGCGGGTTGCTAGTTTCTTACATATTGTCCCCTATTATAAATTCGCAACATGCAACATGTTTCCGGGATAAAAAGGAACCTGTGTGCTATTCCAGACTAAAATTTCATCCAGATCCGTTCAGCCGTTTTTGCGTAAAATAGTAACAAACATCCATTCATCCATCCATCCTTCCATCCTCACAAACTTTCACCTTTAAAATAATAGTAAGATAATGGTGGCTGCTTTCTTCCACAAATCTTATTCTTAACTAATACTTATTAACTATAAGCCTCAGTGAATACCTATAAACCTATGTATTTTGACTAGCCTGTTGGTCTAGTGGTTAGTGACCCTGACTGCTACGCCATAGGTCGTGGGTTGGATTCCCATGCGAGTTTGGGTGTTCTTTGTATCCGTTGTTGGTATGTTTGTAAAGTCCCCCACGACACAGGAGTCATTCCTAATGTGGGAGTTGTCTTCTTAAAAGAAAAAAAAATGTATTTCCACGAGAATTAACGTGATCACGAAAAGGTGTTACATCCTTTGAATTGCCTGACGTTTCGACCAGGTTGCACTGGCCGTGGTCACAGGCTGACTGGCTCAGCGGTGCACGCCCTCCGTCGTCGAGATCGTGAGGTAGAATGTTCTTTATCCATATCTTCATCATTCCGATAGCTGGTTTATGTTCAAGAGGTGCTCAAAAGTAGCGGGTATCAGGTGAATGGAAGACAGAAGCAACCGACAATGAGACGCAAGCATCCGGAGGTGAACAGACGACCAGCTTCGACGAGTTATACGTAAAGCGATTGAAATTAAACTTTGACCACGGCCAGTGCAACCTGGTCGAAACGTCAGGTAATTCAGAGGTACATACGAAAATAATTAAAAACAAAATAACGTACAGTGTTACCTTAACATGTTACTTAATACAATGACACAACCACGCAAAGGATTTGTAGCAGACTATTCTGAACTACCAATCATCATTATCATCATTTCAGCCGTAGGATGTCCACTGTTAGACATAGGCCTCCCTTAATGACTTCCAAGAAGACCGGTTGGAAGCGGCCTGCATCCACCGACGTCCTGCGATCTTTCCTAGGTCGTCTGTCCACCGCGATAATGGACGTCCTACGCTGCGCTTAACTACCAATCATAACTTATTAACATTTACTTACTTATTACTTTTGTGATCTTTTGTGCCTAAAGTGAGAAAGGGGATGGGTCTGTATAACACGATTATTTCCTACCCGTTTATATTGTTTTAACTAATTACCTAGTCATAACTTAACCGCTCCCTTGGACCTCTTGTTAATTTCATTATTTTTATCTAAAAATCATTGGAATTACGATAACCCTACCCTTCTATAAGTCTTCTTGGTGCTGGTAGGGGCAATAATTGTTAATTTAAAGGAAATAACTGAAATGTCAAACTGTCAAACAAGAATACAGTTTATTTGATGGTAAAACATTTACAGCATAAAACCAATGCACCCGTGTCATAAACTACACGGTGGATTAGAATTATGAATTAGGCTAAACGTGAATTTGGGTGTACTATTTACCTATAGCACCAGTATAAGTCTCCTATTTCACAGAACAAAAGACTGATCGTCCAATTTAGCAAATTAGACGATACACGAGAGTCTTAACTAACAGCTTAGCTAACAATATACTTGAAGTTCTTAGCTAAGGGCAGTTTCTCCTTTGTTACTGGTTTATCTATATATTTAAAAATGAATCCCTATTTTCCTTGGTCACGGCATCACGCGTGAACGGCTGGACCGATTTCGCTAATCCTTTTTTTTTTCGTGTTTGTTATTGTCAGGAGAAGGTACTTATGAAATAAAAAAATAAAGAAATTGAGCGGAACATTAGAAAATTTAAGAAAACCTAACGACCATTTTAACTTTTCTAATATAACCTTAACGTTTTTGACATAACTGTCAGTAGTTGGACAGTTTGCGCGATTGACAGAATGCGCGCTGCAAATTAAGTTAAGACAGGACAAAGTATGTCGGGTCAGCTTGGGTCAGCTAGTCAACATTACTAATATATTGCACGACATCATCAAAGCAATATGGCTGGTGATGACGTCACTGGTACCACCCTATAGCGTTTATGAGGCATCGACAGCGAAACAAATAGAACTACCGAGACGTTTATCTGTTATTAATAAACACTTTCCAGTATGGTGTTACAATAGAGAGGTTTCTCATTGTACCTTCATATTAATGCACTGCACCGTTTAAATTTTAAAATATAAAATATTTGGTTTAAATACTTTTACACATTTTATCTATTTATACAGAAGTTGTTCCCTGGATATGCGTATTTTCGTCCAAAACGGTTTTAGTATTTTAGCATAAAAGCTAAGCTCCCATATAGCATAACAGTTCACAACAATAGCATCGGTAGCATGTGCAGTGTCAGACTTAACGAGAGATAGAGATTATGGTTTATGCAAAGAAAGTTGTCGATTTAGAAGTAATAGTAGTAACAATATGAAGCAAGTACCCACCAAAATATTAATAATTTATTTTGGCTTATATGTATCTGATGCAGACATGAGTAGTAATTTAAGATATACGGTTAGGTATATTCAAGTGTGTATTTCGGGAATTTTAGACTAGTTTCGGACCCGACGGGGCTTGCTCCCGACCTGACACACAGACAGGCATCAAATACACACGTGAGTGAAACCATACCACCATCTTTTATTACTATGAATACCCCTCACGAACGTTTTATTTCGTACATGAGTAGTTCTCATGTACTCAACTAAACAGGAGATAACACCAAGGTTGACGTGATACCATGGTTGGCGTCACGCCGAGTTCTGTGTCATCTGTGCCGTATTGAGTACATCACCACTATAATCCACGTCCCGCCGCGGCGCCAGCATCGCGTCGCCTTTAGTAATTACAAGATCTTATTTTCTCTATTGATACGATAGTCAGATAACTTTTCTCAATGTTTTATACATTACTGCCTAATATTTTATTGCTATATATTGTTCCTTTTATCATTGGTGTTTGCTTGTTAAGGCACAGGACATTATTAAAAACTGATCTGTCATGCATTTTTGTGAATTTTTTTGGGTTTTTGTTGAAGAAGTACAAAACACAACGTGACATCAATAATGCTGTTGATACCTTAAAACTGCTTACAGAGGTTAAAACATCGTACGGACTGCACAACAAGTTGCCACGGCACGGACGACCAAAACAAGCCGGATCTGCCAGCTTCGACGTACGACACAACGGAACGGATCCACAGTATGACCGACAGTCATGCAATATAATTGTTAAAGTCATTTGTAATGGCAACATTTTGGATATGGTAAATCTCACAATTAATAAATCCAGCTATGAACAACAAATCAAGTGTTTAATTTCATTATCGTTATCATTACATTAGTTTCGAGATTGGTCTGATAATAATTGTTATTATTACACTAATCTTGAAAGGGACAGATATGGTACAGAGCGCACCAAGTCTGCTGCCTTGTTCGTACCATGTTCAAAAGCCTATTAGCAGATTTAATGATTATGAAAAGGTCTGCTTCCCAGCGGAAGTAACAACAGACGCCTTGCAATCATTTCACTCCGGCTTAGCAGGTACGAGCAGCCATATTAGTATCTTAGAATTTCACCGCTATTAAGTACGAGATGTGATAATTAAATCATTTAAGGGAACATTAGAATTTAAAAAAATAACAAAAAGTCCTTCTTCCTTGTAAGAAATGCTAAAAGAAGATATTTTCAAAGCAGATTTGTGTACGAATCTAAGTATGAAGGAAGATGCCTTCAAGCGGCCACTATGCTTGTTTACCAATTAGGTTGTGTGATAAGTATTTGCATCGTAATGTAGATTGAAGGGGGCGACGGGCACAGGCAACAAGATTTAGATGAGTATGGCGATTCTTCTGCATGACGTCACTTAGTAAAAATATAGCCTAACGCTATTCAATTGAGCGGTATACGGCAGTGCTACTACTATTTATTCAGTGTCTACAATTTTATATTCTAACTTTAGAATTGATGCACGTTTCATACTTAAATTCATTTCTTGGCTGAATTTCGGCTACCATACACGAAATATGATACATATTTTCGTTCAAAGATTTATATAACTATTATACGTTACATAACAATAGATATCCATATTTATTTATTTGTTTCCACTCCCTATGACTACATATTATGTACATATTATAATTAATGCCATAGGTATTTTACCTGTCAAACTTTTGGTGATAGAAAGACGGCAAATAATGACGGTATGGCGAGTATAATACCTGTCCTCTTCTTAATTTTATACCTAAATCACTTTGAATGGTGGTCAGTTACAAACATTTAGTGTTCGCTTTTAACAGTTACACCATTTAAATACTATCTCATCGACCCACTTCTTCTCCGATTGTTCTATTTTTGGTTGAGACTGAAATGTGTTTAAATATATATTTAAGGTACCTACCACATCATAATATAATTTTACACATGTGATAATAGTTGCTCTATAAATGCATAAATACAATATCTGACCGTTATTGTTTTTCAATTAACATTTAATTTACAGTCTTTTTTTTTTAGAATTATGTTTTATTGCATTCTACTTTACCACTGATGTTTGATTTATTTATTTAGTAATCAGGGATAATATCATTAGTTTTTGGGCATACTTATCTAGAGAAACTAACCGCGTTGAACTCAGGACAATGGAGGTAGCCATGGCCATGGCCCACATTTAGGACTGTCCCTATGTCCGAGTAGCAAACGTCGACCCTGACTGTCAACAGAGAGGAGTGGTAGCTTGTTTTTCTACATTAAATAACACCGACAAGGCCGAGATAAAATATCAGCGAGAATGGTAGCCCGCCATACTACAAGTGGGCCAGACAAGGATTAACGCTCGCAGTTCTTCAACATGACTTCGATTGGTACCCTGAAGTTTTCATTACCTATTTGATTTGAAACTTGATTCGAAATGGAAATATCATATAAAACTATCTATTTTTGTGTTGTCATGCTAAGCCGTCAAAGAAAGTAAATAAAGTATATGAATTCAAAATTATCATCTGTTATAGCTTCATAGTCACTTCTTCGATTGTAAATTATCATGTTCTAAATATAGAGAGATTAATAAAAATATACTGAAATAATATCATCTCTTGTTTAGAACAGTCCTCAGTTATTTTAACTAACGACAAGCTTCCATTATCATCACCTTGACCAATTTTAGGATATTGAGGATTTCACAATCAATTGAATCCTTTATTTGACCTATCCCGTTATAGCACGTTAACGAGCTACACTATCGGGTCTATAGTTCGAGAACATTACATAACTCGGGTCATCATTGCACAGGGCAATTAGGAAGCGTAACGAATCAAGATTACAATGTTAGTCGTGAAAGGAGGTTAAACTCATTATTTTCTATTTTCGTCTGCAATTTTAGGATATTTTTTGGCAACCAAAGTGACTTTTTCCAGTGGCGTAACAATAGGGTGGTAGAGCGGGCAAAATGCCATGCTATGCCATGCCATGGCCCTAGGGGGCTCCCGGCCCCGACCCCAAGGCCCTAAGCACACGAGGCACCTAGAGTGAACTTGTGCCCCATCCGATGAATTAACCACGGGCCTCAGATGATATAGTTACGCCACTGGTTTTTTCATGTGGAAAACTTTGCCTATTCTTTTAAACGATTTCTTGGGTAATGGGTTAATCATATGTATACATTTCGATAAATGTTTTTTTTTAGGAAATAAACAATGAGACCATTAACTTCGGCTTTAACTTCTAGCTCTTGTTTCAACGGCATTGAACTGTAACAAATTAAAACTTATAACCTCATAAAGAGTTCAATGCACTTAATTCCGAGTCCTTGATAAACAGTCTTCGGATTAATTAATTTGTCAAGATGGCGGAACTCCATCAATACAAATAAAATGGTACTACTTTTGACGTTGACCTTGTCGTGACGATTAATTCCCCGATCGAGGCAGGCAGTAGGTTGCGTCGCCGGACCGGCCTTGCTGCCATGACGTAACCTGTATGCCTCCGAGCAACTCCGAGTCTTCGTGCCGACCGAGACAGATATCGAACGTGCGCTCGCGCATCCCGTGTTCGTCACTTAAAAATATTCGATTTTTAAACACGCGAACAAAATCGATTATAATTAAATCGAGTGTGAATAGCAAGTGGGTATATTGTGTGAATTCTTGTATGATGTAATTGTGAGATAAATTGTTTGAGGGTGACACTGTTTAGTTGAAGAAAATTAACAAATAAACGGAATACACTCAAGTAAAATAAGACGGTAAGATTTTTTCTTTATTTTGAATTCTTAGTTCATAGATTCTTTCTGAATACTAATTATAGAGGTCTATCTGTCCGAAATAAGCATCCCAGGCCATAATTAACAAGATAATAATTATACCTATCTATAAAGATCTCAATACAACCCTAAGCATTTAAAGCCAGGAGTTCTCAATTACCTACCCACTAATTATTATCAACCTAAATAGACTTTAAATAATTTGAATGGTTCTTTATAATAATATTTTTCTTCTAAAACAAAAGAAACTAAGAGTTTCACTACTAATTATTGAAAATGAATCAATGAATACCTTCGATTCGGTTTTGAACTAACAGTTTTTAAACTTTTAATTCAAATCTGTTAGTTATTTATAACGAGCTGTTGCCTGCGACTTCGTTGGCGAGGAAATTTTGGTGAATTTTTCGTTCTGCAAAAACCTTCTACCAATTATTAGAAAACAAAAAAAGATGAATGAAATTGGTTAAGTCATTCTCAAGTTATGGGGTGACCAAGGGAAATAGGGATTCACTTTTATAATATATTATATACTAGCTGACCCGCCCAACTTCGTCAGCATTTGTAAATTTTCCCCGTTTTTGCATCATTTTTCATTGATGCTCCGCTCCTATTGGCCGTAGCGTGATGTTATATAGCCTATAGTCTTCCTCGATAAATGGGCTATCCAACACTAAAAGAATTTTCAAAATCGGATCAGTAGTACTGGAGATTACCCCGAACATCCAAACTCACAAATTTTACCTATTTATAATATTAGTATAGATAAAAATGAATCCTTTAGACCAGTTTGGTAGCTATTTGAATGCAAAAGTTCAATGTGTTTTTTAATTATAAGGAATTTCGATTAAAATGGGTTCTAGCTTTGTGTGATGTTAGAATGTCAGACGCATTTTTATATCATTTACTAGCGATTTCCCTTGGTCACACCATAATTTGAGAAAGAAATAGGGCATTAGGGATTTATTTTTATATACATATATAATATATAAAAATATATATAAATATCAATCCATTGGTCATGGCATAACTTGAGAACGACTTAACCTTGGAAGACGACTTGGATAATGATATCTTAGTTATAAAACAGATTAAGTTTTAACATTTCTGATCAATATTTTAATAAAACAGGTACATCTTGTTTCACACCATGTATCTATTTTTGTTCAACACATCTATTATATTAATTAACTAGAAACGAAACCAGTTCGTCGACCTTTTGACTGTAGGCGGGACCCATATTTAGATAAATAATAATATCATAATTTTAATCACAAATCCTTATCTGTTAACCCAGTTTATTCAGTGATGTTGACAAGATTATTGATCGTCATTTCTCGGGTTTATGTAACATTGTCTATATATATTCGATATATACGAAGCCTAAATCATCTTCTCTTTGTCAGTCTATAACAGGTCTAAAATTTACTACCCGTTCCTCGCAGTTTATGGTCACTGCTCTGCTCCCAAGGGTTGTAGCGTGATGTTACAGTGTCTATAATATTCCTCAATGAATACTCTATCCAATACAATTATTCGAATCCGGTTGATTGTTCCACAGATTAGCGCGTTTAAACAAACAATCAAATAAAAACTCTTCAGCTTTATTACCTATATTAGTATAAATATTTTAGACTAATTTTGGTAGGTATTTAAATGCAAAAGTTCAATGTGTTTTTTTAAATATAAGGAATTTCAATGAGAATGGGTTCTAGCTTTGTGAGATGTGAGAATGTCAGACGCATTTTTATTTTACATAATCCTGTTTTCTTAACATTATTGACGAGAATGTATTTCTTAAATGTTAAGTTTGAAATTTTATACAAATGATTTTGATGATATGAATGATGATATGAAGCCAAAAATTTTAATTCTCTGTCTGTATTTAAGAACGTTTAACTTTATAAAATATAATTATTCGTAGAGATCATCATAACATGAAATTCCTATAAACACCTATAGTATCATTAGAACACTTTTACTTTTACTAAAACTAATATGCAAGAGCACATCTTCAAATTGCTTGCAGATGATTAATTTGTGGCCTAGACATTACTTAAGTGAGTCACTTAGATACGAATCCTTTTCACAAGATGAAGAAGGTTATTTGCATATTTAAAAATTGAAATATGTACATAACTATGTTGGTAGTGCTATGCTTGGTAGATATTTTAGTATTTTATTACACAACTGCGGCAAAACCCAAAGGAGGGGTATGTGTTTGATCTGTTACATACAGGTCAAACACAACCCTGCATGTCCGTCCCTATGTTTCCTCGTAACTACTAGAAGGCTGAACTGGTTTTGATGAATGATATGTTGTTAGATTCATCTTTGTTGCGTGAGTGTCACTGGGTATATTAACATTGTAAAAAAACAAAATGGCGGATTTTTAACTTTCTTATAAACCTTCATGATATTGAGTGGAGTATAAAAATGAAGGGTTTTAAAAGGTAATTATAAAAACGTATACAACATATCTTTAACGTAGTTGGCACTTTGTTTTATTTAATGATGTCTTGTATAAATTTGAGATCATAAACGTGATGTTCTTCTATATAAAATTTAAATAAAAATCCTTAAAACAGATTCTGCAAAATAAGAGCATTGTCAAGGTATTCTACAGCACCCAATAGATACACCCCAAGAAACAGTCCCACTTTTAGAAACATTAGTTCGTACGTTTGCATGTCCATCCGCAAATTAGTTATTAAACATTATTTAAATTACACATTAGCATTTATAAATATTTGAAGTTTTAGTTATTATTTAGTCCATATGATGTCATTTATAGAAATAATATCATTATATAACAAACCATTCAGTATCAAAAATTTTAAATCGCAGAATGAGTTGCACTTAAATTGCATGCGAAGTTTGGGTTCTGGGTTTGATTCCTGGGTCACACAATTGGTTAATAAAGTTTTCTGTCCGTAAATTCTCAGTACCAGTATGAAGTCTGAAAATGTTCCCGGTAAAAAGCAATAGGCTCACCGTCCTCCAAAAGGTGGACATAAAATAGACTATGTCTACAATGTTTTTGATTGTGTGATACTGCTGCATCAAGAGTGTGTTCATATCGCTGGAGTATCTAAGTTTTGCTTCTATCGATTTTAATCCAATACTTTGTTATAATCTCCGTTACATCCATAAATTGCTACTTGCCATTTCAGTTTTTGCGCTGGAAATATCCATATCTATATATTAAAACGTGAGGGAGTTCTTTGTACGCAGCTTTTGAGCAAATGCACACAGACAGGAATGTGAAATGTGGAATACTTAAAGTTTAATCATATGTAGAACTGCAGAAAGTTAAAAATTTTAGACAATATGTGCTATAAAGTTAAAAAAGTTGTCAGTGGGAGAGCCATGCTTCGGCACGTATGGGCCGGTTCGACCGGAGTAAATACCACAGCCTCACAGAAAACAGTGAAGCAATACTTAAATTGCTTTTCGCCGAGTGATCACTCACTCCTCCGATAACCTACCGGTTACCGGAAGCCCTAACCGAAGGGTACAGGCCTCCCCCCCCCTCTCCCCCTATTCCATCCTTCCCCTACTCCATCCTTAAAGGCCGGCAACGCACTTGTGACTCTTGAGTTGCAGGTGTCTATGGGCGGCGGTAGTCATTTACCACCAGGTGACCTGTCTGCTCGTTTTCCCCTAAACAATAAAAAAAATATGTAAAAAAAGGCTACATAAAGAAATAGGGATCCAGTGTACATTTTAACCTGTCATGCTACAAAAATATCGCGATCACGATCTCTATAATACCTATATCGTGATCACGTTAATTACCGTATAAATACATAATTAAGTATATCATGGAACGCGAAAGTTTTAAAGTTAGTACAGTATAAATTGAGCTGTCATTGTTTAGATTTTTATATTTATACAGAGCCTTCAATATTGCCAGTTGCACTTGCATATCTAAAAATGGCAAGTTAAACGTGTCAGGTGCTCTTATTGTCATGGAAATGGCATTGGCATACGATGCAGCTGTCGTGCCTTGCGCATCATAAACTGGCACATGCATATACATAAATTGCAAAACCTGCATTTGGTGTTATTATTGTCTTCATAATATAAATGTAAAAAATTCATATATAAAAATGAATAACTATTTCCCTTGGTCATGCAATAACTTGAAAACGAACTAACTGATTTCATTCATTTTTTTTATGTTTTCTAATACTTTGTAGAAGGTTCTTATGGAACGAAAAATCAAGAAAATTGCCCCGGCAACGGTTCCCGCGGGATAAATTTGAATTTACACGCGAACGAAGTCGCGGGCAACAGCTAGAGGCCAATAAATTAGTTTGTGAAGTTAATATGGTGAAGTCACCAGCCTGGGCATTTTTTAAGGATCTTAATCACTATAGCGACTATCTACATACGTGTTCAATTTAAAGTAACTGAACTGAAACAATAGCACATTAAGTGGTGAATTGCATCATGGCTTAAAGCGCCGATAAGTCTTAATAACCCAGCTCAGCATTGCACATTTTAACCATCTTCCATAAAGGAGAATAAACCTATTTAGACAATAATAATATTGAGGGACACTTGACAGAGCGCTATCTCAACCAAATTATGTATAGCTCATATTCTGGGTTCTGGAAAACGGATAAACATAATTAGATATTTTTTTGTAATAATAATAAATTCTTTATTGTAACAAAAGGTGCACACAATTCAAGTGCAAGCTCTGATTCCCAAACTAGCGTTAGCTGTATATTGGGAAACAGTTCCTTCCCATAAACAAATGCTACAATACTTGTTGTTTAAACATGTGGAACATACATAGTTTAAAACAACCTTATACAATAGATTTAGCGTGTGCGTGTGATAATGAAGATGTTAAATTGGAGTTAGAGAAGAGTCAAAATTAATGGGTTTGAAAGTCGCACTTTAAGTCCGCGGATGACCTTAATCGTGTTATTTCTTTTTAAAGCATGCTGGTCCTTCGCCATTGCACAGTTAAAGTTCGAACCGGGCAATTCACACTATACGGATATACATATATACGTGTCATGTATAACATAATCGAAGGTGTGCCGTATGAACAAAATGGTCACTTAAAGACTTTTGTTTCTTTAAAGAACTATACTTTTTTTTCTACAGTCAGCGACGGGACATTGGAAGTAATATCATCATCATTATAATCTTGGTGTTTTATACAATTAAAGAAAAAAATAATTGGATTATTTCTTGTAATCTTTATTTTATTATATTTGTCTCTAATTTTAAAACGACAGTTAAAAACGTAGACACTCGTCTAATCTATTACATCACTACAAATTGTATTGTTAATGCAGTAACATGACTCCTTTCGTTTTAAAATCATTTTACAGGTGATAGTATACAATCTCATTTCTAGAAACTCGAAAGTGGAATTTAGTTTACGGCAAAAAAACAATTCAGATAACAGGTGAGAGTGGCTTTAGTTTCGTTAAAAACCCAAATTTGATATATATTATAGTAACGTGAATGACCGCGATAGTTTGAGGTGAGCTAAGTTTTGCATACATTTTTTTAAACCCTGACATTTCGACCAGGTACAGCGATGTTCGCCCTCCGTCAAAGTACGTCAGGTAAAAGTTTCTCACCCACACATTTTCGATGTTTTTGTTTGGCCATGAGTGTGTGACACGGCGGTTTGCTTATAGAATAAGGACAGCTATTTATAAACAACTGCCCTTATGCTATAAGCAAACCGCCGTGTCCGTATCCTGGCATTTTTCCGAGTACGCGACAAAAGTCGTCAAGTATGTCAAACTTCGATGCCAAACCACTACGCAAAACTAAACTCTAACTCACTAAACAAAAACATAAGATCTCATTAGAAATCAACGAATAAATACGCTTTCTGTG
This sequence comes from Euplagia quadripunctaria, assembly GCA_963859945.1. NCBI lineage: Eukaryota > Metazoa > Arthropoda > Insecta > Lepidoptera > Erebidae > Euplagia > Euplagia quadripunctaria. The sequence continues at coordinate 7,700,898 of OY982573.1, forward strand.
TCACCCTGGGTTCAAAGAGTACCTAGTTACCGTTACATTTCTCTTCCTATGGGAACTAAGCACTCTTTTTATTAGTTTCATGCAATTATCATTCCTCATGTCAATGGCGGTGATTTAATGTGGCTTGACTTTTTTTCTGAACTATAAAGTTAAATACATTCTTTCTACTTGTAACTATTTCTGTTGTTATTTTTAAAGTAGGTTTAGGTGTTTTATTCTATACTAATAAAAAGTTGAAGAAAATCTGTGTTTGGGTAAAACCTTTTCTAAACTTTTGGTGTCGTAGGTACTAATGACTTTTAGTGTTTGCACTAAAGTTTAAAAGTTGTTGCAATGCTAAATCATTGGTACTGCCTCCCTGGAGAGTTCACCTTATACTGAAGGCTAGTGGTAGGTAAATAAAGATAGTCAGTCCATTGAGAGTGCAATGCCTCTTTTAAAGCCATACTAACCTAAAATCTTTAATTTAAACTTTGTTTAGACAATGCACGAATCATGAACTTTAGGTTTAAGCGTTTATGGGCTACATAACAAATATGATTATAAAGGAAGATTACTTCGGGTCCATTTTTAAGTCAGCTTCTTCCAAGCGCTCTTCGATGACATAAAATAAACTTTTATTTTTTATTCTTCATGTGTCAAAAGCGATTTAAATAAGTAGTAAAAATTTGTTGGTAAAGTAATACTCCAATTTTAAAATAACAACCTACCGACTTAAAAGTATACAAATAAAAATAAATTATGATCTTCTATTTTATAATGAAAATTTTTAAAAATCCAGTGAATCTTTACTGAAATGCTAAACTGGTTGATTTTTATATTTTCAATTTCGAAATTATATTTTTTATATTAAAAGACGCATTTCTTCTACTAATTACATAATTATGTTAAATCACTAAGCGACTCTACCTCCAATATAATGCCATCTCTGTTTTGTGTTCTCACCGAAACTGGAAGCTATGCTATAATGTCAGTGAACCTTTTACACCCACAATTTTATAGTTGTTTCAAATACGTAATTAAATATGGACATGCCACTAGAAACTACAGACAACAAGTTTTCTGAATAGTCAGAGCTACCAAACGGACATTTCAGTAATTGTAAATCTTTACAAGCCGATTTCAAAGCGACTTATCGAATATTCTCGTTTACTCGATTAGTCTTTAGTACCATGATTCGCATTTCCATTCAAGGTAACAATGCTAACAGGCCGCAGTGCACTGTACCAGACTTTGAACGTGTTTTGCCATAGGTTTAAGAAAATAATTGAGCACATTCCTTTACTTTCTCCTTTGTTTTTGTTAGTGTAACTCAAAAAACAAAATAAAGAACTTTCATCCTCACAAAAAAAACTTACAAAACCCTAAATATTAATATTTTTTGTGAAAAAAATAAATTTCTAATTTTTAGTTCGCTTTGCTATTAAAGCCTTTTTTCATTTATAAATTATTTGTCGATTACACGAATACTAACACGAATACGATACACAGAATGCCATGTTATCAAAATGAATAGAAGTCAAAATAATTTAATTTGTCATCACAGTTAGGAGAAGAGTAATTCTAGCAGAATAACTTCACAAAATTAAGTTACTTGACGAAAATGGGCAACAGGTGTACTTTGCACGAATCAGTCAGTCAAGCGTGAATGGTGTTCTAAACAGGTCTTATTTAAACACGTGTACGATACACAGTTTAATATTCTATGGCAACTCCCAAGGAAGTTATCTTACTTCATGTTTAAATATGTTAAGAGTCATGGAGGACAGTTTTTAGGTAAATTATTTTGTAGACATAATAATAATAACCGCATCTTCGCGATGTCTCTGCCGAAGCCGGTGCGGGTTGCTAGAATTTGTATAATAATAACTCCATCTTTTTTTTTACATATGTACCACCCCACCGATCACTCGGCAAAGTGGTTGTGCTAGAATTGAACCAACTAAAACCACACGGTGTTCGGAAGTAACTGACGGACTTGACCACCTGTCCACAAAGCAGGTAGTCTCGCAGTCGTGAGTAGGAGCCGTGTCCCCCTTCAGTTTAGAAAGGAGCGCGCGGAACGGCGGAGAGTGCTAGTCCTCTCCTTTCCACCGCCTCTTTGGCGTACATGGCGTACTCCTCGCAAAATGAGGCGGCGGAGTCCCACGCGCTCTTGCTCTGCACCATGGTCTCTAGCGAGAGGCTTCCCACACCTATAGCTGTCTCGAGGTCATCACACTGTTGGACCCACGCTGGACACTCCATTAGAGTGTGGAGTGCAGTATCCTCGGGATAGTTATAAATACATAGCTAGCAATGAACTATTTGTAATATTTAATGTCATGCAACGCACGTCTTCTACAACACAATTTTTTCATATTTAAATTTGTGTGTGTGTGTGTGTGTGCGTGTGTGTGTGTGTGTGTGTGTGTGTGTGTGTGTGTGTGTGTGTGTGTGTGTGTGTGTGTGTCTGTCTGTGGCATGGTAGCTCTATGGTAGGTCTATTGCTTCCAGAACAACTAACAAGACGAACCAAGAAATTGGCAACGTACAAAAGTGTATAGGGGCAGAGGTTACAAATGCTTTTTCACGCCGATCATAAATTAAATGAAAAAATATAATCAAATGATCACACGTTATTAGCTGCAAAGTCTATACCTATATGTAGGTATGTATATACAACAAAGATGTTCTTTGAACCTTTAGATGTTACATTAGCTATCTACACATAAATAATATGGCAAAATTTTAGTAACAACGTAAATATAGATAAAGCAAGGTCTAATTATTAGTGCAATGCCTTAATAAATACCCGCAGCATTTTGTTTCGGTACGTATCTTTATGAAGAAGTGACTTTAGAAAAATCTACATATTTTTACGATTCCTTCAAACGTGCCTAATGGCGAACAAACAAAGCAGTGAACAATACATCTTTTTTAAGGTATACTGGGTAAACGAGTAGACAGGTCACCTGATGGTAAATGACTACCGCCGCCCATGGGCACATGCAACTCAAGAGTCAGAAGTGCGTTGCCGGCCTTTAAGGTAGGAGAGGGGGGGAGGGAAGGGTTAGGGTCTCCAGTAACCTTACTCACTCGGTGAAAAGCAATGCACATTGCTTCACTGCCGGTTTTCTGTGAGGCCGAGGTATCACTCCGGTCGAGCCGGCCCATACGTGCCGAAACATGGCTCTCCCACGAGCGTGTTAAAGTAAACTCCTCGTTAATAAATATATAGAAAATTTCCTTCTATTCTGGTGGATTTTATCAAAATAAGTAAAAGATACAAACTATTGGTAATACAAAATAATTATTATACCTAGTACCTACATGAAAATTGAACGCACAATACGACGCCCGCCGTGGCTGTTGTGTTGATCTTGAACTTCGTGACTTTTTTAACTAACTATTAAGTCTGTAAATGTAGTCATTTCTATTTTAGTGAATGCAAATTTCATTATTCGTTTAGTAGACCGTAACTATTTGTCAACATTCGGGCTTGTTGTTTGTCATCTTAGTACACACAATAGACATTGAAATATCTCCACGGTAAACGCACGTGTGCGAATAATGAATTGTATCACTTAGTACATCTACTCATAAAGCCCAGAGCGATTTCCTCTTAGAATTCTTATCGCATACAAAATAAGTTGAGTCGTCGAGGAAGGCCAGCACACCTTTTATATACTAGCTACTTACTACAGTCGTTTTGCCTTTTTATAAACCGAGCTCCCAACCTTGGCCGGTCACAGGGACCGTCTCCCTACACAAATAACCTTTACAGCGTTCAACGGACCGTGGAGACACTTCCACAACCTTTAATAGACCTTCCCATTCATTAAAAAGATACGTAACTGTAGTCCTATTTAAATCGGTCAGGTATCGAAACGATTAGCTGCTCTTTGTACTAAGTACCTAAAATAACATACCATGTTGTGATATCGAACGTTTCGGTTGTGTGACGTGCGAAGCTAGCTTTGTATTACATTTGATACGTGTATGGTGAATTGAGAAGGCAGTGGATATCAAACGATAAATCGTGTATAATTTAGTGTTTGAATTAATGCTAATGAGTGACAAAGCTAATCTTGTTATCTTAGACTAATAAGGAAGATGATGTTTAATTAAGATTGTAAGCACAACGCAATTTCGGAGTCCATTATAGGTTCAATATTAGGTATTATGTACTTATACATATGTATAATTTTAACTAGCCCAATCCTTTAAACTACGCGATCTCTTCGATATAGGTAGTACTAACAGGTTTAGAACAGAGAAAAGCAGGTCTACTATGCTGTAATTAGCTGTTTGAATCTCCATTGGATTATCGATAGCAGATTGCACAGTTTAAAGGAAATACAACTTAAATTCAGTAGAAGTAATAAACAATGCTAATATTAGTTAGGCTAGTTGATATTAACGAAGCCTTAATTAATTTAATTTAGGGGAATTAACTTATAATTTTTACCAAAAAATACCTACTATGCTTTTAGAGTGCTGCTCAGTCTCAATCTCACGATGAGGTGACGGCTGGGATCAAATTTCATATTGCTTGAATGATAGATAAAGAAGAGAAGGACCGTGTTCTGTTATTTTTTCTTATTTTGTAGTGAAAACTTCTTTAAGCACGTTTCGCACTTTTGGTATGGGACTGACCTCGAGTGACCGTCACGTTCAAATACATATACCCAGATGTGTGTGAAAACTTCTTTAGGGATGTTGGGCACTTTTGGTATGGGTAAAAAGCCGGTGCTTTATAAAACTCTCGTGACTGTCACGCTCAGATACATACGTAAGTTACGTTTTCACTTCTGACGTGCAGACCTACGACTGCCAGTTTTTTTACTTATAACTGGAATGTATAGTTTACAGTAAATATTTTCGTATTCCACTATTTGCCACAATATTATTTACATGCCATCCGTCTCTTGACCTGATAGTAGTTCTGTTACGAGGACTAATGCTACTTCACATAATAATATCTTTAAGGTGATTCCGTCCAACTATAAGCCCTCAACTGTCGATAATACATAATACGTATCCACTATTTTTCTTTTTAAACTACAATCCCCGGGGGCGGACAAAACACAATCGGTGAGACAGCTGGGGTAAATGACACTTAATTTCTGCCATCCTCCTCATTGAATACCAACACCAACCTTTAGATGTTACATTAGCTATCTACACATAAATAATATAGCAAAATGTTAGTAACAACATAAATATAGATTATATATGTATTTAGAAATATATAAGTATTTTTATCAGCAGTCTGGTTACCATAATACAAACTCTGCCTGGTTTGGGATCAGACGGCCTTGTGTGAGATATGTGAAATTATTATTATTAAAGCCGGTACATGGTAAGCTTATTGTGGCCTGTGAATGTTTGCATTGCTTGGATAATTAGTTAATTATCCAAACTAGCGAGCCACCATACCTAATACCAGATTTGAAGATATGTTTGGTTTGACTTAGCGAGCTCTAATTTTAAGACCTAATATTATTCACTTCTGATTTTTGGCGGTTCAATTTTCTTTTATGCTAAATGATCGTGCTAGTGTATTTACGTTCGTAGTGTAACGGGTACGATTCAAATCTGCAATCACTCGATCGGAACTGGCATTGGTTTATGTATATTTCCGCATTTAGACTTTTGTTTGTTTCTATGGTTGTAAAGTCCCCCGCGACACAGGATTAATTCCTAATGCGGGAGTTGTCATTTAAAGAAAATAGAACAAGACAGGCTTCTAGGAGCGACCTCGCATCCGCGAGGATACTTGCCCGTTGTGTAGCCACTCCCTCGTACTCCAGGACCACGTAGGTGGCCGTTTCCTCCGCGTTGAGACATCCTCTGCATAAAGAACTGTCGATCGCCTTGATGGTGAATAGACTAAAATATCTCGATCGCATGTTCAAAATCCCGTTTCAACAATCGAGGAACTGTTTGTATTGTTCACCTTGTATCTGAAACGTCATATAATGAACGTTAGATAAATGGTACGTCTACGGCTACGTTTAGTGACAAACAAAATAATCTGTATAAAAACAACCAGACTGATTTCAAATTGGTCAGTTAGGTACTAAATTAAAAAAAAAATTCATCGTTTCATGTTACATGAGCAGCGGCCCGTGGTTTCACCCGCATAAGTCCCGATCCTGTGGGAGTATCGGGATAAAAAGTAGCCTATGCGTTAATCCAGGTCTCCAGCTAGCTACATATAGGCTTGCCATCACTTAAATTGCCGACGCCGGACAAAAACTTTAAAATATCCCTACATATGGATCAAATCGAGATTCTTTCCCGGACACCTTAAAAACGCCTATTCCATTTAAATTTTTAGCTTGTTAACGATTCATCTAACAATTATAATTGTCCCCTGGCACAGAGTGTCCGGGTTTTACCCGGACACATTTTGAAAACCCCGCCCGGACGCTCCTCGGACGCCCTCTAAACTAGAACATCCGGGGAAACCCGGATGGATGGCAGCCCTATCTACATACCAAGTTTCATCGCAATCGGTGCAGTAGTTTTTGCGTGAAAAAGTAACAAACATCCATCCATCCATCCAAACTTTCACATTTATAATATTAGTGGGATATACCTATATCCCACTAATATTATAATATTATAATACTTAGTAAGACAATTGTTCTTAACAAAATCTTAACTTGATATTAAAATTCAATCCTTAGAGATTTGAGTGATTTATCGATGGAAAACACTTTATATTATTTAACAATGTTTTTTTACTGGAACTCGTTTCAGATTATATCCGTCTCGAGCATCTCTGGCCTCCAGCCAAAACTAATTTTCCTGCAATTAAAACGTGCAACTGAGAGATAGATTTAAGAAAAAAATTAAATTAAATTTATTTTCTAAATTGTATTATGTAACTGAGGTAGATGCAACATATTTACAACCTTAATGTAGTAGTTGTTTACTATTGGTATTTTATTTTCATTAGGTTTATAGTATTTTTTAATTTTAAAAAAATATTATTACTCTACTACTTACTCTTACTCGGGTACTCGCGCATTTTCTTGTAATGTGCACTGAGTTATTATTACTACTACTATAACTCAGTGGTAATGTGTCCAAATTCTTGTTTTAATCGTTTCTCACATATACCTACGTGATGCACGTTTAACGATCCTTCAGAGATATATCGATGGTGATAGGCTATATATTGTAAGTAATCATTTTATGGCATACCACATTTAACTTAATTTTTTATTTTAAATACTAGCTACCCCGACAGACTTGTTCTGTCAAAAGTTATTAATTGACGTCAAATATTTGACAGCTGGACATGTGTTGTAATTATTATTTGCTCTGTGGTTTGTATAGGAAAAGAAGTGTTGTTTTTACATTTTTCCTCACAATTTTTACATTTCTTCTGTCCGTAAGAACCTTCCTTGTGCCTTAACGAAAAATTGAAAAAAAAAATAGCCGAATTGGTCGAGCAATTCTCGAGTTTTGCGCTTAGCAACACATTTGGCGATTCATTTTTATTTATATGGATTATTTCAAAGAAGCCTTGTCTGAGCTAGATATTCTATAAAAGTATTTATTTATTGCTAAATAAAACTTCTATGTCTATTTGGTATTCTATGGTGCTACAATTTATAATACTGTACTATTGCACGTTGGAAGGGTTGCCAGAGCACGGTGCAGAGGAACCGTAACCGTGCACGTGGAGGTCGACTAAGCGCACTGCGTAAAACCAACCGCTTATCATCAGACGGGCCGTAAGCTTGCGTGCAAAAAAACAAACCAATATTGAACAGCGTCTTTCATATTTTATATAAACCCAGATATAAATATATACTTCATTATTCCATAAGTTTTTAATAACGTAAGTGGTATACATAGTACATACATCAAAAAAGAAAGTAAAAAGTCTATTAAGTATGGACCCCAAATCCCTACGTACCGTTGAGTAATATACCGTTCTCCCACGAATACATCTAACTTATTCCAATACAAAAGTATTTGCTTAACCATATTTCTCCTTAGCAAAGTAATAAAACATTAATAAAAAAAAATACTTAATATCAAAGAAGTTATGATTTATTCATAGACATAAAAGGAATTCTGAGATTCCACTATAATTTCAGTAGGTAGCTTAGTATTGGTAAACAAGTAACACGATTGGGTCGTTTGTTTTTTCCTACTGTTATTGTATTGATATCATTCTACTATTTACCAACTACATCCAACATGGGTTATTAAAAAATACAACTCTTATTTATTTATTTAATACACTACGTACAGCCATCACCACAGGTAACACTAAAGGCCCATTCACACATATCAGTGAAGTCACAGTTCCGGCACAGTACCGCCACCGTAGTAATTATTCTTTCATGCGGTGACGGCACAGTGCTCTCAGTGACAGTGCCGTCACTGACACTGAGTGATACACACTGACTATGAAATAAATATTAAGTTTACGATTAGTTGAAGAAAGAAAAAAATGTGTAATTATTTAATTTGAGGATTTGCATAAATGTATGCAAAACTCAAATTAAATAATGAAAAAGAGATACCAAGAGGCGGCCAAGGTCTACGGTTCCCGGAGGCTTTCTTCTTATATATTTTGTATTATATATATTCCCGAGTTTTGCAAGGGCAATAGACCCACTTGTGACATAACACCATGTAACAATAATGAAACGTTGCAGTAGTTGCAGAAATTAAAATACGTAACTGATGTTCTGACAGTTATTTACGTAGTAACTACTTAATAATCTGTGCAGTTATTCCCTCAGCCTGGGAAAGCATAACTCAAATAAACATCTTTCTTTACTATTATCGGTGCAAATATATATTTAAAACTAAAAAAAAACTTTCACTGTAACGTCTACTTCACTTTTTGATGCCGTGACCCTCGTACTTGGTTTGAACGAGGCATAAAGTTTTAGTGTTAAAATTACGTTAATGTGTTGATCGTATTTCGCTGCTTACCGTACTAAAAGAAAAACCATAGTCTTACTTTCTATCCTTGCTATGTTAAACCTCCCTGAATGCTTACTTATTGTATATAAATCCTCACGTGGCCTAATGGCAGATCATCAAATCTAATGTGGTGGAGACTATGTAATGATTATGTATTTTCTTTTGCCTACCACAAAAACGACTTGATTTATCTCCTAAATCTTATTACTACCACAGATAACATAATACTATACTAGTATTACTACCTAACTAACCTAAGTTATCCTAGATTAGAGGCCATAGATGAAATACGGCTCCATGTTCCTTATTACTTACGAAAAAATATGTTGTAATATTCTTATTTCGTTTTTTCCAGAAATACAGATGCGAAGATGACAAGAAAGTTTCTGTTCTGTTTTTCCCTAAGGCTGGGAAATGTTATATTCGGATACATTGTAATAGTAAGTATTACATTATTTGCTCAGACGCGTACGTACAATGGAAGTTGAATAGCGACATTTTGGAAATACTATTACCTTTTCTTACAAGTGGATCGTGAGCCAACTTCATTTAGAAAACCAATATGAATATGAAGTATCTATACCACTATGAAATATAATACCGATATGAGTGTAAGGCTTTTAGATGGGGTCTTTAGGTTAGCCATGAGATCTTTTAATACATAAGTTTTGCATAACACGCTCCTTATAACGTAAGGAAAATACTCTTATTATTTTATTAAATCTGTATTAAAACTGTAAAAAGTTAGTAAAAGATAATAATAGAAGAGATAAGAATAAAAGAGAGTTGTAGAGAATTAATTGACATTAGGTAAATATGTCCAAAAAATATAACTCGGTTTCAAAATATTTTTCAAAAAAATGAAATGTGGCATTTTTGGCATTGGCATACTTACGACTAGGTACTTGGTTGGAACTATGGTAGGTACTACGTTTTTGGACTAGGTACAGAGAAGAAAATAAAAAGTAGTTAACAAATATGCTAAACAGCAATTTCCTTTTTATGCCAAGACATTACTGTTTACCACATTTTTGAAATGATTATTTCCTGTTAGGGGAATCGTTAACGAAGACTTTCTTTCCAACCATACAAGTAAAGGACATAAAGAAACCCAAATACAGGACAAAGATCCAATGAATCACAAAAATAAGTGGTTTTGTAGATTTTTAAGCTATTATAGATGTTTCTTTGTTAGTTCAATTGTAATTTAAAAATCATTCAAATGGAAGTTTCATTTTCACGCCTTTTCTTTTATAGAGCTTCGAGGCTTTTAACATACGTATATTAAAGTATAGGGATTTATATTTAAAACTCGCCTCTGTGTTTATAGATTTTCGATCCGAATCCGATTTTGTATGTATGCAACATTGTTGACGTGCTGCGGTTTTGCTAAAACAATTACGCTAGGCGTTCTAACCACGCGCTCAAAGTTGACCTAAAAATGACATCAGAAATTGTACGATGTTCTTATGGCATAATATAAAACATTTGAATTATTACAAAAACATTCAATACATACATACACTTACGACTTGGCCAAGACAACAATCCTTCGTTTACTTCTGCACTTACATACTTGACAAGCTTCTTAGAAAATCATGAGACCTTTTAAAGATTTTTTAAGGTTTTTTTTAAATTATCGCTAATTTAATCGGTGTTATTGTCGTATTTTATATAACCTCATCGTTGTGTTACAATACAAGTGTTTAAAGGCAACCGCCTACCATCAAGGTTGTTTGTACTTAGCAGTATAGTCTTAGATTAAATATAATCTAAGAGTATAGTATTAAAATATGTTAACCGCTCCTAATTTGACTTATGGTATAAATTATAATTGACTTTATATTAATTGGCCGAAGCATTTAATTAGATTATTATCAGATCAACTAACTTCTGAATGCAAAGCCTGCCTAAAAGGATTACTGACGAAAACTATTTTTTTTGCTACCACTTTATGAATATCCATACGGCCTGCCCGGTAGTTACCATACCATACCATATAAACACTCGCAAATATAAACACTTACATCACTAATCCTATGCAATGTGAAACAACCGTGGCCTACCGTACGATGAATATGCTTTTCCAATCGGACGGCTCCAGGTCCTTCCGAAAGGAATGTATACATTCAAGATAGTAATATTTACTTTGTATTCACTTGTTTCAGCTTATAGCAATAGCAACAGTAGCATTTCATCTCTACGAGCTACTCTTAAACCTGACCAATGACTACTTCCAGAAGGCTGAGAAATTCAGCAACTTCCAGAACCTGGAGAATATCTTCGGTTCATCTAAAGACTCGTTAGAGAAGATTGTAGTACTTACGTATTACCTCACGTACATTGCAATTGGAATGCTTTTGTTTTTCTTCTCTATCCTGTTCACGTGTGGTGCGTATAAGGTGAGTTATTTAATATATTAATGTATTTCTGTTCAAATTTTAATTGAAAAATATAAAAATAGATATTACATACCTCTGAATTACCTGACGTTTCGACCAGGTTGCACTGGTGTGACTTTTTTATTTTTTGTTTCACTTGCGTTTATGGTCGCTTTTCGGCTCCTATTGTTCAAGCATGATGTTATATAGCCTATAAATGGACTTTGGATAAATGGCCTTCCTCGATAAATGGACTATCCTACACTAAAACAATTTATCAATTCAAACCTGTAGTTCCTGAGATTAGCGCGTTCAACCAAACAAACAAACAAACTCTTTAGCTTTATAATATTAGTATAGATAATACAATATTTTTGAAAAAGTGCGTCATAATAAAACCTTCAAATTTAAAACATTACGTCGGGTACACTGAAAGTTTTGCGTAACTCATTAATAAAACAATTTATTATGTAAAGTAATATATTTACTGGTTTTCGAAGTATTCTCCATTATATTTTAAACATCTTTTCATTCGGTCAAACCATTTTTGAAAACATGAGGACCATTGGTCTAAAGGCATGTTTTTGTTGAAAGCTATCACGGCCTCTTCCGGCCCCGTAAATGTCATACCTCTCATCAAATCTTTAGTTTTTGTCACTAGCTCTACTTTTCCAGAAGCCAAAAATTACAGGTGTGCGCCGATGCATTGTCATTGTGCAATAGGATGCGACTTCTTCACACCGGTTTTCTTCAATTAGTTACCTGACAGTAGCCACATTTTCATCGCAGTTTAGGGCCGAACTTCACGAATTTCATCATGGAGAGAAACACGGCCACGATCAAATTCTGCGTACCAACGCGTTGCGGTGCTCAAATGAGGTGTTTTCCTCCCAAAAGCATTTGAAGACGAGCAGTGCAGTCTTGCGAAGTCAGTGAACTTTTAAAATCATGAAAAATCGTTTTTCTCGTTAATTCCATTTTTGCTACGGACGACGAACTTCAACTTGTGATAAAAAGCAATTGACACGCGATTTCCCGCCAATATTTTTTTAATTTATGATTGAGTTTCTTATGTTTAAAAAAATATAACATTCGAAATTCAAACATTTATGAGCGGCCAGGAGCGCAGAACTTTTAGTGTACCCTATATTCAAAATCAATAAAACAAATTGAGAAAAAATATGAAATTGAAATTTTCGGTATGATGCCCCTATTTTTTTTAAACAAAGTGGGTCTAACGTGTTTGTTAACCCCTCCAGCTACGAAATAAGCTTTGTAGCTTCGTTAGTGTAATGCTTATGTTAGGAGTGAGTCTACTGGTATACATACATGTAAAGTGGACTTCAAAATATTTCTTGGGACAAGAACAGAGAGACATTATTTGGTATCATTCTGCCGGAATTTCACGTTCCTACAGAAACGGCCAGACCCGCTGGGTGAAGCTCTGACATTAATATTCATAAGTTATGATACCTTTTGTTCACCCGTTCGTCGTTCACGAGACCTAATGTTTCAATAACACTTATACGTCGACTAAAGAAAAGATATAAATTTTGTAGTACAGCGATAAACCCCCGACTTGTCTATAATTAACTTTAAAATAATTATAGTTTAAAAAACTAAAAAATACGCTTTTATAGAAAATTCAACTAAAAAAAATAAAAAAATTAATCGAATTATTGCATTGTCATCGGTCTTTGACAGGTGTGCAAAATTTGAATGAAATCTGGCCGTTTAAAGTGGGTCAAAATCGCGCCCAAAGCAGTCGGTTACAAACATACAAACAAACATACAAGTGAAGCTAATATAAAGCGTGTAAAAATGTATCACTGACTTCAATGCGCCTAAATCATGATAAATTTGTAATAAGCTGTATTCCTCATCCCTTAGTACAATCAGTTCAATAAAAAAAATAAATGATTGAAATCGGTTCACAAATGGCGAAGATATATCGTATACCATACAAACAAAAAAATGGTAAAAAAAAAACAATATTCAGTCGAAATGAGAACTTGCTGCTTTTGAAGTCGGTTAAAAATGAAATACTACTTGTTGGAGAGCGCACCACTTGAACGTGTCTGCTTGCCTAAATTTGGTTTTTAAACATCAAATAATAGTATCTAGGTACCGACTAGGTTTTTTAGGAAAAGAAAAATTAGAAAGGTTTTCCGTCAAAGTAGAAAAGTTGGGAAAAGCTTAAAGTGATTTTTGGGAAAAGTTTTGAAATGAAAACGATTACAAACAAATTTATTCAAAATCTGCAGGACAAAGTCCGTCAGTCCAACTAGTATCTAGTTACTATTTTAACTTTAATGGTGTTCTAAAAATTATATCGGACAAAATTTACACTTGTGTGGAGTTCCCTTGAAATTTACTTATTAGTGTCATAATGCCAGAAGTCGTTGATAGTAGTTGTATAGAGTCATGCTGATACTTAGATCCACTTATCTTTTTGTAGTATGACGTGACGTGATGCAATTTAAAATCATTTAAATAACATCACGAGAACGTACTTATACAATAATATGATCTACGCATGCAACAAACGTATATAATTATATTACGTAACCAGTTACGGAGAGAGACAATTACTTATCAATCAAATTAAATTAAATTTAACTAAAAAGACCCAAATGACTTTCTTTACAAATTATCTGTTATTTCGGCTGGACCACTTTCGCTAGAAATTAGTCTTACGAAATTTTGATGAAAGTGCAAAGTGATTAAATAAATAACGGATAATATTTCATAATTAAAAAACGAAATTAGACGGTTTAAAATAACTTACTATATAATATACGAGAGTAACTTCACGAATGTATTTCGCTGAATACCTACTTGGTTCTTATTTTATACTATGTAGTTGTTAAACAAGCAGACAACCCGCCTTATGATAACCATAGATTAATGATTATACTTTATTTTAACAAGACTACGAAACGCAAAGACGCTATAGATGACGTTAATCCGATTATAGTGTGGAAATGGCGAAATACACACACATATTTCGTTTTGGGTAAACCGCTGTGTGACGGCCAGGCCTGCCAGAGCACACAAACGCTCCCTACATACGAATATCTACCTCCACAAGAAAGTTTGCCGACTGTAGGCCGTATCAAGTAGGAGTACTTCTTCAGCCTGGCACCTTAAAATTTTATCGTTAATCTTGACAAATTTAATACTTTTGAAGGACAAAATAAATCAAGCTTATAATAAACATTAAAATATAAACTCATGTTTCTATAACCCGTAGATAGAGTATAATATATTACAATTGAACCTTAACTATATTTTGGCTGCTTAAGTTTTGGATGTCCAGTCCATCCAGTTAATGATATTTATGTTATCACTTAGCGGTTGAATACGTCAGCAGAAGGGTACGCAACCGTCGTGAACCCGCTCTTAATACAATAATTAAACTTGGAAGGATTAATTTGGTAATTTGTAGTACCTAGAATACGAAAAAAAAAACAAATGTCGGTGACAAACGGACCTATCGTGTAAACGACTCAGTTGGGACATTATTCATAGTTACCTCTTGGAATGGCGTTTGTAAAGAAAGGCTATCGGCGTTGGCTCGATAGACCTAAATAAATCTTCAGCTCAATAGGATTTTCTATTACGTTAGCAATCTGAATGATTGCAATGTCAGTCAACAGTAATAAATGGAATTGAGAAAAAAATTCAATATCTAATGCAATATTTCTTTTTCTTTTTGCAGGCCAACCACTGTTTAGTGACTACATTCTTCGTGTACAGCTTCTTTCATCTGTTCTTCACAATAATACTGATTGTATGGGAAGCTCTGTCCGCTGGATGGATACAAATAGGTTTAATCGTTTTGTCAGATTGTAAGTATTATAATATATGTTTTCTTTTTTAATGTTAACTTCCGTACCAGGGTAATAACGCGCGGTTACGTACGAAAATACAACATAGACTTATAACAACTATTTGAGAATTACACATAGGTATACTTAGGAATGAAACACACTTAAACCACTGCTATCTATGTTAAAACCATATGGTACCAACATCTCGAAGTTTAAACAAAAAAGATAAAAATTTTAGTAACTAGAATTCGAAAAAAAAATTAAACGTCAGTTGCAAACGCACCTATCGTGTAGACGTCTCAGTTGTGATGATATTCATAGTTGCGTCTTGGAATAATGTGGGGAGAACAATGGTGCTTCATTTGTATGTACTGAGTACAATGATCAAATAAGGAATACTTTGGAAGGGTGCTTTTTGAGAATATTGGATCATATATTATGAAAATAGACCTCGTTTGCCGCGTTTGCCAATGCATAAACGAAAGTGTGTGCCCTTGATTCTATGTTAGGTATTTATGTAGAATAAAGCAAAGATCTCAGTGACACACACTCAATTCTGTATTATGCAGCTGTTGCAGCATGTCAAGTAGCTGGTGTTAAATTCCCAGAAAAATCTTGCTGTTCCGGCGTGGCAGAGCAGGTTTGAGAGTCGTTTAGCTGAAGCGAAGGTACTCATTGACAAGCTTATCTGTTTCAGATCGGGTAACACACGCTCGAGCGTAATGCGTTCTGTGAATCTTGCTATTTCGGGAACTTTTATCATTTTATGCAATGTTTACCCACTCTTTTCTTGTACATTCGTATACAAACCGTATTAAAAAAAAAGAGTGGACCGATATAAAGGGATGAGAAGTGGGTTTATAGTACACATCTCCAAGATGCTGAAATTTCAAGTACATTTCGGCGTAATATCTGCGATAATTTCAAACGTTCTGTGAGTCGATTGATGCCATATAGATACGTGATTTTTATAGCTTGTGCAGTTCGTTCGCTGCCGAACTGGAAATCAGCAGTGTTAAAGTGGTTTCGTAGCTCACACGTTTTACATCTCAATTTCAACTATGGCTACTAAGCCATCTGATGTCTAAATTGGGAGCGAGAAGAGATACTAATCTCTTAAAGAAGAACGTCCGAACCTTAAGTGATATACATAAAAATATATATTGTTCATGTTTTAAATTACTTATTTCATAAGCTATCCGTAGTACAAGTAAATGCTTTAAACACTGCTAAAAAAAATAAACAGCTCAACCATCTCAACTCTCTTAAGGACTACTGCAAAGAGAACTACTTCTACAAAGAGAATTAATTGTTACACCACCTTCATCCACACTTCGCTCCTTGAAATTTATAGTTAACTAGTTCGTGAGTGTCACGCTACACCTTGTAGTCTGAAATCGTCATTAGGGAACCTTTTTTCTTCACTGATTGTCGGTTTGTCCATTGTCACTTGCTAATGCCAATGTTGCTAATGACAAGAGCTATTTGGTTCATTTCGTTCTACTTCATACTATGTACTGCTTGACATCAAATGTAAAAAATATTTTGTTGGTAGCTTTCTACAAAAGTAGAGTAAAATATAGTAGAATGCTCGTCTCGATTTTTTTCAATAACATTTATTATTTTGTAAATAATTAATTCTTATTTTAAACTTATTACAAGCTAACTTTGCTCACGATGCCGTCGGAATTTCGGGTTAAAAAGTAGCCTGTGTTGTCCAGGTCTCCAGCTATCTACACACCAAGTTTCATCGCCATCGGTTCAGTGGTTTTTGCAAGAAAGAGTAACAAACAACCGTACATCCATACCTCCTCACAAACTTTCACGTTTATAATATTAGTAGGATGAGGGCAGAGGGTTTGTCCTCCACTAGCAGTAAACCTAGCGTTAGTGACGTCCCTATATCTTTGGCCGTCCCCCAGTTAGAGAGTAACATGACCTGCATCATAAGTACCTATACCTACTGGTATATGTGTACACGAAACACTACATGGAAACAGAGTCCCAAACTGTTTCTTGAGTCACAGGTCGTCCGAGTTTGTGAGACAGAGTCCAATCACAATGTACACCGTTACTTTATGCTAAATGTTATTGTATCAAGGTTTTCTGTAAAAAGAATAATTATATTAATTACCTTAACTCGGGTAAAAATACAGCACAACGTTATGTTTGACATATACGTACATAACTATTATGTAATATTAGTAATACTGTGATTTAAATTACTAAAGCCTAGGTAAGTAACACAAAATCTGTGGTATTAGCACTCTAATTTATTCAATAAAACCGACACAACGGAAGAAAGTAATTAATCGTAGAATAAGCAGTATGATAGATAACTAAATCTTTAAAAAATCCAGTCTGTTGCTCCCTTGCGCAATGCTTTCTTCTCAGACAAAAATGTGCATTCTAGTTTCAACTTGCAAATCCAATAGAAATTTCAGATCGATCTATAGGATTTCCACGGTTGTGAGATGAATGTTCCTTTGTGCTTCTTTAATCTAGTTTTTCAAGCCAGTGAAATTTTTAATGAATTACACAAAAGGGTTTGAGAATAAGATGATATTTCCTTACCTCCTACTTACTATGCATATGGTCTTCAGAGACCCGTCCGCATGGTAGGTTGTTATGACCTCATATTTATATATTATTAGCTTTTGCCTGCTACTTCATTCGCGTGGAAACGGGAACCGTAAATTTTTCCGGGATAAGCCTATGAGCTATTCCAGACTATAACCTATCTCTGTGCCAAATTCCATTTAGATCCGTTCAGCCGTTTTTGCGTGAAAGGGTAACAAACATCCATCCATCCTAACAAACTTTAAGACAAGTAAGTAAGATTTAAGAGAGTGAGATTAAAAAAGACAAGAAGTCATATCGAGTATTTTTTATATGAGGCATGTTAACTTGTATTTGAGCGCATGGTCTAAACGCACTGAAGTTATGATCTAACTACGAGCCATACAGTCGGATACAATGATGGTGTTTGGTGACTAACCTCCTAAAAAGGTGACAATGGTCAGAAGTTTACTTACAACCCTGTAAAACGCAATTTAAATGCTGTAATATTTATAACTAAATCGTGATAGCGTAATCAGCCTGTGACTGATTAATATAATTCCATCGGGCCGTCTGATAAATAGAAAAATTTATTACCTTAATATTACTCGATCAAATCCTAATATATTCATAACATACAAGTCTCAAATAAGAAATAAATTTTCAGCGTCTTTTGTTATAATTATTAAACAGCACTTAATAGTCAAAATTTAACTTAACAATATTGCTTTTAGATCTTAACAAAAATATATTAATTCATCTAAAAATCATAAAAAACTCATTTATATAATACCGGTTTGAGCATGTGCTCATTTTTAATTAGCTTTTCTTGAACAACAACACACGACAATACTTATCAAAAACCTAATTTCCTACGAGCTTTATATACAACTTGAAGATGTAATTTTAATTAATGATAAAGTGTTTACATCTGCGTACAAATTAATTCCTTAGTCCCTCTTTTTCAATTAGCACAACATCAACATTATTGTGTACGATAGGATAATATGAAAGTGTGATTGTTATACGATTTTAAATGGAAAAATATTCTTAATCCTTTTCGCAACTTTACTATCAGTAACGGATGCTTGACAGTACTGTAACTTTAGATCCTCTGCAAATAGCAAGTATTTTGCGTCTTTAACAACTTCTGGCAGATTGTAAACTGGACAGACAAAAACTACTTCCCACGTCAAGTGAATTTGATTTCCTAAACTTGTCTCTCTTCTGACATGATTATCAGCGTCCTCTATAGCCAATTAGACAGATTCTTCTAGACATCTTGGCTTTTATAGCGAATAACAAAGAGAACACATCCATCAGAACTTAAAACGCATTGAAAATAGGTATCAAGGTCGATTGAATAAAGACATGGTAGCTGATTATTGTTGGAGCATAACGCGAGAGTGAATGTAATAATTACAGTCATCGAAGAAAATCTCGAATAAGAAAGTTTTTTCATGTGAAATAAGACAATAAATAGTTTGAAATGATAAGAATCATCGGTTCAGATTAATGCTATATTGCAATAACTATAAATTTAACATTTAAAACACCCCCGACTCAAAAATCCTTTCAACGATTACAAAATGCCTTACATCATTTTGGAAAAGAGCTGATACCCTTACACCGCTAGACTGATATTAACCAAACATAGCTAAGAACCACCGCAAGGAAACTGGCTTTCAAATGAAAAAAACCGCATCGAAATCGGTCCATCCGTTTAAGAGCTACGATGCCACAGACAGACACACACACACACACACACACACACACACACACACACACACACACACACACACACACACACACACAAACAAACATCGACGTCAAACATAAAACACCTCGTGGTTTTTGCGTCGGGGGTTAAAAACTATACGTAGTATGGAAAAAATACGAATGCAGTTAGAATTTAGATAAGTAATAAGCATAATATTATATTAATGTACATTCGATTGATCGATCAAGCAATAGTAATTAATGTTCATTAGAAACTATACGGTTTTACTTACGTTTGTATTTCAGGGATGCCCGACCCGACGAGGGTCCTTTTTCAAGTTGTTAGATTCTAATAAACATGAATACCACTCACGAAAGTTTTTATTGTAACATAGTAATTGATACATATAAGCATCGGAAAAAGAATATAAAACGTTTTGCAATATGAAGGAGTAACTAACTTAAACTAACTTTTAATCTTTTGAGTTCCATGATATAATTGTGTAGGTACATACATATACGGGCATTAACGCGATCACTTTAACTAAAAAAAATAACTTTTACCCAAGCGAGGCCGCGGGCAAAAGCTAGTAAAGCAATATTTGGTCAAAATTTGTTAAAGGATAATTTTTGTCAGTTGTTAAAGCCATCCCTAATTAGAGGGATCGACCAGAAATTCGAAAAGGACAACCAACAGAATTATCAACGCTTTTCTTTTTACATTGTGATCTCCTAATTTGTTTTCAATCTTTCGCAATTTTCTTTCCCTTTGTGTGAATCGGACATTTGGATCGAATAGCCACAATCAGGGACACAGGCAAACTAAACTAGTCTACGATCTATGCGTGGATCGTAAACTGGTTTAGTTTATCTCAATCTGAATATAATCAAAGATTTAAATCACCATCTGCTGTAGTATACTGACCCCGTTGGTATGTTGCAGTCACTTTGCGCTAACTTCTGGTATGTGAGTGGTTGCCAATTTGTAAATAGAAGTTAGGTTAGGTTAAATGACATGCTTGAAAAATGAGAATGAAAAGGCAAATCAAGAATTTAACTCTAAATTACTTTATTAAACTTAATACTACGTAAACATACAAAAAGGTCAGCTGCCCTCCACTAATTTCGGTTCGTTCATGACCAAGACTGTTAAAGATGGAACCAGGAGTTCCACCTTTAACTGTCTTTTGGCACCGAATAAATAATAATATTTGGATTTGTATAATGTGCATTTCACTTATAAATTTTAAGAAACCTATAAATAAAAATAAAACAATTGTCGATATTTTTACTTTATTACATCACCACTTCCAAACAAAACCTTCTAGTAAGCCAACCATACCTACTGATTTGCTCCATTTTCTTCGTATGCATTTCTTGAATGGAACACACTTTCCGTACACGTACGTTCGATGTTAATGTCCGACAAAACAACTTTATATAACGTGCTACTTTCCATAAGCGGCTAATGCTGTCTAAGTCACTTACATGAGTGCAGCCTTTTTTTCGCGTCAGTAACGTACGGTGAGAACATATCTAATCATTTAAACACATACACAAATAAAACTGTATAAGTTCTGATCATTTTAGAATGAGTAGGTCATAAGAGATTTTTGCTTTAAAGTGATCCCGACTGGGCAATATTTCAGCCATGCAGATCACATCTAAAAGTATTACTTTCATAGAGTTATGATACTGTTGAGTTCTACAACACAGTTGGAACAATACTGAATTATGAGTATTTATAGACACCAAAAACCGCTAACCGTTAACCGATCTTTGAGCTAGTTTACCATAAAAATTACTAACCAACTTGTGATAATCTTTTTCTTTTTGTTACAGTGCTCCTGATAATTTGTCTCTTCAGCGTCAAGTATCTAATGGAAGCAATCCGAACAGGCAACATTTATAGTCGACCTGGAGAAGTTTATTATACTTATTAATTTATTATAAAATGTGCCCAAAATAGATTTTGTTACATCTTGGGGCAAGAATGTGAAATAAGATCTTAGAATAATTTATTCCTTTGCTTTTTGTAAAAAGTAATGTGTTTAAAAATAAGCTTAGCTAGTAAACGAAATTGTTGTCCAGAAAAAAAAAAAACCGACGAAGTATGTAATGTTGATGACAATTAATGTTTGTAAAAAAGAAAGTCTGACACTTACGTACATTTAAGATCAAGGTAATGTTTTATGACATACCTAAAATATTGCTTACTGTAAAATGAAGTAGCGTTAGTGACATAAAAGTAAATGTAAATGTCACGATTGATACTATAATTTGCAGTGATGTACATATCATTATAGGTCATCTCTCTGATGCTCAGATATGGTCAAAGTATGAAAGTACTTTGGAATATTTAGTTAGGTATGTACCTAGTACGGCTGACTATCACCAACAAAATCAATTCAATTGACATATTTTCATATTTAATATGGTGAAATAGTATCAAAGAAGAAATAGTAGCAACTCCTGTAACAATTTAACAGATCGCTTTAGATACCACAATGGACAGATATGATTTACATGCTGATAACAAAGCGCGTGCATAATGATTTAGGATAATTGCTGATATCTATTTACGTAAATTAAAAATTAAATGTTGTTTGTTAACAAGCGCGTCACTTGATAACTTCTGAACCGATTTGCCTATTCGTGTAAAGTAAGTGATTTCCAAATAACATTTTTACAAAAGCTAAATTGAATAATTCGGAAGAATTGACAGAGTTTGTTTTTTGGGTTCCGTTCCTCAAAGGGAAAAAAAGGAACCCTTATAGGATCACTTTGTTGTTCGTCTGTCTGTCCGTCTGTCTGTCTGTCAAGACCCTTTTCTTCAGGAACCCATCAAGTCCCTTGAAGCTGTAAAAAAATCAACCTTCTAAGTCAAGGCAATCAAAAGATACGGCCATATAAGCCTTAGATTTTAACAAATTTGAACATTTCGCAGGTAAATCAAAACCTTTAGAATACTTCCCATTGACCTAGAATCATGAAATTTGGTAAGAAGCAAGTTAGTCTGGTAGCAGAATTAAAAAAAACCGAAAGTCGTTAATTTGTTGTTAAATCTCATAAAAAATAGTATTTGTGATAACAAACTTATATTTTGCATAGATGGATGGACGTACTATCTATATACAAGTTTGTTTGCTTACGGAACTCTCGGTGCGCGAGTCAGACTCGCACTTGTCTGGGTTTTTTTCGTAAAGGATAAAAATGCCCATAAACCAATCTCATTGAAAATTGAGCACGACAATGTCTGAAGAATCAGGTGGCATAATATGATTACGACTTTAAAATAATAAAATAATTGATTTTGATGGTGCTAGTTTGAGGTAAAAATAAAAATATTATAAACAATGTTTAATTTGTAAGTCATAGACTTCTTTATTTACTAAAATAACACAATTTCAGAATCACAACGATCTTAGAAGACAGACTGAGTTTAAAGCATAATGTATGCTTTAAAAAACTTTACTGTAAAATACAGTCATACCAATGCTCAAACATTCAAATCCTTCAAATCATTTCAAATAAATACCTATAAATAAATTTAAAAAAAAACTAAAAGCTATCGTCGATATTTATATAATAAATTATCTATTTCTGAAAGTTCCTGTGTTCTACTTATTTCTCTTCTTCGTCTTTTCCCAAGCATCATAGGAACAACCATAGCCATAGTGGCAGGCACCATACCTGCGCCCACAGCAGCTAACAGAGTTGATGAATCTGGTGACATGTTAGAAACAACCTTTCTCTTCAAAACTTTATTTTTCGTTACTACAGGCTTATAGTGTGTCGCAGCAACATCTAGATCATTCTTTTTATCCATATCACGTTTAGATTCCTCCACTGTTTGAAAGCTCTTTTCAACTTCTAATAAGCCTCCATGTGAAGTGGTCATGTTGGTGTGCGCTTTATCGACGGGCAGCACTGTCAAAGCCACGGCCTGATGTGAAGTCATAGTAGTTAAATTTATAGGATCATCCTCTTTTGGTGGGGGATTAAGAGAACGTTGTCGCTTTTTATTTCTATAACCTTTAGTTGTTGATAGTAACACCCACTGACCATTGCCATGAGGTGGTCTAGAAATTCTATCATGATCATAATCGGATGGTCCAGCATAAACTACTTGAGTAGGTTTTTTTAAAGGCCTCTTAAGGGACATGCTTGTTGGTTGTTGCAGAGCTTCGTACTCGTAAGGGAAATTAGCAGGTCGGTTATCGGTTAACACGGAATTAGGCATGCCGTAAAATACCGTTTCGTCATTGGGATAGTTGTCATGAGTGTCGCAATTTGGCCTATGTGGACGTCTTCCTTCATCGGGAGCCCACGACGATGGATAAGGTGAATGCTGTTGTTTATTCCAGGTGGGCTTCGAAGGTATTTCTGATTCAAAATCCACGGGACCATGCAATTTGTTTGTGTTATATCCGGGACGTATTAGCGTTGGACGTTTTTGCGGATAACTGTAACTGTTCTCAGATTGTTGACTAGAAGAAAAACTGTCATCCATCGGGAATCTGTCATCACTCGGAAATCTATCGTCACTTGGGAATCCATCATCACTTGGAAATCTATCATCATCATCGTTCCAATGATTTGGCTTTTGTTTCTTAATGTTTGGCTTCCATTTCGAAATTTTACTTGTTGACCATGCCACTGGTTCTAAAGTTACCCATCCATCTTTGTCATCATAAGGATGTTTATGTTGCTTTACTTTAAGACGATTCCAAGTAGTATGTACTTTCCCATTATGATCTGCATTGTCCATATCGCTATTCAGCAAAGAGAACCGATCAGTTTGTACTTTATCTTTTTTCAACTTAGCAGCAAGTGCAGATATGGCTTGAAGGCGATCCTGTGGGAAATCTCCATAATCCTTAAGTTTATCAGCTGTCAATACATAATCATCGAATGCTTCGTCCATTTCATGGTTGTAACCATCTTGGCAAGAGGGCCCGTAGCACCTCGGTCGATGTCCATCGAAGTCATGTACAATATGAGTCATAAGGTTCTTCATTTCGACGTCCCCGTCATCCTTATTTTGTTCAAACGTCAGTTCATCCCATTTATCTTCACCAGGTTTCACACCATCAGGAGTATTTTCTATTATAGTTATTGGATCTTTTCCTGGCACATCGAGTTGATAAGTCTTAATCTTTCTCTCATATTTTTCACTTTGAGTCGGATCTTCGCAGTTCGTAAAACCAAGGGCAAACCCGTAAAAAATAAATAGTCGCACTGTTATTTTCATTGTGTTCATTTTCACTTTCGTTTGGTCGCGTGTCGGCGCGCAGGCAAGGCGCGCGAGTACTGAGCGCTGGCGGTCGTCGCTGCGACTGATATAGTTTTGATTGTGGATGCACACTAACCCTCCCTGCGCTCTAATGCAATGCTGATTTGTATGGTCACGACGAATGAGCAAGATAATTATGTGGCGATTGTCGTTTGCCGGCGACTATCTTAATTGACTATCGCTACTCTCGGCTCCGTGACCCGCGCTCAGGTGAAACTGTTTTTCATTTTATGGGATATTTTCACCATGGTTACTTGAAAGTTTTGCAATTCACACACGACTCGGTGAAATTTTGATTGAAATCTTTACATCTTCATAAGACATTGTTAGAAATACTACGTACAATCTTGTATGTTAAATGAAAATTTATAATGTGTTTCATTCAGATTAATTGTCGTGTAAACGTAATTCTTTGACTTCAATGAAATTTCTTTGTAATTTCCCTTTGATCAATCATCCAAGCTACGTGATTATTATTATTATTCAATTATCAACCCAATAACAACATTTTGTTAATAACTTAAAAATGTAAGCAACAAACTATAAGAAAAATATAAGCGCTACTAATTATTTTAAAAATAACTAACTTCTTTTTATTCTTACCAAAAAAGTTATCACGTGAAATATGACTTTATTAATAACAAATATTTAAACAAGCAGAATAGAGTATAAATCTTAAAATATTTTAAAGTAATAATTTGTTTACGGTACTTTTCATACATGCATATTATGTAGGTAGGTATATTATAGTCTTAATTTAAAATTTTGTTATATATAAAATTTATATAGGCGGGCCATTGCCTAGTGCTACATACCCCTACATAAACATTCAAATCTAAATGACTGACGTAAGCATATAATTCAAACATTCTTCATTTCATTTCCCAAAAAATATAAATGTGATCCATATCCGCCCTCTATAGGCCTATGGGGATAAAAACTGATTTATGTGACATTAAAGGATTATGAAATTAAATAGTCACGTTTGGTAAGAATTGATAAAATGATAGAATTTTCTTTCGAAAGTCGATACAACTCTTTTCTTTTTTGAAATGCACCTACCATAAAAATAAAAAAAAACAAGATAATAATAAAAAATCTTAATACGGATATTCCTAAATCTTCTTTATCGTAGTCTATTTCCCCTGCGCTGTGTTTGCTCTCTCCATAATAGCAAGCATACTTATTATCCCTATCTAGAGTCTGATCAACTTCGCTCTAATTGTAGACTACACTTTTACCAGAGTACCTCCCTCTTATACGATATTGGCAATCAAATATTTTCTCTAGAGTTTATTATCGTTTAAAATATAATCAAGAATGTAATTGAGGACATCCGGGTGAGAACTGTAGCAAATCAAAACATTATTGTAATAGAACATTTAAGTTAGCTTTCAAACAAACAAACTAATGAAAAAAGTTTAGATAATCATCATCCATCACCGTCAATACGTAACCATGTTTAGAATTCACAAATCGCTCGCGTTGTTTTGGTAGCGTTACATAACTGAAATTTAAGTGGGAGAAAGGAACAGACCGTGGTAACATAACATAATAGCACGGGTATTAGAAATTTCTCACTATAGTCGTCACACTTACTATAATGACTAAAATGTATTTGTGTTCAAATGGTGATTCAATAAAATGCTTGACTTTATGTCTTATAATGTTTTCCAATTACTACTTAACTGTGTCATTTGAGGGTTGCTAATACATGAAGGCGTACAGAATTGATCCGATTGTTTGTGTAACCACTGGTCTGCTGTTGTTTCGAATGGGCCCTGAGGCCCTGACCGATTTTTAACCCCCGATGCAAAAAGGTGGGGTTTTATAATTTATAATTATAATGTGTGTATCTGTGTATTATGTGTGTGTGTCTGTAGCTCATAAACGGATGGACCGATTTTGGTTTAGTTTTTTTTATTTGAAAGGTGACTTGATTGAGAGTGTCTTTAGTCAAATTGAAGAAATCCTGTAGCCATTAGAAGATCATCAGCTCTTTTCTAATTTATGCTTAACTGTTAGTTAATAAATAGATTGCATTTTTCGTTATATTTTGACACAATTGAAATCTGGTGTAAATAACACTGGTTAACCACGATCTTCTGTAGAGTCAAAGTGCACTACTGTGCCTACCATGACTCCTATAAAGTATCCGTCCTCATCTATCTTTATAACTTTTCGTAAAGCTACGGTATAACTATAGGCATTAGACACCGGCGGTCTCATTGTTGTCCCACCTTTGAACTGATCGAGAGATAACGATTCTAAAACAAATCTACTCTCAGACCATCGATCATACCGTTGGCTCAATGACAACACGAAGGGGGATATAATATTAAGCTGTCTAATTAACATAATTTAAGCAATAAGACAAAAATAAAATAATTTATCAAACATTACCAATCAATTTGATTTTAAAATAAAAAGTTTTAGAAATCATAGTCGTCCATCTGTGAGCTGTAGAAAGCATAAAGGAGTAGCTGGCGTTAAATGAGAATGACAGAGGTGTTGGGGAGCGTGACCGTGACGAGAGATAACTTGGTACTGTCATGAAAGGGCACTTGTAATATTGAAGGTACAAAAGGTAAGGTTGGCGAAGGTATAAAGGAAAACGTATATTGAATAGGACAACTTTTTCATTTCCTTTCCAATTCTATTCCTTTCGATATTCCATATTCAAATGGGAAAAAAATCCAACAAGATGTATACTTGGCGTGGTTTATAAAATTGCTTTAGTGGATGTTAAAATCACTTCTTTGATCAGTTTTGTATCGCTCAAACCAAGTTTGATCAAATTCTATATTTACAAATAAATAGATCTTGATCAAATTTGGTGGCTCTGCAGAATGAATAATAACAATCGCTATAAAAAGGCAGTCATGGGACTGCCGGCAGAAGTGAAAACTTAAACGAAACGACGAATTTAAAACGTCACATTGGCAGGTCGGTGATATTAATTAATAAAGAGCTGACAGAACTCTATGTTTAGATTAGTGGATCCTCTAGTGGATCTATTATATGTATTATTAGCGTGACAGTCACGAGTTCAGTGCTTTTTCCAAATAGCAAAAGTGCACAAAGGTGCCTAAAAAAGTTTTCACTTCAAAAAACATGTTTTCTGTGATACATGGTTTAGTTGTCCTGTTTCTGTCCTATTCAAATAGTTTCTTTCAAAATATTTATTAACAACTCAATTCAACTGTGTGGTCGAAGAAGAAATCTTAGCAAGGAAATTATTATTTTATTTACTTGTTAAACTTTGTTTTATAACCTCGATACTACAAACTATACTCAATAGGTACAAGCTTTTACGTATTTTTTTATTTGCTTTCCGCGAATGTTAACAATGTGTGGGCGTCAGTTTGCCGAAAATAAACGATGAAATCAGAAGTTTTTCAGTACATTTATAAAAATGAATTAAATATGATTCCTACCTATTATTGCTAACACTGTGCGGTATTCCGTTTGCCGAAAATAAACGATGAATTCAGAAGATTTTCAATACATTTATAAAACCTAATTAAACGTAATTCCTACCTATTATTTTTTCGAAAGCTCGTAGTAAGTGTTAGTAATTACTTTATTTACCTCCCTAACATCATATCATAATAAATGCAAACAACATTTATTTATTCTATAATATAAAATAAAGTTTTTTGGAATTGATATATTTAATGGATTCCATTAAAACCACCTAACTGAATAACAATTTATGATTTTTACACAAATTATTTTGAGATAGCGTACATTTTAGTCATACTTATTCAATAATAGTTTCCAATGGTTCATCGTGCTCTTATAGTCAATTTCTTACTAGGTATTAATTGGTCTACAAAACATTTGAATATCAACATCAACAGTACCCGTTATTGTTAAGTTATTGCGGTTAATAAAAGAAAGAAAGCGGTGTCTGCCTGCAGTGAATTGTTTATGTTTTGTGCTATTGTTGTGGCGCCGGCGCACTCGCTTTCTTTGTGAATCTTAGGCGGAGAACACACGTTTGGCCGGAAACTGAATAAAAATTTGTTGCTTATTGCAATTTTTAAATGATTTACTTTCCTTTTTTAAATTTGTGCATAAGTAACATCTATATTCTATATATATACATATAAATTAATTCCTATTTTCCTTCGTCACGGCATCACGCGTGAACGGCTGGACCGATTCCGCTAATTCTTTTTTTTGTGTTTGTTATTGTCAGGAGAAGGTTGTTATGAAAGAAAAAATTAAGAAATATGCGCGGCAAATTAGAAAATTTATAAAACTTAACGAACATATTAACTTTTGTAATGTAAGCTTAGCGCTTTTGACATAACTGTCAGTCATTTGACAGTTGGCGCGATTGTTCAATATTCATAGTTAAGACAAGACAACGTCTGTCGGGTCAGCTACTATTATATAATTTTTGGATCAATTGTATTCCTTATAAAAAGAAAAATCTTAGTCGAACACTGCCTCTTAAGATACAGGCTTTGCCTAGTTTAAGAGACAGGGCTCACAATCTTTCTTTGAGACCTACTACTGTGTATGACGTAGTATAACGTATGTAACTACTGTAATTTAATTAGTTGTGATAATAAATAAATATTATTATTATAAACAGCGAGCCCAGGAAACAGCTGAAATACTAAAGATGTTTGTGTCCTGTCTATTTTTGAACATTTAAAATTATTTTTATATTATTATTAATTCTTACGAGCGAACGATACTTCATCATCAAGACAATTTTATGAAGACAAATTTTGCCCTTTATAACATATTATTTGGACGCATAGCTTAGAAGACAATGAAAAATTAAAATAATTCAACACTTCAGCTCGGTTCTTGGTAGCGGCGCGATGACTATAGTAGTAGTGGAGTTTTTATCGTATGAAAACACCCACAGATCATCACCTCACCGGGGTTAGCGGTGAAGTGGTATGTCGTAATCGAACCGACTAAACCCACACGGTTTTCTGACACAAGCGAGTCTTGCAAGGGACTCGGGTATATTGCTATCATAGGAAAAAAGCCTCGAGAATTGAACTGACCCTAGCCTGCTTTTAAACAGTAGGCATATACACCCTTGCGTGCGGAGGGGCGGGAAGCTTTGGCCCCCTTTCGGTTAAGAGAACACATCGCACCGTCGCGACGAGAAACGAGCATTGCCCAGAAGAAACAAACTGTGACCGCCTCCAAGAAAATGTTACTAAAATATTGTCTGTACTGAAGTATTATAAATCACCAATCAGTAATTTCTTTTAAATTTTACGCGGGTGAAACCGCGGGCCATAGCTAGTAAGTTACATAGTCCGGGCTAGGGCTGCCATCCGTCCGGGTTTCCCCGGATTTGTTCTAGTTTAAAGGGCGTTCGGTGAGCGTCCGGGAGGGGTTTTCAAAAAGTGTTCGGGTAAAACCCGGACACTCTGTGCCAGGGGCATCTTGTAATTATTAGATGAATAAGCTGTTTAATTTAATCAAAAAATGGAATTGGCGTTTTTTTAAGGTGTCCAGGAAAGAATCTCGATTTTACACATGTATCCGGGATTTTTGAATAGCTTGTCCGGCGTCGGCAGTTTAAGACAGTTTAAGTAATGGCAGGCCTAGTTCGGGCACAACTTATCAAGAACAAAACAAAAGGTTAAGATTTTATCCATTTCCTTGGTCATTTGTAACGTGAATCACCAGGGTAGTTATTTAGAGACATCTTCTGTTATTATAAAAGTAAAAATTAAAGCATTCATGAGATTTCCACATAAATCCATTTCATTTCATTCCATCCATCCATTCATTTTAAACAAGCCGTTCTGTCCTCAGCCTAAAAATGTAACAGTTATTATTACGTGGTAGTCGTTGCTGCGGCCGAACAAAATTGCATCACGGCTGATACGCTGCGAAAGCGCAATTGTACCAAAGATTACTGTAGACTGAGACAATAACACTTTCCAGCACATTTTGAGAATTGTCGTGAGTAGTTACAGGACTATAAGTTGATAACTTCATGATATGTAAATAGAGCAATTTATTACATCGACTAGACTGTTGCGTTCATTGTATACTAGCAGCCCACCACAACTCTGCCTAGGTTGAACAATAATGTCACATACAAGGAAAACTCATAAAGTTCGCATTCTTTATTTATAATGTACTTGCAACCCGCCCGGCTTCGCACGTTTAGCAAAGCATATATAGATTTTTCTAACATCTTCAACAATCATAGTCATATTTCAGGCATTTTACACAAACCTTTAATGAATTATGCACATAAACCTTCCTCATTAATAGCTCTATATATTGTTTAAAACCGCATTAAAATTCGTTTAGTAGTTTTTGAGTTTATCACGAACAGACAGGCAGACGCAGCGGGGGACTTTGTTTTATAATATATAGTGATATATAGTGATGTCATCATCATCATCACGGCGTTGCTTCCCGGTTACAATCGAAACTTCCGCTTCGGTGCCCGGGGTCCGCCTTCCGACTTTTTCTCCTCTACTTCGCACGATCTTCGGCATCCCTAATAGTGAGTCCATTGGCAGGCATGTCACCTCTTACGACGTCAAGCCAGCACTTTTTTGGTCTACCCCTCCTGCCGCGCCCGGCGGAGGCGGCATGGCCAGACATTTGTTCCACACGAAAGTAGCCGGTTGCCGCAAAACGTGGCCATACCAGCGAAGACGACACTCGTGCAATTTATCCGCGATGTCACGGACATGAAGGCTGATGCGAATGCGGGAGTTCCTAACGCGGTCCTTCCGCGTTACTCCACACATCCACTGCAGCATATTTATCACCATGACACGCAGTTCCTGCTTGTGTCACTCCAGCAACGGCCACGTTTTACAGCCGTATATAAGGACAGGTCAGTGATGTGTACGTTACAAATCCTTTGGCTACTCCAATTGTATCAGAATATCCCATGACAAGGCTGATGACGAGGGTTAGTGATGCCTACAATGAAAAAAAATGCAGAATTTTGCGGCTAAATAAAATTATAGAATAGTTACAGAGATCCGACGTCCCGCCGATAGCCGTATCCGAATCCGTATAATATATCCTTTTCCTTCCATTGCCTTTCCGCCTTTCCTTCTTGCCTAATTTTCCCTTTCAATATACTGCCAATTTTCCCATTTTAATTCCCAAAGTGCCTGGTGTGAGTTAATAAGCTTGCCCCCAAGTTAATATGACGTGAGTGGGGCCAAAGCGTATACAAGCGTATACCCCCCCCCCCCCCCTTGAAAGTGTTACTGCTCCACTTCTATGAGAACAAAGCTTGATAGTATGTATAATCTTTAATCGATGAACTGAACATTTGGTTTACACTTTAAACCATAAACATATAAGAAAAGATCGCGGAAGGGGGCGTGATATGCGATAGATGAATAAAAAGAGAACGCTGTCATACGTGGTCCCTGTCTCTTTTTAGCTCTGACACACACGCCACGCCCTAGACAAAAATAGAGGGACCACGTATAGCAGTTCTCTTTTTATCGAGCTATCGCATCCACTTACACGATAGTCCCATTACTAGAGCGGTCTATTCTTATGTGTCTTACTTTGAGCAGTGTAAATGAGAAATTAAAGTAGGTACATAGTGTCTAGTCCATGGGTATGGATACCGCTTTAGTTGTTTTTATTATACTTCTCACTAGCACAATTAAATTAATAAATTAAAATGAAAGTGTGAACAAGGTCTTACTTGGTATGAAATTTCCAACCCGGTTTTCATCGAACATCACAACATTTGAAAAAATATTAGTGTAGAATTAAAACAATAGTGTTTATTTTGTCTGAAGTGTAGTTTCCCTAGAATCCAGTTTAACTATTCTGTTAATAAATATTTACTAAATATTTCCCAAGTATTAAACAAACTAAAGCGCTATTATAATATTTATTCAGTCTGGTAAGTTAGCGGTTGAACTATAAAAGCTATATATTTGATATTATATTCTCAAATATTAATTCAGAACTAAGTTAGGTAAACCTACCATTCTGTTTAAGTCTCAAAGTTTCAATGCTCCTTGGTTAGAGTTCAGTTGTAAGTTTTCAAGAAAAAATTTGCATGACGCGAATAATGTACTTACAGACCATTTATTTAGATAGAAATAAATGTTTAGCATTTATTAAGTTTATATTTTTAAATAAATAACGCAATAAGCAACTTCATCTAGATGCCCATGATGATGATGATGGCTATACAAATAACTACTCATTTACTTATGGGAAAGTATCGCTCTGCCGTGCTATGCGACATGGCAACAATTTCGCTGTACAAATAGAGTGGTAAAAAGTAAAATAATAAGCTTCTTATAAGCTACTTTAGTTAAATTTCGTGTAATACCTGCTCGGAACCACGTAGGTATTGTGCCAATTTACCTTAGTACTAGGTAGGTATATTAAAAATATAGTTTTCTCATTGACCTACTATTTTGTCCTTGTCCCTTGTTACGAGTACGTTTCCTTCACAGTACTCAAACTTGTTATAAAGAAGGACCAGGTACGAACCACAGAATTCATATGCTCAGCTCTGTGGTACGAACGAAAGGCAACAAAAAAACCGCATTTTTTTAATTATAATTTATATATACATATAGATATATATGTACACGCCGTGTCTCGTGTATATATATGTAAACATCGGAATTTCATGACGAGGAGTTTGATAGACTGAACCCTTGTGTCTCTATAGTATAGAGTTTGTGGCAACAAAATTAAGGGTGTGCCAGTCGGTATTTTTTTATACAAACCTTATACAGTAAATCCTTACGGATCTTGGCTAATGTAATATATTACATGTAGTATAACAACTAAGAAATCAAAAACCTAAACAAATGGTATGAAGCAGAATAATGAAATAAAAAGTGGTAGGTACATACGAAGATCTGTATCTGAACGTTCAACACCTTTTTAACGTTAATTCACCTGGAAAGTACTAATTAAAAAAGTATTTTTTTTTGTCCTATGAAAGAACATGAACATTTTTATTTTATTTCAAATATTATTTATTTCATTGGATATATTGGTAATTGTGTTAATCAACCCAAAGCGTCAAAATGGAATGCTTTATTTACCTTAAACAAAAATATACACTTTAAATATTAATTCTACAACAGTAGCTACTCAGTTTCAAGGCTGGCTAAAATAATGTAGCTTAATATTACGTAGGCAAAGTCGTGATGACACTTTTACTTTTGCATTAGATAACAATCTTATGACTTAAAATTTAGTTGAACTCGGCTGCGGCGTGACGGTCAAGGCTCGGTACCTGGTTTCACTTTCTGGAACTTTTCACCGTCCGCTCTCACGGCCACTCCGCTGTCTTTACCGCAAGGCGGTAGTTATTTTAGGGTTGACTGCACGTGATTTTGTTTATTTTTTTACACAACCTTGGCAAACTGTAAAGCGGTCCCTAGACGATCGTGTGGCATGACATGCTGAATCATCATGCTGCATGAAGGACCTATTGAGAGTATATCATACAGCATGATAATTCGCTTGGGATAATCACGTTATTCAGTCGATATAGATAGTACAGTGAAGAGGACTTCTGCGCTGGTATAGAAATGTCTTAGTCAAAGGTAGATTTACAAATGAATAAATTTATAAATTAAAAATAAAAGGAATTTTCAATCAACTGCCAGCACGTAGTTTGCATATCATGCACGTATTTTACATGTGATTCGCATCAATCAATACAATTAAACGGTCATGTATGCATGACAGCACGTAACGCATGTCATGCCGCATGATCGTCTAGGGACCGCTTAAGAGGGTTCGTTCTTGCAGGCAACAATCAGTTGAAGTTACATTTATGCGATCTTAACCTACTCGACGTGCTGCTTTCACTCTCCAATTCATCTGTATAAGCCACAGAACTAAGAACAAGTAGAATAAGCAATATTTCTTTCCTTCCAATTGCCTTCAGATCATACCTACATTTTACTTTCAATATATTACAAATTTACCCATCTTTCATTCCCAAAGTAACCAGTTGGCGGCAATAGGCTTATTTATTTATTGGTTCGCTTACAGTTGATACAACCATTTGTTAAAACTAGGCTTGCACCGATATTCGGTATTCGGCCTATTCGGCTACTTTCATACTATTCGGAAAAATACCGAATATCTAGGTACTATACGGCCGAATACCGAATACTACGGTTTGTTTGTTAGTGGCTCCTCTGAGTGGGTGAGTCGGTGCAGGTAGGTCGAATAACGTATAGTTAAGTTTAATTTTTCGATATCTCGATATGGGCTATGCTTTCTTTGCAGAATACTCATCGTAGCAATCATGCGTCATTATAACAGTGGAAAATAGAAATTAGAAACAAAAATGTCGATAAAAGTTTCCTGCCACGCGTCAGCCGAATATCATTGCCGAATAATCGGCTATTCGGCCAGGAACCCTCGATATTCGGCATGTGGCCGAATATACTATTCGTTGCAAGTCTAGTTAAAACCAATGCATATCAACCGGTAAACACAGCTTTCTCAAAAAAAAACATACGGACTTAAGAGGCTAATGCATAAAGCTAATGTTACAATATAGTGAATATATAATAACATAAAATGAATAGAAAAGAAAGTTAAAAGCGCGTGAGGTGTCTTTGGAACACCCAGTTGAAACGAAGTTCCTTTCGCTATATATGAATGCATTGATGGATTGAATAAATTGTATCCAAATATAGTTAATATTGTAAAAACTCGAAATTAACTAAAATTAATTTACGGATAATTAGTATACAAGATATTACAGTAGTATCGCGCAGAATCCACAGATGGTGTAAGAATAAAATAAATCAACTCGCAATCAGCATTTTTTGTTTCGCTAACACTTTTTTTCGTCTAGCCGGCCGGGTGCCGAGCGTCTGAAGTGCAAACGTGCGATAAAGAACTTCGTTTCCATAATTGATAAGTGTTTAATAGGAGTTCGTTCTGCGGTGGACTTCGTTCGTCAATTTGTAAATGATAAACCAAAATGTGTAACTGCTTGTTGTAAGTCTGGTGATTGAAGAGTTGAAGCCAAGGACTGTTTTACGTGATGGTGGTATAGCAGCTTGACTATTACGTAAGTACAGTATCTTAATATGGATGTGTTTAATACGCCTCTGCCTACTCTACTAATACAGGCGTGGCGGGGAAGAGGGAAGGGTTAGGGCCTCCGGTAAACTCACTCACTCGGGGAAATACAACACAAGCATTGCTTTACCGCTGGTTTTCTGTGAGGCCGTCACATCACTCCGGTTGAGCCGGCCCATACGTGGAAGCATGGCTCTCCCACTCAAAGTGTGTTTGTATGTTTGTAACCTAGATAGTAAACAGTGTCTAAAACACTTGCAACAGAAGCCTTAAAACCCCTATCGCCTTCCTCATTGAGTTCACGATGACATCGTGAGGTTTTAATCGGTTGGTCGGCATTAATTAAACAAAAAGTCGTAAACAGAAAAAACAATTCTTTATTTATACCACCAGACCTTGTAAGAATTGAAATATCGTGTATGTTAAAATTTTTTAAATGGACCTCAGAAACTAAAAAGAGATGAGATTTGATCCAACTCATTTTGGTTTTTCTACTGTATTATTTTGTTTACTAATTGCATTCTAACCTATTATAATGATGTATATATTCGGTTAAAGATAATCTCATGCAAAAGTTTAAACACCACAACTTAATTTCCATCTATTATATACTAGCAGCGCCCCGCGGTTTCACCCGCGTAAGTCCCGATCCCGTGGGAATATCGGGATAAAAAGTAGCCTATGCGTTAATCCAGGTCTCCAGCTATCTACATAGCAAGTTTCATCTTCATTTGCGTGAAACAGTAACAAACATCCATCCATACATCCATCCATCCATCCAAACTTTAACATTTATAATATTAGTGGGATATAAAACCTTAGCGTGCCAACCCTACCTAAGATAGAAACACGGCTCATTTACATTATGTTAGCTGCATTGACCATGAAATACGAACATTGAACTTCGAACGTTTTTAAACGCTCTCTCTTGAATAATTGTTACTTTATCTATTCAAACATTTCTATGTAAATAAAGTAGCTAATCCTTATACATTTTTTCAGCTTATTATTTTAATATTAAATACTATTCCTAACCATTACCGATTACGTTTACTGCTTCAACTGCTTGGATAAAAGGTGATCTGTGTCACCACGAACCCAAGGTTTTTGAATAAATTTTAATAAGGGCGAAGGTTAACGAAGTTTCCTTTCGTCCAACTCAAAAGAACTACCGTTTCACTCCGTTTTCGCTCAGAATTATAAACTGTTCGAACGAATATCCCAGACCATATCCAGTGCTTCCGAACGAATTCAGAGAATTGTTCGCATTCCAGTAGTGCGAACACATAATAAAAGGCCAATTCATAAGAGAAATAAAATATCAAACATTTCGACTGAAATCTAATTTGAAAATATCAGTAACAAAGTTACACTAATACAAGTGAAGTTTGAAAAATTTGGTTTTGTTACTGAAGTTTTAACTTATATGTCTTTACCATTTACCAAAAAAGTTAAGTGCATTTGTTTTCGTTTTTTGATTCGAATCATTCTGAATGCAGTTTAAACTCTCTAAATTACTGGTTCTTTGAAAATACCCGGTTCACCATCAACAGCCATACTGCGGCTTCTACGATTATAAGTACCATGTTGTTTATTACAGGTATAATATGATGGAACTTCTATAAAACCGTTCAGTTTCAGAATATGTTTTTGTTTCACAAAGTTGAAAGAATGTGTTTCGTCAAATTATCAATGTAGAAAGTCTTCGACTTTCCAGATGTACATCAATATGGATTATGGGTGGATGTGTTCCATCAATCTGGATGTTTAAAATACGCCAAACAGCCTCAGAAGAGCTAACAGCCGAATGAAACCTCATAATGTCATCGTTATTGGTAGTAAACCTCATCGTGGCTTGATCGCTGCCCTTGTTCTCGTATTTACATATTCGTATACATTATTATATTTCATGGGTTCGACACGCTGTTTGGTTGATATGAGCTTGAAATGTTCTTGATAATACCGATTAATAGGGTACCACCCATCTATTAGCTGTGAAGTCACCATATTGGGTTATTTTGCAACGATGGAATGGATATCCGTTTTACACCAACAACGTTTGCTCTGAAAGCGCTCGAGGGTATTGTTTAGAGCAATGACTTTCTTGCATACCTACAGGGAGAGTTCAAAGCGCCACATAGCTCGTAAACCACATATCTATGTCTGTACAATCTCATGTTATCCTATCACGGGATCCTTGTTCTGATCAGAAAATTCAGCACTTATGATTTTATCGATAGCATCAGGCCCAATTTTTGAAGTGAAACTTCTTTAGAATCGCTGTGATTTCAAATTCGATGAAACGGAAGCATCACGATAAAGTTCCTATAATCTTTGTCTTTGCGCCTGCGTACTACCAATCTCTGTCTTTGCGCCTGCGTACTATATGTCAATGTCAACGTGGTGTAATTTTTTTGCATTTTTTCTCCATATTTCACTTATACTTAATTGATTCTTTACAAATTTACATTTTTAAATGTAAATTTGTAAAGAATCAATTATCCAACCTTAACCTATATTGAAAACGAAGTATTGTTTGTTTTGAAAGCTGTGTACAGTTGTAACTGGACTTCAGGTTGGCTTACTGTTTATTATTAAGGCCATTCTTTGTATATCTTGATCTGTTTTTTTTGAAGTTTCACTTCTGCCGTGTGTGAATTGCACACATACACTTTTTTTATTTCAACCGCAGTAGTATGTGAGCATGTTGAAAGCCTCGGTTTTGCCGTTACAGTGTTACATAAAGATGAATCGAAAACTTTTTCTGTAGTGATTAGGTACATCAATCATCAGCTTCCCCAGGTGAAAACCCCAGGCAAGAGCCTAGGTTTTTCACCTGGGTTGTCATTTCTGACATAACATGCCTGGGCAGGGAGAAATGCATGTGAAGTTTCAATCCAATAGGCTAGCTTCACGCTATTCACTGTTTTCATTATGCCTAGAATGTTATTCAAGAATGCTGTAAACTCAATCGAGACTCACGTTGAGCCGAAGTTTCTGTGGCACAAAACCTGGCCTGAAAATCCTGAACTGCAGTAATTCTCGCCGCATGATCTTCTTCAGATTCTTGATATAGATTTAGTTACATCCTTTTAGCATTTTTGCTATTGTGGGAGACAATCGCGAGACGCTTTATAATATAAGCTGGTCAGGCGCGCGACTAACCAATATGCTGAACCCTATTTTATAAGCTCGCCCATATTGATTGAGCTCAACTCACATTGGTAATATCTATATCTACGAAGCTTTCCATTTATTAACTTTGGGTTCATATAAACTTTTAATCATCGTTTTACACGGACTATAGTAGTCAAAGTGTCAGCCAAAACAACTAAACGGCATTTAAAGAAAAAGTTTGACGGGATTCTTTAAATCTCCATGTTTTTTATTTGTGAATCGATGGAATTCAGCAAATACTAAATGTTACCCCAAGTTTGCCACTATACATCCGCATTCACGTTAGTTGAGCTAGTTCTGAGATTAGCGTCACAAACGCACAAACTGAAAAATATTCAGAAACGAGTGTAATCCGTTGTGTTGCTTATTATTTATCATCCCAATCATTTTTAGGGTTCCGTTCCTGAAAAGGAAAAAAAGGAACCCCTATGGGATCACTTTGTTGTCCATATATCTGTCTGTCTATCAAGACCCTGTTTCTCAGGAACTCGTGGACGCATCAAGTTGAAATAGGTATTATGTCAACGGTCACTTGAAGTTGTAACAAAAACCAAGCGTCTTAAATTTTAACAAATTTGAACATTTCGCAGGTAAATCAAAACAGTACATAGAGTACCTAGAATCATGGAATTAGGTAAAAAACGAGGTCTGACAGCACAAAGACACACAGACAGTAAAGGAACAAAGCCGAGAGTCGTTAATTTGTTGTTATGTCACTTAGAAAAATAGTTTTTGTGATTACAAACTTATATTTTGTAGTTGGCAAGTTGACCTTGCCGTAATTCGATGTATGGGAAAGTATTTTTAGAACTGCAAAGTTAAGTTTGGCGTTCGGAAAGGACAAGTAAAAATCTTCGAGAACTGATTCCCGAGATGCACGTAGGTACTATCAACATCCATGTTTGTTTGCTTACAGAATCCTCGGTGCACGAGTCAGACTCGCACTTGTCCGGTTTTTTACTGTAAATATCTGTAAATATACAGACACAACGGGTCTTTTTTTTTTCGTATGGAAACTCCCACGGGTCATCACCTCACCATTGGCTAAAACGGGTCTACGGTTTTATTACGATGTACCTACTCGGTTTGAAAATACAATACAACTGTTAAAACCGCATCCAAATTCGTGCAATAGTTTTTACACGTGATGCACGTATCACTGCGTACCTACACATATTCAAACAGACTTCTATAATATATTACTGCGCACCGCTTTGCGCAATGTTGTCTGTGCACATCAAAAAAAAACTGTTTAGCGCAGACAATTGTCATTCATTGTTTTACGAAATATTAAAAACAATTTGCAGATATTATTTTAATCATATTTTAATGTTATTTAGCGTAAAAAGACAAACAAAACTCAAAAAAAATGCTTTGGCTTCGAGACGTCGAAAACTATGTTTATTTAGAAAGTCTAAGATTACCAAAAGTAATGAACTTACTGTGAGTTTAATGTCTTACTTTCATCCTGTAATGAGCTCAGTGGCGTAGCTATCGGGGGGCTAGAAGCTCAGGGGGGCCCTCAGACTCTGACTTACAAACTATAAATTGAACTAGTGAAAATTTCACGCACATTCGGAATATAAATAAACCAGATTTTTTAGAACGGATTAAATTAAAACGGAACACGAATACGGAACAAACGATTTTGAATAGTTTAGTTGGGGCCCCAGTTTATTTTTTGCCCCAGGGCCTTTGGTTACCTAGCTACGCTACTGAATAAGCTTAATGTATATTGAGCATAAAAAAATATATCCACCTCTGCCCGACTTTTATTTAAGTTTAGTAAAAAACTAAATCGAATCAAGTAATTTGAATAAAACATATTTTTATTTAATCAGAATAATACAAAACTTCACACTAAATCAGTACCAAATTTAAAAAGAGAAAAGATTTTATGATAACGATTTTACTGCCATCTATGAAATATACTAAAAACTACCAACAACAGATTACTGGTGAAAAGCGCCATCTTTACGATTATTTATGAAACATTGAAAGACGGGGTTTATTAGCAATGAAATATTTTAGATAAAATACACTAGATGGCTTTACTAGAATCAAGTCTTGCATTAATTTGAGAATTTATTCTGAATTATTCTCTTTGTTAAAAGTTAAGATATCCAAAGATATAATAATCCTATTACTTAAGGATATACGGTTTTACTTACGTATACATTTCGAGAATACCCGACTAGTTTCGGACCTGACGGGGGCCCGTTATCAAGGGGTGACGCGTCCTACCGCGTCGGTTGCATCCTGAATTAATATGAATACCACTCACGAAATTTTTTATTCGAATATGATAATCCTATCGAGCGCATATTTTATACATATGTCTGTCAGTTTATTTGTTAGAACATAATGTTTGTACAACATTTTTTGAGTGAGAAGTACTTACCTAAAGTTTTGATTGTAAGATCAAGAATATTTTAAAGAAACGTACTTACCTACTTTTTAAAGTCTCCTCACAGAATTGTAAGTATTTTGATGAGAAAATAAGTAGG
The DNA here is from genome assembly GCA_963859945.1 of Euplagia quadripunctaria. NCBI lineage: Eukaryota > Metazoa > Arthropoda > Insecta > Lepidoptera > Erebidae > Euplagia > Euplagia quadripunctaria. Next base: position 7,742,374 of record OY982573.1, read on the forward strand.
TATAGAACGAGACAAACAGCTTATTCAGCAAAAACACCGACTGCACACTACCAAAAAAACATTACTTACATATATATATACACAAATAAACACACACACACACATATCTGTACATACCTATATGCCTGAGCGTGACGGTCACGCGAGTTCAATGCTTTTTCCTCAAACGAAAAGTGTGCAACATGCCTAAGGAAGTTTTCACTTAAAAAAAACACATACATATATATCAATAATATTAAACTAATATAATATTTACAAGGTAAGGTGTAGGTGTAAGGCGTAATAAATATTTATGTACCTACTTACCTAAACTACCTGTACTATTATGTATTCTGTCATCCATTAAAAACTCAAAAAAGTTTGATTTTTTTACATTGGACAGTAGTCTTTCCAATGTAAAAAACCTCAATTGGTTTCTATTCATAAAATGTTCTCGCTATTGTCAAAACATTTTACTTTAAATGTTTGTTTTATTAATTACATAATAACAAACGTGAACATTGTAACGAATTAAATGTTCAGTCTTACGTAACTTCCTAAAGACTATATACCTAGTTTATTTAAAACAAAAGAAACACATTTTAAAAATACCTATGTGCTTAAAACCAGTTTTTTGTCCTTGGTTTTTAAATTATATGCGATATGAGTATGCCAAGTAAACTAACTTCATTGAAAGTCTTTAAGTAAAGACCATAGATGGCAGTAGTAGTAGATGATAGATGCTTATTACATGAATATGCTTATGCATGTCTATAATGGAGAAGTTTATAATGTAAGATAAGTACCAATGTCATTGTTCAGTGTGTTTTACTTGCCATTTCTATTGAGAGCAGCTATCAAGTAATTTTACTTTCTTGAGCAATTTCTTTTTCATATGGCATGGAACGTCATCCAATGTTTACCTACCGATTTGCAAATAAAACACAATGGAGGACAATGCATTACAAAAATTATTATAGTAGATATATGTTTATATTTTTTTGGGTAAAAAAAATAACAAAAACAACGGTATACAATTATATGAAAAAAAAATATCATATAATTGAATTATTGGGTTTGAATTATTGATATCGGAAATTGTGTACGTACCGTTGCTGTAAAATTGTTTGTACCCCTTTTTTGCCTTTATTAGTTTTTTTGTTTACCTTTAAAAATACCGCATACCGACAACTTTATTTAGTATAGTTACCAAAGGTCTACACGAAGCGAAATAATTTCAAGACCTTTTAGTTTAATAATTATCGAAGTTACAATGTAAGTAAGAGTTAAAAAAATGCATTTATTAACAATGGTGTAATTTAATAACCAATGATCGAAAAAAAAATCTTTTTGCAGATTTTTTTTGTTCAAGTGTCTAGAAGATGACACCGTAATATTTAATTTTTTTTTATTTTATAATTTTTTTTTTTGTAATTAGCGGCCGGATTCGAGGCAGCAGCGTTAGGGTAGTGCGTTAGCCGCGCGTAGACCTATTTTCAACATTAAATAAAAACTATTAACAAAAGAGGTCAAGTTTTGGGAATCAGCATTTTTTTTTTTGGAAATTTCCTCCTCTTTCAGAATCTTTTTGTTTCATTTCTCTAGCACCAATAGCTTTTGAGTTATTCCCGAAAAAGTAGACCTCCTTTTTTGGGAACCTTTAATTGTTGTTTGTTAATGTGCGGGTTTGAAAATGCACATTTTTCTAGACGTCTTGACGAATCCAACGAGATATCGCACTTATTTTTATTCACAGTATCAAGAATTAACACGTTTTTGAACTTGTTGCCACGACCCGCGGAGTGGTAAATTTTGACAGAGCTTATAATTCCTTGCAAACTCACTTCGCACACAACAGTGGCATGTTGACCTAACATATCATACTCATCATAGAACTCTGTCGAATGCCTAGTATGCCAGATACCAGTAGTACTATTTAACTCCATTCTTCTGGTATATAGCTTTATAATGTTTTGCTAGTCGAACTCTGATTTGAACGAAAAGCTAAGCTCGCACAAAAGCAAAACAAAAAAAAAAGTTAGTTTATTAAATAAACATTAAGCAAATTAAGTACATTAAAATAAGCTTCTAATCTGAGCTTTATCTATGGAAATTGTTATCGTTTTGGGCTGTGCAATTATACTAGAGGTATTCAGCATAGAAACTAATGGGAAGTGATCAGCATTGTGTTTAATTGTTGAATGTTTTCTTCCAAAAAAAAATGTCAATAAAAACATTGTCGTGTATAGTTATGTCACAATAACCTCAACGGCCCAAATGTGTGTATTACGGAACAAAATCACGTCAGTAAACAAAAGTGTTCCACTAGGTTTAACATCGTCACCTACATTGTACAATTTTGTTCTCTTGCAACGTATGCAGCTGCTGCTAATTGAGTACAATTTTGTCACTTTACTAATGTTTTGTTTAAAATAATTGCATTACGAAGAATATTAACATTTGTAATTCTTTTTGTGTCCTAAGATATAAGGTGTAGTAATCGTCAGCGTCATGAAGGTGGCGCGCAAAACGTATTTTTATGTTTTACGGCATTATGTGCTTAAGGCAGTATTAGATATGTTATTAAGGTTTCACTAGACGCAAACTTTGAATAATAATTTACATAATAATAATCATAGTTTATTAAACCTAAAAAATCGCGAACTGAAGTAAAAAAAATGTTCCTATATTCACCTCCAAGCTCCATTATCAGATTTACGATGACTCTAAGATGCCAAATGATAGTATTGTCATCCAAACTACATTATACATACTTTTTTTTATATTATAGGGGGCAAACAAGCAGACGAGTCACCTGATGGTAAGTGATTACCATCCCCCATGGACACCTGCAAGTAAAGAGCCACAAGTGCTCTGCCGGCCTTTGAGATGGGAGTACGCTCTTTTCTTGAAGGTTTGAAGATCATATCGGTCCGGAAATAACGCAGGCGACAGTTTAATTACTTTAATTAATGAAATTTAATTAACGACATCTTAATTTCATTTCGATACGACGATTAGAAGTATCGAGATACAAGTGAAGCTTAGTGTGGTAATTATCAATATATATGTGCGTGAACAGAATATATAGTAAAATAAATGGTCACTCGAATTTGAAATCATGCTAAACGGCACTATATAAGTATAAATATAACCTTTCTTTGCATGTTTGTTATGTTAACGATTATGCCTCTGAAATGCAGAAAATTGAAAATTGGCAAAGAAGGCAACTTCGGACATGGAGAGTTGTAAGACATACATAGCCACGGTACACCCAGACTCAGAATAATTATCTACAAAATACACAAATTATTGACTTATGACAGGATCCAGTCAACAGCCTTAATACTATAAAAAAAAGAATTCGCAAAACATAGCAGAAGCTTTCGTAACTACTACTAGGTTCTCAGAATAAAAATCTCTAACAAACCATATCAAGTCCACCAATACCCCAACAAAAGCATAACGCACTTACATAAGTGCATCCATTCATTAGGTTTATTCGTAAAAAATGCCATTTCGCCACTAAAACGCAACAACAATAGACCCATTACGAGATGTCACCGTGCGTGCAAACAAAAGAACTAAGGAAGAGATAAAACAACGGAACACGGACCGACTACTGCAAACTATCTGAAGCTATTGTGGACACTACCTGTTCCAACCCACAGTTGCATTTCAACCACCGTACAAAATGGTTGCAATTTACTTACTCTTGTTATCTAGTGCGCTATTTGTATCCGCAGAACATTCTGGAGCTTATTCCTCACCCCAATATGCAAAGAAGATGTATCCTAAGAAAGGGTACGACACAAATGCGTTGTTGCCGCGAGAAAAACCTGCGGCGCTTTTCAAAGACGAGCAAGACTCCATCGCGAGATTTGATAACGGAAATGACACTGCACAGTATGGGAGGTCTTCGTTTTTGGACGCGGCGGGCAGTTTTCTCAGCGGTACAGGCGGGCAAGTTGTGACCAGCATAGCGAAGGACTTCATCTCCAGGTCCACGGGCAGCAGTCAGGTTGGTTTTGACTGCGTTTCTCAGGTTCGTACATGTTGCACTCAGTTTTTTAAAGTTGCACGCGTTTTTTGCATGAGTAATGCGCTTTTTGTTTTCATGAAGTTCTGAGAAAATGATTCATTGAAATGTCTCACAAAGATTACTTAAGAATGACGTAATGCGATTTTTAGGACCCATTTCTCATAATTGTTTGTTATCATTTTAATGGCGTTATCTTGGCAAAAGGGACGGGAATGAGTAAACCAAATCTAACATTTAACATTCCCAAATATCGTAATAATAATATGTGTATCTGTGTAGTTATCTTTTAAACAATTAATTCATAGCTCATAGTAGGTATGTTACCTACTAACTCACCTTTTCTTTTAAATCATTCGTATCATCGTTTAACAAAAGTATTTGCGAAGTATACGTACGCATGCGTTAATATTTTTTACATTTTTCATTCCTGATATATGTATTTCATTCCTGTATGATAAAATGTGTCATACTTTACCATTTTTTTTCACCCTTCATTCGAATTATGTACACATTAATAAATTATACCCACATCTCTTAAGAACGACTTAACCAATAAGGTTACTTTTAAATAATAGTATTGGTAATAATTCGTATTAGGTTAAATCTTGTAGGTATGTAAGAAACATTCTCACAACCACTGATATAAAATATAAAAATCACTAACTACCAAGTAACTGCCAAGTTGTTCGTACCACTCGCACTCAAGACAATGTTCTGAAGATATTGCTACCCTTTTTATAACCCGACTATTCATTCATATTTATCAATCGACCAATACCATTGCGTTACCGGTATAACCAGTCAAAATAATGTCTATTAACTTATTCTTATTAAATAGTGAACTGTGTTATCATGTATTATAGTTTGTCCCTAATTTTAATAAAATAAATAAAAGTGTTTGATGTGGTGACGACAGGTATGTCATGTGTGTGTGTTTTTTATTAGATTAAAACAATCGCTATTTCTTACAATTTAGTCCCGACAACATGTGTCAGACCAGTATTTTCTATTACATACACATAAATTACAAAACTGTTGATATTTGACCAACGTAAGGGGTAAACTTTGAACTAGGCCGGTTTGTCTAAAGCCAAAATGTTGTCAAAATGATCCCTGACATGAAAATTAAAACCAATAACATCTACAGTTACAAACTATATTGTCGGCTCATTCTATAAATATCTTTTATGAAAGCAACGAGAGACTTTTGTTCATTTCATTTGATTATTTTGTCAATTGGACTTAGAACTGGAGTTAGCGGTCAATGAAAGAATGTTCCTGAAACGTATGTGACGTAAGTCTATCTCTTTGCAGGTATTAAGTTTAAACTTAACAAACCTGGTGATACTGATCGTATTGAAGGCTCTGATCTTGGGGGCAGGCTTCTTCGGCGCTGGCGCTTTTAAGGGCGGCCATTACTATGGAAGAAGCCTTGACGGTAATATTTATTTTATTCTGCTTACATTATTTAGGTAATAAAACTTTTTAACAATAAATTAAACCGACAAAAGGAGAAAGGAAACTGAAAAGTGAAAAATAAACTTGTTAGCTTACTAAACTCCTACACTACACACTACACTCCTTTTCACTTTTCAGTTATTTTCTTCTTTTGTCGGCTTAATTTTACCTTAAAAAAGTTATCATTTTTTACAGGAATCCGTTATGTCGTAGTATCATTAGAACTACATATGTGTGCTAAGTTTCAACAAAATCGGTTCACAGGTAAAAAGTCAATGTGTGAACATCATTCGTCCCCCTTTTTTTTTTCTTTTTTTTTTTAACGTGTGGAAACCCCCTCGGGTGCCACCGCACCGAGCTAATACTCGGCGAAGTGGGTATGTCGGAATCGAACCGACTAAAACCACATGGTGTTCCGTCACGGGTGTCTATGGCCGAGGGCTCAGGTATAACCTAGGAAGGAACTCCCTGGACCCCCGACAGACTTGACTACCTTCCCATAAAGCGAGGTAGTCTCGCAGACGTAAGTGGGAGCCGTGTCCCCTTAAGATGTCAAAAAATTATTATCATTCGTCCCCTACTTTTCTACCCTTAGGGTTAAAATATTTATTTGAAATTTAAATGGTACCAACTTCGAAGTATGTCCTATCCAATAAAAAGAATTATCGAAATCGGACTACCCTGTAAAAAGTTATGCGTGGTCATACATAAAAAATATACATACGGGTCGATTTGAGAACCTCCTCCGTTTTTTTGTCGATTAAAAATCAAATAAAAAATAATGCTTAAATCTTTTTGTTATAATTATAAAATAGAATATACAACTACAATCAGATGGATTCTGAAGACTGCACATACAACTTCATATTGTATCTATAAACCTAAAATAAATAAAAAACGGGTAGTTCTAGTTGCTCTATTTTCTAATCAAAACCTATTAATAAATATTTAAATGTTATCGTTGTCTGCGATTTATCAAATTATGCTTATTAAGGAATACTCGTAGTTCGATTAGATAGTCGAACCATGCAATGTTAAGGGGTAAAGTCCAAACATCCTCTTAAGCTTAATTTTAGTATAATCCACTATTCACCGACACAATATGCATTTTCCTATATGTGTGAGCTGCGTTCACAACTTACCTGCACTGTTCTAGCATACTCAGTAGAAGCAGAATTGAAAATTAAAACAATCGGGTCATATACGAATATAATTTTTTTTTAAATCTTACACCAAGGTATTTCAAATTATGTAAAGCAGTCTTAATCGTTCAGTCATAACGGTTCGAAATAGTCCCTAATGTTATTTGTATGTTACTAGCAACCCGGCCCGGCTTCGCACGGGTACAAATTATATACCAAAACCTTCCTCATGAATCACTGTCTATTAGTGGAAGCCTCTTGAAAATCCGTTCAGTAGTTTTTTAGTTTATCGCGAACAGACCGACAGACAGATAGCCGCGGCGGGGGACTTTGTTTTATAATATGTAGTTATGAAAAATTAGTTATAGACTCCACTGTTAAATATACAAGTATGTTTTCATATTTCTATTTCTATTTTTATAACATGACGCACTCAAATTTTATTTTTTAATTTGATATTCCAAATAATAACAATAAAAACAGTGCAAATCCAACGCGGCAGCAATTACAATCCAATTCCTGTGCATTTTTTATATATTTACAACCATACTTCTTATCATAAGGAAGTATTTAAATACAGAAAACAACAATACAAACTATATAATGACCAGGAAATCATGACCAATGAATAGGTCCATCTGCGTAGGACACGTGCCAAACAAAACTGACCATTCCGTAATCCAATAATACACAGCCGATGCATTTGTCATGTCCGCCGGTTTAATCTCATTTTTAAGGGATTATCTAACTTTCAGCTCACAAGGCTATACTATCAGTAAATTGTATCAAGTAAATGGACGGGCCGTATAGCGATTTAAATTTTTGATGCGGATTACGGTTACTAACGAAATAATTATGTTTGAGCCAGACGAGAACCCGAATAGGTAATACGAGTCGGATAATTATAACTGCTGACGAGGCGCTGTAGTTATTTAATTGTTAACAGTTAATATTATACAAGTTTTGTCACCGATCGCATTTATTTGAATAATTCATTTTTATTTAGGCAAGGGCAACTCGACAGGTCGACAACTTCAGCCGTTTTTAATCCTTTGAAGAAAACCAGATTCAAGAACAAACCTATACCCATTTTAAAAGAGAAAAAAATGAAACAAAAATGATTTATCATAATATTTGCTGTTCATTACTCGGATAAGTTATGTTTATACATAAGCCGTGGGAAACCTATATAATGTAATATTTGTCGAATATAAAATCGTCATCCTCCGCACCTTTTCCCAACTAAGTTGGGGTTCGGCTTTCAGTGTAACTATGATACGGCCGAACTTCGATATTTTACGTGAAGTGAATGCCATCAGACCTCCACAATCCAAATACTAGGCGATATCGAAGTTCTATAATTAGACCAGGTTGTAGGACTTTTTCGGGCTTCAACTACCCGTAACGAATGCCACAGATGTTCGTATGGCAGCCGGGACCGTCGGCTTAACGTGCTCTCCGAGGCATATAACAGTCAACCATTCTAAGACTGACCTGGCTAGTACTACTTAACCTTGTAATGTGCTAACCTACTCGGTTACCACTTAGCCAAGAGCCCCTCGTGTCAAATATAAAATGTGTTGTCAAATTCTCTGTTTCCAATAGGTCACACCCACCGGTTTTTTGCGGAACTTCAACACAAAATGTTGTAACACTGCCATCAGGCGAGCTCTCAGGATAATAATAGGCTGGCCTAACCATGAAGGCACCTATAGATGTAGCACCACTAGGGCCAATTATAAATAGCAAATTTAAGGACATACCGAAAAGTAAATTTTTGACCAAATTTTGTTTGCGACATTTTTTTGTTTTCTTTTATAATAATATTATTCATTACTACCCACTCTAACAATTCAAGGACATGTTGATAATATTTCTGTTTTGGACCCTCAAGGAATTTACGAAATAAATAAAACGTGTTTGGACTGTTCAGACCCTTAAAGATTGTTAGTATGTTTATCCTACAGACAACAGAAATGTCACCTACATCAGTGAAGAAGAAATTCTATTATACTTGAGCTACATAGCCGGCCAGCAGAAGAAAGACTATGGCTGCCTGTATTTGCTGTCGTGTCAGAGGCCCCAACAAGCTGGCCTGTATGCTTCAGGATCTGAATTGCTTTTGCAAGGCGCTAGGATGTTACAAGGGTAAAAATTCGTAATTATTAAATTTAGAGACTTAAATTTTTATAAGTTTAAAGTTATGAATGTTTAATATTCTTCTTTAGTATAATATTAAACAAGCGCTAGTTAGGCCTTAACCAAACACAACTTGGAATAAGAGGTCTTAAACATACAGCAAAAAAACTACCGTGAAAAAAATAAAACAGACCGAAGCAGGGCGCTTCGTTCTGGTTTATTTTCCTTTCTCATTAACAGTTTCGATATTTTCAGGACACACAACACGGACTTGGAGCCTTATGCGGAAATATCGAGGGGAATCAAACAGGCGACCGAGTGGGGAGAAAGGGGGATGAACTGCGAAACACGCTATAAATGCGGCGAATGAAATATTTGAAACGACGGATGACGAAAGGCGAATAGACAATCTTATTACGAAATTATTACGAAACTTGGACTAACAAAGAACTATGTTTAAACCATAATTTTTCATTGTTATCAGATTGTTTAAACCAAGTACTGTCTTAGTCTACGTTTTGTAATAAAAAGTATGTAAGTTAATTCTAACGAAACTAGTAACAAGCATCTATGGTAATTTAGTTTTTTGTTATATTGGCTGTCGAACAATTATCCTGAGCTTGCAATAGTCTCCAAGGGTGTCTTTATAGGAAGTACCTTCACCCATCGGAACTCTAAGCATAAAAGGCACTATGAGCTTATGATATAACATAAACTCATAGTGCTTCTTCTGGTGATTAGGATTACCACAACTCTATTTGGGGGAAACTCTGATGAATTAAGGTATCTGTATCTCTACTGTCATATAATAATACGAACTGCAGTTTAGTTTTAATTAAGCTGTCATATCATAATACGAACTACCTGATGATAAACGATCACTAGTAGGTACCTATAAATGCTATAACATAGCGATAACAACAGAGTCCTCCCCCAAATAGACAAAAATATTTAGGCGAACCCGGGCCATACAAAAAGCATTTTCCAGTAATTATCATCACGTCAGTTGTGGGAAGCCTCCAAATAGAAGACTTCCAACCAACCCCATCTAACGTCTCCCTGCCACGATGACCAGTTCGCAAGTCCATCAAATGGTAGTACCAATATTACCCATTGATTGTTGATTTGATTTGAAATATAATGACATCAATATTGTCACTAGGTATCGAGCCGTCATTTTTCCATTTCAAGCTACTGAATACTAGTATGATAATAGAGAAATCATTAGATATGTAATAATAGGGTAGATGACTTTCAAATCAAATCAGTATCTTTTTAGTAAACGTCAAAACGGTAGCGTCCGTACATTTTTGTATGAAATGCTGAGGCGTGACGTCACGAGTTAGTATTGTCAAATCATTTACTTTTAATGTTAATTTAACAATTATAATTTAAATTAAAAACGTTAAAATAAAACTAGACGACATTTTCACAGTATTTTAAGTTATTTTATTGCGACACTTGGCGAAATAATTTATTTTGAGCATAGGCATGTACCCAATTGCATATGTTATTTTTACTTAATACATAGTCATAAATAATTTAAGTCAAATATAAATTTATTCGCAAAATTATTTTATTTCATCCCTTTATATTAGTAGTCAACTTAAAGCTAAATGATAATTATTGATGATATAAAATTTTAGTCCCTTCGTACCGTTTCCTCGTCAGTCAAATCACACATTACTGCGAGAAAACCTACCAAATAAATTTAGTCTTTTAGCATAAATATATTTATATTTCCTTCATTCTGTGTCTATTAGGAATATTTAAGCTATTTAATTGTAAAAAATAATAGGCCTCGAACATACATATTTACAAAATTACACTTCGGATTTAATTGTTACACTCGACCCCATGAAACCCACAACCTATTGCACTACAAATGCCGATACAAACTTGAACCATTAAGTCCTGGATTTAGCAAAATTTTATATTCACATCGAGTGCATTATTTGAATCAATACAATACTGTTTATTCTTCAATTTTCAGTAGAGATGACCTGTTTACTGTTAACACTGTAATCTAATAAAAGTGGAAAATAATTGTTTTAATATGGTTCCACCATAATTAACGAGTTTAAATATCAATATATTCATACAGTAACGAATTGAGTGAGTTATTGTGCATTTTGTGAGGTCGGATATGAGTATGTGAGAGATTGAAAATACAGAGTTTTAAATGATACAGGCACATAAAAACTTATTTTCATTAGGGTACATTAGACGCAATAACTCTAGGTGTGCGCTCCGATGGATTGCTTGCCCTCGCGGCTCGATACTCAGCGTATGACACATAACCATCCCCGTCTCTGTCATCCGACTCCAAAGTTCGATCGACCAATGCTGAAAAAAATGTATAAGCATACTGGTAAGAGTATCTTCAATCGATAACAACCAGTAACTAACCAGTTAGGTGGCCTTTAGATTCCACTAGGAGCACCCCGCGGTTTCACCCGCGTAAGTCCCGATCCCGTGGGAATATCGGGATAAAAAGTAGCCTATGCAGTAATCCAGGTCTCCAGCTATCTACATACCAAGTTTCATCGCAATGGATTCAGTATTTTTTGCGTGAAAGAGTATCAAACATCCATCCATCCATCCAAACTTTCACATTTATAATATTATATATAGTGGGATTTCTTGCAACAAAGTTATATTCAAACACTAGCTGCGTCCCGCGGTTTCACCTGCGTTATTTCCAATGCCGGGAAAATATCGGGATAAAAAACCTATGTGTAAATCCAGGTCTCCAGCTATCTACATACCAAGTTTCATCGCAGTCGGTTCGGTAGTTTTTGCGTGAAACAGCAAGAAACATCCGTACATCCTCACAAACTTTAACGTTTATAATATTAGTAGGATAATACGTATCATATATCAACACCTAATCATAAACACCCACTTCGACATTATTTACGAGTGTATAACTCGTAAATAATGCTAATCTAGAGTTATATACTTAGATACCTACCTATATAAGTATCAAGATCATTCGCTTCTGGTTCTATAGACGAATCAGCATCTGGGTCGTCAGCTTCGTGTTCTATAGTATGATAAACAGCCTGAAAATAGAATCCTTACATTAGTATACATTACTAAAACTAGCCCAACTAGGTTTTTTGAGATAGTACTTAGTTTTAAGTATATGTGTACACGTCTGTTGGTAGTAGTTAGTACACACTAATTTACTTACTAATATACTACTTAAGCTTTCTAATTATTTTTTTGTTTCTTTTTGTTTTTTTTTTTATTTAAAATCTTATAAAGGCCGAACGGTTATATATACCTATGTGTAGAACTAGTAAAAAAGAAAGAAGGACTGTAGAAGTCTCAGTTGTTGAAATGTCGATGGCATTGGTCCCAATGTTAAAAAAGAATTAAATAATATATATTAGCTATCTATAAAATAGCTTTTCATCAAATAAAAAAATATATACCATTTGAAATCTTTAACTTTACACATTCCATCTACTTTTATGAAAAACGGAGGCAAAAATACCTGGAAATTCAAACGGTCATAACTTGTAAACGGATAGTTTAAAAAAAAAATCTTATTGTAACTGCATGCTAGAGTCATGCCCTTTCAGTGATTTAAGTAAGTGTTCTATTTTCAAATACACATGTACCTATATGAGTAAATTATTTGTTCCAAGATACGATAAAAACACAAACCTAATATAAGTGTACAAATCTGTCTTTCGCAAAGTCAGTTGATTAACGATAACGTAAAATCAGTAAAATACAGAATGTTTTTGTTTTTAAACCAGCGCATGTCCCGATTGACCGTAAGCTCTGGCGACCAATTACCTACCGGTTTTTTGGGCGATGGTAGGTAGTTTCCTATCTCCATCAATATTCTCCAATCTATCACAATACAAAGAATCACAGAATGCAGAACATGTGCATTCAATGATCAGTTTTACCAACACACCTTCAACAACTCTGAGCCGTCCAGCATAGAGTTTTTGTCAAAATCGTGAGCTGAGAAGTAATGGAATTCTAATTCTTCAGGCGTCATTTTCGACAATGCTTCTGCAGTCAATCCATCTGAATCTTCTTCTATGTGTCTGCAAAAAAAAAACGATTCGATTAATATCACTCTATGTAACATTAGTCTAATAATCTTAAGCGGTCGGTCGTAAACTAATTTTGGCCCTAATATTTTAAGCGAAGCGTTTAAAAAAAAATGTAATAGTAATATTAATATAAAACATAATAATAACATGACAGAAGAAGTTAAAACAACTTTAAACCGTGATAAAATAAAATGATTTAATTTTAATTTCGAAAGGAGAGAAAGGATTATTAAATTTAATAGAAAAGTAATCCATATTATCACTACATATTATAAAACAAAGTCCCCCGGCGCTTCTGTCTGTCTGTTCGCGATAACCTGAAAAACTACCGAACGGATTTTCATGGGGTTTTCACTAATAGACATTCATGAGGAAGGTTTTGTACCCGTGCGAAGCCGGGGCGGGTTGCTAGTTAAGTATAAAATAAAAAGAATGTCAGTTATTATATACCTACACGCGTAGTTGAATTAAATATATTAATTTAAATAAGGATCTAATGTAGAAAAAAAATGTATTTTCAAAAACCTAATCAATGGTAGGCATGCTTCTAATTTATTTTACTGTCTAGATTTAGAGTTATAAATGTTATTTTTTTATTAAAATGCAGTATAATAACAGTAACAATGAAACTCTGGGATTGGGTAGAAATTCTTTTAATAATCAACTGTAATATCGATAAGTATAGCAACTATACTTTTTTATACTACTTCATACTTAGTGTCATGTAAGAGTTGAGCGTCTGCGGTTAACGGGTCAGAGCCTCTCGGCTTGTAATGGTGGTGCTTGTGCTCAACCGGGGTTTGTCCGTGCGGGTGATGTGGCCCTCGCCTTAAGCCGTACGTCATCGTGTTCAGTAGTAGCAGTAGACATGCTGAAAGTAAAAGGGAATAAGTAGTTGACATAGACTTTCTCAATTTAAACTAGAGCCTAGATCTGTTAAGGTTCAGCTTCATTTATTCATACACCTAATTTAACGGTAATAACTACTAAATTGTCAAATGCCAGTGTATGAAATGGGATGTTTTAAGCATTAATATCTCATTTTGTGACTACCGCCACCCACGGGCACCTGCAACTCAAGAGTCACAAGTGCGTTGCCGGGCTTTAAGGTGGGAGTAGGGGGAAAAGGGGGAAGAGGGGAGAGCGGGAAGAGGGGGAGAGGGAAGGGTTAAGGCCTAACAATGCAAATATACATAATACAATACAAATGCAATGCATGCATTGCTTCACTGCTGGTTTTCTGTGAGGCCGTGGTATCACTCCGGTCAAGCCATACGTGCAGAAGCATGGTTCTCCCACGACTAAATGATAGATGGCTTATTTCATCGCTTTAGTTAATTTCATCACACCAGACCCGACATCTAAGGTATGTAATAAACCTCGTAGCCAATAGTGTATTGCACACTAAGGTTCTGACCCATCGTGAGTGTTGACCATACACTAATTTAATTTAGTTAAATAAACGTTTAGATTGTGTACCTAAATTTAAAAAAAAAAAGTATTCTTTCCATCACGTTGATGTGGTCTTTGGTCTATAATACCAAAATCGCAATAGGCGCCTTAAAAAAGCAACTGCTAAGTGCAGTGAAGGCAGTACTATTACTAACACATTTCATAGGAATCTATCCGCATACATACAATTGGCACGCGCCACCAATAAGTACATTGCAACAATCGTCGTACAACAATTACAAAACCAACATCACTTTAATACCTGTCTATAATTTGTTCGGTATTGTACTTTGCAATATAAAGGGTGGAGGACCCGGCAGCTGGGGTGTCCCCATGCGGTCCAATGTATCCCGCAGGGACTCAATATTCACACCTCATTTCACAAGGGCCCTACCCATTACATTTGTCATCATTCAAACAAATCTCAGATTGAATATTTTGAGTTGCCTGAAATTAGCCGTTTAGTTTTGTTGTTTTTTATTATAGTAATAGAGAGATTGCAATGCTCTAAATAGCATATTAGAATTGTAATTATATTAAAATTTACAGTTAGAAACAATGTTTGTTAAACAAACCCTAACCCTTCCTTCTCCCTTATTCCCGTCCTTCCCCTCTCCCCCCTCTTCCCATTCTCCCCCCCCCCCCCCCCTCTACTCCTACTCCCACCTTGAAGGCCGGTAACGCACTTGTGACTCTCGAGTTGCAGGTGCCCATGGGCGGCGGTAGTCATTTACCATCAGGTGACCCGTCTGCTCGTTTGCCCCCTATACCATAAAAAAAAAAAAAACGAATGACCGCGAGTATTTTTTAAAGGTTTTATGCTTATGTCGGTGTCATTTGAAATAACGGTCACAAAGTACTCAAGATTTAAAACAATAATACATTGTAATATTGGGGGCGTGCGTAGGTACACTAGATCGGGACGTCGCTGTCGAGAGTACAATTAATGTGAATCAAGATTTTAACACATTTAACATTTAAAAACAATTCCATAAATTCTTGAACAATTCATCATTTCTTGAGCACACAGTGCAGACACCACGCTGTCTGCCAGAAGACTCTTCTCTTCCCTATATTTGAACTCCTTTTAATTTTTTTTAAAAAGTACGATTATTCTTAATTCGAGTTTAGTGCTCACAGTCAAGACCTCCGTGCCTTGTCAAGGAGTTTTCGCTCCAATAGAAGGAGGTCGAATGTAGCGCAGGAGGTCTCGTCACCACAATATGAAGTAGGTACAGCCTACCAACTACACTCTTGGTTACTTTTTATATATATTATCACAAAGAACGAGCGACTAAGTTGCTGTTCGTCGTTGATGCTAAAAACCTCGTGCGTGCGATGGCTTTAAATGATAATAAATACCTACATATTAAAGGCCTAAAAACATAAGCGAAACTGTACAGTTGTAGTTAAAGTTTAGGCGTCGAAGGTTTGAAAACGCTTACGATGACGCCATGAACCATTTTTTTTTGTCGTATGGAAATCCCCCCCGGGTCATTATCTCACAGAGACAAATGGTGAAGTGGTACGTACGTACGTTGCAAAGGACTCGGGTACACCCTAAGATGGAAGCCTCTGGGAACGCCTGTAGACTTTGGCCGTCTCTTGAACAGCAGTCGGAATGGAATAGGGAGGGCCTAGCCCTCCTCCGGTTTAGAGAGGCACACGCGACTTATTCGCGCCACTATCTCAACAACTGCTGCTACTGTAAGGGTAACGGGCAGCTCTCATGGAGGCCGAAGATCTTTCTACGCTCTCGGCGTCTTTTGTGTCTTCCGCGGGACGGGAGAGTACTCGTCCTCTCCGGTTCCCATTCGGCCGCCGCTTTAGTGCTCCAGTATTCCTCTGGAACACAACCGCATATCTCCTCAACAGCTCCCATAAGCTCCTCATCCTTCAGTTGTTTTTTTACATTCGGGAATAATGCAAAAGTCGCATCTCGCTAAATCCAGACTATAAGGAGGGTGTCCCAGCAATTTGATTCCAGCTTGGAGCAAATAGTTCGTGGTTTTACCGGCTCGATGTACCCCTTACAGTTATCTTGAAGCAAAAACCAATTATCGAGTCTTGAATTTGGTTATTAATTTTTTAAGGCTTCTGAAGTGATATTCTATATAAATGAAAATCAATTTAAGTATGTTTGTCCTCTATGCATTTCTAATCCAGTGATCAGATAGTGATGAAACTTTGGCAGGGTTTTCTGAGAACACCGGCGAGGGGTTCTCACACAAAATATCAAAATCTGTATAAAAAATGGCATTGCAACAAAATAATTTTACGAATAACGAGAGAAGACCACCATTTTCATTTAGAAAATTGATTTAAAAATTGAACAAACTATTCCGTTCCTCGAAATTATTTTTTTAAATATCTTAGAGTTTATAGATATGACTCTGTGACACACTTTACAAATCTCAATATCTAATTTGCATACGACAAAATACGTATTTTTTTGGAAAATTTCGCTAAAAGAATGAAGATTTAAAAAGTAGCCATATATTAACTAAATCAAATTATTATCCTCTTACATTCAAAACAAAAAGAAACAGGTGCCAAGTCCACCCTTTAGATAAAAAAAATCTATTACAAAGAACATTCAATGTATCGAATGCATAATTTATTTGGTCCCCTCAATTTCGCGTATAGTCGAACAGTTGGTACGGGCGAAAGACGACACTGGTCTTTAATAAAACCCTGGTTTAATATAGAGCATTATAGAGCAGTAATGGAGGACAAATTATGCGCTGTTCGACAAGTGCGCGGTCCATATGTCGGGGTGTCCGGAGCAAGCGGCACTATGAAATGTAAGGGGACATACAGAATAGTAGAATGAAGATCTTTTATTAAGTTGCGTAATGTAACATGATGATGAAATTTAGGGCAAAAAATAACAAAGCAAACAACGTCATTTTTAGGCCACATAATTTTTTGCGAGAATAATTATTTGAACAAAATTTGTGTGCATAGTATTATTTTCTTTCGACCTATTTCGGCAATATGACTGTCGTTTATAATTTAGTCATTTGCTTATCTAATAAAAGAATCCAAAACCGGTAGATTGAGGTAAGATACTATTGACTTATTGAATAAGGGGTGCATCAACATCAATGGACGTTAATTATTGAACATAAAAAAACAAAAGTATTGAATATGAATGATATAAGAACTGAGTATGATTATTATTATTATTTTTGAAATCTTTGTTTTGTAGCAACCTGGCGTCTTTACTCTACAGAAATTAGGATACTTTTAAAAATATTTTTTAAGATAGTAGTCAAGTCCACAACCCTCGTGTCAATTTGGAGTTATTGACCGTCTATAAACGCGGTGTGTCACGGCCGTGACTGGAACGAGGGTCCTTGTCGTCCGTCCCGTCATATTATCGCCTGATAACACCCTAATCCCATGAGAATACAATGGATCCATCAGCGGGTCACGGATTCTTTTTATTCGTAAGCCTTGGTTACATTTTGGTTTATACGCTAATACCTTTATACACTAATGCTGTGGTATCAAATAGGACCACTGAAATTATATACATAAGTAATAAAAATATACTACCATTCAGCTTTTGATTTATCTTGAGGTTTAACTTATGTTGACAACGTTGTCTGGCATGACAATGAATTTAAATGCACATTTCTTTTGCGATTACAACAGATATTTTATCAAATAATCTCTAATAATCCATTAAAAATGAAGATCATCATAAATGACATGTATGTAATCAAAGCATAAACGTCAATAAAAATTTAAAAAGAACACGAAAATATTACTGTTACAGTGTATAAAATATCTCATTTTTAAGCAGAACAGAAAAGCACGATTTCCTATTAAAAACATTGTGGTTAAATCCATAATTACCAAAGAATTTCCTAATAATAGGCAAGGCATTCCCAAATACTGTTCTATAGAGGAGATTATTATAAGTATTTGGAGACTAAGATTTACAATAAAGTAGACGTAACTGCTTACCTTCTAGTCTCATTTCTGCTGCATCACTCAGTTTGTCACTTATTTTCCTTTACAAAAACCAAAATAACATCACAATTTCCTTTTTTACAACTGTCAAGGGGTGACATTAGAAATCAATTTAACAGCGCACGCGCGACACTATTCATACAAACTTCAGCCTTACCGTTGTTAACATTAAGACTGCTATGGCTTTTAGCGTTGTGCGGCTAGGCGCATGGCAGGTTTAAGTTCTTGAAGGTTTATAGAACAGAGGTCAGTGCTTTTGTAATTTTTTAACCACTCACTAGATGGCAGTATGAGGCGAAGTTTTCCTTTATTTGAATAAAAACTGTAAACAACCACGTTCCATTCGACTGTTTTTCCTATGAATCCGTCTCCGAATCCGGATCCGTCAACCTCTATGTTATTTTTCAAGATCTTTGACGAAACATAATATGTCTACTCGTTCGTAAGGTTTACTTATATACACGTTTGTAATCCAAACGCAATCTGAAAATTTTGGTGAAAAATATCCCACACGAACCGCACATTTTTCCGGGATAAAATGTAGCCTATGTGCTAATTCAGACTAAAATCTATCTCTGTGCCAAATTTCATACAGATCCGTTCAGCCGTTTTGCTTGAAAGAGTAACAAACATCCAATTATCCATCCATCCTCACAAACTTTCGCTTGTATAATATTAGTATAGATATTATGTACGTTCTCTTATATGTCTATATATAAAATTTAGTGTCACGTTGTTTGTTGGCGATGAACTAATAAACTAGTGAACCGATTTTAATGAAATTTCGCACACTATGTGCAGTTTCATTTAACTTGAGAGATAGCATAATTTGTATCTCAATCTATAGTCACAATATATTTTTTATTACAAATTACTTGGCTACAGCAACGCGTGGCGGGTAGCTAGTATACATTACAAATATTGTTATATACAATGTAAAGTAACTCGAAAATCCTTTCAACGATTAGAAAAGAACTATGATTTTTATTCATGTAACCTAATGTGACGTTAATTTATAACCCAAACCTACTTAATAAAAGGCTCTTCAAGGCCAAAGTAATCATATTTTTATTAAAGTATCACCGACTTTAATGCGCCTTAGCCACGATAAATTCGCTGCTCCACTCATAGGGATACTGTCCTGTAACCTTCCTCAATAAATACTCTATCCATTACAAAAATAATTATTCAAATAGATAATACCACAGATTAGCTTTAAACAAATAAACAATCAAACAAAAACTCTTTAGCTTTATTATACTCGTATTAGTAATAGTTGAATAAAATAAATAGATAAAAAAATAAAGTTCTGCTCGTTGATAAGCGCGTAACTTGAGAACGGCTGGATGGATTAGGTATTCTTTTTAATGTTAGTAACAGTCTGAATAATGTTTTTAGAGATAGGTAATTGAAAAAATTGAACGGGAAAGGGGGAAATGGTTTTTTCCATGTAATTAAAACCAATTTATTGAAATTTAGGAGGAAAATTATAGGAGAACGTCTGTCGGTCTGGTCTATCCGTGCCATCAATATTTGGGTGATTTTCTGTAAAAACACTTATACGGCTGCCAAACCACCTTTGCCAAATTATAATATGTATTACTGTATGATAATTTAAAATATACCAGAGAGCAAACAATAGAATTTTCCTTTTTGGTGCAGTTGTAATGATAACAGTATAAGTTATAGTTTCTTATCAAAAAGTTTCCAAACATTTTGAGATTTTCTTTTGAGATATTTATTTATACTATAGAATTTTGTGCGTAGCCTTTAACAACACCATAAAATTACTTACTTGTTTCGAAACGATTATAATTAATTATTATTAATTAACGACCAAAAACTATTTATTTCATACCACTCATTTGAATAAATCTTATCCGAGCTTTTTAAGCACAGTGCCGTGCCAAAAATTCGTTACCAAGAATAAATTTTTCCGCTCTGCCTTTTCATGATTTGTCCTGCGATATGCTTGGTGGTAAAAAGTCAAAAATTTATACCAGTAGCACTAGCGATGCCGTGTCACCATTTTATTTAATGTCAGTGCATCGTTTCAGACGGAAATATGTACGTGTCAAAAAAGCAACTAAACAACCGTTACCAACAACTTTGATACACGTGAAAATACACGTTCCGCTGATTCTGAACGTAGTACACCAGACAGCCATATGTCTGTACAGATGATCCAAAAGTACGGCCATTAGATACCCAAAGATAGTTTATTTTTGCTAGAAACTGAAGTAGCATAATTACAGGTATGGCGATCCTATATGGTATAAAAACTAGATTGTAGAATGAAAAGATAGAATAATTTTGATCTGTTTGTGAACAGTCCCCTGCACCTATATACCAGAAAAAATTATGAAAAGTAGCTATAAATTTAAGGGGCTCGTCGGCGATCATGAACTCACAAGTGATATTGAACTTTTATTATTTACCATATCATTAAGCCTAAGGAGAGACTTTGCCTCCCTGTGCGCTTTCTACCGCTTGTATAATAGTGTGTGCCCCAAATAACTGTTTCACATGATGGCCACCGCCGCATTCTACTACCGCACCACACCGCTCGCAGTTGGCAGTGTGCTCATCTTAACACCTTGGAACCTAAATTGTCGCACTTGGTACGGTTCCAAAAGAATTTCCTTTCACGAACGCTCTGGCTGTGGAATGAGGTCCTTGCTGAGATTTTCCCGAAGGAGATGTATAGAGTATGGGGTCTTTTAAGAAAGGAGTATACAGGTTTGTAAAGGGTTTGCAACGCGCGTGCGAGTTGCTTGAAGTTTCAAGCGTTCATTGACTACAGTAACCGCTTACCACCAAGTGGGCCGTATGCTTGTTTTAAACCGATCTAGTATAAAAAAGGAAGAATATGACCAGACAACAATGTACGGGACGAACACTTCTGTACATACAGAGATTTACCCATTGGTTTAATATACAACACACATAAATACAATTGAAGTACATCAGTACATCATTCCACCGCATCAAATGTGGTTACGTGCTCCCGCGCTAACTTAGCAATTACTTTATTTATTTTTTATTCATTTTATTACATGTACATATATTGAGCTGTAGATGTATTATGTTTACTGTACCACCTCATTTATTATTACGTTTTCTACATGGTCCTTCGAACCAGAATATTTATTCGTGGGTCATCATTGCTAGATCATTCGGCCATTTGATTTCAACATGTTGTAATATTGCTTATACCTAACTATGTGCATATATAATAAAATAAACAAAATTCTGCTCACTAATCCACTGGCAAAAAAGGACGACAAAATTAAAATTAAATCATGGCTGCTACACACACGCACACACACACTCTTAACTGTATTTTTTATTGTATACATTATAAAACAAAATGGGTGAAGACACTGTCTCCTGTAACACAGGTTTATCACCTACCACAATAGGCAGGGTTCCAATGTATAGCAACAATGGCTATGTAAATAAATAAATAATTATATTATTATATTACACATAACCCAGATCATTAAATTTGTTAGTTGTTGTGATCCGTTTTATGGACCACTAACCTGAAACTGAAACTTTACCTGTAAATCTTTTCAATATCCACTACATAATCCCACTAATATTATAAATGTGAAAGTTTGGATGGATGGATGGATGTATGGATGGATGGATGTTTGTTACTCTTTCACGCAAAAACCACAGAACCGATTGCGATAAAACTTGTCCCACTAATATTATAAATGTGAAAGTTTGTATGGATGGATGGATGTATGGATGGATGGATGTTTGTTACTCTTTCACGCAAAAACCACTGAACCGATTGCGATAAAACTTGGTATGTAGATAGCTGGAGACCTGGATTAACGCATAGGCTACTTTTTATCCCAATATTCTCATGGGATCGAGACTTACTATACGAAACCACGGGGCGCTGCTAGTAACTTATATTTCATAGTTTCATAATTATATTCACAAGAAATTTGTTTGATGAGTTTATGCTCAATTCTCGAAAGAAACTTCAAATATTACAGCAAAAACAGATGCAGTGCGTAGGTAGGTACCTACACCACGACACGCTGTGGTGTCCAAAGCTGTTGACGTCTTCTCCAGCGACATCGACGCGGTATAAAACAAGACATGTGTAAGCAGCGTCAAATTCTATATAAACAAGCACATTATAATATGAATGGATTATCTGTTGCTTAAGCAATGCAAGTAGCAGTTCAGGCTTTTGAGTTCTTAGTACAAATAATAATAATAATAACTTCACACATCACACACGGCTGTCTGATCCCAAACTAGGCAGAGCCTGTACTATGGTAACCAGACTGCTGATAAACATACTTATATATTTCTAAATACATACATATAGATAAATAACACCCAGACACAGAACAAAAGATCGTGCTCATCACACAATTATTGGTCCTAGGTGGGAATCGAATCCACGACCTCTGGCTTAGCAGTCAGGGTCACTAACCACTAGACCAATAGGCCAGTCAAATACAAATACTCAAACTAAACGCAAAAACTAAAAATATACGAGTTAACTTAAGAACCTCCTCCGTTTTTCCGTCGGTTAAAAATAAATAAGAACCATGCCAATTGAATCAGTGATTCCGAAGGTAATCTAAAATTATAAAGCATTAACGGATTTAGTTTCATGCATTTCTATGAATAAAATTAAATGTAAAAATGTTAAGAAATTTGAAAATGTTCAAACCCAAATACAATAAAATTGGATATCATACCACTAATCCGCCTAATATTATAAATGTGAAAGTTTAGATGGATGGATGGATGTTTGTTACTCTTTCACGCAAAAGCCACTGAACAGATTGCGATGAAACTTGGTATGTAGATAGCTGGAGACCTGGATTTAACGCATAGGCTACTTTTTATCCCGATATTCTTACGGGATCGGGACTACGCGGGTGAAACCGCGGGGTGCTGCTAGTATTATAAATGTGAAAGTTTGGATGGATGGATGTTTGTTACTCTTTCACGCAAAAACCACTGAACAGATTGCGATGAAACTTGGTATGTAGATAGCTGGAGACCTGGATTAACTAATAGGCTACTTTTTATCCCGATATTCCCACGGGATCGGGACCTACGCGGGTGAAACCGCGGGGTGTTGCAATTTTATTGTATACAAATAGAGCATAGAACAAAATTAGCTATACAGATAGCAAAATAACATTATGAACAATAAACGATAGTAAAAATTACAACGTAATAACAAATCAACAATTTAAGATGAATGCGCCAACAAATACTGATTTACGACTTTAACCAAGACATTAGAAAGACGAGCAGTTGGTAGCTTTTTTAAACCCGTACTCATCACGGTGTTTACTACCCTCTATCTTAGTCAGATATACTCGTATATACATGTACACACTATAATCTGTAGCAGGATTGTCAACAACTGGAAACTGGGTACACTGCAGCACTCATCAAAAATCACCTTTGAAATTTCTATATACGATTCATTTTCTTTTAACTCCTCTTTGAAATAGATCTTTATTCCTTTAAAGATAGGAACAGAATTTGCTGGCACAACAAGGTTTACTCTAACGAATAAAACGTCCTAACTCCACGCATAAATACAATGTAAAAATCACAGCTTTTGAATGCTGTAGAAAAGGCTGAAATTTGAATGCAGAGATCTTCAGTAGAAGGCTTTTTAGTATGAAAATGTTTATGTTTATAGCGATCTGTTGTGGGAAGTTAAAAAGAGACGGGTGTATGTAAGCGTGTGAGGGATTGTATGATCAATACATGAGCGGGACTGCGTGCTTGGTACTCGTACCGAAGGTTTCCCTAATGGTCGTTTTCTTACATTTGCATGTTAATTGACTTCTCTACTCCGAGCGTTCCTTTTGTCTCGTGTGTGACGCAAATTGAGACAAATTAACGTCTTCCCGCATGGTGGAAACGACAGCTGACTGAGCTAAACGCAATTTCTTTTAAAGATTAATTATAAAATATATATCAACTGCGTTGTAGAGGTAGTGGTAGGGCTCTTAACGCAATATTAGACATTCAGAATTGTGGACACAAATGTATCGGCAGCCAAAGATGTCATCCGCCTATGAAACGGCATGTACCTACAAGTCTTTCTACTGATTAGGAAAATTAACAATGACCTAATGAACGGATCATTAGGTTAATGTTAATTTTCCTAATTCAGCCTGTCATAGTAGGTATTTGTGTAAATAGCTTATATAGCTTACTTTGACACGATATTTAAAAAACAACTATCGCACAAATATATATAAAGTTCAATATTGAGCGCTCGCTAATACACTAAGTTATCTAGCTGATACCTAGAGGCTTTCAGTGGAAATGAGAAACATCACAATGGCCCTGAGTGTATTCTCTTCTTTGTAGGTCGCTACATTCCATCGTATAGCAAAGGCATTTTTGCGGTACTACACCTACGCTTAGGCAAAAATATTATATACATATAACTGGTGCGTAATTCCATTTTAATCATCTCATTATCATTGTTCTTTTATCTGTATTAAGCGATATTTAGAACCGAAATTCTGTCCTTCTAAAGGTTAATAGGGCCCCTAATCTCCAATATTGTTCTTAAGCTACTGATTATTATAAACTTTACGTCTAACAATCTGATCAAATATTGAAAATCGGTATGGATATCCGGTACAGTGTTCAGATAGCAGTTTCTGAGTAAAAGCCCATGTCTGAATACAAAAAAAGGAACCAAATTTGTCAACTGTGGTCTTGTCGTAGTTACTAAATATATTGTAATCACAGAATACAAAAATATCTTTACACAAATACCACAGAACATTATTGAGACAAAATGTCTTCGTTTCGGTTTCGGTGGGCCAAAAGCAAGAAGAATACGTGCACACAGTCCACAAACAGAGTTAGGACAGTGTCCGAAAAAAATTAGAAAGAAAGAAAGAGAAATATTTATTCCGACTTTCATAGGACAGCACATAATTATTACAATGAAAAAGCAAGTTTTCTATAATACATACATATATGTATCAAAATTGATACCTTCTGCATATAGTACTAGAGGTCCAAAAAGTGCTTGCGAGATACTGCACCTCTTTGTGAAAAAAAGATGAATGTGAACACATAATTTAAGAATAATAACTATATGAGTAGTAATAATATATTTACAAGCACTAACAATATACATATATGTGTGAGGACTGCATGTCTGCATATAAACATGAACTGGAAACTGCAAAAACCGTTGAAGGAGAAGGGGTTAAACTTCTCATATCGTATTATCATGTGATTCAAACAAAAAAATTGTTGCCTGTAAAGTCAGTTTACGGACGATAGTTTTACGTGATGACGTCATAAGAAAACAGTGGAAGAGAGATAGATGCGTCACAAGCCGAACGCTTAGGCCGATCGTGCCTCTCTATCGCTTGTTCCGCGCTCTCGCTTGCACGCTCGGCTCAAGCGGAACGTGACAGTGAGTCATGCTTTTTCGTACGTGCAGCCGGCCTTCATCGATTTAGAAGACGTTATCACGTCAAAAACAGTAATATGTAATTTCTTAAAACAGAAAGAAACAATGTTGGCGATTAGAATATGAACAGTTAATAACCATAATTTATTTATGATGCACATTGACTGGGTATATCATTTTGGTCAAAGCTTAGCGTAAAGCTAAGTAGATAGCGTTGTTTTCAGCTGCGTCCAAGGATGGAGCTCAATACTCAATATTTTAATTGCACACCATAATGAGCTCTGAGAGTGGATGCCATATATTTATGGGTTATGTCTAAATATATTACCTTTTCTTCTTTCTTTATGGTATAGAGGGCAAACGAGCAGACGGGTCACCTGATGGTAAATGACTACTGCCGCCCATGGGCACCCGTAACTCAAGAGTCCGTTGCCGCCCTTTAAGGTGGGAGTAGGCGAAGAGGGGGGAGAGGGAAGGGTTAGGGCCTCCGGTAACCTCACTCACGCGGCAAAAAGCAATCATTGCTTCATTGCCGGTTTTCTGTAAGGCCGTGGTATCACTCCGGTCGAGCCGGCCCACATGTGCGGAAGCATGGCTCTCCCACTGTTAAACCCTATATACTCATACCTATATACTCATAACCCCTACAAAGCTCTTCTTTGACATTTCGACAACAAAACCACCCACGTACATCGTTACACACCTGTCCATCCAAAGGTTGCCCGGAAGATATTGCTTCTTGCGATAAGGTCACCCATTGTGCATTTTATATATAATTTGTTTGTGTATATTTATTTCCTTTTTTGGTGTACAATAAAGAGTATTTATTATTATTATTCTCTTTATATTAAAATATACATAAAAATTACATTTCTAGGTAAGTACATCCAGATATATAAAAAATATTTAAGTACTTAAAAATATAAAGAATAGTGTTCCACCGGTATCGGGTACAGGGACTAAGCTACTGGTGGTTAGGTTTCCAGAGAGAGAAACCTAATCACTATGCGTGCCGTATCGAGGAGGACCGCCTTCTCTATATTAATCCAGCTGCCTAACGTGTGCCTCTGAATGTGTTAGTCGAGGCTCTTTGCAAAATCACTTATAAGTGTTATTGTGACAATAATAATACATTCAAAATATAAAGAGGCACATATCTGCGCTCTATAACGTGCAGTCTATAAGATGATCATATGATTTCATAACTATACCCATCTATCTATTTATGGAACTTTAATAAAATAGAGAACCCAATTAGAGACCAACTCTGTACAATTATTCCATATTATATAAGTAGATGTATATCTGAATGTTCACGTGTCCCAAATGAATCACAACTCTGTATGTTAGGAACAATAAATTTTCGGTTTTCTGTATCAAACGGAGATTTGCGGCGGAGGGCGGGAGTGGGCGGCGTTGCTAGGCAACCCCCCCTCACCGGCCTCCCCCGCCTGCCTCCATACCGGATCACTTTTAAACTTTCATGTCGGAAAGTTTTTAAGGTTTGCTTGTGGCTCTCGGATTCGCCATCTTTTTGTTTTAAGCCTCTTTGCGACGAAAACAACATGAATAAAGTACATGTGCCCTTAAAATTATCCGAAGTAAAATTCTCCGAAACCTAATTTATTTAAGCAGATATAAGGAAATGCTTTGACTTTTAAAATGTATATATTTTACATTAGACGCGTCTCAAAAGCCTTGATAAATGGATTAAAGATGCGAAGGCTCTAAGAAAAATATCACAGCAAGAATGTACACATTATGATTTTGTTGATACATAATTTTGTAATCTATGCGTTGGCGAAACTTTTTTTTTTTTAATCTTGTAGAAACCCCCACGGGTCATCACCTCACCGAGGGTGAAGTGGTATGTCGGATTCGAACCGACTAAAACACACGCACACGGTGTTCCGTCACAAGTGAGTCTATGGCAGGGGACCCGGGATACCCTAGGAAGGAAGCTTCCGAGAATCCCTGCAGACTTTGGCCTCCTGATCACCAGGCAAACACCGTGCAATAGGGAGGGCCCTACCCCCCTCCAGATGAGATAGGCGGGCGCGGAACCCGTCGCGCCACCGTCTTAGGCCTGCTTCTGCTGGGGTAACGGTCAGGCATTGGCGTTACTTGGCGCTTATGATTATTATTATTATTAGTGTGTTATGAGGTCCTGGGTTTAATTTCCGGGTCAGGCAAACTTAGGAACATTTTCGTAGCAACACGGAATTTGAAATTATGCTGGCCTCTAACTACGCAGGATAAGTACACTTTTGGATGTATTAAAGAAAAAATATTGAGGTCCGTGGCGATTGTATTGTAGCTCTAGTTGGTAATAAGTCCTTTGTTCATTAGTTTTAAAATCTCACAAAGTAGGTGTTAAACAAAGTAACTCGGGATGTTTTTTTAAACAACATATCTTTACAAACATAAGTAACGGACACTGAACACAAATGGCTTGCAAGAATTAATCATGAACAACTTTAGTTCAAACCAATTTAAGTTTATTTCAATTCAAATTCAAAAGTTATAGGTACACGTTTAACTTTAGAATTTAGTTTTTTAGAGAATTTAGTCCCGAGTTCCAAAAGTGACAGAAGTGACATTAAATGAGGCTTAAGAAATATCACTCCTTATAAATCCTAAAACTATTTATTTAGTCTTAGTAGTTGTTAAATTGTGAACGTTAATATATTTACCACATTCATAAAATTAGCATGTCATGCAATGCAATATTTTTTTAATCATAAAATCTATTTAAAAAAAGACAAGGTAAAGTTTATTACATAGAAGGACAGCAGTAAAACTATGATATTTTTAAAGAAAAAACTCTTTACTGTCAATTTTACTTTCAATTTAAGAACGTATGTACTCAAATTTGTTTTTTCTAAATTCTAAACGAGAAGTTCAATTTACTCCACATATTTTTTCTATATAAAATGTAAAGTTTTTAACTTGCGAGAAAGCTACATACAACATTGATGAGGGAACGTAACCACGCGTCGGCTAAGCAAGCTGTGCCCGAAGGTGCTTTTAGCCCCTAATTGGTGAGCTTTTAAGACTACCGCGCGTTCGTTTGACATCGTCCGTATACTGTCGACGACTAAAACGAATATGGAGCCGTTTTGCCGCGAAAAATAACTGCTAACAAATAAAAAATAACGTCAGCGCAGTCCCGTTTGAGTCTCCATAAAACTCTTTACTCAAATTAAGGCAACTTTTAAGCTCTGTTCATGTGAAAGCGGGAATCCATATACGGTCATGTGAAATTTTGTGTAGAAATAAAATTATGACATTATATTAAAAACAATTTTTTTTTATTTCATTTATTCTATGGCTGTATTATGTGTTGTTTTATTAACTTCTACAATGTTTAACCTGTCTCTTTTTTATAAGAACCCTGGAAACCATAACCAATGCATTATACTTAGATCATGTAGCTGTAGATGTACAATATTATAAAAGAACGGATAACATTAAACTGCTGAGGTATATCTCTTTTTCGACTTATGTACCTAGTTCAGGCGAAAAAAAATCATAAATACAAAATAAAAATATAAGTAATAAGTAGTAAGTAAACATTATCCGACATCGACTGGTTACTATTTATACCGAGACAATGGCATCGTATCAGGCCACGTGGCTGCAATAAAAAAGTTAAGAGTTCTAATTTCAAATTACTAGTAGGCGTCACGGAACGCGCGCGCCAAATTAGGCGGCAATTTTGACAGCGGGGTAACTTAGAATTTTCCTGTCAAAATATTTTTGCAAACAATTGACTTGTTCACATTGAATTAACGCCCATTTTTTATAACAAAACAAAACCACAATTAGCATAATAGTTTCGTTTATTGTTCAGGCATAATAAAAGTGATTCGCTGACTTTTTATAAGCGTCAACATTAAAAAAAATAATTTCAACATCAGCGCTTGATGGGAATAATTCATTATCCTAATTGGCCCGATTAACAAATCTGGATGGTAACATAAATTATTTATATTTGAAAATGGTCCAAAAAGGATAAATTATAAAATTACCTCTCAAACGTTTCGTAGCGAATGAAAGGGTGTGCTTTTAAGAGCTTTACACACGATGTTTCTATCTCTTTTCGCGCGTAAGTCCAGGGCAGGTAAACCCTCCCTTTTCAAGGGTCGCCTGCACTCAGTCGTGGGGAAATCCAGTCCCTTCGTAATATAAATACGTCACCAAAATGGCAAACTTAAGTTATAGGTATAGGTAGGTAGGGCATCAACCTATAGGTATAAATGTTATTATGAGGATATATTTATTTTTAATCAAATATACCTACAGTTTTATTTTATTTATTTATGTACGTATGGTACGTAGGTTCCCTTCATGGAGTAGGCATTCTCTACCAACCGACTATTGGGTGATGCTGAGAAAACTGTTTGATGTTTTCATTCTTCCTTATGTGTTCTTTTATAATTAAGTATACATTTTAGATTAAACAGACTGCGTTGGTACTTATTAACCACCTTTCATAAAGCATGAGTATCAATAACTTCACGAAACAAATCGAAAAGTTAAAGGGTAAGGGTACATTATAATAATGTAAAATTGAAACGTTTATAAGAACGGCAGATAAATAGTGTGACAACTCTAAATTGATCCATGTAACTTATTTAAAATCGTGTTGTCAACGGAGGAATGGTACAAAGGGGAGAGGATGGGAGGTCGAATAAAGTTGGTACTAAAAATTGATGTATTCGGGCATGGTTAAACGGCGGGGTCCGCACCGTCACAGCCATTAAAAACTTATTAAACATCATCTCGAGCAATTACTCGTGCCTCCCTAACTTTAGCACCCAACAACCCCCCTTGTCGCCTGCTAGTGCTAGCTTATAATAAAACCCGTGATAGCATTTTGTTTGAACATACTAATATCAAATACCGTGAGTTAAGCTAATAAATACGAATATACCACTACCACTTTGATCACAAAATCGAAATGCATAGATAAATCTCTAACTCTTTTTAAGTCATTTGTACTATAAATACAATCTCAGTGGCGTAGCGTGCCTTGGAGGGGCCCTGTATCAAAATTAGTTGGGGGGCCCAAATGAAGGGTAAAGATTTCTCACAAAAGAAATAAAAATGCTTTAAACGGGGGAATCCCGCAATAACCGATGTAGGATGTTGCTAACTTTTGGGCACACGCTTAACCCGGGAAAAAAAGAGATTGCTTTTTTGACTTTTGTCATTTCTGCAGTGAAAACTCTATAGGCACGTATGACAGTTTTTTTATATGTTTTTTTCCCAGGAAGCACGAGATTAAGTGACATTGTGGATAACATTTTACAAATTTTTGCTTACACACGTTAGGGGCCTCTGTAGCCCGGGAGCCCCGTATCATTGATACGGCTGATACGGCGTAGCTACGCCCCTGTACAATCTACAAGCAACAAAATAATGATATGGTTAATTACCGCTGTAACTGTCTTTATCTATTTATCCGCAAGTATATATCATATCTTCAAGACTTCCATTAGCATAACAAAGATGGAAACAATTTGTCACTATGCCGCGGCCATCAGTTGTTAATATAATATACTCGCATTTGTTTTATTAGCTTGGGTACAAGGAAATCTACAGAAATCCTTCTGTGTTCGCGGTTAAAATAAGTTTGAGTTAGTACTATTAATACTATTTAGTGTGTAGATTCTTAAGATAGCGAACACGTGAAAGCGAATAACGAAAATTATGATATTTATAACTATGAAATGTATCAATCTGACCAAAAACTTCTGGAGCCTCAGTCTTAACTTACTCTTAGTTTTTAAAATGCCACACGATATAATTATAACTATAATGGCATAGAGACATGACATCTATAATGTTTGTTTAGTTATGTCTAACTTATAGTTTTAGTAAGCCAACAATAAAACATTTTAGCAACTAATTATGTATAAGTTTTTCATGACTCGATTGAGTCATGGTTTTCGATAAAATGATATAAAATGTGTAACGTCGTTTTTTTTATTATTTTCATAAGTTAATCAGCAACAAGAACAAAACAAAATATGTTGTTGATACCTTTTTAATTGTTTTTTTAATACATGTATAAACACTAAAATCGTGATCGATTTTTACAGCTATTAGAAAGCTGTAAAAATCGATCGAATCGATCGAAAAATCGAAATCGAATATGTCCAACATGAGAAAAGTAGTTCAATCACACTGATTCTGATTTCGATTTGTAATGTAAAGAGTTACGTGATTAGACTACTGCAATATCATACTAACAACATCATCTTTATACAATGGAACTATAGCCAAGACACGACTGCTGCAGATGTATACCTTCTGAAGGACCGTGTTATGTTAAAATGATCCTATCTCACAGTGGCAATATTCCTATTTTTTTTTGTTCCGATTGGCCAAACCACTTACATAATTAATATATAATATATGCAAACAAAAAATTGTAACAAGAAGAATTTTTTTTGTAAATAAATTATTACAAGATAAACTCTAAATTCTTACAATACCTAGTAGTAACTTCAGCTGTTATAAGGGCCTCCGGTCTAAAAATAGACATTACTATAACATTTGGACCTCTACTATACAAGGGCTGAAGGTGTATTAGATATCATATAATATTATGATAATATCTTAAAACTTGAAACATTTAAGTAATTGGCAACACCGAAAAATGATGAGAGAAATGAATTTCCTAATGAAACATAGCAAGTTGATGATAAATAATGGACTAAAGACCTTTTCTATCTCTTGCCAGAAATTTTATGGTATCACACAATTTTTATATAAAACTTGTATGTCTACTATTCGAGTTCAATCATAAAAGAGGCTCATAAATTTCAAGTTAGAAAGTAAGAAAATAAAATTAACTGACTAATAATCAACTCCAACATTTAAACTCATAAAGAACACGAAATTTGTAGGTAAAGATTTTATTAAGTATATTGGCCGTCCCTCGCCGCGTCGCGGCGTCGGTAGACGAGGAGTGCAGTGGCGCATGAACGGAAGCCACGGATGCGGAGTCCACAGGAAGCAGTCACGTCGTCTGCGCGTCTAGCTGGAATATATTTCACTATATTTTTACCGTTCATAAAATATTGTGGTGATTTTTATCAGCGTTAAATTAGAGGAAAATGTTTTTTGGCAAGTATTTCGTTATTCAATTTGAGTTTTTTATATTTTAACCAACTAGGTACTTCATATAAGAGGTTGTTCTCAATTCAATTTACAAACATGACACTAAATTTTTATACATCAAGATATACGCCGATGACTTGCAGCTTTACACACAGGCCAGGGTTGAAGATATATCGCAAGCTATTAATTAGGTCAATAAGGATTTAGAATTCATAAGATCCTGATCGACAAGATTCGGCTTATCAGTAAATCCTAACAAATGTCAGGCGATCGTCATAGGGAGCAAACAAATGATAACCAGGTTAGATACTACTTCTTCCACACCGATTGTCTTTGACGGCTCAAATATATCTATAAGTTCAGTAGTTAAAGACCTGGATTTATAGATTGACTCCACCCTTGACTGACGGGCCCAAGTTACTCCCGTGATTCCAGGGGCGGATCCAGCAGCCTGCCTTCGGAGGGTAGAGAGGGGGGGGCGAAAACAAAAAAAATTGCTGGTGGTTAAAAAGTTACTAACTACATTTTTTTTACATGCAGATTGTCCCTTCTTTAAGTTTCTTTTAAGTTTACTTTAATTGTTTTTTTTAACAATAATGAAGTTGGAAAGAACTATAACCTCGACTATGTCCTATAATTATTGTTTAATTAGATGAAATTATTTTCATTTCATAAATTTGACTCTCTATAGGCTTCTAAAACTTAAAACTACAAGGGAGTTTAGAATTTATTAATTTTTGGTTTTTTAAGTTTTTATATAGTTTGACGTGGTTTTAGACAGCTTAGGGGGGGCGATTGCCCCTATCGCCCCCCGTGGATCCGCCACTGCGTGAGTCAGCGAGTAGAACTTGAAGAATTTCTTTCCCACTAAATCAAAAACTTCCTCAATGCAGTCCTTAATCGTTCCTATAATTGACTATGGTGATGAGTGTTATTTCCACCTGAATGCAGACCTTCTCAACAAACTAGACCGCCTACTCAATAACTGCATTTGATTAGTTAACAATCTTCGCAAGTATGACCATGTGTCTGTCTGCTTTACGTTTACAATTCAAATGGCTTCCTAATCGCCAACATCGAAATTTGCGGGCTCTAACTTCTTTGTTCTCCTTTTTAAACTCCCTATCTCCACCTTCATAGTTTAGTTTATTTTATTTTTATTTATTAGTTCCCCACTTCCAATACTTGTGCTCTACTCACGATAGGAATCTTCGTTCTACCAATAATTTGCTTTTCTTATCTCCGTCTCACAGATCCGACTTCATCAACTCTTCTTTCTATAAACAATCAGTCCTTCTCTGGAATGCGCGCCCTCTCGAAATCAGGATGTCCACAAACCGTTTCACGTTTAAGAAGAAAGTACGAGAACTCCTCCACGCTCCACGAATTAGCGGAATAGCTACAACGCTAGGACACGACTGTATAGTGGTGTTCGTAGTGTATTTACTTATATATATGATATGTGTGTATATTTATGTAATCTGTATATATAATATAAGTATGTATGTTTGTGTATATATGAAACCGTGTGTATATATTATGTTGTAATGATATTTAGAAATCTGTACATGTAAGTATCGCAAATATATTATTAGTTTGTATTATGAATCATTTCAAATGTATCTTTACACCTACCTTATAGCAGTTCTATATCACCCCAAGGTTGACTGGTGGTAGAGATGGGTAATCACCCGGGTTAAAACCCACGACTAGATAAAAACCCGGGTGATTACCCATCTATAACTGATAGAGAATCCCCTAGGTATTAAGTCATCTAAGCCCACTCTATACAAATGTGCATAAAGTTTTTAAATAAATATATATACAACTAATAATCAGAAAATATCTAAGCAAATCGGTTCAACCGTTCTCAAATGCTGAAATACAGCGTTTAATTTTTTCATTTTTATTTAGATCATTCAATATCAGACCACTTTAGTGTGAGACTCTGAGTGACGTATTTTGTATAATACCTACCCAAAAAGATAAAAGCCACGTAATTTGCTCCTTTTATCCCCTGCTACAGTACAGCGTATGATTTCTTTTGATTTGTAGCGTATAATACGGTGTAATACGTAATATTATCGTAAGGACTGGGGCGCTGTGTGGGCGGGTACCTACACATGTTTCGAACAAATGTCGCAAATTGTGAAAATATAATATTTTGACAGTAAATTTGATATATAAATTTGATGATTTATAGATTAAAGATATTGGATGCTTTTAATTTACTCTTAAAGCTTGTGAAGAAGGGTGTAATAGATAAGTAAAACACATTCATACATATAAACATATAATGCTAACTTTTAAAACGAGAGCATCTTGCATTTTATATTACGTCAAGAGTCTTTTTTGAGTAAACTACTGCATATAGATGCAACGGACCGAAGCACTACATACCTCTCACATCCCACTACACACATCTCCCCGTGTTGCACCCTGGAAACGTCGCGTCGATGACGATGTGTTCGTCCTGAAGATTCGATACGTTCGATATTTGAAGAGGACCTTATTTCCGACGGCTAAAAGCGGGGCTTCTTTTACTGTTTCTTCGTTAAGTCATTAACTAAACCCTGCACTAACAGTAGGCCTGTCTCTCGGTTCTTCGTTCTTCGGAGCTGTGAGCTACCCCAAGGGTGGCTCTTCTGTCGTTTACAGTGTAGTAGCTTACAACATGTAACAGTTTTGACTTTTACATGTTATGTACATTGATATATCTAAAACAACGGTGCTAAACAATTTAATTTATCAGTTTCATATGTCGTTTTTCAACCGACTTCAAAAAAAGGAGGACGTTCTCAATTCGTCAGTTTTTTTTTTATTTATGTGCCTCGATTACTCGGCTGGACCTACTTGGAAGCTTATTTTTTTGTTTGAATAATGGAATACTTTCCAGGTAGTCCCATTGTCATCAGGTCAAGATCTGATGATGGGATCCTGAATCACGCACACACCTTTAGCGATTTAGGTATTTTTATAGTAGCTGATAGCTATAGTAGCTCTCGGAAAGCACCATTTGGTGAAGTAGAACTGATGATGAAGACCACCACTGCATATCAGAACTACTACATAATAAGTATTTTACGGGATGCGATTCGGTTACTTTAATATTATTGCTATGGTTGTCATATTGAATATGGTGACGCGGAGCTGAAACTATAACCGATTTCAAAAAAAATAGGACGTTCTCAACCGATTTTTTTGAGTATGTTCAAATTTCAAAAGAGGGAAATGAAACGATGAAGAATACAGTTTATTTGAATTTACCATGATTTAGGCATTGAAGATCGCTTGATATTATATGGTCTCCGACATTCAGACATTCCAGAAAATGTGAACAAGGTTAGGTCAAAACAAAATTAATAGGCTTATTACAAGTTTGAGTGAAATAAATAAGTAGTATCTGCGTTAAAAAGTCTTTGATAGTGATATATAAATAAATGAAAATTGAACCCTAGCAAAGTTCAAAAAATGAATACCCACTAACAAAACTAAAAAAATAAAATAAAAACCTTTTTAAACTTCGATCATGCATAGATACTTGATCGCAACTTTTTCATCACTTTCTTAGCAGGTACTTTTTATCACTCTTGAATTTTCATTTTTTATGTCTTGTGTTAATAATAACTTGAACTTTAAAGCAGATTTATGTTGATCCTTTTAATAGGCCTTTTAACAAAGTTGTGTTAGAAGAGTTTTTTGGTAGAGGCACTTAACAACCTTATTTCCAAGATAAGTCGCGTTGTTTTCAACAAAAGTACCTACCTATAGGTAGCACGTGTAAGATTATGTACAAAACTCAACAAACATTATCGTGGGAGAGCCATGTTTCGGCACGTATGGGCCGGCTCGACCGGAGTGATACCACGGTCTCACAGAAAACCGGCAGTGAAGCAATGTTGCATTGCTTTTCGTTGAGTGTGTGCGCTCGTTTGCCCCCTAAACCTACCATAAAAAGAAAATACATGAACCTTTTTTATAAATAATAAAATTAACCAATCTCGAGTAACGAATCAAAATCATTTAATTTCATATTATTAACAATAATAAACTATCCTATTCAATTTAGTTAACCGTGGTTTTAAATATATTGTATTACCAAATTTTATCTATAGACTCAACTGGCCCTGTGGCGCAACGGATAACGCGTCTGACTACGGATCAGAAGATTCCAGGTTCGAATCCTGGCAGGGTCGCAAGGAACTTTTTAAATTTACTTTTTTCATTCATAATTGTATAAACTAATGCAGCTTGTAAAATTTAATACACTTTAAATAATGATTTCAACATTTTTATTTAAGAACCTAGTGTTAATTTTAAAATAAGTGTATTGTTACTAAGAATTTAAATGAAGGTGGTCAGTTTTACTTGGCAATAAAAAATCACGACCGTTATCATTGCCAATTAATTGCAAGTTTCTTAACAACTAAATATTGATAGCCATGATTTAGGTAGGTGCTGCGAACCTCAACGCACAAGAATAATAATAGATGAATTGTGATGTTGTTAAAGTAACTGTTCATAAGTAATGCAAGTATCTGCTTAGTTTTATCATTTCAAAATAAGGTGAATAAAGGTTGAGCCACTGCGACCACATGAAAACTTAGTTACGAGCAGTATCGAAGTTTATCCAATGATTGATGCCCGGTTCCTATAATCAAAATACTGACGGACGGTAAAATTTCATTGACTTTTCAACGAAAATTTTACCATTCGTAAGCAAAACGAATCGTTTCTTAATTATAGGAACCGGGCTTATGCTCGGAAAACAACAAAAATTTTCAAGCACGTTTTTTTTTATAAATATGTATTACAAAAATGTTAACTTATAAATTTTATCAAATATGCTTTGATCACATATTGGTCATTTAAAAATTAGTTAAGTGCGGAATTTGCGGGTAGAATAAGTAAGTAAACAAACAAAACGATGTTATCTCAGTTACAGAGGTTAATGCATATAAAATTCACTCGCTGTCTCAGTTACAGAGGTAACTATGACAATAAAATCGAAAAAACGAATTCCATCCAGTTTGCTTCGTCCCTCTAACAGAGCTAATTCAGTGCCAAAGTGTTGGGACCTCAGCATGAGTTCCAGTTATGGAGGTTTCTCACTTATCCACGTCCCACTTAACCCAGTTTCACTGTATATAATCGACATTGTTTGCCCCTGCACGAAAGTGAAATATTTTTATCACCCGATCCATAATATATTTTGTACATACTCAAATGCTCACTAAGTTACAAATCTTCGGGTGCAACGGGTATGATATCATGGCCTTAAGATATATTGCTTCAAGTTTCGCCGCAGAGTGCCGCGACTATGCTTCCAACCCCACGCCCCGGTCACGGAAGACAAAGCGCATTAATTGATTCACCCCTGACAATTTACAACCTTATATTGCCAAACTGTGCTTCATTGTACCAATTTTGATAGTAGAAAACGTTTGATGTCAGAATAGAAGTAATAATAAAGGTAAAGGCACCCTGAATGCATTCTAAAATTGGCACCATATTCCGAGGTATATATTTAGAAAAACAGCGTTTTCAAGCAATTTACAAAACTTTTTTAACTGCAAGATACCTTATTTAGTTTTGCGCTAGCAGCTGACTCGCGGACGTGAATACTACGATTAGCTAAATACTGTCTTATTTGTTAGTTTTGTATTGTGTGTTTTTGTTAACCGACGGAAAAAATCAGGAGGTTCTCAATTCGACCGTATACATTATTTATGAACCGATTTTGAAAATCCTTCTTTGTTAGAAAGGGTAAACCTCAAGGGTGGTCCCATGTCAAGGAAGTCAGGATCTGATAATAGGATCCTGATAAAGTTAAGAGAAACCCTCGAAAACTGTGGGCACGAATAGTGTTCCTGTTTACTTTTCATAACTTAATCAGGTATTTGCGTTTAGGAAGCATTACATCATAAAGCTGAGCTGATGATGGAAACTATGACTTTCATAAACAATTAGAAGTTAGATATATAATTGTTTTAGTGGCAGAAACCACTTAATATGCTTTGAAGAAAAGTCGTCTTTCCACGTTTTTACAATATTTTAGGTAACCTCAATTGGTCAATATCCTGGGAACCTCAAGGAAGGATGGTTGTATAATCAGCTCAGTGGCAAGAGGAATGATGAAGGATTAGAAATTAGAAGATAATTATACTATGATTTAGCGACAGAAAGTAGTTAATGGTGTTTTACATTTCTCACACACGGAAAGTACGCTCGAAGTTGCCTGTACAAAGTTGAGTAAGTAGCACTTTACGTAACTTGTAAACAATTTTCAAGAAAATGCTAATCGTTTACAAGATAAGTAATTTTATAAAAAAAATATTGATAGCGTTTTAAAGTATTTGGTATTAAATGTATTAAAAGAGTAGTTGATGTAGTCAGAGTGTTAAAAAATGAATTCATCCACAAAAAATCATAAAAATAAAAAACCTTTTAATAAAAAATTAAATCGACGAAAAATATGGTTCCTAAGTGCCGACGTATACCAAGGAATAGCAATTTCATAAATTTTATGTTTTGTTAGACGGTTTTTTGATTACACACTTCTTGTTTTGGATTTAGCTACTAAAGTAGTCCATAAATGTTCAAATATATTTCTAAGGTACACCTTGGGGGCGCATTGACTACTTAATTATAGCAGATCAAACATTATCTAAGTATTTCGGTACTTTAATAATTATATGGGAAAGCTAAGTACAAAAAAATGAGTTCTAAACGTATGTATTTCGACATAATCTTAAGTAAGTATTGTATATTTTTTCGAAAATATTGTAATTAAGCATTAATTTGTTTAAATAATATTAAGAAAGCCTTTACTTTTAATAATTGGAATTAGGAAACGTGATATAGTATTATATAATGCTATTCCGATGTATTTAAGTCGGAATAAAGTTCTATGAGTTAGGTATTCCACAGTATTGACACAAGTAAAATACAGAGTGTTTATTATTTTACGCAGCTGGTTGTACATATTATTTGTATGGTTAACCATATTGGCCCTTTAAAATAACATTTTATCATATAAACTTAGGCATTTAGTTTTCATGAATAAAAACAATAAATAAAGACAACCATTTTACACAATATCAGTTTTATTATTTAATTTCAATCTAATACCTTCAAAAAAAAAATTCATAAGCTCTGGGCCAACAGGAATATTTTTATTATTCAAAGTATCGTTGGAAGATACGTTATATAGGCATAGAAAAAAAAACACGGAAAAAGATCTCCAAAATTCTATTACATCGATCATAAATGGCACTAGCATGTCTGAAGTTTCTCAACATTACAATATTTCAGAAAAGACATTGCGAGAAAAAAAAATTGTGATATACCCACCAGAAAAAAACGGTACTCTCAAGTGGAAACCCCCACGAGTGTCATCGGTGAAGTGGAACACCACTTCACCGATTGCACGATGACGTGGTTATGTCGGACTCAAACCGACTAAAACTGCCTTGCCTTTCCCCCCTGCTACATAGAGTTGCGTGCGTGGGATGCGTCACGCTTACGCTTCAGACCTGCCGAACCCGCTGCTCTTAGGTCCTAACCTAGCTCATGGAGGCCGGAGATACGCCCACGCGGGGTATTCCATCAAAGCGTGGAATGCGGTGTCCTCGCAACAGCTTCCTCAATGGTGGCACGTAGGCGTTGGCTCTCGGCCTATACGACACAAATACTTTCCGAATCAGTCATGCCCCGGAAGCACCTGCATCGACCGGTAAGAGAGGCATCTCAGGCCAATCCTTCATAACTAGTCTTACCGCCACCATGGTGGCGAGCCCTTGAGTTGATAATATCGAGCAAAACACGGAAAACAAAATTAAATATATATATTTATATAATACTTAATTATACATATTAAATTAAATATTTTATAATTTAATTCAATTTATATATTATTTATTTATTTTATGCTTAAAAAGTATATTTTCCACCCATACCTAAAATAATGTTATTTACTATTGAAATTGCATATTGTGGTGTCATTTTAATAATCAGATCAGACAGAGACTAAGACTTATTTAAAAACCAAAGTCAATAAACAGAGTTGATTTTTGAACACCATGTATCAGGCTCTCCATCCCGTTTGCTTTGTATCTTGTACACTCGGAATTAGGAATCAAATGCATCGGCATCAGGATTTTTACATCGGAATAAGGAGCCTCGGACTTTTTCATATTTAACATAGGTAATTTCATTTTAAATCAGTTTTCAATTGTCAAACTTTTAGCATATTACAAGAGTATAATCATAAACGCTTTTGTTAAAAATAGCCAATTCTACAAAAAGGTTTCGTAACAGATTAACTTTTTTAAATCCTATTACGTTATGGTGAAAGCACTGCGGTGGCATCAGGTGCATTATATATGTTAATAATATGTTTGACATATTTGACAATCGTGCTCTACTCGCGGAAAATAAATTTTGACATTTTGTTACAATTGATTAACTAATTTCACTATGTAGAAAATAGTAGTTACCGATTTATGTATTTAGAAATATATAAGTATGTTTATCAGCAGTCTGGATACTATAGTACAGGCTCTGCCTAGTTTGGGATCAGACGGCCGTGCGTGAGATGTGTGATGTTATTATTAGATATTACTAGAGATCGCGTGGTGGTCGAATTTCGACCATGGTTTATTTCATTGGCCAATATTACTTGACCTGTCATTGTATTGACTTTTGTACCATGACAGGTCAAAATATACACTGTACACTCATAGCTGTATGTACCCGTTTTTGCATTTTTTTTAACTTTGTAGCAAATATTGTTCAAAAATTTTAGCATTCGTCACTTCTTCTCTAATCTATCTCTCTATAAGTGTGCGAAATTTCATACTCCTCCGTCAGCCTAATTTTCGTAAAAAGGGATTCAAAGTTTTCGCTTCACGTATTAATTTATAGATTTTATTTATTA
Organism: Euplagia quadripunctaria; assembly: GCA_963859945.1. Classification (NCBI taxonomy): domain Eukaryota; kingdom Metazoa; phylum Arthropoda; class Insecta; order Lepidoptera; family Erebidae; genus Euplagia; species Euplagia quadripunctaria. Next base: position 7,784,162 of record OY982573.1, read on the forward strand.
ACATCTATAAAACATATAAATTACATTTTTAAATACATTATTATATTAAAAAAATATATATTTAAAAATATAAAAAATAGTGTCCATCCGGTATCGAGTACATTATTATTATTATATAGTACTTTGCATGTTTTTTTTATAAATATTAATTTCATTCATTTAACAAATAATTTCTTACTTGAGCATAAAGTTTAATGGCGAATCTAGACTTAACGGTTTGAAAGTCAGTGGTTAAATTACTAAATAAGATTTCATTAAAAAGTAAAGAAAACTCATTCAATAATATGAACAACCACGTACAAATCGTTCCACTGAAAACAAATAAAGCCTTCCAGTAGATCGTCTGCCTTTGTGTAGATATTTTCTGTTTCTCCACAAACAAAGTTTATACAGATAGGTACATATGTATAGATATAATATATGTGTACAATGTGTACTCAGTGAAACTTAGCTAAAGCTTCCAAGTCTCACTTCAAGGAGCGGGGAATCAATTAAAACTACTAATAAAGTTCTAAGACATTTCACTCCACTCCCTACTTACTCGCCGAAAACTTCCCTTTAGTTTATAAGATAAATTCTATTTTGCTTTGCCTTCCGCCCAATTAATTAAAGACAGGAATTCCTCAAGATATACACTGAATATTTTTTAGAAATCCATCTATTATAGTTAAGTTAAGAATAAGTAACAAAGACGAGTATTTAATATGATTTAATCAAATGTATAGGTATAAAAATATGTTTCTAATAATTGACTTAAATTTAAAGATAAAAAGACAAGGCGTAGTAAAGTTTGCGGAAATTAACATTTATCTCAATTTTACAGATTTGCTGAAAAATGGTCAAAATTAATCCTTAGATTATTCATCTGTTTGCGGTAAATACAGTGTAATTATAAAATAGATATAATATTATTAATTCTTATAAATTTTCTTATCGTACATATATCAACGAAAAATCAAAATTGTAAGTATTATTGAATGATACGATGTTTTGTACATTTGGACTTCTTTAACGACTTTTCTTATTACTATGTAATAGGAAGAAAAGTCGTAACAAAAGATATGTCAATGGTGTAATACTAAGGTATGTGAAATTGAAATTAAGACTGCTAATATAGAGTAGGTACCGCTACATATGGCTGTCGATGTGGTAAGAGAAAAGAGGAAAGATAACAGAGTAAATTTCACTCAGATTTTTTCTCCTGCATCTCTGTCACCACTTACTTGCAGCTTACAGCTCATGTCGGTTCCAGTATACAATGAAAAATATTATTACTGTGGACATTTATACTATCTTTATAAAGGTAGTTATAATATTTGTTAACTACACATGATGAATTTCAATTTGTAATATTATTTCATTTCATATTTGAATTCACATGACAGCTGATAATTTTTTTTTTTTAAAGTTCTAGGGACGCATTCGCTTCACGATACAAAATTGTAAGAATTAAGAATTTTGTAACCACTTTGAAAAATAATTAATTCTTAAATTTTCTTATCGTATATATATCAACGAAAAATCAAAATTGTAAGTAAAAATTTTGTACTAAAGTTAAAAAAAAAAAACTAAAAATGTCGAAATCTCTGGAAATGACTTTTGACTTTTTGTCACGATACGACAAAGCGTGAATTGACACGCAAATGAATCTCATCTGTGTGAATTAACACCTCAAAAATGATAATTTTTAAAAACGGTTGATTCGCACAGAATTCGTGCAAGCAGATTCGACCACTTAGCCATTAGAATACTGCATAAAACCCAACAATTAATACTACACATACTTTTTTCTTATAAGTTTCCAAAAGCTTTTAAAAACCATTACATACTTATTACGCGTTACATAAAAGAACGTCGCTACACCACTTTAAAGGTTACACAATTCTCAGAACTGATAACAGCTGTTTGTGCGAAGCAAAACCTATTAGGTATGCCACTGACATGCCAGAAACCTATGTCAAATTTGCTACTCAAAGCCCCGCTTAATGAGAATACCTAAGATTGAAATTCCTATGTAAAGCGATTTTAACACATGTTGTTCTCATATTTATTAAAGATACCGTTGTACTCATGAGTTGTCATTCTAACACATCATTCACTATGAAAGAAATGTCTAGGTATTCAGATAAACCATTGGATTAGTAAGGTATAGTTAAATACCTATTACTGCAAAAGATATAGGTGAACCATCAAATGAAATGTAGAACGGAGTTTGGGCTCTGCCCGTTCAAACTCCGTTCCACATTTCATTTGATTTCATATCTAGCGAATAATTGATCGAGAATTAAACATTTAGCGGTGAGATAGGGCCTCAAAATGATCTGTATCTGAAATTGAATATCAATTACAGTATCTTTCATCTGGTAATGAATCTGGCTTCAAGTATAATGTAATATCAATTTATAATGATATTCATAACTGATGCGTCGAAGGGTTGTATGTAAAAGCGAAGGGTTGTGCAGTCTTTGTGGTACACTTGTTCAACTTTAGATCATTTAGAGATAATAGCGTGACTTCCTCGTTGGTACAGAATTGTTTTCGGTATTCGTATCATGAATTTCATTATGTGGTACCGCGTTATTATTCCCAGGTCAGGCTAAAATTTTTTTTTTTTCTTATCACCACTAGTAATTCTTATTTTTTTTAGTAATATCAATTTATAATTATATTCATAACTGATGCATCGTGGGGTTGTATGTAAAAGCGAAGGGTTGTACACTCTTTGTGGCACACTTGTTCAACCTTAGATCATTTAGAAATAATAGCGTGATTTTCTGGTTGGTACAGCGTTGTTTTCCGCAATCGTGTCATGAATTTCATAATGTGGTACCGTGTTATCACCACAAGTCATTCTTATTTTTTCTCCATTCAATTCCTAATTACATTGCAACTTGTTTACTTAGATGGGAAACTTAACGGAGGTATACTAATAACGTAAATGATGGTAAACTTTAAGAGTATATAGTCCCAAATTTGGACCCTGATAAGCACAGGATACTTATAGTGTAATATTAATATTTATTTTAATAAGTACTCACTATTTTGTTCGATTTTGTATTACTATAGCCGATTATTGCATCCGTATACAATATTTTACAAGTATGATGTACTAATTATAAATAAATACCGCATGTAACTATTCCTTTTTGGCTAAGTAAACATTATTATAATTATTTTAGTCCCAAATTCCTAAACTGACCGGTTGACGATTATAGGCTTGCTCCATACTTATTACTTGAGTGCAACCAAATTTTAGTTAAAAAAATGTGGCTGTTTAATACACCACCACCCTTCGGGGATATAGACGTGAGTGTGTGTGTATCTTTGTATTATTTTCAATTAAATTATTTTTAGTTCTGCACTTTTAATAAAATATATAAATATGTAAGCTTTCAAATATTTACAGGTGTTATAATACCATCTCATGGGATGGCAGAACTCACACGTTAATATTAATCATAGGCGTTTTTTATTTTACATGTGCTCACTCTTATATATCCGAAAAGTTACAGGTACAGAGATCAGAGAGACTCTCACGTAGTAGGGGGCGCGGCTATTGTCCTCTACATGGACGTTTCACGATGAAAAAACCTAATAACAATTTTCCCAAAGCGGGAATTAGTACACCTAACATCTCATTCATAAGCGCAAACTTTTGCCACGGGTCTAAAAAAGCAATTATAATTTTAGCATGCCGATTTTTAAATCATATATTCTTCTCTATTATCTATTTTCAACGAGGATCTGACCTCTTTTCATAAGCCTATTAGCCGGGTGATCGATGGCCTTGGTGATCATCATAGTAATAGCTCTCATAAACATAATATTTATGATTGTCATTATCGGGAATAAGCTTAGTTAAGCTAACAAAGTTTATTTTTTTATTTTTACAGTTCTTTTCTTCTTTTTTGTATAAAAGTTTCCATTTTGATTTCTTTTTTATGGCTAAAATAATTAATAGTTACTGTTTTGGAGTTCTTACTTACCAATTCCTAGACATAGCTAGAATAATCGGGAGCTTAGGAAAAGGGCTAACAAGAAATTAAAGTAATGGCTTTAGTTGTACCTCGCAAAATAGTTTACCTACTTGTAGACCTCTAATTTATGGGTTTATGTGAGCCATGTGAAGTATTAAATAGGAAGTCATGCATACATTCAATAAATGTACGAGGGTCACACTGAAAGTTTTTAGAAAATAAAAAACAATGATATAGCAGCCTGTTAATATTTTTATTGCTTTTCGAAGTAGTCCCCGTTCCTTTCTAAGCACCGTTGCATGCGATGGAACTATTGACTGAAGCAGTGAGCCCACTCTACTTTAAGGATCTCTTCAACGCCTTTTTCAAACGCAGCCACGCCATCTTCAGGGTTCATAAAACGAACTCTTCTAAGTTTATCTTTTATTTTTGGAAATAAATATAAGATGCTAGGTCGGGACTGTAAGGAGGATGACTCACTGTCTCCACACCTTCGATACTCTGTCAGGCGGAGTGAGCTGGAGCGTTGTCGTGGTGGAGGAGGATCCTGCGTCTTGGGCGCTGCTGTCTTAACATTTTCCAAGACAACTGGTAGACAATTACTGAAATACCAATCTGCAGTAACAGTCCTTTAAACTTCTAGAATGATTTTTGCGAAATGACCCGTCCGCCCAAAGAATGAGGCAATCATCTTTTTCCCGTGACTTCTGTCCTTCTTTAGGTACTTTTGTTGGCAAATCTTCGAATGGAAACATCCATTGCGCAGATTTTGGTTTCGGGTTCGTAACAATATATCCAGCTTTCGTCACCAGCGACGATGTCATATACAGCATTCGAGTCACCTCCGTCATATTTTTCAAGCATTGAGCGACACCAATCCAAACGATGGCATTTTTGATCTTCTGTCAAATTATGAGGTATCCATCTAGTACAAAGCTTTCTTACGCCTAAATGTTCATGTAAGACTTTTTGTACTTGACTCATATCAATACCTAAAGCTGCCCGAATCTGTTTATATGTCACCCTTCTATCAGCTTCTATTGTTAGCCGCACATCACTCACGTTATCTTCAGTAGTCACCGTACAAGGACGTCCTTTTCGAGTCGATCATCAGTGAGTTTGCTTCCACCACGTTTTAATCTCATTAAACCCGTTGTAAACAATCTCACGAGATGAGGCTTCCAATGAAATCCCAATCGAAGTCTATTGTAACATTGTTGTTGAGTAAGACCGCAACGAAAGTCGTGATAAATCATTGAACGAAAATTTTCTCTAGTTCAAATCCATTTCGATACACGACAGACACTTTTTAAATTGCCGCTATTTGTAAAAACAAATGACATATGAAATCATTAAACATCTACAGATTACCAAAGAGTTCCTAATTCGAAATTTATATAAATTTTTCACCGGCTGCTTTTATTACTGGCCTATTCTAAAAACTTTCAATGTGACCCACGTATATGAGCCATAGGTAAGTGTCCTCCTATAGGTATATACCTATAAATTGTTATTGTATAAATGTAACAATTACCTAACAAAGCAATATTATGTAAAAAGAGAACAGCAGTTGACATTAGGCTATTTTAACTGCGATAAATTACAAACCGACCCACTAAGTAATTTTAGATAGATGATGGCGGTCTATCTACCGTCAAAAATGACATTTCTAAATTGTTGCATTTCTGCTAATGTTCATTCATCTTGAAGATTTGCACTCTTCAAAATAATTATTTCTTGAAAAAAAATATATTTTACTTTTTAACCGACTTCAAATAGGGAAGCGGTTCTTGATTTCAAACCCATTCTGTTTTAAACCTGTGTATGAGATCGAAATAAATTTGTTTGTTTCTTTCTTATTTCAATAATATTTTTTAATTAAATGGGTACATGGTTTTTGGTTAAATAAAAAAAAATGTTCTACCCGTAAGTGTGTCAAATGAAGTGACGAAGACGCAGCTTATTTGAATTTACCATGATTTTGTCGCATTAAAGTCGGTTATACTTTCTTAGAAGATATTTATTTAGGTACATAATTAATCATTCGCTACTAAAGATTTTAAATGACACATTCAATTATTTTTGCTATTTCGATTGAAGAAAGATTTCAGTCAAACTTTCAGCAGGTCTCATCAATATAAAGGTAGGTCAAAGGTAAGGTTAAATAGGGTTACAAGGTAAATAAAAAAATTTAGTCTTAAAAGTCAAGAAAAAACTGTAGATACATATTTAAATTTAAATAAATAAATTACAATAAGATATAATTATTTATTTATTCCAAATAATGTTTAGTAATCAATCGTCATGTTCGATATTGTTATAAAATATTATACATATTTTATAGCACCACTTAAGGCTCATACACCTAAATACCCACTCACTTACACCTGTTGTGCATATTCATAAAGATTTCAGGCTCTTGAAGAAACATGCAAAATACTAGTTAAGAAGTTTGGAACCTATGCCAATCTACAAAACCATACAAACATGCCTAATGTAATTAAGTTTCAAATTAAACAAAGAATTTTCCTCGCATGTCGTATATAATCAGTTAGGAAGACACAGTCACCGTCACAAAGCACTCGCAGAGACATTAAAAGCATCCACCCTATTCTGTTTCACATTTTACCTCAAGAACTTCCATACATGATTTTGCGTTTTGTGAAACAAAACATAGTGCAATGCATAAACTTTAAACGCAAGATCGACGAGAAGCCGTGGGGACAATAAAACAAAGAAAAGCGTATCTGGCCCGGAGCGTTACAGAGGCGGGCGGCACGCGGCACTACGCACCGACCAATCAGGGCTCTGAGCTCACCACCGCCCCATCGGCCCGCCCCGATAGACCGCGCTCCCGCCGCGGATGAATGAGATGCAGCATCCCTATAAAGATTTTACATCGATTATGGGGGTATCGGAGCAGGCCGTTTCTCTCTCGCCCGTGGGCGGTGTCGTGAGTTTCTCTCGCGCAGTCGCGAACAATTAACGCGCGGGGCGGCGTGGTCGGTGCGCGGCGCGCGACGTGCCACGTCACTATAATGTGGTTAGTCAGTGAGCGTCGGGGCCGAGCCGACGGCGACGGCGACGGCACGGAACACGAGGTTAGGAGCGCGGGAGAGCCGCGCTGGTCGCTTAGCCAACGCGCCGGCCACAGCACGGTGGAGTTCAAGAGCTCGGCGTGCGCGGGGGCCGTGGAGCCACCCGCGCCGCCTCTCGCCGCGCTGCCGGACCCTCAGCAGTTCAACATATTCCCGGCCTTCTTTAGCCGCCAACTCAACTTTAGTGGTGGCGGTGGCTGCGGCCAAGGTTCCAAAATCATGGAAGAGTTACGGCCAAACCTAGTAGGAGGTCTCTTGGGGGTTCCCGGACTCCTGGACGAACACCAACAAGACGCAAAATATTTGCCATCTGGTGGTGAAAGCAAGTATACGCCAGATAAGGGGCGGAAGTGTAGCAACGCGTCTAGCTCCTCAGCGGAGGAATTTGGTGGATTGTATGGCGGCGAACACACAGCAACACCGCCTGCACCACCACTAAGCCGTTCGTTGCAGGACAACACAGGTACGTATCACTTTGTGTACAGTAATATTGAAAAATTATGTTAGGAAGCGTTTTTAACAGCTGTTCTTTTGTTTTTTTAACACAGAAAGTGGCCTTATATAAACCCCCATAACGCACACTCACACTGTAGATCGACTGATTGGTATAATTTAATTATTATCACTGAAATCTTTTCATGTCTATTTTTCATAAGTGCATTACATCAATATACCTTTTCTCTTGAACGTTTATTTAGAGTAACCTACGTCTTGCTCTTTTATATTTCATTTATATATAGTTCATTACTACTTATAGGTATATCTTTTATTATTATTATTTGTCATTGACAGCAATTTCAGTTTGTTTTATTGATATCCGAAATAACATTTTGTGATGTCCGATTTTTCGGCAATAGCTGAACCGATTGAGATATTTACCGTTTGGGTATATAACCTTTGAACTACCTGACTAAAAGTCATCCTGTGACCACAGCCAGTGTAACAACAACAATTATATTAACAAGAAACATAAGATATTACAAAACATTAGGCCTTCTATACGCAGTCGACGAAACACTGAGGAATGGAATACGTATTTGATTGTAGTACACAACAATCTATTCTACTCAAGGAAATTTAGTCAGGAAATTCAGAATTTTTTTATATAGTTTTAATACAACTAGATTTGAAGCGATGTATGTCGTACGTAACCCATCCGTCGGTATACCTAGGTATATCGTAAACTTCGGCGTCGGTGTTTGATTATTTTTTTGTTTCTGTAAACGTCTTTGAAATAAACACTCTTTTAATGAAAATTAATTAATCTCTCCACAATACGAGTATTAATCATTAATTATTTTAGATTGTAACCAATAATAATTAAATTAAATTTTCCAGAAATTAGAATTTGAGTTCATAATAATTTAATTTAATTGTGGCTCGGGGTTTCACCGGCGTTAAATTCTTCATGTACCTACCTATTTCTTCGCTTCTACATTATGTTATGTTATGTTTCTACATACTTTTAAATTCAAATCTTTTCTCCAAATCTAATTTGCCGTTCCCGAAAATTAAAATATACATTCTCCTGAGCGTAATACATGCATTTATACTTGTGGAAAAAAGTTCTTTCTTTCTTACATATATCGAAAACAAGAGATGATAGGCAGTATGATAGCGTGGTTTGGAACCTCGTCATCAAAGGCGCAGCGTTTTAAGCATTTTAGCAGACTTGTACTGATGAAATAACTATAGTAAGTAGCAGGTATAGGATTACACCTATCATAGTAGTTTTTCATACGCATAAATAGGTTTTAGAAAAATCTACTAGTCTAGGAACTGACGTAGGTAGGTTTTGATATGTATAGACATATCAACATCAAACAAAATGTGATATGACTATGTATCTACGTACATAGGTACGTAGATACATAGTCATATCACATTTTGTTTCTTTTTACACTACGTCGGTGGCAAACAAGCATACGGCCCGCCTGCTGCTAAGCGGTTACCGTAGTCTATGGACGCAACACAATATAGGTTTATGGCCTTGCTAAAAACCCTATACTTTTTTACAATGTCTAACGATTTTTATTGCCCTAACGTTTTGGGAAATAGTAACTTAATTATGCAAATATTGTATTGAACAAATATGTTGGTACATACCTATTTGGTTTAAAATTAGCGCAACAAGCTTTTAGCTTTTAATAAAGCATGGCATCTGGTACTGCACAAATTTAATAAAAAATCAACTAATTTTCTTTTTTTGTTGTATTTATATAACCTAACTATAGATATTACACTGAACTATAGATACTTAGATAAATATATCAAGACCCAATTGACTTAGAAACTTGAAAGTCTTCTCGCATTTTCTACAGTGTAGGTAGTTTTTGGACCCGTATTGATAAGGTATTTTGAGAACATATAATACAATATAATTTTAATAAATAAGTACTTATAAAATTTCAAATTCTTAGATTATTTCAGTCTGATTCTGAAAACCCCGACCCCGTCACTTGACACTAGATAATAAAATTTAGTTCTAATTTTGAATTGCATAAAAGATTTAAATCGGCTTTTTGATACAAAAAAAAATATTTCTATTTTTTTTGTATCAAAAAGAGAGAGGCTGAATTATGTCTATGGAGTAAAAGAAATTTTACCAAAAAAATGTTTAAAATTATTTTATTAAGATTCTTTAATTCTTACATATCATTTTATTACTACTAGCTTATAAATATTATATTATACCTTAAAGTGGATATATTGTAATTTTGGAAAATAATTCATATAGTATATATATGTACCTATATTTTTTACACCACTTATGTAGGTGGTACATGACCAACATGATTATGAAAAAACCATAGTTATCACGTACGCGTTGCCGACCTTTTAAACAGTTAACCCTTTTAAAGATCGGTTGAAAGATCGAAATGGTAGAAATACTAGGTATCTGTATTAATTACTTTTGGAGATAGGGGTAGGATTAGGTATGTATACAAATACCTAATACTTCCCCTATTTCGAAAAGTAATTTCTTAAATTCGGACCGGACTTAGTGCCTTCCTTTTCGGACAAGCATGTATGTACTGATGTGTAAATGGTTTTGACTATGTAATCACGTCGTTATACAGTCGTATATTTAAATAACGAATAAATCAACTAACCAGCAAGCACGTAGATAGCCACTACACGGGATATGTGCGTATAATTACAATTCCAATTAGAGTAATATTGCAAACAATCGGCCCGCGGGTGACGTCATGAATACGAAATGTCACTAACGACCGTCCCCTGCACCCCCTTCTCTCCGCACATCATCCCTCTCACCCCGACGCGCCCCCGGCGCGAGCGAAGCCTGAATTTTCAAGCGGCTTGGGTTGCCGCGCTGAATATACGTTCTACGCGTTTAATGTACGTTGAATAATAATTGTAACATTGACGAAAATATGTTCGCTGTAATATGTTGGTATTTATGTATGTGTATCTCTCCTGAAAATTATCGTTTAAAGTTCGCAAACTGTCGTTAGAGGCTTTGATTATATCTGTTATATAAAAGCTTATCAAATCTGGGGCTTATTGCAGAATGACATAAAACAGCTAAAATTGGCAACAAAAAAAGAAAAGAGTTTTTTTGCCAATTTTGAAAGTTCATTTAGTAGGTAACAATATGCAACATTTCTTCATCATAACGCTTCACGTCATCCTATAATAAACAAAAAACCGACTTTAATTTGACTATGCAAGGCGAACTTTAATTTGAGTAAATTCTTCAAACCTTTTATCTATCAGTTTATATAGAAGGGCTCTGACCGGTTAATCTGTAGCATTTTTAATTAAGATATAAGTAATACTTACCATTGGCGCATCACGAGCCGTTTAATACCTACAGTAGGTACATTTTGTTTCGTTTGCCGCTATGCCGTTAATACCTCTTTGTTAGCTGTTTTTTGTATTTGATACTGTTTTCCAATATTTCATTCCTTTTTTGACTTATATTTTTCATGTGTAGTCTACAAAACACAAACTAATTTTACTAAAGATATTAGATAATATGTTATTTATAAAAAAGCTAATTTAAGTAACACTGAGTCAAAGCCCTCCAAGATGAGAAGTAGATTTCGGGGTTTGAAGTATATTAACACCAATTAAAATTTACCCTGCAGATCAAGGAAAGAAGACGTGCAAGGTCTTTTTAGCATATAATGTCCGTAGGTGTAGGTATTGGTTGAAGCACCTTACACTCGTACTGTATTTTAAGTCGACAATGATATTAAGGGAGTGGCCCCAAAGTTTGGTAGTACGTTTAGCCAAAACTAGGTTACGTATTTAGTAAACTAGATGTTTTTTTATTTGGGTAATTAGCATCTTAAATAATTATAGTCACAAATCCGACACCCAATGAAATTATATTTTTATTCCTTTTTGTTGTATTGTATTGTTGTATTAGTATTGTTTATACTATTCCTAAAATATTATGTATTATTTACATATTTACACTAATTGAAACCCCATTATAATACAATTATAAAAAAAAAATTACATACACAATAAGATTTATAAAAAAGAGGAAAATGAAATAATGTATATCCAAGATTTGAGACTAGTACTAAGATTATTTATTTTCGAAAGAAACATTCTTTGGTGTTCGTGATCATTTACTACTTTTATTTTTTTAATTTTTATTTCTTCTATTATACCTATGTATATTCACGCCTATATGTCAACCAAAACGGTGGAGATGTATAACGGGCTCATTTCCTGACAGCATACATGATACTTCTGACAACTTTCCTAACCCCGTAATCCTTTCTCTGACCCGGGAATTTAAACCAGAAACCAACGACCGCAAGTAAATATAAACGGAATCTTATGACACGGAACTAACGTGGCAGACATAATCCGTATCTTTGTATTTCAAAGATTTAGCATTTAGAAATTTTACAAAAACCCAGCCTAATATGTGCCCACTGAACTATTATAAGTATACCTACGTTTCTTCTAAGATAATTTATAAGATTATAAGGATAAGGTGTATTTATCCGTTACAGAACATGTACTTATACAAAATGAAATTTTGTACTCTTATACATCAAAATTAGCGTGCTCAGGATATAGTCCTAAGGTATCCTTTTAATAGTATCCGTGTTTTATAAGTGACAAAGTAACGTGAAGTAATGTGAAAGTAGCTCTGTCTGTTTGAAATGTGTATACTTAAACAACTGTGATTTTTTACTGAAGAACTAACAAAGGCACCCAAGTGTGGGACTATTATTTTCCGTTTTGATTAATCACAAATAAAACAAAATGAAATAGAACAGCCTTCATCACTTATATGAATTAAACCTCAACTAATTAGTTAACAATTATTACGAAACACATTTACAGTATAAACACGAACAGGTTTTAGCTATATTGATCACAACCGAAACGATTATAGATTCAAATAATCGTTTAAACATTTGGTGATCTTTTTTTTAACTTCCTTGTACTTGAGTTTCCATTCCTCTTCATATTATAGAGATTCCCAAATCAATCAATCAGTCAATGTAGTAAACAGTTTCGTTTGTTATATCACTTTCACCTTCGGGTCTTAAAGGTTGAACTTGAAAATAAAAGTGTTTCTTTGTTATAGTTCCTATTAAAACATCAGTCGTTGACTTTTCTGTTGTTTTCTCTACACCATCGTTGATATAAGACTCTGTGTGATCCCCAGAATCTAAGGGCTTAGGTGTAACTTTATCTACTATATTTGGTACCACATCTCCATTTTCATCGTCATCTTTAAATCTGCTCAATATTTTTATATTATCTAACGTTGTCCCCTCTTTAACACTTTTAACTACGATAGCATCATAGTGCGGAGTAGTTTTTGGTAGATCGTTAAATATATTGGGAATTATTGGTAACGGTGAACTTGAACCCACATCGGACCAAGTTCTAAGTTTTACAGGATCTCTTTCATTTAAGTGACGTAAACTAGATTCTTGATAATATTTATTGCCATTCGAAGGTGATATAAATGAATCAATAAGTCTAGGTCTCCTTTCAGGTTGATCCATATCAAAAATATTTCTGATTGATTGACCGGCCTCAATTGGAGGCATCATGTTTCCTGCAAGTGAAATGAGCAAAGTGTGTAATCACAGTTATATAAAATCTAAAACCAAGAATGTTACTGTACTGGTTGACTTAGGAGATATTCTTAAGTATATCTTTATATATATTATAACTTTTTATAATATTGTGGAAACTATAAAACGGAAACCAAAAGTACGTAATTATAAATAAGTACCCCAGTAGCCCTTGCAATGGAAACTTAAATATATTTATTTTAGATGTTAAGAAAATACTCACCGAACACAATTAAAGAGCAAATTACCAAACGTAGTGACTTCATAACTTGCTTTGTCAGCGTTTAGACACAAACTGATACAGATGATATAATTTATAATAATTAGTTGATCGAGGTATTTACGACAAATTAATTGCTTTTATAATTTATTAATGACGGCTAGTTGGCCATCAGTACTAGTTAGTACTGAGCCTGGCTGATTGACTGATGATATTAAAGCAATACTCACAATCAATGTAGGTCGTAGTGTTATGAAAGAAAGTATTTTCCTCAGTCTTCAGCTTCTTCTTAAAATTAACACCATGTTATGAAAATTATCAAAGAAAACCCAAAAGACTCAATTATCGTAGTTCGCTTTGTGCTTTCCGTTTAAAAAAAAAGGTTTAAAAAAAAAAAAAAAAAAAAAAGGTTTTCACGGGCAGTTTTCCGCAACTCCATGAGAAGGTGCATATTTTGCGTTGGTGGGAATAAAAGCTATTCGAGCCACCCTAACTCCCCGAAGAATCCCAGTAACACCTTCACGTTACCGACGATCTCGGAGAGTGACCCTGGCGAGCCAAGGTACTTAGCCTGGTATTCTGTAACCCCCTGGCAATTCAGAAGTACATGGGTTGCTGTTTCTTCTGCTTCCACGCAAGCACTGTGGGCTGTCCGTAGCACTTATAGCAGAAAGATGTTTGTTAAACGAGCCATGCCCAATCAGAGTAGCATCCTCGACAGCTGGGTGTTGATGGCGAGAAGTGCCGCCCTCGACTGCCCATGGTTTGCCCATATGAAATTGTGTTGGTCTCTAGTGCGCATCCTTACCAATGTCCAAATTTGACGGAAGGGGATGGGCAGTATGGGTTGGGATGGGGTGCCCTCCTAGCCAATTCGTCTGCTGCATCGTTGCCTCCAATCCATTGGAGGTTTACTTTGTTGAGTTCGCATACCTCATTAAGACGCTGGTAGCACTCGTAGATTAGGCCCGAACTGATGACATTGTCGTCGAGGGCTTGCCATTGAGATACCAAAACATTCGGCCTGGAATACTGTGTTATGAGTACTTAGAGTTGTTGTACTGTTGTTTTTAAATTTAGGTCCTCTGAGAAAACCCCACAGCCAGTGTCATACCATGTTTTGAAGCCGTCAGTGAAGATCCTGAGATTACGAGTGTCTAGACCCTCGATGCGTTGGTCCTCATATAATTCGATTCTATATTTTTTGCCAAATAAGAACCGTTTAGGGATCCGGTCGTTTGTGGCCATCGCAATCGCTATGTCCTTGGATATCTCTTCCAATATCACCGTATGCCGGCTCCTGTTATCCCTTCACAGGTGCAGCGTCCTTAGCCTCCTCCTTTGTCACAACTACTCCCCTACTAACACTCTCACGTCTCACTACGCTCACTACTGCAAGAAACTTATGAAGAATAGAAGTTAAGGTGGAGGAATTTAGTTAAAACGGTTCCAATTACTTTTATGAAATACTACTAGTAAAATAGTGATAGATTTTTGAACATTCAACGGGTATTAAAATAAATTATAAAACCTTAAATATCCCAATCCTAACTAACATACCATGTAAATGTGAAAGTGAGTTTGCTTGTGATCATCATGATTGTTTGATCATCATCATCATACAGAAAAGGACATAATTAAATACTTGTGAAGAATTATGTATTTTTTTTTTGAAAAGGATTTAATATCATGTTTATAAAAACACCTTCGCAAATAATGCATTATTTTTTAACAAATTTGATTACCCATAAAAAAGATTATAGTGAGTGAACCTTAAAAGAAAGACGCATACTGTCGCCAACTTTTTTTTAGAACTTTTAAAGGGGAACAATTCCGTCGTACATGATTTTTGCGTAACTTTAACCGTTTACGCAGCACGCAACGGAAGCTCTCAAACAGAATAATTTTTTCCCGTTTTTGCAACATTTTTCATTGATGCTTCGCTCCTATCTATTATATATAATATAATTAATATATAATATTATATTTCCTATAGCCTTCCTCGATAAATGGACTATCCAAAACAAAAATATTTTTTCAATTTAACCTAGTACTTAGTTCCTAAGATTAGCGCGTTGAACCAAACAAATTCTTCAGCTTTATAATATTAGTACGGAAGTATAGATATAATATTGTACCTCTTTCTTTCTTGGTCCACTAGCTTTTGCCCGTGACTTCACTCGCGTGAATAATTTTCAATCTCACAGAAACAATTCTTTTTCTGGATGAAAGTTACTCTATGTCTTTTTCTGTATCCCTAACAAAACGTATTTACAAAGTTTCATGATGATCGGTTGAGTAGTTACAGCGTGAAAGCGTTACAAACAAACAAACTCAGTTTCGCATTTATCCTCACTAATATTGCTACCTTGTTTTATTTTTAATTTTACATACTCGATGTCAGGGGTAAAAGACATTAGGTACCTACCTTCTTTGCAATAAAGGTACTTACTTTCCCCGAGGAAGACCCTAATTGATTCACTAAATCTACAGTAACGCGACAAAGCTGCGGGCAAAAGCTAGTAATATTATAGGCTTATGACCCACCGCACTACCAAACGACACTGTCAGTGCACTACTGACCAGTAGTGTCGTGGGTAATTTAAAAACGGTCTCACAGTTCGTTCCCTTCGACACTAGTTAAGTTAGCATTTCTTAAAAAATGGATTTCGCACTCAAGGTATACTATTTGAAACTATTTGAAAATAATTTAAAGAAAGTTAGGATAATACTTTTGTAACATTTAATCAAATAATGGAAGGTGTAGTTTTAAATACCTGACAGGTAAAAAAACCACATTCGAGCAAATAAATGGTTTTGATTTGATTTGATGTTTATTCAAACATCACACGAAACATGCGACGCGTATGAGACGCGTGGTCGTCGTGTGCAAATCACACCTGCTTATTTTTGATACCATTCGTTTCTTTGGTGCAATGTCCGAAGTTTTGGACCGGAAATGGTCATTTGTGAAAACCGCAGATGTTTGACATGGTCCTTGTTAAAGGATTATAAATGAGCTTAAGTCTCCCATTATTAAACTCTTTGAAGTGCGCTCGTGTAAGCAGCTACATTGTCGGTAATATGCATTCCTAGCGTTTGATGAAGTAAATTTTATTTTGAGTAAATCCTTCAAGCCACGTAATCTCTAACAGATTGGAAAAGGCTGAGACGGGTTTCTGTTAAAAAGCATTTTTTTTTTGTATTGTTGTCACACGTTTACCTTGTTTAAAAAAAAGACATAAGTAGGTACATATACGTACATATAAAAAGTAACCTATCATAAGCATCGATATATAAAAATAACTCAGTGATGAAAAGCAATATTGAAAGGAAGATATAAGTAGCGCCCTTGTCCAATAAAACAAATAAAAACGTGTTTGTTTTTATTGTTCTATAAATTATTTTTAAAACAAAAATCACAAAAAAGGTTTGCACCGCACAACATGCCAAACTCCATGCGATAGAAAACAAAGAAACAAAACAAAAAACATGTTAATCTCCTAAACAGCTAACCAATATGCGCATAATAATCTGGTTGTAGAGCCTCTCGACATAATGGAGTGTCGATTGCCGGCGCGCGCGCACCCCTCACTTAATCCGTTAAACCTATTGTCATTCACACATTGACACGTCAAGACCCCTCAGAATCAGCTGGCCCTTGAAAAAAGTTATTTAACGGGTTGTAACTTTATTTGATTTGAAAGTATTTTGACTCGCTTGTCGAATAAAATGATGACTGTTTACAATAAATTATTTGTTTTTTTATTGTTTATTCTAGTAGGAGATTACGAAATAATAAATATACATATCATGCTGTATACACTTATCAACACCCGTTAAGAAGAACATTTTCTTCACTAGATGCAAATGTAATTCAACGAAAGACAAATGAGTGATGTTATCGACATATGAATTGAACCAACCAATCAAGGAGGTTACAGCAAATCTCTACTAAAATAGGAGCACTTCGATTAGGAAGGACCTTTACAGAAAACTGCGGTTAGTATTATATGTACACTAGCAACCCGCCCCGGCTTCGCACGGGTACAAATTATACACCTAAACCTTCCTCATGAATCACTCTGTCTATTAGTGAAAGCCGCATGAAAATCCGTTCAGTAGTTTGAGTTTATCGCGAACAGACAGACAGACGCGGCGGGGGACTTTGTTTTATAATATGTAGTGAAATGTAGTGAAGATTTTTATAATATGATTTTTTTTCATCCTTAGCTCAGCTACATGATATGATGATGATTCTAAACGCAATAACCTCCCAAAGTAATGAAAAGTAAACAGAAACACTATTCGTTCCTACAATTTTCGAGGTTTTCTCTCAATTTTATCAGGATCCCATCATCAGATCCTGACTTCCTCGACATGGGACCACCCTTGAGGTACCCTATCTAACAAAAAAGAATAATCAAAATCGGTTCGGTCCGCTAGCCGCTCTGTTCCCGCTTTTTAAATCTCTGATATCTTCTAAGATATTCATTTTTATTATATGCTGTTAAGAGCAATTTTGATCTACATGAAATGCACAACACATCTAATGTATTTTATTGGATAAGGAATAATACTGTATTGTTTAAAATAGTTTGATAAATAACCCATAATTTTTTTGTAATATGTAAAAGATAAAAATGGTTACTGTGGGTTATCCTTAGGAGATAAACATACCATCGCGAACTTTTTAATGATCTTTTTAAGATATACAATTCCGTAGTACATTAATTTGATCTATCTCGTAAGGTTTAGCCAGCATTTGCAATGTAATCGCACAAAATTGTTACGACATGACATTACAAATCTTTGACTTTCTCGACTTTTCTCTACAATAATATGCATATAATACATACATCTACACATAAACCTTCATCTTGAATCACTCTATCCATTGGTGAAAACCGCATGAAAATCCGTTCAGTAGTTTTTCCGTTTTCCGTTTATCGATAGAGTATGCAACGCGCGAGTTACACCATTTGTAACGTAAAATATAGGTAATATATATTGGCAGCAGCTTACCATTAGGCGGACAAACTTACTTGTATTTGCAAAAATATTCATCAAAGTAGTGCTAAACTGACACCAAAACCTATCAGCAGATGGACGCTATCCCCCTTCGCCACCTAAGGAACTCCAGCGGCAAAATTTATCAACAAGTACACAATCTTTAGTAGCTTCAAATTTGAAAGATGTGTAGATACTTGGTACAGATATGTTCAAATAGTAGAAAAATTTAGTACAGATATGTTCTCCTCAAGCCCCGTTAATTCCTAAAACTTCAAAATTTTTTATTGTTCTTTTTTTCTACAGAATACTTTTGCATTTTGTGTACACAAATGAACAATTAAAGTACAATCTGTCGGATTTGCGGCATTTGCGTCATTCACAAGTGCATTATCGCGACAACATATGGACGTTTGGGGGTGCCCCGCGGCTCGCACGAGGTGGTCCAGACTTGCATGGGTCAGAAATGAGGACTTTGAAGAGGGAACGTAGTTTTGGTAAAAAATATTTAAATTTTATTTTTGACATTCAATAGTTTTGATTATATACATTTATCTATAGAGAAATGTATTCATAAGGAAAAGTTCATAAAATAAATCTCGATAAATAAATATGTCATATGAGTACTCGTTTGTTTATAAAGTAAATAATATAAGTATGCCACATTTATGTGCATGTTTTATACATTTTTCGATCGAAGAAAAACCAGACACTACAAAACTAAGAAGACTGTGGTTGTTCTCCTTTAGGTACCAAAGAAACATCTTATTTTGGAATCACAAATCTGGAAGGTATTTTTGCTTACATTTTTTGTAGTACAAATTTTATCTCGTATAAAATTTCAGTTAATTCAGTGCTCAACTGCAGCACGATATACCATGATATGTGAACATATTTATTACTATTTACTGTTTTGTGTATGTACAATAATACGTAGTGTTTGTATACTCTTTGATACATACTTTAAGGCAACAGGTTATACAATTTCCACACAGTTAAAATTTAAATCTTTATTGTTTAATGACCTTGTAGACAAAAATAAAAATTTAAAATACAAAGGCCGTGAAGGTCTCGCTTGTCTCACTAGCCAGTTGTAAGGTAAAATAAAAACAAAAAGTCGACACTCAGAATCAATTTACACAAAAGTATTCGACACTTAAACACAGGGGTGAAGTCACCCGACACCTCTCGACGGCCACAGATGTACCTTTCATGTCAATCGTCATAATTAGGGGATTAGGGCCCCCTAATGACATGTTACATTGAATCTCCGTTACGCCCCCGAACAAATGTTCACAAAATAAATACTGTTCACTGACTTGTCGCAATTGCAATGCCTCTTAATTTATGACCCTTGTGATACGGCCTTTAAGATTTTTTGTTGAATTTTGATAATAGAATACCTAGTATCTTTTAAGTAGGTATTTCTTAACAAAATATTCTTAATGCTAGTTGAGCACCTGTTTGTACAGGATAGTATTTATGAGTATTATTAATAGTTTCGTAGTTAAAATTCGTACATGAAAAGTCTGCAAAATGATTGATTTGAAATTTAATTGTCTCTAATAGCTTCATCTGCTACCGTTAACTTTTTATACAAGTATGATGGCAAATAAGCATGTGTATTTACTAATACACATGCTTATTTGAAGAAGAATTATTTGGGAAGGTGTCTAGAAATAGTCGCAACACATACACGTTGTGTGCCTAACATTTGGGAAACCAATTTAAAACTCATGCAAGCAAGAAATATAAAACAGTACATAAGTAGAGCTGCTGTATAGCATGTATGGAAATGCTTCCAAATAGTTGGGTTCGAACTAGAGATTTTCTTTACCTTACTATTTACTTAAGTTCATCTGCTGAACTTATGCATTTCAATCCGTTTTATGCATGTTAAATCGTCAGTTTTTAACAAGTATCAATCTGTCCTTCTTGAGAGCTATCAAACAACCATTATATAATTAGACTAAAACCGTATCAAAAACATTTTACTGATGTCTGTACATAAATCTCAAAATAAATGTGCATTGTCGATTTATACACTTATCATGTAACGCAATTTGGTGCCATCGAAAACAAGTTCCATTAATATCATGATAAAACTGCTAAAAACCATAATTAAAAGCGATACGCCTAAAAAATAAAAATTTAATTTCTATCTCTAATGGCTTAATCTCATCTCGGAAAAATGTCAGGTAAAAATCGTAACCAATATATACGCCATCAAAGCCCCTAAAAACATGGAAGCGAATAAAAAAATACAACCTTTTAAACGTTAAAAGGCTCCGTTTATCGCGGACGCAAACACTTAGCTCCATGTTAATTAGTAAGTAGCTGGGAACAGCGTCAAAGGGAATGCATGAATACTTCCAAACCGACCTCCGACGGTGCTTTTAAAATCTCCCTCACTTAATCCAGAAGCTCAGAGAAACCGAAGGTAAACTGATTATGTCGCCAATATGAGATTTTTTACAAAAACGAACTTAGGTACGTTTGAGGCGGCTCATGTACTACGTCATGTGAGAACGCAATTAGAACGGCGTAAAGAAACATTTTTTAATATTCGGTATGAGTGGCAACTACTCTATTAACTTACACTCTTTATCAATTCATTTCTTTACAGTTAGTCTTTTCACTTACTCTTTATTTATTAACATACCACGACAATAATGATGCTGTGTCTATGGTGTCTATGGTGTTTTTGGAGTATGAACCGTAAAATAAACACTTAATGTGCAAATAGAAAAATGTAGTTTTTATTGCCTGACTCTCTTCTGGCACACTCTTTCTATTACATTCAATTTTATGTACAGTGTTTAGGAAAACCTCCCTAACCTAACTTTCAAAAGTGTGATTTGTAACCTACATTTACTACATTATTAATTTTGACTGATGACTTTATTTTAATTTCATTTGTTTGTTCGTTTTAATATATTTACATACTTAACTATTCAGGTTCCTCGGTTAAAGTTTTATGATCCTGCCTGACAATGCACATGAAATATATATTCAGGTGGTAGAACAATATCTTTTCACTTTTTTAATTAAAATAATGTGGGGTTTTAGTGTGGAAGTTTCTTCAGAATTCCTTCTGCCAGCACAGCAAGGTCTTTTAGGAATAATCTTGGTTTCAGAAAGAATATCTGTGTAAATCATCATCTAACCATTCTCTTATTATACAATACTAATCCATTAATACGCGGTATCCATGAGCATAAATGCAATATATTACCATCAAAGCTGTTAGTTTAATGAAATCTTACTAGTTTCATTGTGATGCTATTAATAAAAGTATATCATAAAGCTAATTAGCTTCACACGTGGTTTTACTCACATGGTTCTAAAGCACAGTAGTAATTTTTTTGTCAGTCACAAGTGCATTGTGCATGTCATTAGAGCAATAATCTTGAGCACAGTACAACAGTTTCTTCTACTTCAGTTACGCTATCCCGGCAACTAGCATGTTCTTGGGGGTAGCATTGACAAAATATAATTATTTTTAAACCTACCTGTATAAGACACTAGGGAAGATTTATTTCACTCTGACTACTGAAGATGAAATGCCAGTCTGAAGTCTTGAAGCTAAATAAACAATCTAAACTTCCTCTCATCAAAGAAATCGATTGCTTCATAGTTGTTTAAGAAAAAAAAGCAATCTTCCACGTAGACTAGGAAATGCTAAAGCATTCGAATAAAAGGAAAGGAATGTTTTTATCAAACTTAGACAAGAACAAAACATTTTTGAAACACAAAACAGATTATAATTATAGTTACTATGGCAACATATTGCTAAAAACGGAGTGTCATGTGGAATATAACGTGTCCTTCTATTTTAAAACCCGCATTTGATTTAACAGACGTATTACAGTTGCAGAGTTAGAAATATTATAAATCCTCTTCCATCCTTAGCGAAACCAGAGATATAAATAACAAAAACTTCGACATCGTTGCTCTTCGTGGGTCCTAAGCTATGTTTGATTTCAGTAATACTTATGGTAGACGTTTTACGGAAATAGACGGTGGTAGTTATATCTAAATGACTTCCTTCGAATGCCGAAGGTTGATATTGGTGATGAGTCAGCTGTTCTTGTTCTTGAGGAGTATACATTAGTTGTTGGTCAGTGAATGGACGGTGAGCGTCGCTAGTTGAATCGAAACTGTACTCCGCTGGTATCAGCGTGTCGGTACTGAAGATTACTCCTCTCATTGCTGCGGTGATGAATGCTGTGCTGAATGTGGAAAAGGCCCCAGTAAATTGGGAATTAAGTTTTTGCTGACTGCTGCATCATGTATGTCCGAATCCTACTTTTAGTTATCCAGTATTTTCAAATACTTTTAAAAAAAAATGGTTTGCAGAGGGATTTAGAACTACGAACTACTACCACTAATTCAGAAATAATTTCAGTAAGACAAGTGATTAAATTCCATAAAGTCCAAATAACAGAACCAATTATTTGAGAGACTCAGTTAAGGCTCTTGTTAGTCCCCATCTAATACGCACTAGAACATTGCGCATCAGAATAAAACGAATAGTAATAAAATAAAAATTTCTATTTTGTAATCTGAAAACAATCAAGCAAAAAATGTACTGATCTTTTTAATTCACATTTTGTTTGGGTTTTAATATTACAGTTTATTTATAAGTGACTGATGTTTTTTAAACTGCTTTCAAGCTTTTGTAATTGAACTTAGTCCGTAAAGAGAGAGAGCGAAAACGAAGAAACATGAAACATATATGCTCTAAATAGGAGTGAGGACTAGATTTGAGAATTCAAAACACACATAGCAATAGTTCTTCTTTCATTTTTAGAAAAGCTGTGGTTTTTACACACACGTGTAATAAATTTTCAGATATCTGCAATTCAACGATTAAACAAGGGATACTATTAGATAACTGTTGTAGCCACATTGCTTTTACTTGTACTGATAGTCAACCCTAGGTTCAGGTCATATAGATGCTTTTTTTTTTTTCTTAAGAAAGACATCTCTTCGATGGGGACTTTACAAACATACAAACAACGGATACAAAGAACACCCAGACTTAGGTGGGAATCGAACCCACGACCTATGGCATAGCAGTCAGGGTCACTAACCACTAGGCCGTAAGTTTTGATTCACTTGTGTATAACTTCACTGGTTTAGATTCATAGTACGAAATTTGTACAGTTCGTAAAGTTGTCTATATAGATGATGTTATCTTTAGCGACAAACTTGCTGCAAACTCTTATGCTGTACCTATATTTCTTAGTAAGGATGGATGGTATTGCCATCCAGTTTTTTCTGTCACGGGATTTTTGTTTTTATTTGTTTTTGTTATTTGTTACATCCTTGAAAAGTTTCGACAATAGGCTGTTTTCTGATTTTCACCATCGCTGATTTCGCCGGTTTCCAGCCTCCAGGGCTAGTTGGCTAATGATGAAATACTGAAACGCGACTCAATTGTAAGAAGTCGCTAAGATTCGTGGTGTAAGTATTAATAATGGACAAAAAAATTTTTGAAACTTACTCTTAAAAAAATATCTCCCCAAAATATTATACACACTACTTGTTGCTCGGCTCGGTTGTAATGATTGAACTTCCTCACGGTTTCTACTTTTTTGTTTTTTTTTTTAAGACAAATCCCGCATTAGGAATATTCCTGTGTTACAGGGGGCTTCACAAACATTTAAACAACGTACACAAAGAATACCTAGACTTGGGACAATTATTTGTGGATCGCACAAATTTTAGTGGGATTTGAAACCACAACACTCGGCGCGGCGTAGTGACGTTGCGCCATCCGTGCAGTCAACTTAATAATAATAATAATACCAAATAAATTACCAAAATCGGAAATAAATACATGAAATATATATTTTGGAAACAGATTTACTGAAAAATATAAGAAAAACCACATAAACAATATGCAAAAATACAAACCAAAAATTTTAGAAGATAATGACAGATGTCATAGAATACAATATCGTGGAATACAATAGAAATGCTAACAAGAAATCAAGCCAAAAACAGAAATGCACAACGGATAACCCCGGACTCGTCACACAGCTCCGCCTCACAGTCGCCACTACACCCTTCGAGGACAGCGGCAAAATATGAGACGTCGAGCTCAAGCTCCAGCGACGAGTATTTTTCCCCGCCGACGTCGCCAACACCCGTGCGTCGGCAGGGGAGAACCCGGCCGCCGACCTGCTTGGGACCCCGAGGACCACTGACCTCGAATAGGGCCCCCGCTGCCGGTGGTGATGTGCGCCGCATGAAATGGACTAATTCAATTAATGAAAACGTCAGGGCTACAGAGTTGGGAACTAATCTTACTGCGTACCGTGTTCGTTTGGTGTCTCTGTTTCAGGAGCTTGAACCAGCCGTCAACGTGTCAGCACAACGACTCTCGGATCAGGTACGGGCTATACAGCGCTGCCACCTGCTGAATGATACCGTACTTGACAGGATACGCTCTGACGTACGGAATAGCTTTGTTGTCCCTTCTTCATCGCAAACTGTGAGTTTGGTGACTAACGAGATGCCACAGTTACTACCTCTTGATGAAGTTGTGGAGAGTGAAGCTATATCCGTGAGTACCCAATACAATGAAAGACTAAGGAGTGCTTTGGAGGATGCGATTCTGGAATACAGGTTTGTAAATTATCAAATTAGACCACGTTTGTCCCGTTTGCCTATGCATAAAAGAAATATAGCGCTGGTGTGTGCCCTGGATTCACTATTGTCTGACTATTTAGACAATAGTGAAGATCTCAGTGATACACACTCTATTCTCTACTGTGCGGCTGTCGCAGTATGTCGAGTAGCGGGAGTTCATTTTTTTGTAAATACCACTACTACTCGACCCAAGCCTGCTGTGCCAGCCTGGCAGTGTAGACTTGAGCGTCGTATTGCTGAGGCTAGGACACTCATCAGTAAGCTAATTAGTTTTCGATTGGGCAATACGAGGCCAAAGGTGATGCGCTTTGTGAAACAGGCATTTCTGGGGACTGACATCAGTCCTCAACAATACATGTCATGTGTCACAGAGCGCATAGACTTTCTAAAGCAAAAAGTTTATGCGTGGGCAAATAGGATACGACGTTACAAAAAACGAATTGATAGGTATAATCAGAATCGTATGTTCCAAAGAAATGAGAGGTGGGTTTACCAAAAATGGTAAAAAGCGGATCCATGTGTGAGTGATGAGCACTTACCGGATGAAGATGTTACAAATACATTTTGGCGTAACATCTGGTCGGTGCCTGTCACTCATACAGAAGGTGATTGGATGCGAGATGTTAAGCGGTCATGTGAGAGTATACACATACATAAAATGGAACCTATTGCCATAGCCACAGAGGACGTAAGTAGTGCAGTCCGTTCATTACCAAATTGGAAATCAGCTGGACCAGACGGACTGCACAACTTTTGGCTTAAGTGGTTCCGAAGCTCACATGCCCGTTTGGCATCTCAATTCCAATCAGCTTTGGATTCAGGGTTATTACCTCATTTTATGACCACTGGCATTACCCACTTACTCTACAAATCCGGTAGTGCCATGGATCCCAAAAACTATAGACCTATTAAGTGCTTACCAACCGTATATAAGCTTCTAACATCTATTCTGAGACTCAAAATTACTACACATTTAAATCAAAATTCGATCATTTCTATTTCTCAGAATGGATGTAGAAGCGAGACCCGTGGCACTAAAGAGCTCCTTATTATGGATATGGCCATTAGCCAACAGGTGCGTCGTAACCGTAAGAATCTGTCGACATGTTGGATAGACTATAAGAAGGCCTATGACTCGGTCCCACATACGTGGCTTTTGAGAGTGCTAGAGTTGTATAAAATTGATACAACTCTTTGCACTTTCTTGAAGTCATGTATGAGGCAATGGAGGACGGTACTTCGCTATCCAGGATGTCGGCAGATTGCCGCAAGCGATGTACCAATAAAGATTGAGCGGGGCATATTTCAAGGTGATAGTCTGAGTCCCTTGTGGTTTTGCCTGGCTTTGAACCCTCTCAGTACTCTGTTAGAGGGTTCAGGACTAGGCTATAGGTTGCAGAAAGATGATCTAGTTATATCTCACCTTCTATACATGGATGATTTGAAACTATTAGCCCCCACTAATTTGCAATTGATAGCGTTACTGAAGGTAACTGAAAACTTTAGTAACTCTATCAAGATGGAATTTGGTGTGGACAAGTGTGCAGTCATGCATGTAAAGAAAGGCGTGATAGTGGAATCTGAAGGAGTCGAACTTTCCGATTCAACAAAACTTAGATCTCTGTCTGCCACCGAAACCTACAAGTATCTAGGTATATCGCAATCATTGGGAATACCTGAACCTGATATGAAACAAGCGCTGCAGGAACGCTTTTTTGGCCGCCTGAAAAAAGTGCTAAAAAGTCTTTTATCAGGGGGTAACAAAATGCGTGCCTGCAACGGTTGGGTCATGCCGGTTCTGATGTATTCCTTTGGTATACTTAGATGGACTCAGACGGAACTAGATGCCCTTGACAGGAGAGTCCGTACACTGCTTACTGCATTTCGAATGCACCACCCACGTTCATCGATAATGAGGTTGTATATCCCACGAAAGTTTGGAGGTCGTGGACTTTTAAACATTAAGACCTTACACAATCGTGAGATATACAACCTTAGAGAATATTTTCTTCATACTGATGTGGGAGTGCATTGTAATGTGGTTGCAGTGGACAACGGACTCACTCCGCTCGCTCTGGCTAAAGAGAACTGGCGCAAACCTGTAGTTCTTAGTACTAATGAGCGCAGGGAGGTATGGAAGGGCAAAGCACTTCATGGTCGTTTTTATCGGGCCCTAAATGGGCCTGATATAGACTTAAAAGCGTCCACATCTTGGCTACGGTTCGGTGATCTCTTTGGAGAAACCGAAGGTTTTGTCTTTGCAATTATGGACGAAGTTGTTATGACAAATAACTATCGGAAATATATCCTGAAAGATGGTACGGTTGACATCTGTCGGGCATGCCACCGTCCCGGTGAATCTATCAGGCATATTATTTCTGGTTGTTCTTGTCTTGCCAATGGTGAATATTTGCACAGACACAACCTAGTGGCCAGGATTGTACATCAACATCTAGCCCTTAAATACAACCTTGTGAATTCAGAGGTGCCATATTACAAGTATGTGCCCGACCCAGTTCTCGAAAATGGTCGAGCCACATTGTATTGGGATCGATCCATCATCACTGACAGAACTATTGGTGCAAATAAACCTGATATAGTGGTGATAGACCGATTAGAGCGCCGTGCAATGATCATCGATATCGCTGTTCCTCATGACGAGAATCTCGTGAAAGTCGAAAAAGATAAACAAATCAAATATTTGGATTTGTCTCACGAGATTGTCGATCTGTGGAATGTCGAATCGGCGATCATTGTTCCGATTGTCATATCGGCTCATGGATTAATAGCCAAGAGCCTCGACCAACACCTTAAGAGGCTCGCGTTAGACGGTTGGATCAAGGGACTGATGCAGAAGGCAGTTCTTCTCGACACAGCCCGTATAGTGAGGAGGTTCCTGTCTTTGGAGCCCTAACCACCGGTATCTTGGTCCCTGTACCCGATGTCGGTGGTGTACTATTTTTTATATTTTTAAATATATATTTTTATGTACATATTTAAAAATGTAATTTATATGGAAGAAGATGAATAAAAAGAATAATAATAATAAAATAATAATAAAAATCTTTATTTCATCTCCACAAATTACATCATGTTTACAGCATTCAGTTGACAAGATTTTCGATTTCGAATTCGTAATTTGTGGGAGATCTACAGTGCAGTCAACGTGTTTCTACGAATGAGATAAAGTCATGTTGAAGACCTTAAAAGTACCTATTTTAACCTATACCTAACATTTACTCTCAAACTTTGAACATGATTCATGAGAGATAAATATGTTTAAGTCAGTCTACTATGATAAAGCAGCGCTAGTGATTATGCTTAAGGCTGCCCAAAAAGGAAAATGCATAGAGAATATACGTAGAGCACTAATAACGTCGCTAATTTTACTGATATAATTATGTATTTAAACGGGAATTAACGAAGACCACGAAAAGGTATTACATACCTCGAAATTGCCTGAAGTTTCGACCAGGTTAATTCCCGTTTAAATACATAATTATATCATGGAACGCGAAAGTTTAAAAATTAGAAATTTTATTGATGTTTAACATTAAAACCTATGTGGAACATCAGCTTGTTATGTTCTTATCTAAGAATACTGCTGTAAAAGTCAGTAAAGAAAATATTGATTTTGAATTTATTCGCCTCAAGATATCGTTATTTTAATCCATATTTCAACATTAAACTTAAATACCTATTAATAGTAGGTAGAATAAGACCTCCAAAGTAATTTACTAAATAGTATATCTATAATAAAGTATAAATAACTTTATCTTCAATATATAGGTACCTTCACTTTGTTTTAACATTTTTTTTCCTTTTTTAATTTTCTTTAGGACTTTTTAGGTAATAATATTCGATATTTATGTAAAGTTGTTTGGCCTAACTGATTCACAAACACCCAGCCGCTGTTACTAATTAAGTACATGAAATTCGGACATGAGGTTTTTTCTAACACTTGTTAGAAGAGATTTTTCGCAATTTATAAACATATGAGAAAAGCATTGTACTAAATTTGACGAACAAATTATTCCAATAATGCCCTTTTGTGTGTTTCTTAAATTTATATCCCTTACCAAATGATACCGGGTTTATTTTTAAAGACCCACCGGTCAGAACGACGTTTATACGTTCTAACCGGTGGGTCTTTAAAAATATACCTGGTCAGAACGTCTAAATGTCGATCTGACCAGTTACTATGAGATGGGACTTATCATTATTATCCATCTCACTTGTATACATATGTCATGTTTTCATATTCTTAAGGTTTGTCATATTCAATAAGCCGTTGGTCCCGGTTGCCATACGAAAATCTGTCGCATTTCGCAAAGGGTCGTTGGTGCCCTAAAAAAAAGTCCGACAACCTGGTCTAACTACAGATTTCCTACCTTTATTTTAATTTTTGAAGAACACTACGATTCCATAAAAAACTTATCCATTCCTACATTTTTTACTTATCATACAATCATTGTCAAAAAGTACAATATCGATACTTATGTAAATTCAGTGGAACTTCTGCAAGTGGAAAATCGAATTATTGAGTGTTATCACACGACGCTACAACATCGTCTTTTTTTAATCAAACGAAATCACATCAGGAATACCCAGCACCAACGCCGGACTACCTTTAACCTACCTTTTAAAGCTAGACAACAAAATAATAGTTTAAGAGTAGAAAAAAACACTGCCACTAAGACGACAATTGTATTATTCGGCAGTAGATCAACAGAAAACGTTTGCGGCGTCCTCTCAGTGTCGAATCATTAGCTCCTTAACAGCTTTAGTTAAAGCAACGCAATTACAATTACGCGGGCCTCGCGAACTTGACCTACGACAAGGGTCGATGCGCAACGCCCGCTATGCAAATAAGAACGTTTCTTTGAGTAGACGTAATTGTACGACTAGTCTTTTAGTGGAGTGTTGGTACATCAGAATGGAGAATGCTACTATTCTTCTATTCTTTTATTTTCTTTGGTACTACCAAGGCTGATGGTAAGGAGTTCGTTCGTTCGAAATCGTTTTCTATATACTTTTAAAACACAAGACTGTCAGTGGCTCTTTTTAAGATACTATTCAAGCGCGGTCCTCTACATCTACAGAATAGAGGCAATTGACCGGTTCGTTAGCTACGATATGACAATAAATCTGCTCTGTCCTGTAGGACCTATTTGATTTACTTATCACAAGAGCTATGGCATATGTAAACCTAGTATTTTTATAGCTCAGTGCTTTAAAAACATCCCAACCACTAAATATATTTTAAACAATAAAATCTATAAATTCGTTTAAGCCAAGCAATTATGCTAGATTTACTTAAATGAAACCTTAATGGCGACTACAAAATAGAACATTATAGTAAAGACAAAAAAAATACGTACCATATTGAACCGGACAACACTAAATAGACCTTTACACATGTCATGTCATCTTCATGCGCTTTTCTAACATGCGCATCTAACACGGCACCCTTCCACAATACTCAGTTTAGCTAATTCCATCATCAACGGACTTTAAAAACTTGCGACGGAAACACGTCTGTGAAGAAATTGAACTTTTAATGCGATTATCTTATCTTGTTAAGGTCAATTATATAGTCGATTTTTTTTGCCATAAAATTTAATATAAATAATAATTAATTGAAATAATTCTAACTGTTTAAAAGCCTAGGAATAATTTCTTAAGCGTGATATCAATCTATGTAGTTGTTATAAATGCAAAATTTAATTATTCAACAAATTTAATATCTAATTTAAATGATATTCGAAAACATTGCAATGAAAATTGGTATCAATTTACTAATAAAATCAATTCGTACAAATATTACCAGTAACTGATTAACCATTAAATATGCACAATATTCATCAAAATACACCTTGGAATTATAAATTACAGTAGAAAATATTTTGTCAACAGCGGAAGGCGCTTTCAAAAAATTAAAACCTGAGCCTGGCGGGACGGTGGGAGCTTCTGGTGGTGCCTCAGCCTTGTCTCCTGCATTAGGTCCTCAACATGCAGGCCATACACCTACTACAGCATCGTGTCCGACACCTGCTCGCCGCAGACATAGAACAACGTTCACCCAGGTAATAGAAGAATGATTAAGGCTAAACATTTGCTGCCATGCCACGCAGTCCAGCGCAGTGTAGTGTAGTAACTATTTTGTATTATGCGAGTTTAAGGCCATTACTTCGCATTTAATGTAGTTCCTAGAAATCACGTAATCTGCTAATGATTCTGAAGAGCAATTACCGATGTCTTAAAAGCTAAATGTTATCATTTAATGATTTAACACATCAACACACAGCCGGCGGTGCTGTGACCCGACACTCGTGGCACATAATAATTTAGGTGTAATCTATAGCAGAAATAGAGATCTTTAGTTGTAGATGCAATCTCTTCCAGACAACCTTAGGATGGATCAAATTGATTCGGAGAGACAGTAATAGTTGGTGGTGTATTAAAAAATTGTAACATAACTTTCATTGCTAATAAATAGAAAATAAAAAGATGTTCTGTATTTTCAACTACTTTACTTCATATAAATTTATACCAGTACTTAACCATAAACTATATAAGTATACATACATGAAATTAAGTATATTATATACAATATCATACATATTATGTATACCTAAAAGTATATAATTATGAGTGACAAGTTGAGTGACCTACCTATATTCATAATAACAAATAATGTTCGTAAACCATTTTCTTGAAATTGATTGCGCTCTCCTAATACTAACTGGCAACGCATTCCACAAGCGTACATTAAAAGATAGGTCATTTAGTGGAATGCAGTGGCATCTCGAGTATCAAATCTTAAGATGACCTTAGACATTTTTCATGTGTCTCATTACGGAATATTTATTTTTTGGTGATTTAAATATTATGCGTTTAGTGCAACTTTTAGCTAGTTTAGTTTTCATTATACTTGACAATGCCAGCTCTCGAATGTGGTCCCTATCGTCAAACATACTCGTACATAGGTTTTCTAGGTGAGTAAAAAAAGTACTCGTAACAATCGAGAGTGCATAGTCAGTTGCATACTATGTTTGATTTCAGTGTTAAAAAGTCTTTTGATTAGGAACCAAATCGGAAGGCATACTTTAACCACGTAGGTGACAAATCATTGCAAATTTCTGATAAAGTAACAACAACACCAACGTCGAAAAGCCTATCGGATGACACTAAAAACATTTTGGTTTGTTTTTAAAACTATAATTTCATTTGCTTTTGGGGTATCTTTTCATATGAGGTACTTTATGAAATAGGATTTCAGTAATTGCATAACTCGTTCCTTAGTAACGATTGGAGTCTAATCTTTGGTCGAAATATTATTGATCTCTTCAAAAACAATCTCATATAATATTTAAATCGGATAGATCCCATCCACTATATTTAAAGTTCATGTTGTTTTTGATAAATAAAATAAATTTAAAGACGTCTCTCATGGTTAGTATCTAGGGATCGTCAAGTTCTCCATATGGTCCCAATATCGAACTAATTATTTAAAAATTACAAAACCCGCTTTTATCATAATCGCAACTGTACTTTTTAGCATAAAAATTACTTTGGTTACAAAGAAAAAAGTCCTCGAAATAAGTTGAAAATAAGGGAATTTTCAGGTTGATACCTAATAAATTCGAAGCCACTGGTAACTTGCAGTTGCATGAAAATAACAAAAAGTACTTGTTTTCATATATATTTTGTTCAGGAATTGAAATTAAGGACCGCGAAATATCACAATGAAAATGAAAGTTTTTAAAATCCTGAAGATTAGTGGAGCCCTAAAGTTATAGTTTTATATTACTTTTAAAATTATTTTGGTAATCTACGATCAATTACGCAAATTTTGAGAGGTCTTGGGTTAAGGAAAACAAAAGAAAAATTTTCGGGACACCCTCACGCACATACACAGAAACACACTTTTAACTTATAACATCCCTCTTTTTTGCATCGGGGGTTAAAAATTAGCATGGATGGTAAGACATGACCATTTATTTAATGCATGGAAGACTTACAGCTATATAGAATAGAAATAGAGAATTTAGTTTTGAGAGAGCCAATAACAAGTCCTCACTTATAGTAATTGAATAACAAACAATACGTAAACAAACCCAAAGAAACACATCACGCGTAACATCCAGAAACTAAAATATATATCATCAGTTAATCAAAAACAACACGTCACATACAAAGAACAAATTTACTTCGCAATGAAACATAACATCAATTTGCAGGTTTAAAAAATGTTAGACTCAAACACCTTCTTGCCGCAGGCATACTGGTCCAAAAAGGGTCAATATTGCACTGCCTACATAGTCTGTTAATGTTTCTACTTCCTCTCACAATATAACTATTTTGCCTATAGTTTGTAGCAGCACTTGGTATTTTCAGCGGTGGGTTAAATCGGATTGACTTACATGGTACATTAAAGGAAAACTTAGATAAGAGCTCGGGGCTATTAATTTATATTATTATTGAATATTCGAAGATTGAAGATAATATCAGCTATCTCACGACGATTATGAGGAAGTAAGAGATGAAATTTACGACCATATGAATTAATATTAGTGTGAATCATTAGAAATTCATGCAAGAACATTTTTGATTTCCAGCTTATTCAACGAAACCTTTTTTTCACTCATATATGTACAAGTAAATATGATGTTTTAAATAAATCATCAAAATCAGAATTTAAACGAAGTTCAAAAACTTCGTTTGAAATTTTCATTTTCTTAATTACTACAATGCATCAATTATTGGATTCCAAAGACATCAGACTCATTGTCTTTGTCATTGCTTGATGAATCACTTTCACCGCCACCGACATTAATTGACGATTTCCATTTGAACGATAGGCCCTCTGCCTCTGTAATTTTCTTCCGTTTTGGTATGTATTCGCAACAGCTGTTCCATGTTTCTATAAAATTTAATATAAAAAAATAAGAATATCATTCAATAATTAAAAAACATATTGCGCGTATTGTTTGATGTATCTAGTGATCTAGTTGACAACTAAATCTGTAATGTTATTTAGAAATATAGTTTAATCCCTGAGACTTTCTTTCCGAAAAATACATAAATATATTGCTAACCACTTTATTCTATCACGACTATGAATAATTTTTGGCATTTTACCACTCTTACACTTTGACAGCAAGCAACAATAAACATTAGACATGTTAATACCGTTTTAAAGTTACTCTTGCCATTAAAAGAAATTAGTCCCATTTATTTTCCATACCATGACGAAGTTTTTTATTTTCCTGGTCAGGCTATACCAGTGAATCTAAGGAATCAAAGGAGATACAAATATGACAGTCTTTAGTAATAACTAAGGATATAGGTCGTGATAACTAAGGTAATCATGACAAATCGGCAAATCAAAATTCTTAGTGGCAATACCAGGGAAATTGGATTGAACAATCTTGATACTGATATAGCTCTCTTCCAGCCCTACATTAATCCATCTTACTCAATAAAATTGTTTTTGATTTTATTAACATGTTGACAACATTTTTGCCATTCCTCTGCACTAATTTATGAGAAAACTTCTTTTTTTAATGATGTAATATCACATACAGGCCTATTTACATTTTTCTTAGCAACTTTTTGCTTTATTATGCCTCAAATCATCTTTATCAGATTTAATGTGCAATGTTAAGGTGGGAGTCTTAAAACTTCATTTATATATACGGGTATATCTTATATACGGGTGCACGCTTGTTTTGTCTCACTGCTTCAAGTAGTTGACATTTACGCCAATCATCATCGTAGTGAAAATCATTTGCACGGAGCTATTTTCTTATAACACGATACGATGGGTGCGTGTGGGTTTGTTAATCTGTGCAGAATGATATCTAGCGTTATCCATAACAATTAGCGAAGGTCTTGAAAGATTTAGAATAAGCTTCTCTGTCACCCATTTTGTAAAATTATTCTTATTCATATCATGGTGATAGTCAGCAGATAAACTCTTGACCTGTACACCAAACGACAATTTTGTACGAAACCGTTTTCTCAGACAGTTTTACAATGATCCACCTCGCTCCGTCAGAAATACTTTCAGATGGACCTGCAACATCTTTGCTTTGACAGCATTTGCCAGCACGTGAACCATGAATGTATGTCTCATCTAAATAAATGACATCCAATTTATTATGCTCTTGAGTTTAGTAGTTTTTCTTTTAATGCTCCAAATATTTATATTTTTGTAGTGTATTGTCTTCCCGTTCCATCAAAATTTACTTTTTTTATTGACATTTAACATATTCAAAACTAATATGTATAAGTAAAAAATAAAAAAAATTATCAGGTTATTCAGAGTATATCTTAGTCATATTTTTTTAATTCTTAAGTAATTTTCAGTAAGTACTTGTACAGTAAATAGTAGTAGTACAGTAAGTATTTGTAATAGTTTCTTTACTGAAACTGTCCAAGTGTGTTTTCTTCTTTATCTCTCATCTTTCTACCAGGCGTAGAAAATACACCACCATTCCACTGTGCCTTCCTATGATTCGCCGTACAGTGGTACTGAGAATCCCTGTAAAAAAGTAAAAATCATATGAGAATGAACAGATAGACAAACTATCAAAATCACTCCCTCTAATATACCGGTCAACTCTTGTTGGTCATTACAGATGACAGTTGATATTGCCTCAGGTAAAGCACAATTATTTTGTTACGTTATACATCTTCAGAGATAATATTGTGTTATTAATATAATCGGTAGTCAAAACCACACACCCCCGACACCGTTCGTTTAAACGAGTGCTGGCCACTAACAAAGAACTTGACATAAAACTGTTGAGATTTTATTTCAAATTATAGAAAGTACGTGGCCAAGAAGTAAAGATGACAAATGGGACCAGAACGAAATATAATAATCTATACTACCTAGACAGAATATTCTGTTGCCTGCATACAGCTACCGGCTAAGGAGATATTAATAAAAATATAATAAAAATAATAATATTAGCCTCCCCTTACCTCTGAGGGGTGTGATAGTTGGTCTTTATGTCGTTTCTGTTAACTTTCTTCATAGGAACCATGTTTTGGCCATCCACTTTCAATCTTCCTTTGTCTTTTTAAATGATAACACATTTAAAGTAAGTATTATGGCAAAATGGTTGCAGCATATTAGTTCCTAATACATTTTGTTTACATTATGATTGTAATTACAAATCTTAATAGAAACAAGTTACTAATCTAAAAAAAGGCACGACTGCCTTGCTAAAACGGAATTGAATTTTTTTTTTTTTCGAAAATGCGGTCATAAAGCCGCTATATTGATATTAAAATATATATACAGTCAGTGCCACTCGGTAGAATGTAAGGATTCTAACCCATACATCTAAATCTGTTCAGGCATTTGAAAGTTATCGTGGAATAAAGAAACTCACTTACGTACATACATAAACCCTGCAAACATTACCACGGTAATATTATCTATACAGTGCTGTGACTCGGCGCTGTCTTTGAAATAATTACCTACATCCGCGCGGTACGTAAACACGCGAAAGGGCTGCCCACCTACATTATTTTAATTTCATCTACCTACTGGAGTTTCTTTCTAGTTTTGTGATTGTAAATATTATAATATATTTTTTATTTAAAAAAATGAAATTTGTTGTAAATGAAATAGGAAGTGTTCAGTACCTTTATACATGTTGTGTTCTTTATTAGTAGATTTAAGAGTTTCTTTCTAGTTCTGTGATTCTAAATATTATAATAAGTATATTTTTTTATTAAAAATTTAAATTTGTTGTGAATGAAATAGGAAGAGTTCAATAAAAATACATGTCGTGTTTTTTGATTAGTAGATTTAATATAAAAACCACCCTTATTTTAAGACTGAAAAATATTTGCGCCACGACTGAGACGTACGAAAATCTTTATTGTTAAATTTAATAGTATAAAAAATCCATTGCCATATTAAGTACTCGTACTTATTTCAATCAAATACACAAATCGCAAGCTTACTACTTACAAACGCATCACACCGTTGGTTGGTCACTGCGGCGCATTCGCGACTGGTTGTGTACCAACTGTATACCGAACTTGAGACGCGTAGGTATGACTCGCTTTCCGACCGTTTGTATGAAGATAGAATAGTGTATAGATAATATTACCATGTCATTACACTCCTTTTTTGATCAGTCGTGTAAAAATATCGGCAGGATAGCGTAACGGTTAAAGTGATTCATCTTTCCGATTGTGTTCAGAGGTTGTTCGGTTTCCACGTAATGAAACAACTTATTACATATATGTGATTCACATTTATTCATATTCAGTTTTGGTTTACTTTGTACCGGGTAAGCGATTTTTGTAAAAGAAAAAACCAGCGACACAGAGTCCTAGTTGCCTATACCGAACGTCGTTTTAAAAAAAATAGTTCCGAAAATTAAAATTGACTAATTACATTGAATTGGGAATCTGCAGATTGAAAGGCATTATTTTATTACCTTTTAATGTTCAATGTAAACCATGTACCTAAATGTAAATGTCTTGACATTCAGAAGTATTTTTTTTTCGTGTGGTCACAATAGTTTTCTTTTACAGAAACATTTACCTTATTTTGACTTAATTACTTACCCCGTTATTGAAAAATTTAAACCAAAAATTAATTTTATCATTAATAATAGTGTTTATTTATCAAAAGTTTTATTTAACTTGTTGAAAATTTCACAATAAATCTGTGATTTATTGTGAAATGTTCTGGACTCAAAATCGCTGATATTTAATTATGTTTCTTTCCCGGAAATAAACGATATTTATTTAACACAACCAGAGGTAAGAAAAAAATATGGACATTGTTTATTGTGATTTTTGTTTGCTGCAGGAACAATTAGCTGAATTAGAGGCGGCATTCGCCAAATCACATTATCCCGACATCTACTGCAGGGAGGAATTGGCGCGGACGACCAAGCTCAACGAAGCGAGGATACAGGTTCGTAACATACTTATATTTTATATGAAGCGACGGTAGCGTAATGGCTAAGGCGTCGGACTTGCGATCAAATGGTTGCGAGTTCGAACCCCACCCAGTGCACTACCGGCGTGAACCCACTCCTAACACAAGCGTTTGGCTTAGCTGGAGGGGTTAACAAGAATACTAGTAATGTGTGACCCACGTTGATAGTATTCTTTATGAAAACAAAAAAAATATTTTGGTTTAATACAAATAAAAACCATGTC
Organism: Euplagia quadripunctaria; assembly: GCA_963859945.1. Lineage (NCBI taxonomy): Eukaryota > Metazoa > Arthropoda > Insecta > Lepidoptera > Erebidae > Euplagia > Euplagia quadripunctaria. The sequence goes on from OY982573.1 coordinate 7,822,410, forward strand.
TCGTCTCAAATATATTGACAACTAGCAGCGCCCCGCGGTTTCACCCGCGTAAGTCCCGATCCCGTGGGAATATGGGGATAAAAAGTAGCCTATGCGTTAATCTAGGTCTCCAGCTATCTACATACCAAGTTTCATCGCAATCGGTTCTAGTGGTTTTTGCGAGAAAGAGTAACAAACATTCATCCATCCATCCATCCATCCATCCATCCAAACTTTCACATTTATGATATTAGTGGGATGATCATTTCAGCCCAACTGTAACTATCAGTTTAGCGAGCATTAAGTACTTTATGAAAGCGGCGCGGAGGCCGCTTAATGGCTAAGGTTTCGGTCTTTTGATCGAGGGGTTGGGCATTTAAAGCCCATCCAGTAGGTAAATACCCACACAACTAACCTAACACAATAATTTGAATGGCCCAACTGCAAAGAGTACTATTAACTAGTATAATTAGCTGTTTTTCAGCCTTATGGTGAGATTTATTTAATTTTCTGGGAACTGTAACCTAAACAGATTCAATTAAAAATTGTCAACAAAACCAGTCAAATTGGGAACTTCCTTTTTAAAGTTGGTTTAAAAAGAGAAAAAAATACATAACGATCAAGTTAGGATTGGAAGATAACTCGATTTTCTCTCAATTTTTTTTGAGTACAATAATTGTCAGCGTTAGAAAAGCTCGAAAACTAACACAATATGAAGTCAATTGGTGTATACAAGATAAAAATGGACCACCCGTAGTGCGAATAAAAAAATACACAGAACAAAATATTGTAGACTACACAATACTATCACGCCAGTCGTTCTTGGATGGAATTGTCGAAATATCAATGATGCGCGAATACTCGGATAATACAATTTGGAGCGTAGGCCGGAGGCGGATTGAATTAAAGCGCCATCTGTCGTCCTCGACCGTATGAATACGAAATGCTTACAGTAACTCGCGAGAGATCTTTATCTCAGTTTTAAAATTGCTCAATCCCTCGGGACCCTCGATATTGATTTGTCCCCAGAGCACCTAATTTGCCGCTTTAGATGTTTTATTCAGAGCATGACTTTTAACCTCTATTAGAATCGTACGTCGTATATCTAATTTTTTGTCTTCGACTCGCCGAATGCTAATACCGCACCTCAATAAAAATAGTCTTTGTTAAAAGAGTAAAGTAATCGTAAAGTCTTAACTGTTATGCATATGAAATAGCTTTCAAGTGATATTTTATTCACTGTCGCTCCATCAGGAGGACAATTACTCTTTTATTTCAGGCGCAATGAATGATGAAGCTTTCTAAGAAAATGAAAGGTTGTATGAAACGATATTATTTCATGTTTTTACGTCGGTAGCGACGCTAAAAGCACATAAAATAAGCGTGGGCTAGTACCGCGTGGTACTTGTATATCGCACCCACACATGCCCGCACACCGCACATACGTATGCGAGTACATGACGATGTACCCGAGTACTGTATGTTCGTGCACGCGCGCTCCGTAGGAGGCTATTAACGTTTAGGCGACGCTACATAAGAATGTAAACGTTAAAGACGACAGCGACGTCGAGCTCCCTCCTTCTAGAGGAAATTTCGATATAAAAATACAACGTCGCCGGGCGTGCGAGGGTCGTGGAGGGGCGGGGCGGGAAGGGTGGCCCCTGAGGCATTGCAATCCCATCAAATGGATCCGTAACGAAGTTAGCCGCTCATCCTCCCCGCGCGCCTCTCGACATTGTCTCTGCCCTCAAATGAATTCTACAATTGGAAATAAGAAAATGTTTTGTTGGATCCCGTGCTTTTTCAGTTTAAAGGCGACCGTTTTCTTCGGATAACTTGGAGCTCTGTCACGATATTAGACGGGACTGCTATAGCTGTTAATGTTGCGTTCTGAATAAAGAGTTTTAGATGGATCTTTACTGAGTTAACAGTTATCTGTAAATTTTCCTTTCCACCACTGACTGTATTCCAAATGCTATTGAATATTTATTTATTAATGTAAAACAAAGCTAGACATTCTTAACCTATAGCTCTTTGTTCCTCACAATGTTTTTATTAGATACAAGACATATAAAGTAGTGAGCATATAATAAAAGTCATCATCTTCATTCACTTCATTGTAAGTATTAACACAAGGTTGCCAAAAATAGACATAACAGTTAAGAACGATTTTCTCTTATGTTTGTCAACCGGTTTTCCTCAATAATTTTTTTTTTGTAATTGACGAGCTTTAGTGTTGTCAACATAAAAAAAAACTTAGAAATATGTAGTTGTTTACTTTCTGTAAATAGGTAGGCTTGTCAATAGTTTTTTTTAAGTGAAAACTTCTTTAGGCACGTTTGTACACTTTTGTTATGGGGACAAAGCACTGAACTCGTGACCGTTACGCTAATAATACATATATAGATCTACTAGAGGGCGCTAATCTAAACATTGAGTTCTGACAGCTCCTTATTAATTAATGTCACCAACCTGCTAATGTGACGTTTTAAGTTCGTCGTTTCGTTTAAGTTTTCACTTCTGTCGGCAGTCCCATGACTGCCTATTTTTTTTTTCGTTAGTACTATTGATGAAATATTTTCATACTATTTAGTGTTGTCAATAAAAAAAAACAAATTTTCGACTTTAGTGTTATATTGATGATAATAAGAATATGCTATACTATAATACGGCTCAGAAAAAGAAAATGTCGACGCATTTCAACACTCTTTGAAACAGTGGGGTCACATATGCGTAGCTTTAACAACAGACTGTACTCAGCAATAGGAAACAACACTGCACCATACTATTTGTTAAACGCAGTGTTCTGTAAGCCTGAGCTCTAAAGCAGAAGAAATACTCTTATTCCTTCAAAAAACATTTCGAGGCCATGCTATGCATAGCGTGTGTAGACATGAAGATTTTTAACCGACTTAAAAAAGCAGAAGGTTCTCAATTCGACTGAATATATTTTTTCTTTGTGTGTATGTTACGACATATCTTCGCCATCTTCGCAATTATTTTTTAATTTATTGGTTGTCAAGGTTGGTCAGATTTAAATCTAAGAGTGGAAAGTTGAGGGATGAAGAATACTGCTTATTATAATTTATCATGATAGGGGCTCATTGAAATCGTTGATACTTTTAAAAATATTTAGAGTTTGAATTATATTTGAACGTTCACGGGTCATGTACAATATTAACCCCAGTCCTAGAATAGTAATAGAAGCCTTTCATTTCAGGACTAAAGGAATGAAAATGCTCAAAGGTTTAATTGACCACATTAACAACGTCAAGTGTTATGGGCTCGGTCCACATAGGGAATAACCAATAGGGAATATGCATGTTCTTTAAATTTACTTGATTTATTTTCTCTTGAATCTGTATTGTCCAGATATTATGCCCAAACAATTATTTTCTTATTTAGTTCGTCTTTAATTGCAAAAAACATTAACTAAAATATGCAAAATAAGGAAGCGAAATTCAACTTTACAAAACGCGTCACTATTGGTCGAACCAAAATATGACGTCACATTCCACGTCCTGTCATTTATCGGCGCCGATATTCGTAGTGTTACGGAGAAAGATAGGTGTTCCTGTGGTTAATGCCATTAGCTAGTGCAATTTAAGCATTCTAGTGAGATTAGAAATCATCTAGGACGATGACTGAAAGTTGTTTTGTCAAAGCACAATCGGACAATCTACCGTAAATAGATGCATTCATGATGACTATATATTTGGCATCAAATCCAGATTTTACGTCCGCTGAGGTCAAAGGAGTGAAAGCCTCAAGGTAATATATAATCTAATACATAGGTAAGATATGTATAGTTACTTCTATGAAGTTTTATTGGACTTTTGTTACCTAGTTTAAGCAGACAAGCAAGTTGCCTTCTGCTTGATATTTAAAACAAACATAAATTACTGGTGGTGATTAATTCACACTATACTAGCAATTACATTGTAATATACTTATATTAAAGTGATCTTCACAACAATATAAACACGATATTGAAGATACTTCATCACTTCTCATTAATTTACACCATTGTTTTCGTATTTTCGCATCTCTTGGTACAGGAAAAAATACTTTATTGGGTGTACTTCTTATAGTATTTTTACACTTAGGGACAAGGCAATACCTTTAAAATGGTTTTTTAACTTTAGCGATCGTCTAGTAATTACAATAAATAGTAATTACAACTGAAAATCGGTATAAAATTACCGTAACATTTCAAGTAAGTATACAAAGTTTATGAAACAAACACTGAGCGTGCCATGTGACGTCATCCAATGCCCGCGAAATATGGCGGCGTTCAAACAGATCAAATTTTATCGATGTTTTCAATGTTATTTTAAAAATTAATTTGAACATTGCCAAGGTTATTTATATTTTTTATTAGGGTAGAATGATGGAACAAGTCAATAAAAAATAAAAAGAAAAATACATGCATGTCTAGATTTACTTTTTGGGATTATTTCCCTCTAGAATGGAGGTACAATTTTTAAAAGAATATTTAAAATAGAATTTTCCTAAACGACATTAGATAACATTTTCATTATGTATAGATAACACCTATCCACCTATCCTATCTCGAAAGGTATAATGGCATGTAATGCGTATTGTTATCGGCTTAACAATCTTGAAAAATTGATCAAAAAATAAGGTCATTAATTGATTAGAAACCAAAACCAAAGATCGAATGCTATAATCAAAAAAGTACTTTTTTATTGTAGCAGCACCACCGTAGCAGTACCGTAATTAATAAAGAAAAAGAACTTTCCCCACTACTTGAAGTTCGTATCCTACAAACTTAACGGATGATTATTGCTGTGATATTGAAGAAAAGATATAAATATTGAAGTTGAACTAAGATATCTTTAATTCCTAAAAAATCATCTAAGTCAATAGAAAATAACACTGAATCCAGTCTGTCAGTTAATGATAGTGGCTCTAAGCTTAAACACAAACAGTTTTGTTACAATTTTACATTTTATTTGTGTTTATAGTAATATTGGTATATTGTGGGAGTGTGGTACCTAAAGTTCTAGGCCTGTATTTCAGGACACCGAGTCTCCACCCTACGGCAATTATACAAAGTTATTTATTTCATTACCATCAAACAGTGAATCTTACTTTATTAGTTTCCTGATAAAATGTAAGCCTTTTGTACAATAACATTATGACGTCAGAGTGAACTTTTATTTTACTTATTTTATCTATATAGGCATTCCTGAAAAAACGCGACTTTACCACAAAACAAATCTTGGTTGCTCAGGTAGTCAATGGAAAACATCTTGCTGACTATCAAAATACACAGTTAGGCTGTCAGTCAGTCCTAAAGCATGGAATTGTATACAAGTATTGAGGTCCTGAGATCGATGCCTGGGAAGGCCAAAATTAAATTTTTCACTGCTAAAAAGTTTGTGTCCTACATCTCTAAGTACATATTCGAAAATATTGATTAGAAAATATTCCAGAATATGATATAACTTTCTGAACATTTGAACATCCTACTGTTAGAATGTTATTTTTACCTTTAAATAGACCACTGATTTATTTTTCTACAAATATTCCTGTTTATACACATAAGTATCAACTTAATCAACAAAAAAAGTATGACATTTTTTCGCCAAATGAGCAAAATTTTGTGAATTAATCGTTCAGTAGACACGTAAATCTATTGAGGTTCAACATGCTATAAACACAAAAAGAACGAAACAAATTATTTACATAATAAGCACTGTGATATCTTCACCCAAATCGAATCCACATAACAAACGATATGTTTCTTTAAGCCTTTAGGAAATTGCTTCGTTTTTCATTACAACGCGCTCCAGGCGGATGTCGGGTAGCTTTGCGAAAAAACTAATATCCCATTTATATTACCTCCCCTTATCTATATTTATATGTATGAGGCAGAGGTTCTCAATCTATAGCGAACATCCCCTTTCGGAAAAGGGAAAAATAAAAATGTACAGGCCGATTTGGGGATGTACTAAAACAAGTTAGTAATAAATTTGTTCACTATTCGAGACAACGTGGTGATACAAAGAGATGTTCGTTTAATTAATTAATTCACATTTAAACATAAAATCAAAATCTAATTGATAATATTTGATAAATTATTTTTCTACGTTTTGTTAAACGTACTCTTCTTCAACTGCAAAACAGTCTCTCCAACGTTTTTCTAACTTTTCTATTCCATGTGTGTAGAACGATTTATCTTTGGCTGAAGCCAGGATAATAGCAGCAATGGAAGCTTATGTTGAAATATAAGCTTCCGTTGCTGCGATTATCCACTCTGTCGACTGCCAATTGGATTCCGAAGTGAAATGGTGAATCCATGTTTCATCCATTGTCACATACCGTTTTATAAATCCTTTTTATTTCTATTGAACGTTGTTGCTTTGAGTAATTGTTAGCAAACGCGGCACCCATTTAGAAAAAAGCAAATTTTGATGTAAAATAGTGAAAACACTACCAGTTGAAATCTTCACTATCTCAGCTATCTCGCGCACTTTTACCTTCCGATCTTCCATCACGATTTGATGGTCACTTGGTTGATGTTTTGTTGAGTCACTGCTTCATTTGGACAACCAGAGCGTTCAGCATCATTTGTTTCTATGCGATCACGTTTGAAATTGGCATACCACCGACAAATGGTTGGTTTAGACGGAACAGATCCCGGTTAATATTTTATGAGCCACTGCTGTGCTTGAACGGTGTTTTTCCTATTAAAAATCAATGTTTTATCAACACACCAAATTCCATTGTTTTTTAAATTACAAAAAGTAGCGTCACATAAATATCTGTAACTCAATATTTTATAGTTAATTTTTCAAAAAAAATTATAGATATCATTTGATGGCCAGTACTTTCGAAAATTAATTTATTTTTTTTAATATATGAGCCCTCCATAAGTTATTCTTGGGGCTTATTGAACGATCTAGTAGTAAATAGATATACGGGATACTAACATTAAAAAATTGCACGTTCGTTCCTACATAGATATGCAAGCTAAATTTAGTTGAAAGCTATAATCAAAGAAAAATAAGAATCATCATCAGCCCCTCATTATCCAATGCTGAACATAGGCCTGTCCTAATGAACGCCACTGAGCTCGATCGTCAGCTCTCCTCATCCAGTTTTTCCCCGCCGTTTTGCGCAGATCGTCACTCCACCTGGCCGCAGGGCGTCCTACACTTCCTTTCCCTTGACGTGGTCTCCACTCCAGAACGTTAATTATTATTTTAAATTCTTTAATGTAGCATCTATTATATTTTTGGCAACATTAATTGATTTTTTAAATAAAGTAAATACACCAATTGTTGAGAAACACTGTTTTAAAGCATATATATTTTGGATAGGGTGGGTTCACTGCCGGGTAGGTATAGGGTATATCGGTTTATTTATATGGAGAATGCGTACGGAGGGCACAACGCCCCTCCTCCGAGCCATACGGGGTTGCGATAGAGGCCGAGAGGAGGGGTGTTTTCCACCCTCTCCCTCTAATCAGCTCTAATCACCATATCAAACGACGCACGCTTTCATTCCCGTTGACAACACACAGATTAGGGGCGCGTATATTTTGTCCATTGTTTTGTCACTATATATTATACATATCTAAATATGTGGCAACAAGAGTTCTAAATTAGATTCGTAATTGGATTACGTATAGTAAGATAGGGTTTTTATAGCTACGGTGGCTTGCAATCATATGGTCCGCCTTATGGGAAGCGGTCATCGTAACCTATGGTTGCATCCTTTCATTACCATGCTTGCAACCTATTTGCAAACCATGTGAACACTTTCAAAGTATAAATGGACTGACCAGATTGGTGATGCAAGGATTTCCCGGCTCCAGGATAATGTTGAATGCAAGGATGTCTCAATGATTTAGGTGGTCACCTCACACCTATGTGGTGCGTTGGTAGTGCGGTCCAGCATATTTTTATAGATTAAAATGTATACAAATATACTCGATTTGCATTGGTCTATGTAGGTATACCTATTTACTTGCGGTTATTATATGTATTTACAAAAAAATATTTATGTGTAGGTTTACCCATGTTACTAGAATTAATAGTACAGGCTCTGCTTAGTTAGGTCTATGTAGCGATGTGTGATACTAATATGTCCCAGGATATTATCAGTCCTCAGTGCGGGAGTAGTATTTTTAACCGACGAAAAGGTGGAGGTTCTCAAATCATCAAAAATAAAAAGAAACAGTACAGTTCTTCTCGAATAAAATTTGTGAGAACTATCCCATTGCAGAATATAGCGCAAGGTTAATTTGACTGCAATCTGTAGGGCACTGATTTGCCCTACCGTTTTAGGTGGCTTTACTTACAAACAAAACAGCATTAAAAGAATGATGTCATCCTTAAGAAATTACGAATTCCACTAATTAAATTTAGCCCATATTTCCTTTAATACAGGTGTGGTTTCAAAACCGTCGTGCAAAGTACCGCAAACAAGAGAAGCAACTACAGAAAGCATTGGCACCAGCAGTGCTTCCCGGCTGTAATGGCATGATGCGTAATATTCAAGGATATAGAGGATACCAGCCGTACCCGCACCCGAATACTATAAATCGGTATCCGCAGGTGAGTTCTTGTTTCCTTTACCACCCAAATGTGCAACTGGCCTACCTCTTGGTAAATTGTTACAGGTGCCCGTAAACACTCGCAACACCAGTTATGTCCCTCCCGCGCTTGCAACCCTTTGACTCTGTCGAAATCCACTGTGCCGTGCTCTTACTCTGAAATGTTTACCAAACATTCGCACAACATAAAGTATAGTAACAACCACTAGATCAGGAAAAGTCGGTACAATGCTAATTGAGAGAATATATTAGAACATAGAGAGCCATGAAGACCACTTTAACTCTTTTTTCAGTATTTAGTACTCCGTTTTTGTGGTATTTTCACTCGAGTCGGCCTATGAAGGGGCGGGCAGACAATAATTTATTTGACATTTCAAAGCTATCTGCTTTCCGGATATTTAATAGATCATTTACGGACTATTTTGATAGCAAAATATACCCGTCAAACCTATTGCAAATCATAACAGACCTAAACAGTAATTAACTAAAAAGAGCGTCCGTACCTCGTTCATTTTCGCCACAATTTGTCCGTTCATTACCATACGCGCTAATCAATCGCTGTGATTACACCATAATGCGATTGGAACATTGAACCGTACAGACGGAAAATAATGCAAATCCAAGTCGGTCTATGCCGTAATTCAGGAACAGTGTGCAGAAATTTGGCACTCACTTCTCTGGGAAGAGATGATTGGAATTGTTTTCATTGCGTCTGTCAATGTAGTTCCGATTGTACCTGGTAAGTTAGGTATATAACAACAGAGCTATGCAACATGGCTATGGCATGGCGTGGCGAAGCGTGGAGACGGCGGATGGTGGCGGATGGCTTTGACACGGAAGCGACACATCTATTCGCCTTTATTTAAGTATTTTGATGTTATCCGTGTTAGTGTTTTAACAGAAATTTGGAAATTTACAGCCAAACTATAGAGTATTTAAGTTGGTTGATTTGTGAATTAGTTAACTATTAGATACGGAAACACCTAACTGCTAGATACTGAAACAGCAAAAAGTAAACTCTTCGACAAAAAAGCAAAGAAGATTTCTGCAGTATGTCTAAGGCAATATAGCTGTTCTTTGGTTAAGGTCAAATAGGAGAAGTCAGCTAGACATCTCCTATTTGTAAAGTACGTGTCTGCCAAATACCTGTTCTTGGTTTAAAAATTAAAATAACACACAAAAAAAACATCTTTTGACCAACTTAAGCCATTTCTGTGTAGAAAAATATTACAATCCTATTTATTAATTTCAACTAAACCAAAATAACTTAACCTTATGTCTCTAGTAGCAAAAACCAAAAACTTTCACATAAAGTTGCGAAAGTCCTTAGTTTTCAGCTCACGTGTCATACCTTTAAATTACCTTCCTACCAAATTTCAAGTTTCTAGTACAAGAAATCAATTTCTTTCATATAAACTTTCAAGAGCCCTTAGACCTCCATAATCCAGCCCTGTCGTAAAATCCGTTCTAAACTCGCGTGTCCTACCGATATCTCAAACCTTTGGAGATTTTAATACATGGGTTCAACAAACCACCGAGCTCTAAATCTTTCGAGCTCGAGTCATTCGAGAAGATGTTTTCCAACTGTTGATGTTCGAGCAAACAGGATCCGATTTTGAGCAAGGAAGTAGAGTCTCACAGAACTCGTGACTCAGGCATTCAGCATCCGTCAAATTAATTAATAATGATTAAGCTTTCATGACTTAGTTTTTAAAACAGGTATTATATAAACATAACATTCAGATTTCAAATAAATAGCCGTACAGGAAACCATAAAGCACTAACCATGGCTCTGCACGCTCGGTGACCTAACGTAATTTCGTACCGCTATCCCATTATCGAAAGTGTTAATCGGTATAAAACATAAAGCCACGGATTCATTTACGCGATTAACATAAAACAGGGCGGGAAAAATCATTATGTTTCCGACCGTCGCCTGCGTGCCGGTAATGCGATCATGAGGTTTCGCAATCAGATGATAGTTAGTTTTTTGCTTTGGGTTTTAATAAATGCGCACTCATTTTGGGACAGTAGTTAGTGGAAACTATATTAATTGAAATGTAGGTTAGAATATTTTTGTTAATAAGACAGTAAAGGATCTATCAGACGACGACGGATTATGATATGGTCTGTGAAGAAAGTCGGTATTGTTAAAGTAAAAGCAATGGACGCAAAAAACCGTCAAACTTACATAACTCAATAAAAAATACTATTTAACTAGTTACAAAAATGTTTTTCTATTTTTCATTTTTTAAATGTGATTTAATTACACAGCATCACGGCAGCTATGAGGAACTTCAGAAGGATATATTCTCGCTGTCTCAAATGGGAGGCGGCTCTTACCCCATGCCCCAAGGCTTCTCAATGGGACATAGCGCAAACATGAGCGCCGTCGGCATGCGGCAGGATACTATGGGTAAATATTATTTTATTTGTTTGTAATTCAACGTATTCAAATCATAGCCAGCTCCATCTAAGAATGCCAGATAAACGTATATTATAATTAGCAACGATATATGTATGGTATGGTTGTAAAAGAAATATTTATTGATAAATGTAATTGTTTATTTCTAATTGTGTTGTTTTTGTTGTTTTTGTTTAAATTCTGTATGTTTCGATTTATTGATGATGATTATTTACTGATGTTTATCTTTAATTGTTTTCTATGGATGTTATCTATCTGAAATAAACGTATTATTATTATTAAAGACACAACTATTTAGATTTAAAGTGAAACTAGGTACTTCGTTCCAGGACGGCTTTTAGATGGACAGACGTTTTCTTGACATTTTCTTGTCACAGTACAAAACAATGTACAAGTATTCATATGCAAATACAAATATATGCAAATATTGCATATTTTAGATTCGTGTATTAGATATTTATATATATTTATATAAGTCAAATTATAAGTCGAATATTTAACAATAAAAACAAATTGTAAAACTACAGCGAAACGAATACGCACTTTGCTATTTAATATGTATTTTGTTTACTATCCTACTAATCCAACTAATATTGTAAACGCGAAAGTTTGTGAGGATGTATGGATGTATAGATGTGTGGATGTTTGTTGCTATTTCACGCAAAAATACTGAACCGATTGCGATGAAATTTGGTATTTAGGTAGCTGGACACCTTGATTAACACATAGGCATACTTTTTATCCCGATATTCCCACGGCATCGGGACTTACACGGGTAACCGCGGGGCGCAGCTAGTTTATAATAACTTTGTGGGCAGCATCAAAGCATTTTCGTGTAACGATAGTATCATTATTAAATACCTGTAGTCCAGTTATGTAAAGTGGTCAAATTTAAAAAATAAAGAATGGCTTTTCTTCCCTTAATGACGTCAGCTGAATGTTAACTATGATTCATTTGATTTATTATTTTAAGTTGTACAAAAATGTAATCTATTAGGCACATTTAAAAATAATGAATCGTGTATTGGCCAAAAATAAATAAATCATATCAATTACCTACTCTTCTTTCTTAATTTCACAACGCCATTGTCACTGTTAAAGTTTTTTTTATGCTTTGGTAAATAATAAAAAAAATACTACCGTTTCAACTTACAACCTTTCAAACTAGTGACTAAGGACGTAAACCGATCAGTAAATTGATTTATGACACTCAAATTTGTAATAGATGAGAACAAAACACACAGTGATCACAGTAGGAAATTTATTGCAACACTTAACAATCTGTACTTGTGTTCTATTTCTTTTAACTGTGTCTTGATGAAATCATTATAAAACCATTTATCAGAAAAACTATATTGAAAATTAGATACATAAATATCCACTCACTTAATTGCTATTTTACACGCTTTATATTAGCTTCGCTTGTATGTTTGTTTGTCTGTAACCGACTCTTTTGGGCGCGATTTTGACCTACTTTAAACGGCCAGATTTCATTCAAATTTTGCACACCTGTCAAAGACGGATGACAATGCAATAATTCGATTAATTATTTTATTTTTTAGTTGAATTTTCTATAAAAGCGTGTTTTTTAGTTTTTTAAACTATAATTTACTTATAGTTTTTTTGTACATATTTATAACCGTTTACTTATATATAATAAATAAGTTATAAAAAATATTAATTTTTAGTCAAATCAATTTAATTTGTTATTAGTAACACATATAACAAAACAAAACAGACACATAAAATATTGCACAAACAAAGTGCCTTGAAAATTTTCCTTACAACAACACGAACGTTAAAAATATTTTCATATAATATGTAAATTACGCCGAGGAATAGAACTAAAATGTAAGTTCGTAGCGTAAAACAAAAAGCGGTGGCGGGCGGCAGCTTTCATCAAGTTTCTATTAGAGCCGTCAAGGCAATTATAAAGTTGGCTGGAGCGAAGATGATCGCACTGCCTCCTTTTTATACAAATATCCCTTGTAATAATGGGAAAACTTGCGAACGCTCTACAGCCGCTGAGTTCCGACAGATGATCGCAAAAGAAAAAAAAACTCTATTAGAATTTATTAATATCACTCTGGTTCATATTACGCAGTCGGGTTTACAATGCGGGTGATCGGTTAATAATTAAATTGTAGGATTTCAGTCAATTATCTTAAAGATTATATTAACAAATAATAAGTAGGTTCTTACTACCTATTTACCGTTGCTGTACTCTTTTTTATATACTTACGCCTACATCTCCGCGACAGGGTAGGGACAGGTCTATTATACAGTCAGTTTTCACAACATTTATATACTTTGGCTCACTGGTGATAGAGCATATTGTCGTCTACCGGATACAATCATGACTTCGTCCTGCTTCTTGAAATTTCCTACAAGTAAAATCCAAAGAATTTTTTACGTTCGAATCGAAACCGGGAGTGAAATTCTCGCTATCATACACGTAGATACGTCCCTACGTATCTACGTGTATGATCGTATCGGTAAGTTTTACCGTATGCAAACTGAATATCATAATATTGTAAATTGAAGTCATATCAATAAACTCTAAGTAATAATTAAAAAAAAAAACAAAAGAATCGATTGTTCTATTTTTAAATTATTTGTGTAAATAAAAATAGCGGGCTTCTTTCGTTTTGACATTTATGTAAATATTTTGTATAACTTAAAGCGTGGCTTAACTAAGCAAAAGTGTTTCGTAGAAATGAGTAGTGCACTGAGGGAAATTTGTCCATCTTTAAGTGCCATAGAACGGTGGTAGATATATTCAAATCAAAAACGTTAAAAACTTAGGAATGGTGCAAGGTCTGACAAGCCGATAGAAGTGACTACCGATAAGGACATTGACACGTTCGAAAATTGGAGGAAGACCGACGCGCGACATATTAACAGATCGAGAAAACTCTCAAATTAAGTGCACCAACTGTTCATCTAAAAGTTCGGATACTTTGTTCGGTCTAGGTACCGCACTTGAGGACTGATGCACTGTGGGAGCAGTGTCCGTAGCACCTATAGCAGAAAGGTTTTTGTTAAACGAGCTAAGCCCGGTGATAACTCCAGTTGCCGCTCGCAGCTGATGCTTGTTCAGCCGGAGTAGCATCCTCGACAGCCGGTTGTTGATGGCGGGGCGTGCCTCCCTCGACTACCCGCAGTCTTCATGGCTATATGGGCACATATGAAATGTGTTGATCTCTAGCGCGCTTCCTTACCAATGTCCGAATTTGACCAAAGGGGAAGCGTGTGCTTTGTCTAGTGATATGTTAAAAAAATTTGAAGACGCTCGAGCTAACTACTCGGACTCGATTGTTACATGTGATGAAACCTGGCTATAATTTTTTGACGTTAGTAAAGTGTGGGTATTTGAAGATTAACAACCACCGCCGTCATCTGTGAAAATGTCCCGATCCCTAAAGATTGGTTGCTGTATTTTTTACTAAGAGAGGAATATTAGCTACGGTGGTGCTTGATAATAGGAAAACTGTTACTGCTGCATGGTATACTAAGAAATATTTACCTCAAGTATTAGAAGCCTTCAAAATTAATGAACAAACTCAAGACTTGATACTTGGCTCTTGCATCGAGATGACGCCTCTGCACATCGAGCCGACAAAATTACGGACCATATGCACCAAGCTGGAAGCAAATTGTCCTCTCTTTATAGGCCGGATTTAGCGCTATCCGACTTTGCACTATTCCCGTATGTAAAAATACAACTGAAAAGACGGAAGTTTTCGAGCAATGAGGAACTCACAGGAGCTTTTGAGGAGATATGCGGCTGTGTACAGAGGGATACTGGAGCAATGTGTTTGTGTTCTGCTGAACTGAACCTGCTGGCCTGTATTACTGCCACATTGCGGATGATTTTTTCGAAGTAGTCACTCACTCACTTACTATACAAAGTACGAGAAAACTTATATAGCACTTTAGTATGTATGAATAACAATGATCATAAGATAGGTTATCAACGACGATATCTCGCAGAATACTTACAGTACAATTTTAGGAATAACCTCCACAACAATACCTACTTATTATAATTAGTAGGTATTCTAATAAAAACTTTCCTGGGTGGTATTCATATCATAGCATAAAAAAAAAACTTGCAATGTTTGTAAACATGTGTTCGGCACGAATCTTGGAAGCTAAATTAGAACGACTTCCCGATACCCGATTTGGCTCAAATTTTGTGTACCTATGTATCTTCGGTGACAATACAATAATATGGTACTATGGAGATGTTCTGATGATGGAGCCGGAAGACGGCCATAGGAACTTCTTAACTAAACAAGATAAACCAATCGAGTTTGAGCTCGATTGATTCGTCTTGAGGAGTACTTTTTTAACAATCAAATCTACACTAAAATAAAAACTTAGTTTGTATAAAAGCTTGCTTTAATTATTTTTTTACAATTTATTTATTTAAGAATATTAATTTAATCATTTATAAACATAAAACATTTTAGTTTAGATTTCTCTAGTAAGTTCTCAAAAAATCGCCAAGAACCATGTATGTATTGTCTAATTACTCTTAATGTCTCGTATGAATGGAAACTTTGTGAACACTTTGAACATGTCACACTTGGCATTCCAAGATGTTTCTAATTGGCTAGTGCTCAAGACATGAAGTCGGAGATTATTCATTTGCGATACTCAACGCAAGACGCCGTAATGTGAACTAATTTCGAGAAATAACTGGACAGTTTTGATATTTGATATTTCGAAATTGATATTTAGAAATTAACCGCTGAACATATAACAACACAACAATTAGTAAGTTATTTTTAAAAGGCTGGAGCCTCTCGAGGGTTAAACTCATTGAAGCTGAAGCCTTATATCCGAGGCTCGAGCTTTAGTCATTGTTCCGAATCGCGACTGGAGCCGTCTATCTATTCAAAGCTTGACTTGAAGCTCGACTTCTGCCTTCAAAGCTCAGTATTTCACACCGGGAAGATAAAATCTAAAATTAAACTACGAAATAAAATAAACAAAAAATCTAATACAGGTGTGGTAAGTTATTTTACAGCATAACAAAATGTGGTCAGATGATAGATAGTAAACGTAGGCCGCGCTTGCCAGGGTTCTCAGAGATTTCCTTTCGATGGTACTCCTGAGGCCCTAACAATAAGACTCCGAGACGGAACGCCGTGTAGTTTTAGTCGGTTGATGTACGACATAAAACCTTACTGTTTAGCCCCGGTAAGGCGATGACACGTGGGGGATTAGGTTAGATTAAGAGGGTCTTGGACTTTGTATGAAACTTTCTTAAGTTAAGAAACACTATGCGGTAAGATTCAACGTTATAGGATAGGCGTGTCGGTAGATTGTTAAGTAAACGAATCTCGAGCTTCGACTCAAGTCTTCTCTTTGGCACTCTTGTCTTTAAGAACCCTTAAGGTAGAGCCTTTTTACCTACCATATGACTATACCACTCCTTGATACATTTTATTTTAAAAATAAATATGAAAAAGCTGCGACGCGATAAACCGTGTAATAGGAGACGGCCGCGGGCGCAAAGATTCCTGCGTAAGAAAAAACGAGCAAGTAATGGAACCGAGGCATCGTACCGTAGATATTCTAATAAGAAAATTTCCACTACATTTACTTTGGCGGGCGTCCTCGCGGCGTCTTGGCAAATATCTTATTTCCTGCGGCGAGATTGCATCTTGAGAAAACGCGAGGGTCGATTCAGTACCTCACTATTCGCTTCCCTGCCATACTATATCAAATAGATATAGCTACGGAACCTGCTAAGAGACAGGCGAACGTGCGCACTTGCTACGAACTCTCGTAGACTCTTAATAGGTACCAAACGATCTAACTCTATGTAATGTCTTGTTGAATAAAGTTTATCGTAGCTCTTTCGTTCTAAGTGCCATTTTACATATAAGTCAGTTACTGTGGATGTAACTACAACTATGAAACAATAAACCGGACCTTTCTTACGTAATATTATCATATGTACTACTAGTAACCCGCCACGGCTTCGTACGGATAGCAGAGACATCTTCAACAATCATCATCATCACGGAGGTACTAACCCTTCCCTCTCTCTTATGCCCGTCCTGCCCCTCTCCCCCTTCTTCCCACTCTTCCCCCCTCACCCTCTTCTCCTACTCCCACCTTAAACGGCGGCAACGCACTTGTGACTCTCGAGTTGCAGGTGCCCATGGGCGGCGGTAGTCATTTACCATCAGGTGACCCGTCTGCTCGTTTGCCCCCTATACCATAAAAAAAAAACATATTTCAACCAATTTACACAAAACAATAGCAAATTCTTTAGAATCGAATTTGATTGATCTTTAATTAATATAGTAAATATTTCCCTTGCTATAAAAATAAAACTAGGCACATATGCCAATAATCTGCCTAGTTTTTGCTATCTAGTGAACTAAGACTGTCATTATCTAGTCCAAGTTTTATACTAACGTGTCTGTGTACGAATGTTAATTTGCAAATTCACTAATTTTCTGCATTGAGTAGAACTAATTTCTTAAGTAAGCAATGTTTGAGTACATAAATGGAGAATTTAGTTTATGTACTGTGATTGCAATATAATATTCTAATTGACGTATTTAGGGTTTTGCATTTATCCGTAATATATACTAGTATATACTGAACATTGGGCGTCGGACTTGCGATCGATCGAAGTGGGTTCGAACCGCCCAGTGCTCTACCGACATGAACCCACTCCTAACACAAGCGTTAAGCTTAGCTGGAGGGGTTAACAAGAATACTAGTAATGAGTGACCCACGTTACTAGCAATAATAAAAAATTTTTTTTTTAGATAAATAACAACTTTCTATCTATAACAGAAAATCTAACGTTCGAGTACTTCCTTAATACATACTCGACAGTTGGAATATCCACCTCTCGGTTAGCCGTAAATATTATTGTTATTTCGGAACAAAAAGCGCTCCCGAACAGCTTTATCCGCGTGCGCAATGCTTAGTCACACGTAAATACAATATTCTACAATAAATATTTGTTCAAAGTGAAGTAATATAAATGATCAATCAGTGATTTCTTTTAAATTAATAACAATAATAACTTGAGACACCTCACAAACGGCCGTCTGATCCCAAACTAGGCATAGCCTGTAGGTACTTTTGTAACCAGATTGCTGATCAACATACTTAAACCACATACATATTATAGATAAAATAACATCACACTTTGTCCTGGGTGGGAATCCAACCCACGACCTCTGGCGTAGCAATCAGGATCACTAACCACTAGACCGACAGGCCCGTCTATACGTACAGCTAATAAATAATAAAGCGAGAAAACCTTTGATTTTGTACTCCCATCAAGTATTTATTTTATATACTTCTAAATTTATTATTACCGTTTGGATTTAATAATGGTATCACGTGAGCATTGCTATCCTTATCTTCCTTCCGTAAAGCTCCAGTGGACATAATCACCAACAGAGAAGGATAGCACTATTCTATTCATCATCAGCCTTTCATCGTCTAATGCTGGAGGCTTCTCCTAATGTACGCCACTGAGCTCGATCGTGAGTTCTCCTCATGCAATTTTATACTCCACCTGTCCCAGGGTGTCCTACACTACGTTTCCCTAAATGCGGTCTCCACTTCAGAACTCGTCTACCCCAGCGGTTATCGGTTCTGCAGGCAATGTTGCCAGCTTGTGCCACTTCAGCTTGCTAATTCTTTGAGCTATGTCGGTTACCTTGGGTCTGTGTCGGATCACTTCATTACAAATTTCATCCCGCAGAGACATACCAAGTATAGTCCGCTGAGTGACTTAGAGACTTAGAGAGAGAAAGACAGATTGACAGAAATTGACTTAGAGACATGAGTGTCCACTGCTATTATTCTAGTATTCTTGTCTAACAAAAGTTGTACATGGTTGGTTATCAGAAATCTGCTGTATAATACTAAATGCTAAAACATAGTAAATGACTATGAATGTATGCGATTACTTAACTATCACAGTCTCATTGTATTTGTTGTCCACAGGCATGAGCGCTGAAGACGAATGGTACAACAAGTCTTTATCAGCGCTGCGGATGAATAGCGGCCACCACGCAAACCTAGCGGCCGCGCCGATGTTGCAATACCAGACCTAATCGCTGCTACACGGCGCCGATTACTCGCCGGCGCCGGCGCACGACTACGCGCCGCCGTAGTCACAGCGCATTGTATCTGCAAATACAGCGGCTTGTGGAAACGACGCTTTACCATATTCGTTATATCCTAATCACAATATGTTGAAAACTGTGCTATTTTTAAATACTTATCATTCTTTTTAAAAAAACTTAGTTGAGAACCAAGCGGACTAAGCGCACGATGGTAAGCGGTGTCCTGTACCCATAAGCTTTAATAAAATCAGTTAACACCGGTGATATTACTAATATATAGAGACGCCGGTATCCTGAAGTTGCAAACCGTTATAATTCAATAAGTAACTTTTTAATTATTATACTACAGTCATTCAAAGTAATAAATAAATCCAAACCAAAGAAAATAATGAATAACTATACTATATAATGCACTATTGTGGCCAATTCCATATGCACTAAAAACATACTTCAACATCATCTAGCGAAGACGAGCTGAACTACATCGTAACTATCGATACTGCATCGCACAATCAAAGTTCTCACGCCGATAAATAATAGAACTTTCCAACATAGACCGCTGGGCCGTGGTCTACCAGGAAGGATCACCTAGTCTAGTCAGAAAATTCACCCTTAGTGCTGGAGAGAGACATAACACCCGTATCTCCACAGTGGTGACACCGACGTGATTGGAAACAGCCTTCAAGAATCAGATCAATAGTTACTTCGTAGTTCAGCACTTCTTCGTCAGATGATGTTAAAGTATGTTTTTGCTGTATGTGGAAGTCGCCATACTATAAAAATATGCATAATACATATATATCAATATGTCCTAATTGATTAACATACATATATAGGTCTAAAGCTTGTTATAACTAAAACCTCGTATATCAAAATGGCACAGTTTGTTTTTTATATGTTACCGTTATTCTATAAGTACTGGGTCTATAAGCCATTATATTAGTTAAATGATGTTAATTTCAAGTGTTGTGTGATTCAAAAACAAGCCTTAAGTAGGCTACGGTGTCATGCGAAGGCGACTGTACCACCCCGTGCTTTTATTTAATATAATAAGCTCCAGTTGCAAAGAAAATATGTATGTGTGTAAAACTGAAAGAAGTTACTCCGTGTAGATTTATTATAGATACATTATGGTGCGTCAGTTTCCACAAAGAAATAATAATATAATTTTCTATCAAAATTTGAAAAACGTCACAAATGATACGGCTTCAAAGTTCTATCAATTTAAGTGGACACGTTGCCAAGAAGATACGAGTTTAGATACTATACATAGGTACAAATAGTGTTATAATTTATTAAAAGACGTTTGTTTTAAAAAAAATGCGTAAATTGTGTATGCTAGTCATATTGTACAGATATTTTAAATCAATAAGTAACGTATTTCATAATTGTTGTATTAATTGAAATAAATGTATCGCCTTTATGTTTCTGATAGCTCTATTCTATTTATATTTCGTAATTTCTTTATTTGTAACAGGTTTTTGTTTTAAGTAATCCAATTTTCATGTACCTCATATCACAATATTTTTTTTAAATGTATTATTTAAATATCTATGTATGTTTCACAATCCTTACAGATCATCCTAACAGAATCCTTCCGACATATTTCATTAAAGGTTTTATACCCACACCGCGCTGAACGTGTTATAAAAACTATGAGACAAAGTCATTTAATGCTTTCGTCACCACAATCTAGGTAAGGAAACGGTAGTAAACATGGAACATTTGGGGTCAGCTTCAAGGGCGGCGTCATGTGGGGGTGTAATACAAGTTCAGGATGGTCTGACTCTTATTTTAGACAACTTAAAATGTGTGGCTCTTTTATTTTTATGTTAATTAATACATCTACTTATTATTTCTTTAAGTCGCCTTCGACCTAAAATACCTTTTTTGGGTACTTTAGTACGTGTTCGGGGTCGTCTGGCACTAATTTTAAACACCATAAAATGTCTGGCATTTTTATTTTTATGTTAAATAATACATCTACTTTCTGTTTATTAAAGTTTCATTCGACCTAAAATATCTTTTTTTGGCACTTTTTTAATACAAGTTCAGGATAGTCTGGCTCTTATTTTAGACAACTTAAAACGTCTGGCTCTTTTATTTTTATGTTAATTAATACGCCTACTTTTTATTTCTTTAAGTCCCATTCGACCTAAAATACCTTTTTTGGCTGAAATATTTTGCAGGATATGCACCATGCGCAGTAGGATTGAGTGCCGATCTGGTCAGCCAGACTTTCCATTCCATACTTGAATGGCATTCAAGTTTTACTGTTCAAAATATCAAACGGCCTAAAGTACCTTCTCAAAATTCTTTATGAGCTCTTGCTCTATTATACTTTATCGTCTCGCACCACCTAAAAATGTAGCTAGGGCTGCTACTGGTCAGCTTTCCCAATCATACGGCCACTTATTTTGTTCCTGTAAGGTGGTTTCGCTAAGGCTAGTAAGGATGGTAAAAAATGGCTGATATATACAATTCCTCAGAGCACAAACCATTGGACAGGCGATGGAATACTCAGACGAGCTAAGTTAAGAATTGAGGCCGTGACAATGATATTCTACGATTCGGTGCAGACAGATACCTTTCGTTACGATGAAGGATAATGGGTTATGATAATATTTAGGAGATCTTATCATAATTCCATAAAGAAACGACCCCTTATAAATTTTACAAATTTCAAATTATATAATGTAGATACAGCATCTCAAAGAAGAGATACGATTCATTTAAGCTAATGTAAATTTGTTTAAATTATGTTTAATGTGTCTAGCTTCTTTGTTTATTTATAACGGGTCTGAGATTGTATTTTAGTTGTTCACTGAGCTGGTTTTGGTTTTCGGTCCAATCTATTTTTAAACATACAAAAATATTAATAGTGATTCATTGCGTCTTATAGTAACAAATAATTTTATTTTTTGGTACTTTTTTTACTTTATAATTAGAAAATATTTTATCCGTAATGTCAGTTACATACATGCAAAAGTTTATGGATATGCAAAAGTGGTATATCTTATAGTAAGTTGTATATTAAAAATAGAGCTATCACAGAATAAAGTATCCAATGATACCATTGAAATACAGCCTGTGTAAATATAAACTTGTTTTGCATGATAATTTTCTAAGGTGTTACCAGCCAACGATATTGTAACGTTAACTAAATATTGTTTAGTCAAATATAATGTTTAAGAGGCCACTTTCATTACATTTTAACAGAATAAAGCCAAAGGTTGCTAGTCGATTTATACTATTACCCATTTATTAAACAATTTGATCTCAGGAACGGAATACACGCATCTGTTTTTATCACCTCGGAGAACTAAGCAACCATATGAGACATTTTCTGTACATTTCATTTTTAATTGTGGCTCTTATTTTGTACATTAAAAAGAGCGCTTTTAAAAAAACAAGACGACTTCCCACTCCGACAATAGGATAGACGCGGATAAACATTAAAGTGTGAAAAATTTCTCATCCTAAAAGTAGGTGGAGGGACTCGGGCACTTAAATGTACATAATATATGTGTTCCTTCATAATGTAGTGAGGACTTCCCACTGAAGCATATGGCCGCAGATTGCTAGATTCTCTCAAGTGAAACAGATGAACGTAGTCCATATAGTGAAGTAATTATAGGAATAAATAAAATGAGAATAATTAAAATTGTTTCGGTATTTGTACAAAACAAAATCATATCAATTAAGACTGTTTCGAAGGATTTTCATTCCCAGTCATGGCCGTACTGTGCATTTTAATGTAAATATAATATGTGAGAGAACTTGTCTAAATAATGAACATGTGTAAAATGAAATAAATTGTCTAAAATGTAGAGTTGACCTTTTTAATTTAGTAATAAGTTTGAAACGTATAAGTACATAAATGTTTATAAATCTATGAAAGTAAACGTTACAAGGACCGATGGCCGATGGAGCAAGCGGATCTTAGAGTGGAGACCGCGAATCGGTAAACGGAAGGTAGGACGCCCCCCAGCCAGATGGACCGACGACCTGAGGAAGGTAGCTGGGAGGGACTGGATGCGGAAAGCGGAGGACCGAGTACTATGGCGCACATTGGGAGAGGTCTATGTCCAGCAGTGGACTAGAATATGCTAATTGATTGATTGATTGAAACGTTACAATAGAAAAAATCACCAACATGGTCATTACTGTACCTACCTGTTGCAGCAATGCTGTTTGTACATTGTGTCACAAAACAAGGATGTGTGCTATATGCGAAGATATAATAAAAACAATTCTCTGTCCCAAAAACAAATCCCAATTTAACGAAGGTAATAAATACCTCTTTAGCCCAAACCCACGAGCCTCCTCTTAGATCAACCTAAATTATTTCTAAAAATATAGAAGTAAGTCAAACAATACCATAATTAAACGAAACCCCACAAACCCACTTAAAAACGAATGGTTTAACAAAAACAACTTCTTACTACGACTTCTAGTCGTATCGAAAATCAGGTTTAGGTGCTGCGTAATGCGGATTGCAGACGCTATTCCTGTCCAAGTACTTGGCCAGATGAACAGATACTATACGTTCACCTGACAATCGTTTCCAGATCTTCAAAGCTTCTTTATGCCGCTTGTCATCTTGACCACACTCCTGCAGAATAAATTATATTTATTTTGTCTCAAACGTAAGAGTACAATGAGAGGACAGCTAAAACTATGTGTAATATTTTTATTACATATAGTTGTTAGCTGTCCTCTGTCCGCTGTCCAAAGGAATGTTTCAGTACTATTTGTGATAGCATGAGAACTTAAGACCCCTGTTTCAGGTGTGTGTTTGTGACAGCGTCTTCGACGAATCCAGAGACAAACCGATCCGCCGACGTACCGTGGGTAATTTTTAGAATAGTGTTTTCGTTGCAGAGTCCAAGCTCCCGTTCTTGTCTGTTATGGGAGATTATTGAGAAAAGAATTTCTGGGCCTTGGCCAAATGGCCACCCCTCTAATCTAAGTATGCGACTTTTGCTTGCGGGGCATTTATCGCATAAATCTACCTTCACCTTAAACACAGGTTTACTATTGCTGCTATACAATATAACATGTAATAAAAGTATAATTATGTCATAAAATACTGCTGATGATACGACTGATCGCTAGGCTAACACCCTATGATAGCGTATGCACAATGTGAGTCCTCTATATCCAGGTCGTCGCCTCGTCATTGTAGCACAGGAGCCACTTCAAATTTGGTAAACTTATCAAATAATTAAGCTACACTGTTACTTTTAATACATAATATTGAATAATCTCTAAAGTATTGCCGAAACATTGTTGACACGCCAGGCGTGTCATCGGCACCTGGAGAAAATTTAGAAGAACACGCCAGGCGTGTCGCCGGCACTGAAAGTGTTAACAACACGGCACAACCCTCAGGTGGAAAGCAGTGACCCATAAACAGCTTATATTATTTACATACCAGATTTTAGTATTATTAATAATGTTTAAAATACATTAACAATTGTTCTAGGTGATGATACATAACTTTGTTTTATCTGTTTATTTACTTCATAAGTAGTAGGCGTTCTAAATAAGGTACTATTTGTATAAATATATTTATAAATGTTAATACGGGGAACAGCATTTACAAAGCGTTCAAAATATTTAACCTTATGTAGTAAATTTAAGGTTGCTTACTCAAACCGGCGGGCTCTGTTGAATATATGTATACATAGGTGTGCAATAATAGTTAAAAGTATTACTTACCTCTGGAATATCAACAGGGCAAACCTTGTCCTGCAAAACGTAAACATAGATTATTTATTTAAAAAACAACTTTCATGGTGTATTAAATTGGAGTAAACATTACAAACTTAAGGGCAAATCAATAGCTCCTTTTGCCTAACTAACAGTTTAAAAAAAGGATGTCTTTGTCTTTTAATCATTTCTGAATACAAAACTGAGACAAATGTAAAGAATTACAATGAACAAATTAAAAAAAACTAACAATTAAAAAATAAAAACACTTTTTATGAAAAACATTTAACCTTAAGCTGGTCACCCCACAGATTGTACATAGTAGATTACGAACTGTTGGAGTAAGGGACCCTAAACTTTTTTTATTTTACTTCTTTTATGATAATAATATAATTTACTTATATCAAAAAGGTACATGTTTATAGTTAGGTACAAATATTACAGATTGCAGCTGTATAAATACAGATATTAAGTAAAGTAGCTTCACAGCTGTCTTTCAGGTGTAGCAAAGACTGGCTGTCTTCCAGAATAATCAACGTTCAGAGAACCTATTCCAGACTTCACAAAAATTGTATCACCTTTGTGAAAGCTGGAATAGCTTCAAAAACTGTATTAAGCCCTAGGTGAATCTCTAATATTAAATAATTTATTATCATATAAATACGTTTCATTTTTATGATTATTATTGAAGTATTCCTATTTTCATTAATTTTAAATGTATTACTCAATGACTGTTTAAGTAGTTTATTTTAGACCCATCCACATCGTCAGCCTTCAACGAGGAATTTCGTGAACCTTTCGTTTGGAAAGAAGATACACAAAGATGCAATGACCAACGGTTAACAATATAAAGTATGCAATTCTTGATTTTAAACACTAACCATAGGGGTGGCTGTTGCGATGAGTCTCTCAAACACAGAGCGGAAAGTGCCGGTATTAAATAACTCCTATAAAAAAATAGATATTATGAAACCACATTCTTATAGTCTACATTCACTGAACTTGCTAGCCAGACTGCTAAAAAAAAACTGTATTGTAATAAATAATTTATGTAATTAACCACCTATAACAATAACGTTGACCCGATGCTATAGATATTTACTAGAAAATACATACCAGTACGTGAATAACTATGTAAATCAAATTTAATCTGCTAAATGATCATCCCTTTCTGCCAAAAAACCATACCTTCATCTATGTATGTATATAAAAATTTCGTGTCACGTTGTTTTTTCACGATGAACTCCTAAAGTACTGAACCGATTTTAATGAAATTTTGCACAAAATGTGCAATGTGTTCCAACTTGAGAGATAGGATATTGTTTTTTTTTTTAATTGAAAATTACCTAGTTACAGCAACGCGTGCCGGGTAGCTAGTATAATATATATTCATGAATTCTTTTTCACACCTTACATTCATCGTTCTTCATCTCCATTTCCGGTGTCAATGCAAAAAAAATACCTTATTCGAACTGAATGATGAGACTGACGTCATTGGCGCACTCGCGTATGACCTTTTTGATTGACCAAGGTCGGCGTATGAAATGAACTTCGATTTCATTAACTCGCTAACCTGAATTAAAAAAATAAAAGAAAATAAAACCTCATGTTTATGTTTTAAAAAACGTACAGCGCCCTGGATATGGGTTACAGACTTTAAAAGCGGCATTCGCCCGGAGAGTCAGAAACAACAGCGTCTACAAGAAAAACCAACCACCTTTTACCGTTACCTAGTGCACCCCGCAAGCAAGTTATTCAGCCAAGTCTCTACGGTGAGTGAATTGACCTGAATCGTATCTTAACTCAACTCAATCAAGAAACCAAGCACCAAAAGTGCACCCGTCACAAACAACTATTACTTTTTGTGACAATGTTATAATTTAATTAAAATCTTATTTGACACTGAAATAGTAAACTATAGGATATTATCCTACATTACTTTTTCAGCATTATCTGCGTAATTGATTAAGGGGCACTCACTCATAAATATTTTGGGAATACTTCCTTATGGCAACAATAATATACCTACCACGAAATATTATTTTCATGCGGATAAAGTTCCAATGGAAATTATACCTACTGCGATTCGTCAAACCTGTATTAATCTTTCTTTCCTGGAAATCTTTTATGTATTTCTCATGGACTTTAGCTACCCTAGTTGATAATTCCTGAATTACATCTAACGCCACCTATTGAAAATGAATGAAAAGAAAATTATGTAGGGTTTCAAACATGATTCGATATTTAAACCAAGCCCGGTACTGCTTCTTGTTTCATTCTATCATCACTAACAGATGGTGCTGTATGCGCAATATTATTTTAACTCGTTGGAGGATTTTAAAAACGTTTTTTTTTATTTTATCTTATTTCAGAAATTAGTAATATAAACTACTTTAAGTCCTGTGTGCGCAATTCATGTAGACATCTCTGTCTTCCTAAATGCGGTTCTTTAAAACATGCCTCACATTATTATTACTACAATAATAACATTCTAAGCCCCTCACTTGCAAGATGACAGACAGGGGTAAAAAACATGGTGCATTTTTTTGGCATTTGTACTTACTTATGTAATAAACACATCTTACCGTGTACACGTCCTGCTCATCGATATCTTCGAGGAGGTCTTCGAAAGTCTCTTGGTACAGTGCCGACATCCAAGGCTGAGTGAAGAACTCATAAAAATCTTTTATCTCACCATTCTGTTATTACAACAAAATAAAATAATACAAAAATTTAAAATTGTTCTAACAGTTCTTATTCATTTCTAATTTATCAATGTGAATTCGCTAAGTTTTCGAATAGGACGGTTACATTGAGTGCAGATGAGCGGCAATAAAGCAAGGTAGGGAGGCCGTTTCATGTAATAAACACGTTTCATGATTTTGTTCATTAAATTGAGACTCCTGATATAATTGCGAGTTCCCATAAATGCATGTTATACTCGTCAGAAAGACGACGAAATGAGAATTGATCATCATTCTCCCAACAAGTGCACAGTATAACTTCGCAGGTGCTTTATATTTTGTTAATTCCTTGGTACAGTCATTACACTATCTGTATTTAGTAACGCGCCGGCACCTGCAAGCCGACGCTCAATAAAAAAGCTAGGACTGCAGATGAAAAATGAAGAAGAAGATAAAAAATATCTATATATATATATTTTTTTTTTTTATACTATGGAAACTACCACGGGTCATCGCCACACCGGGGCTACTGATGAAGTGGTATGTTCGAATCGAACCGACTAAAACCACACAGTGTTATGTCACAAATGAGTCTATTGCAAGGAACTCTCAGATATACCCTAGGAAGAAAATCCCCAAGGTCCTCCGCACGCAAGGGTGTGGCTGCCTTCTGTTTAAGATGCGGCCAAGGCATGCCAGGTGCCTATATAAAATATAAACACACCTGCATGTGCTAGTTAAATACGTGGAAAACGTAATGTCCACTTTCTTATTTTTTTGAACTTATAATAATCAAATTTTGGAATAATAAAACAAGTCGAATACTCCTTTTGCTGTTTGTTGCCGGTATTGCCAAACCGACGAGTATTCAAAAAGTTAGTAATTCCAAAATTGATTGGTTGACTTACCATGTATCTAGTGAGCAGTTTATCAAAGACAGCTTCGTGTTTCCCAAACAGCTGAGACAGTATGTCGGAGGAAAATGGCTTTTTAGACAAGCAAGTGATCGCTTCCACTATGTGTAGGACGTTTAACTGCAGACGAAAGTAGTTCCCGTTCTGGTCAGTGATAAGAGTGTGGCCCTGAAAACATTTCATGTGAGTGGACGAAAGCGTGATACTCATATAGTCCTTAACAAAACTGTCACACGACAGAGACGAGGAAGGAGACGGCAGAAATTCTAAACTACATTTTGCAATCCTGTAATTAAAATAAATTTTAGGTTTATTGATAATTAGTTATAGGAATATTCACCACGATTATTTTTATTGAGTTCTCGATATTTGACGTAAATATAAATGTAGTTAGTGCCCATGTCCGCTTAAATACTTATATATTTGATTCACTTGAGTCTCATTACAGTACCTACGAGCTTACCACCTAGCTGCCTGATAAAATACAGTTACTGTATCCTATACCTAGATATTTCCAACAATAGGGGTATCACGCTCTGTGAACGCCCCAGAAGGCTTCTGTGCTTCTGGAAGGAGCTAGGCTGGCTCAAATAGTCAGCCTTATCTGAACGCAAAATGGACTGCTTTGAGTCTAAATGCGAAACAGTGCCCTCTACCAATACCAATAAAAAGGATGTCACGCATTGTCAACCCTGTACAAACCTTATATACCTAGTATTTTTACGAAAAAATCTCTTAGAATATAAGGAAGGTAAAGATGGTTTAACAGGGAGATCATTCCATAATTTGTGAGGTGGGAGAACTACACCAGAAGACCCAATAATCATTTCTAAGGCTGAGAGGTTCAGTAAATACGTTCAGTAAGACGTAAGCTTTAAGATTCAATAAAGACATTGAGGTTTTCCGAAGACTCAAAAAAGTAATAAGATAAAAAAAGATTTGAAAAGATTTTTTCAAATCTTTTTTTTATCTTATTACTTTTTTGAGCATGGCAATCACGACATGGCAATCGCATACAGAAAAGTAAAGAACAGGACGACTTACTTGGTGAGGCAGAAGTTTTTGTACGGCCATTGGTATTTCTTTGCCAGATTTCCTGATCTTCACGTAGTACAAAGGACCAGGTAACGTGGCAGATAGAACTAAGGGGGATTTAAATTTCATCACCGGCTGCCATCTATAGAGCAATATAATGTTAGGCACTAACTCCTAAGGTAAAAAAATCTGTACCTTGATCAACTTCGTCACGGCTGTATACAAATCAGTAAATTTATGACTGCAAACTTATAATACTTAGAGTAAGTAAACTAATTTTGAGAGAAATTCAGATTGTGTAAAATATATGTACATAATATGGAATTGCGTTAGCTACAGGCATACCAGTAGCTGACCGGTTGTCTTCGTTTCTGCACGTTTTTTAATTCAACGTGTTTTTCACAAAGGTCCTTAAACGATCATGGTGTTTTACTTTTCTTACTCCTATCGCTATTAACTTAAGAACTACCTTCTTGTTGGCTATCTTATTCAGTGCTTTAAGCAAGCGATATCCTTAACCGATGTATATTTCTCTTTA
Source organism: Euplagia quadripunctaria (assembly GCA_963859945.1). Classification (NCBI taxonomy): domain Eukaryota; kingdom Metazoa; phylum Arthropoda; class Insecta; order Lepidoptera; family Erebidae; genus Euplagia; species Euplagia quadripunctaria. The sequence goes on from OY982573.1 coordinate 7,852,404, forward strand.
GTCAAAGGGCTTGGACTTCCCGGCCAAAGCCAGTTCGACTTAGAGGTGACTGAACTGACCTGACCTTCTCGAGACAATTTCTTTTTCAATATACTCCCAATTTGAAAAGTGCCAAGTGTTGGGGACAAAAGGCTTATTCATTGAGCGGAACCAAATTATAGTCTTTTTTTTTATAGTATATGGGCAAACGAGCAGACGGGTCACCTGATGGTAAATGACTAACGCCTCCCATGGGCACCTGTAACTCGAGAATAACAAGTGCATTGCTGCCCTTTAAGGTGGGAGTATTTTATTTTTTATTTTATTTTATTCAGGACAACAAACAATTGCGCAATAATAGGTTACAAAATGTTCCTTGTTGGTAAAATATCATCTTAATTAATCACGCAACCAGCACCGTTATCCACAAAATAATGTTACAAAGTAATGGTAGCATACTAGTGATTCACAAACTAACAGAATTATAAGGTACAGAGAAACAAAAAAAAACAAAGAAAAGGCTGAAACTAGGTTACATGTTGACGTTTTGTAAAATTGCATTTTTTAATTTTGAAGCTGATAAGTGAAATATATCTATGCCTATGTCAGTGAAATTATCATTATATGATTTCATAATTCTCCTTAGGGGGGCTCGTTCTCCAGCGTTAGTTCTGCTTGATTTAGGGGCGAATAGATTAAGTTTATATGTATTTCGTATTCTTAAAGAACTACTAGGGACGCGAATGTAAATTCGGTTCATTAATTCATTACAATCAAAATGATTGTGACAGATCTTATACAGAAATGTTTGGTCGAGGTGAAGCCTACGTAGTTTGAATGTAGTTAATGAGAACTTTTCCAGCAATATATTATATGAAGTCCAAGTATGAAAACATTTGTAATAAACGAATTTTATAAATTTGCGCTGAACTGGCTCTAATTGGTCGCTATATTTATTATAAAATGGGTTCCAAACAGGTGTAGCGTACTCAAGCTGTGATCTTATAAGCGATTTATATAATAGGATAGGAGTAGGAGAAGAGGGAGAGAGGGGGAATAGTGGGCAGAGGGGAGAGGGGAAAGACGGGAATAGGGGAGAGGGGCAGGACGGGAATAGGGGAGAGGGAAGGGTTAGGGCCTCCGATAACCTCACTCACGCGGCGAAATGCAATGTATTGCTTCACTGCCGGTTTTCTGTGAGGCCGTGGTATTGAGCGGAGTCGAGCCGGCCCATACGTGCCGAAGCATGGCTCTCCCACGTACAAACCACGTACACGTACAGTTGGTAAAATGTGGGTGTTTAATACCCTCTTTGGGGCCTAGCCTGAGTTGTATGTACCTATATTTCTCTATATTTTACACTAGCAGCGCCCCGCGGTTTCACCCACGTAAGTCCCGATTGCCTATGCTTTAATCCAGGTCTCCAGCCATCTACATACCAAGTTTCATCGCAATCGGTTCTGTGGTTTTTGCGTGAAAGATTAACAAACATCCATCCATCCAAACTTTCACATTTATAATGTTAGTGTGATTAATTTTCAAGGTAAACATTTAAATATTGTGTACAAAATGTTCTAATAAGCTGAAGTAGTTAACTGTCGAGTCTGTTCGTGATTAGTGTGAGCAGGCTGCCATGTACTTACCGTCTAAAGGCAGATGATTCATTCCTTGACCGTGTGCTGCTACTCGGAGTCGAGCTTTGCATCCTTAAGGAATACAAGACCATTAAACGAACTTACTCTTACTTACAATTTGACCAGCCTCTAGCTATAGACTATTAATAAACAGAGAATTAAAGAACATAGACATTTATGACAATAATTGTTATGTGTATTAATTAACCAACTTGTACAAATATCTAGTTAGGTATTTTGTTCAGCAATTTCCGAAGCTTCCAAAAATTACAACTTATCATAGTTATACACATTAAAAACAAGGGGATTTCATGTAATCTGTAGGCGATCTGGTGTTTGAACTAGACCGAATCCTGTATTTTTAAGTACCATATACAAAATCAGTTATTTAACATTAAACATAACAATAAGATCATTAAGAGGAAAAAAAGATGATTGAAAGCGTGGCACACTAGATTCGTTACTTGAGTCCTCTGTAATATTAATGATCAATTCTTATCAATACACACAATAAAATTGAGTCTGTTTGCAATGTCAAAATAATAACTTTTTCAAGCTCCTACTTTTTACACGATATGCCTAAAAATCAGTTTTTAAATTTTTTGTCTCTCTGTCTATCTATTTGTTCCGGCTAATCTCTAGAACGGGTGGACCGATATCCACGGGACTTTTACTGGCATATAGCTGGTATTATAAGGAGTAACTTGGGTACTTTTATTTTGGAAAAAGAATTAGGGTTCAGCGCAAAATATATAAATATATACACGCGAGCGAAGCCGCGCAGGAACTGCTAGTGTTTAATATATTAGACGTGGGTCATATAATTTATTAAACACCAACAACCCGCCCCGGCTTCGCACGGGTAACAAAGTATATTTATATTGATTTTTTCCGACATCTTCAACAATCACCGGCTGAAATATGTTCAGCCATTTTACACAAAGCCTTAATTAATTATACACCTAAACCTTTATCATGAATCACTCCGTCTACCTTTTGGTGAAAACTGTATGGAAATCCGTTCGGTAGTTATTGAATTTATCGCGAACAGACAGACAGACAAATGCGGCGGGAGACTTTGTTTTATAATATGTAGTGAAGTTCAGAAGTTTTAGGTAAAATTAACTTTTAACTTTTTTGAAAGCGATTAAAACTTCTTCTTAAATAAAATCGGTTGTTATTTTTAATCAAATTAGCAACATTTTTGATCATTACCTATTGACTATTATCAAAAGGTAAAAAAAAGTAACCAGACAAAATTTGGAGAAGAATTGTTAAAATGTACTGTAACATTGTCAACCACAAACTTTGTATAAACATGTATAGGTTTTCTGGCTAAATAAAAATATTCATCTTCATAAATATAATATTCAACTTGCCCTAAGATACTAGAAGTAACAGAGGGTAGAAGGTCGGACGGGGCACTACTTGGCCCAGTACCGCTCGCCACGAATGGGTCCAGCTTCCGCAGGAACAACCTTGCCAACTGTAAAATTAAAAAAAAAGTGTGTATACAACCGTAATCTACGTCATAGTACCTTGATCAAGATTAACTAAACTAGGTACAAGAGATAGATGTTTCTGACACATAATCAAGACCAGGTGACACCTGGTGTTTACAATTTCGAAGGGCGCTGCTCATAGAAATTTCGTGGATAGCGCCAGTAAATTCGATCTCTCCGTAGACTGATTGATTCAATACTAGATTTGCCATCAAGGATGAAACAACGAATTCAAAGATTCTCAAAATTTTACATGGTTAAGAATTCACGAAAAATTCCTGGCTTGACCTCAGGTGGACTTTATGCTTATCAACTACTTTAGTGGTATAAACAAACGAACTACAACTACTACTATAACTACTGAATACTATAATAATAGCAAAATAATTTTACCGCCTCGCCAATATCTTCAGAGCAATAGTTCCTATGAAGACCACGAGTAGCATACAATCTTCTAGAATAACTGAAGCAGGTGCCTGCGCCGTATATATATTGGTCGTTCGTCTCGAATGTAGGACTTATGACCAAACCACCATCATATACGAGACCCGATTCATTTATGGCTGCAGAATATTGGAGATAGAGGTGTTAGCTAGGATACCAGTGAACTGACAGATTACGGTCAACTTTACACGTATCTTCCTAAATTATCTATCTACTTACTTTATTTTAAACTTTATGCATATTTGGTACATTGGCGGACTTAAAGCCTAAGGCATTCTCTACCAGTCAACCATTGAGTGACTGGTATCAGAGAAAAAAAGTAGGTGCAATTAAAGATTTATTTATGGGATTGGGGGTAAACGAGCAGACGGGCCACCTGATGGTAAGCGACTACCTTCGCCCATGGGCACCTGCAACTCAAGAGTCACAAGTGCGTTACCTGCCTTTAAGGGAAAGGGTAGGAAGGGGGAAGAGGGGGAGAGAAAAGGGTTAGGGCCTACGGGAACCTCACTCACTCGGCGAAAAGCAATGCAAGCATTGCTTCACTGTCGGTTTCCTGTGAGGCCGTGGTATCACTCCGGTCGAGCCGGCCCATACGTGCCGAAGCATGGCTCTGCCGCAGTTCATATGTTTATGTTATATAATTGTAAAATAAATGGAGTACAAAATAAAGTTTTTCCACATAATACACAAATATACATAACTATATATATATATATATATATATATATATATATATATATATATATATATATATATGTATGTCATATACATATATAAACATACATACATGCATAAATGAAGACATGATCATCATAAACTTATTTTCACATCCTAACTGTATAATACATTTATATCCACGAATAAGCATATATATAACAATATTCAATGGTTATTATACAAAACTGCTTCAATGTCATCTAAATGAAATACGAAATAGTCAGCATACAAATAATTCAGAGTTCGGTAATTAGTCAGTCACAGATTCGTAAAATTACAAATAAGTAAAAAAAAGCGGAATATTTCGATACGTAATGCCCTTTTTCTTGTAAACTGTCTTACAGGCAAACATTATAATAGACTGAATTGATAAAACAGGTAAGGGGGTAGTACCTTTAAAAGCGTGCATATTAATAGCCCGTAGGCCAAAGTAGAATAATGCAAAACATTTGAGCGTAAGTGCGTGCAAAGGCGTCATGAAGTTCAGGCTATCGACGTAATCTCCATTCAGTTTCCACGAATCAAATCGACATTGACGTAATACTTGGACGCCGAGCTGTTCTAGTTTAGCCTGTACTCTCTGATCCACCTAAAAAAAAACCGGACTATATATTTTCTATATATCCCTAAAATCACAAATCATCTCTTACAGCGATTTAGAGAAAGCTGTGCCTTTTCTGATCTGTTACTGGGGTACTACGATTCCCGCCACTGCCAGGAAATTTGGGTAATTTCTTAAGGAGAGAATAGAACCCATTCTCCCCCGCGCCGTATATTCAATGCACCTTGTGCGTAGGGACATGTGGAGATACAGAACAAATCCAAACGTTGGCCGGATCTACTCCTTGGATGCACGAATGCGGCACTGGCTCCTACGGACGGGGTCAAATGTTGACGAGAACTTATAGGGAGTTGGTGTTTAAGTTATCACGTGTTTACGCCACGCCCCTCCTGGTGTTCCCTCAGGCTGAGAGTTAGATCCGTCCCTGTCCTCATTATACAATTACATATTAGATAAATCCTTCAAAAATCATCTGGCAGAGAGCCTGCGAGAAGCAAGGACCCTTTTTTTTCTGACTAATTTTTAATCACAAAAAAATAGCTTAACGCACACAACGTACCGTTTCATCATTGAAACAATTGACTCTAAGAGCAGTGGGTTCTTCCAAGTTTGGGAAGGGCTCCACGAAAATAATAAATTTTGACTGTATTCCCAATTCGAGCAAGGCAGCTATACAACTGTACGCTTCTATACAATCCCCGTAAACAAACACCTTGTTTTCTGTGCTAACTTGATAGTTTTCATGTTCTGTGTATGATACAATCGTATTATTACTTAGTCTTTAATTGTTAAAACTAAAAGTAAAGAGCTCTAGAATTACATTGTTATGTAATTAGAAGAGTAATAATAGATAGCTTTTTATATCACATTAGAACGTGTTTGAAAGTTTTAATAACTAGTTATACTAACTAATGTCTCTAGTCAATCGCATCAACTTTCCCAGAGTAAGGTTAGCCTCATACAAGGAGTTGATAAGGAAAACATTGACCGGCAGATCTGGAGGTGGTGGTACTCTGTCCTCTTGATAGTTCGGATTGTCCATAAGTATTCTATCACAGGGCTTACCTTTTCTAAACAACAGAAAAAATATTATTATTTTCTAACTTTAGAAAGAGAAAAACCATAAGTCCTTTTTGACCAAGCAATGTTGTTGACGAAAGTGCGCCACTATGATAAATAGCGCGTGATGCCTAATCTTGGATGTACATATGTACAGTCAACAAAGAAGTAGATAAGAATACATACCTATTTACAAATGAATCTGTACCTGAAGATCTGACTTTTAAAAAGAGTGGAAATGAGTTTCTTTGCTAGTATTCTTCTCATAAGACTCTACGCATTTTGGAAACTGGAAGTTATAGATCGACACAAGCAGGCAGTATATTTTGGCGTTTTTACCTGATTTACCTCAATAATCCAGTACATTCTGTGGCGTCTGTTTGCGTCGATCTATGATTTTGAACAGTAGCTTCAATGAAACGTTCATAAATGTCGCTTAGAGTCGTAATTGAATAAATGATTTTGAATTTGAATTTGAAAAATCACCACCCTATAAAAAACCAATAAATATGATTTTTTACGCCGTACAATACTATTTATTGTACACCATGGGGAACAGTTTACAGTATTTACACAGACAAACAAATAATGATAAAAACGGCGGTCTTATCGCTAGTTGCAATTTCTTACAGACAACCTTTAGATAGACAAATGCAATGGATTTGTGTATAGCGTAGTTAACAAGTGCACGAGTTTACTTAAGTAGCAACTTTTATGAATATAAGAGAGAGGAATAAATAATATACCTTACTTATATAATATACTCACATGCATAATATGTATACAATATACATACATACAAACCGATTTTAAATAAATGTATACAAATATCCAGTATTGTAAGCAAGGGAAATATTACTTTGACAGATGGTAAAATAGAAAGCGACTGGGCACGTCGAAATTCAAAGGTATTTTCAGTCGTTGATTTTCCGATGATCTCGAAAGGTTCTTTAAGGTAGGTAGGAGTAGGGGGATTGAAAAAAATATTATAAAGTAGGGCAAGAATATTAGCATTTCAGAGAGCCGTATAGGAAGCATTTTAAGCTCAATACGAAATTCAAAAATATGGTCATATTTACGTAAACCAAATACAAACCTGATACAGACGTTATGTAGGCGCTCAAGTTTATAAAGTTGGTCCTCAGTGAGATCAAGGTAGCGGGCATCGGCGTAATCGAGGATTGGTATCGGCGTAATAGAGGATTGGCAGGAAGAGAGATTGGACTAGTTTTAATTTTTGTTTATTTATTTTTTCTGCACCGTTGCAATATATTTTAGAACAAAAAGCCATTGTGTTCACCAACTCCTAATTTGTTTTTCTTTTTATTTATTATTATGAGAGAGCTTCCATTAGTGTAGCATAGGCTCTCATCTCTCTATGCGAATCTGCTGTTTTCCTCCTACTCCACTCAGAGCTAGTGCTAGCACATTTGTGTGTTTTGCATGTGTTTTCTGATATCTTAGAATATGCTGACTTATTTCTTGTTTTACTGTGCGTATATTGAGGTCTAGGTACATGTATTTGTTATTCTTTGGGGTATATTGAACATGTTTCTCAGTGCTTTGTGCTGAAATCTTTCTAAAATTTCGATGTTGCTGTTGCTTGCTGTGCCCCATAGTTGAATACATCCAGATTGGCTTAATAATGGCTTTGTGAACCATCGTTTTGCTGTCATTGCTTATTTGGGAGTGGCGACCTGGTAGCCAATATACACTGCGGAGTTTACAGTTGAGCTGTTTACGCTTGGCCCAAATGTGCTTCATCCAGGTTAATCTCCGATCCAAGTGCATACCCAGATACTTTGCGTGTTCACCTTGTGGGATGTCTTCGGTGTATAATTTTACTGGCGGACAAGTTTCTTTTCTGAGTGTAAAAGTTACATGAGTGGACTATGTTTGATTAGCTTTAATTCTCCATTGGTTGAACCACTTCTCTATTTCGTTCAGATGGTTTTGTAGTTGTGATGAAGCACTTTCTGGGTTGGAATGTACTGACAAGATAGCAGTGTCGTCAGTATTGGTTGGAGTTATCGTGTCCCCATGAGTGTAAATCAAGTAAATCACTGCAGTTTTAGTATCAATAGGAAGAAAGTTAAGCAATCTTCTCAAGGGTCCTATTGATGCAAACACTTTGCGGCTGACTCATACAGCTGTGGACCCCAGAACAAAGTTTTGTCGATATAAAGCCTCAGGTTTTTGCCTCTGAGATGTATGATGATGCTAGACAGGTAACTATGAAACCAATCAAGCACCGTTGGAGATATGTTAAGAAAGTCGAGTTTGGTTTCCTAGCCATACTTCACTTTCTATGTGTCTTGACGTATGTCGAAATCGACAGTGGAAGTCCCGTGAGGAAAGTGCCGTGAGATACCCATTTTCCATACCTAATCTAATGTCATTCGTAATATTGATTAGAGTTGCATTAGTACTGTGTCCACGACGGAAGTCGAACTTGAAAGGAAGGAAGGAAGCAGGTTGTTTTGGGTCTTTGCGTTATATTCTAATCTTAAGATTAATGTATTACATAATATTTTTTGGTATTTGATTATAAGTTTTGATACAGGACTCTACAAATTAGAAAGTGTTAAGCGACTTTCGTTACTCACTATACAATATTAGTGAAGTTATTCCACCTAAAGTTTATGTCGAATAAAATTTATTCTACACAAATGTTATACCTAATACATAAAAAGTGTCTTCACGTGCTATAATATGAAAAGTTACTAACTGTACTTCTTTCACAAGATTTAGAGCGTCTTTTAAATATTCCGGATGTTGAAACTGTTCACCACAGCACAAAACCAGTTCATCATAGCTCTTGGTGCTACCGTCTTTTAAAACAATAAATTTTCTTTTTCTGTAAGAAGAAAACACATATTAGATAAATAAAAAACCTCATATTCCCACAGCAAGCAAATCTAATAGCCGTTGCAATAGCTACTGCCTCAAACATGTGTGTTTTAATGTATATAACTTCAGAATGCAAATACCTAATACGAGTCGGTAAATACAAGATTACGTTGCCCCCGCAGAAATCTTGATTATATGGTTGTTTGTCAAATTACCATATCCCACTAACAAAAATTAAATAAAAAGCATATCGTAAGTAAAACTGTGAAAATATAAATGCCAAGAAAGGACAGACGCAAAGGTGTTACGTAAAAATACTCTGAATTTATATTAGTTTTTGTAAATGGAATTTCATAGTTCTATTCGTGTTATTCTAACCGGTGCGGTGGTGGCAGTTTATAACTTTAAGCATTTAACGCAGATTACACTCATGAAAATTTGCACACTTGCGTTTGAAAATTTATCAGAGGTACAGAAAAGCACATAGGGTACCTTTCACCCAGAAGAAAGAAGTGTTCAAGATGCGTCACAGAAGCTGGTAGTGTTATAAGATGAAGTTGGCGTTGAAGATGCGTGACGGCGAGTGGTGGGAAATATCATAAACATATACCTATCGATCCCAACCATGACAGCGGACATGACATCCACATAGTAGTAGAACGGAACGCTCTTGATATACCGATCCGTGTACCGGCCGTCCCGAGGAACACAAATGTCAGCTGCTTTCAAACAATCACTCACTGTCGGCAAGCCATGCTCTGACACTAATGTCAGATTGCTAAATGTTAGGTACTCTGACGTTGGTCTGTATAGAGAAAAATATCACTACTAAAGTATAATAAAAAGGTATTTAAATATGTAAAGTGGCATTCCAATATTAGGGGTTAATGGGTAATTAAATTAATAACTATATCCATAGTTATTAATTTAATTACCCATTAAGCCAAAGTCCTTTGTTACTTAAACATATTAAACAGAATATTTGCAAAAGGCAAAATGTAATTCGAGTGATGACAACAGTTTTTGGCAATGTAATAAAATCCTTAAAATGTGATTAAAGACAGAAAAAATTGTACGTTGGTGGAAGGAGGACGAAATAAGGACTTGAACAGGGCAGGTTGAGGGGAGTAATTGTTTTCGTTTATGATAAGATGTAAAGACTGATGTCGTTTCCAGATCTTGGTTAGGCAGAGTGATCTAAAAAAGAGCATCACGGTGGCGTGCAGACTAGTTGGATACAGCAGAGTGTGAGAGCAGTGTATTATCATATATATTATGTTATACAATCTTGCATACCATCCACTGTTCATAGTATAAGTATTATCAGATTAAGTAAGTCATCCCCGTTACAATTGTTTATCCTTGCCCGTTGCAATTAAAAGTCGAGAATGAGCAGTGGGTACTTTCTTCTTCTATTCACATTTTGCTTGTTTTACCAAGACATTTATATAAACAGTAAATCTCATTAAAAGAGTATTTTCATAGAACTACCTATACTTATAATGTAATTGCTTACCCCATAAGCAAAGCCTCTAAAAATGCCAGTCCAGTGCGGCTAGCGCCAACGACCACGATGCTGTTGTTCACGAAAATTTTAGGTAAAGCGGTCATGGGTTTCTCCAGCTGCCACAGAGCGAATGAAGCGCTGTAGCATACAACATCAAAGGCTATCATGATACATGCATACATGATACATGACGAATGTATCTGAAGACGAGAAATAGATCCAGGCATAATTGCGGTTCATTTAGAATAATACTTGTCCAGTGTGATTTTGTCTAGTTGTCTCCTTAAAATAATTATTTTACCTTAATCGTGACATTTGCGTATTCGCCATCTCATAATATAAGCAAAATTTTATCAATTCCCAAATACCTTAAAATATCTACTTAATATAACTCTTTAGACCATTTTTGCTATTAAAAGACTAGTGATGGCAACACTGCTTTAGTTACAAAATATTCTACATAGAGTATAACCAATGAGTACCGATACTAAATACCTAAAAACAAAGTTTTTTTGATGTAATTATTTTTTATTCATCAACGTACTCTCCTTCAACTGCGATACAGTCCCTCCAACCTTTTTCTATTCCATGTGTCTAGAACGATTTATCTATACCTAAGTGAAATGGTGAATCCATGTTTCAACCATTGTCACATGCCGCCGTAAAAAATCCTTTTTATTTCTATTGAACAGTACCAAACAGCGCTTTTTTTTTCAATTAAAAAATCAATGGTTTATCAACACAAGTCACCCGTTTTCCCGTTTGTTTTTGAAATTACAAAAGTAGCGTCACATAAATATCTGTAAATCAATATTTTATTGTTCGATTTTCAAACAAAAATATGCATATCATTTGATGGCCAGTACCTTATAAAAATATATGCGCCATCTCCAAGTTAGTCTCAGGACTTATTGAACTATCTAGTATACATGCACACGCTAAATAAGATATTTCTCATTGCATTCATTGCGGTAGCTATATAAATCAAAGAGTTATAGGTGCCATATCTATGGTTGCACATAATTTAAAAATGGTTGAATGATGTTAAGCGACCCTATACGTTAGTCCGAATCGAAAGACCCAATGATAAGCCGTGTAATTAATCCTGTAAGAATCAAACGATTCGTTCGTTTGATTCTATGTGAATGAAATCGTTAAATTTTTTACGTCATTCATTTAAAAACTTACATGTCTCGAAACATCATATCTAGTTCTTTACTATGGCTAATGTTAGGCACACATTTACGAGGATGTACCGGATTCATGTGAGAAGCAAGTGACATCAAATTGCGACTTGGAGCCTATCGAAAAAAAAAGAAAAAGATGACCAATCTGTAAAGAACCCTTGAATTACAACAAAAGAATTCTAATACTATCGAACATAATTAAAGATAATGCAGTAACTACATATGTACATACCGCATCGCCTCTAGCAAACAGCCTACAAATCCAGAAAAGAGTTGAGTAACGAGATTGGCGCAACAGTTCCCTCAAAAACCAGCGTGTATGTGGTTCTAAAACTGGTGACATTACGCCGGCTAGAATCTGAAACAAAAAAAAAACAATTGATCTCTCTCTCTCCTGAGGATGCGAAGTAATAACTATACTTTTTAACACTGCACGCTCAAAATTTGTTCCGTTCTAGCACAAGCTACGCAAAAAGGGTCGCAATGAACAGTCCAGTGTATTTTGGTGAAATGAGAGCTGTTAAATTTGACTAGCATATTTTTTTTAATTGTTATATTTCATGAAGTTCGAACCTATTTATAATAAGATGTGTCGAATTAAATTTCGGACAAATTGGCCTCAAATGTAATAAACAAAAAAATCTATCGTGCCCAAATATTATTGTTCTTTTATTTAATCCTAAAAAAAACCTACAAGTTGTTTTTTTAGTTTCTTGCTGTTTAGCCATTTAATATGTATTTTGGTGCTTTTTTTTGTTTACGTTACGAATATTGAAGGCCAGATGATGTCGAATTATGATATGTAGTTAAAAATACTTACAGCTCCATCCGTCCCTGGACGACGGGGTTCAGGTTCTAAGTCATATTGTGCCCTTACCGTTGTACCATCTTCTAATGGACTATAACAGTATTATTATGTTTATTTCAAACGTAAAGCAATATAATAAGGACAAGTACAACAATAAGTGAGCCACGCTTAGCCACAAATACATAACATAGGTTCAATATAATTACTTACATGCAATCATTGCCTTTTAACTTTATAGGACTACCTCAATGGCGTTTACGACTACCTTGCTAAGGTCGTAGGTATAGCACGAGCTTAACAATAGTCCGATAGACAACATTAAGCTCGCCGGCTATTCCATAAGAACGAGCCAAGCCAATGAAGCGTTGATGTTTTATACCTCTGTCTATCCCTGCCTTCAAAGACGGATTATTATATGGATATATAAAGGGATATTAAAATATAGCCAGTCAAATTTTTTATGCAAATGAAAAATACCTTATTCTTGAAAACTCCTCACAATGCTCAGTAATAAACTATTGTATGCTTCACAAAACTTACCCAATCACAACCATTCCTATAGGTTGATTCTCGCTCAGGAATATGAAAGACTCCAATGTTGGTGAAGGTAGAGTGGACTTATACAAGTTCATAAGAGTCTCCAAATTCGGTGTATTCCCCAATATGCGTTCTAATGTGTTTATATCCTGTTTCTCGCCCCATCGTACGCGCATGGTGCTAAAATCAGGAATATAATAAATTACAAATGTTCTTTTTCCTATAACAAGTTGAAATAAATTATGCTAAGTACTCCCATTACTAAGTACCTATACTCACTTCACAATAACTAGAAACTGCATTTGCAAATGCTAGTGCATTTTATTGCTAAATTGCTCTGATAGGCTCAGAGCAATTTAGCAATGTGAAGCAACTGTGCAAAGGAGTTATCCAAAAATATCTTCACACATCTCACACACGCCCGTCTGATCCCAAACTAGGCTGAGCGTGAACTATGATACACCAGCAACCAGGCTGCTGATAAACATATTTATATATTTCTAAATACATACATATTATAGATAAATTATTAAACACCCGTAATTTTTTTTTCTTTATTTTACTTAAATTTTTAGGCTGAAAAAAAAAGTTCATATGGCTGACAGTTTTCACTAACGATCTGCGGCTGCAGTTATTGTCGATTTCTTTGAGACATCTACAAATATAGGAGTTCTGTACTGATGGCGCTGTCCCATGGCAGCTTGATATTGTAAGGAGAGGCAGACAAAATTTATTCTGTTAATATACTATTTATTCAGTACCTTATATAAACCCAATTTCTTTAGTAATAAATATTATTTTTAATTAAACTGATCTGGCAATTTCTTCTCATGCATCATCCCATTATGATCATTGTATTGAGCTAAACTCATATTATTTAGAACAGGATATAATTTAATCTACTACATTAATTGTTCGCCTGTCGTTTTTGCTAATATATTGCAAAAGAAATGAACATTGGTGTCAACATCTGGAGGAGAAGGAGGAATGACGGACGTGTGATGTCGGATGTCGCTAGAAACACACTGCTGCTCCGCGTCGGATGACGGGTTTACTCTGACCATTCGATCCGATGCGATTGGATCGTATACCATGAGCACGCATCACGTCGCATCGGATTTTTATATATTTAAAATTTAAAACACCCCCGACTCGAAAATCTCTTCAACGTTTACAAAATGCCTTACATCATTTTGGAAAAGAGCTGATACTCTTACACTGCTGGACCGATATTAAGAAAACATAGCTCAGAACCACCGCAAGGAAACTGGCTTTCAAATGAAAAAAACCGCATCGAAATCGGTCCATCCGTTTGAGAGCTAAGATGCCACAGACAGACACACACACAGACATCGACTTCAAACTCATAACACCCCGTCGTTTTTGCGTCGGGGGTTAAAAATACGATATGATTCGACTTAACAGCTGGCGCTTCATCAGGTCGCATAGCGTTTCAATAGTATGGTTCCGCCTTAAATGTTTTGGCAACAATTATTGTAACATAAAACAAACTGTATTGCCATCCAACAATAAAAATATCCACTAACATTAAATAACTTTTAGATTTTCTTGTAAATGCTGGTGCCTAAAATTACTATTTAACTAATTCCCTATTCTATATTTTAGCTGCTTTTATATCAGTGTAATTTTATCCATACTGGATTTTACGCCGAATAAAAAACAATCCATACAAAAAGTAGACCTCTCCTTTCTCTTTATAGTGTTCACACCTATTAAGTACTTACTTTTTTTAAGGAATATATGACTGCAATTGTGACTTAAGTGAAGCAGGGCAAACCGAGCGTTGGACGTGGGGCATCAACAGCACAGTTGGACGACGATATCGCGAAAGAAATCGAGAAATAGTGGAATTGATTAGATTGGGGTTGAAGCAGATGGCACAAGAAGAGAGAGACATAGACCTCTTCACTTTTTTTATTTTCCTAGCACTCAGATATATTTGGATGACTACAATAAATTAGAAATCCATTTAGAGAATACTTTTTTTTTTTTATCGTGTGGAAACCCCCACGGGTCATCACCTCGCCGGAGCTAACGGTAAAGTGGTATGTCGGAATCGAACCGACTAAAACCACACGGTGTTCCGTCACAAGTGGGTGTATTGCATGGGAACCCGGGTATACCCTAGGAAGGAGTCCTCCGGGAACATTTAGAGAATACTTGAGATTGTAATACAGGTCGGAAACTTCTCTAAGAACTAGATTGTACCGCAGAGAAGTTTGACTTATGCCGCGTTCCAATAAACAAGAAACGATTCGTTTTGCTTACGGACGGTAAAATTTTCATTGAAAGTTTAACGAAATTTTACCGTCCGTAAGCAAAACGAATCGTTTCTTGTTTATTGGAACGCGGCATTAATTGTATGTGTTTACAAGTTGAATAAATCGAATGATAACGTGTTATAGTTTTAGCTAGAATAAGTTTATATTACCCTCGAACTGAATTCACGTGGGCTACATATAATGAGTCGTTTTTAAATCTCCTGCTTGCTGTTGCGATAGGCGTCACTAACTGAAATTAAATTAAAGATAGTTATAGCTACAATATGGTAGGTTCAATCCATTCTATTTATATTGTCTCAATACCAACCGTAAAATGTTCTAAGAGAGGACAAGGTGATTGGTTAGAAGGCAAACATATTATACAATAATCCCGGTCCGGGAACAATTCGTAGGTCGCCTCAAGTATATCAAACCCGTACCTAAAAAGATGTATTTAATATGATAAAATAGATAGATAGATGAACTCTTTATTGTACACAAACAAATGGGTTACAATATTTTGCTTATATCTAAAAAGTCAAATAATTAAAAAGCTTATTGTGTGTGTATAGAGAACCATGTATATTTTTAAAGCTAGGCTTTACATTGTTCTATTCTAAACGTTATTGAAACATGATTAATAATCATTTTTACATTCACACATCTTTTTACTCCTGTTGTTTTTTTAATTTTTTTTGCTTTTGCTTTATATCTTAAACCATTCTTACTAAAATCGAAATAAACTAATTGGAAATAATATTTTAAATAGTGTAAGTAAGATGAAATGTTGTATAAGGCTTTCCAAAGTCATAAAGTGCAGGCCTACAAATGATTATTAACTTAACTTTTTAAAGCTTAAATACTATTTAGACACCACATATTTAAACACCACAAAAATAAACTTAGTTGAATTAGCCTGAAGTGATAAGGTTGTAGCGATCTTTGGGGGAGGCCTATGCCCAGCAGTGGGCGTCAACCGACTGCAAAAAAATGATGATGGGGTAAATTGTCGGAATTGTGGAAAATCGTTATTAAGCAACGGTGACGCCTTCTACAAAATTTAACACTTAGAATAGTCTGTTTTATTTGCGCTATACACATATATACATAGAATTACGAAAAATCCGTATCGAAATGCACATTAATGATAAATGCACTAAATTATTTACAAATATTTTTTAAACTGTGATAAGAAATCGTTTGTCTTGATACCTCGTAACTCGTAAATCTAATCTAATCTCTCCCTCTTCAGTAAGATCTATAAGGAAATAGTACCTTTCATCGTAGTCCGGTTGCATTGCGTAGAGCTCGATTAAAAACGCATTGGGCTTTCCCTTGAATCTCACAGGCTCCGGGACACGCGTTGAAGTTGAAGATGCTGCTAAACAATCAATATCGTTACGGAGTAAATATGCCAATCTCTCGTACAGGAGGCTCGTTCTTCAAACCAAAGTCGAAACAAATTTAAAAACTAGACACAAAGCAAAATGTTTATTAAATATTAAATTATTGAGTCAGACTTGATTTAGAAAAGTTATTTTTGAATCATTGTTTAAAAAGAACTTTTTAAAATCAAGGTTTTCAGTTTTTCGCGTTTCCTGTGAAAATTTTCCGTAGCACTTTACTTTTTTACACCATCTAAAAGTAGACGTTTCGTCGAAAAACAACCCAGCAAACAACCCCCCTGCTTTTAATTTTTTTTTAAACTGTGGTCTTTTCTTGGTCTGACTGTCCAGCACATGGATATTTTCGGCTGAAAATAAGGTCTCTTTTTTGGTTTACTATCAAAATAAACTGTTAAACATAAACATTCAATTAAAAATAAACTAAAACAAAGGTTACTGGTATTTTCTGTAAATAGCGTCTAACTGAAAATAAATTAATTGTAAAAAAACCTTTTTTTAAATAAACTTTTATATGCCATGGTAAACTTTAGACCAGACTATTATCATTCATTGCGTACATAAAGTCCCGTATCTGTACTGTTGACCTTTGAGGAGTTCCCTCGTTCGGAGCCAATCCTGGGCGCAGTAGCCACGCCGCCATGCCGGAACTTTGAAACACACTATCAAAATTCAATGCATATAAAGTTTCGTCTTTGTACTAATGACCGTTGAGAGTTTCCCTCCAGACGATACACGACGCCTTTCCCTCGGAGATGACGAGCCAATAAGGTCATGCTTATCATAAAAAATGCATTATCATCGGATCTGAACGAAACCTATAAATATTTATAATGCTATATAATTATAATATAATTGAAGAACATTTATTCAGCTTTTTGTAAATCATCAGCTGTTTTCTAATCGTTTAAGGGTTTTTTGAGAAGGATGTATTTTTAATTTATACTTTTAAACAAAGGTACTCACCACCCGTTTTGTATTGTTGATCTTTTTTAGTTTTTGGTTTCTGTGGAGTGTTGTCGTCTATGATTTTCTGTATTGCTTTTGTTGCCCTTGAGATGTAAAGTAGAATAATGTTGTTACACTCTCACAAAACATGTTTCATAGAGAGAAACCCGCGCTTATGTATAAACATCCCCGTCGGAGCTACACTTGCCGGAGTGGCGGTGAGAGTACTTCGAGATTCCAATAATGAAAGAAGCTGGACTTTATAGCTTGGCTCGGACATTTTACTAAAAGCACGTGGAATAAAACAGGATATTTTTATTTTTTTCTGTTTTTCATTAGCTTTTGGAACTTTCTTTAAAAATTCTAATATACAATTCTAATTTCTTTTTAATTATAATTCTAATGTACATAAAAAATATATACATAAAATTATTTTTCTAAAATCTCGGGAATATTTCTTTTTTTCTAGATGAAATGTCCTTTTCTGTACCAGTGGCAAAGTGTATGCAAAGTGTAGGCAAATTTCATGACGGTAGGTTCAGTAGTTACGGTGTGAACGCGTAACAAACAAACTCACTTTCGCGTTGTAATTTTGGTGAAATCTATTCCACAGGCACCGTAGATTTTTACGGGATAAAAAGTAGTCTATGCTATTCCAGACTATAATCTGTATCTGTGCTAAATTTCATCCAAATCCATTTAGCCTTTTTTTATACATATATATAAAGACAACTCCCGCATTAGGCATCCTGAGTCGCGGGGAGCTTTACAAACATTCGAACAACCGACACAAAGAACACCCAGATTCGGGACAACTATTTGTGAACCACACAAATTTTTGTCCCGTGTGGGATTTGAACCCACGCGACGTAGTGGTGATGTGACCACTAAAACCGTTGCGCCATCCGTGCAGTCAAAGAATAACAAACATCCATCCTCACAAACTTTCGCCTTTATAACATTAGAAAGAATCGGCCTTTCCCCACAGTTTTAGTTCCTCAATGCATACTCCGTCCAATACAAAAATAATTATTTAAATCTAACTGATAATTCTACAGAATAGCGCGTTTAAACAAACAGTCTAAAAAAAAAAATACTCTTCAGCTTCTGTTAGTGTAGATTATTATACTAACTTTTGCGCTTCGCTAGCGCTTATGTTAATTTTTTCAATCAATTTTGATATGCCTCGGGAACAATAAGTACTTTTATATTTATGAAAGCCACTTTATGCCTTGTTCTTTTGAGCATTTAAGGCTTGAAAGCATAATATACAAATAAAAAAACTCACTCGTAAATCTTATACCTTATTATTATTTTGGTTTTCATTGCCTTATTTAAAAAATAATGTAGTGTACCTACATATTAAATTATGAAATGAAAAAAGCCTTTTTTTATTATTTGAGCCCTTTTGGCAGTGTATTTAATCTAAAGGCAAAAGTCTTCATATCCAGCATCACAATCTCTGTGAATAATCTTCATTATTCAACAGCCATCGTGATAAATGAAAACCAATCAATACATTTAACGTACACAATTTGCGTAATATGGGTATGATACTTATAGAAACACATACCCTGATAGAGCATTGCATATGAACTCAGGCACCCACATCAGCTCAGTATTTATGTTGATAATGTCGTATTCTGGGGCACTTTCCTCGTCTTCGAGTAGAATGTTCATTATCTCATCCGGATTATTCCCCATTAGCGACGTCTGCCGAGACATATTCCGAGATTCCCGATGTGGTCGTTGGTCGACGTCATCTTCTATTGTTACCTGCGCGCAATAGATATTTGTTGAAGTGAAACTTCTTTAGAATCGTTGTGAAAATTCGATAAAACGAAAAAGTCACACTAAAAAGAGACAAACATATTCGTAAATACGATTTAGCCTGCGAGAGAATGAGATAGAATACAAGTATACTGTGTTTCCTATAATTTTCGTATGCTAGCACGTGTCTTTGCACCTGCTCACTACGGAGCCTTCAGAAAATGCGTCATATGTAACATGGTGTATCATTCAAATGTATAATTTTTGTGCATTTGCGTACTTATTAAAATTCGTTGGTTAATTAATTTATGTTAATTATTTACCACATCTGTGTTCATTTGAGTAATAACTTTTATATAAATTTACTAAAATTATATTTATTCCACTTTTCTGAAGTTTCACTTCACTGTGAATTGCACACACACATTTTTTTTCTACTATTTTATGGGCCACAAGTGGTATGGCATATGTACGTACATACATAAACTCATGTCATTCTCCCTTCGGGATCGGCAGTGACAAACTGACAGCAGCCCGAAACTTGCTTCTATCCTTACAGTAATACGTATCTACATCCATCTTAATGTACATCCTTACGTAAGAGTCGTGAGGTATCACGACTCTTACGAGCTTCCTCTATTGTCATTAAACCTTTCATAGCCAGCCAAGCCCGCCGGTTTCAGATACTTCTGCCCTTTCTTCAGAACACCACCAATTTGATCAGGGTATGTTCTATTACGTATGACTGCTATACTGGTTCGCATAAAAAGATAACCAACGTTCCTAATTTGTTATTAGTTTTACTAACAAAATTCATCTTACCCTTAACGGAGGGGCTTTTGGGTCAATCGTTTTGTAAGAGTCTTGTGGATCGGGAAAAAAGCTAGAAAGACCAAATATTTTAATTGAGGTTACCAAATCTGAAAGAGTAGGACAACAAACACAGTATTTTAAGGGAGCTAATTAACGTAACGTTTGTATATTATATTCCTTTGAGGACTTATAAAGTCCAGGGCATTCCAAAGTATTTTTTATTTTGGATTGTCGTCAAACAACTAGGTACATAACACCTCAAATAGACTAACGCCCGGTTCCTATTATCAAGAAACAATTCGTTTTGCTTAAGGATGGTAAAATTTTCGTTGAAAATTCAAAATATAAAATTCAATTATAGGAACCGGGCATAAGAAAACATTTACGCGTTACGCCATATTTGCTTCTTTGTAAGGTAGATACACAATTAGGTACTAATACCAACCTATAAGTTTGGTAGCTTAGTAAGACATATATTCACTTTTCAGTTTTCTTTTCATGTCGGTTTAATATTTTGTTTTAAATTTACATCGCTAAGGTACTTAAGAAGAATACGACTATCTTAGCTGATTATTATTATAATTTCAATAAGTATGTATCTATGACATAGCTTTGGTACCTACGTTTTGTTTAAGCTCGTACTTTTTTAAATGTTTAACACCTCTTACAGGTACCCAATAAAACCCAATAGGCTATGCACGCTATATATTATTATATGTAGATATGTATGTCTTGCTTCGATACATCCGAATGTACATCCTGATTACATGACGTCTCTTGTTTACATGTTTTAACTGAATTACCTTGTGACTGAGGTATCTGCAGTAAGAGATTTGTCATATTTATCCTGTTCATTGTCTAAGTGCTTTAGACCCGCAAACGGTGTCAAAATAAAGTTCTCCTCCAGAGCCTCGTAGTTCACCATTGTATTCAGACACATCATGCCAACCGCTAGTTCTTTATGCTGTAAATTTCAAAGGTACATTTAGAAGGTTATCCTAATCTTCAATTTGTCCACGTTATCACACGGGCAAATGAGGGTAGATGACTGAAACAACGCTGTCGCAAGCACTCGGAAATATATGTATTGGTTTTGCGGCTGCTAGGTATACCTTAAGTAGATTTTGTCAATCAGTTCAGTTATTCTCGGGAACAGTCTTTTTTTTCTGGATGAAAGGCATCAGATGTCCTTTTCTGTACCTACCCTGTAAGGGTAGGTACAGAAATGTTTATGTCAAATTTTCTATTTCTTACACCTTAACTTTTGAACCGATCACGGTTGAAAATTTAAGGTGTAAGAAACGAACAAACAAATTCACATCCGTATTTATGATATTAGTTAGGATAATATACAATTTACTTTGTAAATAGCCTTGATAGGAGTGGGCGTTCTACAGTCGGCGTATGATTATGGTAGGTACGGTAGCGTGGGGGCTTCCATACGACATACCAAACTTTAGTTAGATATATTCCTTTAAAAATATATGTATTTTAGGTACCTCGCATACGAGCAGCACTCTATCGGACTCGGGGTGTCGAGATATCAGTTCGCTAATATAGAACTCTCCATACAGTTGTTGCAGTTGAGGCGCATGCCTCTCGAAGATTGGCACTAAGTCATCATTGTCTTCCTCTCTGTATAGTAAACTAAATAACTAAGCCTTAAAAAATAATGTTAGGGTCAAATATCGTCGCCACCCATGGCTTGTAGCCATGGGTGGCGACGATATTTGACGGAGGTCATCGTTTTGAACTCATCTTCAACTTTCGTATTCCAGCGTTGATTAAGGTGGTGTTCATATATAAAACAAATATTTATAAGTGGTTCAATGCAAGTGACTGAGTGCAGCAATAAAGAGGCCTTGATGAGTGCGAACTGCCTCACCTCATTGTAAAGCTTGCAATTTTTTTATTTTCTTAAATCAGCAGTAAAATAAAACAAAGTTCAGATTGTATAGTTCACATAATATAAATTTACTGAGGCTTTTTACAATAAGAGAATAATGCAGTTACAGCAGCACGTAGGCACAACAGATTTTCGTTCACATAGGCAGCCTTGGAAGGCATTTCCATCATACAGATGACAGGGTAAAAAAAATGCTAGCGTAGCAGTGTAGTGCTGTATTTCGAGTCGCGTTTGGTCGCTGACACCATATATTTTGGCAAATCTTCTGTTCTCCAAAATATAGGATGTAAGCTTCGATCAAAAATAGGTGTAAGTGACTGTTAGTGTTGCCGCTTACTAACGCATTAGTGATTGTAAATGAAACTAACACAGCTCTCCTGATCCTCAGCCTCGGACTGACTTCAACCCGATCGGCGATGAACAAAGCGGGCAGCTTATCTGCGACTACACCCCGCTCTATCACCTGCACGCGTCTAAACGACGCCTCTGATCGGGTCTGACCGGGAACTAAAACTTAAAAACCATAAAACACTTCATTAAAAAAAAACAAGAAAAAAAGTATAATGAAAATTACGATAGATACTTCAATAACTAAAAAAAATTGCGAATAATCTTTAAATGATTAGGGTGTTCGATATCAGTTTTCTTATTTTTTACTAGCAAGCGCCCCGCGGTTTCACCCGCGTAAGTCCCGATCCCGCGAGAATATCGGGATAAAAAGTAGCCTATATGTTAATGCAGGTCTTCAGCTATCTACATAAAAAGTTTCATCGCAATCGGTTTAGTAGTTTTGGCGTTAAAGAGTAACAAACATTCAGCCATCCATCCAAACTTTCACATTTATAATACTAGCAGTGCCCCGCGGATTCACCTGCGTAAGTCTCGATCTCGTGGGAATATCGGGATAAAAAGTAGCCTATATGTTAATCCAGGTCTCCAGCTATCTACATACCAAGTTTCATCGCAATCGGTTCAGTAGATTTGGCGTGAAAGAGTAACAAACATCCATACATCCATACATCCTCACAAACTTTCAAGTTTATAATATTGGTAGGACTACTGGGATAAAGATGGTTATTAGTAAAGGCAAAGTGAATGTGTAGTAGGAAAACAATGAAGTAGAAAGAAAGCGATGCTTTCTTATGTTAATTAAAGTTATATTTAGTTATTTTGCTCTAGACTTGCTATTTCACAAGTAAAATAATAATTTTTTTTTTAAAACTGTCATCGCTTCAAACGTCTAACTTTTTCGAAGTCTTCAAGTGATCGAAACTTAATTTCAAGTTTTTGCTAGTCGACACGTTGAACTATTACTGAACGTAAGCACAACAGCAACCACTACACCAGATGGACCAAGTGCAATTTTACAACTTGTTTGTATAAAAGAAAACTGTAGACAATGTCTTTTAGGTTGTGGATGGGACGTCGCAGCACAGCGTGTAAGTATCGCCGTCGCGAAGAACTTACAAAAACGGCTTTCTTTGGATAGATACTTATCACAATGCAAAAGTCAGTTCATCATAAAAATGCGAAATTTACAGTCATTAGTTTGATTTTTCGCTACGCAATGTACATACGTCGGTATCATTTTTGTGCAGGACGGTGAATGACCTTAAACGTTCGGTGCCGTCGAAACAGCTGATTGCATAAATGTTGTTTAATTGATTACATTGCAGTTTGTGACCGTATTCGATAAAATGTTCTGTTTACTCATCATTATCACCTTTAAGCAAAAAAAAACATGAATTTTGCGGCAGAAAATTCCAATGATTTTCCACTCAGATTGATGGTCTGAATCTAGTATTTCAAGATTCGGCAGGCTGTTCCTTACACCCGTTATAAGAGAATATGTACTAGTGTTACCTACTACGGTTGAGCACATCAGGTGCGCTGTATTTCGGCTGTGTGAACTTCACAAACAAAAAAGTGTACAGTGCTCTCAATGGGTACCACGAATATGTAATGCAAATAAATCATTTTTGTTTTCATCGCATACTTCTGGTAACTTACGTTTTATCACTACATATTATAAAACAAAGACCCCCGCCGCGTCTGTCTGTCTGACTGTTTGTCTCTCTGTCTGTCTGTTCGCGATAAACGGAAAAACTACTGAACGGATTTTCATGCGGTTTTCACCAATGGACAGAGTGATTCAAGAGGAAGGTTTATATGTAGTATACATGCATATTATTGTAGAGAAAAGTCGAGAAATTCAAAGATTTGTAATGTCATGTCGTAACAAACATATTTTTGTGCGCTTACATTGCAAACGCTGGCTAACGAGATAGATTAAAGTAATGTACTACAGAATTGTATATCTTAAAAAGATCAATAAAAAAGTCCGCGATGGTATATGTTTATCTCCTAAGGATAACCCACAGTAACCATTTTTATCTTTTACATATTACAAAAAAATTATGGGTTATTTATCAAACTATTTTAAACAATACAGTATTATTCCTTATCCAGTTAAATACATTAGATACTTTGTGCATTTCATGTAGATCAAAATTGCCCTTGAAAGCATATTATTAAAATGAATATCTTAGGAGATATCAGAGATTTGAAAAGCAGGGGCAGAGCGGCTGGCGAGCCGAACCGATTTTGATTATTCTTTTTTGTTAGATAGGGTACCTCAAGGGTGGTCCCATGTCAAGGAAGTCAGGATCTGATGATGGATCCTGATAAAATTGAGAGAAACCCTCGAAAATTGTAGGAACGAATAGTGTTTCTGTTTACTTTTTATTACTTTATGAGGTTTTTGCGTTTAGAATCATCATCATATCATGTAGCTGAGCTAATGATGAAAAAAAATCATATTATAGAAATCTTCACTACATATCACTACATATTATAAAACAAAGTCCCCCGCCGCGTCTGTCTGTCTGTCTGTCTGTTCGCGATAAACTGAAAAACTACTGAACGGATTTTCATGCGGTTTTCACTAATAGACAGAGTGATTCATGAGGAAGGTTTAGGTGTATAATTTGTACCCTTGCGAAGCCGGGGCGGGTTGCTAGTATAGTATAAAGGAATATTATTAAGCGCTACGGATGCTGCGGTACAATATCGCATTAAAATTTTTAGTCTATCCTACAAAATTACTTACGAGGATATTGAGGCAACGATTTGACCATTGCAATATAATGGACATACGGGTCGTGCATAAATATCGATTTGAGCATACTGTCCACAGCGTCACGGCCGTATGACGAATTCCAACATAGCATGTGTAAAAACAGTGAGTTACGAGCATTCATTTCCGTTGCTCTGAAAATTAAAAAAAAAGTTTTTAAGTGAGGTGGAACTCCGAATGGAAAAAAAGGTCTTCAAATGTATTTTAGGAATGTAAAATGGTTTATGTTCTCAAGTATGCTGTACAATACAGCATATTCTTGCGTGTCTATTAAGGAGCGTTATCCCTGGCGTTTTTGTTCGCAACACCAAACAGTGGACATATATCTTCACAGCTCTGTAACCAATACCGACCATCTCATTGGTAGTTAACTTTCATTTCTTTGTGCCATAGTGTATGGGGTAACACTGCATGCCAACATAAAATAAAATAAAATAAATAAAATAAAAACATACAGGTTTATAACCTAGTTCAGCTGTATGTAGATACGCCAATTATTTTGTTAAAATGAAATGATAGCCTTAGATTTTAAGCGTTTTAACATATGTATACAACTTGTGAAAGACTTTGTCAATAAATTATTATTATTGTTTGAACAGATTAACCGCAAGTAATGATGACGTATAACTGAATTTAGACTATAATTTTAGGCTATAAGGTGTATAATAAAATGAAATAAGTTACTACTTATGATCATTTCGTTTTAGAATATGGTTTTTGAGAATTTATGTTTATGAATATTATTTGATTGGTTTGGATTTTTTAAATTATGGGATATTAACGGTGCTTGACACGAACTTAAATAAATATTTTCGGTACTACTATTCTATATTGATACAAGCCCTCTTTTTCAATTCCATGTCGTTTTGTGTTATGTAATTTCAACGAGGTAGGGCACAGCAAATTTCTGTGCGAATCTTACGTAGCCGTCCGACTGGCCCCGAACCATTATTCAGAAGAACTCTGTCACTAGTGGGTATCCACATACCTCCCTTGAGTTCTGGTCACCCTAGAGCTCAAAAGAAGGGGGCATATAGATAACAATGCACAATGGACACGAAACCAGCCGAAAAAAGTGTCTTCAGATCTCTATGACTCGGAGTGCTAAGTTTTAGATATTTTTTCTACACAATATGCTAAGTTGTTGTTGTTACTTAACTTGAGTTAAAATCGATTAAGACGTCAACAAATACAACTACTGTTCATATACTTAACCGTTTTTATTTCATACCATCGTAAGTTAACGTACTTGTATTTGTTCCAAATATATTTTTCCCATGCAGCTGGATAAACGGACGGTATCAGCGGATAATCCCTTGCAGATAGGAATCCAATTACGTTGTCTGTCATATCGAGCTGGCATAATGCTAGAATTGAATTTTCACTGAAAACAATGTTAACAGGTACCTAAGTATATTACTGTTAATTGTACCTACTATACGACTACTATGCACGATCGAACATCTTCAACCCCCCTTTACGAAAAGAAGACGATAGAAGTAAAAAGCCCATTATGAGGCAGCGTATGTAGATACCTATCAATAGTTTATTATTACATAAATTATGGGTACACAATCACTACTGGTTTGACTAAAAATGTAACCTACTGCAACAGATAATTAATGATTGTCCGGTATTTGTTGATAGTATCGTTGTCGATCAAACCGAAACCTCTAGAGACTATGTTATTAGAACTTTTACGAGGAAGGATTTCTTACGGAGAAAGGAATGATTAATTATTATTAATGAATCTTAATGCAGATTTGTCTGGACTGAAATAATAATCTCGAGTTGTTACACTCAAAATCATGAATCTCTTTAACATATCTAAATAATATTGACCTCACATAAGATATGTGATATCATTCACACAGTCAACACGGAAGGTTTTAGCTACAGATTCATTGACAAGCTCCAATATAAGAGGAGCATCCACGACATTAGCAAACCGCACGCGCCCCACGGCCGGTTTGCTGGACGTCCGAGAATACATCATTGTAGAACTGTATTGGATAACAACAAATACTTTAGTACGAAATTACTCAATTAGTCAAGGTTTATAACCCCAAATGGTGCCGATTGGATTAGAAAAACCAATAAATACTAGGATGATCAGAAATTAACAATGTGAGACTCCTGCTGTCAAGTTCTTTTCATCTGTCAATGTTTTGTTCCGCCAAAAAATACCGTAGAGATTTTCCTTAGTCTTTATGACATATAGTTCAGCTATTTTATAATCAGCAAATAAGTAATTTTTTGCCGGGTTAATAAGTACAAAGATGTAACGAATATTTTGTGTAGGTGCGTCTCATGATAATAATGAACATAAAATGGTGGTCCCCATATTGATACAATCCTCTTTTCCTTGAGGAAAATGAAAACAAAATTTATCATTACAAAAATGAGCGATTTGTTTTTCCAGTTTGCAAGCAGTTAGCGAAGTTTCAACGAACTTCTGAGGGCTGTCGACACACTGAAGGCTGCCGTAAATGCGTAGATAGTAGCCGTCGACACACCACAGAGTTCAAAGAGAACTTTAAGTATGTGACAAAAAACGGAAGAGCGTACTAATGGTAACCGAAAAGTGTCCACGGCACTTATCGGAGCTTTATTGGCTCCAGCATTTCAAGGGCACTCTTCAGCTGAATTCGGCGGGAGTACCTAATTACCCCTATTGATAAAATGCCGCTTTATGTTAGGAACCCAAGAACCCGCCGAAATCGCAGAACAGTATTCAGTTTTGCTTCTGCTGATTTTCAAGCCAACATTCTTCAGTCTTTGTTACCATTTTCTAATCTGCTCCACTATTTCCCCAAATCTACTTGCATACTTTTCTTTCTGTAACATTCGTCTACTTGATCCTTGGAGGGGGCCGGTTTTTCCTGCTCTTACTCAGAACTTTAATTTTGACCTCCATTCCTGGCAACCTATGTTGTGGCACTAAGGGTTGCCCAGGCACCACCTTGAAGTTTTTTACCGAGATCAACTTATTCTATATACTATATATATACTTCTGATAAGAAAGTAGTCGATCTATGTCGTGCGGTTATCACTTTTATATGTGATAAGATGTTCGTCACTCTTTTCAAACCAGTTGTTAACTACCGCTAAGTCAAACGAAGAGGAAAACTGGAATATGGCCTCACCATCGTTATTTCTAATTCCTAACCCCGTCCTCCTTACCAGTATTATATATTTTAGTTTATGCTCCTTGCACTCTTTCATAGTCATCATTCGCTATTCCGACATAGCTATTAAAATCTCGTACCAAAATGTCCTCACCTTCAGAAATACCTATTCATAACCGTATCAAACGCTTGCATAAATTGTTTTGGCACCGCATCCTTGCATCCAGCTTGAGGCGCATACACGCTCCCCCATACTGCTTTCAAAACTATTATTCTATCATTCACTCTATATATCCGTCACACATTCTGTCAGAACACTATCCAAAACTACTCCCACTCCATTTCTCGTCCCATCACTCCCACAATAGCTGTCATACCCTTCATTTTTTTTTTCTTGCAAGCATGCCACATTTATCCTTTTTTTTCAAAACACCCGCTAACTCTCTCGCTCTTCTAGTGATAGTCCCAACATTCCAACTTGCATACCACCGCCTATTCTCTCGGGCTTCCGTCTTCCGTTGCACCTGCCTCGATTGGTGTGTTTTCCGCAACATGGCGAGACTTTGTTTTCCTGGTCAAGATTTAAATCTTTTTAAATTTTTTTTTTGTGAAAACGTCGATGTCAGGTTTTACCAGAATTGAAATATCCGAGATCTTAGTCCGTATTTAATCTATCGTATCCTATGGATGCACGGATGTCAAAATATTACTGATTAAGATTTACAAATTTTTCACAATTGTTTTTAATACTGTATTATTTCATTACATATACAAAGAATTCTGTCAAAACTATCACAAACTTCTTTCTTTACTATTTATAAGCTATTCATGTGTTGCTGCATCTGAAGATATTCTAAGAGGACTGTTAATAGTATAATATTTAAATGAAAAACATAATAATACTTACTTAAAATTATTTATTATTCTTAAAATGAAAACTCCCTTACTTCGGTAATGGTTACTAAATAATTTGTGGAAACCACTGTCAAGAGTGATGGGACAAAACAATAAAGTTTGAGCATTACTTAATTAATAGAAAACACATTGTCAATTGATTTAAGTTCTTAATATACAGAAAACAATAATTCTAATAAAAATAATTTAATTCAGTAACAATCTTCCTACTAGCCCTAATTAGCATCAATAAATAAGATGACTTCATTTTGTGGATCTCTTTGGAGTGATAAGGTCTTACGCCGTTTATAAATATGCTAACTATTTGAAACTAATTTAACTTTAAAATGAGTTTACTTCTGAAACCACAAAGTTACATGTAACTACATTAATGAACTTATAATTACAGGCGTAAATTAAAAACCCATATCCCAAAATTAATATTACAGTACAGACTGCTCTGTATCTTGAAGCTATTATTATGACATAACAGCATTTCGAATAATTGAAATGAAAAAAAAATTGCTTACGTCAATGTTAGGCGGACGTTGAATTTAAAAAAACATCTTGAATGAAACCCCATCTTAATCGCATATGGAACACAATTTCCCCAATGGCTGTATCATTTTTTCTAAATAATACTACATAATTATGTATGTACATAAAACTTTAGTCACACTGAATAAAAAACTATCGGTAACGATTCAGCTTCAGTTCTTTTCAACCGGTGTGAATATCCCATCTCATTTGTGATGTTCATACATTAAAACTAGCAGATTATACTATATATGACGCGATAGTCCATTATACTAAAATAAAACCTAAACACTACAATAAAGGTAAAAAATTATAGTTAATAGCATTAAAAAACATCAATCAATCACACCAAAATTCAAATATTGAGATATCTGTCTTTTACTAGTACAAAAATATCGTCGCTTTATCCACATATCACTCTATTAAATGTATGAAAACAATTATATTAAAACTTTATTAACATGTCTATCCTAATTATGCAAAAAATTATTTAGGATTCAATATTATATTTATTGCTGTGTGTGTTTTTAATATTAATAAAGCAGTTTGCGTTAGAATTGTATGGAATCTCATATTTTAGCAATTCTTTAAATGCCACTTTACCTATATGAGTATCATAGTGTAAATCTGCCTATAATACCTAATTCATCATAAGTTATAACCATAAAACTACCGCTGGACTTAATAATTCAAGATTGATAGTATCCTTATCTATAAAATAATAAGTCTTACATGAAAATATCTAGCTACTATTATATCTTAAGAATCATTTACATTAAAGTATATAATAATTGCCACAGAGGTGGTGCAGTAAGATCCGAATGTCTGTGATAAGTCATATTAGTAAGCATGCGAGTACATGAGAAACTTATTACATAAGGCAAGTGATTAACATGTTATTTCTATATAATGCTAGAAACACTATCACACTCGGCCACATCTCAGATTATGGACAATACACTACAATCCATTGAAAGAGCACAGCTCTTCTGGTTGTCAGTCACAAACTAATAAACCAAGAACACTATTATTACCAATATTATACACCAGCTCTCCCTACTGGAAGCATTCGTTACTTACAACCATACACCATTACTATTTACACAACTTCGATGCTTCTCTAGAACGTATACAAACATTTCCATTCAATTCCACAAAAAAAAACCATTTACAATCAATCAGACATGATCTATACGTCTAATCGATAATAACGTGGTGCACCATCAAATATATTATGATATATAGTATAGATATATATACTCATTTAAGCTCACTGACGTTTATAAATTCGGCAAACAGCACATTAGTTCATAGCTAGTTCAAAATATTCGATATTTTATAAAGCATTCTAAGCCAGTTTATTTCAGGCAATCCTGAAGGAGTTACTATGAGACCTAAAGGATTCATTTACGCATTAGTGTGTACCTAACTGTCAAAGCCTTTTGAAAGTATCCACTTTCAAAAGGCTTTGACAGTTAGGTACACAGATCTTTTAGTCTATAGAAATGTTTTACATGACACCCATTTTACATACATTCATAGCAGCATAAAGATGTCAACAGATTTCTTTGCATTTGATTTAAATTCTAGAAATGGTTCTACATAATGCGTAAGCTCGCTTAATGTGCTACATTTATTACGAAAAAAAATCGCAAGTCAGTGAGCATGTACAGTGGTACAGGTCTACTAAGGCCTAATTATATTCACGCACACATCACTTGGCAGGCTTGTGCTTCGGGGGAGTTGTAGGGGGCCCTCCCGACTCCGCCGAAGCGCCAATAGCCACGCCCTCGCTGTCTACCTCCATCTGCAAGTGGATGAAAATTATATAGAGGAGCTAATAATAAAAAAATATAAATGTTGTCTAACAGCTATAAAAAAAATCGATATCATCATATTTTTTCCAATCTGTAATAAAAAACCTACTAACTAACCTTTTCATCTTTTGTGGTCTGCGGCGAATTTGTTCCATTATTGCCATTGTCTGATCCTGTTTCTCCAGAGTCAGTGGTCCCTTAAAAAGATTTACTACTTACAATTTGCTAATAACAAAAAGTGCTGGTTTTAGGGTTAATGAACGACATTTGTAATCAATACTCAGTTTCGAAACCCAAACAGTATCAAGAACCCTCTTCTAGTACAAATAAAAAGCTTAGTTGATGGATTAATTAATAACTACTATTAATTTTGCTTGCTTGTTAAAAAATGTTTAATTATGTCTTATAAAGTCCAAAGAAAGTTTACCCGCTTGTATGTGATGTGCGTTACCGCGTTCTGCATCATGCTCTCTGACCATTGCATCCAAATTGTAGCGACGCCTATACGAGATGAAGAAGGAGCGCACATGCGCCTCATTCTTCGTGCCCAGGGTGTCAGCAATTGCTTGAAAATTTCGTCCTGTACATAATCAAGTAAAATCAGCTGCCATGATAAAATTTTCAATAGTCCATTTTGTTTTAGAGTAGATAACATATTGGATTTACTATATTAAGATCTTATTTGTTAGTTTATAGAGTGTAATAAAACAAAACGGTATTGAAGATTTTCTGTTTAGATGTATAGTAATAATTTGACACATCTCACACACGACTGTCTGATCCGAAACTAGGCAGAACCTGTACTATGATAATCAAACTGCTGATAATCATAAATTAAAAAAAAAAAAACCATTTGAAAATCCCTTCTACGATTACAAAAGAGCTGATGATCTTCGAACGGCTGAACAATTTTCTTGAATTATATCTAAGAACGCTCTCGATCGAGTCACCTTTCAAACAACACATACCTAACTATAAATTAAAAATTTAAAAAACCTCCGACACAAAATACTAAAAATAGTATGAACGGCCATCTTGGATTTGAAATTTATCATAGTATTCTACTAGTCAAGCCCTTTCATTTAATACCCATATTGAGGGAGTTGTGAAAAAATATGTAATCCGCCATTTTGTGGCGCGGCCATCTTGGACCGATTTTCATCAAACATATCTAAGAACACTCCCGAGTAATGCACCTTTCAAACAAAAAAAAACAATCGGTTCATCTGTTCGGGAGCTACGATGCCACAGACAGACACACACAGACACGTCAAACTTATAACACCCCGTTGTTTTTGCGTCGGGGGTTAACAAAACAAACCGCACTCAAATCGGTTCATCCGTTTGGGAGCTACAATGCCATGGACACACAGATAGATACACAGACACACAGACACACAGATACACAGACACACAGATACACAGACACACAGACACACAGACACACAGACACACAGATACACAGAACCGCAGATACACAGACACGTCAAACTTAAAACACCCCTCTTTTTGAGTCAGGGGTTAAAAATAAACAGAGTTAGATTCAAACCATCATAATAAAATGAATGTGGCAATAGCACAACAAGCCAATACTAAAAACGTGAATTACTAAGAATGATTTTTTAAAGCGAAATGACTAATAACGGGGGAATTCCCTTACCGTATTTCCGAACAGCCGTGACTGCCATGAGTAACTCGTCGTTAGACCAACGCGAATTGATCTTTGCGGCCGGCTCGCCGGGCCTTAACTCTTCTACACCAGAGTCCCCAACCTTGCGTTTCATCGCGCTTAGCTGCTGCTTGTTCTGTTGCACCTATTAAAATCATTCCATTCACTACAAGTACTTTACATAGCCAAACGTTACGGGATTGTCACAAACTTAGGATTTAAAGTGCATATCTGGATTATCCAAGAAACTACGAAGTAGGACTTGGGTTTCGGTCGCACAGTAAACAGTCAAGCAAAAGAACATGGGATATTAAAATGATAGTAAACAAACTTAAATTAAAATCAAAACTTTGATCAATAACTAATCTATTATGTGTGCAGAATACATTTTTTTAAACAATACCACCTAGTACAGTATTGCAGTTCAATTAGCATGATATACTACGAAATTATTGGCTATTGATATTAAAATTAGTTGTTTTATCACATTCTCACATTACATCACACAAACGCTTAGTCACATCCATGCTCTATGTGGGCAAATTACTAGTTTAAAGGTATGAAGTAGACTCCGCCTCTGCGAAAATAATTTGCCATTTTACGTTGCTTATATAAAATGCCACCTTGTTCTCGCAAAGAGGGAACTAAGTGTCAACGTAAAGGTGAGAATGTGTCTTGCAACGGCACTACATAGCGACATCGTGGCGGGTTGCATCTTACTTGTCTCTTTAGAGATATAATTTCTCTGTCCATAGCTTTGAGCATAGCTTCGCCCTGATTGACAAGCCCGGGCTGCGGGGGATCGCCAGGCTGGGGGCCGGAGGCCATTGCGACGAGATCATCGTGATTGATGTAAATGCCGCGCGGTAGCCGGTGCTTGTATCGCTGCTGTTTCGAACCTGGACCGCGGCGCCCGGACGGTCCGCACAACGGTCTCATTGTCCCCGTACGTCTGTTACATGACCGCTAATATTCAAATAACCATCCCTATACAAGTTTAATGAAATCACACTCCAAATTAGATTGTAACTGTTTTATTCATGTCATGCATGTGATTGCAACGAGCTGATAAACTAATAAAACTGTAGTAGAGTACCGACCTGGCGTGCACGAGGCATGCCTGACACAACTTCTGCGAATTGTGCGCCGTGATCTGGGTGCACAGAATGCCGCAAACAGTGCACCACTTGCCCGCATTCTCGCCGCCGCCCTCGCCCTAAACCCCAATACACATTTTACATTCCTGACACTTAGAGACTACCACTCTACACGAAACATATGAAACTCTCGTGTAAGAACGGACAAAAACTATTACAATGACTTCTCACACACTTCTTTTAAAACCCATTAGAATATTAAATGATATTCTGCACACATTAGATTAAACAAGATTTCTTCTTTCCTCGGGGCTATTAAAGGAAGCATGCGGGAACATCATAGGAAACTGGACGGAAAGGAATAGGGTTTACAAATAAGGAATACACAGTGTCATGATGAATTATTGTCTAATAAAATCCATCACAAACCAGAACACATATTACATCAATCAAACAGTAAATTTTTCTTATGATTTTGTTTCTCAATACTGCCAATATCATATTCCCTACACACAATTTTAAGGCAAAAAAAAATTGTAAACAATTTGTATTCAATGTACAGTGCATCCCTGGTAATCCTGAACAGGTATGAGCATACACAACTTAATGAGATTAGGCAATTGATAGGTTACCAAACAACTTTTGCATTAGATTATAGTTGTTTGTTCCATTAGAATTTTAACTATGAAATAACAAACAAGTCTGAAACTGGATTCCCAGAGAAACACTTGATTTTCATAAAATATACTTGCTACAACTCAACTTACAATCAATGTGAGGCAAAATTAATATGCTGTATGTTTAATTGTGTGACATAATGGAGTAGAAATTGAATTGAACACTTGATTAGCATCATCATGTGTAATGAGTAATACTTTTAGCATTATTAATGATGAATATTGCATATGAGAGTAGTAGCAATCATAGTTTGTAGATAAAAATGCAGAGCGGTCAAAATTAAATAAGCATATCAGAATACACAGTTTCTGGATACATTTTTTACAAATGGAACAGATATGACATCTAAGTATAATGTACACAGTCAGTGGTAAAAGCTATTATTCTAACATTAATCAGCAAATTATCTAATATTTTTTTCGAAATAACTGATAAAAAACTAGTAAGCATATGTTGCCACAATCAAAACTTGCATGAAAATCAAAATAATGCAATGATGTGCAGGTCTATGACATGGAGTGACTAACAAAAACGTTGTAAAGATATGGATTTTAAAACAAGGGACCAACAAATCTCAAGTAGAAGATTTTACGATTGAATAATGGATGACACACCAATTGTAAAGACAAAGTGAGAGGATTGAAGAAGACACTGAACATCAAGTTTCCATGGTGACAGCAAAGTTATACTCATTGTGGGGAAGCGAAGCACCCACCTGGGCGCCTTGCAGGCCGGCGGCGCGTTGCGTAGCCCCGCCTGACGCGTGGGGCTTCCCTCCACGGACAATACCACGGTGGAAAGTCCACTTCTGTCATAATTATTCAACACATATCCATAACTCAACAATAATAGTATACCATTGAATCATCCAACACAGCTGACTTATTTATTTATACACTATGTTTTAGTCATGGTGAACTACAACCTATAGCCACATCTGATGTGAACTGTCCACAAGCAGAGCAAACAATTTATTATTTACAACTTATTTACCATGTAAACGAGGGGGAAAGCAATGTCCTTCCAATAATTGTACTGAATAATTGCCACTCTGCAGTTTTATTTACTGAAAATCTGCCAAAAAGTTTTAAAGCAATAACAATTTGGACAATCCAGATACACTACCAAAACATATTAAACCATGAGGGGGAAAATGATACAATTTGACTTTATTTCTGTAACTAGTACATTGGTGACACCGTAAAAAAAGGAGCAAATAATATCTGATACAATTTTACAAGCTATACAATAGATTTAAGCTAAACATACCTTTTCATCATTATCTGATTCTTTGTCAGATCCTCCAGGCTCTGATCCAGCACCAGATTCGCGTTTCCCTGTTCCTGATCCCGTAGCATTTCGACCTTCACCAACCACATCCATGAGTGAAGTACGCGCTCTTGTCTTCTTCCATGAGTAATAGTACTTCACTAAAGATGCTATTGATTTGTCTGGTAACTATATGAAAACAGATATGTTAATACTTAAATCTGGTATCTTAACATAATAATAAGAAGAATTCTACTAAAACCCACCATTTGACGTATTCTGTGAAAACTTTTACCATGGAATTGGAAAGCTTGTTCAAAGAGCACCTTATCCTCTACTGTCCATTCATCTGGAAATGGTGTGAAATTTGCCAGATCCATAGATGCTCTATTTAGGTCATGTTTATGCCAAAATAACATGCCCAGTGCTTGTTCCCCGTTGTAGCCATATTTTTCCTTTGCTGTAGTTATGTATTCATCCACTGAAAAAAAGCTATGTTGTAAAATAGGAAATCATGATAAATAACTCCAACACTGTGAAAAGCTGCAATTACTTACATTTGATGTCAGATATATCAGAAGTAGGTGACCAAACAAGTAAAGCTCTGTCAGATATTAGTTCAGGCCTCCGCTGCTCAACCGGTTCCAGTTCTGGGCACACTGCCTGATAATCTCTACCCACTCTAATTTTCTCAGCTGCAAACGGTACTACTGCTTGGTTTGATTTTACAATTTGTGGATGAGATGAGCGCAGCATGAAGGCGATGATGGTAAGCATAAAAAACAACGCACGATGTCAGATGATTATGATTAAAATTGCCACGGCGTTAGCATATTATGAAAACAATAAGTGTAAGTGCAGACGGATTTATTCACCTCGAGATTACAATCAATCGAACAATCGACATGCAAAAAAGCTCCCCAATTGTTAGAAACAATATTCTTCAAAAGCTATAATAAGCGATATGGAATTAGGATATCTCGTACCATTCTCATCTTCTGAACTGGAGTCTGGACTTCCATGGCCATTGGGGCTTGGCCCCCTTGACCGCTTCCCGTTTCGAACATCATTACTTCTTTCGGCCAAAACCATGATTACGCACTTGTCAACACAAATTTCACGTTCTTAAAACACTATATCACTGCGCATTGAATATTATATTACCGTTCAGTGAATGAAATTATTAGGAATACGGAGCTTCGCACTTAAATTCAAACGTGATTCAAACCACCGCATCAATAATTTGACAAACCAAACAAGGGAGGCAACGATTCATTTAATGGCGTCTGTATCTAGCTAGGCATTCACTTTTCTGTAATTATAAAATACCGGATTATGCTTTATAAATTATGGATTATCGTCTAATATGTTAGTAAATAATAAATTCAACAAAAACAATTAAAAAGTTATTTAAAATTTAGATTTTTACTAAGAATTAAGTGTAGTAGAGTTTTTGCTACTGGCAATAACAGTACTACAGACTTCTCTAAAAGTAACAAGAAACATTGGATTGATTAATTACTTTGTAAAGCAATTATCCTTGTTCTGTTAGTGGTAACAGTTTCTTAATAAAAAACTAAGTAATATATTCATAGATTGTAGCTAGTATGACAATAATTTAATCCCTTTTATTAATTTATGAGTTAAGAAACTTTGAAGAAAAGTTTAGCTTTTTATTTAAAAGATGGCGTTATCAAACAATATAGAGTTATTAATGTTTCAAAACAATAAACAAAGAAAATGGTCTGCCTGCTGTATACGTCATTGGGTTTGTTGGTTTTATATGTTGCTCCCGACAGCCACGCCAACGAGTACGATAATAACGAGTCAATATGAAGTCCGGTGAAGATGTTTTTTATGGAAATCTTGAAGTCATCATAAAAAAGAAGTAGGTAGTTAAAATAATGTATCCTTCAATACCATTAATTTATTCCTATAAAATAAATAGTTAATAGCCGAAGAGCTAACAGTAGCGATGCCGCTGATGCCGGGTGTCCCGACTTAAACGGGATGTCCCGATTTTCAGGTGTCTACTTAGTTGGTGACCAGTGGCGTAAGTATACCATCAGAGGCCCGTGGCTAATTCATCGGTCTGACTCGCACTTGGCTGTAGTGCCTCCTGTGTTCAGGGCCTATGGTGCTCCGGAACCCCTTTGGGCCGGGGGCCCGTAACATTTTGCCCGCTCTGCCACCCTATTG
The DNA here is from genome assembly GCA_963859945.1 of Euplagia quadripunctaria. Classification (NCBI taxonomy): domain Eukaryota; kingdom Metazoa; phylum Arthropoda; class Insecta; order Lepidoptera; family Erebidae; genus Euplagia; species Euplagia quadripunctaria. The sequence continues at coordinate 7,890,739 of OY982573.1, forward strand.
TTGGTGACACGTCCCGAGTTACGGACGTCGGGACGTCAAATGTCCAGGCCCCTCTTAGTAGGAGAGCTGGTGAACAATTTAGGGTAGGTCCTTGAGGCACTTTGAAAAATTTTGTAATAGTCCTGAAAGACCCCTGAATAATAAAGTCGAGGTCTGGCTAAGGGTGGCGGCCTCCTATCAAACCTTAAAATTTTTAAAAGGGTTTTTTGAAGTGAAAACTTCTTTAGGCACGGTGAGCAATTTTGGTATGAAGAAAAAGCACTCAACTCGCGTGACCGTCACTCTCATATATAGAAATATGTGTGTGTATATGTGTAACCTCTCGCACCTCTTCGCTGATTGGTTGGCTCAAAGTATACCTATGACTGCCTAAGAGTAAATGTCATCAGAGGTCCAAAACATAACCTATGCACCTGTATACAGCAGCATAACCATGTTGTAGTTATTATTAGTTTTTAAATAATTTTCAACATGACAGAAAAGCTGTTATGTTTGTAAAAAGCTTTGGATCCCTGGTGGTTGTCGTAGTTTTCACAAGTAAGTCTTTCAGACTGTAAATTGACAACCATAATATATAATTGATATCTTTTTAAATCTTAAACCTATTTATTGTGTTTTAAACATTTCTCTCGATTAGGTCTATGCAAGCTCAAACCGCTTCAAAGTAAATACTGCAAAATTCATTCAGTTTTTGGTTCTAAATTAAATGCACCAAACATCATCTTACCATTTTCTGAACATTATTGCACTTCCATTCTCCTCTATCATTCCTCAGTTCACTACTTACTTCTTTTACATCCATCTCCTCTTTCCTGCAGTCCATCCATCTTTTCTTTAGTCGTCCTCTACTCTTATATCCGTCAATTTCCATACATAAAACTCTCTTCACCACATTTTGATCATCCCTCCGCATCAAATATCCATGAAACACGATAATCTGTTGCTCCTCAACTTTCATCCATTGACTACTTTCAGGCTCCCTCTGATTTATTCATTCCTCACTTTGTCCATCCTAGTCACACTACACATCCATTTTAACATTCGCATTTCAGCTACTTGCAGGTGTCTCTAATCCGTTCTCTTTGTTGGTCAACATTCAGATCCAAGCAGGACGGCAGATCTGATGAACGTCTTATAAATTTGGCGAAATAGTTGCAGGAGTGGAGATACCGCCGAAACCACAGAACATGTATTCGGTTTCAGTTCTGCTGATTTTCATTCTTGTCATTTTTCCAACCTGTGCTGCACCTCGGATCCGTATTCACCGACCATCACAATTTCGTCTGCAAGCATAATGCACCAAGGTGCATTATTAACAGGAAGAGGTATGAATTAAGAGCCGATCCCTGGTGGAAACCTATAGAGATATTAAATTGTTCGGTGTTTCCAGCAACTGACCTTACGTGAGTGACTCTCTGTACATAGCACGAACCAATTTCACATACTTAGCAGGCGCTCTTGCTTCTTTCAAAGCCCACAAAACCTCTCAGGGTAGTAGGCCCTGATACGCTTTTCTAGGTCAACAAACTGCGCACATTGATAAGCGCCCTGGCATAAACCCAAATTAGTTTTATGTTATCGCACTCTCCTCTCTCACTTTTCTCTTAATTACTTTCTCCCAGACTTTAATATTAAGTGACAGCGCGACTTTATTAGAAAAAAAATGTGAAATAATAATAATGTTATCTGGAAGACTGTTGTCGAGCATCCAAGTACCTTTAGATCTGATCCCTTTGATTAGATCTTAGAGTTTATTAGAAGTCAAAAGTGATAAACTTTTATGTAGGTATTTATTTATTAACACTTCCTGCAGGTACAATACTTGAGGCGGACTTAATGCCGTAGGCATTTTTTCTGTTATAATGTACTTGAGAAGTCACAACTACTACCTCAAAACTTGGAATATAAGGAGAACTCGATTTGGCCACGTTTTGATTTTCTAATTTGTCCAAATTTACATCATTAGCAGTTATTTAACAAAATAAATGAATAAACAATAACCCAAATGATTCTCTGAACTTAAGCACGAAATGTCCTCAAATTCAACATTTCCTCACAGGTCGAGGAACAAATTCTTACTGAGCGGCTGAGAGACGTTCACCATTGACAATATTGCATATCTTCTTTCTTAATTAAACAAGGTATAATTTCGTAGGATAATTAGGCTCCTAAAGAAATTGTGTTTGTTATTTGTTCAGTAAAGTCACCTAGTATCGGCCGACTTTACCCTACCATAATATAAGTTTAGGATGTTAAAATAATCTTTACGTTTTTTGTGAGATGCGAATTTTGTAATGCTTTACCAAACCTTTTTTGTTACTCTCAAACTACAATATAACTTATTCGACAGTTTACAAAGTACAAAAAAAATTAATAATAGTAGCTTATGACAGTCATATTACATAAAAAATATATAGAATCAAAGACTTGACCTCCAAAAGAAGCAAAATGTTTATTTGTTGCGGTTAACCTATCTTCTTTATCAAACGGTTACTCATAAATACCTACACAAAGATGCGAGAGAGATGCATGTAAACTGCTGTCTTCTTTATACCGACGTCGCCAGTTCGTTGCTTGCTCCCCGCCTCAAGCTATATTATTATAATACCTCTATGGCAGTCCTACGACTGATAGTTTTTTATTTAGAAATATTAAGAAGATTTAGATATTTAAGGAACTGAAAAATAGAAAAGCCGGGTCAATTAGTCGTGTATAAATGTTAAAAAGCAAAATGGTTTTTTTTTTATCCAAAAATTATTCTCTTTGAGTTTTTAATAGAGTAATAAAGGTACTTAAAAACAAATAATCCCAACAGCCAGATCAATAGTCATCATCAATCATCTGGCTTTTTTTTTTAATTTCTTAAAAATATGACATTAAAATATAAAAATTCAAAATACCTCAAGAACATATTTTTTATTAAAAAAAACAGTTAGTCGTAGGACTGCAGACTGCACATCAGAAGTGAAAAAATTACTGTGAAATCTGTCATCTGAGCGTATCACGCGTGTTCAGTACCTACTTTTTCTCCGTACCAAAAGTGTCCAACGTGCCTAAAGAAGTTTTCACTTCCAAAACCCTTTTAAAAAAATTCAAGGTTTGGTAGGGTAACCCTTTAGCCAGACTTCGACTTTATTATTCAGGGGTCTGTCGAGGACTATTACATTTTTTTTATAATACCTCAAGAACCTACCCTAAACTGTTCACGAACTCTCGGACTATCTGTTCCATTGAGCACTCGTGGCAAGTGTCCGCGGCCCCAGCTTACTCTCAAAATCATTATTTGCAGCCGCCGTTTCCTTCCAGTCGTTAATACCCGATGTCATGACAAAATTATTAATTTGCAGTGCGATTTACAAATATTTTGTTTCTTTTTTGGTCTTACACAATTTGCTAATGCAGTAACTGCTCCGGATAGAAATCGTTCCATTGCCAAATTGAGAAGAATAAAAAAATTATTGAGAAGTAGGTACAACGCTTCAAGAGATTTACCAGTTTGTCGCTAATGTTCATAGAATATAATGTGCGTCAATCAGTTGTGCAAAACATTTGAACAACTGATTGACGATTTTGCTTACATGAAAACTAGATGGGTTTAGGATACCTCTACAATAATCATAGAATTCGAAGCATTAATCTTAAAAGTGCACCTGTTCTTAGTTTCTTTGCATCACCCGAAGGTTGACTGGTAGAGAATGGCATTTAGTCGGTTCGAGTCCGACATACCACCTTGCATAGCCCTGGCTCACCCACGTAAAACGAGCATTGCCAAGAAGAGACGAACTGTGAACTCCTCCATGCCAACAAAATGTTAAAAGTTGACATAAATTAATTAATAATCTGTGAATGTTGACAGTTACTTTACCGAATCGTATTACAATAATTATCAATTTATTTTGTGTTTGTAAAGAAATAAAAATTGTTGTTGAATAATTTTAGAATTTTCATCTCTTCTTATCATCTCAGTTCATTTACTTTTATCAACACAGGGGCCCCGTGATCCTATTTTGTATGTTTGTGCCCAGGGCCTCCGACAGGTTAAAGATGGCCCTACAAATGTCCTGATTTTTCAATAAACCCCTTTTTTTCGTGTGTAAACCCCGACGGGTTATCACCTCACCGGGGTCAACGGCAAGGTGGTATGTCGGACTCGAACCGACTAAAAGCACACGGTGTTCGGTCACAAGTGGGGCTATTGCAGGGGACCCGGGAATCCCTGCAGCTTATACATAAGCCATAATAAGGTATTTTGTTACAAAAAAATTACTGAAAATTAAGAAGTGATTTATGAACATGATTAATTATTATGACATATTAATCCGACAAATAAATCCGAATGAAAGGTACTTCATGGTCAAGATATTTTATGAAGATAAACTTTGCCCTTTATAGCATGTTATGTGGATGCATAAGTCATAATTTCAAATTAAAATAATTCAACACTCGACTCGGTGCTAAGACCATAGTAGTACCGGCGCGAATGAGCCGTGTGACGCATAACCCTTTTTGTATCGTGTCAACAACAACGGAAATGCCTACGGGTCATCACCTCCCCGGGGCTAGCGGTGAAGTGGTGTGTCGGAATCGAACCGACTATTTTGCGTGCAGCTACGTACTTTGCCCCCCTTTCGATTTAGAGAGGCGCGCGCAGAACACGTCTCGCCACCGTCTCAGGCCTGCTTCTGCTAAGGCGACGGACGAAACGGACAGGTGACGCATAGCCCTGGCTCACCCACGTAAAACGAGCATTGCCAAGAAGAGACGAACTGTGAACTCCTCCATGCCAAGAAAATGTTACTAAAATATTGAAGTATTTTAAATCACTAATAACTCTTTTCTTTTAAATTATAAGCGGGTATATCGCGTCCCCTAATTTTTTCTATTTAAATGTCTATCCCGACTGGACTAGAAACCGCCCCGCTACAGCTAGTATTGTTATAAAACTTAGTAATACCATATAAATTGAAATGGGCGCCATATATGAAATGGGCGATATTTATGAGGGATTTGCTAACCTGCAATGGCACAAACAATTTGAAACACAATTACACAAAATGTTCCTAACATGCAATAGTCGTCGAAGTCGCCAGACCTGGTGCAGACAACCGACAGCATGAATCGGAACCATTCTGCGGAATCACTAAACAGCGAGCTTATTCAATCATAAACGCTCAATACACATCAATGGCAATAAAGAGATGGAAGACCACGACTGCTCTAAGACACTCGAAAGCCTTAATAAAAGGCTATGATAACAAATTATAAAAACTAAGGAAGCTCAAAAGATACAAAACCTGTGCAGTAACACGAATCCTCACCGGATACTGCAAACTGAACAAATATTATGTTTAACCTAAAGTTGGGCGATAATTGTGTCCAAATTTAGATTGAACATAATGTTTCTTCAGATTCTATCGAGAGGCAAAAACTGCAATGCATATTCTATGCTTTTGTGGCCCAATAATGCGGCGGCACTGGAGTATTAACGTAGGGTTGCACATCATGTAACTACAGGAAATACAAAAATCACTGCTGATAGGATCTGGAGGTTCCTCGAAGCCATAAATCTGAGCAGTGCACTTTAAAGCAAGAGTGCGCTACAAAAGACCAGAAATGGTCGAGGTAGCACTAGGCACTTAAAACAATAATAATAACATGCAATCATTTTTTTATTTTTTTTATTTTTATTGTAATCCAATAAGATCGCATTGTCTCTAAGAAAGTTTAACGTTCGTTATTATCAAACTACACATTTGACCGTTAATCTTTTTCAAAAAACTTCCTTAGCATGCACATAATAACATTTCGAAGTTTCATCATCACAACCTGATAAATATTTTAGAAATGCATAGTAAATACAGAATCCTAATATAAATTTTTAAGTGTTCGGTTTACAAAAGTTTAAATAAAAAAGAAAAGCCTCTTGAATTATATTATGAGTAGATATTCTAGGTACAGAATAACCAGTCAGTACCTACATAGTAAAAACTTATAGGCAAATACTAGTACCTTGTGGCGCGGTGGTGCCGTGGTGGACGGTGGTGCATTCGACGGCCAGGTTGAGGGTCGTGGGTTCGATTCCCGCTCAGTGCAAATATTTTTATGCATTAACATGCCTATTTGCATTGGCCTGGGTGTTTAGGTCCTGGTTTCCAACATCCAATCCTCAGCGTCTTCCTGGTCACACGATTGGCGTAGCGCATCTTATACAAACAAAATGGCGTAAAATAGTGATAACTTCAATTATATTGTTGACGATGGCAACATCAAGATAAATTATACTAAAAGCAAATGTTATACCTATCTTATTACTTTAAACGAGCAATTTTTGTATGTATTTATTTAGGTACTTATTTATTTTATTTTTATTTTATATATTTTATGTATTTATTTTTTGGGTATCTGGAAAACGGCTTTAACTATTTTGATGAAATTTTGTAAACAGATACAGTTTTGCATTTTAAGTTCAACAGCATAGTTGTATTTCAAAACAAAAAAAAAATAACGATTTTTCAAAAAGCTACCGAGCAAAGCTCGATCTCCCAGGTACTCGTGTATAAGAGCAAATCCTGTATTATCAGAAAATCAATTTTTTTGTTTTTTTTTTAGATATTTGTCTCGCCGATTACTCCACTAAAACAGGTCAATGGATTTCTATATTTGGGGAGCACAGTGACATGTAAGTGCGACTACTGGTACTATTTTATATTCTGTGGTGCGACCTTGACGCCGAAAATCAACAGCCGTATAGGAGCCACAGCTACGGTATTCGGAAAAAATGAAGAAATGCAACCTCGAACCTTCGCAGTCGGAGCAATTGGCTACTGATCGGTCTAAATGGAGAACCACAGTAAGGAGTAGGTTCTAGGAATTGTGCTCAGAACTTGACGCCAGACGAGATGAGTTGAAAGCACATGTGGCAATCAACTACAATTTCACTAACAGTGTTCTCACTTATTCACAATGTGCCCGAATATTTGGAAACAAAATTGGTTACATGCAAGCACACGAACGCCGGACGAGGAGCTGAAGTAGTCGCCGAGGTCGAAACCGACCGAGGATTAGATTAATTTCATCATCATCACCTATAAAATAGAAGCAGTTCTGAAAATTTGTCAACATCCCTATTGCGAAAATAAGTTTTGTCATACCGCATAGTAGAACAAATGTGATTTTTTTTCCTATCAGTTCTACTAGTATAACAAAAAGTAGAACAACGGTGAATAGACCTAAAATAAACGACATGCGAATATAGTATTGTCATTACCGGGCTGTTTGTTACTTTTGAGGTAAAAGCTAAGCAACGTGGGAGAGCCATGCTTCGGCACGTATGGGCCGACTCGACTCCCTTCCTAACCCTTCCCTCTCCCCTATTCCCGTCCTTCCCCCCTCCCCCTCTTCTCCTACTCCCACCTTAAAGAGCGGCAACGCACTTGTGACTCTTGAGTTACAGGTGGCCATGGGCGGCGGTAGCCACTTACCATCAGGAGACCCGTCTGCTCGTTTGCCACCTAAAACAAAAAAAAAAATATGTGCGTATGTGAGTTATTCCATTAATCTATTTGCATTGGCCTGGGTGTTTCTATGTACAACATGTATGTATTTACAAAAACAATGAATCTATATGTCCTACTACCATTACTATCTATTTAATAATTTTTGCAATGTGTTTACATTGCAAATAGGCTTAAAAATGCCACTAAGTTATCACTTGTACGGTTGTACCACACCCCATATTACGATCAGTTTATTGACAGTCACATAATTGCCAATAGTACAAAACACGTTGACAACCTTAACAATTTATACAACTAAACCTTCCTCATTATTCACTGTGTCTATTGGTGAAAATCGCATGAAAATCCGATCAGTAGTTTTTCAGTTTATCACGAACAGACAGACAGACAGACGCGGCGGGGGACTTTGTTTTATAATATGTTATGATTCACATTATTAATTACCACAGAAATATCAATAAATTTATAAATAATTTTATAAATAAATTTTATTGTGGGAGAGCCATGCTTCGGCACGTATGTGCCGGCTCGACTGAGCTCGATACCACGGCCTCACAGAAAACCGGCAGTGAAGCAATGCTTGCATTGCATTTCGCCGCGTGAGTGAAGTTACCGGAGGCCCTAACCCTTCCCTCTCCCTTATTCCCGTCCTTCCCCTCTCCCCCTCCCCCTCTTCTCCTACTCCCACCTAAAAGGCCCTACGCACCATCGTGCCTGATGTACGTCCCGCCAAGGACGCCGTGCCCGACGCGGCGACGGTGGCATACGCACGCATCGTGCGCCGACGTACGTCCGCTCAAGGCCACGGTGCTGTAGCCAGCGTTGCCATTGCCATTTTCCTAAATTACCCCAAAATAATAGTCAAATTCCACAGTTTAGGGAGATAAAACCTGAAGTCGTAATGTAATTAATAAGGCTAAATATTCCCGATTCCCCGCATTTTCCTCGCATTAATGGTCTCCCCATAAATTCGCCTATCGGTTTGAAATTCTCCGCATTTTTGGGCATTCCCCACAAATTGGCAATATACTGTCTATGTATCTACTATAAACTTATATGCTAGAACGTAAAGTCTATGGTATGTACAAAACGCGTCGTGCAAGTCCAGCAAGCAGTATATAATGTATATATATATAATTCTGACGTACGTTAAAACTACGCACGATCGTTTTGCATCGTGCATCGTGCGTGACCTTGGCGGGACGTACGTCAGGCACGATGGTGCGTAGGGCCTTTTAAAGGCTCCACGCACCATCGTGCCTGACGTACGTCCCGCCAAGGACGCCGTGCCCGACGGTAGCATACGCACGCATCGTGCGCGGCTGTACGTCCGCTCAAGGCCACGGTGCTGTAGCCAGCGTTGCCTGTGCCATTTTCCTAAATTACCCCAAAATAATAGTCAAATTCCACAGTTTGGGGAGATAAAACCTGAAGTCGTAATGTAATTAATAAGGCTAAAAATTCCCGATTCCCCGCATTTTCCTCGCATTAGTGGTCTCCCCATAAATTCGCCTATCGGTTTGAAATTCCCCGCATTTTTGGGCATTCCCCACAAATTGGCAATATACTGTCTATGTATGTACCATAAACTTATATACTAGAACGTAAAGTCTATGGTATGTACAAAACGCGTCGTGCAAGTCCAGCAAGCAGTATATAATGTATATATATATCATTCTGACGTACGTCAAAACTACGCACGATCGTTTTGCATCGTGCATCGTGCGTGACCTTGGCGGGATGTATGTGAGGCACGAAGGTGCGTAGGGCCTTTAACTCTCGAGTTACAGCCTACAGGTGCCCACGGGCGGCGGTAGTCATTTACCAGCAGGTGACCCGTCTGCTCGTTTGGCCCCTAAAACATAAAAAAAAAAAAAAAATTGTATTTTTGTGATAATTATATACGAACATGTAAATCGTACTTTATTGCGCACTTACTCACCCTAACTACAAACTCTGAGGCAAGTATTGCTTGACTAATTTAAAATGTATTTAACTATTTTTAAGTACCCACAGTTTCTGTTTTGATTTTAATTCGCAAAGTCTTATTAAGTAGTCACTGTTTAGATTAGATTAACTAGGTATTTTCTTATATGTTCAATTTCTATGCTTAGGTATTCTCTGTAACAGATCCCGCGCGGCTCCACTCGCTTGTACATATTTCGCGCGGAGCCCTAATTCTTTTTCCAAAAAAGTGTGGCCTAAGCTACTCCTTATATCTATCCATGTACTAACCATACCAGCTATTTGCTAGTGTTGGTCCCATGGAGGTCGGCCCACCCATTCCGGAGATTGGCCAGAACAAACAGACAGACAGACAATTTTTTTTTGATATAACTGTATCGTGTAAAGAACTGTATGAGCTTAAAAAAACCTATTATTTTAACATTACAAACAGATACTTCAATTTTATTTATTTATATCGATTAAAGTGATCACTGATACGTAATTATTGCGAAATTATATTAACTAGAGATCGCGCGATTGTCGAATTTCGACCATGGTTTATTTCATAGGCCAATATTACTTGACCTGTCATTGTATAGACTTTTGTACCATGACAGGTCAAAATATATACTGGACACTCATGGCTGTATGTACCTGTTTTTGCATTTTTTTAACTTTGTAGCAAATATTGTTCAAAAATTTTAGCATTCGTCACTTCTTCTCTGTATAAACTATAAGTGTGCGAAATTTCATACTCCTCCGTCCGCCCAATTTTCGTAAAAAGGGATCCAAAGTTTTCGCTTCACGTATTAATATACATATAGATAAGCAAATTGTAAACAAAAGAAAGTGTTTTAGTTAGGGTATGCATTTGTGTGTCTGTTGTAAATGCATGTTTTTTATTCTCAATCTCTCAATCAGATTTTTTCCTTCACTTGTGCTGTCAGACCTTGCTTCTTACCAAATTTCACGATTCCGGGTAAATGGGAAGTACCCTATTGGTTTTCGACCCAAAACCTATAGGGTACTTCCGGTTGACCTAGAATTCTCAATTTTGGTTAAAAGCAAGGTCTTATAGCACAAGTAAAGGGAAAATTTCGAAAAATAAAAAGTTGAAAATTAAGGTAAATTTTGGTACTTACAAGTTCGAAAATCTAAATTTGCCCATATCTTTTTATCGTATTGACTCAGGACCTTGATTACACCTAATAGGGGCTATAGACCTCAGTATCTGAATTTTAATTTTCAATTGCTAGGTCCACCCGTTCCTGAGAAAATCGGTGATGGCACACGGACAGACGGACAAGAGAGTGATCTTATAAGGGTTCCTTTTTTTACCTTTTAAGGTACGGAACCTTAAAAAGAGATAGCTTTTTTGACTTTTGTCATTTCTGAAGTGAAAACTCTGTGTGGCACGTATGACAGTTTTTTTATATGTTTATTTCCCGGGAAGCACGAGATTAAGTGACATTGTGGGTAAAGTTTTACTAAGTTTTACTTACACACGTTAGGGGCCCCTGTAGCCCGGGGGCCCCGTATCGTTGATACGGCTGATACGGCGGTAGCTACGCCCCTGCTATGAAGTCAGTTTGTGATAATGAGACCACTTTTTATCTACTTCAGTGATCAATTACCTATTCTATTATGTTAATGTGGGAAAAAATAATGTTTTCAATTCAACGCAAAACTAATATAAATAAAACTTTTAGACATATTCAAGGCTACCGATAGGCAAATAATTTTTTTTACTTTTTAGGTTTTAGACGCGAATTGAGTTATAGTTTTTAATAAAATTGTGCATAGTAAAGTAAATATTATAAAAAATCTTTTTAACAAATAAATTAACCGACGAAAAGAACTAAAAAGCAAAAAAATTAATAAATCTTTTAAGTCTTGAGTATTGAGCTTATTTACATAAACTATTAAATTTTATATAGGTAAACTAATTTTGAGTCGGCGCCAAACAACAAACTGACAAATCAAAATTTTATATGTAGGTACGTAGAAATGAAGAAGGCTCTACGTAGGTAATTGATTAATTTTAATTGTTATTTGTTCATCCCTAGTTACGCTACAGTCGGTATACGGTCAGATTTATGTATGACTCAGTAACTCAGTAGTCATAAATACGTCTCGTGTAAGTATGACTGCTAGGACTTAGTAAAGTTAGCTTAGTAAGTCCCACTGAACTAGATTTTAATATCCTAACTAAATTAAGGTAGTCGCAAGTATGTGTAAAACTGATAGTTTTTTTGTGTTTAGTAGATTTACCTATACTAGTTAGTTCACTTACATTGACATACATTGTCAAGTAGAAATACCTACTTGACATACAGGTAGATTAAGAATAGCAGAGTGCATTACAGCGGCAAAATGTCGAATTTCTTCATTAGACTTCAGTAATTTTTCAGGAAATAGTAGTACAACCATCTCGGGATACCTACCTAAATGTTTTAAATAAGATCCCATTTCTCCTTTTTGGGTGGGAGTACATGTAGTTGCGGTATCTAAACATTGCCAAAAGTAATACTTATTAGACTTAATATCAGCTCCGCCCTCCGGATTTAAAAACTAATTTTAATAAAAGTAGCCTAAGATAATACTAGTCTAGCCTCACAACAGTCACAACTCTTTAACTTACTTAGTAAAAGTAAATTTAGAAAATCAAGTGAAAGTATCAATAAGTTTAGTAATCATGTAAACTTGATACTGAAAAGACTTGATCCCGGCATCTTCCGTGGCTTGTGGAATCAGCTTGATGACTGATTAAACAAGAATAATGTATTCTTTACAGACTAATTTCTTTCTAGAATCACAATTTTTTTAGCTTAGGTTTAAAAATTTAGTTTAATAATTTAATAATAATAATAACTTCAAACATCTCACACACGGCCGTCTGACCCCAAACCTTATTTCTAAATACATACATATTATAGATAAATTACACCCAGACACAGAACAAATGATCATGTTCATCACACAATAATTTGTCCTGGGTGGGAATCGAACCCACGATCTCTGGCTCAGCAGTCAGGGTCACTAACTACTAGACTAACAGGCCAGGCTTAGCTTTAAAAAAACCATAACAAATAACAAATAAAGTAACCGAAAAAAAACTAATAGCAATACACAACGACAATGATATGATAAACAAACAGTAAGTGTATAATTTGAACGTCATTGTCACATGAATGCATAAATGTGACAAACTGTAAGAAATTTACCCTGTAGGCCAACGCCACGCGTGACTAAACATATACGATACACAGAAATACTTTTGTATGTGATATTTTGTATAGGTACCTTAAGCTTCTGTCCGTATTTTGCATGAAACGAAATAAATATACTAACCATGGATATTAAGAAGATGACAAAAGATTAAAAATTATGATTAAAAATTTTAAAGCTTAAAACCATGCGTTTAATACGCCATAGTCTTCTATATGTGAATGCTAGTGTTGTGACGTATGTTGGATAATATCTTTAAAAACTAACAAAGATTGAAAAAATTATCTAGAATAATTATATTATTATTTATGAGCCGGCTCGACCGGAGTGATACCACGGCCTCACAGAAAACCGGCAGTGAAGCAATGATTATTGGTTGTATTTCGCCAAGTGAGTGAAGTTACCAAAGGCCTTAACCCTTCCCTCTCCCCCTTATCCCCCACTTCCCCTACTCCCACCTTAAAGGCCGGCAACGCACTTGTGACTCTTGACTTACAGGTGCTCATTAGCGGCGGTAGTCACTTGCACACCCTTTGCCCCCGCAAGGAATGACGCATCCTTTGCGTGACACGGATTAACTTGTAAAGCAATGCAAGCAAATTGGAAATATTAATAACATAATTGATGAAATTTAACTTATGGTAATATTCATGAGTTAGAGTGCTCGGACTGCCCGGCAAAAACCAGTTCAAGTTACAGGTATGCGACCCTGACAGCTGCTCAAGCTATTGTTTACACTGGCCAATCTATGCTTGTCTTCTCTCACCTTTCAATATACTCCCAATTTTCCTATTTCTATCAAAGCGCCCGGTTGACGGCAATTGACTTGCCGTTATAACGTTAGTGGGACCAAATCATAGTTGGCAAAGTGTAGGTGTTTAATACGTCTCTTCCTACCCCTTCGGCGATACGGGCGGTATTTTGTAAACTCTTGTTAAAAAAAATCTTAAAACAGTTATTTTAGTACCAACAAATGATGATTGTTTAATTAATGATGATTTATATCGTTTATCTGTTATCAGGAGAAAAAGAAGTACATTAGCTTTGACAAAATTATATCGGCTCAAAAAATGTTTTAAATGTGAATTTTTATCAAATTGAATTTTTAAATTCATTAAATATTAGTAGTAAGGATGTATACGGGAAGACGATGTGGCAAACTGACTAGTATGGCATCATTCGTAGTGATGTGCAAAGTAATTTATAAAATGTATTTAAATACAAAATGCAAATACTTTTGTATTTTTTATTACAAATAAAAAATAGTTTTTCATTTTGTATTTATAATGCTAGATGCAAATACGTATTTCCAAAATACTTTATTTAAATAAAATACCTTTTATAGTTTTTAACTTCCTTTATTTTATTCATCATCATCATTTTCTAGTCCTTTTTTCAAATTTGCTACTACTATTCCACTTCATCAATCGTCATTTCACTGCTTATTCCCTACTAGCCATATCCTCTTTCACGCAGTCAATCCATCTTTTCTTTGGTCGTCCTCTACTCTTGTATCCGTCAACTTCCATATCACATGACCATACCACAAGAATCTGTTGCATCTCAACTATTCATCCATTGGCGCTACTTTTAGACTTCCTCGAATGTATACATTCTTCATCTGCGAATATTGAGATGGATGGGTGTGTGTCTAAGATGGACACCTAGCCGCACCCTACCATCCATCTCAACATTCACACTTCATGCAACATTCAGGCGTCTTTCATCCGTTCTCTTTGTTGGCTAACATTCAGGTCCGTGCAGGACGGCAGGTCTGATGATCATCTTGTAAATCTGTTTTCAGTTAAATAGGAAACCTGGGCTCACATATTGTTCGTGTTACCTGCCGCCACTTCATCTACCCTGTGATTCGATGCTGCACAGACCGATCTATCTCACCATTGCTTTGTAGGAGACTGACGTACTTGAAATCGGAGCAAACTGGTATCGCTATACCACTCAGCGAAATGGCTTTAGGACTGGAGATACCGTTGAAATCACAGAACATGTATTTGGTTTGGTTCTGATGATTTACAAGCCAACAACATTCTCCAGTCTTTGTTGCTATTTTTCTTGCCCGTGGTGGTCCTCGCATCCATTTTCAACCGATGAACACAATGTCTGTCTGTAAACAGTATATAACAAAGTGCCTCTTCCTGTGAGTCCGATGTCAGAGCATCCATGATCAACACGAAGAGGTATGGGCTAAGAGCCCGTCCTTGATGCAAGTCTAAAGAGACACTTAATTGTTATGGTATGATCACGAATCAATTCCACATACTAGAAGATACTCTTTTTTCTTTGTTGTTGATAAAAATTATGAATTATTAAAAAGTATAAAAGTATATTTATTTATTTAATACTTCCTGCATTTTAAATTACATGAGGCGGCCTTGATGCCAAGTGGCATTATCTACCAGTCAACCTTTGGGTGCTGCAGAGAAGGACGTGCAGGTGCATATATATATATATATATAGAGAGAGAGAGAGAGAGAGAGAGAAGTGACAAATTAAAGGCTCAATCATATACCTCATATACCTTACATATAAATAAGCACATATATACAAACATATAATATACATACATATCATGTGCATAATACATACCTATACTATTACTATATAGACACATGCAAATAAATACGATAATATAATAAATATTTCAAAATATACCTATCGACATGATATTATGAAGATATTTGTTTTTTATAAAACTCCCGGACTTTAGTTTTAAAAGTGTGACGGCTGGTGGACATCCTAATTTCAGGAGAGAGCGCATTCCAAAGCAAGATAGACTGGACAGCAAATGAAGAGTAAATAAGAGAAGAACTGTGTGTAGGGCAAAGGAGTAAAAGATTATTTGAAGAGCGAAGATCTCTGTCATGGTTAGAACATAGTAGTTGAAACTGTGAAGTGAGATAAGTGGGGGCAGTAGTGGTATTAAAAAGAGTGTGGAGAGTAGTTAAAGCCCGTAGGCTACGTCGCTGACTTATGGGTAGCCATGACAGTTGGAATCGATATGCAGACACATGGTCGTACTTGCGAAGATTGAAAATGAATCGAATGCAATTGACATTTGAATTGTATATTGTATTTTGCTTATTTAATACAAAATATCTCCTAAAAGGTATTACAAATATAACAGAAAATGCTTTTCTAAAAAAGTATTAAAATACAAAACGAAAATAGGTATTTTGTATTATGTATGTATTTTATTTTACTATCGATAGTATCTATACAACATTAAGAAATACTATTGCTATAGATCGATAGTATTAATTACAACACTATCGATAGTATTACTTTCGACACTTTCAATAGGAAATTTCAATATTGAGAAAATACTTTGTCTACCTATTTCTAATTTACAATGCTGCGGGTGTTTAAATTAAATACTAAATCTATGTACAACAGTACACGTCTAACGTAGTGTTGGTATACTCTTTGAGTACACGGTTGATTTCAAAACGGAGTATAGTTTGACAGATGCCATTACTGAGGCTTTGAGAACATTTTAGTTTTGCTTTACGTTTCAAGAATGTTATCAAAATAGATAACGATTATGTTGCACTGTAACTCCTTTGCAGACAGGTGTTAGAGACGCGTCAGTCAGTAAGAAGGGAGCATACATTAACGTACCGTCGACAGATATGCCATTGTCGTATTCGAAACCGCGTTTTGTTCTTTACTAATTTTGCCAAAAAAGACCGAACAATTGTTGTAAACGTTATGTAATGTATATTGTAGTGTTATTGTGAGTGATTATTTATTGTGGTGACGATGAGGACGGTAGCATTGATCAGCGGGGGTAAGGACAGCTGCTACAACATGATGCAGTGTGTCGGAGCCGGGCACACGATCGTAGCTCTGGCCAACCTCCAACCTATACATAAAGGTTAATTTTGTCCCGATAACTGATCTAGATACATCTAGGTATATTTATAGTAAACACTACATAATTATTGTAGCAATTTTCTCTCATGTCAACTGTTTAGAATGGAATGAATAGATTGAAGATAAATCTAACTTTGAAACATATGTCTGAAAATAAAACATAGATATTTTGAGCTAAACTGCAATTTGGCAATCACTATGTTTTACAGTTCTTTTATCTGCTAAGATTTAATCAATTAGTTTATAATATTTTAAAACTTAAAAATAACTTTTTTCAAAGTGACTGCAACAAAGGGATTTTCAATTCAGCTTGCTCTTGTTGTTATCAAAACATAATGAGAAAAAGAATAGACAAGGATTTGTGTACCTATGTTCTAGATGAGCTGGATAGCTATATGTATCAAACTGTTGGACATCAAAGCATAGAGGTATATGCTGAAGCTATGGGTCTACCACTCTACAGGGAAGCAATAACGGGGAATGCTGTCAACCAGAGCAAAAATTATAATCCAACAGACCATGATGAAGTCGAGGATCTGTATAGACTTCTGGTTAAAGTTAAGGTAAATTGTATATTATAATGTAGCGCTACAAAAGGCCAGAAATGGTCGAGGTAGCATTACTCACTTAAAACAAAAAACGTCAGCTTTATAATATCCGCAGCAGTTGAATGTCTAAAATTGCTATTTGTCAGGGTGGCCACTTTTAAAATTTTACGGTTATATGTACATGTTGAGATTTTGAATAACGAATATTATTTGTTAATTTGACTTGAGGTTTTGTCAAGTTAGACATGTTAAAGTGCGAGATGTCAACATATTTCCAAAGTCAATTGCTCCAAAATTTATATAAATTTGGAACTGTAATTTTTTCATATAAATTCCTAATGCGTAGGAAGTATTACGCCAAAAAAAAAACGCAATTTGGCATGTCAATGTGTTCACGCCAACCACGGATATTGGCATAGTATTATGAGTGGATAGTAAATGTTGTATACATCTTGAAAGGCATTTCACACCAATTGATGTAGTTTTTTCATAATATAATCATAATTTTGTGTAATGTTGATGGTTTTTTTTGTAAATATATTATGGATATAACATATTTTATGAAATAATAACTGATTTTGACCTTCAAGTGTTGTTGTTACACATGTCACTTGTTTACATATTATTATGACATAGTTTAACCACCTGTCTATCATACCTGGCCCATATCAATACCATCCTTGTTTTAACCTTGTAAAGCATGCAACCTATTTAATAATTGTGTCAGCTAAGTAATGCAAGAAGGTGTAATTAATACAGAAAAATATAGGTTAGGATACTTTTTAAAAAAAGTATCACCAACTTCAATGTGCCTAAATCATTAATTGTAATAAGATAACCACCACCCATAAATTACGTCACACGAATTTTGAACCCCCCCCCCCCCCGTCTTTGTAACAGGTGATCACATTTTTGAACTCAAAAATATCGATAAAATTTAAATAGGACTGGGATGGGAATTTTTCCAAATTGGTTCAGGCATCTTCGAATAATCGGTGAACATACATAAAAAAAAAAAGTTCCAACGAATTGAGAACCTTCTACTTTTTTGAAGTCGGTTAAAAATTATTAAACTATGGCTCTCTTTCTGATATAAGTTGGCAAGTCAATTAAGTGCTGATAAACACTTGTTACATGCTTTATATTAGCTTGACCTGTATCTATATACACCTATCTGTATAACGGAATCTTTCAACATAGTTGTTACCAAATCCAAGATGTCTGATTAATTTGAAACTTTACACACATATCAAGGACCAATGACAATACAAGACTAAAAAATAAGAAAATAAATTATATAGTTAAAAAAACTCACTTTAATAGCAAACTAAACTAAAAAGTAGAAAATTATTTTTAAATATGAAGTGTTTGTGTTTTAAAAAAGTGTCAAGTGCTTGACAAATAGCTCATTGATAGCTATTTATAAAAGTAGTTATAAAAATACAGTAAAAAAGCATCCTTCACTTTTTACAACACAAACTCTTCATATTTGAAAACTATTTTCTACTTTTTAGTTCCGCTTGGTATTCAATTCTGTTTTTTAGTTTCTTTTTAAACTATAATTTAATTATTTAAACACCAGTAAAAAATACCAAACCATTAGTACTACTTCTCAGCTATTGACTTCTATCTGGCTCTGGCGATTCCAATTTGGATAGAAATTTGCTGTCCTACCTCCTAAATAGGATTATTCTGTGGTTTTATCATATGACTAGAAATTCCAAATTCAAATGTGGTAGGGGTCGGCCACATGCTAGACATGGATAGATATAGAATGAGCAATGCATCTCCCATCTTTTTCTTGGCATATTTATTGCCCAGGAATGCACCACAAAGAGGTTTTCTAGCCCAGCACCCTAAGCGGAGCGAACCTGGCACTTGGGTGAATAATCTTCTTTTTTATCCTTAATTTTTCTGCATAATTCCTCGTGCAGAAATATAATTTGTTGTTGACATTGACATGCCATAATAACAAGGATTTGAATATTTTCAGTTTTCACTTTTTAAGAGATTAGTTAGTTTTAAAGATGTTTGTGGTGCTAACAATGACTCAGAAGGAAAAAGAACGAAGAATCACCCACTTAACAATACCTATAGAGGTTTTTTTATTCTGGTTATAAAAAAATAGGAAAAATGCTTTATGCTAAAAATGTTTTTTTTTTCAGAATGAATTAGACATAGAAGCAGTGTCTGTTGGTGCAATATTGTCTGATTACCAAAGAATTAGGGTAGAAAATGTGTAAGTATTACGTCATATTATTACGCTACAAATGATTCAATTAGTCAAATAATATATTCATTAATCTTCTGCCAATGCAGTGATAGCTGTAGAGCTGTAGTAGCTTGCACCTCTAAATAGTCATTACATAATATGTAATAATCTCATTATAGGCAGGTTTTTGTATTTTTTACTTCGGTCTTGTTTTTTAAAATAACTATTTCGGATATTTCATGTTATGTAGATATTGCTGAAAATTATAAGTACATGCAATTGCTCCTAATGCATACTAATGAACCAAGTAAATTGAAAAACTAATAAATTCATTATTAATTTTGTTTATCATACTGGAAATCTGCGCCGATATTTCTGTTAACGTAAGATTATTTGCAATATTAAATAGGTTGTTGTAAGTGCAAAGTGCAACACGATATTGTAAATAGCAATTAAAAATGGCTTCACAGTGCAATAATTACCTTCGTTTGTTGGAGCTGCTCAACTTTCCGACATACCTACCTCTTTGTCAGCACTAAAATTAATTACTGTTCAATGTACATACTTTGTTTACATAGTATACATATTTACATACAACATTTATTATAGTTGTCTCAATAACAATGTGTCCTCTTATACTGTAACATGTAGTTCTACCTCACACCGGCAAATAGAACAATACTATTTGAACTATTCATATACATAATATATCTTTGCCATGATAAACACATTACATACTAGCTGCGCCCCGCGGTTTCACCCGCGTAAATCCCGATGCCTTGGCGATATTCCCAAGGCATCGAGATTTACGCGGGATAAAAAGTAGCCTATGTGTTAATCCAGGTCTCCAGCTATCTAAATACCAAGTTTTATCGTAATCTGTTCTGTAGTTTTTGCATGAAATAGGAACAAACATCCATACATCTTTACAAACTATCACGTTTATGATATTAGTAGGATATGTAAATATATATGCAAAGATGTTTTTATGTCATTGCATAATTTAATTACATTAAACATTCTTACCTCCCTACCATTTACGCATCACTTAGACTTAGACTGTTTAAAGTTATGTAAATAATTTCGCCAATTACTGATACTTTTTAGGGACCCTATTACTAAGACTCCACTGTCCGTCTGTCTGTTGGTCACCAGGCTGTATCTCATGAACCCTGATAGCTAGACAGTTGAAATTTTCACAGATCATGTATTTCTGTTGCCGCTATAACAACAAATAATAATAAAAAAATACACCTTATACCAAAATCATAGTCAAATATCTTTTAGTCGGCGCCATTCAAATCATTTTATTATTTGGCGCCGACTTAAAATAAGTTTATATAAAATTGATAGTTTATGTAAATAAGCTCAAGACTTAAGAGATTTATTTATTTATTGCTTTTTAGTTATGTCGTCGGTTTAATTTTTTGTTAAAAAGATTTTTATTTGATGATTTTTTTTCATCATCAGCTCAGCTACATGATATGATGATTTCTAAACGCAAATATCTGATAAAGTAATGAAAAGTAAACAGAAACACCATTCATTCCTCCAATTTTCGAGGGTTTCTCTCAATTTTATCCGGATCCCATCATCAGATCCTGACTTCCTTGACATGGGACCACCCTTGAAGTATACCTTATCTAACAAAAACAAACAATAATCAAAATCGGTTCATAAATAACGGAGAGAGGGCTGATATATATATATATATAAATATATATATATATACGGTCGAATTGAGAACCTCCTTTTTTTTGTCGGTTAAAAATTGTTTGAAAACTTTTTTTTTTTAACAATCTACCATCTAGTCGTACACTTAGTGACTTAGTTTTAGTAACATTTGAGTTAGTACTAAATCTGTTAGGTTCTGCGCATACCGCTAATGCTGTTACATAACACAAATAACGTGTAACACTGTCAGAATATAAAAGTGTAGCTGACATTTTGTACAAGTGTCACTGTGTTTTTGTTGTGCAGTCTGTACTAATTTTGTATGACTAGTCGGGTAACTAATTACTTTTAGTTCTATTTATAGGAACATTATATGCATATGTACATACTTATAGATACATACATCATATTAAATATGCATGTACTAGCTGCGCACCGCGGTTTCACCCGAAGTCCCGATGCCGTGGGATTACCGGGATAAAAAGTAGCCTATGTTAAAAAACATACCAAGTTTCATCGCAATCGGTTCAGTAGTTTTTGCGTGAAAGTGTAACAAACACCCATACGTCCATACATCCACACATCCATACATCCATATCCTCACAAACTTTCACGTTTATAATATTAGCAGGATGATCTATGTACCTATACAGTATGAGTAGAGTATGACTAATTACATGAACTACTTGAGATCTTTAATATTTGAAGGTTTATTTTTTATAAAATAACTAGCAACCCGCCCCGGCTTCGCACGGGTAGCGAAACATGTATTGATTTTTTTCGACATCTTCAACAACCATCGTCATATTTCAGCCATTTCAAACAAATTTTTTATTAATTATACACCTAAACCTTCCTATTATATCACTCCGTCTATTGGTGAAAACCGTATCAAAATCCGTTCGGTAGTTATTGAGTTTTTCGCGATCAGACAGAGAGATGCGGCCGGGGACTTTGTTTTATCTAACTAATATTATTGCGAAAGTCAGTTTGTTTATTTGTATGTTACACTTTCACGCCTTAACTACTCAACAGATCATCATCAAATTGTGCACACATGTTGTCCGTGGTACAGAAAAGGACATAGAGTATCGTGCATCCAGAAACAACAGTGTTCCTGAGGGATATCTGAATTGATTGTCAGAATCTACGTTCACGCGAGCCGAGTCGCCCTTAGGCAAATTTTAGGATACTAGACTCTCTCGAATACAATTTGACAAAAATGATTTCTCCCCTGGCGTCATAGCGCCCCCACCAACTGGGCGCCCATAAGCAGCGTTTGGTTTTGCCCGCCCCCCCTAAGGCCAGCGCTGAGTCCTACTACCAAAAAGGCTCTTAATTATTTTTAGGTTTTATTAGTGTAATGCTATAGCTCTATTCATCATATTGAACTTTCTGAGAATAGATCATTAATTGCGGCTATGACAAACAAAAACGACATAGCCATTCTATTTAATTTAAAGAATGTTTCGTGTTTTAATTTGTCTCAATAACTCATTTATATTATATTTATATCATTTGAAAGTCATTTATTCGTAGGTCGTGGTGTGACCGTACATGTGACATGGATTACGTAAACATGATACATGCTTCACAAATTATTTAAATTTGGTAATAGATACGATTGGAATTTTGTTGGTTGTGTGTTAACATATCGCCTAGCTAGAATAAATTTGCGACTGAAATTATTACTGCACGTCTAATATTGCTAAACATTGTTTTAATTACCGTATTACTGAAGTAGAAACATATTTTGCTAAGAACTATGGTTACCTACAGCACAGAGGAAAAACGTATAGGCCAGATCCACTCCGCACTTTAGGAATAAAGCTACACGTATGTGGCTCAGTCGACGGGTCGGACTAACTCAGTGGGTTGCCGCGCGCCGCAACGGTCAGGTTGCACGTGTGGAAACATGTTAGCCACTCACGGGACGCATTGCGTCGTCCGATAGATATTACTTAAGTATCCCTAATGAAGGCAAAAGCTATGGCATCGTATTCGGCTGCTTAAATAATAACAAGGATCCGAAACTCATGTTATTTACACTTCCAAAGGACATCGAAAGGTAAAGAAATGCAACCCTAACATCGTTAGAAGAGAAAAGAGTTACACGATAGAAAGAGAGGCAACTTCTAGGTACTTAACTTACTCTGGTAAAACATAGATTGGACCACGAATTCAAGTATTAACATATTATATGGGTACATTATTTAGCAAAAAATATGATTTGATTTGAAACCTACTTCTTTCAACAAAAAATACTGACCAAATATAAACTAAACGAGAACAACACCTTTATTTTCAATCATAGCGCATACGCGATGCAGTGGCCAGTGGCCACGTGAATAGGCATACTTAAGTACGATTCACACCGAACGGGCCGCGCCGAAGCGTATCGAAACGCGTTTTTATTACGGTGATGTAAATTGAAGTTTATATTCATTACTTAAAATTCATTTTTGCATAGAAATTCTTGCCGCAGCGGCCGGTCGGATCCGACCGACTGCGCCCACTTGCGGTGCGGATACCGACACGCTCCGGCGCGGCCCGTTCGGTGTGAATCGTACTTTATAGTTACAGTTGTTATGTACCAAAAACGACTGTTCGAATACGCTGTTTTTCCCCTCTGCTTTTCCTATGCATGGTAGGTGTAAATAGGTTACTCGTGTATGTGACACTCTTATGTATAAATACACATTTTTTAAATTGATTATATTCGATAATGTTTTTACAATTTTTTTCTTTTCTAATATATTTATTTTCATTTTAGATGTCAGCGGTTAGGCCTAGTATCTCTGGCATACCTTTGGAGGCGGAATCAAAAGGAATTATTACAGGAAATGATAGCAAGCGGTGTCGAAGCCGTCATTATTAAGGTCAGTTCTCGACAAAATTACTGGAATAAAAATCGATTCTAAAGTTGTCAGAAGTAGTTTGTAATTCTAATTTCTCTGTCAGTAGTGGTTTTACCAGCCGCATAATAATCATGCTTATCCTTGACGAAATCCTCCCTATTATCACTTTCATAATAAACTACTCCCCCTCTAGGGGCACTTTCCATCGACATGGAAAGATTCCTAAAATAAGCCAACAAAGAATAATTCCTTTACCCAAAACATCCAATCCTCCGTAACTTTTTTTCGAAGTTCTAATAATTAGGATCAACTTTTTCTAATTATGTAAAGAATGTTCTATCTATCTATCTGTGGTCTCCAGCGAGAAGCTTCCTTACAGCCCTGAAGAGCCCTTCTTCTTCTCCATTGCTGGGTTACGGGTAGCCCGGGCGAAGCTATAAATCAAACCATATCGATAGCCTCTGTAAGAAATGAGGCGGGGTGGGCCCGCTGAACGAAGGTCTATGATAGATCGTGCGCCCCTTGTTACTTCCCCTTGCTCCCTGCTAAATAGAGGGATACCCGGGTAAACAGCTTTTCGCAATGTAGACCACATTAATCCTTAAAGGAAAACTTAAACAGGCATTACTGCTTCTGTAGCCTAGTGTGTACCGCAAGAAAGGTAAGAAAGTTGGAAACCATCGAACAAAGATTTAACCACTACCACAAACCTTTTAAAAATTGCAGAAATTAGAATAATATATAAAAAAATATTTTAAATGGAAACATTTATTTCTAAACAAAAAAATATGTTCAATTTGCGTTGGTCTCTTTTCCTTACACATTTAGGCAACAACACGTTAAGGTGCATAATTACTATCGCTCTTTATTATCCAAACATTTAGAAAAATCACGTCATTTAATCGTGAACACTCACGCCGCCGACTTATTATCATGTCAATATGAATGCTAAGGAAACAAGATTGCGAAAGTATCGCTGTTATATAATGCGATAAACATATTTTATTAAATACCTATACTTGTCCTATACATATAATAGCTTTTTTAAATGTGAACTATGTCCTCAAAGGAATTCTTTATATATAATATTTCTTCATCATCTTAAGTTTGGGTGCCAATAAGGTAAATTTCGCACAACACCTTAGTACGAGTACATACGTGGTGCCTGTGCGTTAGTTTTTGCAGGTCCGTATCCTTGAGCAATATTCCGACCTCGTTTCCTTTTATGTGTATCGAAGTACTTTAATAAAGATTATCAAACACGTTTAATACAATAAATTCTATAGAATTCTGCGTACTAGGGGCCTTTACAAAGGTCGTAATGAAGTCACGGACACGGCCGCTAACAAGTCAAGAACCACTGAACTACTAAACATTGAGTTTTGGGATATATAGAAAACACGCGCTGATAATAATATGGACTGTATAAAGGTCACGCCCCGATCTTTGTATGGCTGTCATACTGAACTTCGCAGTTTAAAATATCGATGTACTGTAGGTATTTATAAAGTTTAAAAGTACGACTTACGTGATTTAGTTAAGTACACTATGACGAATTATTAATTTTGAGAATGTTCATAATCGCGATGTACGGAACTTCGAAAGCTTGCTATGACGAATTAAATATTTTTTTAAACTAACTAACTAAAAATTTTTGCGATAGAGCGCAGAAAACAATAATGCAAGGCCAACCGGGGGTCCCGGTGAATAATACCTCGTTACTAAATCACTATAATATATTTTAGCAAATCCTGTAAGTATTTAAATTTATTTTGCGTATCTCGAAAACGGCTAACGATTTAAATAAAATTTTATATCTTTCTTGAAAAAACACAATGACCTTGAATATATGACAACGCGGGCACGAGTTGTATCGGACTTTTGAGACAACATTTAGAATGCCAAAATAACAGTTTAGACGAGTTTCCAGCTTATTATCTTACATTCAGAGGTTGACCCTTCTTGTACAGTACAGTAAGTACAAGCCCACTAATATATTATAATAATACTGAATGTATTGATACACATTTAAACACTCCTCTAAACTGCATACCGATGATTTACGGTAACGTATGTTAAGATTACTAGGTGTATTTGTTTAACTGGGTAGTTCTGCAATAAATAAAATAATTATATTTTATCTCATTTTTGACGTTTTTGTCACATATTAGTCTGTTTAGTTGAATTTTAAGATCCTCACCGCCCGTTCTGCGTAACAGTAAATTTGTTTTGTAACGTTGTGATTAATTTTTTTCATGGCTAAGATTTGGGATGTCGTCGTTTCCTTTTCATCAATAAAATGCCACTGGGCACAGTCGGAGAAGCAACGACAGTGGCTAGCAAACGCTGGATTTAGCCAGACGAATGCTTTGATATCCCCGTACCACCATACAAGATGCTATCCGACATTACAGAAAGACGAGTCCCTGCACAAGAAGGCATGGGCAAAGTCGTAGAAGATGTACATCATAAAGAATTGATTGTTATATCGTCTCGAACGTTCTTCGAAATCAGTTTATGTCAACTTTTGTGGCTCGTCGCTGCTTATTTAAGGTGCGAGATGTAAGTGAAGGCATAGAAACTATAAGAAAAATGTTAGCAGAGAGGGATTTGAGAGCATTTCGACATGCTCAAGTTCTACAGCTTATCAGAGCTCATAAAAGAGTGAGACGTTTTCCCGAGAACACTTAAATTGAACAAAGGATCAATTTAAGTCAGCTCTCTTCTCAGATGAATTAAGAATGCTTTACGTGGCCCTGTAGGACGTCAAAGCTTATATAGATGCCGTGGTGAAAGGATGTGCTGTGGTCGGAACAGTGGACTACGCTAGGAGTTCAACAATGCTGTGGGGTGGTATTTCTTATGACGCTCATATGGAATTGGTCATCTTTGACAGAGGTAGTGTTAATGCTCACAGGTATCTGAAAGAAGTCTTAGACCCACATGTGGTTCAATTTGCACCATTTATTGGCGATAATTTTGATTTAATGCACGACAAGACACCGCGGGAGCTATAATTGGATACCTTGACGAGGTCAAATTCAGTAATTACGGTGGCCAGCTGTAGTCCTGACCTGAATCCAATCGAATACGTCTGGGACAATCTCAAAAACCGCATTCGAAGCCGTAAACTATCAGAGAGCTAAAAGCTGCAGCTGTTGAGAAGTGGGAGAATATTCCCCCAATGCGAGATATAACACATAATTCTTTTTGTTTAATTATTTTCGTAAAGGGTTCACTTAATTTAGTATTGTATCAAAACAAATTATAAAGGAGTTTTGAAGGAATCAACATGTAATAAGTGGCCGGTTAATTATGTAAGAGACATAATTAACCGGCCACTTATTATTAATATGTAATTAGGCTCATTAGATATGATTAATATAATTATGCCTTTCAAGTCCTTTCCTATAAAGATATTATTATGAATTATAATTTTCCTTTTTTTCAAAATTTTAACTATAATAATAATAATAATAACTTCACACATCTCACACACGGCCGTCTGATCCCAAACTAGGCAGAGCCTGTACTATGGTAACCAGACTGCTGATAAACATACCTATATATTTCTAAATACATACATATTATAGATAAATTACACCCAGACACAGAACAAATGATCATGCTCATCACACAATTATTTGTCCTGGGTGGGAATCGAACCCACGACCTCTGGCTTAGCAGTCAGGGTCACTAACCACTAGACCAACAGGCCAGTCAAACTAAACTAAAGTAAAAAGAACAAAAGAGAAAGTAATTTCAATTTAGTAAACCTACTCAAGACCGTTCCATTATTATTTATTCTAATATAACTAAAAAAATATAAGCGTTAGCAGATGAATTAAAACAAATAATTTCTTTTTCGTTTGTCAAACACTCAAAACATTCGCATCTTTTTTGCGAATACGAATGCGAATGTCAAAAATTATGCGAATGCGAACTGTCTACTGTGTCTCGTCTCCACTGTCAAAACAGAATGACCGAAAATGTGTGAACGAGCATTCCATCCCGAAGAAGCAGATTCTCCTAAATGTACTACGGCCCTTGACAAAAAACCCAATTCCACTTTATCAGCAATAATAGTTTATGTTTAACACGAGAACGTGTGTGAACTACAGGCTTATATATAACATACTCTGTTTATCGGACTATTAATATCGGGAGCTCGTAACATAAAGATAAGAGCAATATTATTCTCTTTGTAATTTATTATCTATATAATACACAGCGTCGGTGTTGGAAAAGACCTGTCGCAAATGTACGAGGGCTACGAGCCTTAAACCTCTTCGTTGTCACAATCGCGTTGTTTCGACACAGCGCGGCCGGTATACTCTAGGAAGGAATTCACTAATAACGGTTTAGCACATAGGATTTTCTGAAAATTTATTTAGTGTATTTGATTGATCCCGCGCGGCTTCGCTCGCGTGTACATATTTATATATTTTGCGCGGAACCGTAACTGTTTACTCCTTATAACACCAGCTATCTGCCAGTGAAAGTCCCGTGGAAATCGGTCCACCCGTTCCGGAGATTAGCCGGAACAAACAGACAGACAAAAATTTTACAAACTGATTTTTAGAAATAAGTTTCGTGCAAATAACTACAAACATACACTTCAATTTTATTTATCTATATTGATTTTTAAATAATAATTAATGTACAATAACTTTTTGAGGTTTACACGTATACACTCACACCCGTATCCTCCGAAAGGGTAGGCAGAAGCGTATTAAACACCCACATTTTGCCAACTATAATTTCGACCCAATCACGTCATAAAATATACAGCGTCGCGAATAACTTACTAAAACGTATTTCTTTAGATACTTATCACAATGAAAAGTCAGTTCATCATAAAAATGTGAGATTAAGGATTTACAGTTACTAGTTTGATTTTGCGGCTACGCAATGGAAACGCAACACGCATAGCTATCATTTTTGTGTGGTATGGTGAATGACTTTAAACGTTCAACGTCCAAGCAGCTGATTGCATAAATGTTGTTTAATTAATTACATTGCAGTTTTTGGCCGAACTTTTAACCAAAAATGGAAAATAAACAAAAAATATGAATTTTCCGGCAGAAAATTCCAATGATTTTCCACTCCGAATGATGATCTGAATCTACTATTTTAAGATTCGACAGGTCTTTCCTTACACCCGTTATATATAAACTTACTCACTTTGGGAATTAAAAAGTTGCTATGATTGACAATCTATGCAGCTGAACACGCCTAGCGTGTTCCCTACATTGTATGTGAAACATTTTTTTGTGAAATATAAAAATCATTGGAGCACAGGAGCTACTTCAAATTTGGTTAACTTATGAAATAATTAAGCTACACTGTTATTTTTAATACACAATACTGCTTAATGGCTTAAATATTGCCGAAATATTGTGGACACGCCAGGCGTGTTCTCACCTGGAGGAAATTTAGAAGAACACGCCAGGCGTGTCGCCGGCACTGAAAGTGTTAAAGAGGGGAGAATTGGGAAAGGTAGGTAAGAAAAGAAGGCGATGGAAGGAAAGGTATATTTATAGCTCGAGCAGTTCAGGGTCGCATGCCTTTAACCGGCTGTAGCCGGGACGTCCAAGCCTTCTAACTTTTTTGAGGTTTATAGCAACGTATCGCGTTATCAGTTTTTTTTTATCACAAGTCGTTGCGTCTGATAACGTCATCTGCTGCCACTCATAATCCTATTAAATCTATTTTAAAAAGTTGTCTGACACTAATTATGTAATTAGCGGTAGATACATGTATAAAAGTTAAAATATTTGTTCTGTTTTATCTGATAATGGCTTAATTTTTTTAATATTAACTAATAATTTGAGATACGTCTGTATGGTAACCAGACTGCTGATAAAAATACTTATACATTACTAAATACATACATATTATAGATAAATTACATCTAGCCACGGAACAAATGATCGCGCTCAGCACACAATTATTTGTCCTAGGTGGGAATCGAATTCACGACCTCTGGCTCAGCAGTCAGGATCACACCAAAAAAAAATTGCTATTGAAATATTTTAATAAAGGCAACCTGTTTACAAGGTTTTAATTTTTAGATAGACACAGACAAAACAATGTATCATTAGAATTAAATAATCATATTGCTAATTACAAGTCTCCACATATAGGTACTCTAAAGAGAACTGTCGATTTAGATTAAACAAAAGTAGCCTAAGTAGGGAGATCTATAATATGCTAGTTGCGCCCCGCGGTTTCACCCGCGTAAGTCCCTCGTTAAGTTTTCTTAAATTTTTTCCCCGCAACTTTCTTAATTTTTTCTTTGATAAGAACCTTCTCTTGACAATAACAAACAAAAAAAATCGGTTTGGTTCGGCAAAATCGGTCCAGCCATTCACGCCGCACGCGTGAAGCCGTGACCAAAGGAAATAAGGATTCATTTTTATATAACATATTCAAGGAAAATTTTACGTAAGCAAAACGAATCGTAAATATATAGATAAATAATATACACATATATATACATACACAAATGCATGCATACATATACACTGATACATACATACATATACATAATGCATGCTCAAAACAAACAAAATAGCAGGTTCAGTTTCAGTGCCGCTTTAAGTTTAAAAAAATGATTGAGCTAATACCCTTCTAACCGTGTTCACATTGGTGCAAAACAAGTCTATATTGACATACCCGTGAGAGTTGATTAAAGCTATATGCGCTTCATAGAGAAAAAGCATTACGCCTATAGTTCGTTGTTGCAAAAGATACATTTAATAGGGGCCTTGTCGAAAACCAATTCTATTTACACTTATTTCCACTTTAGTAACAAGTTCGGGGCAGTCGATGGAGCGTTGAACAACGTTTATCAAATATCAGATGTCATTGATACAGCGTCTTGGCTCAAGTGGTAGAAAATGGAACTTTTTGCAACGGTGGTTGTAATGATCTGACCATTGCTGCGCTTTGAAATTCAGGAATCGAAGACATTTCATCTGGACACCCTCAATTCGTGACTTATAAATATTATATTGGGGATGCCAAACTTGAGATGTGTGTGGCCTCGTACGAATGAATAATATAGTACTTTAGTTAGCTTAATGAATTTGAAGCAAGTTGTTGTTCTAATTATGAATCCAAGTGCTTTTCAGGCCTTTTTTAACAATTTCATCAACGTGCTGGTCATACAGAAGTTTGCTATCTTGTATAATTCCTAAATCCTTCATACAATGGACTTTACTGATTAACTTGTTATTTATTTTATATCCCGTACTTATTATAGATTTGTGACGGGTGAAGGTTACATGAAAACATTTTTTATTATGACTACAATATGTCTCAAATCTCTTCAGATCATCTTGCAGTTCATATGTGTCGGATAAACTTCGCACAACTTTATGGACCTTCATATCATCAGCGTATAAAAGAATGTAAGAATGTTTGAAGCAGTAAATACTGCTATATAGGCATAGGCAATAAACAATATGAACAAAAGAGGCCCCAAAATTGACCCCTGAGGTACTCCCGAAGGTATGTCGACTCAACTCAACTCGAAGTTTATCCCTGCAGCACAAAAGCCTGAGACCTATTTTCTATATAAGATGAGAACCACCTATACAGATCCTCATGAATCCCTGCCATGTATAACTTTTTTGAAAGCACTTGATAATCTATACGGTCAAAACATTTACTGTAATCAGTATATATGACGTCTACTTGTCCTTCATGTTCCATACCTTGTGAAATAAATTCATGTGACAAGATCAAATTTGACGTAGTAGAACGATTCCTTAAAAACCCATGTTGCTTTTCGCCAAAACTACACTGTAATGCCGCATATACATGACTGTAGACTAACCGTTCGAACATTTTTGAAATTATTATATCTCTTTTCAAGATCAATTCTTGGTAGTTCTCAATATCGGATTTTTCCTCTTTCTTGAAAATTGGCGTGACAAAAGCTGATTTCGATATTTTTGGCACTATTCCTTTTGACAGTGAGCGCTTAAAAAGAATGCACAGAGGTACAGTTAAACTATCAGAACAACTGACTATAAAAATCACACACACACAAATTGGTACTTACTTAAGTAGTGCCGTACATAGGTATACATTTATCTTAAAACGCATTATATTACATAATAATATCAGCTTATAACAGGCTATTTTTCAGTTTTTTCTTTAACGTTGCTGTACATATTTCTTTGGGTGTATCTCTCATAAAATCTATTGTGTTAAGTATTGTTGGAGTTCAGTATTGTCTTGTTCTTTTCCCATAATAGTTCTTTATTGACGGTATCACATATTTACCCTGTTTAACTTGTCTATCTATGCTATATATACGCATGATAGGTTCTTTATACTTGTCTATCTTATATTGCTCTAACTCAATTAGGTATTCTACTTTTGCGTGTACTGGTAGTATTTTACATCTTGATATAAGTTGTTGTTTTGTTTTTAAGATAAATAATCTACATCTAGTCTACAATAGACAATAAAAAAAATTGTAGAAAAAAAAAACTTTACAAATAGACTTAAATTTCGAAAGCAGCCAAAAATAATCTTTCTTGAATAAGATGGTCTTGCCATCATATGCAGGACCAATCTGCCCTTATAATCGTTCCTCTATAGTATATCATCTACTTACCCATTGTCTTTGTCCATCTATAGGTTGTTTGTAAGAAATTGCTTTTAGCGATAAGGCCGCCCTTTGTACATGTTCAGCACAAACAAAACAAAAACACTGGATTGTTTAAACAAGATTAAATTGATGTAGACATCGTGATAATTTTATCTTAACTTATATACACATTAAAAAAAATTGTAAATATACGCCTACCCTCACGTAAAATACAAAGCGTGTGTACAGAATATTTCATACCAAGGATGTTGATGGAGTATCCAGATTTTCAATAAATCTTCTAAAAATGTCTGCATAAAAAATTAAATCATTGAAATTGACATGACAATTCATAATGTGTTTAGAAATGTACACCTAAGCGTTTTAGCTTTCACCTAGGAAAAGCATTTTCCAAAAAAAAAATTCAATACCCATCCATTTTTTTTCAAGCTAAATCGACTATTTGTCTACACATAACGCTCCTAAAATTTGACCACACTTTTCTGCAACACCTGTAAATATCTATATTTGTTATTATATGTTTAGCTTACCTAGTTACTGTAAGGTGAACTTATGATCATAGCCTTCGTTTTAGAAAAAAATAATAATTATTCCATTATCATGCGCCCATTTGATTATGTTTTCGAAATCTGTATGTAATTTTACGCGTCTCGCATTGTTTGACGAATATAGTAGCCACATGTCATCTACGTACATAAAGATCTTACAGTGTTTTATCACATTGATGATGTGCATAATGTACCCAATCGGACTGAAGAATACTGAACCGTTCGGCACGCCTGAGATCTGTTGTTCAAGTAGCATTTAAACCTGTGACTTACGGGGCCTCTAATACCACATTCCTACATTGCACGCAATAACACTTTGTGCACCAGTGTGTCGAATGCCTTTTTGAAATCAATGAAAAGGCCAGCGACAAATTTACCCTCGTAGAGATTGTGGTTGACGTAAGTCGGTATTATTTTATTTATTACCAATAATATCGCGACTGGCCTGTAGTTATAGCTTATGTGGCTGTTTATATTTCGGTCGTATTATTACCTTTTTAAAAAAAAATCCAGGTAAACATGTTCACCAATACAAATATTTATATATATATTAAACTTGTTTATTAAATATATGCGGTTTTACTCACGTGTGTATTTCGGACCCCCCTTTTTCAAGGAGTGAAGCGTCCTGCCGCGACGGTGTCAGTCGCCACGGTGTCGGCGTGAGTAAAACAGTATATCTTTAATAAACATGAATACCACTCACGAAAGTTTTTATTGTAATATCGCACACCTAGATCTCGAATTCCTTTTCTCAATACCTACCGACCAGTAAACCAGATTTAAAAATATCACCACTACTCGACGCTAGACGATCAATTCACCAACAGGGGCTCAACTCAATAAATAAAACAAATACACAATACATTGTTAGGCAATAGGAAAATAACTACAAAAATCCTATTTTCAGCCCCAAAACATCATTAAAACACAAGATTCCTACAATATCTTTCTTCTAGCTGCATATAAAGCGTCAAAACTCCTGCGAAAGGCGAAAAACTAACTTTGCACTAAAGTTAGTTTTTCGCCTTTTCTGAAAAAAGTGTTTTGTTTTGAGTTAGCTCCCTTTAGATCTAGGTGTGCGATATATTAAACTAGGCTAATACTGCTGTCAGTCTATACAATGATAGTTCAAGTTATACTGATCAACAGAATAAAACATTCAAAACGTAATGAACCAGGCGATCCCTAGTTAATATATCCCTACTAACTTAGGATTACTTTAATTAAGGTTGTTTTTAAGGTCATCTTTTAATAAACGAGGTAATAAATGAATACAAAATCAGGCTTATTACAAGTGGTTACTGGTGCCTACAAAAATCCCGCGATGTGTTACTTATGCTTAGATACTTCCATGGTAGCTGACTCTTGAAGTTTTGGTATATATACATCCTTAGATCTGTAGATCGTTTTCAGATGAAACTCTTATAAATTTAATAACAATTTTATTTTTGTAACTAATAAAGTATCTAATTTTCTTTAGGTGGCTGCTTTAGGGCTGGACCCAAGGACACACCTAGGAATGACGCTGCGCGATATTCAGCCCCATCTTCTAGTCATGCAAGAGAAGTACGGACTCAATGTGTGTGGTGAGGGCGGCGAATATGAAACCTTCACGCTAGACTGCCCTTTGTTTAAAAAGAAACTAGTTATGTGAGTGCCGTCATCCTTTTATTAATAAACATCACCTGCTTTCCGATAGAAACCCGGCGCGAATATACCTTGCAATCAAATTGCTAAATATATGTTGAAATAAAATGATAAAACGGCTATTTCAAATTTATAATATTTATTGTTATATATAAACTCAATAGAAGCGTATTAATAATTAAATAGATATCTACGATACTACCAACATCTTAAAATACTACGAATTATGTTCTCCGTAGTTATTACGCGCTACTGCTCGAACCTACGCCAGACGCTGCGAGCAATGGCGAGCATGCTCGCGCAGCCGCGCGTTTTCGATCTTACGCGCATACGCTACGAGCACTCGCGTTCTTCTTCTGCTTATAGCCTAATAACTGCATAATCCCAATCATCCATTCTTTTAAAAAGATAACTAATGTTCCTCTACATTATCTGAATTGCGCACTGGCTTAAATCACGAGTGTGAGTTGCGAAAAAGAACATGCTGGAGTATTTATCCGCTCTATCTGAGTTGACACCAACATTGTACGTCAAGATGGGTGTCACCAGTTAAAAAAACATCGGTCGTAATGTATTCACGTAGAAATCCTTATGACGTAGCATTGGTTTACTAATATAGACTTACCTCGGTATATTTTTATAATGATTAATCGTTTCTTATATACCACATTTTTTTGTATATTACATTATCAAACACATTTTCTAGATTAAGGCTAACTGTCTACGACAGCCTCATTTGTATTTTTCATCTTAGTACTACAGTACATTAATTTGGTGCGCAAAAAATAGGTTACCAGGAAAGTTTTTCGAAAGTTTTGAAAATTAGTAATTTTATAGATTTCGACATGTCCTTTTCAAAGAAAATTTTCAAAAATTTATCTAGTACAACGTCGACTCAACACGCGTTTTACCAAAAAACTCATATCCACACCACTTTTTATACATTGTGATGAGAAGATGATTCACTATTTTAAATCAGTGTACCGAATCACTAAAGCTATTAAAAAAAATATATATCTATCTTTGGACCTTTGGTCTATACGTGTCGTGCAGTACGCTTGAATACTGATACTGATATGTTGCCGGTTGCCGCTCACGCTGCAAGACGCTTGCTTGCCACCACACAAATGCGTCTTTGCTGCATGACGCTTGGACAGAGTTGCGTTTGTTTACGAGTATATGCAAGCTGCAAGCGTTCAACAAGGTAGCAAATGGCGAAAGCCTGCGTATGAAGTGACGCTAAGTGAACAGTCGGTCTAACTATCAGTGATCACACCACCCATCAATTATACATATCGTATTTGCAACTTAATTATTTACATATTTCTTTTCACTTTTTGTTGGTTTTGTATAGCAGGAAGTAGTGTGTGGTGTACTCAAAATAATATGTAATGGATTATACAAGTAATAGAGTAACTAAATGTTTATATTAAAACTGTGTCTTATGTAATAAGTACACTAAAAATGTTAAGACGAAAACTTTAGGCTCGAGTGTTTCTGAACATTATTGATTTAATCTTTACTTTACATACAAAATCGTATAATACAAATATTGTTGCGGAAATATAAGTTCACATGATTTTGAATAAATATTGTCATAAATAGAGAACAGGTAGAGACATTTGTATTTTCCTGCAAAAGTAAGACACGTGGCGTGGGTAACGTTAGAATCCGCGAACTTTTTTTTATTAGAAGCGAACAAGAGTATGGACGACACGAAAATGAAGTGGTTAACTATAACATAGACTAGTGCTGACGTCAAAACTTCGTTGAGAATTATAGCCACAGATTAACCTAGGTTCTAGTATTGTTCCATAAATTAATACTGATCTAAATAATAGAGAAAAATATCATTTAGGTATAATCTGATTTTTATAGTCATTTTATTACCTTTAAATTGTTCTTGGTTTATTAGGTACTATTGATTGTTCTAATACCTACCAGAGGGCAGTTATCTGTATTTGCTTTAGATCAATCAAATATATATTGAGCACTAAAGTAATGGAATACTAAATGTAAATAACTGATAATGATTAACTGTTGTTTATTTACATATAATAATATTATATTATAATCATAAATTCCGTACATACTGACCTTTTTCAAGTTTAAGGTCAGATTAAGTCGTTAAGAACCACGCTAAGTAATTAACAGGTCTCAAACTAAACTATTTTATTGAAACTAAATCATCATTCTTTACGATAATGACTGTTGTGCGGCCGTAATTTATTGTAACGCATTGTACATTCTTTCGAGTACTTGTACCTACTTTATGAGAACAAATAGCAATGACGTCTTTGCATCACCCAAAGGTTGCTAGAAGAAAGTGAGTTCGCTTTATGCGATGTATTTGCAGAAAATGTAAATAAATAAATAATAATAATAATGCAAAATACTTTGTTTACCATGGTTTAGTTTTTCTAGAATATTACACAAATGATGACTTAACTGGTGCATAGTTGTCCCTGCAATAGAGTCAGTTAATGAATACATTGAAGCAAAACACAAATAACAAATTACATATCTTTTACACAAATAACAGAATTAATATAGATAGATAGATAGATAGAATATTCTTTATTGTACACCATTAATAACATACACTGGAAATAGATCTCATATAAAATATTAGAGTACAATGGGCGGTCTTATCGCTAATAGCGATCTCTACCAGACAACCTTTAGATGGAAATAATTACAGAAATATTAAATAAAAACATACTAGTTGATGGCGTACTATTGAATATACAGACAATAATTTACACATATAGATATATACATATATATAGCTAGTTAGTAGATATTACATACTCGTAGTATTTTCGAAAGTAATAATGATTTTAGTTATGTAATAGAATAAGAAAGAAATGATGATATTACAGAGATAGATAGTGTTGCTTGACCAAATTTTTAAAGGCTGTAATGGTTTCAGCTGGCCTTATTTTTACTGGTAATGCATTCCACAAACGAACAGCTAGGACCGTAAAGGATTTGTCGAAAAATACCTAAACATTAGGCTAACAAAAATACATGAAAAGGAAAAAACGGTTTTGATAAGAATATATTGTGTCGATGTAAAATGTCAAAAATGCCTATGTATTTTGCATGATTTAATATTGTTCAATTATCATACTATATTATTGACTCATTAATGTAATTTTTCTATAATATAAATTTTAATATATACTGTATTTAATAATCTTTTTTATATATTTTCTCTCAAATTTGCAATGCCTGTAAAAGGCTACTAAGTTGAGACAAATTGTTAAAATAAGACCATTTATGTACACTTGGTTGGCAAATAAAGATTGATTGATTAGATAAAAGTGTTAAACCCCAAGTTTTTTACACTAGAACCCCACTACAACAAAATACTAATGTAGCTTGTAATTTAACAGTGGAGTCCGATCGGCGTGTTGCAATAAACACAGTTGAATGGTTTATGACCAGAGAACGTACTAACTGTTACTGTAGGTAGTTATTGATATTGTTTGTTCTTTTTACAGAGATGATAAAGAATTGGTGATGCATACAGACGACCCAGTCGCCCCAGTTGGCTACCTAAACTTAAAAGTGCACCTTGAACCAAAAGATAATTTCGATGATAAACTACCCCCTACAGTAAAAAACCCATTAGAATTTGTAAACGATTTAAGCGATTCGGTGTTTAGCGACATAAGCGACAT
Source organism: Euplagia quadripunctaria (assembly GCA_963859945.1). Taxonomy (NCBI): domain Eukaryota; kingdom Metazoa; phylum Arthropoda; class Insecta; order Lepidoptera; family Erebidae; genus Euplagia; species Euplagia quadripunctaria. Next base: position 7,929,127 of record OY982573.1, read on the forward strand.
CGAACTGAGTGAGACAGAGTTAGAATCTATAGAGAAGTTAGAAAAGGAGGAGAAGAAGAAGCAGAAAGAATTAAATCCATCGCTCACGAATTCGGATGATAAGGCTAGTTTAGAAGTGGAAATTGATAACGATTGTACAGACTGTGTTCAAGAGGAAGGGTATAGTTATGAGCAGGCTCAAAGTAAGAACGAATGTCATCCAGTAGTGGACCACAGTTGTATATACGGGAACAAGCACGGATGGTACTTCATTGGAGGTATTGTAGGAGAAGGCGCCGACACGGGGTTGGCGACAGAAGACGCTATGAAAAAACTCATTAGTAGGTAAACTTGTTCGCGATATTTATTTTATGTAGATATAATTATATGTCGAGTGATTAGTTTATAAGATAAAAGTGAAGGCACTGTCTGATATAGGGTATTATACTCTATATCATACTCGTATGATAACAATTTTATTGCAGTTAAAAAATTATTTTCTCCAAAAAAATTGATTCTAATTATCAAGATCGTTATTCCCAATTTGTGCGTTATTTTGTATTGTTTATGAATTTTACGAAATAAAGTTATAAAAATCAATAGTTTTCTTAACACATTATATGGACTATGGATCACGGTATATTGCACTTTTATTCAAATTTACAGCATATGCAGAAAAGATATGCTACTATAGTCTATGGAACGTACATATAGCAAGTTAGTAAAATGTATAAAAAAATGATTCGCGCAATGAGTTCCGTAAACAAAGAAACTTGTATGTACTTACGTGTATGAACCGTAACCAATTTTCGCAAACGAGCAGACGGGCCACCTGATGGCAAATGACTACCGCCGCCCATGGGCACCTGCAACTCAAGAGTCACAAGTCCGTTGCCGCCCTTTAAGGTAGGAGTAGGGGGAGAGAGGGGAAAGGCGGGAATAGGGGAGAGGGAAGGGTTATGGCCTCCGGTAACCTCACTCACGCGGTGAAAAGCAATGAAACCATTGTTTCACTGCCGGTGTTCTGTGAGGCCGTGGTATCACTCCGGTCCGAGACGGCACATACGTGCCGAAGCCTGGCTCTCCCACGACAACCAACAAGACAAACATGTTATAACAAGTCAACAATGGACTGCAATTTTTTTACTTGACTACTAAGTAACTCAAGTATAAACAGGCTCATAAGTAGGTATGTTTATTTTGAATAAATTCAAGAAACGCACCTCACGCGATATCATTACAATGTGTACCTACATTGCTCCAATTCTTTAAACATCTTGTGGATATTTCGTTATAACAAACTAGCAATGTACTTCTACTTCTTTCTTGTCTAATGATGGTACACTGCTTTTTATTAATGGCTTAACAACTCCAAAGGGCAAATTAACGTGCGGTGATTCATTTTATGTATTTTAATCTTTAAATTCTAAATTCTAAGGTTTTATTATTCTTACAGTATATTTGAATAACAATCCATAATAGTTTCTTAAGCGCTCCCTAGACGATCATGCGGCATGACATGCGTTACGTGCTGTCATGCGTGCATGATCGTTTAATTGCATTGATTGATGCGAATGACATGCAAACTACATGCATGACATGCAAACTACGTGCATGACATGCAAACTACGTGCATGATATGCAAACTACGTGCTGGCAGTTGATTGACAATTTCTTTTATTTTTATATTTAAATTTATTTATTTATAAATCTGCCTTTGACAAAGACATTTCCATACCAGCGCAGAAGATCCCTTTACTGTACTATCCATATCGACTGAATAAAATGATTAACTATCACGCTGCGTGATTGAATCCCAATAGGTCCTTCATGCAGCATGACAATTCAGCATGTCATGCCGCATGATCGTCTAGGGACCGTTTAAGATTATCTTTAGAGTACTAACAAAAGCAAATGTAAAATAATTAGTGCTCGAACTATTTCAGAACAGTTTTTACGCTCATGTACATAACGTTAATAACAATGTAGGCACACATTTAGCTCTCCAGTCGTACAAGAATGTTTTGTGTTGGCATCAATTACTTAAAGCGTTCTCACGAATACAGATAATTGCATTTATTATGAACTATTCAACAAATAATTATTAAATATTATGATTGGGGCTAATAAATTCCTGTACGTCAGGATCAACGCGTCACAAAGCCGGCAGTGACAAAGCCAAGTTCACTAACTACAAATTAAATGCAGTACCTATATATTTTTATAATCACTGTAAATAGCTATCTGCTGCGACGCTTATATGTAAAATGCTCTGTAATATTCCTTTGTTTATTTCAGATCTACTTGACTCGGAATCTTTGCAACTTCAAGACGTGTGCTCAGTGAACATCTATATGCGTGACATGCAGGATTACGCAGCCCTCAACAAAGTCTACGTCAAGACTTTTAACCACCCCAACCCGCCAACTAGAGTTTGTGTGCAGTGCCCGCTTCCTCCGGATGTCGGCTTAATATTTGACGCTGTGAGTGTAAAAATGCACACGAAATAATATAATATTAATTAGGAATATTGTAAAACTATTAGAATATAATACGAATAGACTAGAACTAGTACTTAGTATCTTTTACAGATGTTTCTTAAGGATCCGGTTAAGAAACAGTAGACTCGTCCGCCTCCTGCCCCTACGACGTTCAATTAAATTATTGCATTCCAAAATGTTTACATAGACTTATGAATACAGTCTTCATTTTGGTCGCTGACGGGCACAATATAGTTATTTAGGAAAAATCTATACCCCGAAGTAATCAGTGGGACAAGTAACATTAACCGGAAGCAACATGTCTTCTTCCCTTCTGTTTCCAAGTGTTACACAGTGTGGAGCTTTTCTAGCTGAGCTTAGATAACATTTTAGACGTGTAAATCGGGACTTAATCGCGATAACAATCACAAAGCACAATGCCTTTTTTTTCGATCGAAATGCACCGATCGTGGTCACTTGTGTATTACGTGACGTATCCAAACGTCGGGTAACCAAAAAAGGTATTGTGCCTCGTAACTGTAATCGCAATTACATCCCGATTTACACATACAGTATGTATAGGCGCGAAAGTTTAAAAACAATTATTGAAAACTGCTACGATATCGCATTGTTGCAACTAAAAAAACTAATTTAAAAAAAATTATTCCGAGACGGCTTTCAGTGGGTCACCCCATCAACGGGTCAGAGAAGAGACGGGTGTGTACTAAGCCGAAATGTTGCTGGAATTAGTTTTTTTTAGTTAGTCGCGTAATTGTGTAGGTATATATGGTATGGTAGGATATATGGTATGGTATGGTGTTTTATAATGTATATTTTCGTTATAATACAGGTGGCACACAAATCGAATGTAACTAACCACAACGACGATGGTTCTATTACTAGAGAACGAGTCACAATGCACGTCCAGGGCATATCACACTGGGCACCCGCTAATATTGGACCATATAGTCAAGCTATTAAGGTAAAATACCAGACTTTTAAGATAAATTACTTATCTTTGTATTTCGTACTAAGATAAACTTATTACTAGAAGTGCTTTAGTACTTGGCATCCTGTAATTATCTGTGATCTAAACTTGGATTGTTGAGGTAGAATGACTGGCCTGTTGGTCTAGTGGTTAGTGACCCTGACCGCTATGCTTATAGGTCGTGGGTTCGATTCCCACCCGAGTCTGGGTGTTTTTTGTGTCTGTTGTTTCTACGTTTGTAAAGTCCCCCGCGACACAGTAGTAGAGTAATTCCTAATGTGGAACTTGTCTTAAAAAAAAAAAAATCATACAGAAACTATATAATATTGCGAAATTAATAAAAGGGTTAACTCTAAAGGGTTATGGTTTTTGTCATTTTAAAGCCATGTATGTGTATAAGTGCGTGGGTACATTTAACTGTATTTTATTGTAAACTCTAGTCGTGTGTGGAATTAAAGATAGAGAAAGGGGGAGAGAGAGAGAGAGTGTTATATAAGTCACAGTAAAATATTAAACCCAGTTGTGCTTTGGAGCTGACACACACTTTTTTTAAATTATTTTATTATTATATCTCGCGGTTTCTTTCTCTCTTCAATTTAGTTCAAATAAATTTAATGAACTTTTAACATTTTTTTCTTTCAGATTGGCGAAGTAATGGGCACATGTGGTCAAATCGCTTTAGTTCCTGGCTCTCTGCGCCTGGCCGCCGGCGGCGCGCGGACGCAGAGCGCGCTTTCACTGAGACACGTCACTCGAGTGTTGAGGGCCTTACATCCACGAGCGCATATCCGTAGCGTTGTACAGGTTAGTGTAACGGTTGAAACTCCGTAAGCCGCGATTTGATGCTTGTCTTGTCTGATAGTGTGATAACACCACGACAAACTGTTTAAGCATTTTAAAAATGTAAGTGCTTTATAATATCGTTATCATAACACATTTGATTGAAAGCGGGCCTAGCTCATTTAGCGGTTTAGAAGTTCTCGCTGGCTAGATCCCTGGTATTTGATTACCTAATAATCTAGTGATCCCTTCCTGATAACCATAATACATGTAGGTATTGCTGTGACCGGGGGGTATCTTGGTACTAAGACTTCAGGGTCGCTAGCGAGAGGAGAATAATTAAAACTCAAACTAGCTCGTAAGGCTATAATCAATCATGCAGCTTATCACATTTAACATTAATAACACAATTGTATAAATATCTTGATCACATTATTCCTTGGCGAACCGTACTGTCATCCACGGTCGCTCACATCAGACTTCCACCTATTCTGTCAGTTATATAATTCAAATTTCTATTGATCTCACCTGCCAGAAACATTGTATGTCACAGAGGTGTGACAGTATGTACCGCCTTCATTTTCAATGCACATCTTATTAAGAGATTAGAAGAATTGTTTGGCACAACCAAACAAGTTCGGTGAGGGTTAGGTGATACTTTTTAGCCCTGTTGCCCTAAAACCCCGATAACTACAAAAACTGTTTCTATGTATAGCTATAAAAGTAATGTACTCCGTACAACACCTAAATTGGAATGGAAATTGAATTTGAAATTCGTTTTTCAAAACTTTAAGTAGTAGATACTTTGTATGTTGATTTTATGAGCATTTTTAAAAACATGAGTCTTGACTCGTTAACTTAATATTTGTAAATGTAATTATGAAAGAAGTTACTAAGTTTGTTAGTTAAGTTTGGTTGCTTAGTCATGAGTCATGATGACTAATGAACTAACTTAGAACTCTTTTACTAATACTAAGCTAGCGTCATAATAATGGAGAATATCACCAACTTTTGATTTACCTTACGGTACACTCTATTAAATCAAAAAATTACAGACTCAAAAATCAAACGGGATTGTTGGCTTATGTTGTGCTATGCCACTTTTACTGGAAAATATGATAAACATAGGATGGAAGTATATCTCGGACGAATTACCAACTGGTGATATCAGATTTGAACAGTTACAAAACTATATAACTAAACAGTGGCTTAATAAACAAAAACTATGGCGTGTATACGAAGAGAGGCATCGTACAACAAATACAATAGAAGGGGGCATCGTAAGATTAATAAAAAGGTGACAAAGGCTGAGGTCAATCTTTTAAAGATTTTGCCAATATTAATCGATGACGCCACGTTAAACACTGTGCGTAATGACGAGGAGACAGCAGCACGTAAACGGAAAACAGCTAATGTGGAAAGAGATGTATATATTCAAAATACTCAGATGGAGCTCATAACGGATGCGATCACCGTAGGACACTTTTTAGAAAAAATTGTGCGGTATGGCTACTATTAAAACAATTTTCATTTAAGTATGTACATGTTTCTGTCCCTCCACTTGTTTTTGATATCTCGTACCAAAATATTACCGATAGCGATGTTCATTTGTTTTTATTGTCCCATGGAACTACTGTCGCTCAGAGCACATCTTGCTCCTAGTCAGCAACCCGCCCCGGCTTCGCACACCCGTGCAGAGACATCTTCAACAATCTCAACATCTTTAACAAATTACATACCTAAACCTTCCTCATGAATAGCTCTATCTATTGGTGAAAACCGCATGAAAATCCGTTCAGTGGTTTTTCAGTTTATCGCGAACAGACACACAGTGAAAAAAGCATGACAACTTGCTAATCTACCTGTTGTTTCCATACAAAGGTTGTCTAGAAGAAATCGCGTTTAGCGATAAGACTGCTTAGGTACTACTAATATTTTGCGCAAAAAAAAAACAAAAGAGAACTAGACGGTGATCAAAACAGTGGCACCTATTGAGATATCGATTTACGCACGAGCATTTACAAAGAGCGCTTGCCGAAACAGAACCTAACGATTTTAAAAACTTCTTAAGGATGGACGAAAGTACTTACGAACATTTGTTAAATAAATAAATAGAAACAGGATACATAAGATAACGATTAATTATACGAATTTTGTATACAATCTGGCAACCCTGCTATAGCATGACATGCCGATATATAGACGATCATGCGTCCTTGTCAATCACAGCTTGCAGGATGAAAAATAAAAGGACTTGTCGATCAACTACCAGCACGTAGTTTCCATGTCATGCACGTAGTTTGCATGTCATTCGCATCAATCAAGACAATTAAATGGTCATGCATGCATGACAGCACGTAACGGATGTCATGTCGCATAATCGTTTAGGGAGCGCTCTTAAGACACGATCAAAACTATGTAGGCGTAATAACACGGTATCGTTTTTAATAGATTTCTTTATTTGTTTTTTGGAACCATCAATTAGATTTGAATAATTCTTTGGTATTGAATAGACTATTTATTGAGGAAGTTTATAGGCTATGTGTAACATCACGCTACAACTTCAAAACTTCTCGCTCGATTTAAGTGAAATAATAACAGGTGTATGTCTAGATATTTAGGCTCATGACATTCTCCAATAAATGCATATTAAACAAATCTACAAAACAGTAATTTCATTATTATCTTGAGAGTATTATTATGTACTGCTATGAACCAAATTAATTATGTACTTATAGTTTTTTTTAAATCGGACGGAATCGGTCGGT